>OX031004.1:2512500-4912500 GCA_943735965.1 Eupithecia abbreviata | reverse complement strand
TGGATTTACACATATTAGTCACTTGTAGAAAACACATACCGTGTTATTTCAGCAATCAAAGTGTTAATATAATAAGCGGAGATGTATCTTCTGTTTTCTGTTCTATAAAAATGAATGTGTACCCCAGGTGAAACGGCGCACCAAGGCCGGCTCCCGCGAGCGCGTGCCCTCGGCGGCCTTACCACCTGATGATGAGAAGGAGGAGCTGCACTTCCAGCTGGATGAGGAGCTGGACCTGCCTCCGCCGCGGCACAACACCTTCACTGATGCATGGTACGTTACTGTTCATGTACACTGGGATATAATAGCGTACTTAGGTTACAATAACGGAGGAGTAAAAGCTACCAAACGGAATTCTTAAAACACAAAGAAACTGGGGCCGGGCCGGACGCGACTGCGTGCGGGTTGTATCATACGAATTTATATGAAAGACTACACATACACAGCCACCGCCGGGGGGTGTATATAAATAAATAAATAAATAATGCTGGACAATTCACACAGCATTATCTAGCCCCATGGTAAGCAGAGCTTGTGTTATGGGTACTAGATAACTGATATACATAATACTATATATTACATAGATAGATATTTTTTATTATACATAGAACTTCCAACTTCCAACGACCAGAACACCCGGAACAAATATCTGCAGATCGTACACACAATTGTTCCGAGGCGGGAATCGAACCCGCAACCTCCTGCGTCGCAGGCGGACCTTCGCCCACCGCGCCACATCGGTCGTCAAGTCGTCATATGTAGTGTTTCATATAAATTCATATGATACAACCCGCACGCATTCGCCTCCGGCCACGGTTTCCGTGTGTGGCGGCTTTAAAGGGGCACTTGACAGCTTGAAAAATCATTCATGAGATGGACCATAGGAGAAAAATTCGGTGGCTCTGACGACGATGGCTCCAACACTAAGTTCAGAATCTGTGGGTCCAATCGCGGTAGACTGATTAATTTATTTTATTATTTCGTTATTTTTTCTCAGAAAATAACGCCTTCTGACGCGTTATTCACGCTAAAATTATAATAATAATAATAAATAATAAATAATGCTGGACAATTCACACAGCATTATCTAGCCCCAAGCTAAGCAGAAGCTTGTGTTATGGGTACCAGATAAATGATATACATAATACAATACATTACATAGATAGATATTTTTTATTATATATAGAAAACGACCAGAACACCCGGAACAAATATCTGCAGATCGTACACACAATTGTTCCGAGGCGGGAATCGAACCCGCAACCTCCTGCGTCGCAGGCGGACCTTCGCCCACCGCACCACATCGGTCGTCATTATTTTAATAACGCTGATAACGTTCGTTACGTTAAGTGCTAAATAGCGTGGTTTGCTGGTCTAGCGTGTCGCTTCCATTTGAGAGTTATTTATGACCTAATCTGTCATTATGATCTAGATAAATGGTGTATGATAAAGCATTTTTTAATTGTATTGTATTGTAAATATCACTGCCAATCTTTTAACATATTCTTTCATGTACAGGTCGGAAGGCGAGGAATCCGACGTGGAATTCACGGACGGTGACGTCGGGCGTCTTCTAATCGTGACGCAGAGCGGCGCGCGCGCGCCGAGACACGAACACGACCGCCAGGGAGACTTCACTACACGGACCAAGATAACTCAGGACCTAGAGCAGGTACTTCATCATCATCAGCATATACATAGTAGTCCACTCTTGGATTACCCCTACAACCTAACAAACTTTACCTCTATATAATAATTAACTTTGACGACCGATGTGGCGCGGTGGGCGAAGGTCCGCCTGCGACGCTGAAGGTTGCGGGTTCGATTCCCGCCTCGGAACAATTGTGTGTATGATCTGCAGATATTTATTCCGGGTGCTCTGGTCGTTTTCTGCTATGACCATATTTCTTTCAATAAATGAATTGAATTGAATCACTGTATTAAAAAATCAAAATCCCTTACGCAGTTTTAAAGATCTAAGCATACATATGAAAGAAAAAAGTATTTTTATTTACCTTGAAACTACCAGACACAACAAACTTAAACTACGCAAATTAATACTACATATGTTACAAATTATTGTGCGTAGCGGTGTTGAATTGGATGCAGTGGACTGTATATTTTATTTTCTTCCTTAGGGGTTTTCGAAATAATACTCCAGTTCTCCAGTCTTCCCTTTATTCGACTCGCAGACAAGAACTGACCAGTACTAAACAAGAACTACCCATGAACTACTCTAATCGTAAACAGGCTCGGCCTTTTATATCTACAGAGCCTTACTAGAATGTTCTTATTATTACTGGAGCAATGTTCCGTGTCATTCGTTCGAGAATAAACAAGTCCCTAATAACTACAACTTAATCTATGGCGTAATCGGAGACGACACGTAGTTACTATTGCCTATTCTATGCATAAGACATAACTTCGCTAATACTATCAATTAGCCATAGATTTTAAAAACAGACTCGTCGTGTCCAGAACAGGTGTTATCAATATGGCCTTCACTCAGCATTGTGCTGGGTGCGCACTAATAATAAAGAAATAATAATAATAAATAATGCTGGACAATTCACACAGCATTATCTAGCCCCATGGTAAGCAGAGCTTGTGTTATGGGTACTAGATAACTGATATACATAATACAATACATAACATAGATAGATATTTTTATCATACATAGAAAACGACCAGAACACCCGAAACAAATATCTGCAGATCGTACACACATTTGTTCCGAGGCGGGAATCGAACCCGCAACCTCCTGCCTCGCAGGCGGACCTTCGCCCACCGCGCCACATCGGTCGTCAAACACTAATGTGTCCACCCAGCACTGATTTTCAGTGAAGACCAGAGGGAACGTGTCACGTCACGGACATACATATAGACAGACAGACAGACAGCGGGAAGCGACTTTGTTTTACACTATTTAGTGAAGTATAGGTATCGAAACAGTCTGTTTAACATACTCTCTGTTTCCAGGTCATAACTGATGGATTAAGACGGTACGAGGAAGATTTATGGAGCGATGACTACCCGTCGGTTAATAAAAATGTAAGTTATCAATAAAAACTTTGAAATTTCTTCGGTCAGGATCTAGCTAGGTTCAAGGTGAAGGTACTTACTGATTTCAATCATTTTGAACTCTATTGTCATATATAAGTAACTAGATGCGCCCCGCGGCTTCGCCTGTGTGGAAATCTATTAGGCAAATGGTTTATACAATACAATACGAAAACGCTTTATTGTACCATCATATGCAGATCATTACATAAAGACATGACATGTGACAAGTACAATGGGCGGCCTTATCGCTTAGAAGCGATCTCTTCCAGGCAACCTGCGGCTGGAATGAATTGTGTGTTAATTACAAAATTTGTTTTTATAAAAGTAAAGTAAAAGTTTATTTATTATTATTTATTTTATATTTATTGCATAATTACATGTTAACACTTTGACTGCGATTTTTTTTCGACGACTGCGATCTTTTTAACTTAGAAAATTCGTGCTGCCGCTCTACACAGCGGTTGTGTTGCGCCGCACATGCGTTTCGTTTGAAAAATATTACGGCTGTGCTGAGTCACACAGATCTGTATTTTCTCAGCCGCTGAGCTAGTGTGGATTTACGCATATTAGTCACTTGCAGAAAACACATACCGTTTGATTTCAGCACTCAAAGTGTTAAAAGATGGCTATTAAAAATAAAACTGTCCATGTAATTTTTTTGTTTTTTTTTGGCGTGCAATGATTAATACATGCATTTTAAAGAACTTGTTATATGTAAAGAAATTAATATTTATTATCTCTGTTAACAGTCGTATAGTAGCCAAAACTACAAGACAGTCTCGTTGATATCCCGCGAACAGTTCGAGGCGACCATTCCCAACGAGAGGCATTCAAACCCCGCAGAGCCTCCGCCGCCGCCGCCAAGAGTGAGTATCAGCCTATGTTAGTCCACTGCTGGACATATGCCTCCCCCTAATGAGCGCCATAGCGCCCTGTTCTCAGCTCAGTTACACACTCATTCAATTGTTCGATGAACAAACAGTTTCAACAGGTTTACACACTGTCGGGGATGACATGTCGTCCCCGACAGTGTCTAAACCTGTTGATACGTCGGGAACAATAGGTAAATAACCGCGATAAATTGACGACCGTTGTGGCGCGGTGGGCGAAGGTCCACCTGCGACGCAGGAGGTTGCGGGTTCGATTCCCGCCTCGGAACAATTGTGTGCACGATCTGCAGATATTTGTTCCGGGTGTTCTTCTGGTCGTTACCTATGTATAATAAAAAATATCTATCTATGTAATGTATTGTAATATTAAGTATATCAGTCATCTAGTACCCATAACACAAGCTCTGCTTAGCTTGGGGCTAGATGATGCTGTGTGAATTGTCCAGCATTATTTATTATTATTTATTTATGTTAATCCACTGCTGGACATATGCCTCCCCCTAATGAGCGCCATAGCGCCCTGTCCTCAGCTCAGTTACACACTCATTCAATTGTTCGATGAACAAACAGTTTCAACAGGTTTACACACTGTCGTGGGCACGGGGTGACATGTCATCCCCGACTGTGTGTAAACCTGTTGAAACGTCGGGAAAAATAGGTAAATAAACGCGATAAATACCCGTTAGAATAGCATTTGTGGTTACAATATTGTAAAAACTTTATTGTACACCAGATACCCGCGTGGTGATAGATATTTTGGATAATATACAATATATCTTTATGAATTGTAGCCTATGGGTTATTCTGATATGTAAGCTATATTATTGTGAAGTTTCATCAAAATCCATACAGTAGTTTTTGCGTGAAAGCGCAACAAACATTCTTATATATAATAATATTACGACCGATGTGGCGCGGTGGACGAAGGTCCTCCTGCGACGCAGGAGGTTGCGGGTTCGATTCCCGCCTCGGAACAATTGTGTGCACGATCTACAGATATTTGTTCCGGGTGTTCTGGTCGTTACCTATGTATAATAAAAAATATCTATCTATGTAATGTATTGTATTAAGTATATCAGTCATCTAGTACCCATAACACAAGCTCTGCTTACCATGGGGCTAGATAATACTGTGTGAATTGTCCAGTCCAGTATTATTTATTTATGTATTAGTAAGATGTTTTAACCTCCATTTTGTTTCCAGCTAGAGCAACTTCAAGATGGCGGCGGTCGGTCGGCCAAACGGCCGCGTCGCACCGCGCGCTTCTACGCCGCTAACAAGGACCCCCATGCTACTGATGTTATGTGAGTTACCCACCTACTATACCTTAACACTTTGACTGCGGTTTTTTTTCGACGACTGCGGTCTTTTTTTTTACCTAAAAAATTCGTGCTGCCGCTCTACACAGCGGTTGTGTTGCACCGCACATGCGTTTCGTTTGAAAAATATTACAACTCTGCTGAGTCGCAAAGATCTGTATTTTCTCAGCCGCTGCGCTAGTGTGGATTTACGCATATTAGTCACTTGTAGAAAACTCATACCGTGCGTTTTCAGCACTCAAAGTGTTAACTGACCGCAGTGACTTGATCAGAGGCTATCAAAATTCACAAAAAATTTGCCAAACAATGTAAAAGGACTGAAGGTCACAAATCATTCAACAAAAAGTTATTTAATTTATGAATTGAACATTGTTTTTATCCGGTTGAAGATTGCCTTAAGTTTTGACCTAGAGAGTTCTATTTTATTTTACAATTTATTTATATTTGCGTTTATTTTGATTTAATTAGTGACATTTAATTTTATTTTATTGATTTTTGTATTCACGTGCGTGTATTCGGGCGAGATATGCAGCTCTACTGTGTTATTCCACCAATGTATTATGTACATACAAAAATACTTTATTGTTCACCAGATACCCGCCCGGTGATAGATATTTTGGATAATATACAATATATCTTTATGAATTGTAGCCTATGGGTTATTCTGATATGTAAGCTATATCATTGTGAAGTTTCATCAAAATCCATACTGTAGTTTTTGCGTGAAAGCGCAACAAACATTCTTATATATAATTATATGACGACCGATGTGGCGCGGTGGGCGAAGGTCCGCCTGCGACGCAGGAGGTTGCGGGTTCGATTCCCGCCTCGGAACAATTGTGTGTACGATCTGCAGATATTATAATAAAAAATATCTATCGATGTAATATATTGTATTATGTATATCAGTTATCTAGTACCCATAACACAAGCTCTGCTTACCATGGGGCTAGATAATGCTGTGTGAATTGTCCAGCATTATTTATTTATTTATTATTTATGTGAATAAATATTACCGATCGCTGATCTATGCTTATTTCGCCAACGCTACTCAAAAATAGTCGATATATATGAACTTCGACGCTATCATCGCTTGATTGTTAATGCACCTTTTAACAGTATAATTTGTTTTGTCCACAGAGTAAGCAGAAAGCACAAGACCCGACACAGCCTGAACCCACCGGTGGAGCATCACGTGGGATGGATCATGGACGTGCGTGAACACAGGCCCAGGACGCACAGTACGGGGTGAGTTCATAGAATAGAATATAACTTTATTGCATCATCAATACTGAAAAACATATTAACACTTTGACTGCGGTTTTTTTTCGACGACTGCGGTCTTTTTTTTACCTCAAAAATTCGTGCTGCCGCCCTACACAGCGGTTGTGTTGCGCCGCACATGCGTTTCGTTCGATAAATATTACAGCTCTGCTGAGTCACAAAGATCTGTATTTTCTCAGCCGCTGCGCTAGTGTGGATTTACGCATATTAGTCACTTGTAGAAAACTCATACCGTGCGTTTTCAGCACTCAAAGTGTTAATAAAGGAACTGAATACTAACTATACCCAGTGGCACAATCGGCGGCGTTATCGCTAACAACTACAACATAACATATATAGTTTTAGGAATCAATCAATTTATTTATTTTGAGCCCTTATTGTCCCACTGCTGGGTAAAGGCCTCCCTTTTCTCCTTCCACTCCTCGCGATCCAACGCTGCAACAGGCCATGATGGAAGATGTACCTCGAGCTCGTCGCGCCATCTCATCCTGGGCCTTCCACGTCGCCTCTTAGCGTTGGGTGGGCTACACTCTGCGGAATCAATAGCGTATTTTATTTAAAAAAAAGAATTTATAACTTCAAGCAAACTTCTACAAACGATTAATCAACACTCCATAATGGTGTGTTTAATTATGTATGGATGGGCTGTTTAATTTACACAGCATTATTGAATTATTTATTTGCAAACTTTAAATGAATCTGACAACATGAATTCTACAAAACTAATTGTCGATGAAAAGTAAATGAGGGTAGATCGGTATGCCTGCCAATATAAACATACTCGCAGTGTCTTCAGTTATTCCGTGGTCATGGCGCATGGCGCATGAACATGAATCATGACTTATTGGTAAATAAATGATTTTATGGTGGACGAAGGTCCGCCTGCGACGCAGGAGGTTGCGGGTTCGATTCCCGCCTCGGAACAATTGTGTGCACGATCTGCAGATATTTGTTCCGGGTGTTCTGGTCGTTTTCTATGTATAATAAAAAATATCTATCTATGTAATGTATTGTATTACGTATATCAGTCATCTAGTACCCATAACACAAGCTCTGCTTAGCTTGGGGCTAGATAATGCTGTGTGAATTGTCCAGCATTATTTATTTATATTATATTATCTCCGTCCACCAGATCGTCAATCGGCACGAGTCCAACACTAGGCTCGTCCTGCGGCTCCGTCCCGCAGTCGCTGCCGCAGTTCCACCACCCGAGCCACGGCCTGCTGAGAGAGAACCACTTCACGCAGCAAGCTTACCACAAGTACCACTCGCGCTGTCTCAAAGGTCAGTGTACAGTCAAGTACATCATATTATCAACGCGGTGGTTCTCATGTGCCGCTCGCATTATATACTAGTGGACCTTCCCGGCTTTAGTACGGATCCCTAACTTTTTTGAAAATATAATATAGCCTATGTTCACCGGGGATAGTGTAGCTTCCCAACGGTGAAATAATTTTTCAAATCGGTCCAGAAGTTTCGGAGCCTATTCATTACAAACAAACAAATGCTGAATTTACGATTTTTAATTTTATTTTGATATTTTCGTTCATAATCATGACATTTCGCTGAATTTATGACAAATTATTGTATTTATCTATGACATTTTTTAGCACATTTTCTTTTGTTTTGTTTTTCTGTATGTATAAATTATTTCTAATTTTAATATTAAATATAAAAAGGTACTCTATTGCATTGGGTGTGCCCGTTAGAATAGATGTACATGTTTTTAAATAAATAAATAAACACCTAAGCTTAAATATCTGTCACGTACGTGTGCACAATAAATATGTTTAATTCCAGAGCGCAAGAAGCTGGGCATCGGCCAGTCCCAAGAGATGAACACCCTCTTCAGATTCTGGTCGTTCTTCCTGCGGGATCACTTCAACAGGACCATGTACAACGAGTTCAGGTGAGATATTTATTTATTTATTTACAACATTTTGTAGAAAGTTACTGTTAGTTTTACAAATATTTAGATACATAGAACATGCCAGGATAGACCAGTGCATGTTTGCTGATGGCTAATTAAAAGTTTCCATTGATAATTACAAAAAAAAACTAATTTACTTTTATCTAATTTATTTTGGAAGAGCGAGATTCCCTAACACAGGTATTTCTTTTACTTAAAAGGGAATCTCAAATACTGTTATATTTATTGTACATTAAGTTAAAGAAAATAAATATTTTGTATTTTTGTATAATGATGTTTAAAGTGAAGAGAAAATCAAAAAGAACTTATTTCTTATATAATAATAATGATCAAATTATGTATGATTTAGAATTTGAAATGTCTATTGGAAAATCATAGATTTGAAATTCTTGTATTAACAAAACCTTATCCAGTTAACTTATCTGAAGATTTTAATCTTTAGATTCTAACAATTATTGAATTCTACAGAACTCTGGCGATCGAAGACGCAGCGGCTGGTTTCCGCTACGGGCTGGAGTGCCTGTTCCGCTTCTACTCGTACGGGCTCGAGCGCAAGTTCCGCCCCGAGCTGTACCAGCACTTCCAGCAGGAGACGCTCTCGGACCTGGAGAAAGGTTAGTACGATACATCGATCATCATCTTGAAAGTCCCTGCTCACTCTACCTCTTTCTATGACAAATCATTCACTGTACAAGCTACCCGTCTATGGAATGCTCTCCCTCTGGACATCAGACGTGCAAAATCACTCCCTATATTCAAAAAACTTCAGCATTATTTATCCATATGAAATATTGATAGCCTTATCTTATGTCTATGTAAGTTTATTATAATGTTTGTAATGTAGGTATTTAGTGTATTTGTTACCAATTATTTATTAAAGTGCCACCGTCTATATTGTTCGTTCATGTCCAGTCCATCCCAAGGTTGCCTGGAAGAGATCGCTCTCAGCGATAAGGCCGCCCTTTATACCTTTATTCTAAGTTTTTATCTCTGTATTATTTTCTGTTTTGTGTGGTGTAATAAAGTGTTATCTATCTATCTATCTATCTATCTATCTATCGATCACCTAGGTCTATAAGCAGCATCAGCAGTTTGGCCTAGGTCGGTTACTAGTTACTTGGTTACATTGCAGACATTATAATAAACTTACCCTGAATACTTGAACGCAACTCAGATTTAAGCCGTATGGTGATTATGTAACTCGCGACCGGTTTGCGACAGGCGTAAATTAAGCAACCAGTGCTGTCAAACGTCAATTTTGTCGTTGTAGCTGGTGTCAAACTAATACAAAATTGGCGTTTGACAGCACTGATTGCTTAATTTACGCCTGTCGCAAACCGGTCGCGAGTTACATAATCACCTGACGGGTCTATTTTCTGACAGATTTTCATTGAAAACTATCAAAAAATGGCTACTTAATGACCATGTAATGTATTATGTATATCAGTCTGTTATGTGTTCTAGATGTAGTACCCGTAACACAAGCTTTTGTTTAGCTAGCATCTAGCCCCAAAGATGATGCTGTGTGGATTGTCCAGCGTTATTAATTTTTGTACTACCCATTCTAATCTACAGCTGGACAACTGTACGGTCTGGAGAAGTTCTGGGCGTTCCTGAAGTACTACAAGCACGCGGGCGCGCTGCAGGTGGAGCCGGCGCTGCAGCAGCACCTCGCCAAGTTCAAGAGCATCGAGGACTTCCGCGTGCTGGAGGTAAGGTGGCGTCATGTCATGACATATACAGCTGGACAAATGTACGGGCTGGAGAAGATAATTTTTGTACCTTGGGTTACATTATTGGAGTTTTAGTAAGAATCCCTAACTTTTTTGAAAACATAATATAGCCTATGTTCACCGTGGATAGTGTAGCTTCCCAACAGTGAAAGAATTTTTCAAATCGGTCCAGTAATTTCGGAGCCTATTCATTACAAACAAAAAATCAAACCTTTCCTCTTTATAATATTAGTATAGATACGCGTTACAGTAATCTAATATTTTATACAATCTTTCGCCTTCCAGCCTCAACTGAACGAGCTACTGGCGTCGCAAGGGCCAAACGCGCCGGGTCGCGGGCCGCACGCGCGCCCCTACGACCGGCACCGCAGCGTATCCGAGAGCGACCGCGCGCACATCGCTAGGAACAAGTTCAGGTACAACGTCCTGTACATATCACGATTGCGGTCAAGTGGAGTACTTATTTGAAACGTTTCATTTGGTGTACAACATCCGGTACTCATCACGGCTGCGGTCAAGTGGAGTACTTATTTGAAACGTTTCATTTGGTGTACAACATCCGGTACTCATCACGGCTGCGGTCAAGTGGAGTACTTATTTGAAACGTTTCATTTAGTGTACAACATCCGGTACTCATCACGGCTGCGGTCAAGTGGAGTACTTATTTGAAACGTTTCATTTGGTGTACAACATCCGGTACTCATCACGGCTGCGGTCAAGTGGAGTACTTATTTGAAACGTTTCATTTGGTGTACAACATCCGGTACTCATCACGGTTGCGGTCAAGTGGAGTACTTATTTGAAACGTTTCATTTGGTGTACAACATCCGGTACTCATCACGGCTGCGGTCAAGTGGAGTACTTATTTGAAACGTTTCATTTGGTGTACAACATCCGGTACTCATCACGGCTGCGGTCAAGTGGAGTACTTATTTGAAACGTTTCATTTGGTGTACAACATCCGGTACTCATCACGGCTGCGGTCAAGTGGAGTACTTATTTGAAACGTTTCATTTGGTGTACAACATCCGGTACTCATCACGGCTGCGGTCAAGTGGAGTACTTATTTGAAACGTTTCATTTGGTGTACAACATCCGGTACTCATCACGGCTGCGGTCAAGTGGAGTACTTATTTGAAACGTTTCATTTGGTGTACAACATCCGGTACTCATCACGGCTGCGGTCAAGTGGAGTACTTATTTGAAAAGTTTCTTTTGGTGTTTTTCAGCAATTAAACCTGAAATGTTCAGGCTTTTGTTCTCGCTATAGTCATGAAGCGTTTATGATTAATTTTTTAATGGGATGAGTATTTTAATCCCAAACACCACTCTTCTACGATATCTGGTTCCAGAGATAGGCCATATACTCAACTCGGCCATTTATTTACTCATTTACTCCAGCAACATAATACCGAATAAGAATCTTGAGTCTCGATATGTATTATATCGATAAATCGTTTTGAACCTCGATTTTGATACTAGCTACCTAATAAAATGTCCATTTATCTATCTAAAGATAGAAGCTCTCAGCGATAAGGCCGCCCTCTATACTTCCTTCATTCTGTTGTTTATTCCTGTATTTTTTCTGTTTTGTGTGGTATAATAAAGTTTGCATCTATCTATAAATAAATAAATAAATAATGCTGGACAATTCACACAGCATTATCTAGCCCCATGGTAAGCAGAGCTTGTGTTATGGGTACTAGATAACTGATATACATAATACAAAGATGCTAAAGATGCTTTGATTCATCGGCACGCCACCGCCTGGGTATCAAATACCCGCAAAGCTCTGAATAGGCCTGTGCAGGGTATCTTAACAATTTGCTTTATTTTCCTTTAATAATAATAATTTATTTATCTCAGGCAACATTAGTCTAGTACAGGATGGAAAATACTTAAAAACTACGGCCCATATAAAATATATACCTTTATCATATATATGAAATAAACCTTTTTACTAACATTTATTTTTTAATACGTGGTTTTATTTTTAGCCGACCGGCTGCGCCAGCGAGCGGCAACAACGACATCAGAGGTCGCGCGGGCTCCTGCGGCACTCAGAGCGTCGTCGCTAACGCCAAGCCTAGAGGTAAGACTAAATATGAAGACAAGTATTGTACGATTTAAACCGACCGGCTGCGCCGTTTTAAGGTTATCTCTATCCCATGGGAACTGATTTACGGGATAAAAAGTATATATTTTATTCCAAGCCTGGAACTACCTGTATGCAAAATTTCAGCCCGATCCTTTCAGTATTTTATGCGTGAAAGAGTACAACCATACGTACAAACTTTCGCGTTTTTAATATAAGTAGGATTGTGATTTAATTTTCAGCATTTTTACTGAAATAAATATTTTTTGTTGCAGCTAATAAGAAATCGAAACCGGACGCCGTTGCCGTCGACGCGAAAGCCACAAAAACACAATAAAACGAACAGACAAACAAACACGCAACACCGAGTGTAAATACAGTGACATATAGTGACTAACAGTGACTATACAAAGTGTAGAGATTGCATTTTTTTATGATATATATATAAAATATTATCGACTAGTGCTGTGGGGGTGTCGCCGAGTAGGCTGACTATTTGCGAAGCCTAGGTACGTACCATTCTTATATATCATATAAGTCTTAGTATCTAGGGTACCTAATGTCTAAGAAACCCAATGGCACCCAAGCAGGGAAATATGAAATATGATATGCAATAGGTATATCATATTTATTTGACTGCATCATTGTGTACATTAGTAGGTCTTACCCCCATATCTTTAGTCAAGCCTTCCAAAGGACCGGGTCACTTTATGGCCCGAGATCAAGGAAATATAATAATAATCGTTTATTTCTGAAGGTCTTACATATTACATACATTATTGTTAAAATAACATACATTACATATATTATTGTCAAGCTGAAGACGGGGCGCGATGCGGCTCATTGGGGGAGGCCTATGTCCAACAGTGGACTAATATAGGCTGATGATGATGATTGTTAAAATAATAATATTGTCTAAGACCTACCATCTATATTTTTATTTCATGTCCAGTCCATCCTAAGGTTGCCTGGAAGAGATCGCTCTCAGCGATAAGGCCGCCCTTTTTATTTCCTTTATTCTATTGTTTATTTCTGTATTGTTTCTGTTTTATGTGGTATAATAAAGTGTATATCTATCTCTATCTAGTACCTATTTCTCAATTCGGTTCAAATCGCTCATTAAAATAAAATTCAACTTTGTTTCTTATTTGACATTCCTTGTTTCAGCTTACACGCATCGACAATAAGCAATGCTGCGCCAAACGGCGACCACACTACTCACATGAGCCTAGTTGGTAATGTTCTTCGCCGTTATCTATGTATTTGTTGACTCGCTATGCTCGCAGCTAAAGTAGTTTCAACGAAATTCGTTTATCAATACTTAACCCCTAGATACCTAAAGTCAAATGCGGTTTAAGCGCTTTTCGAGCAACTTAAGGCGATGTTTTGACAGATTTTCATCGACAGGCCAGTTGACATTTCCTGTCAAAAAATTGCGACTTAAGGCGCGCAAAAGTAAATAGTCAGAGCTCTTCTTGGTTCGCACTTGGACTCATAAAATTGGTCTCATTACGCGTGGTTGTCAGTATCTAGATAAACTCAAAAGAATAAATATTATTACATCGAAAAAGTATTTCGTTATTGAGGTATAACGTGTATTTATCTTGTATATTTCTGTCCATTATTAAGAAATCTAGAAAGTTCAGTAATTTCATGAATGTCGTGCACTACCGAATCTATTCAATAGATACGGGATATCCATATTATTAATACTGTTGAAAAACAACGGTTCATTTTTAAATTTCAATGATTGAAATTATTTTGTAAAGTTTGCATAAACTGTTGTCAACTTAACCGCTTAAGCAATGTCAATTTCACGCACCAACTTGACAGTTCTTTTAAGTCGGCATACGAGAGTTGACCGAAACGTTGGAACTACTATTAGCTGTGCTGTCAAAAGTTCGACATAACTTGACGTTTGTTTGCGACTTTTAATTTTGACAATAATTTTGTTTATCTATTTGTCTGTCATGAAAACAATTAGCTATGTCAAGTACCGTCGAACATTATGTCAAATATAGTTTTAAGTAAAGGGGATAACATTTGTTTCTTTCTTAGTATAATGGTTGCTTTTAGTCAATAATAATTGAGGTGTAACTTGCGTACTTATAGAAAGGAAATGAGGCGTCATCTCCGATGCTGTCGTGCTCAGTTCGAATGCTCCGAACGGGCCAGCAAGAGGATCCCTTTCCTTAAGTGCGCAGGTTATGATAAGTTTCCGGGTGGTGCTTAAACATCGCAAAATTTGACGTTTCGGATCTCGGGGATTTTCTTGTACAGAAAAACGGTAATAAATAACCTTTTTCATCATCAACACCTTTGAATGTCAGCTGGTTGGTTAAATTTGTTGTTCAATTACTGTTTTAAAACGTAGACTGACATATCTTGGCAGAAATATGGCAAATTGACATATATTCACATTGGATAACTTGACTTCTATGTTAATGGCAACATGTACCTGGTTTGCCACAGATGCTTGCAGTGTCTTGTCTTGATCTTGACATTAGCAGACTTGTGTCAAATCAGATGCAGCGTCGTAATCAAGAAGTGAAATATATGTCAGTTGCATAATAAATCTGTCAGTGAGAAAGTTGTTGATGGTGTAAATATGGTAGTCTCAAGACTGCATTCAAAAAAGTTAGGAATGGTTTGTAAAATATGCAAGGAATATTAGAAAATTGTACGTTTAGAGCAGCAGACACAAAGTATATATATATATTTTTGTAAATAATTCGACAGATAAAATGTGTGAACTTGTGTAAACTGACATGAACTGCTATTCGGCGCTCAATTAAAAAAAAACTTATTTTACTGTCAGTTGTTTACTTAAAAACTTGAAGTTGTTTTTAAGTACTATTTGTTTTCTTTTTTAAGTCTAGCACTAGTTACTAATACCAATATTTGTAATACATAAGTTACTGCACATAGCCAGGTCATGGGGATAGAAATTAGATTTCTATGACATTATCTGGTGCGCGTTTGACACTGACAATGTTAAAGTCATTCTGACACTGACAGATGTCATGTCAGGTTCACTACCGCTCTGACATTGTCGACTAGTCAACGGTTATTTAACACAGATTAAGCATTATGTCTATTTAATACGCTATGCACACAACGAACGAATGTGTTGACAGGTGATATTGGGACCCGATTGGTTGAGCTATTAAAATAATGTTTATATAGACGTGGCCTGTATTTTAAGTAGCCCGGAGTGGTTTTTTTGTCTTTGGGGTAGCCTTGGCAAGGGTCATAGAGATATACTCTCTTTGTCTATGGTTTTGTACGTCCAATGGTACGGAACTGGATGACATTGACAATCTTTTGACACTGACTACTGATGGTGTAGTCTTTTCGGGTTCCGGAACTATAGCTGAAGCTAGTACATCGGTTGCGAGGGCTTTAGACTGGACAATGGAAAGAATTCACGATATTAGCAGTTAGTGTAATTTTCGGTAACACAGGACTTCGCCGAGTGTACGAACCTGTAGATTACTATAAACCATAGTTAAGGATTTCTTTCCAGCGATAAGCTAGCGGTTTAATAAGTCAGACTCAATCAAAAGGCTCGCTAAGGTTTTAAAGCTAGACAGACATATTTATATGATAATGTAGCTTTCAATATCAAAGTAATGTACCAGCTATCAAGCCAATAACTAGATTAAACGAATAAGATCTAGGCAGTTATTTTGACTCGGTCGGGTCCCCGGTTTCGCCACTGTCAAATGTCACTTTGACATTGTCGTGGAAGCAACAACATATTGCTGAGGTGTTCTTATGAAATTAATTTCGGGTCTGCTAATTAATACTGACACAAAACCGTATTGCACATTACTGTATTTATTTACTTGAACCATGTCTCTTTTTCTATCCTTTGAGGTGTTATAAAACATCCAAAATAGGGGAAGTATGCATGTATTTTTAATAATATTTTTTAAATGTGTGCGAGTAAATGTATTGATTCATTACAAATCATAACACCTGTACTTATATATAGGTGCGGTAAATAAAATATAATAAAGTCTTAAATACTATGTATACTCAAAAAGTCTAATTAAAACCCATTATTATGTAATAGTGAAAATGTAATGGAACTTATTTAAACTGTAACATGAGTTGTTAAGCGATATATTGACCTGTCAACTGCTTTGATATATTCTGTCAAAGCTCGAAACTTACTTAATAAGATGGACGACTTAAAAGGTTAAATGATTATCGATCGTTTAAAGATTTTTCAAGTTATTTTACTGATATACGAATACGGACTTTTAAATTCCATCTTTTTATTATTTTTTTGTGTAAAAATTGTAATGGAAATAGTATTTTTAATTGCTCAACATTTCTTTCATTTTTATTGAGTGTTTGTTTGTTATTATGACTTCTAGTTAGGTAACTGAAATCTAAATTCCTTATTTTTCTTTATAAATACAACTGTAGTTAAGAATGAACCTAGCTTATCTTAGCACCTTTTACAGTACCTTTGTCTCTTTCTATCACTTTCAAAAACCTTCAGATAGAGTGAGAAAAGCATTGTTAAAGCAAGCAGCCTATCTCGCTCTAGCTTATGTTATTTCCAAGCGTTTGAATGAGACATCGGTACAAAGCTATGGCTGGATCAGTTAGGTGTAACTTAAGTTTGTTTCTATATCAACCACATACATACTTTTATTACTAAATTATTATTAAAAAAAGGTTTTTGGAGATTAACGTCCAAAATAGGCCTTTTAAATGGTTTACCCATTTAGCTTCTTCTAGCGCCGTAATAATTGTAAAGTCAAGTGTGTAAATAGTGTCCAAAACTTTAAAAAAATTGACACCAATAAAAATGTTTGCATCCTTTTCTTTTTATTGTTATGAAACACATTTTTAGTCATGTCATAGTAGTTTAGGCGACACGTGAATTGACACCAATATCAATTTTATTTGTAAAAGTTTAGTAATAAATGTATGTTTTAATCAAAAATGTGCCTTGATCAAAATGGTCTCATCATCTCGGTTTAGGTAACTGACACAAAACGCAGGGAATTTTCAGATATAAAAACAAAAAAAAACTGTAAAATGCACTAACTTTGTTGTAACTATTACGGTGTTTGAGCGTAGCATGTGAAATAGTTGACTTATTTTAATTAATTTTTTTTTATAGGTTTAAGTGTGCTTTTTTTCCGCGTGGATGTTTTAAGTTGTGGTGGTCGTAGATACTTAATTTTCCAACAAAAGAGAAGTAATCTTTTCCCGTAGATATGTCACAGGTTTTCTGATATTGTGGAATTTACCACACGTAAAAGTAAAATACAAAAAAAACAGTAAAACCACAAATCATGGAAAAATATGATATTTTTCCATGATTTGTGGTAAGTTCTAAGGTCACTAAAACAGTTGTCAATTTAAAATCCATCTATATACGAGTATATCTCAGGTTTAAGTATCGGTAGTTGAAATTGGATTGAAGATATCCAAAACTATGTTAGATATTCAGAACTATATTAAACGAAAATATAAATAAATAGCCATCTACATTCACCACGATTAAAACATCGTTTAAACGTACTTCTTAACTATTAGATAATAAAATGAAATAAAAAAAAAGTCTTAGAAATTAGCCACGGTCGCTTCGTTTAGTACACCTTAAAGAAATAGTTCCTAATTTAAACTGATAATAATTTAGAAAGGAGGGTGACACTAGAAACAAATAAAATAACATAAAAAAATACAAATATTTTTAGGAATAAAATAACAACTACTTCGTTCGCATAAAATAGATAACCTAATCTTAACAGTAAAGGCGGTAGATTAAATGTAACTGCATTTCTAACAAAACAAGTAAAATTCATAAGATCATTCAAATTACAACAATACTAAATAAACACCATCATAATGATCTGCTAACTTAAAGCACTGCTATTTCTCTGCCTGTCTTCGTCTATTTATATGAGTCAGAGTGAGAAATAACAACTTTGCCGCTGTTTCAAGTTAGCGGACCGATATGAATAAGGGGGGTAAGTATTTTCAGTTACATAATTATAGCGACATCATGCAAAATTTGACTTGCTTTTTTGAAGCAATACTTATCTATAAATTCTGTGTCACTATTATAAAAACTCCCGTCCCGATAGCTGTAGTTTTAGCCGCAAAATGATAGATATTTTGTGACTTCGCAATAATGCATTTTCAAGGTTACGATGAAATTATAAGGTATATTTTTGAAGCGATCCGTTGCTGAGCATATCTTGTCACACTTATGATTAAGGATTTAATTATTATATATTATAGACTAAATAATACATAGCTGCAATACGATTAATAACTTCAGGATCTAGTCAAAATTACAAAGACCAAAGTAAGGAAAGTTCAAAGCGACAAGGTCCTCAAGCAATGATATTAAAGTAACTATAATACTTACTGTTCTAAAGTGGACTTCATTTGCAGCCTATGTTCTTTGTTTTTGGGCAGTTTTATGGACAATTTAGGAACTAGCCCCTTTTTTGACGATATTTTTTTTCTAAACTTTAGGACATTTCTTGTCTATAACTTAAAAAATAACTGATTTTGTCATTTGATTACTTCTTAAACTATTTCAAACTTTTTCTAGTTATGTAAACATTTTGTAATGGTTTTTTTTTCATGTAAATAACTAAATTGTGAGTGTGACTTCATATGTGACGTCTTGATTTTAATTGTTAAGTTTTTTTAAGTTACTTTGTCAAAAAAAAATTGTTGCAATTTTTTTTCTATTCGTAAGTAAGCCAAAGCCGATACATGTGCTAAATAAATGATAGAGTTTACCGCATACGATACAAAACGAAAAATATACAAAAAAAAAGTTTGCTATAATATTTTAAGCGATGTAAATTTAAGATGTTCAGGTTGGTCAGGCCACGGGGTTCAGTTGTTCAGCTATTGGTAACCCAGTGTATGATTTAAGATTCACTGTTCATATTAAAATTTCCTATAATTTTCGAAAATGAAAAAAATTGGTTGTTATATAACGCGTAGTCCTTAGTCATACAGTAGAAATATACTCTTTGAGAAAAAAAAAATAAATTAAGAAAAGGTTTTTTTAAGGATGCTTGCTAGCGTGGTCGGCGGTTGTTGTGGATGCAAAAAGGTGTATTTTTTCAACGATTTACCACAAATACAGCTTTTTTATCGAATTATGAAATGTTAAGAGCTGACCGCCGACTGCGCAACTATGGCTGTAAGTAAACATAATTATAACTATACATATTATTATATTGATAAATAAATTAATAATAAAACGACGGTGCTGGTTTTATTTATTTTCCTGTTATGCCCTTATTTCTAGAAAGTACCTATCTACTTATCAAGTCTGTATTTTACAAATCTGTACATTGTATTTTTAGAGACAGCAACATTTTACTTGAAATGGTTTTTCTGGCAACTCAATCACTATATTTATATCTACTGTCCACCAATGGAAAGTATATGTGCATATTGACGATCTCTGTGGGCGGGGTGGACTGGACAGGTCCGCCTGCGACGGGTTCGATTCCCGACTCGGGACAATAGTGTGTACGTATGTATCTGCAGATATTTGTCCCGGGTGTTGAGTCGTAGGTAGTTCCATCATAAAAATGTTCTTCCATTATTCCGATCGTTAAGAAAATGAATGATTTAGAGTGCTATCCAGTAATATACGTTTTCGTAGGCACCAACAGAATTGACACCATTCAATGGTTCTAATTTCGCGTAGGCCCCTGAGATAGGCTACTAAAATCAATCATGGTGAAACGGTTCACTAATTAGAAGCAGAGGGAAGCATTAGGTTCTCGATTAACTTCGCAAATAACTGATGATTTTAGCATGATGTAAGTAAATTAACATAATACCTAAGTCAATAAGGAGAAAATCACTAACTTCGGTCAATAATATTATATGGAAGTATATTAATAAGTTTATCGGCCTAAACAAATTTAACCGGTTTTACTTTGAACCGTTCGAAAGTCAGATGCACCAATGAACTCCACCGTCTCAACCCCACCATCAGTCACCATCCATCAGTTTTTTTTTTTTTAGTCCGTCTATCTGTCGTCCATCAGTTTGTTCTTTCTATAAATACCTATAACGCCATCTATATGGAGTCGATAAACAACCAAGAGCGCGGCCCACCGCCGCCCGTCATAACCTGCGTTATTATCGCAATGTAGAAAAGTACTTTGTGAACTAGCCCTTCGCGGTTTATAAATCTTCCTCTTGAATTACGTAGTTTTAAAGATATAAGCATACATAGGTACAGACCGCAGGAAGCGACTTTGTTTTGTACTAGCTATGTAGCGATAACTGAATAATGGGTATATAATCGATTACCTTCTTCGAAATAAAGCCTATGTATGTCCATCCCCAGATATCGGTAATATATCCACCGAAGTTCATTCAAATCCTGTTCAGCCTTCAAATTGGCAGAGAGTATTGAATACTATTTTGTATGGTATGGAATTTTCTTTGCTCCATTCCTCCAGTATCAGAGTAATGGTATTTTTAATTTTTAGTAGTTATAAATAAATAAAACAAATCCAATACACACTAAATTTATATATTTTACATTATTCTACAACTTATCAGGTAGCCCCAACAACTTCCTTGCAGCTACAGCATAGTTCTTCAAAGTATCTGCACTTTCACCCTCATTGAAAATGCTGCTGACTGCAGTTTTGTACTCTGCTGCATTAGGAATCAGGTTTTCGTCAAACTGCTTGTATTCTTCATCAGTTAGAGCTTTTGATTCTTTACTACATTTCAAGTGCCATTTGACTAAAGACTTCTTAGATTTGTTGTTATTCCAATCATAGTATTCCATATCATCTTCCATTTTATCCTTTTCCCAGTCTTCGATATTCCAAGACTCATGGTAGCAAGCTGTTAGCAGATAGTTGACGTAATCTTGATTCTGGGCCCTAGCGGGGCAGCGGTCGGCTGTGATGGTCACGAGATCTGTTACAGAGTCATACCTATTACCGATTAACCTCAAGAATTTGTCCTTAGCATGTTTGTCCAAGTTTAACGATGCTAGCTTGATTCTGAGGATAACGATGCGAGCTAGAGGGTTACGAATAGACGGGCTGGCATGGCAATAGTCCGAAGAGATGATTTCTACTGGATAGTGCTTCTCAATGGCCTCTTCAGAATTAAGTAGCTTGGGCCATTCGGTGCAGAACTGCTTCAAGGCTTCACACTGGCTTTTTACCACAGGTGGGGTGAGGTGCAGGAAATTAGGGATTTTCATGAGCTCGGCATTGGCTTTCTTGCCTGGTGGAGCTTGCCCCTTGGGTACATAGCCTTGTCTAAGAGGTAGCGGCACTGAGGACGGGTGAAAGGTTTTTGGTCCTGGCCATACATTACCCCATTCCTGGAAATATATAAATAATATGGATTAGAAGGTGCGACAAATACAAAACTTTTATTTAAAAAATATGAGTAACAATGGAGTTGGAGCACTGTCTCCTGTGGGAGCTACAATGTAGCTATGTTACAGGCAGGCAGCTTCAGTGATGATAAAGTGGTACATGCTCATCTGCTAGTTTGTGATACTTAATTGTTTATATATATTGCTTAATGTTGGACATACTTATCATATATATACATACATCATATTAATATAACTTATGTTTTGTACTGGAGTTTTCAATTGGCAGAACAATATTAGTGATAATGTAATGAATCATTTACTGGCATTAATTTGTCTTCTAGCAAGATTCCAATAAATTCAAACGCTTAAGCATAGCTATATTGTCATATCTAAATCATGAGAAGTTAAAACTAAGGAATGAATAGGTAGGAAGTTGATAGGTGTTTTTTTTTATATTTTGGTAAAATACCTGGTCAGGAGCCATTCTGTCCGCTCTATCCGGCTGTATATCTGTCCTGCGCGCCACTTTCCGCTGCTGCCTCATCCTCGTCTTCTTGATATCGAAAACCCTAAACTCCATTTCTTCATCATCAACTTTTTTGAACGCAGTATCAGCGGTGGTGGAGTTTAGACGCCATAATTTTACATTGTAAGCTGCGGCGAGCCCGCCTGGCCTACAATGCTTCATAAATATACTCATCTCAAAGATCTACTTAATTTATTTACTTTTAGCTATTTTCAAAACCATTATATTTTAAGGTTATTAGAAAATAATGTATTAAAATTTATTATGGTGGGGCTGCCAGATACTGTTTACTAAATTGTACGAATTATTCAACAAATAGCAAAATATTTTATTTAATAATGTGTGACTGTTCACGGATTTTATCTTTTATTCAAAATATTTCATACAATAGATAGAAGTTACTATAACTGCTGATGCTGAACTAATAAAATTGATGTTCGTAAATTACTAGCCGCCATGCCAGCCGAGCGTAAAATGTACGAAATTCGTACTTACTAATTGTACTACTGCACTGCACTGGCAGCCCTGTCATCCATTTCATTCATCTTCAACTTCTTGTTCCAAATTCATTCAACTTCAACTTCTTATTTTTATGGCTCATTTATTTGGCTTATGGAGCCAAATTCATTCAATCGTTCATCCAATGATTCCTTGGCATGTCACATAAATAGTAATAAGAATGTTAAAGTCAAACATTTGTTATGGTAGAATTGGGTAGAATGACGCCGCCTCTACAAATTCAGTCAGATTGAACAAAAGAAAAACGAACGCGCGCCGATCGCGCGTCTACCTACCGGCGGTCATGATATCTGACCAAATTAAAAACACTTCGTTCACTATAAAAGTGAAACAGACAGAGCTATACAAAATTGTTTATGTACTTATAAGAGTGGTCGTTTTCTAAACTTTCCGACGTTACATATTGAAATGATTCGGAGTATACTTAAAAAAAAGGAATCCTTATTTCTTTCAAGTCGTCCGTGTTTTCATTTTCAAGGAACGTTTTCAAATAAGTAATAATTTCTGATTCCTAAATATTGGTGAAGTTATGCTGCGATTAGTGCTAAAACATGTCAGAAAGCAGGAAGAGAAGCAGAAAATCTAAAATAGAAGTTCGCGAAGACGACTGTGAATTAGAGGTTGTGTGTGCCGACGTAAACATCGACGTGCAGCATTTGCAGGTAGGTAGATCGACTCCATTTTGTGAGTAGGTAGTATTTTATTGTTCATGGTCATAAAATTGTGTTTGTCTATATTTAGATTTTATGTAATTAGCTGAAAATCATTATTATCAGAGTCTTGGTATCGTTTATGTGAGTTTAACATCAATAAACATGTGTTGATTTCCCGAGCTAGCGAAAAACCCATTTCGTAAGGTTGCGCACGCATTAAATTTTCGTGGGTAGGAAAATTGATTTGGAAGTTTAGAAAGGGTAGGTGGAAAAATTATTGAAATACCCTATTATTGATATTTTTTATTTTCACGTAAGTAATATTTGCTTATAAATGGCATTCGGAAAGTCGACAGTTTACAAGACAAGAAGTTAGGTTGTAAAACTGTATGTTGTTTGATTACCCAGAGATTACCTACAGCAATCGTGGTTTTTAATAATTACCCTATAATTCTTTTATCGTGGTACGACGGGTACAAAGTACGAGAATCATTTAACAAATAGGTGTTTAGTAACCTACATAAATATTAAATATTGTTCAAAACTGCATATCCATATTAAACAATCAGCTGATGTTTGTTATTGTCCCGAATTTCTAGAAAAAAACTTGAATAATATTCTCAAAACAGAAAATAGGCAGCTAATAATATAATATTTAAATAATATTTCTTTATAACTTTATTTTTGATAACTTATAAATTAGTCATACATGGTTGGGAGTACCCTTTTAAGATAGCTTTGCTTGTGTTAGAGGATACCACAATCATTTATTGCCTAAACTGAAAAAGAAACACAATTTAGAATTAGATTTAAGTATCCCTAAGTATTTCAATGAAACTAACACAGGAGGAGAAGTATGATATTAACCAATTGTACAAATTCAGTCAACTAGCTTATCATATTAAAATTCTTATTTTTTCATTACATTCCAGTTGGCGGAGCCTCAAAGAATAGCCCCAGGGCCTCGTAGAATAGCCCCAAAAAGACCAAAAAAAGTGGAATATTATCCAGAAGTCCCAGTTATTCCTGATCATGATTACTGCTGGCCATTTACATCCTCAAAGCCAATTACATACTCAAAGTTTGATAAACCCGATCATATCAAACTACCCAAGTGCACAGGAACCACCATTGATGGCTTAACAAAAACACCTCAACCCTCTTTAAATCAGGCCAAGATAAAAGTCGATTGGTACAATTTACCCAAGTTTCATTTTAAGGGTGGTGTTTTGGAAAAAATGGAAAACATACAGAAATATAAAGGGAAAGACAATAGCAAGATGCGGATGTGCAAATATGTCCCAGAATTACTTTTCAAAGAGTCGAAGAAAATTGCTGAGACATCTGACAATTTTGCAGATAAAATACTCGATGTTGAGATGAGGAATCAATGGGGCAATGTATTGTATACTCCCAATAAGGTTCCTGCTCAGGATTTGAAGCTACAGGCGGCCATATGTACTTGGCAGGCTTGGTACAACGGATCTCGATTGGTGCGAGAAGCACCACTGTTCTATCAGTGTCATATCTGTGAGCAAGCTTGGTGGAGACTCCAACCGTTCCGAGATCACATCCGACAACATGATGGCTCAAAGCTCATCATCTCCATGAAAGAGCATCTACACGAATCGTTCATAATAGCGAGCTATGAGATAGTTAACAAACTTATATACATACCTATTGATGGAAACTGCTATCGCTGTGGTGAAGACGTTGAGTTCCATAAAGCGAATTGCCTCGCATACTCTTGCAGTAGATGCTCGAGGAGTGTCTACACGTGCACTGGCTTAAGAGACCATGAATCCGTTTGCTTATATGTCAATTTGGTCATGTACAACATTTCAATAGACCGTCAATGCACATTATGCAAGCATGTTTTGAACTCGGTAAGCTTAGTAGAAAAGCATATGATCGAAGCTCATTCTGTACGTTCAGATATACCCGTGCATAACTCTTTCAAAAACTGTGTTAGCTGCGGTGAGAAGTATTTTACATTTACAATGCACAATTGTTGTAAAAGTGGACGGAACTGCAGTTGCGAGCATTGTTGCAGAAAGTTTGCTTCGACCAAGCTTATGCTTAATCATTCATTAAGTTGCCACAATAGACCAGTATGTTGTAGAATCTGCGATATGCAGTTGAAAGCGAAATGCCAAGAGATGGAGCATCTTGTTGAGAATCATACGAGTAGTTACCGGTTGGTGTTCAAGTGCACGGGTTGCTGGACGAGTAATGTGTTGTTTATGGATGAAAAGTCGTTCAATATACATCGACAGTTAGAGCATCAGAGGAAGGTAGATAGGAGGAGGCTATTTTTTGAAAAGGTTAGTAACCTCATCATCAGCCTATGTTAGTCCACTGCTTGGACATAGGCCTCCCACAATGAGCGCCATCGCGCCCTGTCTTCAGCTTGCCGCATCCTGCATCTCCCGCAGTCCTTCGCAGGTCGGCATCCCACCTGACCGTAGGCCGTCCTACACTAAGTTTGCCGAGTCCGGTCTCCACTCAAGAACACGTTTACCCCAGCGGCCGTCGGTTCTTCGCGAGATATGGCCGGCCCACTGCCACTTCAGCTTGCTTATTCTTAGAGCTATGTCGATAACTTTGGTAACTCTTAACATTTTATATTAATACAAGCTGTTGCATCAAAATAATTGACATATATTGGTCCACTGCTGGACAAATATCTCCCCAAACCTTTCCAGGCATCACACATAATCCGTATCATTATTATTAATAACTAGCTGCGCCCCGCGTCTTCGCCCGCTTGGAAATCGATGTGTCAAATGGTTTATAAACCTTCCTCTTGAATATCGACTTAAAAAAACGGATCAAAATCCGTTGCGTATTTTTAAAGATTTAAGCATACATAGGGACAGACACACAGCGACTCTGTTTTATACTATTTAGTGATTAAAAGACCTCCGGAGGAATGAATTGTTCATACAAACGTAATACCAATTATTTGTATTTGAATAGTATTTATCTACTAAATAGTTTTTTTTTCATAATACTTACCTGAAATTAAATGAAAGCCAATCGCATTTTGCACATTTTTATGCGAAAATGGACAAGTTTTCTTGCTATTTGTTTCGTATTAAAAACATCAATATCTTACGTGTTATTTATAAAGGAACATAGCTTATATTGTCTAGTTACACAATAACAATACTTTGTGAAGAATACAAAAAGTTTTCAGTTATAATTTTTGATATTCCTGAACAAACTAAATTTTGAGCTAATATTGCTATCGCGCGCGCATGGGGCGCGGCGCAAGGGTTAAACAAAGACAGCGATATTCGGAGCGATTTTTGCAATCGAGGGTCGCCGGACCCTTAAGATATAAGGATAAAGCATTTATTACGACCAGGTGGGAGGACGACCTGCGAAAGACTGCAGGTAGATGCTGGATGCGGCAAGCTGAAGACAGGGCGCTATGGCGCTCATTGGGGAGGCCCATGTCCAGCAGTGGACTAATATATATATATAATGATGATGATGATGATTTAATACAGACTTCAGACACACACATACAAAATACAACAATTATACATTACACTGGAAAACAAAAACATAAAACAAAGTTGACTAACCAAAGAAAAAGCAAACAATAAATAAATTAAAATAAATGGGTAAGATGTCTGTGTGTGCTGCAGTATGTTAAAAGGACTGGTGAAGGTGATAGCAAATATAGTAATAATAATTGATATATTTTTTACTGTACAATAGTTTTATAATATTTTATAGTATTTTCTATTGTAAAAAATGTATTTTATACGAGAATTTAAATAAATGAGTATATAATAATAATAAACCTTCGCCTTTAGATTAACTTCTCAAAGGGCCTCTGTGCTGTTGGCTTCGGCCCCACGCAAGCCTTCCAAAGGACCGGGTCACTTTATGGCCCGAGATCATGGTAAATGAGAGACATAATAAGCCTTTATTGAGATAACTAACAATTTTCCTTAAATCTAACTTATAACATGTATACTTACCACATGTTATCTGTTTGCCCTAGTTTGGCATAGGCCTCTTCCATCTTCCACTCATGTCTATCCCTGACAGTTCTTGACCATAGTTTTCCACCGATAGCTTTTAGGTCATCTTCCCACCTCTTAAATGGTCTCAAATATAATTCATATTTATAATTTATTTTCCAGATGCTGGTACCAAAAAGCTGCCTGGATGACGATTACGAGGAAGAAGCCACTATAATTGGTAAGTAAACTTTAACCCCCATATCTTTAGTCTCACCTCGACCACGACTCAACCTCTACTCAAAATCCAAACGCGTTTCGGTATGCTTGATGGTAAAAATCCCTTCACTGGAACTTAACTTCGAAAATGTACAAGTGAAGAAATGAACTGTTATTTCAAGGTAACGATATTCCGATTTAGAATCCAATATATTTTATGTCAACGTAGACATTTTTGAATGAAAAGTTAACAATAACAGAAAACAACGAGGTAACAGCAAGGTTATCTTTAAAAACTAAAACACAAACTTCAACAATGCATAATCTCACATGTAAAGTATTTTTTTTTGTGAATGTGTTTTTTTGTGATGAATGAAAGTTTTTAAAAACAAAAATGGTTTCGTTCTTTCATGCTTAGCTTTGATGATACCAATATCGTTAAATATTTTCCACCAATATTCCTTGGGTTTTGTAATCCCTTTGTATACAAAAAATATCCAGGTTTTAGAATCGGAGTATAGCGACCTTGAATGCTCCTCAAAAAAGCATGTTATTTATAATGGACTAGCTGCGCCTTGCGGCTTCACCCGCGTGGAAATCTACGTGTCAAATGCTTTATAAACCTTCCTCTAATCACTCTATCTTTAAAAAAAAACTGCATCAAAATCCGATGCGTAGTTTTAAAGATCTAAGCATACATAGGGACTGACAGACAACCGGAACCGACTATGTTTTATACTATGTAGTGATATTAAGATTGTGGTTATATTTCACGCTGCACAGACGAAGCAATGGTATGTGATCACGACCATGATTACGATTGTAGAAGTTATCTATTTCGATTCCGTGATATCGCTGAAGGTAAGTGAAACAGTCCATCTTACCATCACCATCCATCAACCA
The DNA here is from genome assembly GCA_943735965.1 of Eupithecia abbreviata. NCBI lineage: Eukaryota > Metazoa > Arthropoda > Insecta > Lepidoptera > Geometridae > Eupithecia > Eupithecia abbreviata. The sequence continues at coordinate 4,884,025 of OX031004.1, read as the reverse complement.
TCTTATATTGTACACTAGCTGCGCCCTGCGGTTGATAGATATTCTGGATATTATACAATATATCTTTATGAATTGTAGCCTATGTGTTATTCTGATGTATAAGCTATATTATTGTAAAGTTTCATTAAAATCCAAACAGTAGTTTTTACTAGCCCGTTCCTCAAGCACTGCAACCAAGTAATGATGAAATAACTACTTTCATTATTATTTGATTGCACTGTTTGTAATAATTTATGTTAATAACTAACATAGAATTAAGTAAAATTTGCTACTAACATGATATGGACCTAAATTTAATTTTAATTATGATTTGTCGTTGTCCGAAATAAATGAATTTTTTTTTTTTTTTTACGTGAAAGAGTAACAAACATCCATCCATACTTACAAACTTTCGCGTTTATAATTTTAGTAGGATTATAATTTAACATTATCATAATCATATAATTTATTAAGATTCAGAGAATGGTTAATAGGTGTAGTGTCTTAGTACTGGGTACACAATGCATAAAAACTCTTGTCAGGGCGCAACAAATTTTGGTTTCGTTCTGGTTAGATTGGTAACTTTCCTCACATACTACGTTTTTATAGAATTAACTAGCTGCGCCCTGCGGCTTCGCCCGCGTGAAAATTTCTGCGCAATTTTACCATGTTTTTTCACCGTTTAAACCCTGGACTTCGACAAACATTTCAAAACCAAAATCAGCTAAATTGGCCCAGTCGTTCTCAATAATATTGGTTAAATAAGGAAAGTCTAAATAATAATTGAATTAGATAAGATTAAACCCCTATATCTTTAGACTTACCTCGACCACGACTCAACCTCTACTCAAACTCCAAACGCGTTTCGGTATGCTTGATCGTAAAAATCCCTTCACTCGAACTAAACTTTTTCTCATACTAGTGAAGAAATGAACTATCATCTCAAGGTACCTTACGACCTACCTTGAATGCTCCTCAAAAGAAATTGTTTTTGTCATTAATAAATGGATTTTGGAAACTATGTCAATGACGTTTATGGCGATGAAGCCTACTTATAACGACTAAGCGTACCGAACTCGAGTATGTTTTGAAGGAATCCTCGAGGCACTTCAGACGAGTTTGAGTGAAGGACCTTAATACTCTCTCTCTCTCTCTCTTCGAGTTGATCCAAGAGTCCTTCAAGGCAAAATGAGTTCGCTTTTTCGAGATAAGGACCAACGAACGCCGCGCGGGGAAGGCGAGAAATGGAGGCAAGAGCGGCAGAATGACCAGCCCGCGCGCAATTTCACTGGTTTTTATTTTTAAATTTGTTATTGCCCTAAAATAATACTTTTCTCAAAAAACCATAATCGTCTGAAGTATTTATTAGGGAACACGTAGAAGAAATTTTATTACAATAATATTAAATAACTAGCTAATAAAACTGGTTTTTCCGTAGAGATACGAGTATTTTTGTAAAAATGAAGATTTGGAGGAAACTTTGCCATTTTTTTCTATCGAGTCAAGTTTAGTCAATCGTGTTTCGACTCCCATAACTTACTAACTAATATCCTAAACTTTTGATCCTCATCAAAATATATTCGAAAAATAGGTGTTTTGTTCCCTTAAAATAGATTTTCCGTTAAGTCAAAACGTGGGTTTTGGGACTCATTTCACCTTAAGGTCTAAAGGACATAAAGCGCTTTGATGTTTGATTAGTTGAAAAATTATCTAAAGATATGGGAGCAGGTAAGTTTTCAATTTACGCATTCGATGATAAAGCGACTTATTTTTCTAGGCTAGAGATGTATGCTAAAGAAAGTGCATGTTTTTTTCTTCGATTTTTAACTATCGCCTTTTGTTTCCAGCCACGAAATCAAAGAAACAAGCGCAAAAGACAAAAGAAAATACAAAGCGTAAGTGATTTTTTCTTCTTAGATTGAATAGGCATCTTTGAATAGTGTAGAGTCTGTGCAAAAAGAGAAGTCTCGTGGTGAAACGGTGAGCTAACATATTAACACTTTGAGTGCTGAAAACGCACGGTATGAGTTTTCTACAAGTGACTAATATGCGTAAATCCACACTAGCGCAGCGGCTGAGAAAATACAGATCTTTGTGACTCAGCAGAGCTGTAATATTTTTCGAACGAAACGCATGTGCGGCGCAACACAACTGCTGTGTAGAGCGGCAGCACGAATTTTTTAGGTAAAAAAAATATCGCAGTCGTCGAAAAAAAACCGCAGTCAAAGTGTTAACGCAACAAAAGTAGTACATCATCACAGTGGTACATGCTGAAAATCAGCGTTGTGGGGTTACTCGCAACATTCAGCTGACCATGAACCTGTTCTGATAGCGCAGGAACACGGCACTGACCTTCACACACGGCCTGATCTACACAACATTAGTTTTAGATGTCTATCAATAATAAAATATATATATATATAAATCAATGCATATTATCAATTATATACTTTAAGTCGTGTGCTGTATTTCTTTAATAATTAAGTTTTTTGCTTTATCAGAATTATTATATTTTCATTTCATTAACATTGGCAAACGCGCGCCCTTCGAGACAGCCCAGAGACTTCTCTTCTTGCACAGACTCTAGTATAAATTAATAACATTACCTATGTAAAAGTAAAAAGTCTTTATTTAAAAATAATAATAAATTGACGACCGATGTGGCGCGGTGGGCGAAGGTCCGCCTGCGATGCAGGAGGTTGCGGGTTCGATTCCCGCCTCGGAACTGTTCCGGGTGTTCTGGTTGTTTTCTAGGTATAATAAAAAATATCTATCTATGTAATATATTGTATTATGTATATCAGTTATCATGTACCCATAACACAAGCTCTGCTTAGCTTGGGGCTAGATAATGCTGTGTGAATTGTCCAGCATTATTTATTTATTTTTATTTATATATTGTATTTAATTATAACACAAGCTCTGCTTAACTAGATGATGTTGTGTGAATTTTCCAGCATTATTTATTTATTGTAGGGTTACGAACTATATCTTAAATTTATCTTTTCAGTCGTCGACCCTAGTCTACCCTCAAAATCCTTCTCAGACTTGGCAGCGGACGTCAAAGTGACAGTCGACGAAATCGACGTCAAGAAAGAGCCTATAGACATTGACGAAAACGAAGAAGTTGATTACGAGGAAATGCTCTTAAAAATGTTCAATCAATCGCCTCAAACGCCTGTATCTAATACTAAAGTTATTAACACCGATAACAATACAGCAGGAGCTAACAAAAGAATAGAAGAGTACAAAACAGAAGAAGATAGAGAAGCTTTCAAATTGGATCATGTATACAAAACTGAAGATACAACAGAATTTGATTACGGCAGTGTTAAAGTTAAAGCTGAACCAATAGATGATATTGATATTATAGAGAATCCAGTTGAGGAGGTTCAAATCAAAACGGAACCGGTCGATCCTTCTGAAATTGATGATGAAATGATGAATGTTTGCTATGATTACGGTGAAGCGACTGTTAAAATTGAGAGGAATTATGAACCAGATGATTTCAGCATCAATGAACCAACAAGCAGCAAAGATGTAACAAGCGGCAAACTTGAAACAAGTTTCAAAGATGTAACGAGCGGGAAAGTTGAAACAAGTAGCAAAGATCCAACAAGCGATGTTGTAACAGACAATGAAGATGAACTAATCATCAAGGAAGAATTTGATGACACGACCACAGTGAAAACGGACGATACCTCCACATCGTCAGAACCTTTCCACGAATTACTGACAGAGCTAGAAATTTTCAGAGATCAGAAGAAAAAGAAGAAGAAATTCAATTATGAATACTCGATTGAAGTTATCGATGCAAAAGGGAAGTTGAAACAAAGGAAAATGTATACATGCCGAAAATGCGGGTACACAGCGCATCATAAGAAATACAAAAAGCATATGGACACCACTTGTTTAGTTTCTCCGGGTGTTGACTGTAGTTATCCGTGCTCGATATGTGGCCTTACTTTTGTTATGTTCAAGACCTATGTGTTACATTTTGAGAAGCATGGATATGATTTGATGTGTTGCTTTATATGTGGAGCTAGGTTTTCAGAGGAGTTTAAGTTTTTGAAACATATGCATAAGCATGTTAAGAGCAGTTATGTTGGTGTGCATTTGCTGGATAAAAGCGGGGAGGAGATTAAGAGGTCACAGAAGCGTGTTACGTAAGTATCTTTATTTATTTATTTTAAGCCATTATTCCCACTGCTGGGCAAAGGCCTCCCTTTTCTCCTTCCACTCCTCGCGATCCAACGCTGCAACAGGCCATGATGGAAGATTTGCCTCGAGCTCGTCGCGCCATCTCATCCTGGGCCTTCCGCGTCGACTCTTAGCGTTGGGTGGGCTCCACTCTGTGGTGGTCGTTGCCCACAAGTCGCTGGACATACGGCAGTATGTATGAGTGTCTTTATACATTTTATTTTATAAGATAATAATAATATAATAATAGGAACCCATCCAGCATTCGGCAAGCCACCGTCTGCCACTTTTCTTAACATTATGGCAGACGTCCGCAATCTCCCCTATAGCCCGATTACCCAGTCCATCCATCCATCACAATAGCCTGGTTTTATTTCTTTCATTTTTCTTTGCAATAGTCTCTACACCTGGTGGATACCATCTTTGGGTGTATCATATTGTGCACCCGAGGATGATACCCGCTATGTGTAGCCATCGCCTTTAGATTAACTTCTCAAAGGGCCTCTGTGCTGTTGGCTTCGGCCCCACGCAAGCCTCCCAAAGGACCGGGTCACTTTATGGCCTGAGATCATGGTAAATGAGAGACATAATAATATAATTTATTTATTTCAGGCAGCATTAGTCTAGTACAGCAAAAATTCTTACTTTTTGGTTTATTAAAAAAAAATATGGAATTGAAATGGAGTATGCAAAATATTATAAAACTACGGCCCATATGAAATACTAGCTGCGCCTTGCGGCATCTCCCGCGTGGAAATCTAAGTATCAAATGGTTTATAAACCTTCCTCTTGAATCACTATTTATAAAAAAAAACCGCTTCAAAATCCGTTGCGGAGTTTTAACACTTTGACTGCGATTTTTTTTCGACGACTGCTATCTTTTTTTTTAACCTAAAAAATTCGTGCTGCCGCTCTACACAGCGGTTGTGTTGCGCCGCACATGCGTTTCGTTCGAAAAATATTACGGCTGTGCTGAGTCACACAGATCTGTATTTTCTCAGCCGCTGCGCTAGTGTGGATTTACGCATATTAGTCACTTGTAGAAAACACATACCGTGTGATTTCAGCAGTCAAGTGTTACAACGTCTAGCATACATAGGGACAGACAGACAGCGAGAAGCGACTTTTTATATAGTATAATGTAGAGATAATGTTTTACAGATGCATGAACTGTAAAGAGACTGTAGAACAAGACACCATGTTCTCGCATTGGGAGAAACTACATCTTAAACTGAAGGAGATCAAAAGCGACGACGAGGAGCCGAGATTAGTGGTAACTATTCTATTTATTATTTTATTTTAAGCCATTACTGTCCCACTGCTGGGCAAAGGCGTCCCTTTTCTTCTTCCACTCCTCGCGATCCAACGCTGCAACAGGCCATGATGGAAGATGTGCCTCGAGCTCGTCGCGCCATCTAATCCTGGGCCTTCCACGTCGCCTCTTAGCGTTGTGTGGGTCACTGCTGACCTAAAAGATAACGTCCATTGTGCATCTGTATCTTTGTTTGTTTGTTCTTTGCTGTTTTTTTTCTGTGTTTGGTGTGCAATAAAGCGTATTTGTATTGTATTGTATTGTATTGTATTGTCGATATAGAAATAGAGCGTAGAGCATTGGCGTAGATGTCATCATCATCATCAGCCTATAGCAGTTCAGCTGGACATAGGCCTCCCCCAATGAGCGCCATAGCGCCCTGTCTTCAGCTTGCCGCATCCAGCAACTACCTGCAGTCTTTCGCAGATCGTCATCCCACCTGGTCGGAGGGCGTCCTGCACTACGTTTACCGAGTCGCGGTCTCCACTCAAGAACACGTTTGCACCAGCGGCCGTCGGTTCTTTTTCAAGCTGAAGTGGCAGTGGGCCGGCCATATCTCGCGAAGAACCGACAACTGTTGGGGTAAACGTGCTCTTGAGTGGAGACTGCGAGTCGGTAAACGTAGTGTAGAAAGCCCTCCGGCCAGGTAGGATGACGACCTGTGAAAGACTGCAGGTAGTTGCTGGATGCGGCAAGCTGAAGGCAGGGCGCTATGGCGCTCATTGGGGGAGGCCTATGTCCTGGCTGATGATGTGAAATGATTTGACTTACCAATGATCTTGTGGTGTCCAGATCAAAGAGGAGCCAGCGCCCGAGCTGACCGTGGACTGCGAACGTGTTACCATGAACAACAAGGAGTTAGAACCAGCTATGCTTAAGCTGGCGACAGGTAACTTTGTTTCTATAGAAAACCCTAGAAATATACATAAAACACTCAGTTCTAGAATCGCAAGATATTTTTACTACCAAACCAAGAAATACTGAACTTGTGTTACCATGAACAACAAGGAATTAAACCCCATGTGCTTAAACTTGCGACAGGTAACTTTGTTTCTATAGAAAACCCTAGAAATATACATAAAACACTCAGTTCTAGAATCGCAAGATATTTTTACTACCAAACTAAGAAATACTGAACTTGTGTTACCATGAACAACAAGGTATTAAACCCCATGTGCTTAAACTTGCGACAGGCAACTTTGTTTCTATAGAAAACCCCAGATACATAAAACACTCAGTTCTAGAATACAAGATATTTTTACTCTTTTGACGACCGAGGTGGCGCGGTGGGCGAAGGTCCGCCTGCGACGAAGGAGGTTGCGGGTTCGATTCCCGCCTCGGAACAATTGTGTGTACAAATACGATCTGCAGATATTTGTTCCGGGTGTTCTGGTCGTTTTCTATGTATAATAAAAAAATATCTATCTATGTAATGTATTGTATTATGTATATCAGTTATCTAGTACCCATAACACAAGCTCTGCTTACCATGGGGCTAGGTAATGCTGTGTGAATTGTCCAGCATTATTTATTTATTTATTATTTTACTACCAAACCAAGAAAAAAGCCTAAAGAAATAAAAACTCTTGATTTTTGATTTTGTATAAAATTAATGAATTAATTATATTTATAATATAATGTAATAGAATAATATATTTGTAATTCCAGAAAATCTTCAATTGGACTCAAACGAGAAGGAGTGCATAATCTGCTATCGCGTGTTCTCGCGCCGCTACGACCTGAAGCGGCACATCGTGGAGCATCTACTGATGGATGCGCATATGAAGAAAATTAAATATAGGTAACTATCTATATATGCACCTTCGTCGTGGTCAGCCTTAGTCCACTGCTGGCTGCGATCTCAAATACTATCTAGATGTCATCGGACGCAAAAATCCTTCTCCGCAAATAAGAACGCACTTGTAATGTGAGCTCTTATTTTGTTTAGTTCGATTGTTATACAGGCCAAGTGTTTACGTTGTCTGTTAAAAGAGCACTATCTGTCCTGCTGTCATTAAGCGCATACCTGAGATTCTATGATTATAAGTAGTATATGTATATTTTATGATATATATGTAGTATATTTCTATGTAAGTACTATAAGTATTTTATTTATAATATCCCATAACTTACAAGCACACAGATCCCCTGGTACTGTCCACGATCCTATCCATCCATGGTTGTCTGGTAGAGATCGCTCTTGAGCGATAAGACCGCCAATTGTACTTAATTTTTAAATTATTACTGTACATAGTTTATAGTTCAAGTGCAATAAATAATTTTCTATCTATCTTCTATCTTGTCACACAAATTTCCACGCGGGCGAAGCCGCGGGGCGCAGCTAGTATTACAATACATTACATAGATAGATATTTTTTTATTATACATAGATAACGACTAGAACACCCGAAACAAACATCAGCATATTGTAAAACATTTGTCCCGAGGCGGTAATCGAACCCGCAACCTCCAGCGTCGTAGACGGACCTTCGCCCACCGCACCACAGAGATCGTCAAAAATTTGTATATCTGTATTTTTTTCGGTTGTGTGTGGTATAATAAAGTGTTTTCTACGCCAACAAGTTGTTTGACGACCGATGTGGCGCGGTGGGCGAAGGTCTGCCTGCGACGCAGGAGGTTGCGGGTTCGATTCCCGCCTCGGAACAATTGTGTGTACGATCTGCAGATATTTGTTCCGGGTGTTCTGGTCGTTTTCTATGTATAATAAAAAAAAAACTATCTATGTAATATATAGTATTATGTATATCAGTTATCTAGTACCCATAACACAAGCTCTGCTTACTAGATCGGCTAGATAATGCTGTGTGAATTGTCCCGCATTTATTATTGTTTTTTTTTTTTTTTTAATTTTCTCGTTGCCGGAAGACCAGCGTTGGTTGCTACCATAGCAAGCTAGCAACCAACGCTGTGTCATCTAACTCATGCCGAGGCAAAGCCATTTTGTTACTGGAATTACACATCTACACGTCTCCTCTTAGTTTAAGTTCATTATGTTCTGTGAAAGTCTTAACACTTTGAGTGCTGAAAACGCACGGTATGTGTTTTCTACAAGTGACTAATATGCGTAAATTCACACTAGCGCAGCGGCTGAGAAAATACAGATCTGTGTGACTCAGCACAGCCGTAATATTTTTCGAACGAAACGCATGTGCGGCGCAACACAACCGCTGTGTAGAGCGGCAGCACGAATTTTTTAGGTTAAAAAAAAGATCGCAGACGTCGAAAAAAAACCGCAGTCAAAGTGCTAAAACAAATAAATAATTCATTCATTCATTTATTAATCTATCTAATTAAACGAATGTTTGTTATTCCAGAGATTTCCGCTGCCAGATCTGTTCGGAAGGTTTCCCCCATCCGGAGCGATATAAGTTCCACATGCGAGGGCACGGAAATATGCCCATATTCATGTGCGAACTGTGCAACAAGACTTTCAGGTAGATATACACTGAAGTCATATATAGGGTCTGTGCAAAAAGCGAAGTCTCGTGGCGAAATGCTGAACTAACATATTAAGGGTCCGGCGACCCTCGCTTGCAAAAATCGCTCCGAATATCGCTGTCCCTGTTTAACCCTTGCGCCGCGCCACATGCGTGCGCGATAGCAATATTAGCCGTTCAAAATTTGATTTGTACCGTAATACCAAAACTTATGACTGAAAACTTTTTGTATTCTTCACAAAGTATTGTTATTCTGTAACTAGACAATATAAGCTATGTTCCTTAATAAATAAAACGTAAGATATTGATGTTTTTAATACGAAACAAATAGCAAGAAAACTTGTCCTATTTCGCATAAAAATGTGCAAAATGAGATTGGCTTTCATTTCATTTTAGGTAAGTATTTTGAAAAAAAAAAACTATTTGGTAACCTAGATAAATACTATTTTAATACAAATAATGCAATATTATAGTGGAAATATGCTTGAATTAGAAATAATTTTGGTATTACGTTTGTATGAAGCATTCGTCCCTCCGGAGGCCCCTCAACGCAACAAAAGTAGTATATTGGCACACGCGCGCCCTCTATTCCTAGGAGACTTCTCTTTGTGCACAGACTCTAACGGCGTATATTATATATTGATATTTACTGACCGCGCCCGGCGTCAGCGCCCGCGTTGAAATCTATCTGTCAAACGGTTTGTAAACGTTCCTCTTGAATTACTCTGTCTATTACAAAAAACCGCATCAAAATCCGTTGTGTAGTTTTAAAGATCTAAGCATACATAGGGACAGACGGACAGCGGGAAACGACTTTATACTAGGACGGGCGTTCAATGTATTATCGGTATCGGGGTGATTCATAATATTGTAAGTAAAAAAGTATATCATTAGCTAACTACTATGACGACCGATGTGGCGCGGTGGGCGAAGGTCCGCCTGCGGCGCAAAAGGTTGCGGGTTCGATTCCCGCCTCGGAACAATTGTGTGTACGATCTGCAGATATTTGTTCCGGGTGTTCTGGTCGTTTTCTATGTATAATAAAAAAAAATATCTATGTAATGTATTGTATTATGTATATCAGTTATCTAGTACCCCATAAATAAAATAAATAAATAAATAATGCTGGACAATTCACACAGCATTATCTAGCCCCATGGTAAGCAGAGCTTGTGTTATGGGTACTAGATAACTGATATACATAATACAATACATTACATAGATAGATATTTTTTATTATACATAGAAAACGACCAGACCCATAACACAAGCTCTGCTTACCATGGGGCTAGATAATGCTGTGTGTTATAATAATAATAATTATTATTATTATTACTATCGGAGTGAATTAATATAACATTTAATGTTGATAACTTCATTAGTTTTTTTGCGACCTCCAGTAAAACACTATGGAAATTACTGAAGCGACAATGTTAAAGAAAATCGAGTACCGCGCGGTGATTAAACTCCTCACTAAACAAAGAAAATCTCAAAAAACTATCCATAAAGAAATGCCTCTCGTATGTAGTGATGTTTGACATATAAGAAAATACTTATCAATAAATAACTGAACTTGTCTGAATTGTTACAGCGACTCCAGCAACTTCGCCAAGCACAAAAAGACCCACAACGTGCGCTGCCTCGTGTGTGACATCTGCAAGAAGAAGTTCCATTCGAAGGCGGCGCTCGAGAAACACATTGGGGTGAGCCAACGATGCGGTATGCTTGCTTGTGCTTATACTAACTCAAATATCATATCTGATACATACATTAACTAACTTACAACGTGCGCTGCCTCGTTCGTGACATCTACAAGAAGTTGCATTCCAAGGCGGCGCTCGAGAAACACATTGGGGTGAGCCAACGATGCGGTATGCTTGCTTGTGCTTGTACTAACTCAAATATCATATCTGATACATACATTAACTAACTTACAACGTGCGCTGCCTCGTTCGTGACATCTACAAGAAGTTGCATTCCAAGGCGGCGCTCGAGAAACACATTGGGGTGAGCCAACGATGCGGTATGCTTGCTTGTGCTTGTACTAACTCAAATATCATATCTGATACATACATTAACTAACTTACAACGTGCGCTGCCTCGTTCGTGACATCTACAAGAAGTTGCATTCCAAGGCGGCGCTGGAGAAACACATTGGGGTGAGCCAACGATGCGGTATGCTTGCTTGTGCTTGTACTAACTCAAATATCATATCTGATACATACATTAACTAACTTACAACGTGCGCTGCCTCGTTCGTGACATCTACAAGAAGTTGCATTCCAAGGCGGCGCTCGAGAAACACATTGGGGTGAGCCAACGATGCGGTATGCTTGCTTGTGCTTGTACTAACTCAAATATCATATCTGATACATACATTAACTAACTTACAACGTGCGCTGCCTCGTTCGTGACATCTACAAGAAGTTGCATTCCAAGGCGGCGCTGGAGAAACACATTGGGGTGAGCCAACGATGCGGTATGCTTGCTTGTGCTTGTACTAACTCAAATATCATATCTGATACATACATTAACTAACTTACAACGTGCGCTGCCTCGTTCGTGACATCTACAAGAAGTTGCATTCCAAGGCGGCGCTCGAGAAACACATTGGGGTGAGCCAACGATGCGGTATGCTTGCTTGTGCTTGTACTAACTCAAATATCATATCTGATACATACATTAACTAACTTACAACGTGCGCTGCCTCGTTCGTGACATCTACAAGAAGTTGCATTCCAAGGCGGCGCTGGAGAAACACATTGGGGTGAGCCAACGATGCGGTATGCTTGCTTGTGCTTGTACTAACTCAAATATCATATCTGATACATACATTAACTAACTTACAACGTGCGCTGCCTCGTTCGTGACATCTACAAGAAGTTGCATTCCAAGGCGGCGCTCGAGAAACACATTGGGGTGAGCCAACGATGCGGTATGCTTGCTTGTGCTTGTACTAACTCAAATATCATATCTGATACATATATTAACTAACTTACAACGTGCGCTGCCTCGTTCGTGACATCTACAAGAAGTTGCATTCCAAGGCGGCGCTCGAGAAACACATTGGGGTGAGCCAACGATGCGGTATGCTTGCTTGTGCTTGTACTAACTCAAATATCATATCTGATACATACATTAACTAACTTACAACGTGCGCTGCCTCGTTCGTGACATCTACAAGAAGTTGCATTCCAAGGCGGCGCTGGAGAAACACATTGGGGTGAGCCAACGATGCGGTATGCTTGCTTGTGCTTGTACTAACTCAAATATCATATCTGATACATACATTAACTAACTTACAACGTGCGCTGCCTCGTTCGTGACATCTACAAGAAGTTGCATTCCAAGGCGGCGCTCGAGAAACACATTGGGGTGAGCCAACGATGCGGTATGCTTGCTTGTGCTTGTACTAACTCAAATATCATATCTGATACATACATTAACTAACTTACAACGTGCGCTGCCTCGTTCGTGACATCTGCAAGAAGTTGCATTCTAAGGCGGCGCTCGAGAAACATACATTCATAATTTATGATGTAACAACTCATAAGCTGAAGTGGCAGTGGGCCGGCTATGTCTCGCGAAGAACCGACAACCACTGGGGTAAACGTGTTCTAGATTGGAGACCTCGACTCTGAAAATGTAGTGTAGGACGCCATCCGACCAGGTGGGATGACGACCTACGTAGGACTGCAGGCAGATGCTGGATGGGTCAACCTGAAGACAGGGCGCTATGGCGCTCATAGGGTAGGCCTATGTCCAGTAGGGCAGCAGTGGACTGCTTTCCTGCTGGACATAGAGTATGTGCTTGTTTGTATACTTTCTGATTATGTAATGTGTCGTGTTATGTGTTATGTATGGTGTCAAATAAATGTATTTTCTTTTCGTCTTTCAATAAGATATTATAAAACATATTTTCCTTTGCTACAGGAACATTATTCCTTGCCGATGACGACGTGCATGTTTTGCCCGAAGACTTTCCACTCTAAGACAACCTATAAGAAACATAAATATCAAGTAAGTCTTTTTTTTTTTAAATCATATTTATTGTTAACACTTTGAGTGCTGAAAACGCACGGTATGAGTTTTCTACAAGTGACTAATATGCGTAAATCCACACTAGCGCAGCGGCTGAGAAAATACAGATCTTTGTGACTCAGCACAGCCGTAATATTTTTCGAACGAAACGCATGTGCGGCGCAACACAACCGCTGTGTAGAGCGGCAGCACGAATTTTTTAGGTAAAAAAAAAGATCGCAGTCGTCGAAAAAAAACCGCAGTCAAAGTGCTTAACTACCTTGAATCACTGCGGTTTATTTGCACACCTTCTTGCGGGTTGAATACATGTGACACCACTCTATACTGTATCCAGAATGTAGAATGTTTGTAAACAGAGCCGCTGTCAGTTCAATCAGCTGATGTAGTGGTGAAAAACATAAATAAAAAATCTCTAGTGATTTTAATCTTTGTTTTTGACAACATAATGCCGATTTGTAAATTGAAATAATTAGATTTTGCATAGAATTGACGTCAGGATTATAAAAAGTAATAAATCTAATAGAATGTATATGTGAAATCATTGGAATTCTATTAGGCCTGCATCATTTCGACCGACCGATATGACGCGGTGGGCGAAGGTCCGCCTGCGACGCACGGGGTTGCGGGTTCGATTCCCGCCTCGGAACAAATGTGTGTACGATCTGCAGATATTTGTTTCGGGTGTTCTGGTCTTTTTCTATGTATAATAAAAAATGTCTATCTATGTAATATATTGTATTATGTATATCAGTTATCTAGTACCCATAACACAAGCTCTGCTTACCATGGGGCTAGATAATGCTGTGTGAATTGTCCAGCATTATTTATTTATTATTTATTATTATTATTTCGTGGTGATAACCCTAAAAATCAGCTGTTTTCTAATGTTTACAAACATTCTACATTCTGGATGGGTACAGTATAGTTATAACACCTGACATGTACCTGTAATAATGTGTTCGGCAAATAAATGATTTGATCAATTAACATCTAACAAGAAAGAACCCAAAAATAATTGTGCCCTGACGTGGTTTTTATGCATTGTGTACTTACTAAGATACTACACCTAAGAAACTACCTGTATGCATGAAATCACAATAAATGATATCATCATCCGCCTATATTAGTCCACTACTGGACATAGGCCTCCCCAATGAGCGGTATAGCGCCCTGTCTTCGCATCCAGCATCTACCTGCAGTCTTTAGTTTTTTTTTAGTTTTTTCTTAGACGTTTACCGAGTCGTGGTATCCAGTCAAGAACATGTTTGCCCCAGCGCGCGGCCGTCGTCGGTTCTTCGCGAGATATGGCCGGCCCACTGCCACTTCAGCTTGCTAATTCTCAGAGCTATGTCGATAACCTTGGTTCTCTGTCGGATGTATTCGTTACGAATCCTATCCTTCAGAGAAACTCCGAGCATAGCTCTTTCCATAGCTCGCTGAGCGACTTTGAATTTTTGTATATAAATAAATAATGCTGGACAATTCACACAGCATTATCTAGCCCCATGGTAAGCAGAGCTTGTGTTATGGGTACTAGATAACTGATATACATAATACAATACATTACATTGATAGATATTTTTTATTATACATAGAAAAACGGCCAGAACACCCGGAACAAATATCTGCAGATCGTACACACAATTGTTCCGAGGCGGGAATCGAACCCGCAACCTCCTGCGTCGCAGGCGGACCTTCGCCCACCGCGCCACATCGGTCGTCCTATATCCTTTAGTAATTACCTGTTTGTACGTTTCAGGTGCACCAGAAGCCTAGATATAGATGCATACTCTGCGACATGTTTTTCGCGACCAGTCAGATTAAATGGGACCACGATTGGGAGGTATGTGTTATGTATTCACCACTAGCTTTGGACCGCGGCCTCTGAATCACTCCATTTAAAGACATATACATAATAGGCTAGTGTTCTCAAAAATCTACTAAGTCCGTCAGTTGGATTATTAGAAGATATTGGACCCGTGTTTTTTGTTTTGTCAATTAAACAAAACAATATGAAGATATAGCCAGTTAGAGTGCCGCGTGACGTCACGCCTCGCTACACTTTTTAGCAAGTTGTGACGTCACGAAACCTATTTTTTAATTTTACAATATTTTCTCACCGTTTAAACCTTCCCTGGACTACGACAAACATGTCAAAACCCGGAAAAAATAAACCGGCCCAATGGTTCTCGAGGTTTAGCGAGACAAACGAACAGCAATTCATTTTTATACATATGGGGGTAAATGTCCTATGTGTGGGGCCGAGCACAGAAAGTCAAATAAACTTTAAAACACTATATTAACACAATAAACAACGAAATAATTAGGATTCTCAAGCGGCACGCGGTTTATGCATAAAATCTTTTCACCACTGTTGTTTGCAGTGACGCGGCTTGCCTAGTGCGGCTGCACGGACTCGCTCACGCACGCGCCGCGGAGCCTACGGCTCGTAGGTCTCGTTCGCACTCGTGCGCAGGCGCGTAAATTCCATTGCATCGTACATGTGTTATTTATTAGGTTGAGATTAAAATAAGAATTACGGTCTAAATATTAGAGGTATCTAAATTAGTAGGTAGGTAGGTACACTAGGTACTAAAGTAGGTAGTAGCCTACATATATATTGATGATTTCATTGTCATATTATAACTTAACTCACTCTATCTCTCTTTCAGGTGCACCAAGTACGGAAGCACGTAGCCGACTGCCCCATCTGCAAGAAGTCATTCCGCAAGTTCTCCGACGTCAAGGTTCACGCCCGTTCTGAGCACAACACTAAAATCAGATCTATGAACTGTGGCGAGAGTACTTACAAGAAGAAGATAAAGCTATCCAAGGATCTGAAGGAGAAGGAGAAATAGAGTCTTGTGCTATGCGAGTGAGGAAAGAGACTTGGTCTGCTATTGAAGAAAGAGAGTAGTAAGCTGCTAGTGAGGAGAGAGACTTGGTCTGCTATTGAAGCAAGATAGTAGTGGGCTTCTAGTGAGGAAAGAGAGTATTGGGCTGCTAGTGAGGAAAAAGACCAGAAAGAAAGAAAGAAAATGCATTTATTGATTCACAAGTAGGTACAGCTTGTTACTACATATTATAATATAGGTAAAAAAAACAAAGAAATAAAAACAATAACTACGCATCTATATAAAAGCAACAAGCGACTCTACAAAGCGAACCAATAGGTCCTGTCTCAGCATAATGATGCTCTACTTCTCCTCAAGAAGTAGAGCAACGCTGGTTTTCTGACAGAACATTTGGCACGTGTCAACACGGGTGGCAGATCACAGACTTGAGGTGTGCAAGTAAAGAAAGAGAATAGTAGTCTGCTAGTTAACTAGAAGAATATACTAGTGAAGAAAGAGAGTACCGGCCCGTTAGTGAGGTGAGAGACTAGTGGCCCGCTAGTGATGAAAGATACTAGTGGTCTGCTAGTTAACTAGAAGAATAGTGGTCTACTAGTGAAGAGAGTACTGGCCCGCTAGTGATGAAAGAGACTAGTGGCCCGCTAGTGATGAAAGAGACTAGTGGCCCGCTAGTGAGGAAAGAGACTAGTGGCCCGCTAGTGAGGAAAGATACTAGGGGCCCGCTAGTGAAGAACAAGACAAGTGGTCTACTAGTGAACTCTATTTTCGTATCTCTGCCTAAACTTTACAAAATAAAACTAATACAGAGGCATTAAAATAGCTTAAAATAGTATCACAAACTGCCCAATGAAATATGTGAAATTTCCTTTATTCAACGTAGTAATAAGACGAAATAGGTGGCGGCGCCTTAACACTTTGACTGCTGAAATCACACGGTATGTGTTTTCTACAAGTGACTAATATGCGTAAATCCACACTAGTGCAGCGGCTGAGAAAATACAGATCTTTGTGACTCAGCAGAGCTGTAATATTTTTCGAACGAAACGCATGTGCGGCGCAACACAACCGCTGTGTAGAGCGGCAGCACGAATTTTTTAGCTTAAAAAAAAGATCGCAGTCGTCGAAAAAAAACCGCAGTCAAAGTGTTAATGTAAATTGAACATGATATATGACATGCACAATTTTAACCAAGAATAGTTCGTATTTATGCCTAGTGAAAAATATTATGATTTTACACCGTCTGTCTAAGGCAGTCTGTTGAGCTACCTGTAGATTGTACGCAATCTGCAGTTAGCTCAAGTGTTTAAAAAATACAAGTTGTAATTTATTTCTGGTATGTTCAAATTCAATTCATTTATTGCAAGAAATATGGTCTTCATACAAGGTCTTAAACATTAGAATAGGTATAGTTTGACCGAAACCGCTGTACCGCGCCTGAGGTATGCGAGCGGCGAGACGGGGGGGAAGTACCGGCCGCTCCGATCCATCAGTCTGCCGCCAACGCTCACGGCGGTAGGTAGCGTTTCTACCGGACGGTCTATGTCAGACGCACATGAGATAAATATCCAAAGATGGGTCGAGCGCTATCTCGTGATGTCAACCCCGTCTTTTTTTTTTCATTTTTTAAGTTTGTAATTATGGATGGATGGATGTTTGTTACTCTTTCACGAACTGAACGGATCTTGATGAAACTTGGAACATACATATGTACTGGAATAACATATAGGCTACTTTTTATCGTGGTACCACGCGAGAGAAGCCGCGGGCGAAAGCTAGTAAAAAAAATATAACATATCGTTTTATAAAATAACCATATCGTTTACGATATCGTAAGATATATCCGACAATATCGATCTCATGTGTACTCTTGCTCTTTTTTCCTCGCCCCCCACCTCGCCGCACTTTCTTAAGGAGTGGTACAGCGGTTGCGGTCAAACTATTGAGTCACATACTTCACCAAAACGCATTGGCATGCAAACATTGCTAAAACTAGGTTCCTATGAAATGTAATTTTAAAATGATTAATTAATGAGTTATATAAAATATGAACATGTCAATAATGTGCTAATAATTCTCAAATTTAGGTCTTTGATTTCTTTGACACCAGAGAAAGCATTGTTTCTACAACAATGTCCTAGTTGCTGGTTAATTTGTAATTATGTAATGAAATTATGAAGGATTTTTTTTTTCCTATATTTTTGAAGTGATAATTAGGTTTGAGTTTGATCTATATATGTGTGAGCTCTATAATAAAAGTATGCTAGAGGGTCTATTAAAAACTAGCGGACCTTCCCGGCTTCGCACGGTTTTAGTACGGATCCCTAATTTTTTTGAAAATATAATAAAACCTATGTTCACCGGGGATAGTGTAGCTTCCCAACGGTGAAAGAATTTTACAAATCGGTCCGGTACTTTCGGAGCCTAATCATTTCAAACAAAAAATCAAACATTTCCACTTTATAATATTAGTATATAAAAAAAACATACAAAACAAATGCAGCCAAAAAAAAAACAGATGAGAAGGGGGAAAAAAAGAAATTCCCTCTAACCTAAGGACCGAGGGATCGTCACCCCTCGAGTTGACGCCGGGGTAAAGAGGCCAAGCCTCGAGGCCCCTCTCTGTGCCCCTACCGGGGCCGGAAAGAAATCTACGGATGGATATTAGTATATAGAAAAAAAATCACACAATCTCTTCACAAAATTCAAATTACACAAGTAAAAATATGAAATAAAGTGATCGCCTTCATTTTTGTTCAAGGTAAAGGAAGAGAACAAGAAACCTTTATCTTATTATTAGTTTTTGAGTTGGAGCTAAAGCTTCATACCAAGCTTTTTTATAATCTAGATCTAGATAAGCTGATATTCTGTAGTAAGCCTTTTTAAAACTATGTTTAGACAATTTATTTTAATTAATTTATTGATATTTTTTACTATAGAGGTAGGTACAGTCAGCGTCAAATTGATATGAGTCTAGAGTAGTCAAAAAGATCTGAAAACCATGAAAGCAATTTGATATACGCAGTTCGAATCATATTGTTGCAAGCACCCAAGGTGTTCAAAATATCTTACTACTCATTGTTTCAAATTTATGGGAGCAGTCAGGGTGTTCAAAATCATCTTAATTATTATTAAAATCATTTTAACACTTTGAGTGCTGAAAACGCACGGTATGAGTTTTCTACAAGTGACTAATATGCGTAAATCCACACTAGCGCAGCGGCTGAGAAAATACAGATCTTTGTGACTCAGCAGAGCTGTAATATTTTTCGAACGAAACGCATGTGCGGCGCAACACAACCGCTGTGTAGAGCGGCAGCACGAATTTTTTAGGTAAAAAAAAAGATCGCAGTCGTCGAAAAAAAAACCGCAGTCAAAGTGTTAATTATTATTTAGCAATTATGAGTTTGCATACTAGCTTTCCTCGTTCAATATGTAACCTGTTAAAACTGTTTACTTGTACGAATAAATAATTTTTTTTTTTTTTTTTTACCTTTGAGAGCTTAGTGGTGTAAGTGGTGTCGATCATGAAATATTGGTACAAATGTCAAAAAAATCAGGTGAGATGGGACGGCGCTCTATCTGAGGAGTATGGCTTAGAGTGCGGTGTTAGGCAGGGCGGGATAACTTCTGGCCTTTTGTTTAACCTGTATATTAATGAGCTCATTGGTGAACTCAGCAGCACTCATTCCGGTTGTTTTATTGATGAAGTATGTATGAACAACATAAGTTACGCGGACGATATGGTGCTGCTGGGTCCATCGGTGGGCTCTATTCAGAAGCTTGTTAAAATTTGTGAGAACTATGCGGCGGGGCATGGGCTAACATACAATTCTAAAAAAAGTGAAGTCCTTATATTCAAAAGTGGAAATGTAAGGCCTGCCTATGTTCCGCCGATAGTGCTCAATGGTGCGGCGCTGAAGGTAGTTGATGCATTTAAATACTTGGGACATATTGTAAATGAGACCCTAAGCGATGACGCAGACGTTGAAAGGGAGCGTAGAGCGCTGGCTGTACGGGGAAACATGATTGCGCGTAGGTTCGCACGCTGCTCGAGAGAAGTAAAAATCACTCTATTTAAGGCCTACTGCCAGTCCTTCTACTCGAGTAGCCTCTGGCTCAACTGCACCCGACGGGCAGCCAGCGCTCTACGTGTCCAGTACAACAACATTTTCAGGATGCTGATGCGGCTGCCTCGCTTTTGCAGCGCGTCTGGTATGTTCGCGGAGGCGCGCACGGACGGCTTTCATGCGATTATTCGCAAAAAAGTCGCTTCCCTACTACAGCGTGCGCGAGCCAGTAGCAACGGCATCCTGAAAATGATTGTTTCACGTCTGGACTGTCCGATCCAATACAAATGGATGAAAATATTGATGGGGTCGATATCCATATAATTGTCCATTAGGTTAGTAAGTTTTTTCATTTTGTGTTTTATTAATATTATTTTTTAAATTTTCCCTTAGTTATATTATTCTATTTTTATTTGATTTATTTTGTGACATTTATTTTTAATTTTGTATGTTTT
The DNA here is from genome assembly GCA_943735965.1 of Eupithecia abbreviata. Classification (NCBI taxonomy): domain Eukaryota; kingdom Metazoa; phylum Arthropoda; class Insecta; order Lepidoptera; family Geometridae; genus Eupithecia; species Eupithecia abbreviata. The sequence continues at coordinate 4,863,658 of OX031004.1, read as the reverse complement.
TATTTTTAAGTGTATATGGATTGAGAATCTGATAATAAATGAGTTAATAATAAATTAGTGTGCTTAGATGATTTTGAACATCCTGACTGCTCATATAAATATGAAACAATGAGTAGTAAGATATTTTGAATACCTTGGGTGCTTACAACAATATGGATGATTCGAGCTGCGTATATCAAATTGCTTTCATGGTTTTCAGATCTTTTTGACTACTCTAGACTCATATCAATTTGACGCTGACTGTATGAAATATGTTTTAATAATTACTTCCATTTCTAAACAAAACCACCTGTTAGATATTACAATTTAATGTTATTTTACTTTTAAGCCTCAATTATAGGCAATATGCCTCAGTTTAAGGCAAATAAGCAATGTCGCCGGCTATTTAATACCTTTAATACTTTCAATGCCTTTTAACTTGACTTATTTTATTTGGTACAGGCTGCGCGCTGCGGTTTCGCCCGCGTGGAGATCTATATGTCAAATGGTTTATAACTTACTCTTGAATCACTCTATCTATTTAAAGAACCGCATCAAAATCCGTTGCGTAGTTTTAAAGGTCAAGCATACATAGGGACAGACAGACAGCGGGAAGCGACTTTGTTTTATACTTGACTGCTTTGATTTGGCAATGTGTCTGGTTTGCCACTTTTCCGCCAGTGTCCAGTTCATAGAAATTTCATAGTCATTAATATGAGCGGTAAAATATGAAAAACCAATAGGAATTTTGAAACTGTCATGGTTATTAAAACTAAAATCATTTAAAACGGGATATTTACTTATTTTGTGTAAGTTATGTATGTGTTAAGTTATTCCGTGATCATGGCGCATGAAACTGCGCCGAAATATTGTATAAATCGAAAATCAAATCATGGTAAATATCCCGTTTTAAATGACTCCAACAGCTCCAATAACATAGGTTTATATACTATGTTCTTTATATATAAGATATGGACATTATAGTATTTCGACATTAATTACAGTTAAAATATTGATAGTCAAATAGCCAGTAGCCATTGGTGATAAATTATTGTACGTACCTTTAGGTAAATTTTTAAAAACTGGCGCAATTATCTTATATTTCTTCATACCACGCTTACGTAACAAATATGTCGATACTGGAGGCCGACTCTAGTTCTTTTGATCGGCATTTGCAATTTACGGCCGCAAAATTCAATTTTTAGCTGTAGATTGGCAACTCTCGCTTAAGAAAGTTGAAGTGAACAGTAAAATAAATTTATTTGATAATAATTTGTAGTATAAAATATGACTTGGCTAAGTGCTTATTTTGTAAGCCTAAATAATAAATACCAACTATTAAATAATTAATTTTATTAAATTCAAAGATTCAAATATGTTTATTGCGTCAAACATGGTATAAAGGTTGTTAAGATCTAAGTATTGCACTCATGTCTCACTATATCCCTTTATTTAAAACATGTGTTTCCTGGTTGGCAGGTAGAAAATGCCTCGGCATTAAGCCCACCCTTTGTACCTTTAATAGTGCAATAAAGTTTAAATAAATAATAAATAAATATATTCTAGCATGCAATAAATATTGAGTGACTTACTATGGGGCTGTTTTCGAACGAATTTTATGACTCTGACGTTTGACTACATTTTTAATATATAAACCATTATTATAAGAACCAACATTTCAGTGCAAAGTCGAATAAGAATATACTAACATCATTACAAAGTGAAAAAGTAGTTACACTTCGACATTTTCCGTTGTCGGTCGAATAAGACTACCGTTTCTAACGGTAGTCGGAATAAAACGAAATTTCGTAATGAAAGTAGGCCTCCAGTGTACGAACAAAAGATGATCGCGCCAGTTTTCAGTAATTTTTACATTATTATTGTATTTTGTTAATATTTAAAATACTTTATGTTAAGTTTTATTCTGTATGATGCCCTCCCGCGCCGGGGGGGATGACGACCTGCGAAAGTCTGCAGGTAGATGCTGGATGCGGCAAGCTGAAGACAGGGCGCTGTGGCGCTCGTTAGGGGAGGCCTATGTCCAGCAGTGGACTAAGTCTGATGATGATTATGAAGTTTTTATTGATAATAAAATATACCGAACAGGAAATTTAAATTAAACGCAATAAAAATGAATTTAGCTTCCAATTTTATGAATTCTAACTTGTGAAATGTTTTCTGCGAAATGCTTATCAGAATTATACACGAGGTTGAAATTATATACTATTGTTTTATTTATTAACCACTAGCGGACCTTCTCGGCTTCGCAAAGTTTTAGTACGGATCCCTAACTTTTTTGAAAATATAATATAGCCTATGTTCACCGGGGATAGTGTAGCTTCCCAAAGTAGTGAGAGTAGTTTCGGAGCCTATTCATTACAAACAAACAAACAAAACTTTCCTCTTTATAATATTAGTATAGATAGCTTAGCAAAAATTTTGAAATGTTATATAATGTCACTCTAGATAATCTCTAAGAAATGTGATATTTGGAAGTTTTTAGGAGGTTTTAATAATAATAATATATATATAATATGATTGACTTGATTATGGCAGACGTCCGCAATCTCCCCTATAGCCCGATTACCCAGTCCATCCATCCATCACAATAGCCTGGTTTTATTTCTTTAATTTTTGTTTCCAATAGTCTCTACACCTGGCGGATACCATCTTTGGGTTTATCATATTGTGCACCCGAGGATGATACCCGCTATGTGTAGCCATCGCCTTTAGATTAACTTCTCAAAGGGCCTCTGTGCTGTTGGCTTCGGCCCCACGCAAGCCTTCCAAAGGACCGGGTCACTTTATGGCCCGAGATCATGGTAAATAATAATAATAATTTATTTGATCAAAAATACATGCATAGGTACATAGTAATACAATCACATCAACTTAAGATTATTCATATTTTGCTAATATACTGGGACTAATTATAGTGATCTCTACACTAGGATACCCTGTGCCGTAGAGACCAGAAAGGAGTTTGGTTCTAATTTAGAGTGACAAAGTTAATACTAAAGAATTGTTCGGAACATACTTGAATTTTATTAACTAGGTATTGCAAAGGATGTAATGCTATGTTTGATTCCGATCACTAATCTATGCTCCGATTTAAAATGCAAGATAATTTATGTAGACAAAGACACTGAAAGAAAGAAAATACATTTATTGATTCACTAGTAGGTACAGCTTGTAAATAAGAACATAAAGACACACAGAACATTGATGAATTAATACATTATCAAAGGTAACAGCGGTGGAAAACACAAAAGAGTAGGCATAGCTATTTTCTGATTAAAATATATTATCTACATTACACTTGATTATACTCTGACGATTTGAAAGGGTCATAATTAAAAAGAGCGACTATTTGAAAATCTGACCATTTGAAAGTCTGGCATTATGAAAATAAAGGAAGGTTATCAATAAAAACGAAACACGCATAATCTCGCACGTGTAGCGAATACTGTTTAAAATTGAATTTGAAAACTTAATTAATTAAATGATGAATGAAGTCTTTCAAAAACAAATTGTTTGGAACTTCTGTGCTTTGCTTCTATGATACCAATTGCAATGTTAAATATTGTCCACCAAAATTCTTATAGCTCTGAGAATTAGCAAGCTGAAGTGGCAGTGGGCCGGCCATATCTCGCGAAGATCCGACAACCGCTGGGATAAACGTGTTCTTGAGTGGAGACCGCTTCTCGGTAAATGTGCACGACGCCCTCCGACCTGCGAAAGAGTGCAGGTGGATGCGGCAAGCTGAAGACAGGGCGCTATGGCGCTCATTGGGGGAGGCCTATGTCCAGCAGTGGACTGCTATAGGCTGATGATGATATAGGTACATTGTGTGTGTGTGGCTATTAGTAAATTCTTTATCTCGTTACATTTTAGGTAGATGCATTTAAGATGAATGTGCGTAGGGATGCGGCGTCGCGGTGAACGAGAAATTTCTCTTTTTTTTTTTTAATTTTACACGTTTTCGCAATAAATATTATGTAATATACTATATAATAAAAATACCTAAATATAATACAACTTTATGATTTCGATAAAATTGATTTCTTAAACTAAATCGATAAAAAAGCTGTAAAAATAATATTACTTTTTACCACAGTTAAAGCGGAGGAAAATGTGGCGTAATTTTCTCAAAATTTTAAACTTTTCTATATTTATCAATGGCGTTTTTTGTATGCACCGAAAAAATTTGGTAGAAATTGCATTAGATCAAGAAGGTATGTACAGAAATTGAAACATCAGATGTCTAATACCGCAATTCTTACAGGTCTCCTAACTTTTTTGAAAATATATCCTATGTTCACAGGGGATAGTCTAGCTTTCCAACGGTGAAAGAATTTTTCAAATCGGTCCAGTATTTTCGGTGCCTATTCATTACAAACAAACAAACAAAAATCAAACCTTTCCTCTTTATAATATAAGTATGCTAGTTTTAAGGTATATTATGGACCGTAGAATAAGTTAAATAAGATTTATTATTTTTTATGGTCTGAAATGAATGATTTATTATTTTAGTTATCTGTTTTTCACAGTTTCCCCGATAAAGAATTATGTATTCTGGCCTAATGCAACCGTTCCTTTCTACGTCAACCCGGAACATTTTGGTAAGTTCTATCGTAACGTAGAAATGGGAGCCAATGTCAGATTTTCATGAATTTCTGATTTAAACCTTATTCCATGGGTATAATGTCGTCATCGGACCTTCGCCCACCGCGCCACATCGGTCGTGTATGATCTGCAGATATTTGTACCGGGTGTTCTGGTCGTTTTTCTATTATAAAATATCTATGTATGTATTTTTGTGTATTGTATTTTGTATGAAGGTCATCTAGTAGGTAGGTACCCATAACACAAGCTCTGCTTAGCTAGGGGTAGGGGCTAGATGATGCTGTAGATTATTTGTTTTATTCGCGGAAGAACAAAGGTCGGCCTTTTCGCTATATGCGATCACTTCCAGACCTAACCAGTGGGGTAACTATACCGTGGAGGCCCGTGGCAAATTCATCGGATGCATTCCCCATTTTAAGAAGCTGAACGAACAATAATAGTATTTTTTATTTTATTACTGCTTCTTCCGACTGGGGGCCCGTGGTATTTTGCCGACTTCCCATCCTGTAGTTACTTCCTATTTTGTTACATTTTTAAGTCCAATAGAGTGTACATTCACTCTTTTTTTTTTTTTTTTATTGTGTGGAAATGTTTCATGGATATCTTCCATCCCCGGTGGAAGATTATGTCAGACTCCTACTGACTAAAACCTCACGAATTTCTCCGGGCACATGCTAGGGATCGCGGGGACTCTCGGGAATACTTCCGCTAACCCAACCTACCGTTTCAGACCACGAGCAATCCTTAGCGATACTAACTACGCTATCCATGTTCGCGTTCAAGAGTTGCGTGAAATTCGCACCGGTGATGGCGGCGCCACAGTCGAACGAACACGTCATGGTGTTCGAGAATCCGAATGGAGTTAGGCGATGTGTTGTGGATACGGTGGGACATTCTGTGTTTGAACCACATGTGAGTTGTTTTCTCTACATCTATACCGTAATGCTTAGAAACCTGCGATCACAAATACTATCTAGATTTCGGGTCACATACAAAATCAAAGCTAAAACCCGTCTCAGTAAATAAGAGCGCTTACGTGCGATACGTAGATGTAGAAGAATCAGTGCATCCTACCCTACTACCTACTGACCTACGGCCTACGGAGCTGAGACGTGGACACTCACGTTGGAGCAGTGGGTGGGCCGGCCATGTCACGCGAAGAACTGATAACCGCTGGGGCATACGTGTTCTTGAGTGGAGACCACGACTCGGTAAACGTAGTGTAGGACGCCCTCCGCCCAGTTGGGATGATGACCTGCGAAAGACTGCAGGTAGATGCTGGATGCGTCTATGGCGCTCATTAAGGGAGGCCTATGTCCAGCTGTGGACTAACATAGGCTGATGATGATAAATAACTAGCTTTTGCTCGAGCCTTCGCGCGCGCATTTCAAGTAGCCTATGTCCGTCCTGGTCTCTCTACCAAATTTCATTAACTGTGTGAATTGTCCAGCATTATTTATTTTATTTATATGTCATTTTAGCGCGTGGTCCTTGGCTACGACTGCCTGAAGAGCCCTAACATCGACATGATGATAATGCGTTCCCTCGGCCTCCCGTTCGAACACAACAAGCCCTCTCGAGAGGCCTACATCCACGTACTACATGAGAATATTGAGCCGGGTAAGTTTTTACAATAATATTATTATTTATTAGTTGTATTTATTTATAGTTGTTAGTTTTCGAGTTGTAAATCTCGTTCCAAGCTTTTTTGTCGTCTAGAATTCTAGATAATTCGATATGTTGTAATAAGCCTACAAAGGATGTGTTTGAAAAACAAAACAAAGTAGCAAAAATTATAATTTTTGCAACTCACTTGGAGTTTTGTTGTAGAAGTGTATACATTTAATTCAAAACTCGATTTCATGCTGATTGATGATCCTCTTAGCTTCAATAAGCATGAAGTAAATGAGTTCTTGACAAAACCAAAAATATCTAACGATGCTGTTTAAGTACCTTCGCAATGGTGAAAATATATTAAATGCAATAATTTATTGACACGTTAATTAAATTTGTCAATTTATACTACATTCCTAACCCTTAGAGCATCCTTAGAGTATGCCATTTTGTATTTCGCACAACAATATTACAAATGGCAATTATAGTCCTTCATCTGTCAATGATTCTGACATTTCGTTCATTCATTCGTTCGCTGTCAAAGTCAAAACATCAACTTTGGCTGTCCTAAATTCTAACACATATAATTTTAGTCTTTATCCCAGACGTTTTAAGGTTCTAAATTGTTTAATTATTAAAGTGTTTAGGTTGGGGGCGTCAACAAATGCCACACTCGTCTCGTCATAAGAATGATCAGTAAATTCAGTACATTGACCTAATCTAATCTACCTCTTTTTGTCAATTGTAATACAATACAAACAAAGTTGTTGCAAAATAATGAACAGTCGGTACAACATTATTCTATAACGCTATTATCTCCGCTAGTGACAATAAATTATCAGCAAAGCGATAAAATAAATGATAAATAATTGTGTTGTGAACAACAATGCAAACATGATAAAAGACTATAATTTCTGTTAATCATACATTTGTGCTTTGTACGTCAAGAAACAGTGTTGTGAAATTAAATAAAAGTGAAATTATAACCTATGCCGATATAAATAAGAATTGTTTTTGACCTGTCATGTTTAAAAATCATACTTTACCTAAATTCAAATTGAGAATACTCCTATATTGTTTGATTTGTAATCATAATTACGATCTAAATTGAAAATAAGTGTCTAACTATCGCCGGATCTATTTTTGGCAGAAATTCTTGAATGTTAAGTTCCACATTTTTTTGTAGCCGGACAGCTGCTACTGCATTTTTTGCATCTGATGTGGGTTTCAAACTTTTTGCTAGTTTTTGTTTTCTTTGTTTGAAATATTTGTGCTGTATTTTAGTTGCGAAATTAATGTTAGATAGGTACAGTTTAAATGTAGGAATCTAAAGTATCTAATCTATGTACCTGCGACAAATACATCACCTATTTAATGTAGGTACCAAGTTTATTTAACGAGATAAGTTGGGAAGTACCTAACTACCAACCTACCTATCTCAAATATTTTTTTTAAACTAAATATTTTCCTTTATCCGATTACTATTATTTTAAAGGCAGTTATTTAGCTCATTTTGGCTAAATTAATAAGTTTTTATCTATATCGGCATAGGTCTAAAGGTCGGCGTGAATGAAAGACTATAGTGTTTCATTTGCGCCGTTCCTTATATGCAGGTACAATCGTGAGCAAAACCCTACTCTACAATTATATATTTTTTTGAAACACAAATATTACAAAAAACTTTTTTAATTCTTGATGTTCTTAAAGAATATTTGTATAGGTTAAGTAGATTTAACCTATTGGCCTTTGGACCGTTGAACGTTGCTGTTAAAGGGGCAATAGTTCTACACGCCCTGTCAAAATTTCAACTTTCGACCTGTTATGGTTCAAGAGATACAGTCTTGACAAAAGTAGAGAAGAAATAGCCAAAAACAAAAATATTTATTTATTGGATTTAATTATTATTATTAACCCATTAAATTTTTATATTTATGAAGTCTGCATGGGTGCTTTGCGAATGTGAGAGTTAAGGTTAGGAATCAAAGTAGATTTTTACTGCGTTTTGCTCATGATTGTACGCTAAATAGGATAATAGCCAACCAAGCTATTATTCAATTTACGTGAATTAAAAACACTTCAATAACAGAAGATCCTGAAGCAGCTAACAAAGAACTGAATGAACCAGCCGAAATGGCGGACTTCAAACTATACGAGAATGTATTTATCGAAACAAATCTCCAATCAAATGACTACGATTGCGTAATATTAATTCTATATCCTGAAGAGATCGGCGTACCACTGCCGAGACATATCGACAGCTTTATCGAAAAAATATCGAAGCTAGATAAACATATCCACAAAATATGCACTGTCTGGAATTGCGATTATGTATCAGGAGGGAAGATTGTCCTAGCACCGACTGGAAAGATCACTCCTTACCACGACGCGAAGGTCGTCAAAGAAGCAGCCTATAAAGGAATGGTTAGGGCCATTGACTCTGGAGCGAAGAAACCTTTAATTGTCGTCCAGAACGTCGTACCTTTCCCCGATGGCCAGCTAGTGGCTATCCTCGGAGCTTTCGAGGCATTGTACCAGCCGCTGCAGATGAGAGAGAGAGAAAACCAGAAGAACTTCATAAAGATAGGACTCTTCGCGGAAGAGAAGAAGACAGATGAATTCGAGAAGATCGTAAGAAGCGCTATAGGGTTAGAAAGAGGCAGGATCTTCGCTAGAGACATTGGCGGTGGTGATCCCGAAAGAATGGCAGCCGCGAGGATCGTCGAATACGTGAAGCAGTCCTTCCATGGTGACAGCAACATTACTGTTAAAGTCATCGATGACGAACTCGTTATTGCTGATGATTACCCGCTTTTAGCTGCTGTAGCAAGATCGTCCACTCACGTCGATCGCCACAAGCCTAGAGTCGTCGAAATCGAATACAATCCTTCTGACCCCGCAAGGATTACAGAAACAGTGATCCTTGTTGGTAAAGGCGTGACTTACGATACCGGCGGCGCTGATATCAAGATCTCGGGCAAGATGACCGGCATGTCCAGGGACAAATGCGGCGCAGCAGCCGTCGCTGGCTTCCTGAAAGCCTGTTCCATCCTTAAACCACCACATCTCAAGGTTATAGGAACGCTCTGCCTTGTCAGAAACTCTGTTGGCTCTAATTCTTACGTTACAGATGAGCTATTGCTTTCTAAAAGCGGTAAAACTGTACGCGTCACTAATACAGATGCAGAGGGACGTTTGGCTATGGCCGATGCGCTATTTAAAGCTTCCGAAATCGCTCTGAAAGAGCTAAACCCTCATATTTACACCATAGCTACTCTAACAGGTCATGCTAAAGCCTGTTACGGACTATATACAGCAGCGATGGATAACTACAGCGCTAAAATTACCAACCATTCAACTCGGCTGCAATTCAGTGCGTCAAGAATGTCCGAGGGAATAGAGGTTTCCACCATCAGGCCTGAAGATTTGAGCATCAACAATGGTAAAGCGAAGGGAGATGATTTGGTACAGTATGATACTGATGCGAAAGGAAGGAATCATCAGCTAGCGGCAGGATTCTTGATCAAAGTTGGTGGTTTGGAAGACAAGAACTTGAAGTATACGCATTTGGATATCGCTGGTGAGGCTGGGGCTCCGCCGGCCGAGCCAACTGCGGTGCCGATTTTGTCTCTGTGTCATCTACACAAGGTTATGTTGTAAACAATGTTACAGACGCTCCTTGTTGAATATCTTTACGCGTTAGAAATATCATTAATTCTGACTATTCTGAGTTATCAGTGAAATTGTTGATTAAATTGGACTCTCAGTCGCTTTTGGTTGCTGGCATAGATGATAATGTGCACCGTTATCATTATCAACCTAGCGGTTGATATGCCAACAACCAAAAGCGATATTTGATATATAGTACCTAAATATATAGTATTTTTTCTTAGTTTTTTTATATAATTATTTGCATTGTCTGTAAAGATATCTAATAAGGAGTATTTTATATTGTTTTTGTATTGATCAAGTTACCCATACGAGACCCTTTTTACCGTGGCATTTTTTTTCTATCAGTTTTTTATAAGAAAATATTTAACTAAGTATCATTCTTTTTATCATTTAAGACGTTTATTACACTATTATTAAGGATTTATTATTTTCTGCTTGCATTTTTAACTTCTTTTGTTATTTTTAATAGCAGGTAAGGTACATATTGCTTACGTACATATTTATCGACAACAAACAACAGAATATATGAGATAAGTAGGCAATTAAGTACATACAAGGATACCTACCTACCTACATCGTAATAATGGTCGATTGATTCTGTCTTATCTCTATTTAACATAGCATGTTATTGTATAGTGTAATGTAGTTACACTATACAATAACATGCATACATATCTTTTCATGCAAAAGTTATTTTAATATTCAACCTTATTGAGTACCAGTGTAGAAATGTATAATTTATCATAAAAGTAATTTAAAACGGGATATTTACCATGATTTGATTTTAGAGTTATCCAATATGGCGCATGAAACTGTGCCGAAATATTGGATAACTCGAAAATCGAATCATGTGTAAATATCCCGTTTAAATGACTTTAGTGTTAATAACCATGATAGTTTAAATAGTTTTAATTTATCATTGTTATTAAAACAAAAGAGCAGACCATTTATAACGGAATATTTACCATGAAAAAAAAACATCGTTAATATCCCTTTATATAACTTTTGTGTTAACCATGATAGTTTCATAAGTTATATCTTTGTCATTGTATTTTCTTAGCCTCAATTATAAGCCACTAGCTGCGTCCCGCGGTTTCACCCGCGTGGTGATAGATATTTTTGATAATATACAATATATCTTTATAAATTGTAGCCTATGTGTTATTCTGATGTATAAGCTAAAATTGTAATGTTTCATTAAAAACCATTCAGTAGTTTTTACGTGAAAGAGTAACAAACATCCATCCATCCATACTTACAAACTTTTGCGTTTATAATAATAGTAGGATGGCACATAACAAAGTACAAATAAGAATGCCTGTTTAACTCTTTACCACCTCATCTAGAGACTAATGATACTTCTTATCTAGGAAAACAAATGTGTTCCTTGATAAGAAGTTATTTTATAAATAGCAGTATTCATTACTTATATAAATTTTGCCATACCTATTAACGAAGAATGTGAAACGTTATATCACTTCATCATCTATGTTAGTCCACTGCTGGACATAGACCTCCGCCAATGAGCGCCACAGCGCCCTGTCTTCAGCTTGACGCATCCAGCATCTACCTGCAGCTTATTAAGAGCATTTAATTGTTAAAATATTGATTACCATATGTACTTTAATTTTGAACTTTTTACATAAAAACCACATTTAATGTTATTTAACTATTTAAAAATCACTTAACACTTTGACTGCGATTTTTTTTCGACTACTGCGATCTTTTTTTTAACCTAAAAAATTCGTGCTGCCGCTCTTCACAGCGGTTGTGTTGCGCCGCACATGCGTTTCGTTCGAAAAATATTACGGCTGTGCTGAGTCACAAAGATCTGTATTTTCTCAGCCGCTGCGGTAGTGTGGATTTACGCATACCGTGTGATTTCAGCAATCAAAGTGTTAATGTTATTTAACTATTTAAAAATCACTTAATATTTTATATTTGTACACATAGACTAAGTAATAATTAATTTTTAAGTAATCATTAGCATTTTTTTCGTTCATGTTTCTACAAATCATGGTTATGAATTATTTCGTTTTCGCAATATTTTATGCTGCAATCGGAAAATATTATTGTTTTTCTACCAAGTCTTGAGAAAGATCGATTTAGGAGACTGCGTCGTGAAATGTACCAAAATCAAATTTAAATAATATTTTTATGTACCTAGTTATATCGTTGAATTGCAATGTTTTTTTATACGATTTAAGTTACATTCACCAAGTACATAGCAGTACAATAAAATACAATCTAAGTATTATTTGTAATCATGTTCTTTATTGTTATTAAACATGTTATATTTGCAAATTATTTATTTTATTTAATATTGTACCTAACCCATTAGCTATAAATAAATTAGACACACATATCCCCTGGTGCTGTCTCGATCCTATCCATCCATGGTTGTCTGGTAGATATCGCTCGATAAGACCGCCAATTGTCACTTAATTTTATAAGTTTGTTTATAGGTTCTATATATAAAACGAAAAACTATACTTTATTACACACTTTAAAAATACAACAAACAAGATAAAACATTACAAAATTTGGCGGTCTTATCGTTCAAGAGCGATGTCTCCCAGACAACCATGGATGGATAGGGTCATTGGATTGAACATGGGGATCTGTGTGCAATAAAGAACTTTATATCTATCTAATTAGGAATGAGTTTCGGTCATGGCAGCCAAGTCTCAACAACGAATATTCGCTAATGTATGCATGGGACATATACGAGTGCACAAGACGTGTGTGTGCAAACACTGGTGCACTCTCGATTCCCTCACTCTCATAGATAGATAGAAAATATTTTATTATATCTAGACTTGTCATCGCAGATTATACATATACCACTCAATACAGAATTATGTAAATACTCCACCATATTAATCCACCCGAATCAAAAATCATTTTATTTCTTTAGACTTACAAAATAAGTACGACAAGTCAAATTTAATACTTAGACGACCTCTATGGCGAAGGTCGAAGGTCCGCCTGCGACTCAGGAGGTTGGGGGTTTGATTCCCGCCTTGGTACAAATGTTTGTACGATCTGCAGATATTTTCCCAGGTGTTCTGGTCGTTTTCTATGTACCAAACATATCTAAGTAAATTATATGGTATTATGTATATCAGTTATCAAGTACCTACCCATAACACAAGGTTTGCTTAGCTGGGGGCTAGATAATGCTGTGTGAATTATCCAGAATTATTTTTTGAGGCATTAATCTATACTACAAAAATGAATCGCTGAATTTGTTGCTAAGCGCAAATCTCGAGAGCAGCTGTACCGATTTCGCTAATTCTTTTTTTAGAATATTCCTTGAAGTACGAGGATGGTTCTTGTGGAGAGAAAAATTAAAAAAATTGCCTTAAACAAATGACCACCCGGGCGAAGCCGGGACGGGCCGCTAGTACTAAATATAACTGACTGTCAAACTAGAAATAAGGTGTATTTGATTTTCTGTTCTATTCCTAGGTCACACGGACCTGTTTACCTCGGACGCAATCCAAGCTATGGAGCTCAGTGTTCTGCCGTATGATATAAACAGCGTCATGCACTTTGGAGACAGGGATTACAGTAAGAATGGACACAGGACTATCATGTTCAAGGTATTTTATGGGAGGGATTAGTTAGTAAAACCAGTTCATATTCTTTTCCATATTCGTGATATCACTAACCCCCATATCTTTAGTCTTACCTCGACCACAATTCAACCTCTACTCAAACTCCAAACGCGTTTCAGTTCTCAGTTTTTCTGTAAATTTATTGTATCCGAGTCTGATTATGCACAACGATATAACAAATATATAGTATATGGTCGTTTTCTATATATAATAAAAAAATATCTATCTATGTAATGTATTGTATGTATTATGTATATCAGTTATCTAGTACCCATAACACAAGCTCTGCTTACCATGGGGGTAGATCTGTGTGTCCAGCATTATAATTAATTATAATTAATTCATTAAATATATATTATTGAGCCTCTATCTATCTAATCTGTAACACCCACTGCTGAGTATAGGTGAGTATAGGTTATCTGGCGGTCCTGTGCCAGTCGGATCCACTGCTTCCCTTCAGCCCCCGCAATGTCGTCTGACCATCGGGCAGGTGGTCTGCCTCCGTACATTCTTAGGCCACCATTCGGTGACTGCTTTGGTCCATCGGTGATCCTCTCTCCTTGCCAGATGTCCTGTCCATCTCTAATTGAGCCTTTACCTATGACAAAATTGAATATTTTAGGATCCCAACATACGACAGAACAAGCTTGGACTCACCCATTTAGACCTACGGAAAATAGACGCGGTGTATGGACCAGAGTGTCGGACTAGGGACAGACAAGAGAAGCTTGATCTCTGTCAGGCATACCCTGGTGTCGCTAGGCGGAAGCGAGAGGCAAGACCCGATGAAGTGGAATCAGCTGATGCTATACCTATAGCTGAGAAAGATGTTAAACTAGAAAAAGGAGGTAATAAAGAAGGTGATACTGAAAATATAAAGAGTGGTGATAAAAACGTTGAATTAAAGGACATAGCTGAAGAACAGAGAGATTCAGACAAACAGGATAAGAATGTTGCCAATGAAAATAAAGATATAAACATAGATGTAACGAAAAGTTTAAGAATCAATCCGAATATAACGCCGCCGCCGCATGTTCAACTAATTAGCTTAAATGCTCAGCTGGGAATTGCAGATGGATTGCAGGATCTGGTTGATAACGTTTTCAAAATAAGCAAACTGGCTTTAAACAATGCGAGAGAAAAATATTGCTTTAACAACACTGTTGGTATCAAGCCTAGTGTAAGATCAACCAGAGAAACAAATGCAACAGACACTGATATTCTAGGTATCGTTGATTTAGTAGTGCAATACATTAACGGTATAGTCGACCACGCTAAATCAAACCTTACTCAGTTCTGTCAAGAATCAGAATCCATTGATCGCTACAGCCGCTACGGATGTAACTCTGGTAATTCTAGGGATTGTCCGAAAAGCTACAGATCGACTAAATCTGGACCAATGCAACACTCTACTCAGCATAGACCTACGTATTACGCATCAACGAAAAACGAGAATCGTGCGAGAAATATTTTTGTAAACAATAGAAAAAAAAGGAGCGTGGATGTTGAAGCAGTTACTGAACAGTTAAATAATGACGAAAAGATTAATAATGATGATGTTCATAAAGCTAAAGATAGTAGAAATGATAATAATGTTAATACGGATGTTAATAAATCTCAAGATGACAAAAGTGGGAATAATGCTTCCAAAATTTCTAATGGGGATGAGGATGAAGTTGCTATTAATAAAAATAAGGAGTTAGACAAAGATGACGAAGGAACGGGTAAAAGAGAAAGGAACGAGACACGTGGAGAAAAAACTGACTTAGATATGAAAATAAAAGATGAGAATGTAGCAGAAGAGATAAATCAGGCAGAAGGAATGAAGAACAGTAAAGAGAGTAAGAAGTTTGAGGAAAAGAAGACTATAGAAGACGATCATCAACCTATTAGGAGAAGGGACAGACATTATAGGTAAGATTTTTGAATAAACTACCTAAAGTTTTTCAGTTATTTTTCATTTTCCTAAAAACCACGCAGGTCGCTTCAAAAGAGCAAACATACAAAATCACCTGAGAAAATTTATAAACTATTGTCCATTATAAGATTATATGCAGGCATGAGCATAATTGTATGAAATAATAACGAGTTGATATAAAATTAATAATATATAGGCGGTAAGTACCTTACTTTTGAGGATTATTCAATACGAAATTACAGAATATCTTTTGTTACTGTAAGTGGCTAGCTAAATTGAAAAATTAAACCTTACTATTAATTCTTCCTCGAGATTTGTTTTTCAGAAGACAAGATTACGACTCCAGTCTCTCAGCAGAAAAAGACAGAATACGGATATATTCAGGTGCAAAAAGTGAAATAGAAGAAGCACAAAGTGATCCCAGAAAAGAAAAAGCTGATTTAGAGCGAATAAAGAGCGAAAACGTAGAAAACCAACTTAAAAAACGTCTGGAACTGAAAAAACTAAGAGAAGAAGAATATGATAAGAAATTTCAAAAGCATTTACCGGAGTTTTCTGATGAAATAGTGCTAAAACGAGACGAATACACCACTAAAAGTGTAATTAATACTATAAGAAATAAACAAATGGATGAAGTGTCAGAACTAAAATGGTCTAATGTAAAAAAACATGAACCGATAGAAACTTACGGACGTTTAAAAGAAAACAAAAAAAATAGCGATAACGATGATGGAAAATATAAGAAACATATAGATTCTGACGCTGATCACAAATTTAAAGAAGAAGAAGATGAATCAGAATATAAACAGCCTCCGAAATCAAAACCCAAAGAGATAAAATATGACGAGCAAAGTGCATCTGTGGAAAGTGGGAAACCAGAAAAAATAATGACTAGTAAGAAAGCTAAGAAACATATGTTGACAATGAAAAAAGAGAGACATGGTGAATCTGATGAAAGAATCAAGAGAAAAAAGAAAACGAAGACAAATAACAAGAAAAAGCATAACGTGGAAGATGAAAGAGCAAAAAGGTGAGCGAATTAAAGTAATAATTAAATTTAGGTAGAACGACGAAACTGAAGTGACCAAAATAACTGTAGATAATGCTTCTTCTCCTGATTTGAAATAAAAGTAGGTATTTGATATGCTTTATTGATATATATATAAACATATAGATGACAAGTTATTTTAGGCCAATATTTTTGATAAACGGCATATTATTATTATAAAGATTTAAAGAAAGGAATGTTTTTGATTTTGTGTTTACTTAAATTTTTGTCATTGTGGAAGAAATGAAAAAGAAACCACTATAGTACATGCATATATTATCACTTATATGTCAAAACTCTTTTAATCTCAGCATCTCACGAAAGAGGTTGTAAGAATTCCAAACAAACTTTTTAGTAGGCAAAACTTTTTGCAGAAAAGAACAGCGAAGCGGTGAAAAGAGCATAGAAATATCAAGAACGAACCTGCCACGGTTGGTGAAGCTAACGAAAGCTAATGAAGAGTTCTATAAAGATAGACGGTGGCCGGGCGGTGAGGTTCGATATGTAATTCAGGAGGATACTACGTGTAAGTAAATAAAACTACATAAACCTACTTAAGACTAGAACCTACCTTAGGTTTATATAGGTTTAGAACAAGGACACCAAAACGTTTCCGTGGAGTTAACGCATCAAAGTCGACAACACAGCCCAGACGGCGACCGGCGTGTTGGTGCGACACCAAATACAAAGCCCCGTGGCCATATGAGCTCGTTTAGCACCCATATTCATCTTGGTGGCCTCTTTATCTTACATGTACCTATTTATGTTCTGTATGTTTTATCTATTTTATTATAATGTTTTCTTGTTTGTATGGTTTCTTATTATGTAATGTTTTATGTATGGCGTCAAATAGATGTATTTTCTTTCTTTCTTTATGATCCTGTCTTGGATACAGGTTTTTTCCTACGTCTCCATTCCTGTCCATCTTGAGCCTCTTGTCTATAACTTTGGTTTTCTAGAAACCCGGCTCACTTCCACTTGTTTATTGTTTTTGTTTATTTATTTCCACCGTAGGTACACATGTTACACTTGATGTCGTTAGGTACTATATATCTTTTTTAAGATAAATTTCATTTTTATTCTATAACACACTAACTTTTGTCATAGGAAACACCATAGGGCATTGTGCAAAGAAAAGCAGACAAACATGCCTTCTTAAAAAAAAAAAAAGATTTATAAATCACAAAAAAACAAATAATTAATTATTTAAAAGTATGTCAAAGTATGCTGCTGTATAAGGGCATTTTCAGACAATACTAAAATACACTCATAAAAACACGCTCACTAAAATACGCTCGTGATTGGTGGATCGCCTGTGCGCGGCTGCCAAGCCATGCTGCGGACAGCGAAGTCACTGTGCTTGTTGCGTGCCTGCCTACCGCGCTAATTACTTTAATTTTAATTTTTAACCTTATTATTGTTTAAAGAACTCTAGTGTCTAGATAAACCTATGTTAGGATTTAAGATACTATAAACAAAATGTAACAAATTTGTATCACTAAATAAATATATCTATCTAGTCTGTTTGATACCTATCAAAGGGTTTCATAGGAATGGATATTATAAAACTTGAAAACTGAAACATAAAACTACAAATAAAACTGTAAAACTACATATTGTAAAGTAAATAACTCTCAGTACCTATGGCCGCGCCCTGCTTGGGTACCATTGTCTCTCTTATACATTACCTAGATTTGTACTCAGACCTACAAATGGACACAATGATGCAACAAAATAAATATGAATGAATCTGGACAAGATAATTCTGGAGTGAAGAGTTTACAATTTGGCGGGTTCGATTCCTGGTTCAGACAGGCGATTATTCAAAAATCTTCGAATGCAGTTTAAATTGATTTTAAAATCAAAATGAAGTCTTCTTTCAGTAAAATGTTTTATCTACAATATTTAAGGTACTTTCCCTCCATGTGGCATGGCTGTGGGACGCCCTGTATATGACAAAATTAAGTTAGCTTAATAAATAATGCTGGACAATCCACACAGCATTATCTAGCCCCATGGTAAGCAGAGCTTGTGTTATGGGTACTAGATAACTGATATACATAATACAATACATTACATAGATAGATATTTTTTTATTATACATACAAAAGGACCAGAACACCCGGAACAAATATCTGCAGATCGTACACACAATTGTTCCGAGGCGGGAATCGAAACCGCAACCTCCTACGTCGCAGGCGGACCTTCGCCCACCGCGCCACAGAGGTCGTCCGTCGAGGGTATACATTCTCATTTAAGTGAACTTTGTTCTTTTGAGTAATAAAATTCTTTAGACTGAAACTGACACTTTTAGATGACACGGAAAACCTTCGACGTAGAATCGACGATGTGAACGATATTCTAAGAGACAAGACTTGCGTCTCCCTGAAGGAGATCACTGCAGACGAAGCTACGATGTACGAGGACTATCTTGTCATTGACAATAGCCCGGACTATGTCACGGGGCGGGTTGGCGGAAAACAGGTACGCTTGTATTAATAGAATATAATAAAGAAATATAAATAAATAATGCTGGACAACCCACACAGCATTATCTAGCCCCAAGGTAAGCAGAGCTTGTGTTATGGGTACTAGATAACTGATATACATACAATAGACTACATATAAAGATAGATATTTTTTTATTATGGCAACGACCAGAACACCCGGAACAAATATCTGCAGAACGTACACACAATTGTTCCGAGGAATCGAACCCGCAACCTACTGCGTCGCAGGCTTCGCCCACCGCGCCACATCGGTCGTCGTTCTATCTTGTTTGTTTTATTTTTAATTATTTATCTATCTATCGTACAATTTAACTAAACTTGTGTCTAATAAATATTTTCTTTATTTCTTTCAAATAAATATTTATTTTGGTAATTTCTAGAAGTTCGGCAGCATAGAGCTATTCCGCGGGGACCAGCACCGCCAGCATACAGCTATGATGGTCATGGCCTGGCTCGGGTTCTACTTCGAGGTGTCGCGTCATGACCGGGACAAGTATATCCGTGTCCATTCCAGGCATATCAGACCAGGTTGGTTAGTTTAATACCATACCACTATACTTGAAAACGAAAGTTTTCAACCAGCGCGTCCTATCCGTTATGACCTACGGAGCTGAGACGTGGACACTCACGATAGGGCTGGTCCACCAGTTCAAGGTCGCTCAGCGAGCTATGGAATGAGCTTAGCAGGCTGAAATGGCAGTAGGCCGGCCATATCTCGCAAAGAACCGACAACCGCTGGGGTAAACGTGTTCTTGATTGGAGACCACGAATAGGTAAACGTAGTGTAGGACGCCCTCCGACTAGGTGAGATGACGACCTGCGGAAGATTGCAGGTAGGTGATTGATGCGGCAAGCTGAAAACAGGAGTCTGTGGCGCTCATTTGGGGAGGCCTATATCCAGCAGTGGATCAACATAGGCTGATGATGATGATGACTGCCCAGCCTAGAGGACCATCAGGTGCCTATACATGTGCGTCGGCCATGAAAGTGCTAGAGCTGTGCCCCGAGGCACACTAGCGCCGCCGCCACCGTTTTTTATCTTATTGTTACGTTGAAAAAAGGATATTATCAAACGCCTGGCTCGAGTTCTACTTCGAGGTGTCGCGTCATGACCGGGACAAGTAAAGTATGTCTGCGTGCTTTCCAGGCATATTAGACCAGCCGGGTGATTATGTAACTCGCGACCGGTTTGCGACAGGCGTAAATTAAGCAATCAGTGCTGTCAAACGTCAATTTTGACCAATTTTTTCGTTGTAGCTGGTGTCAAACTAATACAAAAGGTTGGTGAAAGCAGAACTCCGAGGCACACTAGCGCCGCAATAGTATGGCAATAACCGACCCAGCCCGAATTAAAATAAACAAACACCGTGCAGTAGGGCGCTACCATGCTGTTTAACACATAACTTACGCGAGTTATCAGCGTTATTACGGTAATTATAGCGCGGATAACGCGTGTTAAGGCGCAATTTAACGCGAATAACGTAGTCGCTGCTCGCTCGTAATTGGTGGATCGCCTGTGTGCGGCTACCAAGCCATGCAGCGGGCAGAGAAGTCACTGTGCTTGTTTGCGTAACTGCCTACCGCGCTAATAACCGACGATAGCATTAATTTTTATTGTTGACCTTAGTATTGTTAAGAGAACTCTAGTGTCTATATAAACCTATGTTAGGATTTAAGATGCTATCAATAAACTGTAACAAAGTTGTGCCAATAAATAAATATATCTATATATCTATCTAACGCCTTTTCACGAGTTATTCGCGTTAAAATGCGCGTTACTTTTTGTGTTAAATAGCATGGTAGCCCCACTGACATGTAATAAACTCAACTTCAACTTCTTCCTAGATGGCTCTGCCGGATTTATTGAATCGGGCGGAAAAATGACACAAACATTTTGTCGGTGGTCAGTGGTCATAGACAAAAACAGATATCGCAAAAAATAGAGACACTAACGCCCAAATATTCAAACGCATCTTAGATTTAAGCACGTCTCAGGTAACGATTTTCTGACAAATCTTCATTGAAAACTGTCAAAAAATTGCGATTTATAAAAAAACAACAATTTTCAATGTAAAAAAAGTCACTTGAGACGGTCTTAGATTTGAGTTGCGTTTGAGTTATTCGGAGGTAAATAGTATTCTAAGTATGGAAACATACAGATAAGGAAATTCGTCAAAGGGACACACGTGCACAATGTAAAATAAGTTTGTGCTGCAAAAAGGTATCAGTTTTTTGTATAAATTACAACCAATACTTACAATTAGAGCGCGTTAAAGTCTTTTGTTTGCTACGGCAACCCCACTTCGTAGCACAGCGTCGTAGCACAAGCTACGAAGTTGAATATTTTGCTACGCCAATCTTGCTTCGTATCACATGCTACGAAATAATTGTATTGTATTTATTTATTTCAGATAATAAAATCCACATCAAAGAATAACATTAAAATAAAATAGCGTTCAATTAAAAATAAGAATAAAAATGTGATCAAAATTAAACTAAAATACTTTAGCAAAAAATAATACAAAATTAAATTTTAAATAGATTACAAATCATCTTACAATAAAATAAATAATAATTAAAACTAAATCAAGTGCTGTATCCACACGCTGGAGCAACACGTTGGACAAAGTGTGTCCATAAAGGGTCCATACGCCCGGCCACAGTCTGTTAATAATTAGGTTTGCTACGCCAATCTCCCGTAGCGTTTACGTCGTAGGTCGTAGCAATTTGTTGTTGTACACTCGTCAACACACATCAATCTGATCTAATGACATAAAGGCGGTTTTGCCGTAATTACCACGCTTGGCCGACGGGTTGATGATCACAGGTTAGAAATATTCTGAAGAAAAAAAGCTTAAAAAATTACAAAATTAAAAAAACTTAAAAAAATCTCTGATTGGATTCTTTAGTCGGCTTTTACGACATCCACGGGCACTGTTGATGGGCTTGTAGTCACGGCGTAAGAATGAAATGTTGATGGGGTCAACAGCGCCCGTGGATGTCGTAAAAGCCTATTACAGGCTCAAATTACCTAAAATAAATTTATGGATACGAAATAATGAATCTGTACAACTAAATTTTTCATACCAACAAATTCATTATTCCGTTAATGAATTTTAGGTAATTTGACCCTCATCTAAGTTGATATATATAATGTAAGCCTTCTGGCAACCCCAATAGCTGTGGGTTCCTCCCATTTGAAAGCATCAAGATTTATAAACTACCATTGAATTGACGTTGTATGGATTGTCCTGCATTATTATTCGTATTATTTGCAGATAAACTCCATCATTTCGAAAAGATCCGTGATGACGCCACTTTGAATGTCCCGTACGATTATGAAAGCGCGACACAGCCAGCATGGCAATACTGGCGCCAAATTGGACGGAAAGGGATATCAACTGTGGCTACTTTCAAACATAAGGTAGTATTTACTTCGTTGATCCTAATTGGGTTGGTGAATTGATTATTTAAGTTAGATTGATTTTGTTAGATTGAGTTACCGCGCTTGATAAAATTTTAAGGTCATTAAAGCTCAGATAAAATAATTTGTTTATAATTCCGTAAAGTTGAGTGCCTTTCCGGAATCATAAAGAAATTCTAGTAACTCCTATTCCTGTCCTATTCTGGCAACATCGTCGTGAAAGAACTTCATGCATTTGGACGATTCAAATTTAGGCATAGACAGCTACCACAGTACTTTTGCTATTCAGACGAGTTTCCTCCTTTTACAGAACTCTTTGGGAAAAAAAGCATGAAATCTCTTTGGACAAAACATTTGAAACCTCTGCGTAGTTTTAGTATAAAACCTTTCGACAAATAACACTTTCCGTAATTTTGAAACAGAGTTTTTAAGTTTCAACCTTAATGGTATGGTGGAACTACTTCAATAATTACTCATTGTTTTCGTACTTCATTGTTACACCCGCGGAGTGGGGTTCACAAAACAGGTCAATAATGTCTATAGATCTAAGCAAATTTTTGTAAAGCCTTTTGTGAGTGAAATAAATGTGTTATTTATTATTATTCATTTTAATTTTTCTACAGGACCCCGACGGTAAAATCATGAAAGCGATGGGCCAGAACGAAAAACTCCTCTCCGATATCGACATTGTAAAAATAAACAGCGTGTACGGACTTAGTTGCAAGCGCCAGGAGAGAACTAAAGATAATGCTAACACTAGAAAAAAGAGAACTCAAGAGAATGCTAACACTAGAAAAAAGAGAACTAAAGAGAATGCTAACGCTAGAAAGGAGATAGCTAGAAAACCACGTTATAATTCGAGAAGTTCAGACAGGTCTTGGATAACTGATTCTGATGACTCTTCGACATCTGACTCTTCATCATACGCATCATCGACTTCTAGTGAAGTCTCTTCAATGTTAAAATCTCGACGATCTATACGAACTTAGTTTTTATTCGTATTTTTAGATTTAGTTGTTATATATTATCGTAATGTATTAATTGGTAGCTGCGATCACTACTACCCAGCTACTTACTAAACTGAGTAACAGATGATCAAGGGCTTTTGACCTATATAAATGACATCTCCTTTATGTATCCAAAGCTTTCGTGGCGTCACCAATTATTATTTTCTCTTTTGGATTAAACATTAAAATAAAAATATGCGTTTCATTTATTCATATGTATTCATATTTATTTCTTGCATCATTGTAGGTCTTAATATGTAGGTAATGTATACGAGACACAATTGTACCCAAGCAGGGTGTAGCAACTGGGAGTGGAAGTAAGACTGGTTTTTTTTGGACTCGTTAGTTTTAGCATTTGCCATTTTTACAACATCTATTTATTAGATGAGAAAGAGAGAGAGAGAGCAGAAAATTATAATTCGATCACATTTTTTCGATCAATAATGGACAGAAGTATTATAAAAAAAAATGTTGCAGAAAAAAAGGTAGAATAAATAAGATGACTAGCCTGCTCGGGGAATATTATTTAAAAAAATATTTTTAGGTTATTTTTAGTGCACAATTCGGACAATGTTCTTTCTGAAAATAGTTTCTAATTAAAATCCGTAGATAGGCTCATAAAATAGGTAAGTACATTACTTGTGTTTTGTTTGTCTATGGTAGTACGAAAATGAAAGAGTTTGGATCTTGTAAAAACCTATAATAAGCATAAAAAAGCTTACATACATCCAATCAACTATCATAAGCTTCTACGTCGTCGTAATTCCTCTTCGTCAAGCTAATATCGCTCTTACTAATTACATCATAGATCTGAAAGTCCTCTGGGTATGTCCGTCTTCTAATAACGCATCTATCCACGTATATAATTACACTAACCGCTGAAAATATAAGTAGTTGTCAAAGAACACTTAATTTTTCTAAAAAGCTTTTCAGGTAACTTTCGTTGTCTACGACACCCTTGTGATTCTAAAGGGCTGGCCAATGAAAGCGTTAAGCAAGTATGTTCCTAGGTATTAATATATAGGCATAGGTAGGCTTATACCCGTCATCATCATCATCAGCCTATATTAGTCCACTGCTGGACATAGGCCTCCCCCAATGAGCCCCATAGTCGATAACTTTGGTTCTCTATCGGATGTATTCGTTACGAATCCTATCCTTCAGAGAAATTCCGAGCATAGCTCTTTCCATAGCTCGCTGAGCGACTTTGAATTAAATTAATAATATAGTTTTTATTCATATTAATATTTTAATACTCGTAGCTAGACCTAAAGCAAAAAGTAGCCAAGTAGATAGAAATACAAAGGTTTGATTGGCAAAGGTAAATAGAACTAACCTATACTAACAACCCGGAAAAATGTATTCTAGAATCCTGCGGTGAGAATCGAACCCACAATTTACTGCAGCTCTACACCGGCTCATTATCGTAGGTACTTACTAGGTCTATCAACAGTACCAACTATAATCATTCTTTCGGTTTTGTGCTCTTCTTTCCAATGGAAAAACATTTTCTTTATAATGGCCATAACTAAAGCGATCAAGAAGATGCACATTCCGAAAAGTATTGTGTACAGGGCCATATATGAGCAATAATTGGCTAGTAAGCATTTTTATATATATTTCATGTAGAATATCCAAAATAAACTATTGTAAACAATGAACATTGAAGTACAAAATTAAACGTCATTGAATTGTCTTATATCCATAGAGCTAAACAAAAAGATCGCGCGCCTCCTTCGATAAACCTCCTTGCGAAGTAAATGTCAAACTGCACAGAAAAAGAACCTCTTTTCTAAATTATGGCGCGTAGCGCGAAATCTGAAAACATTTTTCTGTTTTTTGCTTTTACGAATTTTATAACGAATTTGCCGAAATAATGTGTTCTTAGTTGAAATAATGGTAATTAAATACTTCTGGAAATATAACAATGAGTGACGAGGAATTTGGTGAGTTTTTCTATCATTAAATCTTATAATTAAAGTATAAGCTTTTCATAGTGCAAAGTATTATTGGATTATAAAACGGTAATAAAATATTACGTACAAGTGTTCTCCGAAGAAAATATTCAATCTTCAAAGAGTTACAGTGCTGTGTCAAACTCCACATTAAACTTGAAGTTTTCTCATTCCTGGATGCACGAATGATACACACAAAGAGTCACAGAAATTCCTCAACATCCATACACTGTGAGTACATGATAAAACTTTGAAAAGTAGCACCCAGATGTAAAGAAACTGAAGTAGAAATATTTACATCGTTAAAAATTTCAAATTACCACACAAATGTAAACAAAGAGACAAGTCATAGACAGCTCTGTCGGTAAAGAGGAGA
This sequence comes from Eupithecia abbreviata, assembly GCA_943735965.1. NCBI lineage: Eukaryota > Metazoa > Arthropoda > Insecta > Lepidoptera > Geometridae > Eupithecia > Eupithecia abbreviata. The sequence continues at coordinate 4,837,912 of OX031004.1, read as the reverse complement.
CCAATAATTATAATTCAATAATAGTGACATCTATCGGATCTTTCTATGAACTACAATTTACATGACAAACCCGAGCAAAGCTACTGGGTCATATTTTCGACTCATTGAGTTATACATCGTTGGTGGAACGGTAGCACGTCCGATACACGTGCGGACTCACCCACGATCGAATCTCCGAAAAGCTTCATAACTTTTTGAATGTTAATTTCAACTGTTTAAATAGCTGAAATCGTTATAATAATGAACTTCTTAGAAAATATAACGTTTAGAAGGCAAAGAACAAAATCAACAAACTCAAGGAGTCAGAGTGATGACGACGAAATTACTCAAACAAAAGACAACAATGATACTGCATGTAGTCTACCGGACGTATCAGAGGATGAATCATACGATATACAAAAATTAAAAGATAGCATTGAAGCACTTAAAATCGAGCTCAAAAGTGCACATAAGGAGATTGAAGAGCTATCATTACAAAATAATAAGCAAAAACAATATATAGAAGACCTAACTAAACAAAATGAACTCTTAAAAAAGATTGCAATAAGTCCCGCTAAGTCCAAACAAACTCCAAAGAAATTTCTACGCTCTACGCCAATACTAAAAACTACACCAAGGAAAACAAACAATAAGGAAATTACAAATTCAAAGAAAGAGAATGATTCTTTAGAACCAATAACGAAGAAAACATCACACACAGTTGCGCAAAATCAGCAGACGCAACCGAAAAAAATATGTCTACTAAGCACCAACAAACGAAACAAAATACTATCAATAGCAGAAGATAGTTTAGATAGTCACTCAACACTATGTCACTATATGAAACCCAATAGAATGACAAAGGATTTATTAATTGACATCGAAAACAAATTAGAAAATTTTACAATGAACGATTTTTGTATAATTTTGATTGGAGAAGAAGAATTTTACTCAACTCATGATTACTTCGATATAATTGCTTATATAAGAACTACATTGCAAAAAATTAAACACACCAATATCGTAATATGCCTACCTACTTACAAGTACGGAAATCTTATGAATGTTTTCAACTGGAGAGTTGAAAATTTTAATAATCTGCTCTACCTGGACACCTTGACTCATGAGCACGCATATGTATTTGACTCAAATAAATGTCTTGCATACGATCTTACCATGTTTGACAAATACTCAAGCAGGATAAATAACCATGGCATGCACGTCTTGTTTCAATATCTGAATACTTACTTGAATAAATTACATAAATATGTAATCACAAACACACCAAAACTAACACCGAATACTGAAAAGGAACTTGGGGCTGAAAATCCAGAAGAGTCACTATTTTTTCGAGACTAAATCGATAAAAATATTTCATCAGAACATTGCAGGATTAGTAAATAAGGCAGACTCTCTCGTAGTTAATTTAGAAGAACTCGCGGAACAAAATATCGACTCAGATGTTGTATGCATAACGGAACATTTCATAAAATCAGGAACCGAACACACTTTGGACATGCCCAACTATACACTTGCATCATGTTTTAGCAGGAGCGACAGGTGTAGAGGTGGTGCATGCATATTAGTTAAAAATACTCACAAATGGAGAGACATTGAAGAAATTAAAAGACTGTCCTTAGTTAAGTCATTTGAATGTTGTTGTGTTGAACTAACAGATTATAAAATTTTCATTATATGTGTTTATAGAATTCCTAATTGCAATAATTTAAATATATTTTTCAATAAATTAGATATAACTTTGACATACATTTCAAAACTAAATTGTAATAATATAATTGTGGCAGGTGATTTTAATATAAATATGTTAATTTGTAATAATATGACTAGAGATTTTGAAAACTTATTGTTAAGCTATAACTTAAGGTTAGCAATCAAGGAACCAACACGCCTAAAAAGTAACACCTGTATTGATAATTTCGCACATGATTATAAAAGGAAATGTAAAACAGAAGTGTTTGAATTTGGGCTATCAGATCACACAGCCCAAATCATACAAATACCCGTAAAAAAAATACTAAAATTAAAATTCTGGTACAAATATGTTAAAGATTATAGTCCAGAAAATATACTAAAATTTAAAATGTGTTTAGAAAATTTTTCTTTTTCTGAAATTTACAACTCAAATGACGCATCTGTTGCATATTCTCATTTCATTAACAAATTTAAACTTTTTTATGATCTTTGTTTCCCAAAAGCAAAAACCATAATAAAAACAATTAAAAAACCTAAATGGATATCACGCGGAGTAAAACTATGTAGCAAACGTAAAAGACACTTACTTTGGAACCTTAGAATAAACCCTAATAACGAAAACAAACTAAAATATAATCAATATAATAAACGATTTAAAAAAATAATATCACTTACAAAAAAAGCACAAAATATACATAAAATTAACTCATCTATTAACAAGTCAAAGACATCGTGGGAAATAATAAATAAAACACGCTATAATACACCACGAGAATCAATATTAAAAATTAAAAATGACGATAATGAATATGTTACTGACGCTGCAGAGATAGCAAATCTATTTAACAATTATTATATTGAAAAAGTTAAACCAGTTCCCGGTGCAAGCAGCAGGAGAGCAACGGCTAATATAGATAATCGCATGGGATCAATGTTTATGGCGCCATGTCTGCCGCACCATATAATCAAAATTATAAGCAACCTAAAGAACACAAATAGTGTAGGATCTGACGGTGTGACAACAAAAATAATAAAAGCTGTAAAGAAATATATTAGCGCTCACCTATGTTATATAATCAATCTCAGCATAGAAACAGGTACATTCCCTCAAGATTTGAAATTGACAATAGTAAAACCGATATTTAAAAAAGAAGATAAAGAACGAATGGAGTTCTACAGACCAATAGCTCTAATATCCATATTTGCAAAAATTCTTGAGAAGTACTTTTACAATGAAATTAATGACTATTTAGAAAAAAACAATATATTGTGTAGTGAGCAGAAGGGTTTTCGTCGCAATAAAACCATCAATATGGCGATATACGATTTCTTCAAAAACGTTATCTGTCAAGTTGATAACAGAACTCCCGTCTGCACAATATTTTGTGATATGACGCAAGCCTTTGACTACGTAGATCACAATATTTTATGCAGTAAATTAGAAACATATGGGATTAGAGGAAACGTGTTAAATTTAATTGCTTCTTACCTAAGAGATCGAATACAAGTTACAGAAATTACACGCTTTAACTATAAAACCAAGTTTGATGTTACCTATGAATCTAATGAACGTGTAATTCAATATGGTGTTCCCCAAGGAAGCGTACTTGGCCCGCTACTATTTATCATATACATTAACGATCTCCCATTAATCATTAATAAAACAAATCAACATATGACATTATTTGCCGACGACAGCTCTATCACAATCAAATGTAATGACATTAAAAATTATGAATCTGACATTAATCAATCCCTAATCTCTATAATGAATTGGCTTGATAATAATAATTTAAAAATAAACCTAAAAAAAACGATGATAATGCACTTTAATCAATTAAACAAAAAAACTGACATAAATTTAATAATTCAAAATAATAAAATAGAAAACACTGACTCCATAAAATTTCTAGGTTTACAAATAGATGACAAACTAAAGTGGAAAATCCATATTGAATATACAAGCAAGAGGCTTAGTAGTTCGGCATATGCGTTATTCAGATTATCCCTAACCGTCGATATAAAAACTCTAATTGTAGCATATTACGGCTTAGTTGAATCGAGAATAAGATACGGAATAATTTTTTGGGGGAATTCAATGGATAAAGATATTATTTTTAAAGCGCAAAAACGTTGCATGCGAGCCATGTTCCGAATACACGTGACTGAAAGCTGTAGACCTTTATTTACAAAACACAAAATACTCACACTTCCGTCGCTATATAATTGAAGTAGCTCTATTTGTGAGAAATAACCCCCACCTGTTTCCGCGCATGTCAGACGAAACGCCAAGAAACAGACGTGAGGATAGGCTTTGTTTATTTCAATGCAAAACTGCATTACTACATAAGAGCATAGTATCAATGGCACCAAAAGTCTACAACAAAATCCCTAAGAGTTACCAGCACCTTAATAACTGTGAATTTAAAACTAAATTTAAGAAATTTTTAATTGACAAATGTTATTATAAGATTGACGACTTTTTAAATGATAAATTTTAACTTTTTAATGAAAATATATTATATTATAGAACTATTGCATGTTGTAATTACGGATTTTTTAAATATTTTATGACATTATTTCTATTGATTGATTTTCTTAACTTAAATAAGTTCTATAAGTTAAATAATAATTATAATAACAGAGACTGCATGCCATATCTCTCAATTTGTACACCGTAATCGGTAAAACATATTTGATACCTACCTGTTTGAAACATCTCAATAACACAATATGTTTATGCAAATAAATGATCTTTATCTTTATCTTTATCTTTATTGTTGATTGCTTATTGATAACAAACGAAAGGATGGACCTTCAAATAAGTAGATTATATTGTGTTTAAATTTAATCTGCATTTAATTACGACAAAATGGAATCATTTCTAAAGTTCGATTGTCTTAAGACCCGCGGAGTGCAAAATGTTTTTATGACGAAAACTTCATGGCGCGTAGTGATGTGTAAGAATCTTGGATTACCTACATGTTGTGATGGTCCCAGGACACTGTTTGGGTTCCGTCCGGGACCCTATTACTAACTTCAACTTCTTTTTGCTTTGGCGCCGCACTCTATTACTAAGACTCCGCTGTCCGTCCGTCTGTCACCAGGCTGTATCTCATGAACCGTGATAGTAATAATAATAATATAATAATAAATAAATAATGCTGGACAATTCACACAGCATTATCTAGCCCCATGGTAAGCAGAGCTTGTGTTATGGGTACTAGATAACTGATATACATAATATAATACATTACATATACCTATAGATGTTTTTTATTATACATAGAAAACGTTTATTTGATTTTTTTTTCTCTTTAATTATTATTTACTTTTAAATTCATTTTGTATTTACTTCACATAAACTGCTCTTTGATCATGCTGTGTACACATATTTAGGGATACAGTCTAGTTTTAATTATTGTGTGTTCTAGTTGTATAATATTTGATTGTATTCTGTTTTGTGTGCCAAATAAATAAAATATAAATATAAAACGACCAGAACACCCGGAACAAATATCTGCAGATCGTACATACAATTGTTCCGAGGCGGGAATCGAACCCGCAACCTACTGCGTCGCAGGCGGACCTTCGCCCACCGCGCCACATCGGTCGTCGATAGTTAGACAGTTAAAATTTTCACAGATGATGTATTTCTGTTGCCGCCATAACAACAAATACTAAAAAACAGAATACAATAAATATTTTAGGGGGCTCCTATACAACAAACGTGATCTTATTGCTCGTTTTTTTGGGCTTTGTTGGATATCGATAAATACGATATAGAAGAATTCCTAAATGACAAATTAGATGACGCCAATGTCGCTGATCCACATTTATAATACCTATTTATAATATTTATTATAATAAAATGTTGATATGAATATTTAATTATGTATTGGTAAAATTACTAAAAAAAGAACTATAAAATTATTTATAAGAAACCCCTGTAAACTCCTGTGTGTATGATTTGTAATTCGTTGTGTATTTTTTGTTACTTGTATTATTATGTTTGACATATAAGAATATTCTTATCAATAAATAACTAAACTAAACTAAACTATCTAATTCACTTCCTTATTTTCTAGGATTAGCGTTGGCGCAAAAATACCGCTTAGCGATTTCTTTGGCCGTTCTAAAGACCAAGCCAGAAAACCTTACAATAACCGAATACATAAACGAAATAAGAGATGTAATAATTGATAGAAATCAAGATACTTCAGAACAAGACTTAGATATGACCGCGTGTAGTGATGATTTCAATATAGATGATGATGATGAAATCATGAAGATTGATTTCCCTCATGACTTTCGCGATCAAAATGTAATATCAGTATCAAGTGATCCTAGAAATTATAGGGATAACAGCAACAATAACAATACAAAAGATAATGAATGGCACATTGATAATAATTATAGAATTGATGGTAAATTGACGGATAACAGTCAAGCCAATGATAAAGATGTAAGAATTCATCAGATTGATAGTAGAAAAGTCAACAGCAAAGGTATTGAAATTAGTGGAGACAATACACAAGATATAGATATGGCTCAAGACAATGATAGATTACACGAAAGCGCTCACAGATATGAATTTGAGAATAAAACACAATCGAATGGAGAAAAAGAGAAAAGAGATCCTAATAAAGAAAGAAAGGACAAATTCAGAGAAGTTATAAGAATATTGAAAGGTGTTGATGTTTCAACAGAAACGGTAAGAACTGTAATAATTTACACAGAGGTAAAACCTGCTAGGTACCTGCTTGGTAGGTAGGATCTGTTTGTATAAAATCAGTATTTTATTATAATTTAGACGACCTCTGTGTGGTCTCTTCGCGGTGGGCGAAGGTCCGCTGCAACGCAGGAGGTTGCGGGTTCGACTCCCGTCTCGGGATAATTGTGTGTACTATCTGCAGACATTTGTCCCGGGTGTTCTGGTCGTTATCAATGTATAATAAAAAATATCCATCTATGTAATGTATGTATTTAAGTCATCTAGTACTCATAACCAAAGCTGTGCTTAGGTTAGCTATTCCTTAGTCTAGGCTTGACCGAATTTATATTTACACGTATAATATATATTTTTGTTTCGATTACACCAATACTGTGCAATGGCTTAAAAGAAAATAATAGGGGCAAATTTCAAAACTAAGTTCACGAAGTTATTTAAAAATATTTTCGATTACAGGTCGTAAAAGAAAAACCTATAACAACGCGTGGAATTATCAAATCATTTGATCCAACAGATTTGGACTTGACACAATGCTATGATGATACTCCTTTTTTCCACATGGATCTGGCTGAATGTCAAAGCATTGAATTTCAAGACCAATTAAAAAATAAACAAAGCAATAACTACGATACTATGAAAGTATGTAATACTGTGCAAAGTAATGTACCGGGAGAAATTATTAATCTAGATCACAGTAAAGAGAGACAAGATATTAGAAAGAGGAAAACAGATTTTGAAGCACAGAAAAATACCAATACAGATGCAAAATTATTCAAAATGGCTACTGATGATAAAACAGATAAAATTAACTCACTGCATTTATTACCACAAAATACTCTGTATTATGAAATAGAAAATAAACACAAAGAAGCCAACGATAAAGACCAAAATACTTCATATTTTGCTCTGAACACTCCTATTCTGGATCATAAGAGAACTAATCATATGGAAGTTACAAATAATACAGTAAAAAATGGAGATTTTGATTCCGTTGGAGTAACAAACACACAAGATACACAATCTAACACCCATTATAGTGAGAGTCAAATTTTCGATATAGTTATTGACAAAAACTTTATATATGGCAATAGAAACCAGAATTTTGGAATAAATGCTGAAACTAACAAACTGATTGACTACGGCAACACTAATCCAGAAAACATAGATAACAGAACGACTGGTATAATTACTCATAAAACTAATGATTTACCCAAATCTCAGAATATTACAAATAATACAACAAAAAATAAATTTGCATTTATGACACAATGTCAGGACGGTTCTTCTAGCCAAGGATTTTACACACAAAATGATAATCACATGGAAACTGGTGAAGCATTATCTATTGAAACGAATGACAGAATTAATATAGAAAACAACACAGAATTAACTATAGATATTCTTCGAAATGATAGAAAAACTATCAACGATTTGTATAAAGACAAAAAGAATGTAACAAACAAACATATGTATCAAATACACACAGAAAGAGAAGATCTAATAGAAAACAATACAGTATTTTCACAAACCCAAGATATGAGTTTAACTGAAAACGCATTAATTTCTAATCAAATCTTCGAAGACAACGAAGAAGCTCCTAACAAAAATATAGATTTAGATGCAATGAACACAGAAAACGAAAACGACTGCACTGATTTTGATAAATCAAAGGAAATAGACGACGCAGAAACGGTAGAAAAGATCCCATTTAAAATAATAGAGGAAATGAACCAAATAAAATCATATTTGAGTAAAAAGCGAGAATTTAAAGATAGTGGCTACAAAAGTTCGCAATCACAACGCACTGGCATTGGTAACTACTATTATATACTAGTTTCTGCCCGCGGCTTCGCACACGTTGTGTCTATAGAAACGCTTAAAGGTTATTTCTATCTCATGGTAACTATTTTATAAGACAAAAAGTAGCATAGGTCCTCTAGACCTACATATACTATAAATGTATAATAACATTAATGCTGTCCTAACCGTGCAGTGGTTTTGGCATAAAGATTTTTTTCATTTGGAACAAACAAACATACATACATCCATTAAAACTTTCAAGCTTAAAATATTAGTTACTTGAAGCCCCAGAACAGCTTAGCTTGAGGCAAGGACTATGCTGAGTTAGAGCCTTTTTATAACAACTCTATCCATGTCATCATTATCATCATCATCAGCCTATAGTCCACAGCTGGACATAGGCCTCCCCCAATGAGCGCCATAGCGCCCTGTCTTCAGCTTGCCGCATCCAGCATCTCCCTGCAGGTCGTCATCCCACCTGGAGAGCATCAGCGGTCATTTCTCTACAAGTGCGAGTGATGCGAGTAATCGCTCGTCTCACTCGCACACTCGCTTATAGCCGAGCTACACAACTATCGAAACTACGTACTCGCTCCCCGCTTCACGCAGTTGTCTCACCGCTGCCGGCGAGAAAACTACTAACTATCGGCTATTTTCTCGCTCAAGAAACGTACAGTTAGATATACATTCCGCGTAAACAAAAGAGATGCATATACAAATAGTTGATCGCTGACTGTTCACACTGCCGGCGAGAACTCGCTTCACTAGTTTGTCGCTGGGCGACAAGAGCCAGGAAAATAACACTCGCTCAGCGATCAGAAAACTCACGCCGAGAGAGCAGCGGTAATTCCTCTACAATGCGGACTGTCTTTTGGCCGCCGCTCGCGAGTGATACGAGTAATCGTTCGTCTCACTCGCACACTCGCTTATAGCCGAGCTACACAACTATCGGAACTACGCACTCGCTCCCCGCTTCACGCCGACTCGTTTCTACATTCTAGCTCTGCTCGCTACTCGTTCATCGTTGCCGGTGAGACTGCCTTACAAAATAAAAATATTTCGGAGGCATTAAAAACGCTTAACACTTTGACTGCGGTTTTTTTTCGACGACTGCGATCTTTTTTTTTACCTAAAAAATTCGTGCTGCCGCTCTACACAGCGGTTGTGTTGCGCCGCACATGCGTTTCGTTCGAAAAATATTACAGCTCTGCTGAGTCACAAAGATCTGTATTTTCTTAGCCGCTGCGCTAGTGTGGATTTTCGCAGATTAGTCACTTGTAGAAAACTCATACCGTGCGTTTTCAGCACTCAAAGTGTTAAAAAGGGTATCACGTAATCCCCAATGAAATGTTTGATATTTCCTTTGTACGTAGTAATAAGATGAAATAGGTGGCGGCGCTAGTGTGCTTCGGGGACCGCCTTAATAAATAATCATTATCTATGCTTTATATATCCTCAATTTCATTTTAAAATGTATTTACATACAATTTGCAACAACAATGGTTACCCGTGCCGCGAGCGCGGACCGGCCATGATCAGCATCCCGGGAAGAGCTAGCCGCGATTCCTTCATCTGTATATCGTCGGTCGGAAACAGTAATGGAACATTTCAAAATACATTGTTCTGAGTAATAGACGATTAAAGTTTTTGAAAATATTCAAATGTTAGTTTACTTCATGTAAAGATCATTGAGTGTAATTTTTTTAATTAAATTATATACAGTTTATAGACAAGTTTATTGTGTGTTACTAAGATTTAGGTATCATTTGTAGTTTTTTAGCTATACGTAATTTTGTGAAATGTTCCATTAATGAAGTGAGAATTTCCTGAAAAATTAAGGAATATTCCTGATTGAGTCAGTAATGAAATAAAAAAAACAATCAATTTAGAAGTCATAACGGTTTAATCATCATCATCATCATCAGCCTATATCAGTCCACTGCTGGACATAGGCCTCCCCCAATGAGCGCCATAGCACCCTGTCTTCGGCTTGACGCATCCAGCATCTACCTGCAGTCTTTCGCAGGTCGTCATCCCACCTGGTCGGAGGGCGTCCTACACTACTTTTACCGAGTCGTGGTCTCCACTCAAGAACACGTTTGCCCCAGCGGCCGTCGGTTCTTCGCGAGATATGGCCGGCCCACTGCCACTTCAGCTTGCTAATTCTCAGAGCTATGTCGATAACTTTAGTTCTCTGTCGGATGTATTCGTTGCGAATCCTATACTTCAGAGATACTCCGAGCATAGCTCTTTCCATAGCTCGCTGAGCGACTTTGAACTGGTGGACCAGCCCTATCGTGAGTGTCCACGTCTCAGCTCCGTAGGTCATAACGGGTAGGACGCACTGGTTGAAAACTTTCGTTTTCAAGCATTGCGGTATGGATGAAGAGAAGACTCGACGTAGTTTCCCAAACGCTGCCCAGCCCAGCTGGGCCACGGTAACGGCGGGGCAGGGGGTGCTAGGAATCCCCGGGCTACATTAGGCTACCACACCCTACATAAATTGCATTTGGCAACGTTTAACGGACGCACTCTTAGGCTTGACCATCATCTAGCGCAGTTGGAAGTGGAGTTAGAGAACATCAAATGGCATGTTCTGGGGTTATGTGAAGTCCGTAGAGAGGGGGAGGACACCGTAACCCTAGACTCGGGTCATCTTCTCTACTTTCGCGAGGGTGATAAAACATCCCAGGGTGGCGTAGGTTTCCTCGTCAATAAGGCCCTCTCTAACAACGTCCAAGAAATCTCCCGTGTGTCGACCAGGGTAGCGTACCTGATCCTTCGGCTGTCCAAACGGTACAGCATGAAGGTCATCCAGGTCTACGCACCGACCTCGGCACACTCGGATGATGAAGTGGAGGATATGTACGAAGACATATCCAAAGCCTTACACAACACCACTAAGGCCCACTTCAACGTTGTTATGGGGGACTTTAACAGCAAGGTGGGAATCCAGACTGACAACGAATCCCGATTAGGCCCGCATGGTTATGGAGTTAGAAATCACAGGGGGCTAATGCTTGTCAATTTCCTTGAGAAAGAGGGGCTGTTCTTAATGAACTCCTTCTTTAAGAAACAGCCTCAAAGGAAGTGGATGACAATGACATGGCAAAGCCCCGACACTGTGACTAAAAATGAGATCGACTTCATCATGACGGATAGCAAGCACATATTCAGAGATGTCTCAGTGATCAACAGGTTCAATACCGGATCTGATCCGTCTGATGAAGTCCACGCTCCGACCTGACCTAATCCAAATCATGGCGGGCACCGAGAAGTTTCAGCAGCTTCTCGGGGATCGATTTGTTGCCTTGGAACCAACTGATGACGCTGACGAGACCCTACACAATCTGGTTGAAACGTTGAGGGATGAGGGCATCAAATTCTGTCGAAAGCATCGTACTGGCTAGAAGTCCAAACTCTCGGATGAGACTCTTAGGCTGATGACAAAAAGACGGGAGACCACCCAAGCGACTTTGTCAGAGAGGTCAGACCTGAACAAGCGAATTGCGAAGATGGTACGGCACGATCTCCGGAGCTCCAACACGCACCTCATTGAAGAGGCGATAGAGCGAAACCGGGGGTCCAAAGTATTCACTCAGCAGCTTGGCAGGAGCCACCTGACAAAGCTTAAAACGCACGACGGAAGGACCGTATTGTCGAAGCCAGAGATCTCAGCCGAGATAGAGGATTTCTATGGCCGTCTATACGCTGCTCATGCCCCTCGTTCCCGACGAGACAACCATGATTCCAGAGCCACCCTGACACGCCACTACACCGACGAACTACCTGACATCAGTCAAGACGAGATCGTGTTAGCTCTAAGGCAGCTTAAAAATGGAAAAGCCCCCGGTGAAGACGGTATAACATCCGAGCTCTTGAAAGCTGGAGGAGCTCCTGTTATACAGGAGCTACAGAACCTCTTCAACGCCGTTCTTAACAGTGGGAGAACTCCAAAGGCGTGGAGCGGGAGTTTGGTGGTGCTCTTTTTTAAGAATGGCGATAAAACCCTTCTTAAAAACTACAGACCCATTTCACTCTTGAGCCACGTCTATAAGCTGTTCTCACGAGTAGTCACGAACCGTCTCGCTAGGAGACTCGACGAGTTTCAGCTACCAGAACAGGCCGGATTTCGCGGTGGATATGGCACCATTGACCACATACACACAGTGAGGCAGATTATACAGAAGTCCGAAGAGTATAATCAGCCCCTGTGTCTGGCTTTTGTGGACTATGAGAAGGCCTTTGACTCTGTCGAGACCTGGGCTGTTCTGGAATCCTTACAGCGATGCCAAGTGGACTATCGTTATATCGAGGTTCTGAGATGTCTCTACAAAGCCGCCACTATGAGTGTCCAAGTACAGGGCCAGCAGTCTAAACCTATCCAACTGCGCAGAGGATCACTCCTCTGCGCAGTTGGATAGGTTAAGACAGGGGGATGTCATATCCCCGAAACTGTTCACAAGCGCGTTGGAAGATTTGTTTAAGACTCTGGACTGGAAAGGTAAGGGCATAAACATAAACGGCAACTACATCTCACACCTACGATTCGCTGATGACATAGTCCTATTGGCGGAGTCGCTTGAGGAGCTGAACCAGATGCTGGACGGCCTAGCTTCAGCCTCCCGATGCATCGGTCTTGGCATGAATTTGGATAAAACCAAAGTCATGATCAATGGACACATTGATCCAAGGCCGGTGGTCGTACATGGTCACCTTCTCGAAATCGTTTCCGAATACAGATACCTCGGGCAGATTCTGCAGTTAGGTAAAAACAGTTTCGAGAAGGAGGCCAAAAGGAACGGTTTAATAATATCTAGAAAATAAAAAAAGATCAGTTTAATTCTTAAAATATGAAGGTTCTTCAAATTAGTTGTTTTCGTTATGCTCATCGGGTTCATGGTGATTGTCCGCGGCCTCCAAACTTAAGTAGTAGTCTCGGTACACTCTTGGTATGACATTTGAATCACATAGGGAAAGTAAATCTTTCTTCTTCAGGCTTGATATCTTTGGTCGCTCTTGGTACTTATTTCGCAGTCGTAGTTCTACATCTGCACCTCTTCCGCTAGTTTAGTTGCGCACATTTAAGCACTTCATCGTTGCACTCGGATCATAGGTGTCGTTATAAAAATCCAACCCTTTCTGACCACTACACTGAGCGTTCAAAGCGCGACTGGCACTAAACACGAATAAACAATAATGAACATAAGAATTTCAGAGTCATACTGGAACATTTCAAAATATTCTATTGATGAACCACGGATGCACTGTATAATTTAGAGTGGCAGCGGGACATTTCGAAATAAACTGATACTGAAAACGAAGAGATTTCTAAAATTATTTTTTCTTTACCGGAATAAGTAGTTTTCTGTCAATTAGACCCAAAGTTTGAGTTGTATCGTTAGTGATTTGGAAAAAATATCCAATTCCCTACCATTCTGCATACTTAGCTCAAAACACGTGTTTTCGGAAATGTTCCGGTAATGAATCCGACCGACGATATATAAATCATGACGATGATTTTGGTTTTATTTTCTTTGTTGTAATTGTATTTTCCTTTTTGTAATTTTGTGTGTGTGTGTTTTTATGGACCTTTGTTGTCTGATAATAAAGAATTTGAATTGAATTGAATATATCCTACTAATATTATAAACGCGGCGAAGGTTTATGAGGATGTAGGGATGTTAGTATGTCTGTTTGTTGCTCTTTCACAAAGCATTCAAATTTTGCAAAAAATACTGAATGGATTTTGATGAATCTTCACAATAATAAAGCTTTCATATCATAATAACACATAGGCTACAATTCATAAAGATATATTGTATATTATCCAAAATATCGATTACCACGGGTGAAACCGCGGGGCGCAGCTAGTATATATATATGCTTGAGTTATTTTATGTTACAGGAACTCAAGCATCAAGCGCGCGAGTGGGAGAATCCGCTAATTCAGTATTTATTTACTTATCCAGTTGCCCGCTAGATGTCGCCACTCAGGAATTGACGGAGCAGATTTCAGAGGTAACAGATAGTAGAAAAAAAATCATTTATTTGCCGGTTATAGTCATTAAAATGACTCAAAAGTCCCAAAAATATAATAAAGTACAAAAAAAACACTAATCGACAACTAATTTCAGATGTTCTAAGAACAATAAAGAGGTTTAGTGATTTTCGCCTTAGTCGGTTTACCACACTGTTTTCTGTCCGCGTTGTTTCTTTGGAAACGTTATTTCTTCATGTGCTAGATAGATTGTATTATTTTTATTAATAATTTAACTTTTTGTGTATTTATCTTGTGTACATTTATTTATATAGACGACCTCTGTAGCGCGGTGGCCGAAGATCCGCCTGAAGGAAGTTGCGGGTTCGATTCCCGCATCGGAACAATTGTGTGTACGATCTGCAGATATTTGTTCCGGGTGTTCTGGTCGTTATATAATATATAATAAAAAATATCTATCTATGTAATATATTGTATTAAGTATATCAGTTATCTAGTACCCATAACACAAGCTATGCTTACCATGGGGCTAGATAATGCTGTGTGAATTGTCCAGAATTATTTATTTATATTTATTATATCATCGTCTAACATTTTTAGTAAATATGTATATGTGGAAACTTGTAATTAGCCCTCAGTAGCAAATCATTGTTGCAAAGTCCTTATTGTAAAATTATAACTAAGTTTTCTTAAAATAAGTATTATTTATTTTAAGCCATTATTGTCCCACTGCTGGGCAAAGGCATCGCTTTTCTCCTTCCACTCCTCGCGATCCAACGGTGCAACAGGCCATGATGGAAGATGTACCTCGAGCTCGTCACACCATCTCATCCTGGGCCTTCCACGTCGCCTCTTAGCGTTGGGTGGGCTCCACTCTGTGGTGGTCGTTGCCCACAAGTCAAATAAATAAAATAATTAAAATAAATAAATAATAAATTCCAGGTATTGGGTCAAATAATAGACAGACTACACGTAGAAGAAATATACCCAAAGTTTCTGGAAGAATTGCTGAACACAGTTGAGAAATTGTTGCATTTGCTTTACGGGGAGGAAAGTTACGATTTTGACGTGGTAAGAACTCGTACTAGAAAACTACTATAATAGATGAAACGCAAATATTTTATATTTTATTCTAGAAAAATAAAGAATTAATTCGTATGTAGGCTTGTCCAGCTGTGAACGTGTTTGTGGATGATATCATCATCCGCGTACGTTAGTCCACTGCTGAGCATAGGCCTTCCCTAACTCACGACATAGCTCCCTGTCTTCAGCTTGCCGCATCCAGCATCTACCTGCAGTCTTTCGCAGGGCGTCATTCCACCTGGTCGGAGGGCGTCCTACACTACGTTTACCGAGTGATGACGACCTGCGAAAGACTGCAGGCAGATGCTGGATGCGTCAAGCTGAAGACAAGGCGCTATGGCGCTCATTGGGGGAGGCTTATGTCCAGCAGTGGACTAACATGGGTTGATGATGATGATGTTAAATAATAAAGAGTAATTGTATTATTGTTTACGTTGCAGCTCCAGAAAAAAGAAGAACAAATCCAAAGGATTATACTACTAAATAAATCCACACATATAAACAAATTCACCATAGAAAAAATTAACAAAATCCTACAAAAACTAATAAACGATATAACAGACACAAAATACGAAATACAAGAAATAAACAAACTAGAAAACTTATGTTATATATTTCATGTTCTACAAATTTTAATAACTAAATATAAACAAGGCAATTTGTCTAGTCAAGAAAGCCAAAGTTCTCAAAACCAGAAAGAAAGTCAAAGTTCTCAAAAAGTTTTGAAAAAGCAAGATATATCCGATATATGGCGAAGGAAATGGTTCACGGACACCAAGGAAGAAGAAAATGAGGGTAGCTTAGAAAGTAAATGCGTTTTGAAAGAGTGCGGCGCAATATTAAACAAAATAATTGTTGATTTTATGGATGGATACAGTTTAATCGCTTTTTCTGCCTTGAAATGCTTTAATTTGATACAGTGAAATAAATAAATAATGCTGGACAAATCACACAGCATTATCTAGCCCCATGGTAAGCAGAGCTTGTGTTATGGGTACTAGATAACTGATATAAATAATACAATACATTACATAGATAGATATTTTTTTTATTATACATAGAAAACGACCAGAACACCCGGAACAAATATCTGCAGATCGTACACACAATTGTTCTGAGGCGGGAATCGAACCCGCAATCTCCTGCGTCGCAGGTGGATCTTCGGCCACCGCGCCAAATAGGTCGTCAAAAAAAAAAGGTAACAGTGATGTTTTTAAATATAGGTCTTAATATCTATGTAATGTATTGTATTATGTATATCAGTTATCTAGTACCCATAACACAAGCTCTGCTTACCATGGGGCTAGATAATGCTGTGTGAATTGTTCAGCATTATTTATTTAAAGGTTGTTTGTTTTACTTTCCGCGATAAATAATTTATTAAGTATTTTTTTTCTACGTTCCATAAGGTATAGAACGAGCGGAAGTGTATTTTGCCGCAAATCGTTAACCATATTATATGAATTCATGTTGTTACAAATTTAGATTCAGTGTTACAATGAAATGAAATGAAAGTTTATTTCTTTAGGCTTACAAATAAGCACTTAGACAAGTCATATTTTATACTATTCATTATTATTTTGATATTCACTTAAATTTTTTGTTCACCAGTGGAAGAAGTGAGAAGAAACCACTAGTATGTTCATAACTTATGTGTCTAGTACATTTGACTTGCTTATCTGTAAGTTGTTAGATTTTGAGTTGGAGCAAAACTCGTTCCAAGCTTTTTTATCTTCTAAGTAATATGATATTTTGTAATAAACCTTTTTACAAAGAATATGCTTCACGATTTTTTTTAATTCCCAAATCATTAAAGTAGGTACTTTAATGATTTGGGAATTTCAAAAAATCGAAAAAAAGTTGAAATTTTATCATAGATAATATTTTATTTGCGGCAAAAATTTTACCGCCTGTTTTCCTAGTAAATAGTAGTTTAAACAAAAGAAAACGAAAAAAAATGCAATGTACATTTTAGCGTAGTTTTTGTAAAGACACGAAATAATTCTTTAGTTTTTGTGTAAATTGGTTTGAGGTATCAAAACTCTTGTAAATAATGTGATTAATTAATTACTTTCTAATTATAACTGTCATACATAATGAACCATGTTTTTCTCTACTTGTCGTTTATTATCGGCGTAAGAATAGACCCACAAACTCAGCCTCGATCTTTGTATATTAAAACCTCCACTGCCCACCAATACTATTAGGCGAGGCCTATGTCCAGCAGTAGACTAACCAAAACAAATTACGGTGGTCTCTACACACTTTCGAAATCCTACGCGACCAGTTGGTTCCTATAACTTCATCATCATCATCATAAGCCTAAAGCAGTACACTTCTGGACGTAACTACACGCAGAAATGCTGGAATGCCCTGCGCGTCCAGTATAATAACGCGTTCAGTTTGCTACTGGGACTGCCCCGCTTCTATAGCGGGGCAGTCCCAGTAGCACTCTGGTCCGGGATGTTTGCAGAGTCCCGCGCTGATGATTTTTACGCAATCATCCGCAACAGAACAGCGTCCCTGACAGGGTTGGCATGATTAAAACAAGTTGTTTTAAAACACGTGTTTGTTGTTGTGTATGTTTTATATTAAGAAAAAAACAGGTTTAAAACTACCTTTAATTGCAAATGAATGTGTATAAATACCACAGACAGGCTGTGGTATTTATACACTGCATAGGTAACTCCCCGCCAGTAAAGTCCCGCAGGGAAAGTCCCTATGTCGGCCGTCGAAAGAAAGTATTTCACTGGATTAGTGGGTACCTATTCCCCGCTCTCTCTCTAGTTCTCTACCTACCTACAACACTACATACAAGGTGTATGTAAAGTGTTTTGTATTGATTAATAATAATAATATTTTTTAATAATAAGATTAGAGGTACTGAGAAATGCACCAAAAGTAAATAATTATCGTTTTGTTAATTTTTACTAATATGTGGAAATAGTTTAGAAATGAATTATTTTATTATTCGCTATAATTGATTTGAAATTGATAAGTAAAAAAAAACACTTGTTTTAAACATTTTGAACTGTTTGTTTTATAAAATACTAGCTGCTCCCCGCGGCTTCGCCCCCCCCCCCCCCCCCCCCCCCCCGTGGAAATCTATGTGTCAAATTGTTTAAATGATAAAAAGTATCCTATGTTAGACTCCTGGTTCTAAGCTACCTCTCCACCAATTTTCAGCTAAATCGGTCCAGCCGTTCTCGAGTTATAAGTGTTGTAACAAACACGACTTTCTTTTATATATATACATAAAAAAAAACTGTTTTTTTTCAAACCCTGTCCCTGATGCGCCGGGTGAGGGGCGGCACCAGTAGCTATCTGAATCTCCTTATAGCTGGAAGGCTGGACACGGACTGCGCTTGTATGAAGCACTGGACGCACATTCATAATGCCATGCGTCTGTAAAGGATGTGTCCCTTACAATCAAAAAGGTTTTTATTTTTAGTTTTTAAATTATGTGCTCTTAACTCTCTATGGCTGTAAAATTCACTTCGTGAAGCTGAATTAAATAAATTGAATTGAATATGCCTACCCCAATGAGCGCCATAGCGCCCTGTCTTCAGCTTGCCGCATCCAGCATCTACCCGCAGTCTTTCGCAGATCGTCATCTCACCTGGTCTGAGGGCGTCCTACACTACGTTTACCGAGTGTAGTTTCCTATGCCTTTAAACTTAGATTTTTAGCCTATGTTACTCAGGGATTATTTCTAATTGGTGAAATAAGTTTTGAAATCGGTCCAATTGTTTTTGAGTTTATTCTTAATCATTTCTCTTTATAATATTAGTGTAGATGTCCTCATGCACATTATTATCACTCGATACGAGTTTTTAATGTGCACAGCGCACATTGCTTGTCCAACCGTTGCGTCGCGTTTCAATAGTGTGTTTGCACCATTAGCTGATCTTGTTTGTTCTTCTCGCATACATTTTTCAGATGTCTTCTAAGTATAGTGGCAGTCTGAAATGAAAAAATAATGATTAGTTATTATTAATAATTACTGACCAATGTCTGGCTGTAACAGGGAAGAACTTTGCCCAGCAGTGAAATCAGGCTGTATGGTTTCACCGTACATTTGCATATTTGCGCACCATTAAACCGCTTGTAAATTTTAGTAAATTTTACTTACATTACTTATATTTAATTTACCTTGTACCTCAATATTTAAAAAACACAAGATACTGACATTACCGTGCTTGTATATACATATATAATGGGTAAATTTGTCAAATCACATATGGAATTATTTAAAACTTTTGAACAAGTCTATACATTTAACTGTAGACATAAAGACCGGTTAGCAATATCGGCAAAAAAAAAAAACGCAATTGTACAATCGCAACTGTTATAACATGGTTATAAAAATTTACAACAAATTGCCAAACAATGTAAAAGAACTGAAGGGTCCCTTATTCAACAGAAAGTTATTTAATTTATTTATTGAGCATTGTTTTTATTCGGTTGAAGATTACCTTAATTTTAAGTTTTGACCTAGCGAGTTCTACTTTTAACTGATTTTTGTAGGTATTCACGTGCCTGCATTCGGGCTGCAGATATGCAGCTCTACTGTGTTATTCCACCAATGTATTATGTACCATGTCTTATGTGGATAAATATTACTGATTGACTGAATTAAACACCAGTACGTGACCTACTACCGCGGGAGTGACATTTAAGTGAAGATTTGTTACCCAACTTTGTCGCAGTCACACAAAATAACAGAGTTTGGTAAAGATGGCAAATCTTCCCTTTCCATCCTAAGGTTGCATAGAACAGATCGCTCTCAGCGATAAGGACGCCCTTTTTCTTCCTCTATTCTAAGTATTTATTTATGTATTGTTTTCTGTTTGTCTGCTTACCATGGGGCTAGAAGAATATTTTGAGAAACAGAAACCTACAATTAATTGATGTTCCTTGTTCTCTAGCCCTGTTTTAGTTGTAGTAGTGTAGTAGTTTTAGTAGGTATTAACACTTCGACTGCTGAAAACGCACGGTATGAGTTTTCTACAAGTGACTAATATGCGTAAATCCACACTAGCGCAGCGGCTGAGAAAATACAGATCTTTGTGACTCAGCAGAGCTGTAATATTTTTCGAACGAAACGCATGTGCGGCGCAACACAACCGCTGTGTAGAGCGGCAGCACGAATTTTTTAGGTAAAAAAAAAGATCGCAGTCGTCGAAAAAAAACCGCAGTCAAAGTGTTAAGCTTTTAGTATAAGGTATAATCTTTGTTTCTTTTTTATGTGACTCTTCTGAGTGATTAGATATAATATAATTGGTTTATATTTTAACTTGAAATGGTAAATTAAGCATATTATTAATTTTATTGTATATAGCCACCTAGCATTTAACTTTAAATTTATGTTGCAATACCCTTGCAGGGTGTATGTTGGACTTATATATATTTTTAAGAACTTTTGTATACATGTAAGCAATAAATTATTGAGTATTGAGTATAGATGCTGTGTGGATTGTCCAGCGTTATTTTATTTATTTATTTGAAATGAAAAAAAATATGAATTTATTTGTTATAAGATTTACACAGAACATAATCTACGAGGAAACGAGTTGGTAAGTGTGTAAGTCGAATAACAAAATGGCTTTGCCTCAGCATTAATAAGAATAAGAATTGTTTTATTTGGCCAAAAAAAACAGGCTACACAATTAAGGTCCGGCGACCCTCGCTTGCAAAAATCGCTCCGAATATCGCTATCCCTGTTTAACCCTTGCGCCGCGCCCCATGCGTGCGCGATAGCAATATTAGCCGTTCAAAATCTGGTTTGTTCCGTAATACCAAAAATTATGACTGAAAACTTTTTATATTCTTCACAAAGTATTGTTATTCTGTAACTAGACAATATAAGCTATGTTCCTTAATAAATAACACGTAAGATATTGATGTTTTTAATACGAAACAAATAGGAAGAAAACTTGTCCATTTTTGCATAAAAAAGTGCAAAATGCGATTGGCTTTCATTTTATTTTGAAAACCAAACTATTTAGGAACCTAGATAAATACTATTCAAATACAAATAATACAATATTATAGTGGAAATATGCTTGAATTGGAAATCATTTTGGTATTACGTTTGTATGAAGAATTCGTCCCTCGGAGGCCTCTTAAAGCAATAAACACACATAAAAAACACAGTACACAGTATAAAAAAAAAACATAAATAATAAAGCCTACAGAAAAACAAAAACTATAATAATTGATGGCTACCGTGCTAGCCTGCTGGCCAAAAAGGGTCAAACTCAGCTATGTGCTGGACCACGCGTGGCGCGGAACAACGCTGGTTTCAGATTGAACTTCTTTCTCAGTCACATCACGGACAAGGAAGAGAGAAGCTCATAACAGACAAAAAAGAATAGTAAATAAAAATAAATTAAATGAAAATATATTTATTCTGATAGAGCAAAAAAATTAATTATCTAACTATAGTAAAGAAATACAGCACACGACTTAAAAAGATTTAAAGTATATAATTGATAATATGCATTGATTTATATATATATATATATTATTATTGATAGACATATCTAAAATTAATTTAGTGTAGATCAAGCCGTGTGTGAAGGTCAGTGCCGTGTTGCTGCGCTATCAGAACAGGGTCATGCTCAGCTGAATTGCGAGTAACCCCACAACGCTGATTTTCAGACAGTAAGCAGAATGAACATAGAAAAAACAAAAATGATATGCTGGTTTATGACTCTTTTCACGTGACACTGACAGAGAAGAGTGTGTATACTATAGGAGAAACGGACCATGACAATGTACATTGTCCCTATTTGACCCAATCTTTACCTTTATATTGACCCTTGTCGACCTAAATTAACGACTTTGACCCCCAACTGACACTACACTTACAACCTACATATCTGTACAAAAACAACTGTATTAACTTAACGCGTTCCTATTTTTCCAAAGTTATCGACAAAGCTCTGAGAATTAGCAAGCTGAAGTGGCAGCATAAATACAGCGAGCCATAAAAATAAGAAGTTGAAGTTGTTGACGTGGTAGAAACGTGATTTTAGTGGTAGAAATTGTAGAAAACATTTAAGGTTGAAATCATTTATGAGTTGGATGACCAGCATGCTAGCAACCAACGCTGGTCTTCCGGACCCCATCTTTACCTTTATATTGACCCTTGTCGACCTAAATGAACGACTTTGACCCCCAACTGACACTACACATACAACCTACATATCTGTACAAAAACAACTGTATTAACTCAACGCGTTCCTATTTTTCCAAAGTTATCGACATAGCTCTGAGAATTAGCAAGCTGAAGGTAGCATAAATACAGCGAGCCATAAAAATAAGAAGTTGAAGTTGTTGACGTGGTAGAAACGTGGATTTAGTGGTAGAAATTGTAGAAAACATTTAAGGTTGAAAACATTTATGAGTTGGATGACCAGCATGCTAGCAACCAACGCTGGTCTACCGGCAAAACAATTTGTTTTGTGTGGTATAATAAAGTGTTTTCTATGTTTCTATGTACCTTAAATTTCTCTCCGCAAGAATGGCACAGCGGCAGTTTCTTCGGCACGTTCGTGTGATTTTTCATGTGCCTCACGAGACCCTGAAACATAGAAACAACTGCTTTACTAAAGCAATTATAAGTAATATGAATAATATTGTTTACGTAGTTTTCGTTTCTGTTAATTTACATTTTAATATTGTTTCTTGTTGTATTAGTAAACATTAATGTACAATTAGAAAAAACCTACATAAAGAAAATACGACATACATCATCATCAGCCTATGATAGTCCACTGCTGGACATAGGCCTCCCCCAATGAGCGCCATAGCGCCCTGTCTTCAGCTTGCCGCATCCAGCATCTCCCTGCAGTCTTTCGCAGGTCGTCATCCCACCTGGTCGGAGGGCGTCCTACACGTCCTAGCTGTTTCACCCGCGTTAAATTTGAATTTAACATTGATTAAATATAATATATCCTATGTTCATCGGGGATAGTGTAGCTTCCCAACGGTGAACGAATTTTTTAAATCGGTTCAGTAGTTTCGGAGCCTATTCAATACTAACAAACAAAAAATAAAATCTATCCTCTTTATAATATTAGTATAGACTAGTTTCTGCCTGAGGCTTTGCACGCGTATTTTCGGTATAATCTGTAAATCTGTAGGCTATTGTCTAGAATATAATATTTATTTATTTATAGAAGTACTAACTGCGCCCCGTGGTTTCACCCGCGTGGTGATAGATATTTTGGATAATATACAATATATCTTTATGAATTGTAGCCCTGAAGAAAGGGCGCTATGGCGCTCATTGGGGGAGGCCTATTTCCAGCAGTGGACTGCTATAGGCTGATAATATAACAGCTATAATAAATAAAAAAGGTAATTACCTTTCTAGTAGAATATCTGGCTGGACAAACAGCACAGAATAGGTCTTTACTGCGCATGTGAACCGCGGCGTTGTGGTCGTCGAGTGAGAGTAACGTGGGGCAGGTCTTATCGCAGAGTCGGCATTTATACCTGAAAAATAGGAACGTCATCATCATCATCATCATCAGCCTATATCAGTCCACTGCTGGACATAGGCCTCCCCCAATGAGCGCCATAGCGCTCTGTCTTCAGCAGCTTGCCGTATCCAGCATCTACCTGCAGTCTTCCGCAAGTCTGCATCCCACCTGGTCAGGGGGCATCCTACACTACGTTTACCGAGTCGTGGTCTCCATTCAAGAACTCGTTTGCCCCAGCGGCCGTCGGTTCTTCGCGAGATATGGCCGGCCCACTGCCACTTCAGCTTGCTAATTCTCAGAGCTATGTCGATGACTTTGGAAAAATAGGAACGCGTTCAGTAAATACAGTTGTTTTTGTACAGATATGTAGGTTGTAGGTGTAGTGTCAGTTGGGGGTCAAAGTCGTTCATTGAGGTCAAACAGGGACAATGTTCATGGTTCTTTTCTTCTCTGCAATTGCAATCTTTTAGCTTCTACATGCGAGTACTCAGTACATATAAATGGTTATAAGTTATTATTTAAATTTATTTGTTAAGTGTGTAAAACTCTCTTCCGAATAAATCAAAATAAAATGTTGGGTCAATCGGGTCAGAGTCAGGTCAATCTACGTCAGAGTCGGGTCAAACGGGGTTAAGGTGGTCAACCGTGGTCAAAATGGTCAACTGAGGTCAAAGTGGTCAATCAGGGTCAATATAAAGGTGAAGATGGGGTCAAATAGGGTCAATGTCTCAATCGGGGTCAAAGACTTACATTTTATCCTTATGTGCTATCGCATTCTTATAATGCTGCTGCAAACACTTCCTACTGCTGTAGCCGACGTTGCAAGCGGCGCAGTAGTGCAGTTGCGACGTGCTGTGAGATTTGACGTGGTGCTTGAGAGTGTACGGACTGCTGAATGTTGAAGACGAAGACAGATGTCTATCACGGGTGCTTCTATGTCAGGTCATTCATTAAAGTCAATCGCTGTCACAGTCGGGTTAATCGAGGTTAAAGTGGTCAACCGTGGTCAAAGCAGGGTCAATCGGTGTCAATCGGGGTCAAAGACTTACATTTTATCCTTATGTGCTATCGCATTCTTATAATGCTGCTGCAAACACTTCCTACTGCTGTAGCCGACGTTGCAAGCGGCGCAGTAGTGCAGTTGCGACGTGCTGTGAGATTTGACGTGGTGCTTGAGAGTGTATGGACTGCTGAATGTTGATGACGAAGACAGATGTCTATCACGGGTGCTTCTATGTCAGGTCATTCATTAAAGTCAATCGCTGTCACAGTCGGGTTAATCGGGGTTAAAGTGGTCAACCGTGGTCAAAGCAAGGTCAATCGGTGTCAATCGGGGTCAAAGACTTACATTTTATCCTTATGTGCTATCGCATTCTTATAATGCTGCTGCAAACACTTCCTACTGCTGTAGCCGACGTTGCAAGCGGCGCAGTAGTGCAGTTGCGACGTGCTGTGAGATTTGACGTGGTGCTTGAGAGTGTATGGACTGCTGAATGTTGATGACGAAGACAGATGTCTATCACGGGTGCTTCTATGTCAGGTCATTCATTAAAGTCAATCGCTGTCACAGTCGGGTTAATCGGGGTTAAAGTGGTCAACCGTGGTCAAAGCAAGGTCAATCGGTGTCAATCGGGGTCAAAGACTTACATTTTATCCTTATGTGCTATCGCATTCTTATAATGCTGCTGCAAACACTTCCTACTGCTGTAGCCGACGTTGCAAGCGGCGCAGTAGTGCAGTTGCGACGTGCTGTGAGATTTGACGTGGTGCTTGAGAGTGTATGGACTGCTGAATGTTGATGGGCAGAGGTCGCACGTAAACTTTCTTGTTATGTGTGTTCTGGAACACAAAATATATACAAAATTCTTTATTTGAAACAAAAACTTAAAATGAAATGAATTTATTTGTTATAAGGCTTACACCGAACATGTATCAGATTTTATCAAAATGTTATTTCTGTGGTACCTTCTTATTGTATTATTATTTTATTATGTCTCTCATTTACCATGATCTCGGGCCATAAAGTGACCCGGTCCTTTGGAAGGCTTGCGTGGGGCCGAAGCCAACAGCACAGAGGCCCTTTGAGAAGTTAATCTAAAGGCGATGGCTACACATAGCGGGTATTATCCTCGGGTGCACAATATGATACATCCAAAGATTATTATTATTATTATTTGTATTTTTTCTTTTAGGTTAGTTTTAATTTAAGTGGTTTTGTATTGCGTGCAATGTATTAAGTTTGTATTCTTTTTTTACTTCTCTTTTACTGTTTTGTTTGTGCTCTACCAACTCTTTCTATAAAATATCTTTTTCTCCATCCCTGGTTGCCTGGAAGAAATCGCTTTAAGCGATAAGGCCGCCTATTGTACTATTATTATGTAAGATTTAGATATAAGGTGTTATTTTGGGTACAATAAAGTGTTCATTCATTCATCTATCTATCTGAGAGACGACCGATGTGGCACGGTGGGCGAAGGTCCGCCTGCGTCGCAGGAGGTTGCGGGTTCGATTCCTGCCTCGGAACAATTGTGTGTACGATCTGCAGGTATTTGTTCTGGTTGTTTTCTATGTATAATAAAAAATATCTATCTATGTAATGTATTGTATTATGTATATCAGTTATTACCAGTTAGTACCCATAACACAAGCTCTGCTTACCATGGGGTTAGATAATGCTGTGTGAATTGTCCAGCATTATTTATTTATTAATTTATCTAATCAGCCGGTAACACCCACTGCTGAATATAGGCCTCTTCCTTATCTCGCCACCCATGGCGGTCCTGTGCCAGTCGGATCCGCTTCCCTACAGCCCACACAATGTCGTCTGACCATCGGGCAGGTGGTCTGCCTCGACGCCGCCGGACACAGATCATAATAAACTTAAACTAAGAGGAAACGTGTAAGTGTGTGAGTCCAGTAACAAAATGGCTTTGCCTCAGCATGATTTGGATGACTAGCATGCTAGCAACCAACGCTGGTCTTCCGGCAAAGCAAACTTATTGTATAGGGTACAATTTTGGTCATATTTTCGAATCATACATAAGACTTGGTTCAGTCCAAGCAAACTTTCATAGAAGAAATTGCACAATATCAACGTGAACAACGCGTGAAAAGACATTTTAACGCGTTGTTCGCATTAAAATGCGCTTTAACGCGCGTTATTATATTTATAAGTAGGTATATATTATTTATTTCGGATTAAAGATATTTATCTATATATATAAAAGAAAAGAAAGTCGTGTTTGTTACAACACTTATAACTCGAGAACGGCTGAACCGATTTAGCTGAAAATTGGCGGAGAGGTAGCTTAGAACCAGGAGTCTAACATAGGATACTTTTACTTTTACCGCGGGGCGCAGCTAGTTTCTCATAAAATACAAAAAAAGGGTCAATACAATTAATCTTAAAATTAATGCTTAATCTAAATATTACACCTCCTCATCACTAGCTGTGCCCCGCGGCTTCGCCCGCATGGATATATATGTGTCAAATGGTTATAAAGCTTCCTCTTGAATCTCTCTATCAATTTAAAAAAAACATAGTTTTAAAGATCTAAGCATACACAACAGACAGACAGCGGAAAGCGTTTGTTTTAGACTATGTAGTTATAACGCGAGTTACGCTATGTGTTAAAAAGCGTGGTAGGTAGCCTTGCTCTTTTACTAGCGCCATCTAGTTCAAGTACTCACAACAAGTTAGCTCAAGTAACACTTCATGTCCATCCAAAGGTTGCCTGGCAGAGATCGCTCATAGCGATAAGGCTGCCTATTATACAACACATTCTGTATTTGTTTTTTACTGATTAGTGTATCTGTTTTTATTTGGTGTGCAATAAAGAGGTATTGTACTTACAACATGTGGGTCCTAACGGCGGCTTGGTTGGTGCAGCGCTTTCCGCACACATTACAGGTGTAGGTTCGACTGCTGCTCTGGTGCGCTCGTTTTAGATGCTGCTGATAGTGTGTTTGGCTCCTGGATAGATATAAATAAAATAAATAATGTTGGACAATCCACACAGCATCATCTAGCCCCAAGCTAAGCAGCAAGGCTACCATGCTATTTAACTCACGCATTATCATCGTTATTACTCTAATTTGAGCGCGAATAACACGAGTTAAGGTGCAATTTAACGTAAAAAACGCCTTTTTACGCGTTTTTCACGTTAAAATGTACCTTAACACGCGTTATTCCCTTTAAAATGAACGTTAACACGCGTTATTCACTTTAAAATTAACCTTAACTCGCGTTAAAATGAACCTTAACACGCGTTATTCGCGTTAAAATGAACCTTAACACGCGTTATTCGCGTTAAAATGAACCTTAACACGCGTTATTCACTTTAAAATGAACCTTAACACGCGTTATTCGCGTTAAAATGAACCTTAACACGCGTTATTCACTTTAAAATGAACGTTAACACGCGTTTATTCACTTTAAAATGAACCTTAACACGCGTTATTCGCGTTAAAATGAACCTTAACACGCGTTATTCGCTCTAAAATTAGCGTAATAACGCTGATAATGCGTGAGTTGAATAGCATGGTAGCCTTGCAGAGCTTGTGTTATGGGTACTAGATGCCTAATATACATTACTAGCTACTCCCCACGTCTTCGCCCGCGTGGAAATCTATGTGTCAAATTGTTTATAAACCTTTCTCTTGAATCACTCTCCGCATCAAAATCCGTTGCGTAGTTTAAAAGATCTAAGCATACATAGGGACGGACAGACAGCGGGAAGCGACTTTGTTTATTACTATGAAGTGTCCATTTTTTGTTAGTCCATTTAGTCACATTTGCTACTAGATCATTTTGTTTATATGATGTTATACTAATAATAATATGTCATTTTGATAGTGAAATATAATAGTGAGCCGAATTTGAAAAAAAAAAAAACCAGATATTTCGGTCTCCCCCAATGAGCTCCATAGCGCCCTGTCTTCAGCTTGCCGCATCCAGCATCTACCTGCAGTCTTTCGCAGGTCGTCGTCCCACCTGGTCGGAGGGCGTCCTACACTACGTTTACCGAGTCGTGGTCTCCACCCAAGAACACGTTTACCCCAGCGGCCGTCGGTTCTTCGTGAGATATGGCCGGCCCACTGCCACTTCAGCTTGCTAATTCTTAGAGCTATGTCAATAACTTTGGTTCCCTGTCGGATGTATTCGAAAAAATATATATATCTATATATATAAAAGAAAGTCGTGTTTGTTACAACACTTATAACTCGAGAACGGCTGAACCGATTTAGCTGAAAATTTGCGGAGAGGTAGCTAAGAACCTGGAGTCTAATTTTTATAATTTAAACCATTTAACACTTTGACTGCGGTTTTTTTTTCGACGACTGCGATCTTTTTTTATACCTAAAAAATTCGTGCTGCCGCTCTACACAGCGGTTGTGTTGCGCCGCACATGCGTTTCGTTCGAAAAATATTACAGCTCTGCTGAGTCACAAAGATCTGTATTTTCTTAGCCGCTGCGCTAGTGTGGATTTTCGCAGATTAGTCACTTGTAGAAAACTCATACCGTGCGTTTTCAGCACTCAAAGTGTTAACACATAGATTTCCACGGGGGCGAAGCCGCGGGGCGCAGCTAGTAGGATATAAACTCACGGGAATACTTTTCCGCACAGATGGCAGGGCAGCTGGCTGGTCTGTCTCTGGCAGGGGTGGGAGAGTCTCTGCTTACTTCTGAGTATCTGCTCACAGATGGAGCATTGATACCTGTGGAGCGAAGGGTTTCATGAAGACATTTTCATTTATTTGTTGCATACACATAATATTAGCTTAGGTATTATAAGCTTAGAGGTTGCGGGTTCGATTCCCGCCTCGGAACAAATGTGTGTACGATCTGCAGATATTTGTTCCGGGTGTTCTGGTCGTTTTCTATGTATAATAAAAATATCTATCTATGTAATGTATTGTATTATGTATATCAGTTATCTAGTACCCATAACACAAGCTCTGCTTACCATGGGGCTAGATAATGCTGTGTGAATTGTCCAGCATTATTTATTTATTTATTTGTTCCGGGTGTTCTGGTCGTTTTCTATGTATAATAAAAATATCTATCTATGTAATGTATTGTATTATGTATATCAGTTATCTAGTACCCATAACACAAGCTCTGCTTACCATGGGGCTAGATAATGCTGTGTGAATTGTCCAGCATTATTTATTTATTTTATTTAGTCAGCTTTAGCAGAAACATACCTTACCGAGTGGTTGGCGCGATGGACTCTTAACACAGCTGGGTTGGCGAAGCGGAGGGAGCATACCAGGCAGAGGTGTTCACCATTGGACTTAAATTATTAAGAGATACATTTTAATACCATGGCTAGTGTAAAACTTTAGAAAATCATGGTTATTACGGTTTTCTCGGTTGTACTTTATCTTATCTGAGAATTAGCAAGCTGAAGTGGCAGTGGGCCGGCCATATCTCGCGAAGAACCGACGGCCGCTGGGGCAAACGTCTTGAGTGGAGACCACGACTCGGTAAACGTAGTGTAGGACGCCCTCCGACCAGGTGGGATGACGACCTGCGAAAGACTGCAGGTAGATGCTAGATGCGGCAAGCTGAGGACAGGGCGCTATGGCGCTCATTGGGGGAGGCCTATGTCCAGCAGTGGACTAATATAGGCTGATGATGATGATGATGATGACTTTATCTTATTACTAGCTGTTCCCCGCGGTTTCAGCCGTGTTAAACTTTTATTTAATTTTTTTTACACCTTGGGTTACATTATTGGAGTTTTAGTGATGATTTGAAAATATAATATAGCCTATGTTCAGCGGGGATAGTGTAGCTTCCCAACGGTGAAAGAATTTTTCAAATCGGTCCAGTAGTTTCGGAGCCTATTCATTACAAAGAAAAAATCAAACATTTCCTCTTTATAATATTAGTATAGATAGATAGAAAATTCTTTATTGCATTTGAACTATAAACTATGTACAGTAATAACTAAAAAATTAAGTACAATTGGCGGTCTTATCGCTCAAGAGCGATCTCTACCAGACAACCATGGATGGATGGGATCTTGGACAGTACCAGGGGATCTGTGTGCTTGTATAGATAACGTTGAACAAAGGAAATATCAAAAAATTTCGTTGGGCATTTTGATACCTTTTATGTTTAAGCTTTTTTATGTCTAAGTTGCCCTCGTTGACCACCAAGCTCTATTTTCGCATCTCTACCGAAACTTTACAAAATAAACTATTTACTCTGTGGGTTTCTTATTTCAATGATCTTAGACTATGACCTGAAATGACTGATCTCAGACTATGGCCTGAGATCTCAAACTGATCTCAGACTATGGCCTGAGATGTCAGACTATCAAGCTATGTCGATAACTTTGGTTCTCTGTCGGATGTATTCGTTGCGAATCCTATCCTTCAGAGAAACTCCGAGCATAGCTCTATCCATAGCTCGCTGAGCGACTTGAACTGGTGGAAGACTGATCTCTGACTATGGCCTGAGATCGCAGACTGATTTCAGACTATGTCCAAAGATCTCAGACTATGTCCTGAGATAGTAAAGTAAAGTAAAGGAAAAAATCATTTATTTCTTTAGGCTTACAAAATAAGCACTTAGACAAGTCATATTTTATATATAAATTATTACCAAATAAAATTATTTTACTGTTCACTTCAATTTTTTGTCCACTAGTGGAAGAAGATCTCGGACTGATCTCAGATTATGGCCTGAGATGTCAGACTCATCTCAGACTATGGCATGAGATCTCAGACTGATCTCAGACTATGGCCTGAGATCTCAACTAATGTGCAGGAAGTGACCCAGTTCTTTAGAGGGCTTGCGTGGGGCCAAAGCCAACAGCACAGAGGCCCTTATTATAAAATATTTTTTATATATTTTCTTTATAATGAATAGGCTCCAAAACTACCTGGACCAATTTGAAAAATCATTTCACCGTTGAGAAGCTACACTATCCCCGGTGAACATAGGCTATATTATATTTTCAAAAAAGTTAGGGATCCGTACTAAAACCGTGCGAAGCCGGGAAGGTCCGCTAGTATAAAAAAAAAGAATTAAAAAAAAACGAGGCTATTGTAATATTACCTCTTCATGTCTCATCATATGCGCTTGATATGAATCCTTGAATAGAAAGCCTATGGCACAGCTATAGCATTTATACACAGCGTCTATATACTTCTTACTTCTCCTACTCTCTTCTAACTCTATCTTCTGTTCTTCTAGACTGAGTGTTAATTTGTTGTATATATTTTTCTTTGATATCTCTATATATTCATTGTTTTTTTCTTCAGTATCGGATGATTTTTCTTCATTATCATGTGTTTGTTCATCAGTTTCACTTGATTTTTCATTTTCATCATCCAGGTATGTATTGGAGTCTCTGTTGTCATTATTTTCTGGTTTAATTAACTGTGTGTTATAATTATCACTTGTTTCATCATTTTCGTCATTCATTACATCATTATGATGATGTTCTTTTTGACATTCATTGATAATATTATCATTTTCTACATATTGGTTTCTTTCTTGAATATAATCATCATTTCTTAAAACATAATCGGATCTTTCAACAAAATGAACATTGTTTACCATTTCTGGTGATCTTACAACAATATCTTGATGTTTATCAACAAAAACGTTATTTGCATCCAACTTGTCAACAAAGCTGTTATTTCTAACACAACAATCATGTGATCTGTCAACTAAACCAACAATATGATCACTAGTTCCAACAATTTGATTACATTTTTCAACAAACTGATTATTTCTCATGTATTGTTGTTTTTCAACAAAACAGCTTCTTAATTCAGATCTATCAACATAGTCCTGCCCTAATTCCTTGCAATCAAAATTCCTTACATTTAAATCAGTCAAAGTTATATTAACTTCAGATATTTCTTCTAAATTATCTAGCTCTATCTTGTTTATGTTTTCCAACGGAGATTCTATGTTATCATTTCCAAATATAAACTCATCAACTTCTTTTCTAGTCTCTTTGATCCCAAGAAATTCATTATTAAACTGTTCCACTGTTGATTTAAGAAGGTTGTCGTTTAGATGTTCGAATAAGTCATCCGTTTGGACTTCTACATTGTTTGGAAGTAGTCCAAAGTGCATTTCTTCGTGTAGCTGCACATATTTGTTTTCTTCGAAGTGAGGAGAGTTTTCTATAGTGTTGTAGAAGTGATACTTTGAGTTGAGATGCTGGAGACATATATCTTCTGGACAGAGAGTGCTAACTTGGGTGTCGCTTCTTTGTAGGTTTATTGTGCCTTTCTCGCTGAAAAATAAAGACATGAAATTATGGTTGTTATTTTTACATTACATTTTTATTCGACGACCGATGTGGCGCGGTGGGCGAGGGTCCGCCTGCGACGCAGGAGGTTGCGGGTTCGATTCCCGCCTCGGAACAATTGTGTGTACGATCTGCAGATGTTTGTTCCGGTGTTCTGGTTGTTTACTATGTATAATAAAAAATATCTATCTATGTAATGTATTGTATTATCTATATCAGTTATCTAGTACCCATAATACAAGCTCTGCTTACCATGGGGCTAGATAATGCTGTGTGAATTGTCCAGCATTATTTATTTTTATTTATTATTATATATATTCAATGAAAACAGAATAGAATAGAAAAAACGAAACTAGAATATTTATCTCTCAGTTATATCATGTACATATGTATATCAGTTATCCCATAGATATATACGTAGATTATTTATAAATACAAATAGGTTACATCATTTAGTTATTTTATTAGTGCCTTAAGATAGAGAGAAGTGGACATCGTTGGAGGAGGCCTTTACCCAACCTAGGCAACCTGCTAATAATCAAACATAGTTTTATAGATATAATAAATAATAACAGTACCTAAATTAGAAAGCAATGTAGCAGGATCAAATAAAAGCTTTTTTATTTATTTTATTTGTTAACACTTTGATTGCTGAAATCACACGGTATGTGTTTTCTACAAGTGACTAATATGCGTAAATCCACACTAGCGGCTGAGAAAATACAGATCTGTGTGACTCAGCAAAGTCGTAATATTTTTCGAACGAAACGCATGTGTGACGCAACACAACCGCTGTGTAGAGCGGCAGCATGAATGGCTTAGGTTAAAAAAAAGATCGCAGTCAAAGTGTTAAAGCCTATGTTAGGTTTGTCTTAGCAACTGAAATTTTAAAATAAAATATCATAAAACAAAATATAATTTCTTCTTATATATAACTAAGGATAATATATTGAAGTCTAAGGTCTGCTTTTGCTAGTTGGGGCAACAACAGTGAATTTTAGGTTTGTTTACAACCATGCTACATCGAGTTAATCTAGTGTATAGCTAGTTACTTCCTGAAGATTTTTATTATTTTCTTTGGGTGGCTTGGGTGTCACAGCGGCCATGATATGGCCTATTGTAATCGCCACTTATACGTTCAGCCCCGAAGCCGTAGCGTTTATAGTTCGCCACTAACCCTTGCAGCTGCTAGGAACTGTAGGATTTTCTTTGGGGTGATGTCACGTAGCTCGTCTGGGCTATGCAGATGCTTGCCCAGGTGGATATGTTTGTGCATCCTGAGGTTTTACTAACATGTCCTAACTATTTACCTGAACAGCACCGGATACTCCAGACTTCGCTTCAAGCAGATAGACTTGAACATCCACATTTTATTCAGGAAATGGCAGCAAATGAAGCAAAGGTGAGAATCGGGGCATAGCTGAAAATGTTTACATAAAATAAATGAACGTCTATGTCTACATAAATCACAGTAATTTTATAAATGCGAAAGTTGTTGAGAATGTGGATGGAATAAACCCGAGGTCACTCCGCGAAGCCTG
Source organism: Eupithecia abbreviata (assembly GCA_943735965.1). Lineage (NCBI taxonomy): Eukaryota > Metazoa > Arthropoda > Insecta > Lepidoptera > Geometridae > Eupithecia > Eupithecia abbreviata. The sequence goes on along the minus strand of OX031004.1, from coordinate 4,803,289 downwards.
TGAAGATCCCAGGAGTATTCTGCGCTTCTGGACGGAGTTAGGCTGGTTAAACTAGTAAACACACCACGCACAAAGGGCCAATCGGAATCTAAGTGCGGAAACAGGAGTACAACTACCATACCATACCATACTAATGGATGGATGTGTTACTTCTTTGCTTCAAAACTATGGGGTCATCCATAAATACATTTAACACTTTGAGTGCTGAAAACGCACCGTATGAGTTTTCTACAAGTGACTAATATGCGTAAATCCACACTAGCGCAGCGGCTGAGAAAATACCGATCTTTGTGACTCAGCAGAGCTGTAATATTTTTCGAACGAAACGCATGTGCAGCGCAACACAACCGCTGTGTAGAGCGGCAGAACGAATTTTTTAGGTAAAAAAAAAGATCGCAGTCGTCGAAAAAAAACCGCAGTCAAAGTGTTAAATGTTATTCTATACTATGTCAATGTCAAAGATAAAAATCATTTATTTCTTTAGGCTTACAAAATAAGCACTTAGACAAGTCATATTTTATTCATTAAATTATTATCAAATAAAATTTATTATACTGTTCACTTAAATTTTTTGTCCACTAGTGGAAGAAGTGAAAAAGAAACCACTAGTATGTTCATCTCTTATATGTCTAATACATAGTTATTTGCCTATTTAAGTCTAAATATAATATGATTCGATACATGTCAATATTTAAGTAAAGCTATGCACAACAACAAATTAGATGGATTTTATTATCTGAAATAAATAAATAGAATACAATAAATTACGTCACACAAATTTCATGATATTTGACCTCTCCCCCCATTCTTCTCACAGCTAGTCAGAGTCACATTTGGGAGACCCCCTATTGATTCAGATTCTTTATTGTCATACTTCATATTGTCACATATTTTTCAATTTTACATCTATAAATAATAATTGAATTAAAACAGCAGTTCTGCAATTTCTTTTATATAAATTGTAATCAAATGAAACAATTCAAGAAATTCACTAATTTAACAAAAAAATATGTTTTTGAGTTTTTCTATAATAGTTCAAAGTTCCTGTTTTACTTAACACTTGATTAAAATCAATTTTGAAATGTGACTTCACACAATTTAGGACCCCTCTCACACAATGTCATACTTCGTCGACAACGTGTATTCAATAAATATTTGAGTATTGAGTATATAAGTTTGCACAGAAGGAGCTCTAAGCCTGGAATCTAAAATAGGCTACTCCTTATTCCGTAAATCAGTTTAAAATTAGTTTAAATCAGCCTTAAAAGTTTTCTATAAACAGCATAGGTAGAAACTTTGATTGTTTCCATAGGCTTGCAAAGCTGCAGGTAAAACTAGTCTATACTAATATTATAATGAGGAAAGATTTGATTTTTTGTATTACATTAAAGTCTACTCAAATAGGATCTTAGACCATACCTTCACTTTCTTGTGTGGTCAAAAACTTTTCCATTTAAAAAAAATACAGGAATGAAATTCGCTTCAGTTCTCTTTTCTGTGCTCAACAACTTCAAACATATAGATACTGTACCTATTGAATGCCTGGGCTATGGAAGTGAAGAAAAATTACCTTACCAGCTTTATGCTTCCTAAAGTCACAATACCTCCAGAACTAGGACTTAATTACTATGTTTCTCTCACTGTCATAGAGCTTGAGAAGTGTAAGAACAAGAATTTTGCAAATAAAATAAAATAAAGTTAACTTACATGCATTCCAATAACTTCACGGTATTTATCGCGGGTGTCCTCATTTGTATCAGCATTTACTGTGCTATGGCAAACGAAACATAGGAAGGAAGACATAGTGTGCGTTTATTTAATTTTTATGAGTTATTGTAAGATTATACTCTCTTTGCAAATAACTTTAGTAGGAGCAAGGATAAACAAATAAAACCAAGAAAATATCATGTCAAAACAAACCCAGAGCTTCCAACTCACCGATTGATTTTACCGATTGATACAACCAGCTAATAGTTGCCATGCGCTTTATGGTGGCACTTCACATGGCTATTTGTATTTGTGTATTTGGCATATTTGGCAAACAATTACCATGTGTGGACAGTTTATTTGACAAAGTGTTCGCCTTATTTGCCTATTTGACAAATAAGGCCAATACCAAATACGCGTCACCGTGCGCTTGTCGGTTTCTCGAGGCACATCAAAGCAGTCAAATAGGCAAATACGCAATAAGCCGTCCACACAATGGCCGTATTGGCACCTTGCGCTCTGCTCAGTCTGCTGCCAAATGTTTGTGTGTTGGTTATTTGTGTGCCATGTGTGGATGGTCGTATTTGCCTCTTTTTGCATGTTCGTCTGAACGTCATATATTTTGCCAAATACAACAAACACCCAATAGCGAACACAAATAGCCATGTGAAGTGCCACCTTTATGATTATGACCCACCCGTGCCCGTGCCTAATTGTCCAAATGTATTCAAGTTCAACCCTTTTTTTAATATAAATTAGATTAAAAAAAAGTGTTGTTTGTACATTAAAGACCATTTATTATGGGCATGATTATTTATTATGTATTCCATATCAGTCGCAAGCTTGTTTGGTTCTGTTCTGGAATGATGTATGGGTAATTTTGTGTAGCTGGAAATACGTGAGACTGTGACATTTACTTGACATTGACAAACTTCTCAAAATCGTAAGAAACATAGGTAATGTTCGTAGTTCATTCATTCCAATTGACTCATTCATTCATGTCATGAAATGTTGCCTGAAAGGTCTTAATGGACGAAAATCGTACTTACTTATTGCGTAATACGCAATAAGTAAGTACGATTTTCGTCCATTCTCAGGGAAGCAGAAATTGATTAAATGATAAAACCGCCTGTGGTATTGTTTTTATATATATTTAGACATAAGATAGTTAGCTAGCGCTGGGAGTTTCTACTTTATCTTCCGAAGTATATCTAATTCTCATAATTCCGCTTTGTGCAATGCTAACCCAGGCCGCGGGCCGAGCGCGACGCCGCCGCCGGCGCCGCTTGAGTGGTATTTTTCCAGTCAACCAGTCAGTTAGTTAATGCATAACTGAAATGCGCAGCGCAAGCAAGACGAAGTGTGTGATCTATCATGCTATCATGCAATTTATGAAATTTGCTAGGCATTAGCAGAGTCAACTGATAGGATAGTGCTGTCCATAAACGTGTAAGCCACCATCATCAGGCACGATTCTCGGTTGGTTGGTCGGTGAACCACTCGTCGTCGTTGTAGCGTCGTGGTCGCTTCTTTTCTTCATCTCGGTCGTTTCGAGCTAATCGCGTTGTATCATACCGAATCGTACGATTTATTGCTCGCTATCTGGCAGCCCAAATGTCCAGCCGTCAGTCAGTTATTTCAGTTCAGTCAGACAGTCAGTCAGTCTAGTTCTTGTCACTTCAATCAAGTCAATCGGGAATTCGTCCACAATTTTGTGCATTCGGTTCCAATTCCAATGAAACTTTATAATTTTTTCACACCCTACATACCTCTGACCCCACCAATTAGAGCAATTGTTGCTGCGCAGAACTTTTACATATTATTGTGGTTCTAATTTGGTTATGATTTTGCGGCTCGTCCGTGGGACTAATTAACTTGCGGATTTCGTTGCGTTGTTTTTACAAGTGCCGGACTTCACGGTGTGTTCACAACAATGGCTTGCGCAGCGTAATGATAGACTTTTACGAACAACATTAATCAAAACAGTTTCATGAGTGAGGGGCGCAGACGGAATTGTAAGTATTTTTCATAATTTTGGTAAACTTGAGCAAGATTCTTGTCAGATCTTTTGAGTAAACATTCCTAATTTGAATTCTCTAGCCCTGTTTGAATACGGAATTATTCAGCTCAAACTGCTCTACAGTATGCTACAAAATATTTATTACATGTTTGATAATTTATTTATTATATATATATATATACTTTTACTACAAAGATAAATATCTTCCATACACAGATATGACTAAAATAATATATGTCAACCTTGTATTCCCTATAACATATCAATCAGGCCCTAATGCGTCCTGCACACGTTGGGCCAACGTGTAGAGACCTACTTAGCGCATGTTGGAAGTTGGCTCGCAAACCAACTAGTGTCGGTTTTTCGTTCACACATCAAAGGATCTTGGCGCGCTCTGCAAACATTGTTCACACGTTGGCACATTGGCCGAACGCATTGGCCGGATGTGTCCAGGACTCATAAAATCAATATAGCTTACCAGCACACATATATTCAGTTTTGCCATAATCTCTACGCTTGCAGAAGTATTGGTAGTTATAGTGTTGATGTTCAAAAATACACAGAAGGAAGCTACATCTAACCTACCTATAATATAATTATTATTTGCTTCTGTTATTCATGTTTAGCTTTATTTATTCAGCTGTAATAAAAATTGTGTGAATAGGTCAGGTGTAAATTACGGTAGTCTTGGATATAATTAAATTACCAGTGCAATATTAGCTTATGCCTGTGAGGCAAGAAATAACTCAAACTCATATAGAACTATATAGTAGTTGGCTGTGGTGTAAATGAATGAAAACTACTGGTGAAACCTCCAGATTAATTAGCTTATAATTGGGTGGGATGTGTTGGCACCCCTTAAAGTTGGTCAATCAATTCATGTTTGGAATAAATAAATCCAGCTACTCATTGATGAAAGAGGTTAGACTATGGATCTAAAAAGTTTGATAGCTGTATTGTATATTATCCAAAATATCTATCACCACGCGAGTCATGTGAAAAGCATCTCAATTCGTACTCTACTATTTCAGACTTCTACTATTTTGAGAGATGCTGTGTTACAGAATTATCCACAGATGAAAGAAACTAGAAGTCTAGAACCCTAGAAATATTCTGTGTGGTATTTGTAGAGATATATTAATAATTATAAATAAATAATGCTGGACAATTCACACAGCATTATTTAGCCCCAAGCTAAACAGAGCTTGTGTTATGAATACTAGATGACTGATATACTTAATATAATACATACATAGATATTTTTATTATACATAGATAACAATACTAACACCTGGATCAAATTTGTCCCGAGGCGGTAATCGAAACCGCAACCTCCTGCGTCGCAGGCGGATCTTCACCCACCATGCCACAGAGGTCGACAATTTGATTGGTTTTTACCTTGACCTTGAAGACAGTTGAAATTTTAATACAAAGAACATACTGTATAGTATGCATATCAAGTATTAAAATACTTGATATGCATCACTCCATCTGTAGTTCCATTGATGAAAGATAAAATGCCAGAATGTGTCAATCTGAGATACCATTATTATGGTATCGAGTTAGCTCATCACTACATAGTATAAAACAAAGTCTCTTCCCGCTGTCTGTCTGTCCCTATGTATGTTTAGATCTTTAAAACTACGCAATGGATTTTGATGCGGTCTTTTATAGATAGAGTGATTCAAGAGGAAGGGTTATAAACTATTTGACACAGAGATTTCCACGTCTTCGAAGCCTCAGGGCGCAGCTGGTTTAGTATATAGTGGTAATTGGCCTCTGTGCAAACAGCAGACTCATATTTTGAATTAGATTAAGCTAGTCAAAGACATAGACATTTATTTGCCACACAATAAATTAACAATTTTTAATAACAAACATAATACTTAATATTAGTTCATCATCAGCCTATAGCAGTCCACTCCTGGACATAGGCCTCCTCCAATGAGCGCCATAGCGCCCTGTCTTCAGCTTGCCGCATCCAGCATCTACCTGCAGTCTTTCGCAGGTCGTCATCCCACCTGGTCGGAGTAATATTAATATTAGTTACACAATAAATAATACATTGAAAGAAACTAAATAACAAAAACAAGTAAGTGAACAATTTGTGCTGCAGTAGCAAATAGGTCCAGGCTCAGCATAATGCCAACTGTTATGAACAGAAAGTGCTGTTACTCTGCCTAGACCAGAATGCACGAACATACCAAAGAAGAGCACTGTATATCTACTTTATGCATTTGCAGAATGAGCGAAGGTTCATTCTGCAAATGCATAAAGTAGAGTCTTGTAGGGACAAGTTTAGACAATTAAATATCATGACATTCACCGGAGAATATATATTTCAAAATTGTATTTATGCTAAAATTCACGCAGAAGAATTAGACCTACAAAGTGACATCCATAATTATGATACACGCAAAAAAAAAAACATCTAGTCATCCCGAAACATAGACTTGCAAAATTAAACAGGAGCTTTATTTACCTTGGCATAAAATTCTATAATAAATTACCTTTACATGTAAGGAAACTAAATTTTAAGATTTTTTGTGAAAAAATCAGAAGTTTTTTAATATGTAAATCTTTTTATAATATTGACGAAGCTATTGCTGATGAATTTTATATGTAATCATATTGTAATCATACTATTGTATATTATGACTTTTCCGAGTGTACGTGATTGTATCAAAAATGAATAAATAAATGAACTGAACTGAACTATCCTAAAACATACTATAAAGCGGATATCATAAACATTTAGCTTTTAAATTAAAATGGAGTAGTTATCTGTAAACATTCCTACAAAACTCTTTGATTTTGTATGTTTTAGTATCAGGCAGTATGTTTTGTTTGTTGTTTTTGTAGTCGTTTGAAGTTGTTTAGTGTGTCATGTTGATAAACATTTTATATGTATCTATGCTTCACTACATAGTACAAAACAAAGTCGCTTCCCGCTGTCTGTCTGTCCCATGTATGCTTAGATCTTTAAAAATACGCAACGGATTGCGCATGCGGTTTTTCGTTATAGATAGAGTGATTCAAGGGAAACGTTTATATACCGTTTATATAATTGACACATAGATTTACACGCGGGCGAAGCCGCGCGACGCAGCCATTCAGTTATAAAAAAAACAAGTTTAAAACTAATTTCAAAGCACTTAAAATAACACCCTCTCATTGTTCTCGGTCGAAAATAAAACTTATTTTTGGTGCTTCAAATTAGTTTAGATTTTTGAAATCTCTATGATACCAAAGTGAAAGAATTTTCAAAATTGTGAGGAACTGAAAAAATACTTTTATTAGCTATATTATTAGCCTGCCTATCATCATCATCATCATCAGCCTACAGCAGTCCACTGCTGGACATACAGTTTCGATTTTTGTCATCTGAATTGATACCAAAGAGAAAGAATTTTCAAAATCAGATGTGCGGTGAGGAACTGAAAAAAGACACAGATTTCCTGATTTATGGGCGAAGCCGCGTAGCGCAGCTAGTCATATTATAAGCCTGCCTATCATCATCATCATCAGCCTACAGCAGTCCACTGCTGGACATACAGTTTCGATTTTTGTCATCTGAATTGATACCGAAGTGAAAGAATTTTCAAAATCAGATGTGCGGTGAGGAACTGAAAAAAGACACAGATTTCCTGATTTATGGGCGAAGCCGCGTAGCGCAGCTAGTCACATTATAAGCCTGCTTATCATCATCATCATCAGCCTATAGCAATCCACTGCTGGACATAGGCCTCCCCCAATGAGCGCCATAGCGCCCTGTCCTCAGCTTGACGCATCCAGCATTTACCCGCAGTCTTAACACTAACAGTTTTTTTTTCGACGACTGCGATCTTTTTTTTAACCTAAAAAATTCGTGCTGCCGCTCTACACAGCGGTTGTGTTGCGCCGCACATGCGTTTCGTTCGAAAAATATTACGGCTGTGCTGAGTCACAAAGATCTGTATTTTCTCAGCCGCTGCGCTAGTGTGGATTTACGCATATTTATCACTTGTAGAAAACACATACCGTGTGATTTCAGCAATCAAAGTGTTAAGCCTGCCTATAGAGCCTCCCACCCAGCGAGGCAACATCATCTAACAATTTGTAACTCGATTATCACATTATCACTTGTTTGCGTTGTTACCGTGACCTCTGTTGCCTAATTCTCGTATCATAATTATCGCTCAGATTGCTTCCACTAAGGCTCAACTCACACCAAAAGAGCGTCGAAGCGCAGCGAAGCGGAGCGCAGTTTCAGTGTCATATATGATTTATATTTATTTATTATTTAATAAATAATGCTGGACAATTCACACAGCATTATCTAGCCCCATGGTAAGCAGAGCTTGTGTTATGGGTACTAGATAACTGATATACATAATACAATACATTACATAGATAGATATTTTTTATTATACATAGAAAACGACCAGAACACCCGGAACAAATATCTGCGGATCGTACACACAATTGTTCCGAGGCGGGAATCGAACCCGCAACCTCCTGCGTCGCAAGCGAACCTTCGCCCACCGCGCCACATCGGTTGTCAAATATGAATTTTAACTTTATTTTCATTACAATAAACAGGTAGAACACTATAGCAGGTAGAATCACCTCTCCCCTGTGGAAATGTTTCGTGGGGAGAGTGATTTAATTTAATTTTAGTTTTAATTTCTAGTATTAGGTATAACTAACCCTAGTAATAAGTTTTTAATGTTTAATTTTACTAACAAATTATGGATCATTTAAGTCATCTGAAATAAAATCATTTTATTTATTTATTAATAAAACTTATTATCGCATGAGAAACTCGAACGAGTCGCGCGGATGCCCGCGGCGCCGCGGGAATTCCGGCGAATTCGACTCGTTCGAGTTTCTCATGCGATAATAAGTTTTATTGTAATGATAATAAAGTTAAAATTCATATGACACTGAAACTGCGCTCCGCTTCGCTGCGCTTCGACGCTCTTTTGGTGTGAGTTGAGCCTAAAGCAGAGACGAGCGTCGGTAAAAGCAAACAATGGAATCTTGAATAACTATCAGTCTTATCACATTTGCCAGCGATTTGTTTTTTTTTTATCTGTAGATATTTCTCTAGAGTAATAGAGTAACATTTATTGATCAAGCTCAGTTACCGTTTATCGGGTGTTCTGGTCGTTATCTATGTATAATAAAAATATATCTATCTACGTAATTTGTATTGTATTATGTATATCAGTCATCTAGAACCTATAACACAAGCTCTGCCTAGCTTGGGGCTAGGTGATGCTGTGAGGATTGTCCAGCAATACAGTTACAGTTTATTTATTTATATACATATTTCTAGCATCGCCCTGTGGTTTCGACCGCGTGAAAATCTATATGTCAAATGGTAAATAAACCTTCCTCTTGAATCACACTATATGTTAAAAAAAACGTAAAAAAATCCATTGCAGAGTTTTTTTGATCTAAGCATACATAGGGACAGACAGACAGCGGGAAGTGACTTTGTTTTATACTTCTTGTTTCTGGACTGGTTTCCGCAACTTGGCCACAGGTGGGCCCTTGTCTTATACTATGTATCTCTTGTTTGATACTATGTAGTGATTATTTATATATATTCATAAAAATTAAATATATAGCAATAAATTATAAATAATTTATTTTAATTCCTCGTTAAACCTTCTTTGAGATCCAAGAAAATGCATTATGCTATTTGTCAATCTGTCCAGGGATGTATCGAGGTCATTTAAATAGGGGTTAATTGAAACTATATTTACAAATTAGAGCACAATGTTTTAGCACTTTATATACCTCGTTTGTTTCGTCTCCACCCAAATAAAACGATACTACCCAGACCGGGTCAAGGCTGTTGAGAATATTAGACTTTGTCCAGGGATGTATCTAGGCCATTTAAATAGGGGTTCATTCATATACTATATTTATAAATTAGAGCGCATTGTTTTTTTTTCTGCGACATATTCGCAGACGAACTAAAAAAAATATTGTCAATTTGTTTGATCTATTGTGAGAGGGATGGGTGACTCGTCTTTCTCATATGTAAAATAATTACGACCGATGTGGCGCGGTGGGCAAAGGTCCGCCTGCGACGCAGGAGGTTGCGGGTTCGATTCCCGCCTCGGAACAATTGTGTGTACAATCTGCAGATATTTGTTCTGGGTGTTCTGGTCGTTTTCTATGTATAATAAAATGTATTGTATTATGTATACCAGTTATCTAGTACCCATAACACAAGCTCTGCTTACCATGGGGCTAGATAATGTGTGAATTGTTCAAAAAAAAAAAAAACGATACTACCCAGACCGGGTCAAGGCTGTTGAGAATATTAGACTTTGTCCAGGGATGTATCTAGGCCATTTAAATAGGGGTTCATTCATAAAATATATTCACTAACTAGAGCACAATCTTTTTATCACTTTATATATTGTAAATATCCGTCCACCCAAATAAAACGTTACTGTCAAGGTTAGGTCAATGCTGCCGAGAATGTTAGCCTTGTCCAGGGATGTATCTAGGCCATTTAAATAGGGGCTCATTCATAAACTTTATTTATAAATTAGAGCACATTGATTTATTTAAAAAAAAAATTTGTCAGTTTGTTTGATCTATTGTGAGAGGGATGGGTGACTCGTCTTTCTCATATGTAAAATAATTAGTGTAATTGGTGATTGTGCCGTTCTAATTAAATAATAAATAAATAAAATAAAAAATTTATTAATAATTGTTTAAATACTTTATATTTATAACCCAGTTCAGTAATTGACGGACAAGTCGACAAATTTACAAACAAATACAGCCTAACATAGAACCTCTTAGAACTACCTGTATGCAATATTTGAGCCCAATCCGTTCAGTCGTTTTTGCGTGAAAGCCGAATAGGGTAACACACATTCATATTCACAAACCTTCGCGTTAATAATATACTAACTGCACCCTGCGGCTTCGCCCGCGTGGAAATCTACGTGTCAAATAATTCCGTAAACATCAAGACTAACTAAATACCTATAACGCCTAACGAGAGCGAGTGAGACCTACGAGTCCTTGTGGGGACACTCACAGGACACTGCCCACTAAATAAACACCTCTTCACAATCGGAGCAACGGACACCCCTCTCTGCAGAGGATGCCTGAGCGACGAAGAATCAGCTGACTACGTAGGACTACGGAATGCGAGGGAGTAACAGCGCAACGACTAGAAATCCTCGACCACCCGAGTTCACTCCGCGAAGCCTGTGAAGTTCCCAGGAGTATTCTGCGCTTCTGGTCGGAGTTAGGCTGGTTAAACTAGTAAACACACACCACGCACAAAGGACCAATCGGAGTCTAAGTGCGGAAACAGTAGTACACTTACCATACCACAGTTCCGTAAACCTTCCTTTTGAATCACTCTATCTATTTAAAAAAACCGCTGCAAAATCCGTTGCGTAGTTTTAAAGATCTAAGCATACATAGGGACAGACAGCGGGTAGCGACTTTGTTTTTTACTATGTAGTGAAGTTGGATCTAAGGATCAAATCTATATATATAAAAGAAAGTCGTGTTTGTTACAACACTTATAACTCGAGAACGGCTGGACCGATTTAGCTGAAAATTGGTGGAGAGGTAGCTTAGAACCAGGAGTCTAACATAGGATACTTTTTATCATTTAAACAATTTGACACATAGATTTCCAAGGGGGCGAAGCCGCGGGGAGCAGCTAGTTAATAATAAAATTTCATTTTCCCGCATGACGAAGCGCATGATGAATAGTTGTTTTATCTCTGACAGGGAAACATGTCTCCTTTATCAAGGCTTTATCATTCGTATTTTTAACCCGAATATATGACAAGCACTACTATCTATACTCCGATTCAAAGACCTGGATATTTTTTGTATACAAAGGGATTACAAAACCCAAGGAATACTGGTGGAAAATATTTAACACTTTGACTGCGGTTTTTTTTCGACGACTGCGATCTTTTTTTTTACCTAAAAAGTTCGTGCTGCCGCTCTACACAGCGGTGGTGTTGCGCCGCACATGCGTTTCGTTCGAAAAATATTACAGCTCTGCTGTGTCACAAAGATCTGTATTTTCTCAGCCGCTGCGCTAGTGTAGATTTACGCATATTAGTCACTTGTAGAAAACTCATACCGTGCGTTTTCAGCACTCAAAGTGTTAACGACATTGGTATCATCGAAGCTAAGCATAGAAGCTCGAAATCATTTTTGTTTTTGAAAGCTTTCATTCATCGTTTTATTCTTAAAATCTTTAGTTTTGGAATTCATTTAAACATTTTTTTACTCCACATGTGAGATTATGCATTGTTGAAGTTTGTGTTTTAGTTTTTATAGATAACCTTGCTGTTACCTCGTTGTTTTCTGTTATTGTCATCACTATCAATTATTGTTAACTTTTAATTTTAAAATGTCTATGTTGACATAAAATATCTTGGATTCTAAATCAAAGTATGTCGTTTATGAACAACTGGCGTCTGCCCGAGGCTTCGCACGCGATAAATAATAATATATAGGTACATCATTTATTCAGTTCAGTTCAGATCAGTTAATTTATTTATGACGACCGATGTGGCGCGGTGGGCGAAGGTCCGCCTGCGACGCAGGAGGTTGCGGGTTCGATTCCCGCCTCGGAACAAATGTGTGTACGATCTGCAGATATTTGTTTCGGGTGTTCTGGTCGTTTTCTATGTATAATAAAAAATATCTATCTATGTAATATATTGTATTATGTATATCAGTTATCTAGTACCCATAACACAGCTCTGCTTACCATGGGGCTAGATAATGCTGTGTGAATTGTCCAGCATTATTTATTTATTCCTTTTTGATACAATCACGTACACTCGGAAAAGTCATATAAAATAGCATGATTACAATATGATTACATATAAAATTCATCAGCGATAGCTTCGTCGATATTATAAAAATATTTACATATTAAAAAACTTATTTTTTCACAAAAAATCTTAAAATTAAGTTTCAATACAATACAATACAAAAATTATTTATTGTAATATCAAATTATTCATTACAAAAATACATTATATGCGACAGGTACAATGGGCGGCCTTATCGCTTAGAAGCGATCTCTTCCAGGCAACCTTTGGATGGAAAGAATTATATGAATTTAAGAAAAGGCAGGGGGTGTACCACATACATATAATCTAAATAAGAATACTAAAAAACAAATACTTAATAAATATTACAAATTCCAAAATAAATAATACACTACTTAAATAGGTACATAAATAAATAAATAGTAAGTACCAATATTCATTCTTTTGGCAGGAAAAACTCCTTGACGTGAGCTTTAAAAACAGGCAATGATATAGTTTTTCTAATGGACTCTGGTAGTGGATTCCACAACCTTAGTTCGTTACATGTAAAGGTAAAGGTAAATTATTAACACAAGCTCTGCTTAGCTTGGGGCTAGATGATGCTGTGTGAATTGTCCAGCATTATCTATTTATTTATTATAGAATTTTATACCAAGGTAAATAAAGCTCCTGTTTAATTTTGCAAGTCTATGTTTCGGGATGTCTACATTTTGTTTTTTAACGTGTATCATAATTATGGATGTCACTTACTGTACTTACTGTGTTACTGTAGGTCTAATTCTTCTGCGTGAATTTTAGCATGAATACAATTTTGAAATATATATTCTCCGGTGAATGTCATGATTTAACTGTCTAAATTTGTCCCTACACAGGGTTGGCATGATTAAAACAAGTTGTTTTAAAACAGTTTGAAATAAGACTATGTTTTATATTAAGAAAAAAACAGGTTTTAAAACTACCTTTAATTGCAAATAAATGTGTATAAATACCACAGACAGGCTGTGGTATTTATACACTGCACTCCTCGCCAGTAAAGTCCCGCAGGGAAAGTCCCTATGTCGGCCGTCGAAAGAAAGTAATTCACTGGATTAGTGGGTACGGTACCTATTCCCCGCTCTCTCTCTAGTTCTCTACCTACCTACAACACTACATACAAGGTGTATGTAAAGTGTTTTGTATTGATTAATAATAATAATAATTTTTAATAATTAGATTAGAGGTACTGAGATATGCAACAAAAGTAAATATTTATCGTTTTGTAAATTATTACTAATGTGAATTAGGAAATAGTTTATAAATGGATTATTTTATTATTCGCTATAATTGATTTGAAATTGATAAGTAAAAAAAACAAAAGAAACAAAAAGAACACTTGTTTTAAACATTTTGAACGGTTTGTTTTATAAAATATAAAAAAAACTGTTTTTTTTCCAACCCTGTCTCTACAAGACTAGTTTATGCATTTGCAGAATGAACCATATTTCAAACCATATAATACCTAGTAAGAGATCTTATTTAACTTATTCTACGGTCCATAGTATATAAACAAATGATGATGGACAATCCATACGTGTATTCCCGTTGTCCCCGTACGCCCTGTCCCCGTCACGGGGACAGTGGCACATCATAAAATTTCTTTCCTGTTGTCCCCGTAACGTAGATTCGGGGACGGGGACAAAGGGTAGTAAAAATGTAACGTGTCGTGGTCCCCTTAAATCGGTATTCCTGTTAAAAGCTTAGTTTTTAGCGTGGGAAAAAGAAAAGTGAAGTAAAAAAAAAAAAAATTATGTGTATTACAATTTTAATTTAAGGTAAACAAATTATATTGTTAAATATATGTAATTGTTATGTTACTTTTGTAAGTTTTATAAAATAAATTGTAATTATAATAAAACTTATATAAATACCACAACTTACATTATTTATACTATAAATAAAAGAAATATCACAATAATTACTAAAAAAATAATCAACATGATAAATCGTTACAAACATCTTACTACAGAAATACAAAAAAAAATATTTTAAGTTAACGACTTCCATACATTTTTATTGTTAAGTACTAAGTAGTTTTGAAATATTATAGTTTTAGTTAGATATAAACACATTTTGCAAATTAATAATAATAAGCACTTCACAACTTAAAAAAACCTACTTACTTGTAATTACTAAGTCGATCCTTTTGTCGAATTCTGGAGTGGGACTTTGCATGAGCCAATGAGAGCTCTGCAAAAACAATGTTATCTGCGCTTATGTCTCGCAGCTGCACAGGTGCGCGCGACGCCGGCGCATCCAAGGTCTTCAAGGTCGCTCTATTTATCATAATAGCTAGAAAACTTTGAATGTACGATACATGAAAAAAATTGTCAGGTACTGGATTAAGTTTAAGTAGTTACTTACCTATTCAAAAAAAAAAAAAACAATTGCATTCACAATAATTCAATATTTCGATCGAATTCAGTAGTATATACAAATCCGACTAAGAACTTTAAACCCTGTTTTTTTCTTAATATAAAACATAGTTTTATTTCAAACTGTTTTAAACACGTGTTTTAAAACAACTTGTTTTAATCATGCCAACCCTGGTTTACACTATGGTTTTCCTAATAAGTGTATTTGTGACATGTGCCTACTAATAATAATTTTGTTTTACAGGAAATCTGTTCCTTTCCTTCCCTATGCCTAGTCAAATCCTTATCCATTCCCAACATATTATGAACAAAATGTTATTATATGATAAATCGTAACTCACATTCCATAAGTTATATTTTTCTATCGATGAAAACCTTTACTTGATGATAGCTTATCTGTGAGTGATAAAACCTATTTTTTATAATCGACGATCCATTGAAAAATTTGATGTTAATACGATGATGATAATTTTAGCAATTTAAATGATGATTAAATGCACTAATTGAATTTAAATTAAGGCAATTCGATTGTAATTGAATTAAATTTAACCAATAATATATAATTTATTATATTTTATACGAGTAATACTTACGCCGATTTAAATAAAAATTCGCTATCGAACTTCCATACGTAATAACCGAGATAATTCTATAGATCCAGATATTATCTTATCTTTACGCTGAGAGATAAACTATCTGGTTTATTATTGCCGTAGTAAAATATCTATTTTCGACGGCTACTGTTAAAGTAGTGAAAAAAACTTCAGCAAATCTTGCCTTAAATTACTATTACTGTCAAAAAACAATCCAAATACAAGAGACTGCTTAGCGAAATTTGCTCTAAATTCAAACTTAAATTAAGCTGTCAAACTTGACTATAATCGACAACATCTCTTTGCCACTTTGCTTAAAAAAAAACTACTTTGTTAATCAAGACTATTGAGCTATACTAATCGGCCTGCTTCCACTCCAAGCCCGGCCATTTCGCTTCCTAAACCCGCCTTAAAGAAATAATTCTAGCCAAAGAATAAAAAAGACAACTACCCCCAAAAAAAAATTGTTCCTTCCCTTCACCAAACCGGGCTACTTCGCCCGACCTCCCAAACCCCGCCCCAATTGGCTGCTGTCGTAGCCAATCCGCCAAGCTGTCATCACCGACAGCTACCACCCGCTTTCCATTCCCACCATGTGGTGACGTCATTGATGACAGTATGAGTTCGTCACCAGCTCTGGAAGCCTCCTCGCCCTCCACCACCCCTTCCTCCCCCGCGCTGAAGCCTGAGATACAGTTTCATACGTCGACGCCGAATATTATTGGACGGGTGAGTAAACTAGCTTTTAATAGATAGAGATATTTAGATTTTAATAGATAAAGGTAAAGATAAAGTTCATTTATTTGCATAAAGATATTGTGTTATTGAGATGTTACAAACAGGAAGGTATCAAATATGTTTTACCGATTACGGTGTACAAATTGAGAGATATGGCATACAGTCAGATGATAGTGGGGTTTGTACTATCTATAAAACTCAGAAGCAAACACTTGGTAAACCTGGCAACCCAAGTTCTTATTTGGGGTATTTAGAATAGAATAGAATAGTTTATTTGTAACTCAATACACAAAAACATAAAAACAAACATGATTAAAAAAAATAAAAATAAAGGATAAACAGATTTTTGTAATTGAGTCACAAAACGGACTCTAGCTCAGCGTGGGTTAGTTGTAAGCATGTTACAACCAACGCTGGTCTTCCGATTTTTGTTTACGACACAATTAGATTCTATGTTAGGCCAAAGCTTCATTCTAGGGTTGGTCACAACTTCATTCTAAGGTTCATTCATTCAAGGTTTGATCAAACCTAGAATCAAGGTTTGATCAAACCTTGATTTTGGGTTTGATAGAACCTTGATTTTGGGTTTGATAGAACCTTGATTTTGGGTTTGATAGAACCTTGATTTTGGGTTTGGACGAACAATAGAATAAAAGATCTTACTTGAGCTAAATGAACCTCTACATATCTATATCTTTATAACACAGGAAGCGCGTTCGCTTAGTTCGAATAAGGCTCAACTCACACCAAAAGAGCGTCGAAGCGCAGCGAAGCGGAGCGCAGTTTCAGTGTCATATGAATTTTAACTTTATTTTCATTACAATAAAACTTATTATCGCATGAGAAACTCGAACGAGTCGCGCGGATGCCCGCGGCGCCGCGGGAATTCCGGCGAATTCGACTCGTGTGCTCTTTTGGTGTGAGTTGAGCCCAAGTTAGTGCAACCAGAATGTTATTTTACCACTGATTAAATATGACTGCTGATATGCCAGCGCGGCCACCACGCCATTTAACACAACGTAACTCGCGTTATCAGCGTTATTACGTTAACACTTTGATTGCTGAAATCACACCGTATGTGTTTTCTACAAGAGACTAATATGCGAAAATCCACACTAGCGCAGCGGCTGAGAAAATACAGATCTGTGTGACTCAGCACAGCCGTAATGTTTTTCGAACGAAACGCATGTGCGGCGCAACACAACCGCTGTGTAGAGCGGCAGCACGAATGGCTTAGGTTAAAAAAAAGATCGTCTTAACATTAATGCGTCTTAACACGCGTTATTCGCGATTTAACACATAACCCGCGTTAACACTTTGACTGCGATTTTTTTTCGACGACTGCGATCTTTTTTTTAACCTAAAAAATTCGTGCTGCCGCTCTACACAGCGGTTGTGTTGCGCCGCATATGCGTTTCGTTCGAAAAATATTACGACTTTGCTGAGTCACACAGATCTGTATTTTCTCAGCCGCTAGTGTGGATTTACGCATATTAGTCACTTGTAGAAAACACATACCGTGTGATTTCAGCACTCAAAGTGTTAAGATATGTGTTAAATAGTGTGGTAGATAAGTAGCAACGCAATATGACATGTTGTCATAATATTTTCAGAAGTCACATCAGCATCAGCCGCTTAACGTTGTACTGCCTGCGACCGCACCAGCGACACCGCCGAACCATAACTCAAGTGAGTAACCTCGGTTAATGAACCAAATACACTATTATTATTTATTTATTTATTTTAAGTCATTATTGTCCCACTGCTGAGCAAAGGCCTCCCTTTTCTCCTTCCACTCCTCGCGATCCAACGCTGCAACAGGCCACGATGGAAGATGTACCTCGAGCTCGTCGCGCTATCTCATCCTGGGCCTTCCACGTCGTCTCTTAGCGTTGGGTGGGCTCCACTCTGTGGTGGTCTTTGCCCACAAGTCGCTGGACATTATTATTAATATAAAAATTTAACACTTTATAACTTAATTCCCCGGAGGTGGGCGTTGCGACCTGCGACACAGTATTTTACTTCTGCTGGTCGCATCGCTTCATATTTTTGTTACCAGCACCTAAGTATGTTCAAAGTAAAAGCTTTTTAGCCGAATGCACCCCGAGAGGTGGGCTAATGCTGCAACACCCTGGGTCCCGGAAGGAAGCCACGGGCGAGGTCGGCCAAGAAAGCGCTGGCGAGACGACCTTAACGCCTTCCTCGGAGATTGGTGGGAGATCGCACGTGACCGCACTGACTGGAAAGATTTGGGGGAGGCCTTTGCCCAGCAGTGGGACGAAACAGGATAAATAAAAAAAAAATGTGGTCAGACTCGCAGGTGGTCCGTAGAAGTTGCTAAAGTTATTATGGTAGATGTAAATGTAAAGTAAGTCATCAACGGTATTGTATGCTAGATCGTATCCTTTCATTTTAAAACCTTTCGGAATAGATTTTATAAGACTATTTAAATACAAATTCCTTTACTCTTTAGGGTGACAAAATTAGCACTTAGACAAATCTAACTTCACTACGTAGTATAAAACAAAGTCGCTTCCCGCTGTCTGTCTGTCCTTATATATGCTAGAATCTTTAAACATTTTGATGCGGTTTGTTCAAATCAGAAATAAAATTCGCATATTCCAGAATTCTGTTTTGAGCCTTATTCCATGGGAATAATGTCGTCATCGCTGCCACTGCCCAACCCACCCACGGAGTCGCAGCTGACGGTCACGAGTATTAATAATAATAATCCATAATGCATATTACGAAGATTGCTTGGGAGGGACATAGTCATGAAAATCTGTCTCTGGCTCCCGGACCATAAGAGACATCCACTTTGTTTATTCCAGACGAAGCCAATACCCCCCCGCCCCGCTCTCCCGGCACAGCGGTTGCCACGCCGGCATCCGGCGACGCAAGATCACACCCACCTGACGGAACCTCTTCAGACAAGGTATGTTAATGTAGGTGGTGTAAGGGAAATATAAAACAAAAAGATAAATATATAAAAAAAAGAAAAATAAAGAGAAAAATATATATATGGTATATTAAAATATTTCTATAAATGTATTATTGGCAAATAGTGATAAAGTAATATATAATAATTATGATTTTATTGTTATGTCATATGTAATATATAATAACTATGATGTTATTGGTATGCCTAGTTATATATAATGTTTACTAATGTATATTCTTGATTGTAAATTGTAATTGTCTGTTTTTTTTTTATCTTTGATTTTTGTATCACACCTATTGTAAAAGTCTTGTTGATAGGGAAGTGTCTAAGTGGCTTTTTATGTATGTGTGTGTGTGAGGGTGTTTGTGTGTGTGTGTGTGTGATTATTGAAAGTAATAATACCAATTACTAGTTAAATTCCTTGTATAATGTAAAAAATGATGTTGCATTTTGAAATAAAAGAAATGTGTAAAACTTTTGTATATTTTGTATTTTCAGAGCTCAGAAACCGCGGTAGTTAACACATACCGGCCGCAAAGCACCGCGCTATCTCGCAAGGAGAGTTACAAGGCGCAAAGACAGCACTACAGCAGAGAGAAGAAACGTGTGGCTACAGCATTGCTGCACTCTATTGAAGACCCGTCCGTGGTTGTGCTTAATGACTGGCTCAAGGTAAGGTCACATAGATATTATGACTGGCTCAATGTATAGACACTAGATAAGGGTAGCTAGAAGACGCAACAACAGCTCTACAGCGAGGAGAAGAAACGTGTGGCTACAGCATTGCTGCACTCGATTGAAGACCCGTCCGTGGCTGTGCTAAATGACTGGCTCAAGGTAATATCACATAGATATTATGACTGGCTCAATGTATAGACATTAGATAAGGAGAGCTACAAGGTGCAACGACAGCACTACAGTAGAGAGAAGAAATGTGTGGCTACAGCATTGCTGCACTCTTCTACAATTCTGGCGAAAATATACCACGCCAAACTTTCATTTTGTTTAGAGCGAAACCCAAGGTGATAATGGTAATTCATATAGTAACAAGTTGCTCAGAGAATCAATAAATATATTTTCTTTCTTTCTTTCTGTAATGACATTGTATAATTTCCAGGTTCGGGGTTCGCTTAAGTCATGGACGAAATTATGGTGCGTTCTGAAACCTGGACTTCTGTTGTTGTACAAAACTCCTAAGGCGAAGGTTAGATATTTTTGTTCCTATACTCTGAATATGATGATTATTAGTATTAATTTATTTATTCTCAGATTCACAATCCATAATAATGCACATACAAATTAAAAATGTCAAAAACAAAATCACACAACAAAATAAAACTAGAATAATATAACGTATGGAAATTAAAAAATAAATTATTTATTTATTTTTATTTATTTATTTATTTAACAAAATCCACAGTCCTTATTCTAGATATACTTAAAATAATATGTTTTTCCTACGACCAATGACGGATTTACATTTTATACATGGATATTAAGCCATTACTGTCCCACTGCTGGGCAAAGGCCTCCCTTTTCTCCTTCCACTCCTCGCGATCCAACGCTGCAACAGGCCATGATGGAAGATATACCTCGAGCTCGTCGCGATAATATAAAAAAATAAATAATAAAATAAAAATTGAAAACTTACTAACCTAACATTTAGAAGGATGTAGGCCCATTCTTCATCCATTTGTATCGGATGGGACAGTCCAGACGTGAAACAATCATTTTCAGGATGCCGTTGCTACTGGCTCGCGCACACTGAAGTAGGGAAGCTACTTTTTTGCGAATAATCGCATGAAAGCCGTCCGTGCACGCCTCCGCGAACATACCAGATGCGCTGCAAAAGCAGGCAGCCGCATCGGCATCCTGAAAATGTTGTTGTACTGGACACGTAGAGCGCTGGCTGCCCGTCGGGTGCAGTTGAGCCAGAGGCTACTCGAGTAGGACTGGCAGTAGGCCTTAAATAGGGTGATGATAACTGACCTTCCATGAGGAGGACATATTCAAGACCAAGTTCGGTCTAGCGAGCCATGTTAGGGCTCGTGATAGAAGAATCCGTCATGTCGGCATCGATATCGATGAGGAGGCCTATATTATCTATACTAATATTATAAAGAGGAAAGATTTGATTGTTTGTTTGTTTGTATTGAATGAAATTTTAATTAAAATGCCACTAGAAAAGGCTCTTTATTTATACCGTGGTATTAGTCCTTATCAAAATAAGTAACTTCATAATTAACACTGTTTCAATACCTTAATATAACTTTTTGAATTATTCAATTCGGAAATTCCATTCGAAAGATATCACGAGTTCAAAAATGTAAGTATTAGAAAAAAGTCGCGAGGCTCACACTCGGCTAACTATAACTATGCGCTATAGGGGTCTCTGGGGTACGGGTACGGGAAATAAACGTCCGCAAATAAATTATGAATAATAAAAATAATAAATACCTGTGCGAAGCCGGGACGGTCCGCTAGTATATTATAAGATAACTGACAATAGTCAGGTGTTTGACGCCTAATAGTACTCTGGAGTATTTATGCCCAAAATAATTGCACAGTGACTAAAATGTCTCTTTATCAAAATATTTGACGACCTCTGTGGCGCGGTAGGCGAAAGCTCGCTTGCGACAAATGAGGTTGCGGGCTCGATTCCCGCCTCGGTACAAACATCTGCAGTTAACACTTTGACTGCGATTTTTTTTCGACGACTGCGATCTTTTTTTTAACCTAAAAAATTCGTGCTGCCGCTCTACACAGCGGTTGTGTTGCGCCGCACATGCGTTTCGTTCGAAAAATATTACGGCTGTGCTGAGTCACAAAGATCTGTATTTTCTCAGCCGCTGCGCTAGTGTGGCTTTACGCATATTAGTCACTTGTAAGAAAACACATACCGTGTGATTTCAGCACTCAAAGTGTTAATGTAGTATCGTAAGTATCTATATTTGTAATGTATTGTATTTAGTATCAGTGTCAGTACCCATAATACAAGATCAGCTTAGCTTGGGGCTAGCTAATGCTCTGTGGATTGTCCAGCATTATTTATTATTTGTTTCTGTATTATGACCACGTGATTCCCTTAAAACAACCTTACCCCTCACTACTAAAGTTCATTTTCCGTTACAGAGCAGTCACTGGGTCGGTACAGTTCTCCTAACATCGTGCCAAGTGATAGAACGACCGTCTAAGAAGGACGGATTCTGTTTCAAGATCTACCATCCCCTCGAGCAGAGCATATGGGCGCCGCGCGGGCCGCATAACGAGTCTATTGGTACGTAATTAGAGCTGGTTTTGAATAACTAGTTCTGTTGCTTATTGTCAGGTATAAGAGTTTGTTTCGAATTGGTTGTATTGTGGGATGACGACCTGCGAAGGAGTGCAGGCAGATGCTGGATGCGGCAAGCTGAAGACAGGGCGCTATGTTGCTCATTGGGGGAGGCCTATGTCTAGCAGTAGATAGGCCTCCCCCAATGCGCGCTATAGCGCCCTGTCTTCAGCTTGCCGCATCCAGCATCTACCTGCAGTCCTTCGCAGGTCGTCATCCCACCTGGTCGGAGGGCGTCCTACACTACGTTTACCGAGTCGTGGTCTCCACTCAAGAACACGCGGCCGTCGTTTCTTCGCGAGATATTGCCGGCCCACTGCCACTTCAGCTTGCTAATTCTTTGAGCTTTGTCGATAACCTTGGTTCATCATCATCATCAGCCTATAGATAGGCTGATGATGATGATGATGATGATTTTTACTGACTTGTACTATATATTTTTTTTCTATGTTCATGGATGACTATCGATTATCAAAAATATTCCATCCAAAGCCATTTGTACTATAGTTTGACCGAAACCGCTGTACCGCTCCTTAAGAAAGTGCGGCGAGGTGGGAAGGAAAAAACAGCAAGTGTACGCGTTGACGGCAGACTGATGGATCGGAGCGGCCGGTACTTCCCTCCCGTCTCGCCACTCGCATACCTCAGGCGCGGTACAGCGCTTTCGGTCAAACTATACGAGTAGTTGCTCGGGGTTTCTCTGAAGGATAGGATTCGTAACGAATACATCCGACAGAGAACCAAAGTTATCGACATAGCTCTAAGAATTAGCAAGCTGAAGTGGCAGTGGGCCGGCCATATCTCGCGAAGAACCGACGGCCGCTGGAGCAAACGTATTCTTGAGTGGAGACCACGATTCGGTAAACGTAGTGTAGGACACCCTCCGACCAGGTGTGATGACGACCTGCGAAAGACTGCAGGTAGATGCTGGTTGCGGCAAGCTGAAGACAGGGCGCTATGACGCTCATTGGGGGAGGCCTATGTCCTGCAGTGGACTGCTATAGGCTGATGATGAAGATGATGATACGACTATTTAGAAATTTGAAGACAGTTTATTGTTTTTAAAACACGCCAGATTATTACGAGTACATTAATAATTAGATGAACATAAGCACCTGTGTTAGTTAGACTCTGCATTCATAAATAACACCTTGCATTCATATGCATATCATTTATTGTGATTTCGTGCATACAGGTAGTTTCTTAGGTATATCCAGGCCATACGGTTGTGGAATGCACTACCAGAGTCCATTAGAAAAACTATATCCTTGCCTGTTTTTAAAGCTCACGTCAAGGAGTTTTTCCTGCCAAAAGAATGAATATTGGTACTTACTATTTATTTATTTATGTATTTAAGTAGTGTATTATTAGACCGCCCGTGGCGACCCCTTCCGCGGGACCTAATACCTGCGGAACCACCATAGAGTCCTTGGGTTTATTAAAAAAAACACAAAAAAAAAACATTGAGAACAGGGAAAAAAAAAATATTCCCACAAAACCCAAGGACCGAGGGGTCGTCACCCCTCGAGTTGACGCCGGGGTAATGAGGCCAAGCCTCGAGGCCCCTCTCTGTGCCCCCACCAGGGGGCCGGAATGAAAATTATTGATTGAGTGTATTATTTATTTTGGAATTTGTGATATTTATTATTTGTTTTTTAGTATTCTTATTTAGATAACCTGTGTTACACCCCCTGCCTTTCTTAAATTCATATAATTCTTTCCATCCAAAGATAGGTTGCCTAGAAGAGATCGCTTCTAAGCGATAAGGCCGCCCATTGTACCTGTCGCATATAATATATTTTTGTAATTATTAATTTGATTATGGTGTATAATAAAGAATTTTTGTATTGTATTGTTACAATACAATACAATACAAAAATACTTTATATAATACAATTTGTATGGTATCCTAGTGGGTAGGTAGGTACTAGGTACACAATGCATAAAAACCCTGTCAGGGCACAACAATTTTTGTCTTCTTTCTTGTTAGATGTTAGGTTAATTATCATCATCATCATCAGCCTATATCAGTCCACTGCTGGACATAGGCCTCCCCCGATGAGCGCCACTGCGCCCTGTCTTCAGCTTGCCGCATCCAGCATCTACCTGCAGTCTTTCGCAAGTCGTCATCCCACCTGGTCGGAGGGCGTCCTACACTACGTTTACCGAGTCGTGGTCTCCACTCAAGAACACGTTTGCCCCAGCGGCCGTCGGTTCTTCGCGAAATATGGCCGGCCCACTGCCACTTCACCTTGCTAATTCTCAGAGCTATGTCGATAACCTTGGTTCTCTGTCGGATGTATTCGTTGCGAATCCTATCCTTCAGAGAAACTCCGAGCATAGCTCTTTCCATAGCTCGCTCTTTCCAACCCGCATGCCCAGCGTGGGGATTATGGGCATCCCCCCCTTATGAAGGTTAATTATATACAATCATATTTATAAAGCAATTAATTAATATAGGAATGTCATTTTGAAATTTAATTCAGGTTTTGGACGAACATTTAATCTGAGTTTGAACCACCTTGAATGTTTGGTTAGGTTAGGATGTATTTTCTTTCTAGGGTAAAACCAGCCGTGATATTAAAATTTGGAAGAACCTTCTGGATCCTTCTTGGATCAAATCAAACGTCCCAGTTTTGGACGAACATTTATTCTGAGCTCGGGAAAACTGTCATTCATGAGTTTGATTTTGTCAGTGAAATCTTCAATTCATTCTTGCTTTGGACATAACTACTGAATACTTCTGATATTGAACCAATCTCCCAAAATGTTATCTCCTTTTCTACTATTATACTTATGTTTATTTTTGTTCACCAGGAGCCGTTGTTCAACCACTACCAACAGCCCACCTAATCTTCCGAGCGCCGTCACAAGCGGCCGGACATTGCTGGCTCGACGGTCTAGAACTAGCGCTAACATGCAGCAATGCTATGCTCAGGTAACACACTCATACACACACTCCCACCCACATACACATATACACACCCGCTAACACACGAATACAAACCCACACACCCACCCGCACACACATATACAAACCCACACACCCACTCACCCACA
The DNA here is from genome assembly GCA_943735965.1 of Eupithecia abbreviata. Taxonomy (NCBI): domain Eukaryota; kingdom Metazoa; phylum Arthropoda; class Insecta; order Lepidoptera; family Geometridae; genus Eupithecia; species Eupithecia abbreviata. Next base: position 4,777,660 of record OX031004.1, on the reverse strand, counting down.
CACAAACACACACCCACCCACACACACACACACACACACACACACACACACACTCACACACACACACCTACACACACACACTCACACCCTTACACACACACATACTATTATATATTACATATGACATAACAATAAAATCATAATTATTATATATTAATCACTATTTGCCAATAATACAATTATAAAAATATTTTAATATATATTATATATGCACAAAGAACCAATCGGAGTCTAAGGGCGGAAACAGGAGTACAACTACAACTACTACCATATATATATTTTTCTCTTTTTTTGATATATTTATCTTTTTGATTTATATTTCCCTTACACCACCTACACTAAATGAAAACATAACATTAACATGCAGAGCAGTAATCTCGGACTATACTTACAGAATACATTGCGATGTATGGGTATATTGTTTAATATTAGTAGGATGGGTGGGAAACCCCATGACAGGAAAACAGCCTTTATTATATCTTCTAAACTCTTATCTTCTGTCAGGGCCGGTTTCCACGTAACAGGCGAGCGAAGATTTGTAAAAAGGTAAAAGTTCTGGTGATAACCATTAGCATGCAGATAGCATCTCATGGCCATTTACCGCAGCGCTTTAGTGGTAACCGACCCTTATTTTAATCTTTTAGTGGTAACCGACCCTTATGCTGTTGTTTAATCTGTACAGTACTTACTAAAAGGCTTAGATAGAGCCAACGACTGCTAGACCTTCTTTTTTTTTAAAGCTGAGATATTAAAATAATAATAATAAATTATTTATTTCAGACCATAGAAAAGTAACAGATCTTATTTAATTAATTCTACGGTCCATAGTAATATATACCTTAAAACTAGCATACATAAAATATATAGTATAATATATAAGACGACCGATGAGGCGCGGTGGGCGAAGGTCCGCCTGCGACGCAGGAGGTTGCGGTTTCGATTCCCGCCTCGGAACAATTGTGTGTACAATCTGCAGATATATGTTCCGGGTGTTCTGGTGTGTATGTATAATAAAAAATATCTATCTATGTAATATATAGTATTATGTATATCAGTTATCTAGTACCCATAACACAAGCTCTGCTTACCATGGGGCTAGATAATGCTGTGTGAATTGTCCAGCATTATTTATTTATAAAGACTAAATTAATAACACGCTTTTAATAAGGCGACAGCGTGTAGATGTCGTATCGGGTCGATGTGATTATCTACGTATATTATCTCCCATCATTACATATGTAGTATAAAACAAAGTCGCTTCCCGCTGTCTGTCAGAGTCAAAGTCGATAATCATTTATTTCCACCTATGAACCACAGCCTGTCTGTGGTATTTATACACATTCATTTGCAATTAAAGGTAGTTTTAAACCCTGTTTTTTTCTTAATATAAAACATAGTTTTATTTCACGACGACCGATGTGGCGCGGTGGACGAAGGTCCGCCTGCGACGCAGGGCAGCGGGTTCGATTCCCGCTTCGGAACAATTGTGTGCACGATCTGCAGATATTTGTTCCGGGTGCTCTGGTCGTTTTCTATGTATAATAAAAAATATCTATCTATGTAATGTATTGTATTATGTATATCAGTTATCTAGTACCCATAACACAAGCTCTGCTTACCATGGGGCTAGATAATGATGTGTGAATTGTCCAGCATTATTTATTATTTATTTCAAACTGTTTTTAACACGTGTTTTAAAACAACTTGTTTTAATCATGCCAACCCTGATGATAAGTATGTAAATATAAGAATATTTCTTTTCAAAATTGCCAAAATGTTCTAGGATCTACATCAATTGATTTTTCCCTAAAAATATTATATTTTGTATGACGTAACTTTTGTCGTGTGAGATTCAGACGCGCACTTGGATTGTCTAGATGTCTTACACTACGTTTGCCAGCATTTGCCGATTTTTTGTATTTTCCTATTTACCATTTTAATTAATAAATTCATATTATTCTTGATATTGTATACTATACTTAAATATTTGAAATGAAACTCAATCTAACTTATTTGAATATTTCTTTTCAAAATTGCCAAAATGTTCTAGGATCTACATCAATTGATTTTTCCCTAAAAATTTTGTATGACTTAACTCTTGTCGTGTGAGATTCAGACGCGCACTTGGATTGTCTAGATGTCTTACACTACGTTTGCCAGCATTTACCGATTTTTTGTATTTTGCTATTTACCATTTTAATTAATAAATTTATATTATTCTTGATAGTACACTATACTAAAATATTTGAAATGAAACTCAATCTAACTTAGTTATAATTATAAGGTTTTGAACTGATTTTCTTATGTTGAATACGTCAATTTGTAATCTACATATTTTAGACAAGGTTGGCATGATTAAAACAATTGGTTTTAAAGCACGTGTTTAAAAAAGTTTGAAATAAAACTATGTTTTATATTAGGAAAAAAATATGGTTTTAAACTACCTTTAATTGCAACACAGGCTGTGGTATTTATACACTGCATAGGTAACTCCCCGCCAGTAAAGTCCCGCAGGGAAAGTCCCTATGTTGGCCGTCGAAAGAAAGTATTTCACTGGATTAGTGGGTACCTATTCCCCGCTCTCTCTCTAGTTCTCTACCTACCTACAACACTACATACAAGGTGTATGTAAAGTGTTTTGTATTGATTAATAATAATAATTATTTTTAATAATTAGATCAGAGATACTGAGATATGCAACAAAAGTAAATATTTATCGTTTTGTTAATTTTTACTAACGTGAATTAGGAAATAGTTTAGAAATGGATTATTTTATTATTCGCTATAATTGATTTGAAATAAAAGTAAAAAAAAAACAAAAAGAACACTTGTTTTAAACATTTTGAACTGTTTGTTTTATAAAATATAAAAAAAACTGTTTTTTTTCCAACCCTGATTTTAGATCAATGTAGTAGCTTTATCATATAATAATATTCATATCACTAGTGGCACTTATATTTTTATAAACGTCCTTGGAAGGGATACCTACAGTACAAGTCTTCACGAATTAGTGTAGAATCTGCAATTATATAATAGATCTAACAAGCTACTTACTCTCTTAGTTATATATTAATTTATATTTTTAAAGTGTTGTAATAGTGTGCTTAATCTATATTATTATTTGACGATCGATGTGGCGCGGTTGGCGAAGGTCCGCCTGCGACGCATGAGGTTCGATTCCCGCCTCGGAAGAAATGTGTGTACGATCTGCAGATATTTGTTCCGGGTGCTCTGGTCGTTTTCTATGTATAATAAAAAATATCTATCTATGTAATGTATTGTATTATGTATATCAGTTATCTAGTACCCATAACACAAGCTCTGCTTACCATGGGGCTAGATAATGATGTGTGAATTGTCCAGCATTATTTATTTATTTATTATTTATATATATAAAAGAAAGTCGTGTTTGTTACAACACTTATAACTCGAGAACGGCTGGACCGATTTAGCTGAAAATTGGTGGAGAGGTAGCTTAGAACCAGGAGTCTAACATAGGATACTTTTTATTATTGAAACCATTTGACACATAGATTTCCACGGGGGCGAAGCCGCGGGGCGCAGCTAGTGTTAAATAAAGATTTTATTTATTTATTTACTAGCCGCGCTCCGCGGCTTCGCCAGCATGGAAATGGTTTATAATCCTTCTTCTTGAATGACTCTATCTATAAAAAACCGTATCAAATTCCGTTGCGTCGTTTTAAAGATCTAAGCATACATAGGGACAGCGGGAAGCGACTTTGTTTTTTACTATGTGGTGATGGGAGATATACTCAGAAAATGTCTCAGCTTTATAAAATGACGTAGGTCTGGCGGTACGGCTAGTCCATTAACATTATCCGTCGCTTAGCTAATTAGCTCATCGCTGAAGATAAAGCACCCATACTAATCATAACTCATTAATACGAGTACCTTGCTTTTTTAATTTGATTGGTTTGAAGAGACTAATATTTTTATTATTTATTTTGTCTCTCATTTACCATGATCTCGGGCCATAAAGTGACCCGGTCCTTTGGAAGGCTTGCGTGGGGCCGAAGCCAATAGCACAGAGGCCCTTTGAGAAGTTAATCTAAAGGCGATGGCTACACATAGCGGGTATCATCCTCGGGTGCACAATATGATACACCCAAAGATGGTATCCGCCAGGTGTAGAGACTATTGCAAAGAAAAATGAAAGAAATAAAACCAGGTTATTGTGATGGATGGATTATTATTTATATTATTATATATATATATTATTTTAGTATTTACACTTTTTTTTTCGTTTTCTGGGACAAATACTCCGGGAATATTTTTTATGAGGACTACATCGGGATCATTCTTTAAACAATAGTGAAATAATTTTCCAAATCAGTCAATTATTGTCTGAGACATCGACGACGAACTTAAAAATAGCATACAGCTGAAATTCTAATTGAAAATGTTTTATTTCCTTAGGCTTACAAACATAGAACATCCTCCGTCTTTTGTTTTTCGTCGGTAAAAAATACATTCCATACTTATTAATACTAATATGCATTTAAATGAACCCTAGCAAGTTTATTTGTTTTTATCGATAGATAATTTTTATTTGTTGTTAGTTACTTGCACCTTTAAAAAGTTCTTACATACAGTTACTACTAAATAAATCTTGTGTCGCACAATCGGCGGCCTTATCGTAGGAAGTGATCTTTTCCAGGCAACCTTTGGATGGTTTTATAGTCTTTATCCACACTTTTTAAAAAGTTCTAAGAATGTATTATGACAACTTTGTACTCGTATTGAAACCAAAAAATTAAAAAATTATAAATTAATATTTATTTACTATTTATTTAACCAACATTTATTTTCGAAATTAGATTCCTAAAATAATTAATTCTATAAATATGAAATATCAAAGTAAAGTTACCAATCTAATAAGAGCGAACCCAATATATGTAATAGTTGCGCCCTGACAGGACCCTGTCCCCGAATACTCAAACGCAACCCAAATTTAAGCCCGTCTCAAGTGAATATTTAAGCCCGTCTCAAGTGAATATTTAAGCCCGTCTCAAGTGACGATTTAAGCCCGTCTTAAGTGACGAGTTTCTGACAGATTTTCATTGAAAAAAATAGCTACTTGAGACGTGCTAAAAAGCCAGCTACACACAGAAACCGTGGCCGGGGCGAAGGCGAAGGCGTGCCGGTTGTATCATACGAATTTATATGAAAGACTACATACACCGCCGGGCGGTGGCGGCGCGGTGCACGGAAATTCGTAAGACTAATCAACACCTAAGGTGTATGCATCACAAAAAATTATATGATGTGTTAAACCTCCCTTTGTTAGCTATTCGCTTATTAACACATTAACTGCGCGGACACTGAGAGCACAGGCCGGGCACCCTTGCATGGTTCGTAAACCGATTTTTGAACAAATTTTTGAATTCCTTTTTTTACGTGTCAAAATGCAGAAGGTTTTGCTTCTAATGATATGAAAACTTTATAGATAATTATTCAGTGAAACTTCACTTTTTTATGCGAACTTTCTAAACAGCTTACGAAACTCAACCGTCACGCTCGGGTCTGTTACGCTGAATCGCGTTAACTCTGCTCGAGTCTTATCTTGAAAATAGACTGCTTCTTTGTCTATAAAAGAGCTGTAAAGTTTTCACCTCTATCGTGCGATCACAAGCACTTATTTGACGTCACAAATTCGTTCATTCTCGAACCCGATTCAAGTTGTAAAGAAATTTAAAACTTATCCTCATCAACTTAGGGTTGCTTCTCCAATTTGTTACAATCACAAGCACTCTTATTCGACGTCACAAATTCGTTCATTCTCGAACCCGATTCAAGTTGTAAAGAAATTTAAAACTTATCCTCATCAACTTAGGGTTGCTTCTCCAATTTGTTACAATCACAAGTACTCTTATTTGACGTCACAAATTCGTTCATTCTCGAACCCGATTCAAGTTGTAAAGAAATTTAAAACTTATCCTCATCAACTTAGGGTTGCTTCTCCAATTTGTTACAATCACAAGCACTTATTTGACGTCACAAATTCGTTCATGTTCGACCCTGATTCAAATTTTACAGTAATTTAAACTTTATCCTCATCAACTTAGGGTTGTTTCTCCAATTTGTAACAAAATAATAGACTACCACTAATACATGTAAAACGCGTTGCAATAGAACCTCTATCCACATTAACCTAAGATCGTTTCCTATTCTCCATATATGAATACTATTCGCTTATTAATTTATACCCTATTTGTACTGACATAAGGTCTTTTTCAGATGTTCGCGATCGCGCCCCGCGCAGACGGTAGCAGAGACTCCCATCACACAGACGAATATATCTCATGAAGAGTTGGAGAAGCATTTTAATGAGCACGGTGAGTGATTATAAACTTTATGACGTAAGGGTTAGGGTGTAATCTTATTATGGTACACATTCTACATATTCCAGGAGCCAGAAGTAACAAAAATAAATTTAAGCCTTGATATTTCATAGAAACAAAGTTACAGCGGTAAATTGTAGTTCAATAGTTATCCAACATCGAGAGAAAGAAAAAAAAATTAAAATATACTTAAAAATAACCAAATACGTCCTAAGTAATTTATTTTTCTGACAGAAACTAGTGACAGCTTTCTTGTTATTTACCTTTAAAATAAGATAATATTGTCATTAACACTTTGACTGCGAACTTTTTTCGACGACTGCGATCTTTTTTTTAACCTAAGCCATTCGTGCTGCCGCTCTACACAGCGGTTGTGTTGCGCCGCACATGCGTTTCATTTGAAAAACATTACAGCTGTCTCTGAGTCACACAGATCTGTATTTTCTCAGCCGCTGCGCTAGTGTGGATTTACGCATATTAGTCACTTGTAGAAAACACATACGGTGTGATTTCAGCACTCGAAGTGTCCTAGTTATCTTTCATCGTTAGTATTAGGTACATAGAGTTATCACTTTTAGGAAAATAACTTATATGGGAAACACTTAGGAAAAAGTTATTTTGAATTTTTTCACGATGAATTACAATGAGATGAAAATGTAAACTAATAATTATCCAGTCACTTTTGATTATTCTAGCATTTGTAACGAGGTAACTAATTTTCTTTTTCTTTCCCGCACTATGTATGCTATGACAATGCTACGAAACCATTCATTCATTCATTCAATAGCTGTCAAAACTCAACACAGCTCACCGCTCATGTCAGTCACTGATTACTCATCAAAACCCGTAAAAAAATACAAACCGACCAAATGGGATAAATTCGTTGAATCCATTGATATAACCTCCAAGGACCACACGTCTTCTGACTCAGGCGACGATAAAAAAGAAGGGTTCCTTGACTTCTTCTGGAAAAAAGATTGGTTGGATCGCAACGCTGCATCAACTTCATCCATGAGGGTAGTTAGAGAAAAACATAAACCAATCAGCAAAAGTCTAGCATCAAGCCCTAGATTTGACATAGCTAAGACTCACTTGACGAGTTGTTTTGACATCAAGCCGCTTGAGAGAAAGAAAAGCCCGACAGTCGAAGACAACCTTGTCAAGCTAATGTCACTGTCAAAACGCCGAAGCTCTACCCCTAGTACCAAGTACCTGGCTCAGAAACGAATTAGCGAGCTAAGGGAATCAGGGGCGAAAACGGATTCGGAAAATGACGACGTGTTTCTCAAAAAATTGCCTAAGAAAAAGAGGGTAGATTCTAAAGTGATTTGTAGTACTCCTGATAATATTATTATAACTGAAACAGCGCCCTCTACTGAGAGATTTCGGAGGTACAGTTCGTCTTCGGATGATGTGTTCGATTTGGAGTATAGGTGAGAATTGAGTTTATTTAATTATCAATCTTAAATACTCGAAAAAACCAGAACACTACTTCGTCTTAAGAAATGATTTCTTCGTCGATTTGTATTGACACCTTAAGAAAAATATAGAATAGATAAATTCATATATTTTGCTCAAAAAACAAGATCGATAAAATAAAAACTACTACCATAAAAATAATTAGGTTCAATTTGACCTGGTCGAATGTTCCATGTTTAATTTGCCAGAGCGAAATACCGCATTATGATTAATCGATTATTAAAGTTTCATAAATATAGTCAAAAGAAACTGAAACTGCAGAATAAACCACCTCAAACAATTCTAGAAAATCCCCAACATATCCGACACTACACCCACAAATGGACAAATACGCGCTCATAGACTACTCCATGCTTCCGTCGGCGACGTACGCGGTGGAGCGCTCCACTCGCCGAGCGGAGCGACTCGCCGACAATGTGTACGTCGCCGGCAAGATTGTGCACGACTGTTACGAATCTGGTAAGACGAGGGCTTGACCAAATGTTAACTTGAGGGGGCGAAAGGGACTCGCTTCGCTTTCTCAGATTTAAAATAAGAGAGCGAAGCGAGCAGTTTTGCTGGGGAGGTAAAAGGTTTTCGGGAAGGTAAGATGGTCTGGCCAAATGTAAAAAAAACTTAAGGGGAAAAGGATTTTGCTTCGCTTTCTTAACTTTGTAATGAGAGAGTGAAACGAAGAGTATTTATAGAAAGGAGAATGCTCGCTTCGCTCGCTAAGAGTCGCATTCTAGAACGTATTTTATCGCTATCTGAATCGTTCATTCATTCGTTCATCGAATTTTCATTCTGAATTATCAAGCTCTTTTTCAAAAAACTTGAAACTACACACAATACAAATGGCGGTCTATTACCTACAAATAATTAAAATGCATACAAAGATATAACAATATTCAGAAAATGAGAATATTTGTTTGTGTTGCTAGTTTTTTTTAGAGATTAATGAGAATGTTTTAAAGATATTTTATTTATTCAAGGAAAATGAGCAACACATACAAATATTTAAAAACTTTATTAAGAGGCTATTTGTCTGAAACAAATTAATGATAATTTTATTTATTTATTCAAAGAAAACCAGCAGCACATACAAAAATTAAAAATAAAACAAGAAATCAGAATCAAACGTTTATTAAGAGGCTGAAAAAAATTAATGATAATAATTTATACTCGCTTAGCTAGCTAAGAGTTGCATTCTAGAACTTATCTTATCGCTATCTAAAGCTATCATTCGTTCTCTCATCCAGCCGGTTTAATTTGTTTTTTTTTTTTTTTTTTTTTGGTATTTTTTTTTATAACTCGTAGTAGAAATTTATTTCGCCACGATAAAAAAATAGTTATTTGTTCAACGTACACACTCGAAATTTTGTACAAAATTCTGAATTCAAACCCCGATTTTGCACACTACTTTAAAGAAAGAAAATGATTTATATTAAATTTGACGACCGATGGCGCGGTGGGCGAAGGTCCGCTGCGACGCAGGAGGTTGCGGGTTCGATTCCCGCCTCGGAACAATTGTGTTTACGATTTGCAGATATTAGTTCCATAGACAGATATATATTTTTTATTATATATAGAAAACGACCAGAACACCCGGAACAAATATCTGCAGATCGTACACACAAATTGTTCCGAGGCGGAAATCGAACCCGCAACCTCCTGCATCGCAAGTGGACCTTCGCCCACCGCGCCACATCGATATTAGTATAGATTTAACACATAGATTTCCACACGGGCGAAGTTGCGGGGCGCAGCTAGTACTTACTAAATGTTTCTTAACAACTACCTTGCATAAACATCAAATATAACCTTTAAACCTAAAACAAACAAAATTTTCCATTTCCAATTTTAGACTCACAATTAGACCTATTCTTTATACGAGTTCCCTACGAAGTAAGTAAACATTGTGAGTACTCAACAAAATAAATATTTCGTTTTGTAAACAAGGAGGCTTCATTCGAATAACAACTTTGTGTATACAGTTGTAGAGCGTATAATGGATAAAAGACATTTCGTTAGGCTGGTTTCCCACGAAATCAGTAGGCTGAATAAAAAATATTTGGTGGACGAATTTTCATGAAGAAAAAAAAAGTATTTATTACAGCAAAATACATTATAAAATACTATATAAATTTTTCATTTCAAAGTGTTTGTAACAAAACTCCTCTGAAACGGGTTGACCGATCATTATGAAATTTTTCGTGTATATTCAGTGGGTCTGAAAATGGGACGTTAACTATTTTTCATATCCCGCATATTTTTATAATTTCCACGCGGGCGAAGCCGCGGGGCGCAACTAGTAATCAATAAATAAAATAAAATAAATAATGCTGGACAATCCACACAGCATCATCTAGCCACAAAGTGCTTTATTTCCTGTACACTTTAAATCATTTTATGTCACAATATAGATTATTTATTAAAAATTATTAAGCCATAAAGTGACCCGGTCCTTTGGTATCATTCTCGGGTGCACAATATGATACACCCAAAGATGGTATCCTCCAGGTGTAGAGACTATTGCAAAGAAAAATGAAAGAAATAAAACCAGGTTATTGTGATGGATGGATGGACTGGGTAATCGGGCTATAGGGGAGATTGCGGACGTCTGCCATAAACAAGTCAATCATAATGTTAAGAAGAGTGGCAGACGGTGGCTTGCCGAATGCTGGATGGGTTCCTTAAAAAGCCGGAGTAAATTACCGGAGAGGAACAACATCGGCGCAAACGACTGAGGGGTGTCGAGAGGTGCGGCCCCGATTTCACCATCACGAAGACTGCTCGTGAGCGGGTTTCCTCGCTATTACGCCATTAGACACTTCCACCCCCGAGTCTACATCCTAAGATGCATCTCTCGCGACTCCACTAAGACCGGCCAATGAAGGCAAGCAAGAGGTGGGGGTCTGGTTCTCTTGGGATGCCACTCCGCTAGCGGAGACGAAAACCAGGAACTTCCCCGGGAGCACTCGGTACCCGTGGTGTCGCTACTCACCAACAGCTCGCCACAAGCTGCCCTGCGGGCCTTATTAACATCATCGTGACGTGTCACAAAATTCTAATTATGTATAATAATAATTTTTATTTGATCAAAAATACATGCATACATAGAAACACAATCAGATCAACTTAAGATTATTCATATTTTGCTAATATACTAGGACTTAATATTATAGTGATCTCACTTTGATCTTTACACTAGGATACCCTGTGCCGTAGAGACCAGAAAGGAGTTTGGTTCTAATTTAGAGTGACAAAGTTAATACTAAAGAATTGTTCGGAACACACTTGAATGACTTTGACTCGTTACTTCAGTTCCGTTACGTGCTACTATACAAATAAAATAAAAATTAACAATTGCCATACCTATTCTCTATATCTATTTACCTACAGTATGATAAGATGGCCTCCGTCTCATCATAGTCCATATCAAGAAGCCATGAATGTAGAATCTGTTTGCAACCTCTTCTGGTTTTGGAAAATAAGTAAAGTGTCTTGTTTATTTTCGTGTATAAGAAAGGACCTAACCAGGGATAGAATCTACAAAGAAATTGTGTTCGCCTAAAAGGGGGTTTCCATTTGATGTGTCGGAAGGACATGACAGTTTTAGAAGGCGCTATTTTATGGTATTTTAAAATAACTGACATAATGAAGAGTTGCCTTACTGTCAAGAGGGTACATTCTCGATAAAGAGTTTTGGTTGAATACAAGAATGGTTTTTTGTGAGCTACCTTGAGAACTGCTCTTTGGCCGCGCTCTAGCTTTAGCAGATTCGTCTTGCATGCTCCACCCCAAGCTACTATACAATAGCTGATGATAGACTAGTGTACACAAGTTTTGTCAGAGTCTCATCTGCTATAGCTCTCAACCGCTTAAAGATGAACATAAGCTTCCGAACTCTACCTGCTACAAGGTAAGCAGAGTTTGTGTTATGGGTACTAGATCACTGATACAATACCACTTAATACAATAGATTACATAGATAGATATTTTTATCAATAATATTTAACAATCCACTCTGCTAGCCCCAAGCTAAGCAGCGCTTGTTATGGGTACTAGATGACTGATGTACTTGATACAATACAACAGATAGATATTCTTTTACTATAGAAAAATACCCGGAAAAAATATTTGTAGTTTATACAAACATTTGTGCCAAGGCAGGTATCGAACCTGCTGCCTTCTGCATCGCAGAAGGACCTGCGCTCGCCGCGCCACATCGGTCGTCGATCTACAAATAAGTTTTAATCGAAACAAAACATTGTACTCGCTCACACTCCTACCTCCTACCCTCAACGCATTTTGTGAAAATTGTTGTTATATCTAATTAAATTACTTCAGTGAAATGTTTTTGTAATAATAATATAAACTTATATAATGTATGTTAATGAAGAGCGCTACCTCGTAATACAGGTATAGCTATACTTAAAAGGAGGTCTCGAACATTGAACAATGTAATTAACCTTAAAGGTGGCCCTTCACATGGCTATTTGTGTTCGCTATTGGATGTTTGTTGTATTTGGCAAAATATATGACGTTCAGACGAACATGCAAAAAGAGGCAAATACGACCATCCACACATGGCACACAAATAACAAACACACAAACATTTGGCAGCAGACTGAGCAGAGCGCAACGTGCCCATGTGGCCATTGTGTGGACGGCTTATTGCGTATTTGCCTATTTGACTGTTTTGATGTGCCTCGAGAAACCGACAAGCGCACGGTAACGCGTATTTGGTATTGGCCTTATTTGTCAAATAGGCAAATAAGGCGAACACTTTGTCAAATAAACTGTCCACACATGGTAATTGTTTGCCAAATATGCCAAATACACAAATACAAATAGCCATGTGAAGTGCCACCATAAGAGAATGAAGATAAACATTTTGTACTCTGTATTGTATTTGTACACTCGCTCTCTCAAGGGGAAAACGGTGTTTTGGCGCGAATCTTCACCATAATTAGATTTTTCTGGCTGACGTACCCGGATATAATTCAATATGAATTTATTCATTCTCAAACCAATAGTTACCACTTATTATATAGGTTAGACAAGCAACCCCCACCCAACACGCAAAAAGGGCCCACCTGTGGCCAAGTTGCGGAAACCAGTCCAGAAACAAGTAGGGCCACCTAAAAAAAATCATAAAACAGACTCGAAGTAGACGAAGCGATAGACGCACAGCCTAATAGGCTGTACTATCGTCAACATCGAGCCTAACATCATAAAGTCTATATTACCAGTCAGTACCTAGCCGACGCTCGGGCGAGGCGGTTGTCTTATCGCGTCGTTTCACTGATAAGAGATAACGGACGTTGTGCCATAATTGATAACAGATGCCGATGTGTTTGTTATATTTTTTAATACCTAATTAATAAGGTTTAAAGGGGATAGAACATTAATAGTTATTTGTGTGGTACAAATTAGGCTATGTTGCGTTGTGATAATTGATGTTAAAGTGTTTTTTTTATAGTTTAAAAAACTTAAAAAAGGTTTTTTTTTTGTTTCCTACATCGTGTTGTGTTGTGATCATTGATGCTAAATTGTTTTTTTTGTTCAAAAAACGTAAAAATGTTTTTTTTTTTCGTTTTCTACATCGTGTTGTGTTGTGATAATTGATGCTAAATTGTTATTTCTTGTTTAAAAATTTTTTTAATGTTTTTTTTTTCTTCATTTTTTCTTTGTTGTTGTGATAATTGTTGCCCTAATGCTAGTTTAGGTTGCTGGTAAATTTAAAACATACCTTTTTTTATAAGCATTTTTTTATAAAATAGATTCTATACCAACAAAGAAAGTTGCAATCAAATAATAGTACCAATCAGAACTAGTAATTACAATAAAGACAATTGACCTAACTGCAGACTGTTTCAAACAATCTATAGGTAGTTTGTTTATGACGACCGATGTGGCGCGGTGGGCGAAGGTCCGCCTGCGACGCAGGAGGTTGCGGGTTCCTTGGAACAAATGTTGATAATGATCATAAATATTTGTTCCGGCTGTTCTGGGTATTTTCCATACACAATAAAAAATATCAAGCTATGTAATATATTCTATTATGTATATCAGTCATCTAGTACCCATAACACAAGCTCTGCTTACCATGGGGCTAGATGATGCTGTGTGGAAGGTCCAGCATTTTTTTTATTTATTCGGCGTAAGTTTGTCGATCAATTAAATTTTATGGAAGCCAACATTTTTATCAGTAACTAGCTGCGCCCAGCGGCTTCGGCCGCGTGCCAACTATGTGTCAAATCTATACTAATATTATAAAGAGGAAGCTCTATACTAATATTATAAAGAAGAAGGAGGATAGCCTATGTTCACCGGGGATAGTGTAGCTTCCGAACGGTGAAAGAATTTTTCAAATCGGTCCAGTAGTTTCGGAGCCTATTCAATACAAACAAACAAACAAAAAAATTTAACATTTCCTCTTTATATGTAATATTAGTATAGATGGAGGAAAATTTTATTAAAATTCTTCGCCAAGGAATGTAACTATTTACCGATACTCAAGTAAATAGTTTTGAATTATCCTGTTATATTAGCAAATAGCGTAGTGACTACTTTTCCTGGAATAGGGCCGTTCAAGTTACGTAAGCACTATGGGGGGGTTGGGGGGTCTTTGTTTTGCTTATCTTGGATGTCATGGGGGGTAGGGGAGTCTAGATGATGATTACGTCATCGGTAGTTATTTACTTTTTTACAAGAATGGCAACCCTCACATTGTCTATGCTTGAAAACGAAACGCATTGTCGGGGATTCCCGCAAATAATGCATACGTTTAGGCACTCGCTTTAGAACTGATTAGGGGAATAGCACGCTATTCACTTGTCTAAATTTCTCTGTCAGTTTACGTAAGCATGTGGGAGGGGTAAGAGCTTTGCTTACTTTTGCTAACAAGGGGGATGGGGGGGGGGGGTAAATAATTGTAATAAATCTGCTTACGTAATATTTTAACGGCCCCATAGCATCCTCATTTATAGAAATAACAAAATAGATAAAAAGTAAACAAAGTAATTACAATCTTATGCGTGCATTTAACTGGTAAAAATTGTATGAAACAAAGTCGCATCCCGCTGTCTGTCTGTCCCTATGTATGCTTAGATCATTAAAACTACTTTCTTTCTTTCTTTCAGTACGGATCCCTAACTTTTTTGAAAATATAATAAAGCCCACGGATAGTGTAGCTTCCCAACGGTGAAATAATTTTTCAAATCGGTCCAGTAGTTTCGGAGCCTATTCAATACAAACAAACAAAAAATCAAACCTTAATTAATTAAGAATAAAAAGAATAAAATAATTTATTGATTAACACACAATAATAAACAGAGTTACAAAAAAAGGAAAACACACAAAAATACAGAACATATGTTGTTCTGTATTTTTGTGTGTTTTCCTAGTCGTAGAGATTTAAACTTTACAAAATGTAGCGCGTAGTAGAGTCCCAAGTGTAAGGAAAACTGGTCTTTCCATATATTTAGATTTTACTTACATTACTTGATGATGATAATGCAATACATCATCATCATCATCAGCATATATCAGTCCACTGCTGGACATAGGCCTCCCCCAATGAGTGCCATAGCGCCCTGTCTTCAGCTTGTCGCATCCAGCATCTACCTGCAGTCTTTCGCAAGTCGTCATCCCACCCGTCGGAAAAATAGGTTGGTAATGCAACACATTACATAGATATTTATTATTATACATAGAAATGGACCAGAACAGTCGGAACATATATCTGTAGATCGTACACACAATTGTTCCGAGGCGGGAATCGAACCCGCAACCTCCTGCGTCGCAGGCGGACCTTCGCCCACCGCGCCACACAGTCGTCTACATATTATGTACATACCGAAACGACTAACATTATATTTAATAAACTAAAATAGGTAGTTAAGTTAATTTTTACCATTAAACATTCAAATTCAAGTCTTACCTTTTTATAATATGAGTATAGACTAGTTTCTGCCCGTGGCTTCGCACGCGTTGTTTCTATAGAAAGGTTTTAAGGTTACGGACGCTTTGGTGGACTCTGGGCCTCAAATATCGTCGTGTCCTAAATTCTATGCGGCTTTAAATTCATATCTTCTGCATACAACGCTTATCTCGGTTATTTGTACTCTTTCGTACTAAGTAAGGTTTAATCTTAGCACGTACTAAATCCTACTCTAGTTTTTGCAGCGCAACTTATTATCTGAAAGATTCTTTGGTCACATCTTATCAGTATAGCAAGGTACTGCTATGGCATAGCATGATGATTGACGACCGATGTGGCGCGGTGGGCGAAGGTCCGCCTGCGACGTCGATTCCCACCTCGGAACAATTGTGTGTACGATCTGTAGATATTTGTTCCGGGTGTTCTGGTCGTTTTCTATGTATAATAAAAAAAAACTATCTATGTAATGTATTGTATTATGTATATCAGTTATCTAGTACCCATAACACAAGCTCTGCTTACCATGGGGCTAGATAATGCTGTGTGAATTGTCCAGCATTCTTTATCTTTATGGCATAGCATACCGTAATTCCATAGCATAGCAGCTATGCTATGGCATTACGCATAAACCAACCTGTATTGACATTTGAAAGCCCTTAGAATGCCTTCGTAAATTGCAATTGTATGGCGAAGGCCAATAAAAGGGTTTTCAAGGCCATTGAAATGCACTTTCTTGCTATTGATTCTTAGTTTTTTTTATACATAGGTATTTTAAATCCTCCTTCGATCGGAATCTATCAATCAATAAATATTTTCAACAATAATTATATATTTTCTTATCGACTTTCTTTAAATTAACGAGCGAAGCCGGGACGGGCCGCAGGTAATCATACAGGGTGGCTTTTTGGGAGTGGATAGTCAAATATGAAACCATGATGTATATGAAAACAGGAGGCATGAGCGTCAGGACTCCATTCGCGTCTTTTCTCCAACTCAATGGCCTAAATCCGAACCATTTGGCCAAACATGGGAGTGTTTGGCCAAATGGTTCGGATTTAGGCTCCTGGAGTTAAAGAAAAATCTCTCCAATGGCTAATAATACATATTAGCAATGATATGATATATCAATAATATAATAACAGGCCATGTGGATAGAAATGCAATGCCAGTACATAGGATTTTGGCTAGGAAGCCAGAAACAGCTTTCAAGATGGCATTGTTGGAGCGAGATAGTCGACTGCAGAAGTCTGCTATCCTTGTCCGTATAACAATAATATCATCATCATCAGCCGATGTTAGTCCACTACTGGACATGGGCCTCCCCCAATGAGCGCCATAGTGCCCTGTCTTCAGCTTGCCGCATCCAGCTACCTGCAGTCTTTCGCAGGTCGTCATCCCACCTGGTCGGAGGGCGTCCTAAACTACGTTTACCGATTCACGAACTTGCCCCAGCGGCCTCAGTTCTTCGCGAGATATGGCCGGCCCACTGCCACTTCAGCTTGCTAATTCTTTGAGCTATGTCGATAACTTTGGTTCTCTGTCGGATGTATTCGTTACGAATCCTATCCTTCAGAGAAACTCCGAGCATAGCTTTACATGCTTTTTAATAAAAGTCCAGATTATACCGTAAGTAATTATGCAAATTCTACCATTATATTTAAAAAGCGCGTCGCAAAAACAAGTAGCTGCCAAAAAGTGCCAGTTCAACTTAATATGCAAATTGCAAGCGCATCCTTTCCGATGTTGACCGTCGTTTTTAGGGTTCCCTATACCTGAAGGGTGGAAACGTGAAACGATAACTAAGCCTCCGCTGTCTGTCCGTCTGTCAGCGGGCTATAATCTCATGAACCGTACAAGGTGGTAGTTGAAATTTATAAAACATAATTTATAAAGAACGCTTATTTTTCTCGGCGCTAATATAGCTATTATAATTTAATAATAAAATGAAAGGGGGTGCCCACACCAAAAAAAAAAAAACAGTACGAAAAATTGAAGTGAACATTAAAATATTGTTATTTGATAATAATGAATAATATAAAATATGACTTGTCTTAGTGCTTATTTGTAAGCCTAAAGAAAATAAACTTTTTTTTTCTTAGAAATATTTTTATGCAAGTGATATTTTGAACCATAAAAAATGTGTTATTTAGTAGATACTCTTATTTCTGTAACGAACTCTAAAAATAATAAAATAATTTAATTATGGAGACGTCTCTAGACATCTAGACGAACGTGTCGAAGTACTTATTTTGTAAGCCTAAAGGAATTTGAATTTTGAAATAGTAACTGCATAATACGGAACCCTCTGTATGCGAGTCGACACCCACTTGGACGGTTTAATTTGGCACTGTTATGACGAGACCAAGGTCAATGGCATATCTGTATTTGAATTGTATATATACCTATTAAAAGTTTTAACTAGGTTACCTCCGCCATTTAATCGAAGTTGGTCGAAGAATCTTGTTAATAATCTTAGTAATGGTTGTTCTATTTCATATCTATAATACGACCGATGTGGCGCGGTGGGCGAAGGTCCGCCTGCGACGCTGAAGGTTGCGGGTTCGATTCCCGCCTCGGAACAATTGTGTGTACGATCTGCAGATATTTGTTCCGGGTGTTCTGGTCGTTTTCTATGTATAATAAAAAAGATCTATCTATGTAATGTATTGTATTATTTATATCAGTTATCTAGTACCCATAACACAAGCTCTGCTTAGCTTGGGGCTAGATGATGCTGTGTGATTTGTCCAGCATTATTTATTTATTAACCGACAAAAATGTATGCATGTATTTTTATTCATCGATTTACTCGTAAATAATTTACGAAGAAATCGATCAATAAAAGACCGATTTAAAAATTATTTCGCTTTGTAATAGAGAATGAAGAATCCCGAGGTGGTACTATAATAATTATTTTCTCGAGGGATTAGTATTTTGCCCGCAGAACTCAATGTAAATTAAGCAGTGCCTTTAGACCTCACAAGACGGACACGTCGCAAATTTAAAATTGCATAATTAAAACCAGGAAGTAAAGTAATCACTTTGATTTTTTGTTCACTTCAATATTTTTGAACCCTTTGTTGACATAAAATATCTTGGATCCTGGAACCGATAACATGAACATATTAATTAATACTTTGCCAGCTACGTGTTAAGTTAAACATTTACTTCTCGGCCTTTAGACTGTTACCTACGTTAATGACGTCAGTCAGAAGTTATTAAGAAGTTATACACTTATGACGACCTCTGGGTCGCGGCGGGCGAAGTTTAGCCTTGAGGTTGCGGGTTCGATTCCCGCCTTATGCCAACCTCCCGCCAAATGTTTCAACGATCTGCAAATTTTTCTCCCAAGTGTTCTGGATATTGGAAAACTCAAAACTAAAATCTTGGAAAATATCCCGTTATTGACTTCCATCGATCAAGTTTCGAAAAAACACTAAATAAATAAATAATAAATAATTCTGGACAATTCACACAACATTATCTAGCCCCATGGTAAGCAGACCTTGTGTTATGGGTACTAGATAACTGATATATGTACATAATACAATACAGTACATAGATAGATATTTTTTATTATACATAGAAAACGACCAGATCACCCGGAACAAATATCTGCAGATCGTACACACAATTGTTCCGAGGCAGGAATCGAACCCGCAACCCCTGTGTCGCAGGCGGACCTTCGCCCACCGCGCCACATCGGTCGCCACATCGGTCGACAATACATTACATATAAGTCTAGCCTCCGTTTTGTACAAGCTTTTGAACTTTGCAAAGCGAAACCTGTTGCTAAAGTCACCTGTACATACAAGTATATACAACAAGCACGAACAACTTGGGT
Source organism: Eupithecia abbreviata (assembly GCA_943735965.1). Taxonomy (NCBI): domain Eukaryota; kingdom Metazoa; phylum Arthropoda; class Insecta; order Lepidoptera; family Geometridae; genus Eupithecia; species Eupithecia abbreviata. Next base: position 4,758,048 of record OX031004.1, on the reverse strand, counting down.
TAGATACAGAGGCGTAGCTAGGTGGACAAGGGCCCCGGTGCATAGAGAAGGAATCGGGCCCTCTCCGCCCCTCTTTACAGTTTCCACGTAGCAATGAACATCATACATTAGAATAGATGCAAAGTAAGAGCGAATGAAAAATTAACTAAAAAGTTGACGGGTGGACTAGTCGAATTGATCTCACGACCGTCAAGGGCGTCAAGCACGTGAGCTTATCGCTGATACAATGTCCTACGGACGTACTCAACCAAACTACCAAATAACAATAACAAAAAAAATTGAAAATTCCGTGATTGTTGATGTTCATTTAAAATCATTAACACTTTGACTGCGGTTTTTTTCGACGATTGCGATCTTTTTTTTTTACCTAAAAAATTCGTGCTGCCGCTCTACACAGCGGTTGTGTTGCGCCGCACATGCGTTTCGTTCGAAAAATATTACAGCTCTGCTGAGTCACAAAGATCTGTATTTTCTCAGCCGCTGCGCTAGTGTGGATTTACGGATATTAGTCACTTGTAGAAAACTCATACCGTGCGTTTTCAGCACTCAAAGTGCTAAAAAACTCTTGTGAGCAGGCTTGAAGCCTAGCTTCGGAAGCTGGCTGACCCGATCTTTTCAAAGTTTAGATTAGAGAGAGGGCCCTGGTGCACTGCACCGCCCAGTCCTACGATAGCTACGCCACTGGTTAGATAATGTCATGTGTGACAAGGTCAGTCTCACAACATGTTACAACGGTAATAGGCTGAAGCCATTTGGATTGTCACGGTGCAAGGAATCTAATATTATTTAGTAGCTGCGCCCCGCGGTTTCGTCGTGAAATCTATGTGTCAAATGGTTTATAAACCTTCCCCTTGAATCACACTATCTATTAAAAAAACCGCATCACCACAACAACCGCAACTTTGGTGATATAATGACATGTGTTACTAGGTCAGTCTCTCAATATGTTACAACGGTAATAGGCAAGCCATTTGGATTGTCACGGTGCAAGGAATCTAATATTATTTAGTAGCTGCGCCCCGCGGTTTCGTCGTGAAATCTATGTGTCAAATGGTTTATAAACCTTCCCCTTGAATCACACTATCTATTAAAAAAACCGCATCACCACATCAACCGCAACTTTGGTGATATAATGACATGTGTTACTAGGTCAGTCTCTCAATATGTTACAACGGTAATAGGCAAGCCATTTGGATTGTCACGGTGCAAGGAATCTAATATTATTTAGTAGCTGCGCCCCGCGGTTTCGTCGTGAAATCTATGTGTCAAATGGTTTATAAAACTTCCTCTTGAATCATTCTATCTATTTAAAAAAACCGCATCACCACAACAACCGCAACTTGGGTGATATAATGACATGTGTTACTAGGTCAGTCTCTCAACATGTTACAACGGTAATAGGCTGAAACCATTTGGATTGTCACGGTGCAAGGAATCTAATATTATTTAGTAGCTGCGCCCCGCGGTTTCGTCGTGAAATCTATGTGTCAAATGGTTTATAAACCTTCCTCTTGAATCACTCTATCTATTTAAAAAAAACCGCAAAGACATCCGTTGCGTAGTTTTAAAGATCTAAGCATACATAGGGACAGACAGACAGCGGGAAGCGACTTTGTTTTATACCATGTCATGTAGAGAAAACACTTTATTATATATAACACACAAAACAGAAAACTGCTGACTAAGGCTTTAGTGGTTTTCTCAAACAATGAGCGTAATTATAAAAAAAACAGCTCTGTTTATAAATTGTGGTCAAAATGTTCACCTGAAACCAAACTAGATATTGTATGACCGGCAATTTAAAGTAATTGAAATTGCAGTAAGCCGAAGGTCGACTTTGCTCAAAGTAGGTTGTCAAAATAATCACCTGATTACATACTAAAAATATCTATCTATGTAATGCATTGCATGCATTATGTATATCAGTTATCTAGTACCCATAACACAAGCTGTGCTTACCATGGGGCTAGCACTTTGACTGCGGTTTTTTTTCGACGACTGCGGTCTTTTTTTTTTACCTAAAAAATTCGTGCTGCCACTCTACACAGCGGTTGTGTTGCGCCGCAAATGCGTTTCGTTTGAAAAATATTACAGCTCTGCTGAGTCACAAAGATCTGTATTTTCTCAGCCGCTGCGCTAGTGTGGATTTACGCATATTAGTCACTTGTAGAAAACTCATACCGTGCGTTTTCAGCACTCAAAGTGCTAGATAATGCTGTGTGAATTGTCCAGCATTATTTATTTTTCATATATATAATTTCTATTTATACTAAGTTTCAAAAAATCCCACCGAATCGTATGACAATTGCTATTATTTTAGAACTCTACGAAAAACTGTGTAGTATTTTTGTTAATATGCGTGCGTACGCTTTCGCACTCGGGGTAATCTATAAGAAAGTAAATAATATCCTAAAAATTATCTAACGAATTTTTTGGGATATTATTTAATTTCCTGCCTAGGATGTTCAAAAAATTATTATTTATACTTCTTCAAAATTGCTATAGCTGTTTTGATACATGAAGAGCTTATTATTTATTTTGAGCCATCATTGTGCCACTGCTGGGCAAAGGACTCCCTTTTCTCCTTCCACTCCTCGCGATCCAACGCTGCAACAGGCCATGATGGAAGATGTGCCTCGAGCTCGTCACGCCATCTCCTACTCCATCTCCATGAAGAGTTTAAGTACAAAGGAAATCAAAAAATTAAAAACAGCTATGTTCGACACATGATTTGACAATCACAGTTCTACCTGATATGATATCTTATCGCAAAGAAATTCTAAGTATTGTCACCTTTTACTGTAGATGTCATGGTTTTAGCAATATATTGATGCTTGATTAAGAACAATCAGTTTTAGTTCATCATCAGCCTATATCAGTCCACTGCTGGACATAGGCCTCCCCCAATGAGTGGACCGATTAGGCAGTGGACCAATTTAGGCTGTTGTCTTTGAGGATGAGATTTCAGCTGTTTCTATTCTACCCTAGACAAACCGCTGTTTGTCTAGGGTAGAATCGAATCTGGATCTATGTCACACTGACTATATACGCCAGTGTGGTTCATTGTATATAATTTCTCAAATGGATAAACCGATTTTGATTTAGTTTATTTGCTTCAATAGTGACTTGATATAAATTAAATGATACTAATATTATAAATGCAAATGTTTGGACGATGTAAGGATATTTTGTTTTATCGACATAGCTCAAAGAATTAGCAATCTGAAGTGGCAGTGGGCCGGCCATATCTCGCGAAGAACCGACGGCCGCTGGGGCAAACGTGTTGTTGATTGGATACCACGCCTCGGTAAACGTAGTGTAGGACGCCCTCCGACTAGGTGGCATGACGACCTGTGAAAGACTGCAGGTAGATGCTGGATGCGGCAAGACAGGGCGCTATGGCGCTCATTGGGGGAGGCCTGTGTCCAGCAGTGGATTGCTATAGGCTGGTGATGATGCTGATGATGAAGGATGTTTTGACATCGCATTTAAGCCTTTAATGTAATGTATTGTATTATGTATATCAGTCATCTAGTACCCATAACACAAGCTTAGCTTGAGGCTAGATGATGCTGTGTGAATTGTCCAGCATTATTTATTTATTTATATCTACTCTGTCTGTGACGTATGTCCCTGTCTGATACATACGTTACGGTTCGATTGCTAGCTCTGTCACCGACATCTGTTGCCCTTTATCTTCTTGTAGGTATTTGTGGCTGTGTAGATACGAATTTTACGCGTTTTTGCGTTCAACTGTACATATTTTATATGACAGCTAGCAAAGAAGTAAATAATTTTTCTTTTTCGTCTTTGCTTCAACAGTATTTTATATCATCATCATCAGCCTATAGCGGTTCACTGCTGGACATAGGCCTCCCTCAATGAGCGCCATAGCGCCCTGTTTTCAGCTTGCCGCATCCAGCATCTACCTGCAGTCTTTCGCAGGTCGTCATTCCACCGGTCGGTCGGAGGGGTCCTACACTACGTTTACCGAGTCGTGGTCTCCACTCTGTCTAACTCGAAACTAGCAAAAAAGTAAAGACAATTTTTTTTTTTCGTCTTTGCATTCATCAGTATCTTATATGGCAGTTTCATTCAGCCCGATCCGTTTAGTAGTTTATGCGTAAAGAGGTAACAAACAACCAAACTTTCGAATTAATAATATAAGTGTGGCTAGTTACGACCTGCGGCTACGCACGCGTTTCAATTTGCATACAGGTAGCCTTAAGCCTGGAATAAAACAGGCTATTATAACCCAATAAATCAGTTCCCATGGGATTTAAATAAAATAACCGTAAAAGTTTGTTGCATTCGTTGTTTCTATGGGTATGTTTTAACTTAAAACATTCCCATAGAAACAACGTGAACAATGCGAAGCCGCGGGCAGAAACTAGTTTATTATATAATGTGATTACTGCTAAGTACCATTTATACTTTAAATAAAAATAAACCTATATTTTTGGTAATTGAAGTACCTACCTATCCAAGTGTGCCAGTGCACCTTCAGCGAATAAATGAGTATAAGAAACAGAAACACGAAACCCTTATTCGACTAGACACACAATTACACACAACACAATAGGCACTTGATCTTTAATGAATAGGTAACTTCTCCTTGAAGCTCGTAACAAATCTTCTCCATTAAACCCTTTTAAAAAAATCGTGACGTTAACCAAACAATACGCTCAATGGCATCAATTATCACACTTTGATTGCGAAAGAACCGGTTAAACTTTAAGTAAGACTGTCTAATGTAGTTGTATATTAAATCACAAAGATCAAAGAACGAAACTTAATTAAGAAGTTCCAGACGGTAAAGACGATTAAAGTGATAGACAAAATAAACACAGTGACAGTTAGCAAATGTTTACAAGTGAAATCGACGAACATAAATATTTGAATGAACAGGAGATTCTTGAAAATAATTATTTTGAAGTTATGGAGATCATATGAACTACTTAGTCTATGAGAACAAATAAAACAGATGGATGATATGATTCATAATTAATAGTCAATCATCTAAAATGGTTTGGGTGAAAGAACTTGACAGAAAAATTAATTAAGATAGAAAGCATTTGAAAAACAAGAGATGAGAAAGCATGACCATGGAGCATGACTTCGGAATGATGATGTCAACAAAAATGAAGGAGAAGCCAGAACGACGGCGATCTAGCATCTTTTCACTCCTGAGAAGACAAAAGAAGCTAACTAGACAGTTTTCAGAGCCGTCCGCATTCTCTACTTTATGTTTAGACAGAAAACTTTCAGTGGACTCTGCTATTTTGTCGGACTTTACGAAAGTAGAGAATGGAGGGTACAAAGTGGAGTTGGACAGCTGTTGTCCGGCTGATGTTTTCTCCAGTAGCAATGGTTCGTATATTTATTATGATAATACACAATCGAAATAAACAAAACGAATTATAAACAAACGAGTACAATAGTAAAGCCACCGATATGTGTACGCATATGAATGAATTTACGTTGCAATCATCAATGGTCTTCAACATTTCGTCTTTCGAGCGAAATGCGGTAAGAATCGAACTTAGGTAATTTCTACTGGCTTCAACGTCGAGCGAGACGTCACTCGAGTCTTGCGTTACTGCTTTGAGAGTCCTGCAGATCTCTCAATTGCTGTTCAGTAGCCGATTGGCTTGTAGCATAGATCAAATACAAAAACAAAATACAAAAATGTTTATAATCATTAGCCTATGGTTCACTATACATTGTTCAGTGTTCGAGACCATCTTTTAAGAATAAGAATACCTGTGTTAAGAGGTCATGCTCAGATCAGAAGGCTGATTTGTTCATAAGCCAAATCTGTGGACACAAAAACTTAATTATCAATGAATTAATCTAATAATCGCATGTGAAACCGGTGATGAACAGTTACGGTCAGGCAACATAAATGAAATACCAATATATGTATGTATAATATGCTAAATATGTCCTCGAGGGGAATTAAACCCGCTGACTCAAGTTTCAATGCCAGAGGCAAACATAATGCACATAGAATAGACCTATTAAATATCGATGTAGGTATAAACTAATATAAAAACAAATTACTTTCAATAGAAGAATAATATTATTAACAATTCCTAGATCTTTTAATTTCGTAAATACTGTACTACTGTGTATAAAAGGAACTAAGAAGACCTTACGAATAGGTATAAAAATAATAGATCAAAGTTAAAAGATTAACAAAATGTTATGATATATTATAACAATGTATATTTATTTTTGAGGGGTATACAGTACAGTGTTACGCGAGTAACTGTTTAACAAAGAAAAAGAAAATTCCTATCTCTCTATCAGCATACATTTTCATCTTCATTCAATCAAATCATATCATTTATTATCGTATCATTTCGCTCGTGGTTTGTTTGTTTTGATAGATAATAACAAGCTGTCTCTAAACTAAATTTGTTTTGTAGGGAACAATGAGTAATAAAAGAGCTGTGCGATTGCATAAGCCAAGGTCAACTAGTATATGTTGTATAAATCATTAGTGATTTATTTCTTTGGGCTCTTTATCTTATTAATTTATTATGATTTAATGAAAATATTATGATAAAATTTCATGTAATCATGTAGTTTCAAATTTTCTCTTTTAAGAAATCCTTTGCATCTTATATTATTTTATTTCTGTTTTCTTAAAAATACCAACAGTATTTTATCTTAAATGTCTATCTAGCTAGGGTTTCAATTCAAGGGTCATGATGTCATTTTGAGCTATTTACTATGTCTACTCCTATGAAAGACGCCCGTAGAACTTTTCGTAGATATAGACATACATATATGGGGTCTACTAAGGGTTTATCTTGGACCAGTATATTTGCTTGCTTGTGTACAGAGCGCTAGACTAAAGTAGGATCCCACAAGAGGGTCACTTATGATATTCTCCCTTTCCACTCTAGTAGCACCAGGCTAATGTGAAGTTCATAAGAAGTAACAACATGAACCTTGGTGTAACCTTCCATCTTGTATACTACTGAAAACAGGAATGTTCCTTTAGTTTTCTTAAGTGCTAACTTTTTTCTGTTACTGGCACGTGACATGAAGATAGAGATCCTAGATCCTCATGTCGCGTCCCTCAAGGGTCTAGCCTTGAACCTATCTTCTATCTTGTTTACACATGTAACGCTAGACTAGTATGGGTCATAATATGGGGTCCCTCAAGGATCTCACCTATATCCTATACTCTCCCTTGTATATACAAGTAGCGCTAGGCTAATAAAGCACTGAATACAGAGCTCGCGGGAGCGGCCTCGGACACAGACAGCGAAGGATCGCGTGTGATGTCGGCGCGAGCTACGGACGTGCTAGCACGGATCCAGGCTAAATACGTGGAGGATCCGGACAGGGATGTTGGAGCGGTGAGTCACACTATCACATGTTATTTGTATTCATATTATAAATCAGAATAAATAAATCAAATCAAAGCGTTTATTTGTAGTTAAACATAAATGTACAATTACAAAAAACCGTTTCAACATAAAGAAAATATAAATCAGATTTGGATGGATGGATATCCTAATCCTAACAAGGAATATTAAAAATGCGAAAGTGTGTTTGTTTGTTTGTCCTTCCTTCACTCCCTAACTTTTAACCAATCGACTTGGTTATTGGCGTAAAGTTAGTTGAAGGATGGAGAGTAACATAGGCTACTTTGTCACATAAATCACTTCCCATAGGATAGAAACAACCTCCAAACGTTCTCATAGAAACAACGCATTGCGGGCAGAAACTAGTAGGTGGATATTTGTTACCTCCTCACATCATAAGGAGTGATCAGATCGGGCTAAAGCTTTGCATAGATGTAACTCTGAGACTACAATCATACATACTTTTTCGATCTGTCCCTTTTTACGTTTCCATAGAAACAGCTCCAAATCCCAAAACCTAGAATCAAACATAGATAGGCTGATTTTTATCCCAGAAATAATTCCTAAGGGATGTAAATGACCTTACAACGACCCAACGTTAAAAGAAATACTTGGTAAGTGCGCTTTATTGAAAAACTAGCTGCGCCCGCGGTTTGCCGCGTGGAAATCTATGTGTCAAATAATTTATAAACCTTCCTCTTGAATCACTTTATCTATTAAAAAAAACCGCATCAAAATCCGTTGCGTAGTTTTAAAGATCTAAGCATACATAAGGACTGGCAGACAGCGGGAAGCGACTTTATTTTATAATATGTAGTAATTTGTAGAATGACCAGCATTATTTTTCATATTTCCAGGCTGGGGAGTTAGTAGAAGAAGTTGGTGAAGAAAACAAGTCCTTACTATGGTTTTTGCTGAAGCAGGTCCGACCTGGCATGGACCTTAGCAAGGTAAAAACATAGTTTTAATATTGTTTTCTTGTTTTGTTGATTGGATTTACATTGTAGTTTTGATCCTTGTGTGTATTAGGTGTAATTAGGCCACCTTACGTACCACAGTCTCCACGGAAGACCAGCGCTATGGTATGATCTGCTGCCCGGGCTGTGCAACTATGGAACGCATTGCCAATATCGGCGAGGCGTGCTAAGTCATTACCAACCTTTAAAAGAGCACTATTTGTCCTGCTGTCATAAGGCGCATACCTGAGATTCTATGATTATAAGTAGTATATGTATATTTTATGATATATATGTAGTATATTTCTATGTAAGTACTATAAGTATTTTATTTATAATATCCCATAACTTACAAGCACACAGATCCCCTGGTACTGTCCACGATCCTATCCATCCATGGTTGTCTGGTAGAGATCGCTCTTGAGCGATAAGGCCGCCAATTGTACTTAATTTTTAAGTTATTACTGTACATAGTTTATAGTTCAAGTGCAATAAAGAATTTTCTATCTATCTTTCTATCTATCTACCATAGCACATGCTGAGTGGATTTTGTCAGTTTCTCTGTTAATTTTAAAATAAAAATCTCTTAATTTTACAAAATAAACTTGTCTCAAGTTTTAAGAATTTGAAAGATATCCCGATCGATTTTAATTCCTAGTCATATTCCTTGGCAAGCTCAGTTTTATAGGGAAGTATTTTTTAAAAGTCTAGTTATTTATAACATAGATTGATAATTACTTGTAACAGCATAGTATAGTGAGTGCAAGAAATTTTCTTACTTTTGCAATTCGTCATCCCACCTGGCTGGAGGGCGTTCTACACTACGTTTGTTTTTAAGTCGCGGTCTCCACTCAAGAACACGTTACATATGTACACTTAAATACTATTTATGACAAATAAATTATTTTTATGTATGGTATGTAGTGTGTAGTGTTATTTATCATCGTTTATAATCGTCGTCCGAACACTGACACGCGCACTTCGGTCTCCGTGTTTTTATTTCCGTTTACCGGTAAAAATGTCCGAATTTCACTTGGAAAGTGCTTTTAACGATCTATCGAAGCTCGTAGCTTCGTTGGCGACTCAAATTACTGCTCAATCGGCTATGATTGAGGCTCAATCGCAGAAATTGGAAGATCAAGAACTCGCGATCAATAACTTTTCTGCCATTATTACCGAACAGAAGAGGGTATTGGAGAAGTTATTCGCTAAAGTCGAAGAACGGAGCGGTGCGAGGGAGCGGGACGTTCCTACGATAGCCGCACCGCGCGCGAGCGAGACGGCTGCAGCTGCTGCTAACTTGGAGCGAACGTTCTTATCACCAAACGTAACGGTGCGTCCACACAGGGCCCTCAAGAAAGCAAAGCGAGTGAGTGTTGAAGATTTTACCGAAAATACAACTGGCTTAGACGTCATTAAGGAAAATGTGGACTCGTCTATCCAGGAACACGCGGCAAATACGTCATCAGGAAAGTGGACTCTTGTCGCCAACCAGAAAAAAGAGAAAAATGTTCGACTCAGCACTATGCAAAAAGGAGGGAACACTCAAATCTCTTCTTTCCAAGCAGTGGAGAACAAGAAATTCCTGCATGTCTGGTCACTCCATTCGGACACAACTGAAGAGGCCATTACTGAGCATGTAACTAAGCTGTGTGGTTCTACGGATGTAAAGATCCAGAAGATCGTCCCTAAAACCAAGAGAGATTATTCATCTTTTATGATCGGTGTACCGGAGTCGAATTTTGATAAAATCAATAATACTGAATGTTGGCCAGTGAACGCAAAGTTTAATGATTGGGTGTGGTTTCGAGACCCCAAAACCACTAAAAGTGTCGAAAAAGTCTGATAATCAATCACTCCAGGTTTTTTATCAAAATACACGGGGACTCAGGACTAAAACTACAACTTTTTATAGCAATTTGCTGACCTCCACTTGTGACTTATTTGCAATAACGGAATCGGGTCTAAATTCATCAATCCATGACGGAGAACTCATACCATGTGATTTTACGATTCTTCGATGTGATCGAGCGGATGGCCGTAAGCAGGGAGGCGTGTTTTTGGCATCTTCGTCGCGTTACGAACTCAAGCGCATTCCTATCGCTAATGTGGACGCGGCCTTATTCGAGTTAGTTTGTGCGACGGTACACCGTAAAAATATTTTATTGTTCATGTGCTGTGTAGTTTATATTCCACCAAATAGTAATGTTAACGAATATATGCATTTATTTCATATTTTAGAAACAGAGTGTATTAAGTTCGATAATGTGTTAGTATTGGGTGATTTTAATATGCCATCGACAACCGTGGAGATACAAAGTTATATGGAGTATGTGAATGCTTTCTGTGGATTTCGGCAGGTAAACAACTTACTCAATAGTAATAATCGCACGCTAGACTTAGTTTTGTCTACATTACCAGCGAGTGACTTAGAGGTACTTTTGTGTGACGATCCCTTGGTACCTATCGACCCTCAGCACCCGCCGCTCGTCTGTGTGACGGCGGTCACACGTCGAGGAGGCCCTGAACCACCATCTCACCATATAGGTAGGTCAACAGATTATCTTTGTTGGAACTTCGCTAAATGTAACTTTCCTGTGTTATACTACATGTTAGAATGCATAGATTGGAATCCATTACATAAGACTGAGAATTCGGAGGCGGCGTTAGAAATTTTTTATGAAGTAATAAACCAAGCTATTTCCGAGTGTACACCTAAGAAATGTGCTAAAGTAGATAATAAGTCTCGTTATAACTATCCTGAGTGGTATACGGCTGATTTGATACACGAGATTCAGCGCAAATGGCGTTATCATAAGATATTTAAAATTTCGGGTAAACAAAGCGATTACGAAACATTCTCTAAATGCAGGACTTTAGTTAAAATTAAATTATCAGACACTTTTAATGCCTACCAAGATAGGATACAATTAAATTTTAAAAATGACCCTAAGTCATTTTGGAGTTTTATTAGACAAAAACAATCGAAGCGAAATAAAACTCGTATCACTAAAGAGGGGAAGGAATTGAGTGATGAAGAGTGTGCCGAATGTTTTGCTGCATATTTCCACTCTGTGTACAGTCCGGTGCGGCCGGCCCTGGATCCGAGGCAGGCGGAGCGCGGCGCGCCCGCAGGGGCGGACTCCGCACGGGTGCACGTAGCCCAGCTGACGGCCCGTGACGTGCGCGCTGCGCTTCGTGCCTTGAAGCCTAAGCACTCTGTAGGGCCCGATGGCATTCCTCCTTACATTGTAAAAGACTGTCGATTGGTTTTTGAGAAACCTCTATTACATATTTTTAATTTATGTTTAGACGAGTGCCATTATCCTGACCGATGGAAAACGACGCGTGTTATTCCGGTCCCGAAGGCGGGAGGTGGATCCGATGTGAGCAAGTTCCGTCCGATCGCCGTGCTGTCGGCCTTCGCTAAGGTATTCGAGTCTATTCTACACACGTGTATTTATACGCAAGTAAGCGGACGCCTGAGCGACGCCCAGCACGGCTTCCGGCCTGGACGCAGCACGGCCAGCAACTTGCTGTCGTTCGTATCGCACCTGGCTCCAGCCCTGGACGCAGGTCGGCAGGTAGACTGCGCGTATTTTGACTTTCAGAAAGCCTTCGACGCCGTCGATAACGATGTCTTGCTGTCGAAGTTTTCCGCAATAGGTTTCACGCCGCATCTGCTCAAATTCTTCGCGAGCTACCTCAGCGAACGGCGGCAGTATGTGGAGTACGCGGGGTACCAATCGACCCCGTATTACACGTTTTCAGGTGTAAGTCAGGGGAGCAATCTTGGTCCTCTTGAATTCCTTATTATGATCAACGATCTCGCGGGGGTTGTTAAGGAGGCAGGCTGTTTACTGTTTGCAGACGACCTGAAAGTGTTTTTAACAGTAGCGGACGCATCCGATTGTGTGCTGCTCCAGTCCGACATAGATAGGGTGGTCCAATGGAGCAGATCCAACAAGCTACTGTTTAACGTAGCAAAGTGCTCCATGATGAGCTACAGCCGGGCGCACGCCCCTTTGCACTACCAGTATGAGGTGGAGGCGGAAGTTCTGCCGCGATCGACGTCTGTCCGCGACCTAGGCCTCGAAATGGTCCCCGACTTAAGATTCCGGCGCCATATTGTAAATATTTGCGCCAAATCTTTCAGAAACCTAGGTTTTATTTTGAGACAGAGTGTTAATTTTAATAACATAAATGTAATCAAAGTTTTGTATAATGCACTTGTGAGAAGTCATTTAGAAACAAATGCTATAATTTGGAACCCTAATGAAGCTAAGTACAAACTTTTGGTAGAAAAAATACAAAATAAATTCACTCGCTTTCTGTACCTAAAACAATACGGAGTGTATCCATATTACCCGCTGATGTACCCGAGCCTGTTCGTGTTAGGTATGGTAGGGTACTGCAGGCTGTCGGTGCGAAGAGACGTGGCGCTGGTGAAGTACATGGTACGCGTGCTGCGCGGGGAGCTGCACCACCCGGCGGTGCTGGCGGCGCTGCGGCTGCGCGTGCCCAACGACTACTTGGGCGCGCGCCGCCGCCCCGCCATGCTGGAGGTGCCCACTTGTAGGACCAACCTACTTAAGTTTGCCCCTATGTCACTCGCTATATATTTACTCAATGTTCTGTCCAAAAACAGCGTGGACATATTTTACGAAAACCTGCCGAAAGCCATGAAAAAGGCACAAAATGTTATTGAAAAACAATTATAAATTATTTAGTGTTGTGTGTGTGTACAAAAATATGTAATTTTTAGTATAAGTAGTTATAACATCGCCTTAGGGCTTAATAAAAAAAACCTGTTATGATGTTATTATCTCAATAAATAAATAAATAAATAAATAAATAAAAATTTATTTTCAATTGTTTTTTGTAGGTCGTGCTACCAACCTTCATTCTGGAGCCTCGGTCGTTCCTGGATAAATTAGCTGACAGTTATTATCATGCTGACATCCTGTCACAGTGAGTCTATTCAATTTAATTCGATTTCAATTCAATAGGCATAGAGATGTAAGGGGGACTCCAACATCTCGTCTCCCAACCTAACCTGCACGTGGTACACCCTGCTAGATAACGAACTAGGCTCTGGTGAAAATATCAAACAATGTTCATAATTTGATAACTGATTCAATTTACAATTATTTCCATTACTTGACACTGGCAGAAAAGTGTCCAACCAGACACAGTTGCCAGTAACAAAGAGTCATCATCATCAATAGCCATACATTTACAATACAATAAAGTTATAAATAATAATATTTAATAAATAATGCGGGACAATCCACACAGCATTATCTAGCCCCATGGTAAGCAAAGCTTGTGTTATGGGTACTAGATAACTGATATACATAATACAATAGATAGATATTTTTTATTATACATAGAAAACGACTAGAACACCCGAAACAAATATCTGCAGATCGTACACACAATTGTTCCGAGGCGGGAATCGAACCCGCAACCTCCTGCGTCGCAGGCAGACCTTCGCCCCCCTCGCCACATCGGTCGTCTACTAGTTATACGTAGTGTACGCATTTTTCCCACAAATGTATCCTACCTTATTCTTCCTAGGCATGGTAAGGTATTTAAAACTAGAATTGAGATGGGAAATTATGTTCATAATGTACAGTTTTAGTGTGTTTAGAGGCTTATTTATTTATTTATTTATATTATACACAATCCTCTTGTTTAAATGAATATAAGGCTGCACGTCTCTACTAATATTATAAAGAGGAAAGGTTTTATTTTTTGTTTGTTTGTAATTAATAGGCTCCGAAACTACTGGACCGATTTGAAAAATTATTTCACCGTTGGGAAGCTACACTATCCCCGCTGAACAAAGGCTATATTATATTTTCAAAATGGTTAGGGATCCGTACTAGAATCGTGCGAAGCCGGGAAGGTCCGCTAGTACCTAATAATTATGTATACGCGCGCTGAAGACCTAGGCTACTTGCAATTCCGAAGCAAAAAAACTATTTATCGCACTATTTATTTATTTCTTCTTTCCAGGGCCCAGACCATGGAAGAACCCTATCAGCGCTTCAAGCTAGTACTCCGCTGGTTCCTCTCAGGGTTGTACCGCAAGCCCAAAGGCCTGAAGAAACCTTACAACCCGGTGTTAGGCGAGACCTTCCGATGCTGCTGGAAGCACGCAGAACCCAACACTTATACATACTATGTGGCTGAACAGGTAGGACTCTACTGCTGTTGCTATTAGGTCTAGTTTATAATAAAAGCTTCGTCCTTACAACCCGGTGTTAGGCGAGACCTTCCGATGCTGCTGGAATCACGCAGAGCCCAATAAATATATTAATAAATGTATTTTCTTTCTTCTGTCTAACTCTTGCTGAGACAGAGACCGCCGCCGCGACCTCCCACCTCACCTCAAAAGGAGCATCGCGGAGAAACGCGAGCTCCGGCGCGAGTGGGCGCGCTCCCGATGCCCACGACTAAAAGCTCGCCTCAACCGGCTCACCGCCGAGCTCTCGACCGCCGTGCAGGCATGGCGTGGAGAGACCTGGGACCGCGCAATCGACCGGGCCTCCGAGCACGACACCAACCTGCATGCGCTGAACCGGGCGCTCACGCGCCAGCCGGCGCCCACCTACCCGCTGCTGGACCGAGACGGGGTCCGGCGCTTCGCTCCTGCCGACCGTGCCGAGATACTGGCCGAGCATCTGGCGGAGCAGTTCACGCCACACCCTGTTCCAGCAGATGTCAGCTTCGAGACTCTCAACCATCACCACCAGGTTGAGGAGGCAGTTGAGGACTTCCTGTCTGGCCCGACACCGCCCCTAGGTGGGGATTACTTCTTCTCCCCTGCTGAGGTGCGGAAGGCCGTCCTCCGCCTACCCAGGCGGAAGGCGCCAGGCCATGACGGAGTCCCCAACATGGCACTCGCCCAGCTGCCCCGCCGTGGAGTCGCCGCACTCGCCCGGCTCCTCAACGGAATCCTCCGAACGTGCCACTTCCCGGACCCATGGAAGACCGGGCGGGTCATCGCCCTGCCGAAGCCGGGTAAGGACCACCGCCATCCCGCCAGCTATCGCCCGATCACCCTGCTACCAACAGTGGCCAAGCTCCTGGAGCGTCTGCTCTTGGGCCGCCTGGCCTCAACGATCGAGCCACGCCCAGAGCAATTTGGCTTCAGGTCCGGCCATTCCACCACGCTGCAGCTCACCAGGGTAATGCACCACCTCGCAGTCGAGCACAACGCCGGGCGATCCACCGTCGGGGTCTTTCTAGACGTGGAGAAGGCCTTTGACCGTGTATGGCACCCCGGCCTTCTGTACAAGCTCCTGCAGACTCCTACACCGCCAGCCCTCACCAGGCTTGTGGCATCCTTTCTCGCCAACCGGCGGTTCTTCGTCGCAGTCGAGGATGCTACCTCCTCCACCCGGACCATCTCAGCTGGTGTACCGCAGGGTAGCTGCCTGTCGCCCGCCCTATACGCGCTGTACACTGACGACATCCCTACACTGGAGGGCCACCTACACCCCGGGGAGAGGGATGTCTCATTGGCGCTGTTCGCGGATGACAGCGCCTACTTTGCGTCATCCACCAGCCCCACCATCGCAGCCAGCAGGATGCAACGGCTGCTAGACGTCCTGCCGCCATGGCTGGACAAATGGCGCATGGCCGTCAATGTGGGTAAGACGGCCGCGCTGTTTGTCTCCCGCCGCCGCCGCCACCCACCTCAACTCCAGCTTCGGGGCCAGGACTTGGCTTGGAGCTCGCACACGAGGTACCTCGGCATCGAGATTGACAGGTCGTTGAGGATGCAGCCGCAGGTTGACCGCGCGCTACAACAAGCGCGCGTCGCCCGTGCGCTCCTCCGACCTGTCCTGGGATCTCGGCTGCCGCTGAGGACTAAAGTGCGGGTCTACAAGTCCTACGTCCGGTCCCGATTAACCTATGCGGCGCCGAGCTGGTACGCTCTGGTCTCCCAGACCAACAAGGACCGGCTCCAGGCGCTGCAGAACGTGGCTCTCAGGATCTGCACGGGCGCGGGCCGCTACGTCAGGAACGACGTCATCGCCCGCGACCTGCAGATCCAATCCGTGGAGGAATTCGTCGTGCAGACGGCGCGTCGAATGTACGACCGCGCCGACAACGGACGCTACGAGCACCTCCACAACATCGCGCCTCCCCAGCCCCGGCCCCAGGAAGATGACCGCCCGTGGCGACCCCTTCCGCGGGACCTAATACCTGCGGAACCACCATAGAGTCCTTGGGTTTATTAAAAAAAACACAAAAAAAATATATACCTAAAAACAAATGAAGCCAAAAAAAAAAAAAAAAAAACATTGAGAACAGGGAAAAAAAAATATTCCCACAAAACCCAAGGACCGAGGGGTCGTCACCCCTCGAGTTGACGCCGGGGTAATGAGGCCAAGCCTCGAGGCCCCTCTCTGTGCCCCCACCAGGGCCGGAATGAAAATTATTGATTGATAGGCGAGACCTTCCGATGCTGCTGGAATCACGCAGAGCCCAATAAATATATTAATAAATGTATTTTCTTTCTTCTGTCTAACTCTTGCTGAGACAGAGACCGTTTTGTGACTCAATTACAAAAATCTGTTTTGTACTTTATTTTTTTAATAATGTATTTTTATGTTTTTGTATATTGAGTTACAAATAAACTAATCTATTCTACGACCGATGTGGCGCGGTGGGCAAAGGTCCGCCTGCGACTCAGGAGGTTGCGTGTTCGATTCCCGCCTCGGAACAATTGTGTGTACGATCTGCAGAAATTTTTTCCGGGTGTTCTGGTCGTTTTCTATGTATAATAAAAAATATCTATCTATGTAATGTATTGTATTATGTATATCAGTTATCTAGTACCCATAACACAAGCTCTGCTTACCATGGGGCTAGATAATGCTGTGTGAATTATCCTTTATTATTTATTTATATTTACATAGACCTTTTTGTGACTCAATTACAAAAATATGTTTTGTACTTTATTTTTTTAATAATGTATTTTTATGTTTTTGTGTATTGAGTTACAAATAAACTATTCTATTCTATGAATTATTTATTTATTTAAATGATATTGAACTTCAAGAAACTTATCATCCGTTTGTTCCAGGTCTCTCACCATCCGCCGGTCTCCGCGTTCTACGTATCTAACAGAAAAGACGGGTATGTCATCGAGGGAAGTCTACTGGCAAGGTCTAAATTTTATGGTGAGTAAAGCAATAGAAGACCAATAGTCCTGGAAGCTCTAAAGGAAATAGAGCAGTTTGATGTTTGTTTGAAAATGAAAATGAAAAGTTTTTATTTCTTTAAGCTTACAAATAAGCACGTGGACAAAAAATTGAAGTGAACAGTAAAATAATTTTATTTGATAATAATTTATATATAAAATATGACTTGTCTAAGTGCTTATTTTGTAAGCCTAAAGAAATAAATGATTTTTTACTTTTACTTTACTTAGACAGGTCATATATTTTTATACTATTAATAATAATATTTAATAATAATAATGCTGGACAATTCACACAGCATTATCTAGCCCCATGGTAAGCAGAGCTTGTGTTATGGGTACTAGATAACTGATATACATAATACAATACATTACATAGATAGATATTTTTTATTATACATAGAAAACGACCAGAACACCCGGAACAAATATCTGCAGATCGTACAAATATTTGTCCCGAGGCGGGAATCGAACCCGCAACCTCCTGCGTCGCAGGCGGACCTTCACCCACCGCGCCACATCGGACGTCTATTCATTATTATCAATTAAATTATTTTATAGTTCACTTCAATTTTTTGTCCACCGGTGGACGAAGTGAGAAGTAACCACTAGTATGTTCATAACTTATGTGTCTAGTACATATGATTTGCTTATCTGTAAGTTGTTAGATTTTGAGTTGGAGCAAAACTCGTTCCAAGCTTTTTTATCTTCTAGATAATCTGATATTTTGTAATAAGCCTTTTTACAAAGAATATTATTCTCAATTTTTTTTAATTTCATCATCATCATCAGCCTATAGCAGTCCATACCTGCTGGACATAGGCCTCCCCCGATGAGCGCCATAGCGCCCTGTCTTCAGCTTGCCGCATCCAGCATCTACCTGCAGTCCTTCGCAGGTCGTCATCCCACCTGGTCGGAGGGCGTCCTGCGCCCGCGCGGCGTTCGTTCGTCCATGTCTCGAAAAGACGAACTCATTTTGCCTTAACACTTTGAGTGCTGAAAACGCACGGTATGAGTTTTCTACAAGTGACTAATATGCGTAAATCCACACTAGCGCAGCGGCTGAGAAAATACAGATCTTTGTGACTCAGCACAGCCGTAATATTTTTCGAACGAAACGCATGTGCGGCGCAACACAACCGCTGTGTAGAGCGGCAGCACGAATTTTTTAGGTAAAAAAAAAAGATCGCAGTCGTCGAAAAAAAACCGCAGTCAAGACAGAGTGTTAAGACTTGTACAACTTCTTCTTCCAGGTAACTCAACCTCAGCGATACTAGAAGGCTGCGTGCGGATTCACTTGCTGAATTGGGGCGAGACCTATATCACTACCGCGCCGTACGCTCACTGCAAGGGCATCGTTATTGGAACCTTGAGCATGGAGTTGGGGGGCAAGGTACGTATCTATACTAATATTATAAAAAGAAAAGATTTAAGTTTTTGTTTGTTTGTATTGAATAGGCTCCGAAACTACTGGACCGATTTGAGAAATTCTTTTACCGTTGGGAAGCTACACTTTCCCCGGTGAACGTAGGCTATATTATATTTACAAAAAAAATTAGGGATCCTTGCTAAAACTGTACACCCCAGGTGTAAAAAAATTACATAAACATTGCTTACATCGCGTGCGCTGCTAAAAATATTGATGATAGAACAAAATAATGTACTACGGATTTGGAAAACACATCATTATTTACAAAAAGTGTCGCGTCCTTGGGATTATCAAAAAAAAAAAAAAAACCGAAAGCAGCCAAAAAAATATTAAAAAAGCATTGAGAATGGGAAAAAAAAAGATATTCCTACAAAACCCAAGGACCGAGGGGTCGTCACCCCTCGAGTTGACGCCGGGGTAATGAGGCCAAGCCTCGAGGCCCCTCTGTGTGCCCCCACTAAGGCCGGAAAGAAATCTATTGATTGATTGACAGCATATGTCTAACATATGGTAGATGCTGGATGCGGCAAGCTGGAGACAGGGCGCTATGGCGCTCATTGGGGGAGGCCTATGTCCAGCAGTGGACTGCTATAGGCTGATGATGATGATGATATGTCTAACTATTATAGTTAGGTCACAATAAGTGTCCTGTTTTTTAATTTTTTTTGTTGATATGTCGACGCTAGAAAAGGCTCCTTATAAACACGCCACATCGACATAAGATTTCTCCTTAACACTTTGAGTGCTGAAAACGCACGGTATGAGTTTTCTACAAGTGACTAATCTGCGAAAATCCACACTAGCGCAGCGGCTGAGAAAATACAGATCTTTGTGACTCAGAGCTGTAATATTTTTCGAACGACACGCATGTGCGGCGCAACACAACCGCTGTGTAGAGCGGCAGCACGAATTTTTTAGGTAAAAAAAAAGATCGCAGTCGTCGAAAAAAAACCGCAGTCAAAAGTGTGCTTAGGATTGACTGAATCGCGAGCGACTACTGTTCACGCGAAACCTTTACCCTTCTCCACGTCAGTCCTCCAAGGCCTCGCTGGAGTATTTTTACCTTGGTTTAGTCATTCATTCTATACATGAAGTAAAATATATGAATTCATTATTATTATAAAATATTTAAAAGAATTTAAAGTCGGTTTTAGTGTCGTTATAAAATTATTATAAATAATATAATTCTTTTTCAGGTGCAAGTGGTATGCGAATCAACGGACTACCACGCTGAAATAGATTTCAAATTGAGGGTAGGTTGAGAACATTTCTTTGCTGTAAAGGTGCTGTTCTACTGCCACGCACGGAGCGTCTACGCACGTATGTCAGCGTTGCTAGAAAATGTATGTGATGACGTTGACTGCACGCTACCCTCGAATACGAGATTAATGACGTCATAGAGCGCAGCGGTGGGATAGCAGCCTTAAATTATTAATTTAGAATTAGTATTTACATTGAGTTTTCTCGTCATCCATACTGTATTGTACACACAATTGTCCCGAGGCGGGAAATCGAACCCGCAACCTCCTGCGTCGCAGGCGGACCTTCGCCCACCGCGCCACATCGGTCGTCAAATAATAATAAAATTAATAATAATAATGCATTTATCATTTCCAGTCATTCCTGAGCAGCGCAGACCAAACCAACGCCATCTCTGGGCGGATCAAGAAAGGCAAGGACGCGATAGGGACGATCGATGGCTTTTGGGACGGACGGATCGATATTAAGGACAAGAAGAGCGGCGTGAGTATCGCTTACCTACATATCTTATTTTACTAATAAATAAATAATGCTGGACAATTCACACAGCATTATCTAGCCCCATGGTAAGCAGAGCTTGTGTTATGGGTACTAGATAACTGATATACATAATACAATACATTACATAGATAGATATTTTTTATTATACATAGAAAACGACCAGAACACCCGAAACAAATATCTGCAGATCGTACACTCAATTGTTCCGAGGCGGGAATCGAACCAGCAACCTCCTGCGTCGCAGGCGGACCTTCGCCCACCGCGCCATATCGGTCGTCTAATACATAGTTGTAAGTACACGCAGTACATACGCCTAAGCGGCAGAATCTAGCGATCTAAAATAAGTCTTATGTATCAGACTATCAGTTACCCAAGAACACGTGTTCTTGATTGGAGAATACGACTCCGACCAGGTGGGATGATGACCTGCGAAAGACTGCAGGTAGATGCTGGATGCGTCAAGCTGAAGACAGGGCGCTATGGCGCTCATTGGGGGAGGCCTCTGTCAAGCACTACGACAAAAATTTCAAAACTAAATCAGCAAAAATCCAGCTAAATCGGCCCAGCCGTTCTCGAGTCTTAGCGAGACCAACGAACAAAATTTTTATATATAATAGATTTTAGGAAAACTAACAGCTAGGTAACTAAATACTAAACACAGTGTGTAAATAAGGGCTATTTATAAAATAAAATAAATATTCATAATAAATGAATTATGAATTACGTTCGCAAGAAAAAAAAATAACAAACCGAAAATAACAAATCGAATTAATTTAAAATTTTAATAAATTAGTTAAAAAATCACGTCCCAACACTTGTTACAATACAATACAATATAACTTTATTGCACCATCAATACAAAAAAATTATAAAAATAATAAAGGATCTTAATATTAATTATAACTAGTGGCACAATCGGCGGCCTTATCGCTAAAAGCGATCTCTTCCAGGCAACCTTTGGATGGATAGGATCGCTATGTTTTAAAGCTGACGGTGGCGTAATTATCAAAATAATTATATATAAAATAATTGATATTTATCTTATATAATAGAACAAAAAAAAAACCGGAACAATTAACATAGAAAATAAAACTAAAAATAAAAATCAAGAAATCTTATCAAGAGTGGTCAGATAGTGTTGATGTTCGTGTTTTTGTAGATCAGGTAAAAAACGTTAATAATTCTGTTGATATATTATCTTTGTTTTATCGTTAAAAAAACCGCATCAAAATCCGTTGCGTAGTTTTTAAAATCTAAGCATACATAGGGACAGACAGACAGCGGGAAGCGACTTTGTTTTATACTATGTAGTGATTATTTATCCACAGGAAGAGTTCAATCTCCTCGACGTAGCGTTGCTAAAAGAACAAAGACTACCCCGATACCTGGTGAAACTGGACGAGCAGACAGAGTTCGAGTCTCAGAAACTGTGGATCAAGGTCTCGGAAGCCATCGCGAATGATGATCAGGTGAGTGAATTAACAAATTAGTGAATGAAAGAATGAGTGAATGAACGAATGAGAGAATGAACGAATGAGTGAATGTATAGCGTCTACCTCGGGAGATGATGAAACTGGACACAACAACAATACAAAATAAAATCAAGAAAATGGTCCACAAATCATTCTGAATGAATGATGACTGAATGACCGTATGAACGATACATTATTTGACTGTGATCTTTCAAAGAAAATATTAATTATAAACTTATCTGTATTTATCTGTGCCGTTATCACTTTAAACTCGTAATATTTTTGCCTCTAATTATGTATTTATCCACGGGTTCTTATCGTGTTTATTTACCTATTTTTCCAGACGTTAAAAATATTTATAAAAGCCTCTGTTTAATAAACATTCGTTTTAGTACGTTTCAGTATTTTAATTACTATATACTTTCTTCAGATTGCAGCCACAGAACAAAAAACTGTCATTGAAGAGGCACAACGCGTGCGCGCCAGAAACGTGGTCTCGTCGTGGGCCCCTCGCCTGTTCCATAGAGAGGCGGAGGTGGTAGGACCTGACGGTAGGTACCAGTTTATTGTAGGAACGAATGAATGAATGAATGAACTAAATACTGTCATAGAAGAGGCACAGCGAGTGCGAACAATGAACATTGTTACGTTGTAGATCCCTTGGCTTTTCTATAGAGAGGTGGAGGTAGAAGGACCAGATGGTACGCACCAGTTTATTATAGCAACGAACGAATGAGTGAATGAATGAATGAACGAAAGACTGTCATTGAAGAGCCATGGGGTCTTAGGTAAAAGGTATCGACATATATTTTTATCACTATTGATGAAATAAGCACAGTTATAATGTGTCTTTTTAGTTACGGTCGTTCAAGACTTAGTTTTTGACAAATTTATCGACAGAGGTTACAGAGTTACTAACCACTCCATGACATTCGTTATTTTTAAATAAATAATGCTGGACAATTCACACAGCATTATCTAGCCCTATGGTAAGCAGAGCTTGTGTTATGGGTACTAGATAACTGATATACATAATACAATAAATTACATATATAGATATTCTTTATTATACATAGAAAACGACCAGAACGACCGAAACAAATATCTGCAGATCGTACACATAATTGTTCCGAGGCGGGAATCGAACCCGCAACCTCCTGCGTCGCAGGCGGACCTTCGCCCACCGCGCCACATAGGTTGTCAAACAAGTTTTACAAGTTTTAAGTCTGACTTTTGTTTTAAAATCAATTCTTATTATCTGTTGTATTCCTATCTACACTTTTTTAATTTTAATTACATCTATACAATTCAATTTAATTTCATTACACACAAATTGTAAATCTGACATTGCACACTTAAAGGTAGAAATACATTTTTTTTTTTTTTTTTTAATTTAGGTTTTACAATCTTTTAACACTTTGAGTGCTGAAAACGCACGGTATGAGTTTTCTACAAGTGACTAATATGCGTAAATCCAAACTAGCGCAGCGGCTGAGAAAATACAGATCTTTGTGACTCAGCACAGCCGTAATATTTTTCGAACGAAACGCATGTGCGGCGCAACACAACCGCTGTGTAGAGCGGCAGCACGAATTTTTTAGGTAAAAAAAAAGATCGCAGTCGTCGAAAAAAAACCGCAGTCAAAGTGTTAACAATGTTTATGTCGGTTGACTTAGTAACAGTGAAGAAACTTAAATTAATCAAAACAACCACTTCTGGAATTAACAAAACAAAAATAACACTTAATTAAAACAAACACTTTATTAGAACTATATTACTTAACTAGTTACATATTTTAATCATACTTAACTTACTACCTATGTACCTACGTTTTGCTACTTATGAAGCTAAGTTGCCACTTGAGCCAGCACAGTTCGCTAGGTCAAATAGCAATCTAGCCTCTCTGGAGTAGGGATAAGCTAGTATTTGGTGGAAAGAATACATTGAATCACATTTATGCCTCAACACCTGTAAAGTAAAGTAAAAGTAAAGTAAAAAATCATTTATTTCTTTAGGCTAACAAAATAAGCACTTAGACAAGTCATATTTTATACATTAAATTATTATCAAATAAAATTATTTTACTGTTCACCTCAATTTTTTGTCCACTAGTGGAAGAAGTGAAAAGAAACCACTAGCATGTTCATCTCTTATATGTCTAATACATGGTTATTTGCCTTTTTTAAGTCTAAATATAATATGATTCGATACATGTCAATATTTAAGTAAAGCTATGCACAACAACAAATTACTTACTACATACTATTGTCGGTGCGAAACTGAGCGACATCTGGCCAAGCATTAACATCATTGAGATAATCATTTATGGAGTAGAAAGCCTTCTTGATGAGATTTAGTTTTATGTAATTTTTAAATTTACGAATAGGGAGCTCAGTTGCTTCAGATGGAAGCTTATACACTACAGCCTGTATACACTACACATGTATTTCATGCAATAATATATACTTTACTTTATTGATTAGGCAAAACCATAGATGGCAAGAGTTCGTATTAAATTTAGTGTTTTTTCTTTACAGGTATTATCGACCAAGGATGGAGATACAAGCACATCAACACAGCGTAAGTTATCAAATAATGTTACATAAAGTTATCCTAATACTAAGTAAATAATAATAAATAATGCTGAACAATTCACACAGCATTATCTAGCCCCATGGTAAGCAGAGCTTGTGTTATGGGTACTAGATAACTGATATACATAATACAATACATTACATAGATAGATATTTTTTATTATACATAGAAAACGACCAGAACACCCGGAACAAATATCTGCAGATTGTACACACATTTGTTCCGAGGCGGGTATCGAACCTGCAACCTCCTGCGTCGCAGGCGGACCTTCGCCCACCGCGCCACATCGGTCGTCAAGTTCAGACTACCGCGCGCAAGATCTTTCACCGCGCGCTGACGCGGTAAAAGATCTACAAAATTATATCGACCTGTTCAGTTGATTTTTACCGACGGCCGCTGGGGCAAACGTGTTCTTGAGTGGAGACCACGACTCGGTAAACGTAGTGTAGGACGCCCTCCGACCAGGTGGGATGACGACCTGCGAAAGACTGCAGGTAGATGCTGGATGCGGCAAGCTGAAGACAGGGCGCTATGGCGCTCATTGGGGGAGGCCTATGTCCAGCAGTGGACTGATATACAGTGATCGGAATTAGGTGGGCTAAAATACCTAAAGTTCAAAGAACAGAGGCAAAAAAAAATGGAGACTTCCTTACTACAATAATTTTATTGGACCCAATTGGGACAAAAATGGAATACTTGTCGCAGTTAGCATGTATATTTAATATTAATGTTTTTATAATATTATGAACTAATTCAAATCATTTTTAACCATCCAACTGCAAGAAGTTTAATATTTTATAACTTACATTTCTAATTGTTATTAGCTCAGGTAAAAAACTGATTCACCTCATTGTTTTCTTTTCCCAGAACAGCCGAAGCTTGTTGTCTCTTTCTAGATTTTGCTATATTTTGTTTGTCACTGGTTTGCAGTGTAAGTACCTATTCAAAAAACAATGACAAAAAGGTTGATGGATAGGGTTGAGGGCGTGTTTCGCATTCCTAGAGTCGTCATGCGTGCTTCACTCACTCCTGTAGCTACCCCCGTTGTGTACGCATCTCTGACTAATGAACTTTTATTTGACCAGTGTTTGTTTTATCGTTTATTGGATCTGCTTCACATGACTACCTTGGCTTGAATTTACGGACTTCGATTTACTGCTACTGCAACTACATCACAGCCTTCACTGATACCTACTTGCTTTGGCAATCAAAGTACTTGGTAGGTAAGTCTTTGATTTTAACTAAAATTTTAATACATTCTAACGATTAAACTATTTTTGATACATTAACCAAATTCAAACAATTTTATTCAACAACTTATGGATCATATTTTAAACAATTGCTTTATGTTTTAGTCCGTGCACAAATTTTATACCTACTTACTCGCAATTGTACCTATCATTAAACCATTTTTTTACGCTAAGAAGACACCCCGGGATAAAGGTAACCGTATATTTTTTCTCGTTATTTACAGTAATTGTGCAATCAAATGGCGACCAAACCTACCGAAGGGATTGTACTGTCGTGGATTAAAGATCACCCTGAATTGTACTACGACCCCGCTAGCACTACGATATATTGTTCTAAATGTGAGAATACTATTCTATGCAAGAAAAGTAATATCAAGAGGCACATTGATGGGCCGAAACACCAAGGTACTGCTGGCCGCCGAAATCAATTATTTTATCTTGATTTAATACAGTTTCTTATATTGTGTAACATACCCTGGTCACGAGTAAATCGACCAGAGTTTAAAACTTTTTTACTTAAATATATGTGTTGTAAATGTACAAAAGTTAAAACGATTCCCGATGAATCGTTATTGAGAAAAGTTTACTTAGATATTGTTTTTTAAAAAAAAATTGCTTCAATTTATGACCATGTTCATAATCAAAAACTTTGGATTTCTCTAGATGAAACTACCGATTATTTAGGTCGTTATATTGTAAATTTTCTAGTAAAACCTTTAAATGTGGTAACAAACAAACCATTTTTAATAGCTTGCAAAATGTTAGAAAAGGTGAATGGAGAGACAGTAGCTCAATTTGTGATTGGATGTTTAGAAAATATGTGGGGAGACTCCTATGAAGCCAAAGTAGGAGATGTTTTAGTATTATGTTCTGATAGCGTAGCATATATGTTAAAAGCAGGAAGAATTTTAAAAAACTATTTACCGAATATGATGCATGTAACCTGTTTAGCACACGCTCTTAATCTCGTTGCAGAACAGATAAGGGCAGAATATGTGGATGTTGATAGGTTAATTTCAAATGTAAAAAAGATATTTTTAAAGGCTCCCAATAGAGTAAAAATATTAAAGGAAAGGTTTCCGAACATGCCATTACCACCAGAACCTGTCATAACAAGGTGGGGTACATGGCTAGAAGCAGTCTCGTATTATGCCAAATATTACGAACAAATTAAAACGATTGTAAGACTTCTTAGAAGCTCTGAAGCTTTATCCATCAGGCACGCTAAAGCTGTGCTAGAAAAAGAAACCGACTTAGATTATAAAACCGATTTAGATTATATTGACGAATATTTTAAAATCATTCAAATTTCATTAAAACGATTACAAAAGTCTAATTTATTGTTAACAGAATCTTTCCAGATATTTGACGAAACCAGAATAATTTTAAGCTGGTGTTCATCTGAAAGAGTCAAAATAAAACTAGAAAACGTTATGGACAGAAATCCCGATCTAGATGCATTAAGAGATATTTGTGAGAATTTAGAAAAAGAATCGGAGAATGAAAATGAATCTTTGTCATACTATAAATATGTACCTATAACTTCAGTTGATGTTGAAAGGTCCTTTTCTACCTATAAATGGATCTTAAGTACAAAAAGAAATCGTTTAAAAATTGAAAATATGGAAAAACTCATGATAATTTATTTTAATACTTCAGACGAAAATACATCTGATGATGACAAAGAAAACTCCATTCCTGATGCTGATGAAACATTTAGCTATTCAGATTAACTGACTAATTTCTACATCAACTGAAATAATATTCTCCTGTGTCTCTTAACATTTGGTTACTTTCATAATTTTTACATTGATTCCAATGATTGTACAACATGAATAAATGGTGTGAAAACTATAAAATTGTTTTTTTAACCTTGTTAGTCACACTAATATTATAAATGTGAAAGTTTGGATGGATGTTTGTTACTTCTGGGACGAAAAAATAAACGGACGAAAAATTGGGACGAAAAAATATTTAGTCTTAAGGCGTCTCCATTTGGTCTCTGTTATTTTTCGAACTTTAGGTATTTTAGCCCGCCTAATTCCGATCACTGCTGATATAGGCTGATGATGATGATGATAGAAAACGACCAGAACACACATAATGCTTATTTATTACTAGCTGCACCACGCGGCTTCGCCCGCGCGGAAATCGATGTGTCAAATGGTTTATAAACCTACCCCTTGAATCACTATCTGTTAAAAAAACTGCATCAAAATCCGTTTGTTTTTTTAGAGATCTAAGCATACATAGGGACAGACAGACAGCGGGAAGCGACTTTGTTTTATAATATTTAGTAATTTAATTTGTTAATGTTTTTCTTCCCCAGCCCATGGCTCCCAGAAGAAAGCCTAGAATACGAGGAAGAGTTCGTGATCCAAAGCGTAGGCCGAGGGAACAAGGCGCTTCGCCCCTCACTGACCACCGATCGAGCGACCTCCTCCCCGCGACTGTTAGCCAGGGCTTCAGACTCGGAGTCGCAAGACGAGCTGCCGCGCGCGAAGATATCCACGTGAGTCGCGAGTCGCTTTTGTACTCATGAGTCACTGGCTATGTGAGACCACGTCCACCCAACGTTATACAAATACAAAATACAAATACAAAATATTTATTTACCAAAAAGCTTACAAATAATAATAACACCTTAACTTAATTTATGTACATATTCTTACATTATAGAGTTGATACATTGAGGTGTTGCAGTTAACAGTGACCCCCGCACTAGGCTAGTTAGTTATAGTATCCACGTGAGAGACGGCTGTAAAGTTTCGCTTTTATATTTATATGTCACTGTCTATGTGAGTCCGAGAGACGTGTACCCGACATCAAGGTATCCACTTGAGTCGCCACTGTACTCAGGAGTTTGGGTTTTTGTACTCGTGAGTCCCTGTCTATATGAGTCAGACATAGCCGACGGTACCGCGATCCTCTTTTGGTAGGATATCCTTACGAGTCGCCTTTATACTATATAAAGTGTTTATGAATAAAATATCTGGAAATTGGCGAAATAAAATAATATATTTTATTAATATTTATTTATTTATACTTCTTGCACGAAAATAAAATAACACAAAACTTATTCTAGAAAATTTAAACAAAGGCGAACTTAACCCTAAAAAGAGTTCTCTTCCAGCAAACCTTATTGGGAGAGAGAGAGACAAAGTGAAGAGAGAAGTGGGTACATGTGCATAAACGAAATGAAATAAGAAATAGATAAAAGATTAAATTTTAACTAATTTATTACTTATACTAATATATACTATATAACAATAACAAATATAAAATACTATATAACCTAAATTCCAAAAATAAATAAATTCAATACTTACATAATATACATATAATATATACATAAAATACAACAGAATTATGAAGATAGATAATGCTCTTTGACTTTACGCTTGAAAACGAAGAGTGAGGGGCTAGCACGAATTTGGTGTGGGAGAGAATTCCACATCCTGACCGATTCGACAGTAAAGGAGCCACCGTAGCGGCTGGATGAGTGAGCAGGAAATTTTAAGAGAATTAAAATTTCCTGCTCACTCATTAATGTACCTAATTAATTTGTATCTATTTTTTATTTAATAATTATTAGGTATCTTACAAGATATATGTATAACATTAATTATGTACATTTATTAATAAAGAAAATGAAAATCATAGAATAGAAAGTAGTAGTATAATTAGAACTTAGGTAAGCGACCTAAATATGCACATTTTGCAATAAATCAATGGAGTGAAAAACTCACAAATACCAACATTTTTATTAATAGCGCACTACAAGGAGTCACTTTCAACCATACATATGTCCTTTTACCCATGAGTCACTTTCAACAATATGTCCTTTTACCCATGAGTCACTTTCAACAATATGTCCTTTTACCCACGAGTCACTTTCAACCATATGTCCTTTTACCCATGAGTCGTGTACTAATACGTCTTGTTCTTTCACAGAAGGACCCTGAAGAACACCCTTCTATCCATCGAGTCTTCTCTCCACGAACAAAATATGGCAATCGAAAGATTGTCCAGACAGGTGGAAACACTGACATCCGGTGTTAGTAATCAAGGCAACAGGCCTCATAGTATGGGACGAGTGCCACATTCGACGCATTCTTGGGACCTTTTTGGCGGATTCGTTCTAGCTATAGTGTTGCAAGCTTTGCTAAACTGGCTTTTTTATCATAAAGACTAGTTTACGTACCGCTTTCTATCTAGAATTGTCATATATAACCGAGCATTGATAGTATCGACAGTTAAAATCATAGGTAATCTATCGATTTGGATATTTGCAGATGAATACTGACATATTTTACATGCAAGAAATGTCAGTGTAGTTCCTCAATAGTCTTACCATATTTGGCTGTCTAAAGTCGAATTTAATACATTTATTTATGGAGTGGTGAAATTTAGCCCACCCATAGGCAAAAGCAGAAGAAAATTGAATATTTGGAACGGTTTATAGTACCACAAACGTATCTGTTAACTAAAGAAAGCCATTGGTGTCGATTCTGTTGTTTAAGAATTAGCTAAAATTAGGATTTAGGAATGTCGAATAGACGAAAGCTATTCTATGTTTGAAAAATTTGACTGACAGGTTTAAAATTAGGATGAAAGCTCTAAAGTTAGGATGACAGCTCTAAAATTGGGATGACAGCTCTAAAATTAGGATGACAGCTCTAAAATTAGGTTGACAGATCAAACAACTCAACATAGTTAAAATAGCTATAACCCTATTCTTGGCATTACATTTTTAGCTATGATTAGAAACTTCAACCTAATTTTAGGAAGCATCTGATATGGAGTTTTTGTAGGTACCTACCTTTCATGCTATACAGCATAATGAAATCTTAGATAGGTGCCTAATTGATAACTAGCAACATTATATAATAAATATTTATTTTGCTTACAGCAACACCAACTACCCAACTTAGACAGTTTTTTTTTTCAAACACATTCTAATTTAGGTATTTTTAGGATCTGTCTATAGAATACCATATTTTTTAGTTCAACCTAACTTAGAAAATTTAGAAAACGTAAAATTTAAGTTAGGAATCCTAAACAACAGAATCGACACCATTAACTAATTTGTGACCCTATTCAGCTGAACTAGTCGCTTCACTATGACAATGGCATTGAAATAGAGTGACATATTTTGGCACAAGGTAGAGGTTTCTTCTTCGCTTCTTTATTTTACCTTAAAGGGATTGAAAGAAAAATCAAAGAGATCACTAGGTTTATTTATACAATACAATACAAAAATTATTTATTGTACACCATAATCAAATTAATCATTACAAAAATATATTATATGCGACAGGTACAATGGGCGGCCGTATCGCTTAGAAGCGATCTCTTCCAGGCAACCTTTAGATGGAAAGAATTATATGAATTTAAGAAAAGGCAGGGGGTGTACCACAGGTTATCTAAACTATCAGGTACAGGTATACAGATTATCTATTTATGTAACGTATCCAAAATTCCTGTAGGTCAGGAAATAAAATACTTGGATATTTTGATTCTACCTTGATAGATAGATAATGCATTTATTTGACACTGCACATGATATAAAGGTAACAATAATGGTAAACAATAAGTAATAGTATAAAAAAATTAAAAAGTGGAGATTTAAAAATTGTGTGCGTGCTGCAGCCTGTGAAAAAGGCAATAGCTCAGCGAAAAGCTTTGCTCTAAGAGCAAAACACTGATTTTCAGTTGCACCTTGAAAGAAACTGCAAATAGAGACACACGTCAAAAGTCGAGCTGGTGACAGGGCGCTATGGCGCTCATTGGGGGAGGCCTATGTCCAACAGTGGACTATCATAGGCTGATGATGATGACGTCAAAAGTGCCAAAGTTGACATTATTCTATCAATCTCTCCTTGTAAATAGCACAAAACTAGATAGTGCGTGCGGTATCTTTGTGACGATTCTGGTATGGATTCCATTGTCATAGTAAAGCGATTGGTTTAATGAATTAGGCCATTGTAGTGGACATACCAATGAAGTTCTTTCGCAGTTTCAATAGAAAATAACTCTGGTAAAGCTGTAGCCAAAATTCAAAGCGAATAAGTGATATTTCGTTAGGATACGCGATTTTTCTCGCACATCTATTAAATTGTGTAAAGCTGAGACATAACCTATACGAATAAAATTCGTACGCAATACCTATTACTGGTCAATAGGCTATATATGTGGTCCCGATTGTATACAAGTTTGAGCGTAGGAAAAGTGTTTGCAATAGAAAATACAAAAAAAACGAAAAGAACGACGTAAAATACAATAAATCGTAAATTATTGAATAAAAATTGACTCGGGGTTTCCCCCTTTAGAGTCTGCAAAAAGTGCAAAAAGGGAAGTCTCGTGGCGAAACGGTGAGCTAACATTAGTAACGCAACAAAAGTAGTACATTGGAACACGCGCGCCCTCACTTTCTAAGAGACTTCTCTTTTTGCTTATTAATTTTGTGACACCTTGTACATATTGCTAACACTTTTCCGTTGCCAGAATCAGACCTTTGTTTCGGCGAAAATCTCCCAAAAATAAATGTAAATAAGTGACAGAACAATTAAAAAAATATAATTAAAATGTATTATTATATTAAAAATAAAATGCAAATTCTTATGATGATAATCCCTAAGCTTGTGTTGGTCTTCACCTATACGCCTAAGTATTTTAAACATACTTCTTAACATGTTGCTTGCGAACGATGTGCTCGGGTCGCACTGCAGAGACTGGGCAGTGGATGCGTTAATTAAAAAAAATTGTTTGTTTCGAGCACAGGAATCATAATATAATATCATATAATATATATATATAATATTTCTTTAATGCGTTGTTTGAATTATTTTAAAAATAAAAAAAGCGCTACTCGGGAGTTTTCCCGTTTTTGGGGTAAATTCTAATTTGGCTCCCCTAGAAAATGTTCGATTAATTCTTTGATTGAAGACAACTTGAAGGACCTTTTAGAGGCAGAGGACAAAATTACTAAGTTTTTTATACCTTTGTCTAAGGTATTGATAAAAAAACGAGTTACGTTATGTAATTAAATTGATTTTTAGTATAATTTTTTTGAGTTCTTGAAACGTTTCTACATTTCTATACTACTCGTACTATATACATTTGCGTTCCGTAATCACGGTTTCTGTATTCGCGGCATTTAGGGAACGTATGAACAAGGAGCTTTTACTGTATAACAATTTCTATATAACTATTGCAAGTATTTTCCATTCGTTTCATTGTCATTCCACTGCCGGGCAAAGGCTCGATGAAAATGAAAACAAAAGGGCGTATAGGTTAGGAAAAAACTAGAAACGCGTGGTATAAAAATAATTTGATTATATCAAAGCCACGAACTATGGCAATAATTGGCGTTTCTTTGGTCTAAGCCTTGTCAATTTAAAGACATTTGACTAAAATCGATATTGCCAGCTACGATTTCGCAATAAAGCTAAAATGTCGGCTGGATGTCGCCATATCTAGACTAAAATAATTTGACAGCACTAAAAATTACGCTTTTAAATTGACACTGCTAAATTAAAGTATATTATATTATTTTTAAATACGACGCTATTTAAATAAATACATATTATATACGCAACAGCGTATAGGGGACAAAGTTGTTTTTTTTTTATAAAAACACATTAACCACAGATCTATATTAATAAAAAAGTCAAATATTAAGTAATGAAACATTGGTTTTGACGACCGATGTGGCGCGGTGGGCGAAGGTCCGCCTGCAACGCACGAGGTTGCGGGTACGTTTCCCGCCTCGGAACAATTGTGTGTACGATCTGCAGATATTTGTTCCAGGTGTTCTGGTCGGTTTCTATGTATTATAAAAAAATATCTATCTATGTAATGTATTGTATTATGTATATCAGTTATCTAGTACCATAACACAAGCTCTGCTTACCATGGGGCTAGATAATACTGTGTGAATTTGTCCAGCATTATTTATTTATTTATCGAAAAGGAACACCTAAAATATGATATTTTCTTAAATGTACGTAATAATAGTTATAAAATAATTGTTTCGTGAACGACTCTGTTATCTATATTGCTGTTTTGAAGACCTATGATACTGAGCTATCATTAAAATATTGTGCTTTTAGTAAATTTTAAACTATAAATTAAATATGAAGAAAAATATAATTACATCAGTTCCATTGCAAACCTTCGTTAACTCGATACAAAGCTTGTATTAATAATATTTCTAAATGAAGTCTTTATACTAATAAATAAATCGAATCGTTGTAAAAAAATTACATGTCATAAATTGCCAGTGTCAATAAAAGACATGTTTTTTAAATGATTTTGCTTGGAAAATTCATTGAAGTTAATAACTACTGTGTTAATAAATACAATGATCGCATCGAGTTGGTGTTGCCATTACTAAAAATACTTGTTAATTATTTAAGTTAGTACGCAATGTACATCGACCAAAATTAGTGTATTTTTTTCTAGTTTACGGATTTATTGCCGTGTGTGGCAACAATTTTGTTTTCTTTTTATTACAAAAATCCAAAAAGTGAAGACAGAAAAATGTGAACGCATTTGTGTTTATGTTATTTCTAGGCAAAATAATAAAAAATATATAGGAAAAACAAATAAATTATGATTTAAATAAATGAAAATTGACACATCTTCCTTTTAATCATCGTGTCATTAATAATGTAATCTTACGAACAATGTTTCCTGTACTTTCCATTATTTTATAATTTAGATATAGATATAAATATACATTTCGAGTTATGATTGCAAATTCACACATAGAACCAGAATCTCAAGGCATAAGTAGTGTTAGAATTTAATTTAATTTTTTTTAATAATTGTGAACCAAATAATAACCCCATGGCAATAGTTTTTTAAACTAAATATTCATATTTAAAAAACTATTGCCCATGGGGTTATTATTTGGTTCACAATTATTAAATTTTTTTAAAACAAATTCTTGAGATTCTGGTAAACTTACATATATATTATATTATTATATATTATATTATTATTGCCAAACTTGGGTGTTTTCCAAATTTTATTAGTGAATGTATTTTGTTAGTAATTTAAAATGTTGTTTTTTTTTGTTATCATTTATCAAACATGTTTGTAAGCATATTTCTGATAACAATGTAACATTAAAGAAAACGAAATGCTTGTTTCATCAAATTAAAATATAAATACATTGGAATCTCGAAAGTATTTCGCAAAACTTTTCGCTGCATTCAGAATTTATCAAATTAATAATAATGCTTGGTTATAGCACGCTGTTTGTATTAAAATGCAAGGGTTGCCACTTAAAATATAGGTCTGTGTTGCCATCTTAAGTATTATTACCCTTTAAATAGGTAATTTAAAGATGTTATTGCTACATTTTGGATATATTCATAATTTGTTTTATAAAATTATTATGGATTATTGTCACTTAGACTAGATTGTTGATATTTCGTTATTTTATCCAGTGAATTATATATTATTTTGAAGATTATTATGGGTTTTATTCGAAATACCTATTTACCTTCCTATACACTAGAAAAACTCGATGTAGTATGTTTGTAAACAAACCACCCACACTGAATTTTAGGTTTAAATTCATTTCGTAGCCGCGACTTATTACGCAATTGGCATTAACTTTTCTATTTGAGATAATTCATTAATTACCAACATAGTGTAAAACATGAAATGAAATGAAAGTTTATTTCTTTAGGCTTACAAATAAACACTTAGACAGGTCATATTTTATTCTATTAATTATTATATAATAACATTATTTTCTCCAAAACACAAATAGCCGATGCTGCCCAAAAAGCCGCCAAACTCAAGTGGGACTGGGCTGGACATGTTTGGCGTATGTCAGACCAGCAGTGGGCGAAGATCGCCACTGACTGGGTCCCGGACGGACAACGGCCACGAGGAAGGCCTAGGCGGAGATGGCGGGATGAGCTCGACCTATACAATAAGGAGTGGGTTCTCCTTGCTGAGGAACGAGATGAGTGGAAGAAGGGGAGGGAGGCCTTTGCCCTGCAGTGGGACACCCCGGGCTAATATAATAATAATAATAACATTATTTTGATGTTCACTTCAATTTTTTGTACACTATTGGAAGAAGTGAGAAGAAACCACTAGTATGTTCATAACTTATGTGTCTAGTACATATGATTTGCTTATCTGTAAGTTGTTAGATTTTGAGTCCGATGAGATATTCTACATTACCTCCAACATATTAGTTAAAAATTTTACTGAAATTCTGTGAGTTTTAGTTATTTGTACCGTGTTTGTTCAAAAACATTCTACATGAATGTAATAATTAATTTTATTTGTTGTAATAATAATATGATAATAAGTCTGAGTGGAGTTGATTGGATTGAGAGATGCATCTTAGGATGTAGACTCGGGGGTGGAAGTGTCTAATGGCGTGATAGCTAGGAAACCCGCTCACGAGCAGTCTTCGTGATGGTGAAATCGGGGCCGCACCTCTCGACACCCCTCAGTCGTTTGCGCCGATGTTGTTCCTCTCCGGTAATTTACTCCGGCTTTTTAAGGAACCCATCCAGCATTCGGCAAGCCACCGTCTGCCACTCTTAACATTATGAGTGACTTGTTTATGGCAGACGTCCGCAATCTCCCCTATAGCCCGATTACCCAGTCCATCCATCCATCACAATAGCCTGGTTTTATATCTTTCATTATTCTTTGCAATAGTCTCTACACCTGGCGGATACCATCTTTGGGTGTATCATATTGTGCACCCGAGGATGATACCCGCTATGTGTAGCCATCGCCTTTAGATTAACTTATCAAAGGGCCTATGTGCTGTTGGCTTCGGCCCCATGCAAGCCTTCCAAAGGACCGGGTCACTTTATGGCCTGAAATCATGGTAAATGATAATAAATCATTTATGTCAGACCATAGTAAGAGATCTTATTTAACTTATTCTACGGTCCAAAGTATAATACCTTAAAGCTAGCATATGTACATACATAAAATATTAATAGACTTAATTAATAACACGCCATTTTGTGATTACGGCTTGTGCCTTTGCTCATGCCTTTGTGGACATAAAATCTTGGATCGTCATTACAAGTTCTATTAATTTTTTTCTTAGATTTAGTAAATTATTTAAATAGCTACCTACTACTAATAATAGGTGATTGGTGACGCAATTGCGGATACTTGTAGTAATCAAATCAAACTTGTAGTATTAAAAGTACTGACTTATTAGGCTGGCTTTCCACGAAAAGCTGCGCGGTTGCAGACCGAAAGCCAAGCTAGCGTCTGTTGATTAATTTAACTTTGTTTAGGTACCTATTGAATGTAACTTAGTTTTTATTTTTACCCAAATCTGCCGTTTTATCTTTCTTTTTTGAATTAAATCATTACAAAATGATTAGCTTAGCTTTTTTTTCTTGTGGAAACTTATAATTAGCCGTCAGAAACGTATAATTAGCACATACCATGTTTTATATAGGTAACCCGGAAAAAAAAAACTATTTACACGCCATGCCACTTGACGAGACGCGACGCGATGCATTGATTTGACTCAAATCGTTAGAATATTCTAAATTCTATGACAAGAAACACATGAACTAAATAAAAATAAGTGTTAAACACAGCGCCATCTGAGGCGCACGCGTGGCACTACGTTCTCATCGTAGATCGATCGCTTCTTGTATGGTTCGGGCAATCGCCGAGGCGGCGCTGTTGCACGGCTTATATAAGGAGATTTCAAGATGGCGCTGGGCCTCTTTCCCGCTCCACACCAAACCGAACACGTCATTCTCTGAATAAATTTCTTTCTGTTATACTGGCTGGCTTTGATTTCCTGCAATTTTACAATAAGTATTATTTTACATCTATTTTGAAAGGTATTACCTAATACAATAGATAAATGGTGTTAACATAATTATAATGTAGTTAAACACCCGACGATCCGGAACAAACAGTCACGACGATATCGTGACAGTTTTTCATACCTGTGTGTACAGGACTGTGCAAACCATGCTTGCTGTGTAGTGTGAAAAACTGTTCAGCTATGATTGAGAGAAATAATTAATTACGTCTGGAATTACGCGGGTTGCGGACCGAAAGCTAAGCTTACTTATTTAGGCTTAGCTCGCATAGCTGACGCTATTTTTCAAACCACATAGCTATGCTTGAAATAATTTGCAGTCCCCACTGCACGTATGTATGATAACTGCGTCAGCTATGCGAGCTAATCTAAAACAAGCTTAGCTTTTTTTTGCTTTGTGTGGCTTTGGTATCACGGCGGCCATGATAGGCCTATTGCTATAGCTTAGCTTAGCTTTAGGTCTGCAACCCGCACAGTGCACACCCAGCTTTATATCGCTAAAAGTTAAAATGGTTAAGGACATAAAATATTTTTACGACTTCAAAATCAATTATTTCGTACATATCTGACAATGTTCCATTAAAACAACATGGCCGCCGCGGATCCATGAGCAATTGAAAATTTAAGAAATTATCATTAAAATCTTACAATGCTTTGTTGAGCGGTAAAATGCATACCAATGTCGTTTCTTTGATATTTTTACTGGTTTTTTGTGAGTATTGATTTTAATTTTAGTAAAATAATTAAAATACGATTTGGAGGAGGCCTTTGCCTTTTTTAAAGTATAAGCACTAATACAACGGGTATTTATCGCGTTTATTTATAATTTTTCCCCGACGTTTCAACGGGTTTACACACTGTCGTGGTCACGGGACTGACCGTTGTATTAGTGCTTATAATTATGTGTTCAGATCGCGTAAGTTTATTTATTGTATTTTTGATTGTGTATCTAATAGTAACTATTTTTTATTGTGTTACTAATGTAACTAATATTAATTATTATGTTTACAATTGTTCATTTATATTGTGTGTGGCGAATAAATGATATGTCTATGTCTATGTAAGTTTAAAAATATTAAGTGAAATAATATTTGGGGGAGATATACAAATACTAAAATAAATATAATAAATAGTGGATTGCTATTGGCTGACGACCGATGTGGCGCGGTGGGCGAAGGTCCGCCTGCGACGCAGAAGGTTGCGGGTTCGATTCCCGCCTCGGAACAATTGTGTGTACAATCTGCAGATATTTGTTCCGGGTGTTCTGGTCGTTTTCTATGTATAAAAAATATCTATCTATGTAATGTATTGTATTATGTATATCAGTTATCTAGTACCCATAACACAAGCTCTGCTTACCATGGGGCTAGATAATGCTGTGTGAATTGTCCAGCATTATTTATTATTATTTATAGGCTGATGTTCATGATATAAATAAAAGTGTATTTATTCTTAACACTTTGACTGCTGAAATCACACGGTATGTGTTTTCTACAAGTGACTAATATGCGTAAATCCACACTAGCGCAGCGGCTGAGAAAAAACAGATCTTTGTGACTCAGCACAGCCGTAATATTTTTCGAACGAAACGCATGTGCGGCGCAACACAAGCGCTGTGTAGAGCGGCAGAACGAATTTTTTAGGTTAAAAAAAAGATCGCAGACGTAGAAAAAAAATCGCAGGGAATTTTTTAAAGATGTCAGGTATATATACAATGTCGGGTCTTATCGATAAGTACCTAGGTATTATATTCACAGAATCTTACCCTAGACGTACCTATGTTATGTCCAGTTTCAAGGTACAATTATTTTAGCGAGGTATTTATAATATTTCTAAAATTATAATCTTACCGACCTCTGCGGCGCGGTGAGCGTGTGTCCGCCTACGACGCAGGAGGTTACGGATTTGATTCCCGCCTCGGGACAATTGTGTGTACGATCTGCAGATATTTGTTCCGGGTGTTCTGGTTGTTATCTATGTAATCTATAATCTATTGTATTAAGTATATCAGTCATCTAGTAGGTACCAACAAGTTCTGCTTAGCTTGGGGCTAGATGATGAGGTGTGAATTGTCCAACATTATTTATGTTTAAAAAAATGACCACTAATATTGTACCTATACTACAAATTGAAATTCTTGAAACAATTGAAAAAAAAACAGTGTTATGTTTTTTTATTTCTTGAATTCATTTTTGAAACTTTTAAATTATTATTAATATATATAATATATTTTTTTTATTTTATTATTTTTTTTTTTTTGCTGGACAATTCACACAGCATTATCTAGCCCCATGGTAAGCAGAGCTTGTGTTATGGGTACTAGATAACTGATATACATAATACTAAATATTACATAGATAGATATTTTTATTATACATAGAAAACGACCAGAACACCCGGAACAAATATCTGCAGATCGTACACACAATTGTTCCGAGGCGGGAATCGAACCCGCAACCTTCTGCGTCGCAGGCGGACCTTCGCCCACCGCGCCACATCGGTCGTCAACATTGGACAACAATATTGAACATATAAAATCAGGATATACATTAACACGCGTTTTAATGTTACAGTAAAGAATGTCACTTCGCAACCAAAACAGTTCGTCGTGGACATAATGAAAAAAGGATCAGGCGACAACAGACAAATAAAACTAAATGAAGACCTTGAGCTCATTAGAGCTATAGATGAACACCATAAATTGCAAAAAGCTCCCTATAGAGACCTGGACAAATTTGACAAACCAGATAAAGAATACAAATACGCAAACATTGATGAAGAAGATGACGAACCAGAGTTTTTCTATGACGAACAAGAAACTTTAAAAGTTTACAATTGTCATTCGCTCCGACCAAAAGATTTAAGAGAATGCCTTAAAAATAACTTAAACATATTAAAAGGCCAAAGTCACAAAACTGAGATCGTAGAACTTGATGTATCCGAAAAGGTCAAAACACCAGATGAATGTATGGCTTCAGATGAATCAATGTTTGCACAGTTGCAATGCTTGGCTAAACTTATAAATCAACCGACGGGCCATAAGCGTTTTAAAAATTCTGAGGAAGATGAATTTGTAAATGTAAGGGACCCAGAAGATTGTTGGAATCTAAAAAATACGCGCATGTCAAAAAAGTTAATTTGCTTGAAAAAACTGCATGAGAAAAACGACGAAACAAACGACGACGAGTTTAAGAATCTAAACGATCCTAATGATTGCCTATCCCTTAAAAAAACTTCAATGCACAGGAAGTTAAAATGCTTGCATATATTAAAAAAGAATAGAGTTACGGATGGTAGAATTATATACGATAACTTTGAAAATATTAAGGACCCAAATGAATGTCTCTTTCTTAAAAAAGCAACCATGGAAAATAAATTAGAATGTTTGGAAAAATTTGAGAAGAATAAAGTAATTGACGACAAACTCGAAAAAGTTACAGACCCAACTGATTGTCTATCTTTAAAAACTACAATGAAAAATAAGTATAAATGCTTGGAGAAATTCGGAAAGTCAAATGATGACGACGATGAAGTTGCAGTCCTAGATGACTTCGACAATCTAAAAGAACCGAATGACTGCCTCTTTCTAAAGGAAACGATAGAAAGAAAACTAAAATGTTTAGACAAATTCCAAAAGGTAGAAGAGATGACCCAAAGGGCAAAAGAGATGACAATAATAACGGAAAATAAGCATACGCTTGGAACAGAAAACGATAAAGACATAAATGGACCTGAGGACTGCTTTTTCGCTTACAACTCGAACGGAAAAAAAATTAAATGTCTAGATGAGTTTGTTACAAACAAAAAAATATTTAGATCGAAAAGCATCGAATCAAACCATCATATCATCGCGCGACCGAAACGCAAGATATATTCTCTTTATAACTATTACAACGCTGTCGTGAAACCTGCCGGATTTAAAGACGTAACAAGACAAGAGTTCTCGCAAGACTATCTAGATATCAGCGAGCTAAGTAGGTCCGTACCAAAATGTAGAACTCCTGCGTGTGATCTAGATCTAATGAAGCTAAGCTACACTGCAAAAGAAAAGAATCTGAGAAATAATTCGAGACGATTTTTTGATAATTTGCTCACAAAATACTTACAAGCTGTCAGCAACGAGAACAGTGACGAAGTCGAAAGTCCAAAGCCACCAAAAAGGAAAGCGAAAAACAAGATCAATGGTATACCTGTACGATTTACAGTGGTATCTAAAGATGAAGAAGATAATCATTCTGATGATGCTGAATCTGAAGAATCTTTTGAGGACGAACAAGATTCTGATGAAGTACACCAGGAAATCAAAAAGAAGAAACAATCTGTAAAAAAGAAACAAAAATCATCTGCGGAAGAAACCGCTAAAAAGTCATTTCTGATTTTTGAATCACAAGAAAATGTTGCTATGGGAATATCAGATGAAAGTGAATCGCCGAAAAAATACAATAAAAAGAAGAAAGCGAAGAAAACTCACGTCAATGATGATTATTCCATCGAGACAGAGCGACCTTCGAGCTTTAAGTATTCTTACCTACAAGGAAACAATGTCATTGATTAC
The DNA here is from genome assembly GCA_943735965.1 of Eupithecia abbreviata. Classification (NCBI taxonomy): domain Eukaryota; kingdom Metazoa; phylum Arthropoda; class Insecta; order Lepidoptera; family Geometridae; genus Eupithecia; species Eupithecia abbreviata. The sequence goes on along the minus strand of OX031004.1, from coordinate 4,715,583 downwards.
TTTAGGAGGCGTCTTGAACATTTTTTGCCTAAGCGCTTTCATTGGGACGAAAAAGAGTTTACAAATTTAGGCTATTACTGGTATGACGGGCCGAGGGGGAGGTGGAGTAAATGATATTTGCTAATTACATTATTAGTTGTGTTTCCTTTATGCCTGCGATCACTGATAGGTACTATCTAGATTCTGGGTCACATACAAAATCAAAGCTAAAAGTTGTAAATAAGAGCGCACTTGAGAAAATAAATAAGAAAAGAAAATGTAGAATAAGTAATATTTTAGGTTTAAACTCACAAATCATATTATTTGACAGCAAATGGGTTCCTTATTAATAAAACAGAATTTATTTAATACGTAAACAAGTTTTGAATAAAACTATGAAACTAAATGCAACTTCTACCGTAAATAATTTGACGACCGATGTGGCGCGGTGGGCGAAGGTCCGCCTGCGACGCAGGAGGTTACGGGTTCGATTCCCGCCTCGCACAAATGTGTGTACGATCTGCAGATATTTGTTTCGGGTGTTCTGGTCGTTTTCTATGTATAATAAAAATATCTATCTATGTATTGTATTATGTATATCAGTTATCAAGTACCCATAATACAAGCTCTGCTTACCATGGGGCTAGATAATGCTGTGTGAATTGTCCAGCATTAAAAAAAAATAACAAAATATATAATTTTGGATCAATTTATCAGGGGTGCCAGCATCTATATAAGACATTTTTATGCAGATCATAAAAATTTCTTATACCATGGCACTGGTATACCATGGAAATTTATATTTTTTTTGTCAAGTTTTGCGTTATTGCCTTGTATCTGGCTTGACTAAGGATTAGATAAGCTAACTTGTAAATTTTGTTTTTCTCTCAAGTATTATGTGATAATCGGCTCCTATTCCTACCTTGTTTCCCAAAATGGCGCCAAAGCACAACATTGCTGGTTGTTGCATTGCGTGCGTTAAGAATCAAGAATCATTATGTCCTGTATACGTCATCATCATCAGCCTATGTTAGTCCACAGCTGGACACAGGCCGCCAGGTTTTTAAATAAATCAAATAATAGGTACGTTTGGAAAGTTTATTACAAAAGCTGATACAAAAATTGAACATACAAGTACATACAAACAATCATAAATTAGCTACAACAAATCGCCCGGGAGCCAGTTACAAATTTGGTCAATTAGGATTAGTTCCTCCCGAGCGAAAATTCGTAAAATGCATTAGGGATTAATATTATGAATACTCGTGAAAACAGAGAAATTAAAATTCGCACATTATTTCAGAATTCTGATTTGAACCTTATTCCATGGGAATAATGTCGTCATCGCTGCCACTGCCCAACCCACCCACGGAGTCGCAGCCGACGGTCACGAGTATTCATAATATTAATCTCTAATGCATTTTACGAATTTTCGCTCGGGAGGAAATATTTGACCAAATTTGTGCCTGGCTCCCGGACTATACAGTGTGTATCGTTGAGCAGCGGCAGCTAGAACAGAGCGGACTTAATTTACTTTTTAAAATTTGTTCTATCTCGCAAATCGTATCATTTATTGAATTGACATAAAAAATGGATTGAAAATTATAACATTTTAAACAGTTCACGGAATTTATAGTGACATTGCTCAATAAGTCAGTTTTAGTATTTATTAATCATGCGTTTCCTGGTTGGCAGGTAGAAAATGCCTCGGCATTAAGCCTACCCTTTTTACCTTTTGTAGTGAATAAAGTTGTAACAACGCAAAATTCCTTATTCCGTATGGTGATTATGTAACTCGCGACCGGTTTGCGACAGGCGTAAATTGAGCAATCAGTGCTGTCAAACGCCAATTTTGAGCAATGACGTTGTAGCTGGTGTCAAACAAATACAAAATTGACGTTTGACAGCACTGATTGCTTAATTTACGCCTGTCGCAAACCGGTCGCGAGTTACATAATCACCCGGGGCGGGGCTAATGTTATATACGCTACCGCTGGACCAACAAGCCTGTCCGTCTTAAACATAGACATCTAAATATGAAGTTACATTTCTGAGATCTTAACTAATGGAACGTTAACCTTAAAATAATACCTTTGAAAAACAAAAAAACCGACACTTGCCTACGGTTACACTAGGTTAAAATTCGCAATAGGATTGCAAAAATTTTGATTATTAACACTAAAGTCATTTAAAATGGGATATTTACATTATATCAGTTATTCCGTGATCATGGCGCATGCAACTGTGCCGAAATATAGGAGAACTCAAAAATCAAATCATGGTAAATATTCAGTTTTAAATGACTTTAGCATTAATTGTGATTGTAACCACGAGCTTATTTGTAACGATTGCTATCGCGTTTTTCTGTCACGATTGTATTTGTATTTTGACAACAGAAGTGACAATCACAATGGCGACAGCAATTCGCACGGTTCCGCGCTTTAATATCAACATAAAATAAGAAATTGCTAATTGTATGAAGATTTATAAAAAGTAGTAGGTATCCTAATAACCAATGTAATTCAGTCAGTTGGTAGTTTTACCTGGAAAGTTTTCCGGTATTTTTGAAAATAGGTAAAAAAAAAACTTTATTTCCTATTACTAAGATCCACAATTTGTTAGTAAGGTACTTAATGATCTTATAATCAATGTTAGTATTCTTACGTACTAAAATTAAAATGAAATGATATTAAAATGAATTATAATAAATTAGAAAAAATTAAAACAAATCAAATTATATCATTATTAAAATTAATCAAATTACTTTTCTTACAAATTTCTGCCATATTGGCGAATCTATCCTGCCCGCTACAGTTTGTAGGATGCTGTTGGGGCTGTCCCGCACTCTGCGCATCAGGGACGCCGTCTTTTTCCGAAGGATGGCGGCAAAGCCATCCGTCTGATACTCGGCAAACATCCCTGATGCACTGCAGTATGTAATGTTATAGATTTTAATGTACTCTCACTACATTTGAAGTTACGTTTACATTACATACACAAACAATATATAAAAGTCACATGATAACAGCGTTCTCAGGTTAAGTACCTACCTATATATAAACATAGGTTGTGGTCATTCAATAGCTGGCTCATTTAATGTGTTCACTTAATAAGTGACTTCAACTTTACTACCTCGAAAACTTTACAGGTATTTTGGAACCATATGACTTAACACTTTGACTGCTGAAATCACACGGTATATGTTTTCTACAAGTGACTAATATGCGTAAATCCACACTAGCGCAGCGGCTGAGAAAATACAGATCTGTGTGACTCAGCACAGCCGTAATATTTTTCGAACGAAACGCATGTGCGGCGCAACACAACCGCTGTGTAGAGCGGCAGCACGAATTTTTTAGGTAAAAAAAAAGATCGCAGTCGTCGAAAAAAACCGCAGTCAAAGTGTTAACTGAACTAGTACGAAACGCAAAAAGACGCGTAATTATTTACCTTACATTAGCAATGTACGAAATTTATTCAAAAACAAAAATGTTACTTACAACCAAAACTTTTCCTACTGACTGGATCAAATTTGACGATTTACTACGATAGAAAAAGTTAAAAAACCTTACAATTTCTACAAAAATATACCAAAAGTTTTGTATGTTTTGGTCTTTCTTTCAGACGGCTTTAATTTTGATAGATTTTAGACGTTATTTTACAAAGTTTTTTTTATAAAAAATTGAGACAAAGTAGACAATAGACAAATTTTAACCAAAAAACACTACCTAGGTAGAAATATTGAACACTACCTACGATTACATCGAACTTCTATCATCTCATATCCTAGGCACTACAACGGTGTTAAATCTAGACCTGGACATGAAGTCAAAAGTAGCTGATGTATTATATATTATCTAGAATAGGTACAAGTACTAAGGCAATAAACTAAATTTACAAATGATAGCGCGACCAAACAGCGCGATATGATCGCGCGAACAAAATAAACGACCTAACACACGAGCATCATAAAAGACTGTTGTAAAATATAAGCTGATCGCGCGATCATAAGACATTGGTTGATGATCGCGCGGGGAAATTTCATTGCTTGGTCGCGCGATCATCTGTGATTTATTAATTTATTATGTAATCTTAGAATAAATACTTTTCTTAAGCAATATTAAATAAGTATTTGTGCGCAAAATAACTGTGAGTGTAATATTTCTCCGTTTAATAATTTGAGTAATAATAATAGAAAAATCTAATACAATACTGATTTGTTTTTTATTAGGTATAATATTTATTTATTAGCTGTAAAGCTAGTAGAAATACATATTTTGGAAGCTTTATTTATAAATATACCGAATAGAAAACTACTTTAGACAAATTTAAAAAAAAAATGGTTGCCGCCATTTTGTCTATCTGTTCTTCACCTACGCCTAACGCTTTCATGGCCCATGTCCATCTACATCGGCGACAGGCTGGGCAGTGAAGGCGTTAATTGAGATTATACTTGTGGTTTTTTTTATCAGAAGTCGCCTCCATTTTACCTAAGTAATGTTTAAATATAATTATAAATATAGCTTCAAGTTTTCTAATAAGGCTGATTGGCGAGATAAATTATTTAGTTAGAAGCTTACGACTATGAAATAAATATTATTATGTAGGTAAGCTAGGAGCCGAAGACACGTCCACTGCTATGTCCAGCAGTGGGCGTGGGCTGATGATAACTTTAATGATTTACGACACTATGAAATAAATATTATTATGTGTGCGGAAGACACGTCTACTGCTATGCTCCAGCAGTGGGCTGATGATAACGTTGATGATGAAATTAAATGCGAGTACACACACATTAAGGTCCGACTACACTATTTATGATTATTTTATCTTTAGCAGTTTCGTCAATACAAAATGCCTTTTTAACTTTAAGTAGGTAACCTAAATGGACACCTAGCGTTATCTAAGTATTGGTAACTACAAAAATTATCATAACCACCATTTTGAAGGAATAGAAAAGTCGTATGCCTCTTTTTTATTAACTGACGTCATCAAGTGACAATCATTGAACCACATGGTTTCATCTTTGGTTCACTGTTAACCATCAAAGATGACCAATGGTAACATTAACATAATATCGTCATGTAATATAAAATTGCCACTATTAGTCAAGTTTGTAATTCTACTGACATTTTGTCAAAATATGTAAGTAAGGGATTAACCAGTTTTTCATTCGTTCTAAAATTGTTACTGTTTACACAATGTCACTGTTATAAAATTGCCACTATTATGTCAAGTTTGTAATTCTACTGACATTTTGACAAAAATGTAAGTAAGGGTACAGTATTAACCAGCTTTTCATGCTCTGCCCAGATTCTTAGCACATAACTCCGGTCATTGATTAATATTTCAGTATTTTCGTCTCCAACTATAAAAAGAAACCACTGTGGAACTACTACGTCACAACTGCGCCCTATATCAACTAAATCAATCGCTTTTTAATAACAATGGTGTCTTAGAATGACACATTTTGGCATTTTACTTTGGTGAAAAGAAATACAGATGGAGGGTGAACGTATGTGTACGTACATTGTAGTAGTTACTTAACTTAACTAAATTTACTATTTAGTTAAGTAAATGAGTTTAATCACTGATCACTTCAAAAGTTTATTGAATACTTAAAACACATAGGTAGTGAACGAGCGTTCATACGGTTGTATCGCGTCGCAGTGGTCGGTAAGGGCGTATATATGCCAATTCAGTAAATTAGATACTATATATATATAATATATATATATGTACGTCTTCGTACAAAGGGACGCGTGTCAAAAGAGTCAAGGTTGAAACTATACTCTCAATATCTCCGTGAAAATAACACAATAAACCAGAGTTCCAAGGTTTTTGTTACTATAGGGCGTTAGCCCTAACACTCGATTATTTCATATTATTTCTTAAACCTGAGTTCCTTCTATCTATAGACTTTTACGATACCATTGTCACTATAAAGCGATTGATTTGCAGAATTCAACCCCTAGTTCACAGTTCCCCACCCCAACTATTATTTCACTATTCACTTGCACTGGTTGACTGTTCACTCGCACGTCTGGTTCACTGTTCACCCTCACGTCTGGTTCACTGTTTACCTTCACGCCTGGTTCACTGTTCACCCTCGATTGGTTCACTGTTTGTCGATGGCAGCGAAGTAGGTCTGAAGGTCGGCATCAGCGCGCGACACCCACGCCACGTTCAGAGATATCGTATCCAGCGCTGCGGCCACGCCTTTGAGGTCTTCAAACATTTCTTTGAACTGTGGGTAGTCAGATAATCATTTTAAATTAAAATTTAATAATACTGGACAACTACACAGCATCATCTAGCCCCAAGCTAAGCAGAGCTTGTGTTATGGCTACTAGATGACTGATATATTTAATACAATGGTTTATATAGATAGATATTTTATTATACATAGATAACGACCAGAACACCCGGAACAAATATCTGCAGATCGTTCACACATTTGTTCGGAGGCGGGAATCGAACCCGCAACCTCCTGCCTCTCCTCGTCTCAGGCGGACCTTCGCCCACCGCGTCACAGAGGTCGTCAAAATTTTGGATTTATTTAATGGGTGAAATAATATTTACAAATCAACAATTCAAATTAAATTCTACTTTAAATTAGTAGTAGAAACTGTAGTTAGCTTCAATTTCTATGTTCTATTTACCTATAATATATACCTAAGCTTTTAGTTTGATTAGCTGATATTTTTAATAAGCCTTTTTACATATGTTTGACAAATTGTTTGTTTTTTTATATTAGCATATTTCGACCCACAGCTGAATTTATTTATTGATATTTTTTGCAACTCCCTTGGAGTTTTGTTGTAGAAGCGTAATGTAAACTGCCCTTTAAAAGATACACTTATCTTATATGTAGTCTAGTCATCATCATCATCATATAGCATCAGCCTATAGCAGTCCACAGCTGGACATAGGACTCCCCCAATGAGCGCCACAGCGCCCTGTCTTCAGCTTGCCGCATCCAGCCTGCAGTCTTTCGCAGGTCGTCATCCCACCTGGTTTGAGGGCGTCCCACACTACGTTTACCGAGTCGTGGTCTCCACTCAAGAACACGTTTGCCCCAGCGGCCGTCGGTTCTTCGTGAGATATGGCCGGTCCACTGCCACTTCAGCTGGCTAATTCTTAGAGCTATATCGATAACCTTGGTAGTCTATAGTACAGCGAGTTTATTCTTATTTCTAGTATTTAAATTATTTATATCTGAGAAGTTATATTGAGTGTTTCAATGCCTTACCATATAGTAGTCCTGGGGCTGATGTAGACACTTGGCAGCCGCCATCAGCGCCGAGGGCGGAGGGACAGGCTTCGGGCGCAGTATTCGCCACACGCCCGCCGCTCCGCGCCATCTTTAAAGATATTATATTTTTATACACTCATTTATTTAAATTCTCGTATAAAATACATTTTTTACTATAGAAAATACTATAAAATATTATAAAACTATTGTACAGTAAAAGATATATCAAAACGGTAGATCACCGACCGCTCGCTAGAGTCAAGCGGCCGGTGACTAGGGCTGCAGAGAAAGGAACTTCCTGACGATGCGTGCCGAGTCCAAGAGTAGGTCCTTCTGGATCTGGCCCTTGATCCAACTTCCTAGCGAGAGTCTCTTCAGGTGTTGATCGAGGCTCTTCGCTATTACGCCGTTAACCGAAACGACTATCGGGACTATGGTCGCTGAATCTACATCCCACATGCTGACAACCTCGTTAGCCAAGTCAAGATATTTGCTAAGTTTATCTTTCTCAGCTCTAACGAGGTTAGCATCATGCGGTACGGTGACATCAGCGAGCACCGCCCTCCGTTCCTTATTATGATATTTTTATTATTATTAGACATGGAAAATTACCCATACATTTGGAACAAACAATTGTCCCAAGGCGGGAATCGAACATGCAACCTCCTGCGGCACAGGCTGTCCTACGCCCGCCGCGTCATATCGGTCCTCAAATAGGACATTACAGTAGAGTACAGGACAGTACCTACTACTAATTTAGTACTTTATCGTACTCTATGGGCAAATCATTACAAAAAGGGTACAAAAAGGTACAATGGGCGGCCTTATTGCTAAGAAGCAAAAAGTATAAACTAGTCAAGTAAACGTCTTTACGACATAATGTTGGGTCGAAGAGGAAGGGTTTGATTTTTTGTTAGTTTGTAATGAATAGGCTCCGAAACTACTGGACCGATTCGAAAAATTCTTTCACCGTTGGGCAGCTACACTATCCCCGGTGAACATAGGCTATATTATATTACCACCCGGCGGTGCTGGCTGCGCGTGCCCAGCGACTACTTGGGCGCGCGCCGCCGCCCCACCATGCTGGAGGTGCCGAAAAGGAGAAAATACAGATCTGTGTGACTCAACACAGCCGTAATATGTTTCGAACGAAACGCATGTGCGGCGCAACACAACCGCTGTGTAGAGCGGCAGCACGAATTTTTTAGGATAAAAAAAGATTTCGTCGTCGAAAAAAAACCACAGTCAAAGTGTTAAATAAGTTAAATAAAGATTCTTTTAATGTATGCCATTCGACTTACTTGCAAGCTGCCGTACACAGTGTAGTAATCCACAGCTTCCAGTCTCTGTTCCTCTGCGCCTCGTTCGATAAGGTTGTGAATGCAAATCTGTTGTGATAATATTAATATCATTAATACTCGTACGTAATCAGATAATTTAGTTTTTATATTTTCTATGTTGACTATAATAACTTGAAACTATAGTAGAATATTTTCTATGATAACTTCAGATTGATTATTATTTAATTGTATAACTATGTATATTGTGTTCTAACCTTAATCTAACTATATTTTAGATTAACAGTCTGTAATTTGTATATTTGGCTTACGGCCGTTCTGATTACGTAAATAAATAAATAAAGTAGATATATGTTGTGATAATTTTAGTATCATTAAGGGTCCGGCGACCCTCGCTTGCAAAAATCGCTCCGAATATCGCTGTCCCTGTTTAACCCTTGCGCCGCGCCCCATGCGTGCGCGATAGCAATATTAGTCGTTCAAAATTTGGTTTGTTCCGTAATACCAAAAATTATGACTGAAAACTTTTTGTATTCTTCACAAAGTATTGTTATTCTGTAACTAGACAATATAAGCTTTGTTCCTTAATATATAAAACGTAAGATATTGATGTTTTTAATACGCATAAAAATGTGCAAAATGAGATTGGCTTTCATTTCATTTTAGGTAAGTATTTCGAATAAAAAACTATTTGGGAACCTAGATAAATACTGTTTTAATACAAAGAATGCAATATTATAGTGGAAATATGCTGGAATTAGAAATCATTTTGGTATTACGTTTGTATGAAGAATTCGTCCCTCCGGAGGCCTCTTAATATCGTCAATATATATATATCTTTTGATTTGATTTGATACTTATGCTATATTTGGAACTGTATATTTATTGTTTTAGCTGTTTTTCTTAGGTATATAGATATGTATAATATAATATGTATTTTAGGTATATATATATATAAATTATAATTTACTACTACTTATATTTGTATGTAATGTTAGCACGCCAACCCTTTATTTAAATCATGTGTTTTCCTGGTTGGCAGGTAGAAAATGCCTCGGCATTAAGCCCACCCTTTGTACCTTTAATAGTGCAATAAAGTTTAAATAAATAAAAAAATATATTGTATTTAGCTTATAACAGGAACAAAAAAAAGCATACTGTGACTCTATTCTTATGACGCTTGCCTTATTTTGTTTCAACGCATTTGTGAGATCAATAAGATTTGCTTAATTTTTCAGCGTGAGTACTTTTAAGGCCCGCGTCGTACCTGTATATTTTTTTTGTAGTTGTTTATTTAATATGTGTTGGGTACAAGTCTGAGATGGGCTACAGACTGCAACCGCAGGTGAAATTGCGGCTACCAGCTGCGGTTGACCGCAGTGCTGCCTGCGGTCGCGGTTGTTTCTATTGCCAAGCACGGTCGCGACACCACTGGCGCTGCAGTCTGCGGTCGCCGCGCTTGGTATCACTTTCATAGAGATGCTTAGAAACAAGTAGTCGTTTGCAGCCTGCAGCTGCGGCCTGCGGTCCGTTTTGGAATTAATCCTTTATGGGTCTTTATCAATAAATAATAATAATCGTTTATTGGTACATGACATGGAACAAACAACAGTTTTGAAAAACGATGTCATCTGCAGTAGTTTAACACTGTGTCGCAGAATGACAAAGCCCTCCTCACCAACCAGTACGATTAGCACTAATTAATACATTTTAATACTTAAAGTCTAACCTAGTCTAATAAAGTTATTCTAAAGCCAGTCATCCATGGTGAGAAACTAATTAAGAGTGGGTGTGAGTTGAATTAAAGAGTGTGTGATAACGTGTTTTTATGTGTGTGTGTTGTGTGTGAGGGTGTGTGTGAGAGAGAGTGAGTTTGAGAATATATTACTTGTAGAACAGCCAGTCATCCTTAGCAGCCGCGAGCGCGTGCAGTAGCGCGCGGTGCTCGTAGATAGGTCTTGGAGCCGCGAGCGACGCGCGCAGTGCACGCCAGCACGCGTTCCAAGCGCGCTCGCCGTGCGCGCGCACGCCCGCTGTGAACGCAGCCTGGGAAAATAAAAGAGAACTAGATTCTTAACACTTTGACTGCGATTTTTTTTCGACGACTGCGATCTTTTTTTTAACCTAAAAAATTCGTGCTGCCGCTCTACACAGCGGTTGTGTTGCGCCGCACATGCGTTTCGTTCGAAAAATATTACGGCTGTGCTGAGTCACACAGATCTGTATTTTCTCAGCCGCTGCGCTAGTGTGGATTTACGCATATTAGTCACTTGTAAAAAACACATACCGTGTGATTTCAGCAGTCAAAGTGTTAACCGACTTTTTCTTTACTTAAATATTGACATGTATCGAATCATATTATATTTAGACTTAAATAGGCAAATAACCATGTATTAGACATATAAGAGATGAACATGCTAGTGGTTCCTTTTCACTTCTTCCACTAGTGGACAAAAAATTGAAGTGAACAGTAAAATAATTTTATTTGATAATAATTTATATATAAAATATGACTTGTCTAAGTGCTTATTTTGTAAGCCTAAAGAAATAAATGATTTTTTACTTTTACTTTACTTCAAAAAAGGAGGAGGTTCTCGATTCCGCTGTTTTTTTATATTTGTTAAGTCAGTACTTTCGACTGGATGAACCGATTTTGATTATTATTTTTTATAAGAAAGCTGGTGCCTCCCGTGTGGTCCCATAACTTGCTCCAGTTCTGAAAATGGCATCCATGAGAAAACCATATAAGTCTTACATTTGTTCAAGAGCGTGCCATACCTCAGCCAAAATTCGAATTTCGCTTCAGTTCAGAGCAGAATGACAAGATATGATTTTCTTGTGAGTGAGAAGCACAGAGCGATAGACGTGCCCCGTATTTTTTATCGACGTAAGCGCCAAAACTGCCTAATGCCTAATTACAAGTTATTTACACAACTAATCTAAAAATTAAAAAGACGAAAACGAAGAAATTCTACTACGTTTCTCGACAAAACAAAAATCCAACAAAAAAATTAGGTGGTGCCTGAGATAAATAGCAAAATGTGTGCAAAACATGTATTTTTCAAAAAATAATAGTATCGAGAAAATTTTCACCAATCGTGTTTTCGAAAAGACTGAATCCAAGATAAAAGTTCGAATTATCATTTACCTAAATATGAAGGTGGTAGCTTTCACAGATTCTGAGATAAATAACGATTTCTAACTATAAAAAAAAAAAAAAAAATAATGCTGGACAATTCACACAGCATTTTTTTTCTAGCCCCATGGTAAGCAGAGCTTGTGTTATGGGTACTAGATAACTGATATACATAATACAATACATTACATAGATAGATATTTTTTTATTATATATAGAAAACGACCAGAACACTATAAAATAAACAACTATAAAATTACATAAGGTACACTCTTAAGGATGTGCGCGACAAATGAACGAATAACTCAACACCACGCCAACCGATTTTGATTATTCGTTTTTGAAAGTAAGTTTTTAACCCAATTTCTTTATTTAGGTATATGTAGTATGCTTTTATTGACGACCGATGTGGCGCGGTGGGCGAAGGTCCGCCTGCGACGCAGGAGGTCGCGGGTTCGATTCCCGCCTCGGAACACACGTTTGTACGATCTAGTCGTTTTCTATTTATAATAAAAAATATCTATCTATGTATTGTATTGTATTATGTATATCAGTTATCTAGTACCCATAACACAAGCTCTGCTTACCATGGGGCTAGATAATGCTGTGTGAATTGTCCAGCATTATTTATTTTAGTTTTTTAAAACACGCCAAATTATTTTTTAGTATAGTAAGCAGAACTTGTGTTATGGGTTAACACAAGTTCTGCTTACCATGGCGCTAGATAATGCTGTGTGAATTGTCCAGCATTATTTATTTTAGTTTTTTTAAACACGCCAAATTATTTGTTTTTCCGTTGTCAAAAATATCACTGAATGAGCATTCACCTCCTGGTAGATCTCTTGTATGGTGACATTCCTCTCCAACCAAGCATCGAACAGGTCTAATGCTTGCTTCGTGACCTCTGGATTCTCCCATTCTACACCTGCAGTCAATAGGGCGCCGCTTAGCCACCTGTAGGGAAAATGGAAATAATATATTAATATTCATTTATTACAGATACATTGCATGGATGACCTCTGTGACGCGGTGGGTGAAGGTCCGCCTGCGACGCAGGAGCGCAACCTCCTGCGTCGCAGATATTTGTTTCGGGTGTTCTGGTCGTTTTCTATGTACAATAAAATGTATAAAAAATGCTGGACAATTCACACAGCATTATCTAGCCGTTTCCTATGTATAATACATTTTATTATACATAGAAAACGACCAGAACACCCGAAACAAATATCTGCAGATCGTACACACAATTGTTCCGAGGCGGGAATCGAACCCGCAACCTCATGCGTCGCAGGCGGACCTTCGCCCACCGCGCCACATCGGTCGTCAAGATGGTATCCGTATCCGCCAGGTGTAGAGACTATTGCAAAGAAAAATGAAAGAAATAAAACCAGGCTATTGTGATGGATGGATGGACTGGGTAATCGGGCTATAGGGGAGATTGCGGACGTCTGCCATAAACAAGTCAATCGTAATGTTAAGAAGAGTGGCAGACGGTGCCTTGCCGAATGCTGGATGGGTTCCTTAAAAAGCCGGAGTAAATACCGGAGAGGAACAACGACTGAGGTGTATTATTATTATACATGCCTAATTAGGCTCTATAAGGGGCCTAATTAGGCATGTATAATAATAATACATAATTTATTCTAAGTTTTTAATTCTGTATTGTTTTTTGTTTCTGTTTAGACGACCTCTGTGACGCGGTGGGTGAAGGTCCGCCTGCGACGCAGGAGGTTGCGGGCTCGATTCCCGCCTCGAAACAATTGTGTGTACGATCTGCAGATGTTTGTTCCGGGTGTTCTGGTCGTTATATGTAAAGTGTAAAAAATATCTATCTATGTAATATATTATATTAAGTATATCAGTCCACCCATAACACAATCTCTGCTTACCTTGGGGCTAGATAATGCTGTGTGAATTGTCCAGCATTATTTATTTATTTATGTTTTGTATGGTAGAATAAAGCGTTTTCTATCCATCTAGGCATGGCATACTTACAGTTGATCGGGCGGTATACTCGGCATAGTGGTGACGAGCCCGGCGGGATGCAGGGACGCTAGGAGCAGGTTCAGTCTCGGGCCGGACGCGCTGAGGGCCAGCAGCTGTCTCCACCAGGACAGTTGGGAGACCACGACTCGCCACGGCGCCCAGTGCTTCTCTGTGCTCAGACGAGCTGAAAAATAAATATAGACGATTTATTTACTAAATAATTCAGTCCTGAGGGAATATTTATTCCCAATTTCATTAGTACTACTATAAATTGGCGTGTTTACAAATACTATAATGTTCAATCTAGTAGCCACGTGACATGTATTAGTTACGACACTTAACTAGATGTCGCTAGTAAATTATACGTGCTCTAGATCGCGCTGACGAGACGCACGGTCTAGGCCTTAATAGTTGGTAAGGCAAAAATAAATTCATTTATTAATTTCAAGATCATTTAAACTAAATAAATAAATAAATAATGCTGGACAATTCACACAGCATTATCTAGCCCCATGGTAAGCAGAGCTTGTGTTATGGGTACTAGATAACTGATATACATAATACAATACATTACATAGATAGATATTTTTTATTATACATAGAAAACGACCAGAACACCCGGAACAAATATCTGCAGATCGTACACACAATTGTTCCGAGGCGGGAATGGAACCCGCAACCTTCTGCGTCGCAGGCGGACCTTCGCCCACCGCGCCACATCGTCGTCAACACAACAACTTCTCTAAATACACTGCGATCACAAATACTACCTAGATGTCAGGTCAGCGCAATAAATCCGTCTCCGTAAATAAGAACGCACTTGTAATGTGAGCTCTTATTTTGTTCAGTTCGATTGGAAAGCAGCCAACGTGAACACGTGTCACAATGCCGCAATATGTATTCAAAAGTTGCAAAAATAAAAATATAATATTATTTGTTAGTTTAAAGCTATAAATATAACTCATTCTACATTTACTTACCTCAAGAGCGCTCTTATTTACGGAGATGGCTTTTAAAATAAATAAAATAAAAAAAGTATTTATTTCAAGCATTTACACTCATATTAGTAACAAGATAATCTTAAAAACTAAACGGATTGCTGGTGGCGGTGGCGCTCACAACAGTGCCTGGTGTACGGGCAGTCCACTCTCCCAGCTATCATTGCGAGAACGGTATTGGAGCTGGCCCGCAACCTGCGCACCAGGGGGCGGCGCATGAATATATGAATGTATGAATTAATGAATGAATTAACACTTATATTTTATTGTACTTAAAACTATAAAATAACACCTTATATCTAAATAGTGTGTTGTACTTACAAGCGGCGGCGACGGCCCTGCTGGCGGGCAGGCGGCCAGCACGGGACAGCACGAAGGCATCGTCCAGCATCAGAGCGCGCTCCGCCGCTGCGCCCAGCGAGTAGAGCGAGCCGGCCAGCAGATCTGTCTGTTCATTTAATACAGTTTAGTATTTGTTGTTATAGCGGCAACAGAAATACATACATCATCTGTAAAAATTACAGTTTAACTATCAGATGAGATACAGCCTGGTGACAGACGGACGGACAGCGGAGTATTAGTAATAGGGTCACTTCTTACCCTATGGATACGGAAGCCTAAAAAGCTAGTATCACTATCCTACTAATACGCTAAAGTTTGTAAGTATGGATGGATGTTTGTTACTCTTTCACGTAATGAAATGAATGAAATGAAATGAAATGAAATGAAATGAAATGAAATGAAATGAAATGAAATGAAATGAAATGAAATGAAATGAAATGAAATGAAATGAAATGAAATGAAATGAAATGAAATGAAATGAAATGAAATGAAATGAAATGAAATGAAATGAAATGAAATGAAATGAAAGTTTATTTCTTTAGGCTTACAAATAAGCACTTAGACAAGTCATATTTTATACTATTCATTATTATCAATTAAAATTATTTTATAGTTCACTTCAATTTTTTGTCCACCAGTGGAAGAAGTGAGAAGAAACCACTAGTATGTTCATAACTTATGTGTCTAGTACATATGATTTGCTTATCTGTAATTTGTTAGATTTTGAGTTGGAGCAAAACTCGTTCCAAGCTTTTTTATCTTCTAGATAATCTGATATTTTGTAATAAGCCTTTTTACAAAGAATATGCTTCACAATTTTTTTAAATTTATTTATTGATAATTTTTGCAACTCACTTGGAGTTTTGTTGTAGAAGCGTATACATTGCCCTTTAAAAGATGCACTTATCTTATGTAGTCTAGTTGTGGGAACAGCGAGTTTATTCTTATTTCTAGTATTTACATTATGTATATCGCTTTTTTTAATGAATCGATTGATGTTTTTATGAGTGTACAACAAGTTTTCATAAATATATTGACATGGTACTGTCATTATGTTTATGTCTTTGAATTTATTACGTAGGGATTCTCTGGGACCCATATTATAGATCGCACGAACAGCCCTCTTCTGTAACACAAAAATGGTGTTTATATCTGCAGCGTTCCCCCACAATAGTATGCCATAAGACATAATACTATGGAAGTAGCTGAAATAGACTAGTCGAGAAGTATCAACGTCTGTAAGTTGACGGATTTTTTTAACTGCATATGCTGCAGAACTAAGTCTCTTCGATAGCTTATCTATGTGTGGGCCCCATTGGAGTTTACTATCTAAGGTTATTCCTAAGAATACGGTATTGTTTACAATTTCTACCGTTTCTCCTTTTACGTTTACATCAGCCTTAACTTGTTTTACATTAGGTAGACTAAATCTTAAACATTTTGTTTTGGTTTCATTAAGCAAAAGATTATTGATACTAAACCACTGGACTACCTTTGAGATTGCAGTATTTACATCGTCGAAATTAGTTTTTTGTCGATTCATTTTAAAAATTAATGAAGTATCATCAGCAAACAATACAATCTCATGATCATTCTTTACAAGATGAGGCAGGTCGTTAATATAGACTAAAAATAGGAAAGGACCCAAGATAGAGCCCTGCGGTACACCCATTGTAACCACAGACCCTTTAGATCGTTTCCCATTAATGTCAACTCTTTGTATCCTATCACTCAAGTAAGATGTAAGAAGATCCAAAGAGCTGTCCCTTATTCCATAATGATGTAGTTTCCTGATTAATGTTTCGTGATGAACGCAATCGAATGCTTTTGACAAGTCACAAAAAACGCCTAAAGCATCTTGCGACTTCTCCCAAGCATCAAAAATATGCGATACCAACTCTACACCGGCATCAGTAGTTGACCTGCCACGAGTAAACCCAAATTGCTTACAGTGTAGCAGGTCATTGCCATTAAAATGTCTAAGCAATTGGTGTAAAATAAGTTTTTCAAAAACTTTACTGAATGTAGGCAGTACTGATATTGGTCTAAAGTTAGTGGGGTCAGACCTAATACCCGATTTAAACAATGGGATTATTTTACTATGTTTCATTAGATCAGGAAATATGCCACAATCAATGGATTCATTAAATATAAAAGCTAGATCTGGTGCAATGGTATCAATTAAAGGTTTAATAATTTTAACGGAAATGCCCCAGAGATCTGCAGTTTTTTTAATATTTAAAAGTTTAAAGGCTTTTTTTATATCATTTTCATCAACATGGGTAAAAATAAATTTACTATCGCATTTAGGTACATTTTCTTTAAGTAATGATTCAGCTATTATTTGAGAAGAGTTCAGACACTTTGTAGTACAGATTGGAATGTCAGTAAAAAAATTTTCAAAAGCTTGCGCTACTTCAACATCATTTTTGATAGAGCAATCATTAATCTTTAAACTGTAATCATTAATGTAGGTATTGACCTTACCAGTCTCACTATTAATTATTTTCCAAGTTGATTTTATTACATTTTCACTATTTTTAATTTTCGAGCTAATATAATTTGATTTTGCTGTATTACAAACTTTTCTAAATATTTTTGAGTAATTTTTTACTTTTTCTTTAAATTCCTGGCTAAAATTGTACTGCTTTTCACTATACAGTTCATATAACTTTTGTCTACTCTTATGTATACCTACTGTTGCCCACTCACTAAAGCTAAGTTTTTCTGAGACCAAAAAATAAAAACTACTGAATGGATTTTAATGAAACTTTACAATAATATAGCGTATATATCAGAATAACACATAGGATAGGCTACTATTTATAAAGATATATTGTATATTATCCAAAATATCTATCACCACGCGGGTGAAACCGCGGGGCGCAGCTAGTATGGTATAAAACAAAGTCGCTTCCCGCTGTCTGTCTGTCCCTGTGCTTAGATATTTAAAACTACGCAACGGATTTTGATGC
The DNA here is from genome assembly GCA_943735965.1 of Eupithecia abbreviata. Lineage (NCBI taxonomy): Eukaryota > Metazoa > Arthropoda > Insecta > Lepidoptera > Geometridae > Eupithecia > Eupithecia abbreviata. The sequence continues at coordinate 4,697,614 of OX031004.1, read as the reverse complement.
GGGTTTTTAGTTATAAATGTTTCTTACATCTCCCGGGCTGACATCTTGCGGCGCGACGCGGTACAGGCCCCGGGCGCCCACGTTGTAGCGGACCCACTTGTGCTTGCCCAGGTCTGGCACCGTCACTGGAAACAAGAAAATGAATGAATGAGTGAATGAAAGAATGAATGTATATAATTTGACGACCGATGTGGCGCGGTGGACGAAGGTCCGCCTGCGACGCAGGAGGTTGCGGGTTCGATTCCCGCCTCGGAACAATTGTGTGTACGATCTGCAGATATTTGTTCCGGGTGTTCTGGTTGTTTTCTATGTATAATAAAAAATATCTATCTATGTAATGTATTGTATTATGTATATCAGTTATCTAGTACCCATAACACAAGCTCTGCTTACCATGGGGCTAGATAATGCTGTGTGAATTGTCCAGCATTATTTATTTAACTTACTTTCCACATCGTCCATCCATATCAGATGAGTGACATTCTCCGCCCATCTTGACACCTTCGCTAGCTTCGTTTCATTGCCGACGACCTCATACCTGAAACGGATATTTATTTATTTTATTTTTATTTTCAAAATTTTGGGAAAACTTACAGCTAGGTCTTAAAAATAGTTACTTTCTTAGTACATGCCGGTAAATACCAGCGCATGTGTGCTGAAGGCCAATTAAAAAGTTTCCGCAGATATGTAGGTACCTAAATACACTAATAAATTACAATTAATTTACATACATATATCATCATCATCATCATCATCAGCCTATAGCAGTCCACCGCTGGACATAGGCCTCCCCCAATGAGCGCCATAGCGCCCTGTCTTCAGCTTGCCGCATCCAGCATCTACCTGCAGTCTTTCGCAGGTCGTCATCCCACCTGGTCGGAGGGCGTCCTACACTACGTTTACCGAGTCGTGGTATCCACTCGAGAACACGTTTGCCCCATCGGCCGTCGGTTCTTCACGAGATATGGCCGGCCCACTGCCACTTCAGCTTGCTAATTCTTTGAGCTATGTCGATAACTTTGGTTCTCTGTCGGATGTATTCGTTGCGAATCCTATCCTTCAGAGAAACATCCGAGCATACATATATAAAAGTTATTAATTATTTACAAAGAAAATTACAATTATATAGTATAACTAGCAGCGCCCCGCGGTTTCACCCGCGTGGTGATAGATATTTTACATAATACTGCACTGGCTATGTCAATGTAGCATTTAAAGCTGAGCCGGCAGCCTTTCTGTGTTCTCGTATTTTAATTATTTTATTCGTTCCTAATTTGTTATTTTTATTATTATTAGTTCTTAATTTGTAATAGTTAGTATTAAGATCCTTTAGTATTTTTTATGTTTTTGTATTGATGGTACAATAAAGTTATATTGTATTGTATTGTATTTTATATGAAACACAAATAAATATTTTCTATTTCTACAATATACAATCTTTATGAATTGAAGCCTATGTGTTATTCTCATATGTAAGCTATATTATTGTGAAGTTTCATCAAAATCCATTCAGTAGTTTTTTCGTGAAAGAGGTTTCGCGTTTATAATTTTAGTAGGATATTTAAAAATTTAAGTAAAGATGCACTCATTTGTAAAAAGCTTAAAATATTAATGTAAGGAAAATGTTACTATTCTGTTGCTTGCTACAAACAAACGAAAATGACATTAACCATGATGAAAAAAAAAAATAACTGACCGTTCTGGCTTCTAAATTCAATCTAATTAATTATATTTCCTAAGTTATTATATTGCATTAATCATCTCAATTGTTTCAATAATTAATAATTGAAACAATTCAAACTAATTGGTAACTGCGTACTGTCGCAAACAATCTACAAATGGCTCAACAGATCCAATTCTGTCGTTGTTAGACTGTCGGTATTTTATAAGTTCATACAAATACAAATGTTTTTTTATTTCGTTAACAAAACATGTACAAGTTACAAATTTTTGAAGCCTCCTTTTAAGTATAGAATACTTGTACTAGGAGGTTTCGCTCTTCCCTGTTACATTAGCCGAGATTTAACAATGACTTTTTATGTATTATAATATAACATTATGGTAACAGAAAATATAAAAATAATGATTAAAAATTAAAAGTTGACGGTAGACAAAATTGTTGTGTGGACCACACAACAATTTTATCTACCGTAAACTGTAGTCTATCCATCCAGAATGTAGAATGTTTGTAAACAGAGCCACTGACAGTTCAATCAGCTGACGTAGGGGTGAAAACCATTTTTTTATTTAGGTCACATCTTGAGCTTTGATGGGGGTGCCTTACGGGGCTGGTGATATTTGATGTAAATAAATTAAATGGCATAAACAAAGCATCCTTGTGAAATCAGCCTACTTTTATCATTACCTATCCTTATAGAATGGAATAAAAGCTAAAGGATTATGAAATAAGACTAAAAATAATTAGACTTTTTGTGCTCTCAAACTATTTTTCACCTGTGCCAACTCAATTAAATGTAAATGTGCCTGTTTAAAGTATTTTCCTTGAAGCACTAAACATTATTGATGAAATTGGAAGAATTCATAACCTTTGGACTGATTGTCGCTAAACAAATATGCAGCGTGAAATTAAACGTCCGGCTAAATAATCCGGCTAAATTAAAATAATACTCTCTGTCAGAAATATGTATGGTCATAGTGCTATCCTTGATTCGAAATCGTAGTTAAAAAGTAACCAACTGTTTGCAACACGGGACGTCAAAACTGAGATTCGCTAGGGATGGCACTGTTACAAAGACAAAAATCTCTAGTGATTTTAATCTTTGTTTACGATCACATAATGTCGATTTGTAAATTGAAATAATTAGATTCTGCATAGAATTGACGTCAGGATTATAAAAAGTAATAAATCTAATAGAATGTATATGTGAAATCATTCGAATTCTATTAGGCCTGAATAATTTCGTGGTGATAACCCTAAAAATCAGCTGATTTCTAATGTTTACAAACATTCTACATTCTGGATGGATAGACTATAGTTAAAAACTCAAAGCATTTAATGTCATGCAAAATATATAACAAAATACCTAAATCATTAAAAGATCTTGACGACAATATATTTAGGACTAAATTGAAACAATTATTAATTACCAAATGCTATTATAATATTAACGATTTTATGACAGATAAATTTTGACATTACCTTTTATACTATTTCGCCTCTTACTATTACTATTATTACTTTAAGATTTTTGACATTATATAAAATTATCTACAATATACCTAGGTTAGAACATTAAACTCTACTGTGACATTTGCATGTTATCTTAATTTTGCACGCCTCGATGAGGTAGTAATGTATTGGAAATACCATTTTTAATTAAGAACTTTTGTACCTATATTACAGCAAATAAATGATTTGATTTGATAGATTTAATGAAAAATTAAATGTTGTAGTTTAATTTATATAAAATCAATTGATTATGTAATGAATTAATTAGCCTGTTTTAGTTAGACTGTCGGTATTTTATAAGTTTCTTTTATAATATGTGCCTAAATCTCTTATTAGGTGTGAGTTTGATTATTGAGGTTTCAACTGTTAAGATTAAGTGCTGTTAATTTGGTGTAGCGGTGTTTCCGGTGTTTCGCACCAAATTGTTCGCACCACAAGCTAAGAATAACAATAATTGTTTCGTTTCTCACCGGCTGTTTTTAAGATTGTCGTTTCAACCCCCAAATATATACCTAAAAGAGCCTAAGTGAAGTAAAAATGTGGAAAGGTACAGTCAGAGATAAAGATAAAGATTTTTTATTTGCCAAAAACATGTGTTTGCAAGGTTACAGGTAATAGGTATACATTTCGTGGTTCAACATGCTTGACCGTTAGTCGGTATGCAAAGATATTTGAGAGAATGACATGCACTAGTTTAAAAACATCCCTAATCAATCCCTTTATCTTTATCACGTCACTTTCTGCATCTAGTCAGTCTCCATATCTCGTCTCGTGGTTTATTTCGTCTCTTTCAGTAACAACATTGTTTACGAGTAACAATGTTGTTACTGAAAGAGACGAAGTACAATAAAAAAACTCTCTACGTACCAAGTCCCGTTCTGAACGTTCTCAGTAGAATTCCTCCAGACTTTGGTGATGTTTTCCACCACCTCATCATCGATGGGCCCCACCTAAAAACACAATGGTAAATGATTATGAAAATCAGTTTTTTTATGCTTCGAGTATAATGGTCCAGGAGCCAGGAACAAATTTGGTCAATTCTTTCCTCCTGAGCGAAAATTCGTAATATGCATTAGGGATTAATATTATGCAGTTAGGTAAAAAACAATTTCGAGAAGGAGGCCAAAAGGAGGATCCAGCTGGGCTGGCCAGCGTTTGGGAAACTACGTAGAGTCTGCTCTTCATCTATACCGCAATGCTTTAAAACGAAAGTTTTCAACCAGTGCGTCCTACCCGTTATGACCTACGGAGCTGAGACGTGGACACTCAGGATAGGGCTGGTCCACCAGTTCAAAGTCGCTCAGCGAGCTATGGAAAGAGCTATGCTCGGAGTTTCTCTGGTTTCTCTGAAGGATAGGATTCGCAACGAATACATCCGACAGAGAACCAAAGTTATCGACATAGCTCTGAGAATTAGCAAGCTGAAGTGGCAGTGGGCCGGCCATATCTCGCGAAGAACCGACGGCCGCTGGGGCAAACGTATTCTTGAGTGGAGACCACGATTCGGTAAACGTAGTGTAGGACGCCCTCCGACCAGGTGGGATGACGACCTGCGAAAGACTGCAGGCAGATGCTGGATGCGTCAAGCTGAAGACAGGGTGCTATGGCGCTCATTGGGGGAGACCTATGTCCAGCAGTGGACTATTATAGGCTGATGATGATGATGATGATGATGATTATGAATACTCGTGACCGTCAGCTGCGACTCCGTGGGTGGGTTGGGCAGTGGCAGCGATCACGACATTATTCCCATCGAATAAGGTTCAAATCGTAAATTAAAATTAGCATATTCCAGATTTCTAAAATCGTCATCGCTGCCACTGCCCAACCCACTTTGCTTGAGAGGGACTTGGTCGTGAAAATCTGTCACTAGCTCCCGGACCATAATCTAATAAGAAAGAACCCAAAAGACCAGCGCTATGGTACGATCTGCTCTACCATAGCACATGCTGAGTGGAGACCGATTTTTGTCAGTCTCTGTCGTCTGTTAACACTTTGAGTGCTGAAAACGCACGGTATGAGTTTTCAACAAGTGACTAATATGCGTAAATCCACACTAGCGCAGCGGCTGAGAAAATACAGATCTTTGTGACTCAGCAGAGCTGTAACATTTTTCGAACGAAACGCATGTGCGGCGCAACACAACCGCTGTGTAGAGCGGCAGCACGAATTTTTTAGGTAAAAGAAAAGATCGCAGTCGTCGAAAAAAAACCGCAGTCAAAGTGTTAAAAGAGTCTCTGTTCTGACAAAATAAAAATCTTTTTACTTATTTTTTACGTTTACAAAAATTGTTGGATCCTGTCAGGGTTTTTATGCATTGTGTACCCACTAAGCTACTACACCTAAGAACCTTTACCTGTATGCATAAAATCATAATAAATGATATTAATATGAATAATTATTACGATTACCCGATTACAAAAGGTGCGGTTGGCTACCTACCTATATACTGTATACCTATATACTATGTTATCATATCAGTTATGTAGTACCCATAACACAAGTTCTGCTTACTATGGGGCTAGATAATGCTGTGTGAATTGTCCAGCATTATTTATTTATTTATATACACTGTGGTTGGCATGACAGCCTAGGTATACATTATGTAGCCAAAATGCGTCGGTTTCGGTTCCCTCATAGTAGGTAGGTATAGGTACAGATATCGATGTTTTTTTTTTCAAACCTATATTCATTATTTAGGAATTTGAAATCGGTTTTTAGTTTTTTAAAACACTTCAAATTATCGTCTAGGTACTCAACAAGTATTCATATACATATTTATTTATTGTATACACATACATAAGGAATAACTCTTTCTGCTTTTTTTTTTCCCTGCCTTTCTTTAATTCACACAATTCTTTCCATCCAAAGGTTGCCTGGAAGAGATCGCTTCTAAGCGATAAGGCCGCCCATTGTACTTGTCACATGTAATATCTTTCATAAAGTTCTGTATCTGGTGTACAAAAAAGTATTTTTGTATTGTATTGTATTGTATTGCATTGTATTGTATTGTATTGTATTGTATTGTATTGTATTGTATTGTATTGTATTGTATTGTATTGTATTGTATTGTATTGTATTGTATTGTATTGTATTGTATTGTATTGTATTGTATAGTATTGTATTGTTTTGTAACTCTTACCACAAAAGTGACAGGTATGATCCACTTGGCCACCGGCTGTCTCGGCTTAGTGGTGGTGCGGCGGGTAGTCGTCGTCGGTAGTGGGGTAGTGGCGTTGAAATCCTCTTCCGATATCTCCGTGAAGTTATCTGAAACCGAATATTAGATTATTTTTTCTCTGAATTTATCTATTTCTTGGTCCGTTCTTATACAACAGACTAAACTCGATGTCTAATTTTTACGTGTTTAACTATGTATAACAATTGTAAAAAATCGATTAACAAACGCGTGGAGGCAGCCTTATTGGATTTATCCACGACCCTGCGCCGAAATAAATAAATAAATAAATAATCCTGGACAATTCACACAGAAATAGGGGTTGGCTCAGCGTGTGCTGGCTGAAGATTAGACATATTTATAAATAATAAATAATGCTGGACAATTCACACAGCATTATCTAGCCCCATGGTAAGCAGAGCTTGTGTTATGGGTACTAGATAACTGATATACATAATACAATACATTACATAGATAGATATTTTTTATTATACATAGAAAACGACCAGAACACCCGAAACAATTATTTGCAGATCGTACACACATTTGTTCCGAGGCGGGAATCGAACCGGCAACCTCTTGCGTCGCAGGCGGACCTTCGCCCACCACGCCACATCGGTCGTCATAGTCGTTTAGATTTATTTATTTATTTATTTTAAGGAAGGCCTACAGCTTAAATAATACAAAATAGGTAACATTAACCTAGCAACAGAAAAGCTAATAAATGGCCTTCACGGCTAAATGACATTATGAAAATTAAATATAGCCAATGCAATTAGATTAGAAAAAAGAAATGTATTGTTAACAATCGTCGAAATTGTGATAATTTAAATGAAATAAAGGGCTAAACAAAATTTTCGAAACAAACAATGACTTAATTAAATGAAATCTAAAGTACCCATTACTATTAACACAACAAATGAGAAAATACAATATTTTTGTTTTAGTAAATAAGATCGTTTAAAAGTTTAACATGATAATGAATAGTACAGATAATTAACAGTAGGTACTATTAATTATCCTCCCTCCCGATGTATCGGTCTTGGCATGAATTTGGATAAAACCAAAGTCATGATCAATGGTCACATTGATCCAAGGCCGGTGGTCGTACATGGTCACCTTCTCGAAACTGTTTCCGAGTACACTTACCTTGGGCAGATTCTGCAGTTGGGTAAAAACAGTTTCGAGAAGGAGGCCAAAAGGAGGATCCAGCTGGGCTGGGCAGCATTTGGGAAACTAAGTCAAGTCTTCACGTCATCCATACCGCAATGCTTGAAAACGAAAGTTTTCAATCAGTGCGTCCTACCCGTTATGACCTACGGAGCTGAGACGTGGACACTCACGATAGGGCTGGTCCACCAGTTCAAAGTCGCTCAGCGAGCTATGGAAAGAGCTATGCTCGGAGTTTCTCTGAAGGATAGGATTCGCAACGAATACATCCGACAGAGAACCAAGGTTATCGACATAGCTCAAAGAATTAGCAAGCTGAAGTGGCAGTGGGCCGGCCATATCTCGCGAAGAACCGACGGCCGATGGGGCAAACGTGTTCTTGAGTGGAGACCACGACTCGGTAAACGTAGTGTAGGACGCCCTCCGACCAGGTGGGATGACGACCTGCGAAAGACTGCAGGTAGATGCTGGATGCGTCAAGCTGAAGACAGGGCGCTATGGCGCTCATTGGGGGAGGCCTATGTCCAGCAGTGGACTAATATAGGCTGATGATGATGATGACTATTAATTATCTGTACTATCAATAATCTGCAAAGAATTGACCGCTAAGCAGCCGCCTTGCCGAATGCACACTCGCACAATGCAAGTCAATATCATCGTTATTTTTGCACACTTTATTGAGAACCGAGCAAGCTCTAATAATAAACGAGTTTTGTCTATAATTAGTGTTAGTCGATGGAAGATTAAGGGGTGGACTATATCGCACACGCTTAGAGGGGAGGTTTAAGTTGATTTTACCTAGTAGCTCTGGACAGTCAACTGAGTTGTTTAATAGTTTTAAGATGAATGTTATGTCGGCTATGTCGCGTCTAGTGGATAGTGGAAGAAGGTGGAAACGTTTACAATTATACAAGTAACTATCAGAGTGATAGGGGATATGGAGTTTGAAGCATAAGAACTTGATGAATTTATTTTGAATTCGCTACACTCGAGAAATATAGATGTCGTACTTCGGGTTCCATATTTGACTCGCGTATTCTAAAATACTACGGACAAATGTGCAATAGAGTATCTTATTATCATATATTATCATTATCAATAGATACCACACTTGCAATGTAAATCACTGATAATTTTATTTATTTATAAACATTGATATAAAATAGAGAATACATTCACATCAATATTAAAAATTAATTCTAAGGTTTTTAGACTAAGATTCTGATACAAATCATGCACAGCAGATAATAGAGCATACAATTCAGAAAATTATTGTTCTAAGGCAATAAATACAGCAGTGTGGTTCATCATCATCATCATCAGCCTATATTAGTCCACAGCTGGACATAGGCCTCCCCCAATGAGCGCCATAGCGCCCTGTCTTCAGCTTGCCGCATCCAGCATCTACCTGCAGTCTTTCGCAGGTCGTCATCCCAACTGGTCGGAGGGCGTCCTACACTACGTTTACCGAGTCGTGATCTCCACTCAAGAACACGTTTGCCCCATCGGCCGTCGGTTTTTCGCGAGATATGGCCGGCCCACTGCCAGTTCAGCTTGCTAATTCTTTGAGCTATGTCGATAACCTTGGTTCTCTGTCGGATGTATTCGTTACGAATCCTATCCTTCAGAGAAACTCCGAGCATTGCTCAAAATAAAATAAAATACAAATACGTGAGTTTGTAAGAGTATTATTTATTTTAAACACACATCTATTCCCAGTTCTATGGTGATTCCTTCACGTTGCAGGACGCCAGACTCTGGAACGCCCTTCCCGTTTCTATCCGTCAAGCGAAATCCCTTCCATCTTCAAAAGTATGGTTCATCAACACTCTTGATAACATTTCTTGATTTTTATTTTTATTTTCTATGTTAATTGTTCCTGTTTTTTTTTTCTATTATATACATATATGTACGATAAATATCAATTATTTTATATATAATTATTTTGATAATTACGCCACCGTCAGCTTTAAAACATACCGATCCTATCCATCCAAAGGTTGCCTGGAAGAGATCGCTTTTAGCGATAAGGCCGTCGATTGTGCCACTAGTTATAATTAGTATTAAGATCCTTTAGTATTTTTATTATTTTTTTTGTATTGATGGTGCAATAAAGTTATATTGTATTGTATCTATACTAATATTATAAAGAGGAAAGGTTTGATTTTTTGTTGTCTTATTTGAAACTACTGGACCGACTTGATAAATTCTTTCACCGTTGGGAAGCTACACTATCCCCGGTGAACATAGGCTATATTATATTTTCAAAAAAGTTAGGGATCCTTACTAAAACCGCGCGAAGCCGGTCCGCTAGTGTATTATAAAATAAATAATCAAAGAATAAAAAAAACCAATTAAGTGCCAATATTACCTATTACATAAAATGAGTACTTTTAGCCCACTATAGATAGTCAGTGTACCAGTTGTCTGTAGTTACCTGGTTCATAGAATAGTTCGTCCAGGTCCGCTCGAAGGTCGAAGGTGAGGAGGTTGTTGAGGATGGGCGGGTCCGGCTCCGGCGGGTCCGCAGACATTATGAACCTGAAGATATGACAGTTATTTTTATAAATACGATACATTTGAAAAAAATTTAGTGATTTTTGGGTTCCGTATCCAAAGTGTACAACGGGAGCCTATTACCTCCGTCCTCCGCTTTTCGTCCGTCTGTCTGTCTGTTCTTCTTTCACCAGGCATGTATTTTGTGTTTTTTTTACCTAACTGTTAGACGGTTGAATTGTTCAAGATGATGTGTTTCTTCAAATAGTTAATATTTTATGTATGTATATGTGTAATAGTGTCTATAATCAGTATTTATTTCCATTAACGTATAAACATGTATTTCTGTATTTGTATTGTATATAATTTATAAACAACATTAGTCTATAATACGCCACCGTCATACCTGTACTTTAGCTACGTGTCCATCCAAAGGTTGCCTGGAAGAAATCGCTCTTAGCGATAAGGCCGCCCATTGTGCATCTGTATCTTTGTTCTATACTGTTTTTGCTTTTCTGTGTTTGATGTGCAATAAAGCGTATTTGTATTGTATTGTGTTTCTGTTGCCGCTATAAAAAAAGTGATGTTTTTGCTCGATATTGATTATAGAGTCTGTGCAAAAACAGAATTCTCGTGGCAAAACGGTGAACGCACATATTAACACTTTGACTGCGGTTTTTTTTCGACGACTGCGATCTTTTTTTTACCTAAAAAATTCGTGCTGCCGCTCTACACAGCGGTTGTGTTGCGCCGCACATGCGTTTCGTTCGAAAAATATTACAGCTCTGCTGAGTCACAAAGATCTGTATTTTCTCAGCCGCTGCGCTAGTGTGGATTTTCGCAGATTAGTCACTTGTAGAAAACACATATCGTGCGTTTTCAGCACTCAAAGTGTTAAGCAACAAAAGTTTTTGGCGCGCGTGTGCATTGGCAGACGCGCGCCCTCCATTCCTAGGAGACTTGTTTTTTGTACACTCTAGCAACAGGTAGACGCTAGAAATATTCACAGAATATTTAGCTATACATTCAGTTTAACACTTTGAGTGCCGAAAACGCACGGTATGAGTTTTCTACAAGTGACTAATATGCGTAAATCCACACTAGCGCAGCGGCTGAGAAAATACAGATCTTTGTGACTCAGCAGAGCTGTAATATTTTTCGAACGAAACGCATGTGCGGCGCAACACAACCGCTGTGTAGAGCGGCAGCACGAATTTTTTAGGTAAAAAAAATATCGCAGTCGTCGAAAAAAAACCGCAGTCAAAGTGTTAAAAATAAATAATTAAATTGAGATATAACAAATACTGAAGGCGGCACATAATGTAAAAAAGTTAAAAAAAGTAAAAAGATTTTTATTTTGTCGGAACAGAACAGAGACTCTTATAAACTAAACTTAGATTCACAGACGACAGAGACTGACAAAACTCGGTCTCCACTCAGCATGTGCTATGGTAGAGCAGATCGTACCATAGCGCTGGTCTTCCGTGGAGACCGTGGTGCGCAAGGTGGCCTAATATAGTGAGGAACCAAACAAAAATATAAATTAATCAACAGAAACTAAAACTGTATGTTATTATTAGTAAACAATATTATTTAAAATAAAATACGTATATAAATTTTAGAATGATCTTTGTACATTTAAAATAATATAAACCTGTTAAAACTACAATGAGATTGTTAATATGTAAGTAATATTATCTAATTTTTTTTTTTTGTGCCCCGTTTGTTTTATTTTGTGGTGTCGAAAATTAAATGTAGGCCGTTACCGTTCTTGTTTCAAGACCACGTCTGCCCCAACAGCAGTGGCGTACAGCAGTGGATAGCCGGGCTTCTCGCACCAGCCGTCCCACGCGTGGGCGTGGGACGCGTCTGTCGTGGAACCGTCGCGCTCTAGCGCCCGCCAGAGGTCTCTGAAATCAATTAATCATAAAGTAAATCAATTATCGTAGATATTTCGTTCCGAAAACCGCTGGGGTAAACGTAAGAACACGTAGCGAATACATCCGACAGAGAACCAAAGTTATCGACATAGCTTTGAGAATTAGCAAGCTGAAGTGGCAGTGGACCGGCCATATCTCGCGAAGAACCGACGGCCGCTGGGGCAAACGTGTTCTAGAGTGGAGCTGGAGACCACGACTCAGTAAACGTAGTGTAGGACGCCCTCCGACCAGGTTGACGACCTGCGAAAGACTGTAGGTTGATGTTGGATGCGGCAAGCTGAAGACAGGGTGCTATGGCGCTCATTGGGGGAGGCCTATGTCCAGCAGTGGACTAACATAGGCTGATTGATAATGATGTTTTGTCAAGTTACCTGGCATCGGCGCTGGCTGCGCGATGGTCTCTCAACAGCCTGGCGAGGGCGGCTCGGCCAGCGGCCTCCCCCGCGGCCTCTATCGCCATGCTCACTATGGCGGCACCCTGGGGAACGCATAAAAGAGGTCAAAGGTTGGTTATTCAAAGCTGGCGTGATCATATTTATTTTGCAAACTAGCGTACCTTCCCGGCTTCGCACGGTTTTAGTAACTGTAACTTTTATGAAACATTTTTTACTGCAAGATGATTATACATTGTTGAAGTTTGTGTTTTGGTTTTTCGTGGTTACCTTGCTGATGCCTCGTTGTTTTCAGTTATTATTATCCAGATCAGAATAAATGGTAAAATCGATTTAAGTAATTTCCCCGTTTTATCATTTAATTCAAAGCATCATTGCATTGTGCATCCGACAAATTTGCTACGGGCCACGAACGGTATAGTTTTTTTTTTAAATTTATTTACCAACTTAACACTTTGACTGCTGAAATCACACGGTATGTGTTTTCTACAAGTGACTAATATGCGTAAATCCACACTAGCGCAGCGGCTGAGAAAATACAGATCTGTGTGACTCAGCAAAGCCGTAATATTTTTCGAACGAAACGCATGTGCGGCGCAACACAGCACACGGCAGCACGAATTTTTTAGGTTAAAAAAAGATCGCAGTCGTCGAAAAAATACCGCAGTCAAAGTGTTAAAGATTTGTTACATAAAAAAGCTTAAAAATAACACGAAGGAAACCACAAAGGTTTGTATAGATGTGTTAGCCGAGAGTCAGCTGAATAAAATCTCATAGGTTTGACAATAAAGTTATTCAATTTCAGGCAATAGGATTATAAATTGGAATTAGGTAAGTAAATAGATCAGTAACTGAATCAAACCCCCTGATAATGATGTAGGTTCGATAAGAAGTGCGAACTAAGTTTATATTTTATGTTACGCCACTCCAACGAAGATACTTTATTTGTTATTTCATTGTATCTTGTAGTTTTTAAGATGATAAAATGTACTAGGCATAACGATTTGGAGTTATCTGTAATGTTATGGTCTGATGTAAAATAAACAATTTGGTTTTGAATTTGAATTTGATACTTTACCTTATGTAGAGACAGTTCATCGGTTGCTGATTCGATGTCCGCCCTTTCAAGTCTTGGTGACGCCACCGCCCTCACTGAGTTACTGGAATCCAATCTGAAGACAATACAATACAAATTATTGGAAACCGAGCAATTTTTCAGTGAGGAAGTCCCAATTTTTTACAGCTTTTGAAGGAAAATAGCACGTGCGCCGTACAATGGCAATTTTTTGGAGAGTTCACAAAGAAAGTTAGATAAAGATAAATTTATTTAGCCATAAACATAAATAACAAAAATTTAGTACAATAACACAAATGAGTACATTTAAAAATAAATAAAACAAACCTACAGAGAAACAATAAATAGCTACCGTTAGACCGTTATAGCTAAGTTAGACCAATCCTGTCTAAGGATATAAAATAAATCAGTTTAATGGTTGTGCGCGTCGGTAAAGCTGCTCGAGGCGGTAAAGCGGCCTTTAGCAGCAAGACGAGCGCAGCGAGCCACGATTTGTAATCTGCTAGCGGTTGTCGGATTGCGGTCCAGCAAATATACTGGCCGCTGCTGTGTATCTTAAATTTATATTGACTCTTTATTCATTTGAATTTATAATATAATAGTTCTTATGACAACTATATTTAAGGTTCATTATTGAATATTTGACTGTATTTTAACTGTAGTTATAACATGTGTTCTTAGCTAATATAACTATATTTTATATTAGTCTCTGTAATTAGTATCTATAATTCATCAATAAATAAATGTTGTTTACCTCAGTGCCGGCAGCACATGGTCCAGCAGCAGTGCGTCCTGCCGCTCAGCACGTGCAGTGCTGGGCGCGCGTTCCGCCAGCACCGACGTCAGCGCCTCCAGCAGCCACTGAGAGCTCCACCAGCGCGGGGATACGAGGCCGCTGAACCACTGGGGGGGCACAGATCAACGAATCATTTATAGAAGAGAAAGTACGTATTGGCGAGCGGAGTGAGCCGATAAAACCAATATTTTCACTAATAAGACCATTATTATGAAATTATCAAAACAAGTACGAATTGTATTGTATCACTGAGATTTAATATTTACACACTTGCTTGCAGGTTGAATACATTTGACACCACTATTATAAGATTCTAAAAACCTAAAGTACTTAATTTGTTTGTAAAACTATTTTTGTAAATTTTCCTTTTTCGACGTTAATCTCGGAGGAGGGCGTTGTCATCAGCGACATAGTTTTTAAACTTCTGCAGATGACATCGTTTTCAACTTTTAACTATATGTAAGCATTGTTTTTGTTCCATAATAAACGATTTATTTATTATTTATTATAGTTATAAGACCTGACTTTTGCCTATAATAATATATTCAGCAAATATATCATTTATTTGATTTGGCTAGCGCAGTGAGCCGGGAATTCCATTATTTTCACTAAGAAAACCATTATAATGAAATTATTATTTTTCATTTTCATGATTATATCAGTTACTTGCGAGTAACTACAATACCTTAGGAAATAAATAAATATTGGTATGAAGGAATCCCTCCGCCCAGATGAGATGACGACCTGCGAAAGACTGCAGGTAGAGGCGGCAAGCTGAAGACAAGGCGCTATGGCGCTTATTGAAAGAGGCCTATGTCCAGCAGTGGACTGCTATGGGCTGATGATGAATGAATGAATACCTGCTGCGCTAACAATCGTGCGATAGTCTTCATGTCTGATAGAGTAGATGGGGACAGCGTGATTAGACCCCAGCCCTCGCAGTACGGGTTACCATTGTCTACCACCACGATGTCTGAGAACAAAATATTAGTTATCACAAGATAATAAATAAGAAAAATATTATCTATGCACTATTATGGTTATGGAATAAATGTTTTTTTTTAATTTATTAATAAATAAAAAATTAATTAGGTAATTATGAAATATTTATTTCAAGCGGTACAGTTCATATTAGAATTTAGACAAAACTTTAAAAACTAAGAAAATATTAATAATCCGATTTCCTACTAATGTTATAAACGCGAAAGTTTGTATATATGTATATATGTACCTATGTTTACTCATGCAAAAACTACTGAACGGATCGGGCTTTAATTTCTCGCTTCGCTCGCGTTTTTTCTACGGAAATGTTTTAAGGTTATTTCTATGCTATGGGAACTGATTTATGGGGTAAAAGTATATGTGTATATACTTTGAATATGTGTTATTCCAGGCCTGAGACTACCTGTTACAGGTAGTACAGGTTACCTTAAAACGTTTCCATAGAAACAACGCGTGCGAAGCGAGAAATTTCAGCCCGATGCGTTCAGTAGTTTTTGCGTGAATGAGTTGTATTAGTTGGTTCTAATTCTGTTTATGGATTGGATGGAGTTGGATGAAAGAAACCTTTTAATTTCACACACTTGTTTTATTATTCGACTCATAGATTGGATCGCAGATAGAAAGGTAAGTGAGAGCTGGCCACAGACAACTTAACTAGTGTTGTCAGCCCAATGACTCTGGTATGTCATAGACATAAAAGATAAAGATAAAGATAAAAATCATTTATTACAGCAAAAACTAATAAGTACTTAATTAGTACACTAATTAGTACACTTCAATCTTATAATTAGCACTTACATACATGGTGAGAAATTATAAGAGGTTAGATATAATAGGTTACTAAAGTACCTGTACTTGAAATTTAGTGTAATACATTGTGTTATTGCCGAGATGTACCTATCTACAATGTTATGTAATTTCTGATGGCACCCTCACTAGGCTAGGCCTGTATCGAGGGAGCCTATACAAGTACGACAATTCAAAGTTTTAGTATTGTTCAGGTTACGGATATTACTGAATATAAAAATACCTAAGGATGAATGATGTGATTATAGTACCTACATGAGTAACCCATCCATTCATACAAACTTTCGCGTTTATAATATTAGTAGGATTTAATATATTGAGTATTGACTAACATATGCTAGATGATGAGATGAATTAAGTAACTAAATGTTACTATGTAAATAGGCAACAGAACATAGGTAAGATATTAGTTGAGCTTACCAAATTTGGGTAGAGGGTAAGATGTGTTCAGTTCAAATGCAAACAGCTGTATTGTCTTCTGGACCCACTCCAGTAGCGGTCTGCAACAAATAATAAATCGTTGAGGAAACATTTGTGATTTGAACCAAAATCCAAACCAGTAGCGGTACCAGTGAACAAGCAGCGTAATATTTTATATGACGACCTCTGTGGCGCGGTGGGCGAAGGTCCGCCTGTGACGCAAGAGGTTGCGGCTTCGATTCCCGCCTCGGAACAATTGTGTGTACGATCTGCAGATGTTTGTTCCGGGTGTTCTGGTCGTTATATGTATAATAAAAAAAATATCTATCTATGTAATCCATTGTATTAAGTATATCAGTCATCTAGTACCCATAACACAAGGTCTGCTTACCTTGGGGCTAGATGATACTGTGTGGTTTGTCCAGCATTATTTATTATTTATTTACATTATGTTAGTTACTCAGCCTCATTCAGTATCACGTACGTATTGGTCACTATATTTCACAGGGTGTTTGGTGGAGGGTTAGACAAACTCGGTGGTTGTGTTATTACCTATTTGTAAAATACAAATTGAAGTAGAAGACCCTAACTCTTTAAAATTTTTTTGAATCCTGTCTTTATTATTTTTAAATAATTTTCCGAAATTTTAACTCTTTTCTCCTACAATTTTTTTTGGAACATGTTTTCGATTGTTCTTTTTATTTGGTTTTGGTCCCAGATGTATCCTTCATCTATTGAATGCATTATTCATTTAAAAAACCAGTAACTAATTAGTTATACGCTCTCAAAGTTAAAAAAAAAAAAAAACTGTGTTAAGAAGGTCATCTTTACACCGTTTAAAAAAAAAACTAAAAGCGATCGAGGAGTTCAAATGCTTTAAAAACTTTAAAACAAGTTGATAGACTTTTCGGCTACTTGTGGTATACCGTTGGAATAAGCGACAATAAGATACATTTTTAAAAGCACCACACCGAGTTTGTCTAACCCTCCACCAAACACCCTGTATAGTGACCAGTCTAATATATATTTATAGTCTAACAGTGACAATGAATGTCTCCGCCGGATCGTAGTGTCCGTACTTTCTATCACGTCCGACCAGCAAGTGATTCTGAATGAGGCTGAGTAAGTACCTTGTACCAGTCTAGCGACGTCAACGTCAACGTCACAGATGTAGTGGAGAGTACTGACGTCACGTCACTACCGGGGCAGGAGATACTACCGCCGATATCCGCTAGAGATTAGTCGGTATGACCAGTCAATGAAACTGAATGCATTAGTAAGTACCTCCACAACAGAACATGATAAAGGTACGTCAGTACTCTCCACTACATCTGGGACGTTGACGTCGCTAGACTGGTACAAGGTACTTACTCAGCCTCATTCAGAATCACTTGCTGGTCGCTATACAGACTAATCTCCAGCGGCTAGCGGCGGTAGTATCTCCTGCCCCGGTAGTGACGTGACGTGAGTACTCTCTACTACATCTGTGACGTTGACGTTGACGTCGCTAGACTGGTACAAGGTACTTACTCAGCCTCATTCAGAATCACTTGCTGGTCGCTATACAGACTAATCTCTAGCGGCTAGCGGCGGTAGTATCTCCTGCCCCGGTAGTGACGTGACGTCAGTACTCTCTACTACATCTGTGACGTTGACGTTGACGTCGCTAGACTGGTACAAGGTACTTACTCAGCCTCATTCAGAATCACTTGCTGGTCGCTATACAGACTAATCTCTAGCGGCTAGCGGCGGTAGTATCTCCTGCCCTGGTAGTGACGTGACGTCAGTACTCTCTACTACATCTGTGACGTTGACGTTGACGTCGCTAGACTGGTACAAGGTACTTACTCAGCCTCATTCAGAATCACTTGCTGGTCGCTATACAGACTAATCTCCAGCGGTTAGCGGCGGTAGTATCTCCTGCCTCGGTAGTGACGTGACGTCAGTACTCTCTACTACATCTGTGACGTTGACGTTGACGTCGCTAGACTGGCATAAGGTACTTACTCAGCCTCATTGAGTATCACTTGCTGGTCGCTATACAGACTAATCTCAGGCGGCGGCAGTATTTCTTCGCCCGGCAGTGGCGTGACGTCACTGCTCTCGACCACGTCTGTGACGTTGACGTTCACGTTGACGTCGACGGGCGCGGCGCGGCGCTGTAGGCGACAGACCGCTACGGATGTCATGTGGGGGGACATTGGAGGGGAGGTCGCGAATTCGTCTTGTAGCTGTGGAAAATAATTAGAATAAGCATTATGCTCCCTGATGGGCCGCACCTTCGCCAGCACCCACAGCTTACTTGGAATTATAACGGATGGTTCTAGTTTCATCATCATAAGTCACTGGGTTGCAAATCAAAATCCACCACTCGCCCCAGTAGTAACCCAATAACTATCATTTGACATTTTAAATTTAACTTCATTAATAAATTATATCTTCATGACATCATAATTGAGATTATTATTGTTATTTAATAATTTTTTGATAATATGTTTTGTAATTTTAGTACGCAGATTGACTAAAACAATGCACGTAGTAAAAGCAAAACGAATAAATAATGTATATCATCTTATTAACTGACCATGTTAGCACTCTAATTTTTTTTTTGTATCAACTGTTTACTAGACATGCCTAATACATATTATACTCTCCTATTATTCTACTTTTGTTTATTTGTATCAAATATTTTTCACTTTGTTGTCACCCAATTGTCGTCCGTCACTTCAACTAGTAATTAAGGTCTTTGGCTGAAAAACAGCGCTGAATATAATAATGTTCAGCACACGCTGAGCCAACCCCTATTTCGGCGCAGGGTCATGGAGGTAGTCTTATTTTCTTAATATCACCTATTTGTGTCACTTACCCCCATGATAAACTACTTTATTTGCCGTTTATTATTCTATGCCTGTTTTTTGAACCTGTGTCTAAATAAATGTTTTTTTCTATTATATTCTATTCACTCTCAGCACTCAGTAAGCTGAAAACCAGCGCTGCATTGGCAGTATTGGCCCCGTGTCAATGAAGCAGTTAATGTTTTGTTTTTTGTTTTGTTAATGCAGTTTTTGTTCTCGCTGTGTATTGTTTTATATTTTGAAGCGCAAATAAACATTATTTATTCTATAAATCTAAAAGGATAGCAATGAACGTACCAAGCGGTGTCCTAGATAGAAACCAGCTTCTTCCGTTGCAACGATAGGCATGTTAGTCAGCGATACGTGGAACCTGCAAAAAAAAATTGATTTTCTTAAGAATATTTATTATATGGTAACGTGTCTTCATAGGAAACATTATTGAAAGGTAATAAATAGTATTTCTTTTCAAGCAAAAAATGCAAAAGGATTTCTTTTATAGCTGACTTTTTTATAAAAGGATTTATGGTTTTGTTGATAGGCACGTGTTTTCAGAGGAAATACATTCCTGAAAAGCAATAGGATTTATTTCTAGGCTGGTTTTGGTCAGCTGGATCAAAAATGTACAGAAATAGAAATACAAGAAATACAATTTATTGGTAAAATTAATTTACATGTCATTTTTTCATAAGAATAGTTAAAATTATAATACAAATTGTATTTTATCGTCACAAGCATAATAAAAATTTAAACATAAATAAAAAACAAAATAAATAGGTACTTAAATAAAAAAGTTTTCATAAAAACATTTGATACGGAAATATAGTCATATTAAATTTACTTATCTAGTAGTGTACCTAATCAAATCAAAATTCTAATAATTTTAAAAGCTTACAAAATAAGCTGAGACTAGTCAAATTCTATAATATAAATTATTATTAAATAATAAGGGTTTTTGATTTTCTGTACACTTAAATTTTTGTGTCTTCTATTCCGGAACGAAAACATCCAACGCAACAGCGCGGTTGCTTAGCAGATTTCACTGCTAAACTAACTTTAAGTAAAACTTTTTCAGTAAAACTTTAGGGATTTGTTAACTTATAATAAGTAACTACCTACGCCCCGCGGTTTCACCCGCGTTGAAACCTATGCGTATAAACTATATAAACGTTTCTGTTGAATCTATTTAACAAAACCGCATCCGCAATCCGTTGCGTAGTTTTTAAGATCTAAGCATACATAGGGACAGACAGACAGCGGGAAGCGACTTTGTTTTGTACTATGTAGTGATTTACAATGCCAACTTTCCTCCTATCTATAAGTATTTTCCATAAGGGTACAGTGTGTCTCACCTGTCCCGGACCACGGTCAGCTTGAAGGTGGCCCTGAAGTGGGGCTCGTCGAGGCAGGGGAAGGCGGAGCGCGCGTGCGTCAGCCAGAACCGGGAGACGGCGCAGCGCCTAGAAACAACAGCATTATCAGACTTGCACTCCTCCTTATCTTTAGAAAACTGCTGTATCAGCATTATTAATCCATATGAAAAGATTGACGACCTCTGTGGCGCGGTGGAAGAAGGTCTGCCTACGACAAAGGACGTTGCGGGTTCGATTCCCACCTCGCGATAATTGTGTGCACGATCTGCAGATATGTTCCGGGGTTCTGGTCATTATAATAAAAAATATCTATCTATGTAATGTATTGTATTAAGTTGATCAGTCATCTAGTACCCATAACACAAGCTCTGCTTAGCTTGGGGCTAGATAATGCTGTGTGGATTGTCCAGCATTATTTATTTATTTATCGATAGTGTTCGGGTAAACCGACCACGCAGCAGATATGCATTTAGCTGCGCTTGCATTTGAATGTGTACTTGCTCGCGATTTACGACTACTCTATGCTAACGTTGCTTGCCTCTAAATCGAAAGCATTTGTATTAATAACCATGATAGTATGAACGAGATAACGCTACTTTTTTTAAATAATAGCAACCTACTTGATTTGTGATCATCATTTGTAGAAACTTTTATGAAAATTATCGGCATTTTTCTTTCATCAGTTGGCAATTTGGCATATCTCTTAAACACGCACACATATGACTCGTCCGCCATCGCTGATCTTCACATTTGGTTCCGTAGGAATCCGTCTGGGCATTATTAATTGGTCTATGCATGATAGTTTCAAAAATTTTATTGGCTTTTAATGTTATTAACACTTTGATTGCTGAAATCACACGGTATGTGTTTTGTACAAGTGACTAATATGCGTAAATCCACACTAGCGCAGCGGCTGAGAAAAAACAGATCTTTGTGACTCAGCACAGCCGTAATATTTTTCGAACGAAACGCATGTGCGGCGCAACAGAACCGCTGTGTAGAGCGGCAGCAAGATCGCAGTCGTCGAAAAAAAATCGCAGTCAAAGTGTTAACACTGTTTACTTTAACTACCGCGGAGTCAGAGCCTAATGAAAAGAATAAAACACACGTTTCTAAAAAAGCTAACGCACGTTCCAGTTTAACACAATTCGGTTATAGTTATTTTTGTGTGTTTATTGAAGAAAAACTACTGTAAAGCCCTCGTGTTCCTTCACTAGGTGTTGGGTACACCTAGTGAAGGAACACGAGGCCTTTCTTAAAAAATTAAGAAAAAAACTACAATGAGTACACCATTGTAGTTTTTTTTTTAATTTTATAATTCTAACGTACATTTTCGAAGCGTAAATTAGTAAAACCAGGGACCAGTTATATAAAAACTTACTGCCTGTGTGTGCCAGTCAGGAAGAACCCTCGTTGCTTATCGTTCTTCTCGAGCCGCGTGATGAATCTCAGGCTCAGTGTGTAGTTGTACTTACGACGGAGTTTCTCCTGAAAAATAAGTAAATAATAAATAATGGACAACTCACACAGCATTATCTAGCCCCATGGCAAGCAGAGCTTATGTTATGGGTACTAGATAACTGATATATATAATACAATATATTACATAGATAGATATTTTTTATTATACATAGAAAACCAGACCAGAACACCCGGAACAAATATCTGCAGATCGTACACACAATTGTTTCGATGCGGGAATCGAACCCTGCGTCGCAGGCAGACCTTCGCCCACCGCGCCACATCGGTCGTCATACGATTTACAATAATCGATTTTAAATACAATCGTAGAAAATCAGAAATAAGCGTGTGTCTTTGGATGTGGTTGCAGAACAACACAAGCTATTTGTTGAGTTAGCGTTCCCAGAACGGTTTGGTACGTTACTCCCGAATTTCAGGTATTTATAAAGATCTATAGGTACTAAAGATGTCAGGTTTCTGTAATCGATCTTGTGTGAAAAAAAAATGTTATTTTTATTTATAAAACGCACCTTAAACTCGATATAGGTCTGGTCCGCCTGTGGGTAGTCTAATGCCCGGGCCACTTTAGGCCCGAGCACGCCGCCGCTCTTGAACAAGGCCCGCTCTGTAACGTTCATGTCTCGCACGTTGAGGACGACGAATAGCGTATCACGGTCCACCTTGAAGTCTATGGATACTTCGCCTGGAATAAAATATTTATTGATATCTATATCTATATATATAAATGAATCCCTTTTGTTTGTTTGTTTGTATAGCGGTAGTGAGTAGTCAGTCCGTAAAGCCAACAAGTTGCTTTGCCGGAAGACCAGCGTTGGTTGCTAGCATGCTAGTCATCCAACTCATGCTGAGGCAGAGCCATTTTGTTACTGGACTTACATGATTACCGACACGTTAAGTCTTTTAACAAATAAATTCATTTCATTTCATTTTTTCATTTCTATTTCCCTTGATCACGGCATCACGCATGAACGGCTGGACCGATTCCGCTAATTCTCTGTTTTGTTGCTTGTTATTGTCAGGATAAGGTTCTTATCAAAAAATTAAGAAAATTGCGCGGAAAATTAGAAAATTTAAGAATACTTAACCACCATATTAAATTATTTCTAATGTAACCATAGCGCTTTTACAATTCGAACTTTTTTGATGTAGATAACCAACCTTATGGCGTTTGACATAACATTGACAGATTGCGTGCTGCAAATATCGTCAAAGAGGATGTAACCAATTCGAAATCAATAAACATACATAGTTAAAATAATAAAAAAAAAAAAAGTTGGACAATTCACACAGCATTATCTAGCCTCATGGTAAGCAGAGTTTATGTTATAGGTACTAGATAACTGATATAAATAATACAATACATTACATAGATAGATATTTTTTATTATACATAGAAAACGATCAGAACACCCGAAACAAATATCTGCAGATCGTACACACATTTGTTCCGAGGCGGGAATCGAGCCCACAACCTCCTGCGTCGCAGGCGGACCTTCGCCCACCGCGCCACATCGGTCGTCATAGTTCAATTCATCAATATTTAAGACAGGACAACGTCTGTCGGTCCGTTTGTTATTGAATAAAATTAATAAATGAGTTATAATGTTATCAGTTTAAAACCTACCTCTGAGCTCCCCAGTAGTCAAGTTAGGGTGAAGCCACAGGTTGTAGTGTTTGGGCACCACGAAGGTGGGTAGTCGAGCGCCCCTCCACGGGAACACTGCGCCGCTGCTAGCAATACGCTCCCTGAGAAACAAATGTGTAAATGTTAACACTTTGACTGCGGTTTTTTTTCGACGACTGCGGTCTTATTTTTTACCTAAAAAATTCGTGCTGCCACTCTACACAGCGGTTGTGTTGCCGCAAATGCGTTTCGTTTGAAAAATATTACAGCTCTGCTGAGTCACAAAGATCTGTATTTTCTCAGCCGCTGCGCTATTGTGGATTTACGCATATTAGTCACTTGTAGAAAACTCATACTGTGTGTTTTCAGCACTCAAAGTGTTAAGGGGCCTCCGGAGGGATGAATTCTTCATACAAACGTAATACCAAAATTATTTATAATTCAAGCATATTTCCACTATAATATTGCATTATTTTTAAAATAGTATTTATCTAGGTTCCCAAATAGTTTTTTTTTCGAAATACTTACCTAAAATGAAATGAAAGCCAATCGCATTTTGCACATTTTTATGCGAAAATTGACAAGTTTACTTGCTATTTGTTTCGTATTAAAAACATCAATATCTTACGTTTGATTTATTAAGTAACATAGCTTATATTGTCTAGTTACAGAATAACAATACTTTGTGAAGAATACAAAAAGTTTTCACTCATAATTTTTGGTATTACGGAACAAACCAAATTTTGAACGGCTAATATTGCTATCGCGCACGCATGGGGCGCGGCGCAAGGGTTAAACAGGGATAGCGATATTCAGAGCGATTTTTGCATGCGAGGGTCGCCGGACCCTTAAGCAATTGTAATAATATTAATAAATAATAGCGAAGAGCCACGATCAACATCTGAAGAGACTCTCGCTAGGAAGTTGTATCAAGAGCCAGATCCAAAGTACTCTTGAACCCGGCACGCATTGTCAGGAAGTTCTTCTCTCTGCAGCCCTAGCCACCGGCCGCTTGACTCTAGCGAGCGGTCGGTGATCTACCGTTTTGATATAATTTTTTACTGTAGAATAGTTTATTTCTTGTTTTTTCTACAGTAAAAAATGTATTATCTACGAGAATTTTAAATAAATGAGTTAATATTAGTTTTTGTTGTTTAAATTAACATTTTAGTTTTTATTCCTTGTTTGTGTTTAGGCCACCTTGCGCACCACGGTCTCCACGGAAGACCAGCGCTATGGTACGATCTGCTCTACCATAGCACATGCTGAGTGGAGACCGATTTTGTACAGTTTCTTTGTTAATTTAAGTTACATTTATATGTACAACTACTATTCGTCTCTGTTCTGGCAAAAAAAAAAATCTTCAATAATAAAAATTGTTTACCCATGGGGATACGCACTACGTATATAATAACAAAACCTTATGAATACTAACTTGTTTGCCGCGGCTTCGCTTGATATCGGGTCGGTCGGTGCCTGTCCGGGGATGAGAGTCGCCTCCGACGCACAAGGGCAATCTGTAAAAAAAAGGTCCTTTGTCAATGGCCGAATTAGTTGAAAAATAAGCTTCCTGTGGTTTTAAGTACTACAACGGGTATTAATCGCGTTTATTAACCGAATATAGCCGAAAAGACGAGCGCAGCGAGACAGCGACGGACTTATTTATTTATTTAATTAATTAATTAGAACGGCACAATCACCAATTACACTAATTATTTATAGTAACAAACAAATAATAAGAAATCAGACTTGTTTTATATGTAGGTACCGTCGTTTGTTATCTGCTCTTAGGCTGATTTTAGTGTCAAGCTGATCATCAGCGCTGACAGCTCAGCGTGTAGCTCGTCAGCGCCGATGATCAGCGCGGGTTGTTATTGTTTTCTGCTGATCGCCGCGGAGACGCATAGTCTATATCGCGACTCGACATGATTTCACGCAACCGGCGGCGGCGCGTGCGATCAGTGCGACACTAAAACACTCACTCAAAACAGAAGCGCGCGGGCGCTGGCTGGTCGGCGCCGCCGACCGCTCAGCGACTCTGACGAGCGGCGCGTAGGACGCGTACTATCACGGTGGCACGATCGTTATTCTAAAAGGTTTCTAAGGCGTCCATCCGACATAGCGACACTAAAATCAGCCTTAGACACAACGCATCGCGTCAGCGTAGTCACCCATTTAAATAATAATGCTGGACAATTCACACAGCAACAATAACTAGCCCCAAGCTAAGAAGACCTTGTTTTATGAGGTACTAGATAATATGGATATTATACTATACGCTATACAGCTAATATAACTCGATTTTTTTTTTTTTTTCGAATATTTTTATATATATATATTTTTTTAATAACTATTATGCTGTTGACCTCAGATGGCCATGACAGCGTTACCGGACTTTTGGCGGGCGCAGAGGGCGCCTCGCCGGTAAAAATTAGGTTGGGGCAACACGCACAAGGGCCACCACTTAGGTGCGAGCCTCGGCTTGGGCTGTTGCCAGATGCTACAAGAGGGTAGGGAGGTAACGCCTTAGGTGCACGAGTGCACCTGAGGGCGGAAACGGGGAATTCTTCGACCCCGCATCCGGCGGGTCGGTTATTGGTCGGGTGTGTAGTGTGCGGAAGCTGAGTTGTTGCCGTCACTTCCGGGTTAGCGTCAGTGAGTGGGTCAACGGGGTCACCAAGAACGTGTCTCGGTCTACGGAGGAGAGTAATATAACTCGAAGGTGGGTAAAGTACATAAATACTGCCTGGAAGCGATCGCTCTCAGCGATAAAGCCGCCCTTTATACACTTCCTTTATTCCATTGTTTATTTATGTATGGTTTTAAGTTTTGTGTGGTATAATAAAGTGTTTTCTATCTTAATACATTGCTGGCTATCTACTCACATGGTTGCGGAGTGGCGTACACGACGAGCAATGCGCTCGCGAATATAGCCGAGAAGACGAGCGCAGCGAGACACAGCGCGCGGCGTTGGGAGCAAACGGCGACCGGGGTGTCTCGGAGGTCGCGCGCCTCGCGAGCCTTGTCGGTGTCTAGGAGAAAGCAGATCAATAATAAATTAATAATGCTAGACAATCAACACGTCATCGTCTAGACACAAGCTAAGCAGAGCTTGTGTACCAGACACCTGGAACAAATATCTGCAGATTGTGTACGATCAATTGTCCCGAGGTAGGAATCGAACCCGCAATCTCCTGCGTCCCAGGCGCCCACCGCGCCGCAGAGGTCGTCGTATCAAACTCACTTTGACTGCGGTTTTTTTTCGACGACTGCGATCTTTTTTTTTACCTAAAAAATTCGTGCTGCCGCTCTACACAGCGGTTGTGTTGCGCCGCACATGCGTTTCGTTCGAAAAATATTACAGCTCTGCTGAGTCACAAAGATCTGTATTTTCTCAGCCGCTGCGCTAGTGTGGATTTACGCATGTTAGTCACTTGTAGAAAACTCATACCGTGCGTTTTCAGCAGTCGAAGTGTTAAAGCCTGTATGTATACATTACTTACCAGCTAAGAATGCCACATCATCCAAGTCTTGGTCCACCATGTTTCGCCAGGCAGCTGCTAAATATAAGAGAAAATTACTATTTAATACCAATAATAACAGTAAAGAGAAAACATAACGAAAATGTGAAACACAAATCATAATGTTTCATTCTTAAGAGTGTACCTTATGTCATTTTATAGTTAGAAATCGTTATTTATCTCAGAATCTGTGAAAGCTACCACCTTCATATGGTAAATGATAATTCGAACTTTTATCTTGGATTCCGTCTTTTCGAAAACACGATTGGGGAAAATTTTCTCGATAGGTACTTTTATTTTTTGAAAAATACATGTTTTGCACACATTTTGATATTTATCTCAGGAACCACATAATTTTTTTGTTGGATTTTTGTTTTGTCGAGAAACGTAGTAGAATTTCTTCGTTTTCGTCTTTTTAATTTTTAGATTAGTTGTGTAAATAACTTGTAATTAGGCATTAGGCAGTTTTGGCGCTTACGTTGATAAAAAATACGGAGCACGTCTATCGGTCTGTGCTTCTCACTCACAAGAAAATCATATCTTGTCATTCTGCTCTGAACTGAAGCGAAATTCGAATTTTGGCTGAGGTATGGCACGCTCTTAATGTCGTTATTTTTCATATTTTAATTAGTTTATTCATGACTAGTTGCGCCCCGCGTAGAAATCTATGTGTCAAATGGTTTATGTATAAACCTTCCTCTTGAATCACTCTATCTATTTTAAAAACCACATCCAAATCCGTTGCGGAAGCATAATAGGGTCAGACAGCCAGCGGGTAGCGACTTTGTTTTATACTATGCAGTGATAGTGAAGGTATGTGTGACTCACCCTTGGCAGATCCGTTCCTATCGGCCTTGTACTTGCCGATGGGTTCCATCTGAATGCCGTCCATTACTCCTCACGCCGCATGCCGAATGACACCTGATAGAAGAAGAAGAAGAAGTAATTTATTGCACTTTTCATATAGGAAACTATGTAGGTACAATAAAAACTTCAAAAATTTGTTACATTTGTCGGTCTTATCACGTGCGCTACGAATTTTAGCAGCTCTTAAGGTTGTTAGTTTCGTGTTGGGGCGTAATTAATTTTTTTATTAGAAAATCGTTTAAGATTTGCGTTTTCCGTAAATTTTATTACCTGTGGTACACAGAAAAATTTAAAACCACCAAGAAATTAGAATCTCGTGGCAACTCGAAATGACCATTCTAATTTGTTTCTATTATTTGATTGTAACCTTCTTTGTTAATAAAGGTCTATTCACATTATTTTCATTTTCATTTTTTCATTTATTCAGTTCCACCGGAACACATTTTGCTTCGTACTAACATTTGTGCCAAACCTGGAATCGAACCCGCAAGTTCCTGCGTCGCGCGCTATATTGGCCTTTATAAGTAAGTCGTCTACGAGAACTATACTTATCACACTTTGGGGGACACTCTGAGGACTATGTGACAGGTGTGGGGGTTCCTTGTTCTTTTCCTGTATCTTATTTCCACTCTATGGTTAGGTTAGGTTAGGTAGGTACACATGTTACACTTGATGTCGGTCAGTTGTACATAAAAATAATATAACAATATTATTATAAAACACACATTAATTACAATACAATACAATACAAATACGCTTTATTGCACACCAAACACAGAAAAAAACAGTAAAGAACAAACAAACAGAGATACAGATGCACAATGGGCGGCCTTATCGCTAAGAGCGATTTCTTCCAGGCAACCTTTGGATGGACACGTAGCTATAGTATAGGTATAGACGGTGGCGTATTATAGACTAATGTTAATATAAATTATATACAAAAAAACATACAAATACATATATACTTGGAAATAAATACTGACTATAGACACTAATACATAAAATATTAACTATTTGAGATCGAAGAAATAAAGTGTTCATAGACCATATGTTTAAATATAGGGAGGGATTTAGCTTGTCTTATTAGGGTAGGTAATGCATTCCATAGTCTGGTGGCATGTACGGTGAATGAAGAACTGTAGGCATGGAAGGGGCGAGGAGTTTGTAGCAAAAGGGTATCGGTAGAGCGAAGGGAGCGGGTATGTGTTTGATGCAGGTATTTGAACCGTTCTTTGAGATAGCGAGGAGTATTTGGGGCGTAGAGGATAGAGTACAGGAGGGAGAGGAAGTGTGCGTCCCGGCGAAGACGGATTGGTAACCATTTTAGCTTATTGCGGTACTCTGTAATTATACATTGGAAACACCATAAGGGATTGTTTTAGAAAAAGCAGACAGACATGCCTTCTTTAAAAATTTGATATAAAATTCATAGATAATATTTATCACAGTAAAATAATAATAAATTAGTTAGATTGAATTGAAATAAAAATACATGTCAAGATAATTTAATGCAGCTGTATAAGGGCATTTTTATTATATTGATTTTACAATTTTTATTCATTGTTTTTTTTTTGACGACCGATGTGGCGCGGTGGGCGAAGGTCCGCCTGCGACGCAGGAGGTTGCGGGTTCGATTCCCGCCTCGGAACAATTGTGTGTACGATCTGCAGATATTTGTTCCGGGTGTTCTGGTCGTTTTCTATGTACAATAAAAAATATCTATCTATGTAATATATTGTAATATGTATATCAGTTATCTAGTACCCATAACACAAGCTCTGCTTACCATGGGGCTAGATAATGCTGTGTGAATTGTCCAGCATTATTTATTTATTTATTATTATCACTCTGGTCCTAGAGTACCTTACCTACGTTCTCAGAAGTCTACAAAAATAAAGGTTTTTTTTAATAACCTTAGTAGTTTTTCTTACTCTTGGGACTCTACTACACGCTATATTATAATATATTAAAGTTTAAATCCCAACTCCTTATGTTGTTCTGTATTTATGTGTCTTTTCCTTTTTTGTAACTATGTTTAACATTGTGTGTGGCTATAAATTTTTTTTTTTTTTTTAAGTAAGATTTGGGGGTCGAAAAATAAAAAGACGGAAGAAGATAAACAAAAAACAGTAAAAACTAAATTATGACGCTTCCATTTCCACCCCTAGCAAAACCTAAAAAAAAAAACATTTTCACAAAGTGATTTCCCATTTACACCACCCCTCGGTATGTTTCCCGTGAAGTTTTCCCTCAGCCCCATTACGTAGGTTCTAAACCAAAGAGGTTGCACCCTAGCTTTAAGCTTTGTTTGATGTTATACTGCCTTAGTGCACACAAGTGTTCTATAAACAGGGGTGTAATAAGGACGGAGATGCTGGGACTTGCCCATAGTTATTTATTTATTTTATTTTATTAATGAACAAAATCCACAGCTCTTATAAATTAACTTATCTTATAAATATCACTGACAATCAATAAAAAAAATTACATTATATAGAAAAATAAGGAGGACATCACCAAAAATGCCACAATAGTAAGTTAGGTTAGGTTAATTAGGCGTAAGCTCCAGCTCGGAATTCACTACTAACTCATATTACACAATAAAGTAAATAATCCAAGTGTATTAAGCAGAATCAATATCTTCGTACCAAATAATTACGTACGTGCGGGTACGCGTCGGCGGCATCGCTTGTTCTGTGGCGTAGCCCTCCGAACAAAGCATGAAAACAACGCACCAACGCCAACGGTTCGTGCACTCCAACTTCTGAATTAGTTCGTGAACGAGTTCCAGCATGTCGACATATTTCACGACAAGCTCAATGTTATTAAAAAAAATCTGTTAATATATTTAAGTTTGAACAATGTTTTATAGTCCCATAAGATAGTGAGTGCTTTGGTTTACACTGTAAACTCCTGTCTTCTTAAATAAATAAATAAATAGAGTACAAGATATCGGCACAATACATTAATCGAAAATATCGAATAAAAAAATGAACAGTCTAAAGACAAATATAAGAAAATACATAATTTATCTTAAAATTTGGCATTCATGTAAAACAAGATATCTTCGTGAAAGCTATGGGCAAGTTTTTCCTCTGTAGTTAGCCAGACGGCAACACGTGTAAACCAAATCTTTGTGAGGATTGTAATCCAGCTTTGAGCTTTGTTGATGTTATAGTGCCGTAGTGCACACAAGTACTCTATAAACAGGGGTGTAGTAAGGACGGAGATGCTGGGACTTGCCCTGCCCATAGTAACGTGAAAGCTATGGGCAAGTTTTGCCTCTGTAGTTAGCCGACGGCAACACGTGTAAGGCTTTGCTATACTGCATGCGTTCTGCGGTCAATAATGTCAAATTGAACAAATCGTTCAATTTGACATTATTATTAATGACAATTTGCCCACTCAACTGCATTATTATTAATGACAATTGGCCCACTCAACTGCATTATTATAAATGACACTTTGCCCAGTCAACTGCATTATTATTAATGACAATTTTCCCACTCTATGTAAACTGCATTATTAGTAATTAAACTACGCCCACTCTATGTAAACTTCATTATTATTAAGACACTTTGCCCACTCTATGTAAACTGCATTATTATTAATGACCATTTGCCCACTCTATGTAAACTGCATTATTATTAATGACAATTTGCCCACTCTATTAAATCCTGACTACATCCCTGTCCCGCTTTTGAGCAGGTAAGTACTTCTCCTGAGGGAGAAGGCTATGAGGGCAGGAGTGCACAAACACAAACATTGATTAACAATACACCTCCCGTGGTTTTATAGAAGACCAGAGGGTCAGTGATTATTTCTCCGTGGAATTTTCCTCAACAATTTTCTGTTTTACATTGGAATTTGGTTCGATTAATCACTACATAGGGCAAACGTGTTCTTGAGTGGAGACCACGACTCGGTAAATGTAATGTAGGAAGACCTCCGACCTTAGGGATAACGAGCTGCGAAAGACTGCAGGTAGATGCTGGATGCGGCAAGCTGAAGACAGGGCGCTATGGCGCTCATTGGGGGAGGCCTATGCAGCAGTGGACTGCTATTGGCTGATGATGATGATGAATAAATAAATAAATAAATAATACTGGACAATTCACACAGCATTATCTAGCCCCATGGTAAGCAGAGCTTGTGTTATGGGTACTAGATAACTGATATACATAATACTATATATTACATAGATAGATATTTTTTATTATACATAGAAAACGACCAGAACACCCGGAACAAATATCTGCAGATCATACACACAATTGTTCCGAGGCGGAAATCGAACCCGCAACCTTCTGCGTCACAGGCGGACCTTCGCCCACCGCGCCACATCGGTCGTCACTAATCACTACATAGTATAAAACAAAGTCGCTTTCCGCTGTCTGTCTGTCCCTATGTATGATTATCAAAATCCGTTGCGTAGTTTTAAAGATCTAAGCATACATAGGGACAGACAGACAGCGGGAAGCGACTTTGTTTTATACTACGTAGTGATTGCACACCTTCAAACTAAGCATCCAGACAGATGTTCACCAGATGTTCAACAATTGGGTGTCATTGATTGTTCAAAATATAAGAACAAAAGAAAATGGCGACGTTAGTAAGTAACCAGGGCAAAGCATTGACTAAATACTGTGCTTTGATTCTTAGCGAGCGTGCTAGGTAAAATGTTTTAACCAAAAGTTAAACTTCTAACACGTTGAATAATCTACCTCTATGCACCTTGCTTGCACACAGAATGATGTGAGAAGTTAGCTAGCTTAAACCAAGACAAAGTCAAATCATTTATTCTTACAAAATAAGCACTTAGACAAGTCATATTTTATACATTAAATTATCTTTATATATAAAAATCAATTGCTGTTCGTTAGTCTCGTTAAAACTCGAGAACGGCTGGGCCGATTTAGCTGATTTTGGTTTTGAAATGTTTGTCGTAGTCCAGGGAACGTTTAAACGGTGAGAAAACATGGTAAAATTGCGTAGAAATTTCCACGTGGGTGAAGCCGCGGGGCACAGCTAGTTATTAAATAAAATTATTTTACTGTTCACTTCAATTTTTTGTCCACTAGTGGAAGAAGTGAAAAAGAAACCACTAGTAATTCATCTCTTATGTCTAATACATGGTTATTTGCCTATTTAAGTCTAAATATAATATGATTCGATACATGTCAATATTTAAGTAAAGCTATGCATAACAACAAATTACTTACATACTATTGTCGGTGCGAAACTGAGCGACATCTGGCCAAGCATTAACATCATTGAGATAAAACCACTGATATACCTAACCTAGCTAGTTATCAATGTTCTTTAGTCAAAAGACAATTGAAAATTCATATTTACAGCCGAACATAGAACCTTCTCCTTTTTAAAGTCGGTACTATGTTTGTTCAGAAAAGTCGTCGAGACGTCGAATAGCTTGTAAAATCATCTGTCTCTATATTATTGACTATAGGGCCCTAAATCGAACAAGCATATTTTAACCGACTTCAAAAAGAAGGTGGTTCTATGTTCCGCTGTAAGTTATGTACGTTCTGGAGTTATTTTAAAAATTTCAAGGTCACATAGATAACAAGAGTATATGTCCCACAAATCTATCCGTGAAAACCTTCAATAAGCTTTCTAGTATTAATGAACTTGTTAGTGTGTTATATTTATATCATGCATCTGGTTTTCCTTTAAATAAATATATATATATAAAAACTTTGAAAACAGTGTAGGGAGTCCCTACACTGTTTTCTAAGTTTTTCTACCTCCCCTTTCCTAGCCCTACTAGGAAGGTAGCGGAGTGCTAAGGAATTTAAAGTCGGTTTTTAGTTTCGTCAAAATTTTTATTATTGATCATTAATATTATTTATAAATGCGAAAGGTTGAATGTTTAGATGGATGGATGGATGGATGTTTGTAACCTTTTCACGACAAAACTATTAAAGTCTCACTGTAGCCCTAAGCCTGATATAAAAAAAACTATTTTATCATTATGGGAAACAAACAAACTGCTTAACAAAAGGCTTACGACAAGTTTCAAACGAGTGGCCCACGACCGGGAGCTGTTTGCATAGGCTGTATCTTGCCGTCAATACAAAAATACTAGCGGACCTTCCCGGCTTCGCACGGTTTTAGTACGGATCCCTAATTTTTACACTTTGAGTGCTGAAAACGCACGGTATGAGTTTTCTACAAGTGACTAATCTGCGAAAATCCACACTAGCGCAGCGGCTAAGAAAATACAGATCTTTGTGACTCAGCAGAGCTGTAATATTTTTCGAACGAAACGCATGTGCGGCGCAACACAACCGCTGTGTAGAGCGGCAGCACGAATTTTTTAGGTAAAAAAAAAGATCGCAGTCGTCGAAAAAAAACCGCAGTCAAGTGTTAAATATTTAATATAGCCTACATAATGTATGTTCACCGGGGATAGTGTAGCTTCCCAACAGTGAAAGAATTTTTCAAATCGTTCCAGTTGTTTCGGAGCCTATTCATTACAAACAAACAAACAAAAAATAAAAATTTCCTCTTTATAATATTAGTATAGACTTCTAAATTTGACGCACAAAATGATTTAAGATTCAAAGAAATAATAAGTACCTTGCGGTAGCGGTGTTGGACGAGTAAACTCCAACCTTTAGTCATTTTATTTAAAAATCACGACGGCACTTGCTTGCGACAAACAAAGATAACGGTAAGTGAAAGATAAGTACCTACACTAAGAGAAACTTTGTATAAGTATTTTAATTAATTTTGGTGCAGAGTTTCAATTTTTCGTGGCTCGAAAGCCGACCCGCCACTCTGCGAAAGAGGCCCAAGAAGATGGTTAGGTTAGAGGCCTCGGCCTGCAGAGGTCACACGGTCCCTACTAGCCGAGCCGGCGGACTGAGCGCATCGAGGTCACGAGTCTAACGTAGTCGTTCTCCGGGCGAAACGCATCGTTAGCGCGATCTAGCCCTCGTCCACTTTTAGCAGCAACATCTAGTTATAAATCTTGGAACTATCTTTGGTTTTGTGTCCCTCTCTTGACAAGGTCATTCTGTTTCATCAGATGTTCGGTGACGTCATAGGGCCTACCTATGCGAGGCGAAAAGAATTTATTTATAGCCAACATACACACACACAATGTTAAACAGAACAGAGTTACAAAAAAAAGGAAAAGACACATAAATACAGAAAAACATAAGAAGTAGAGTAAGAAAAACTGGTCTTTCCCTATGTGTGCGACTAATAAGGTCCCGTCTCAGCTTGTTGTCATTATCGACCGAGGACGATAGTGTTGTAGAGTGAAATAGAAATTACAGTTTTTCCTTTTTACTTGTTGAAATATGATTTATTATTTACTGAGTGGTGAAATACTAGTTTCTGCCAGCGGGTTCGAACGCGATGTTTCTATGAAAAAGTTTTAAGGTTATTTCTATCCCATTGAATCTGATTCATGGGATAGAAATAAACAGTAGCCCGTTTTATTCCGGGCCTCGAACCCACTGTATGCAAAAATTGGCAGACATTTATTTCGGCCGTAACCTAATTTTATGGGAAAGCTTGTAAAACCTTTTTTGTGTCAACAAATTAGCACCTTTTATTTATAGACCCAAGGGCCATTTTCCATCAAAACGGAGCCACAGACACGGAGCGGAGAGAAACGTAAAATACCTATCTGCCTATGTATCGGTAAACGACTCGGTAAACGTAGTGTAGGACGCCCTCCGATCAGGTGGGATGACGACCTGCGAAAGACTGCAGGTATTTGCTGGATGCGGCAAGCTGAAGACAGGGCGCTATGCCGCTCACTGGGGGAGGCCTAGTATGTCTAGCAGTTGGCTGATGATGATGACGATTATGACCTATGTATCAAATACCTACCTTCTGCAATAAAGTAAGGTAGTATACCTTACTTTAGGCCTGTACAAGTAAGCTTAGACGTTTACTTCGTCATAAATTATATCAGACAGACTATACAGAATCATGGCCCTATAAACCAGCTACGCCCCGCGGTTTCACCCGCGTGGTGACAGATATTTCGGATATTATACAATACTAGCTGCGCCCCGCGGTTTCACCCGCGTGGTGATAGATATTTTGGATAATATACTATATATCTTTATGAATTGTGTTATTCTGATATGTAAGCTATATTTTTGTGAAGTTTCATCAAAATCCATTCAGTAGTTTTTACGTGAAAGAGTAACAAACATCCATCCATACTTACAAACTTTCGCGTTTATAATATTAGTTGGATGTTACCTATTTTACTTAGAGCTATGTCGATAACTTTGGTTCTCTGTCGGATGTATTCGTTGCGAATCCTATCCTTCAGAGAAACTCAGGGCATAGCTCTTTCCATAGCTCGCTGAGGAACTTTGAACTGCTAGACCAGCCCTATCGTGAGTGTCCACGTCTCAGCTCCGTAGGTCATAACGGGTAGCTATGATGCTCTGATTGCTTAAATTTCGCTTGCAAGAATCTGAATTGGTATCAATTAACATACAACTTTTGCATTTACATACGAGAAGCTGGTACAAAGCACATAATCATCTGCTCGACAATATTCGAGATTTATGTCTATTTCTCACTTCTTTCCTCTCGATTTGGGTAAAGCCTGGCGTAGTAGGTACTGTCAACCCTACTCATTAATTAACGGAAGCTCAGACGGAAGCGGAGCTCGCCCAGACAGCAATTTCCGCGCTGAGCGTACCTACCTATTACCTAGGCAGGAGGAAATCGCCAATTTTTAACTTCATTTAGCACCCCACGAGGTCTGCCTCGGGTCATAGACTAAATGAGTTATAAAGTCATTTAAAACGGGATATTTACCATGATTTGATTTCTGAGTTATCCAATATTTTGGCACAGTTGCATGCGCCATGATCACGTAGTGTTTTAATGGGCAGACATACCGATCTACCCTCATTTTTTGTCTTTTGCTACGAACGTTGCCATTACTAAATGACTTTAGTGTTAATAACCATGATAGTTTCAAAATTTACCAGTAAACAGAAAATGTATTGATACCCCGCGAAACAGGCCTAGCCTAGTGCGGGGTTCACTGATATATATATATGCATACCTCAACCAATCAACTCTAAAATGTAAGAATATGTACATAAATTAAGTTAAGGTGTTATTATTTGTAAACTTTTGGTAAATATTTTTTTTGTATTTGTATTTGTATTTTATAAATGACTTTAGTGTAAATAACCATGATGGTGTCAAAAGATTTATAAATGAGTTATGTAGACCTGTGGGGCTCATTTTAGATCGAGAGCGATTTTTAATTGTATTTGCGGTGAAATTAACGAGATCTATACTAATATTATAAAGAGGAAAGGTTTGATTTTTTGTTTGTTTGTTTGTATTGAATAGGCTCCGAAACAACTGGACCGATTTGAAAAATTCTTTCACCGTTGGGAAGCTACACTATCCCCGGTGAACATAGACTATATAATATTTTCAAAAAAGTTAGAGATCCTTACTAAAACTCCAATAATGTAACCCAAGGTGTAAAAATATCACCTAATATAGCGAAATTTGAGTTTAACGCGGGTGAAACAGCTAGTACGTATTTTATAATTTTAAGGTAGAGTCTGCTGAAATGTCGGAATCAAAGATAAAAGCGAAAAAATCAAATCATGGTAAATATCCCCTTAAAGTGACCATTGTGTTAATAACCATGATAGTTTTTAAATTATAAGAATAATGCTATTCAAAATAATAATTCACCCAGTATTATCTAGTCTAGCCCCAACCTAAGCAAAGCTTGCGTTATACCCGTAACGTAGACACAATTTATCTACCTATGTATTACATAGAAAGGTATTTTGTTTACTAATATGTATGTATAATGAAATGAGGTATCTACATAGCCAACAAAAGCTATTATAATTAGTACAGTAGAATTGTTTTCTCGACAATTTGACAGTGCCTTCGGTCTTCCACGCCTAAAAATCTGAATTTCCGCCCGTAACTACGTAGCTGCGAAAACTTTACGTTAAATATACGTGTTCTACCAAAATCTATATACGTGAACGTAAAAAACTGTTTAAAAACATCAAAAAGACTCACGTGTCACCAAAAATCCACACAATGGTTGAAAACACACACGACTATCAACAGGGATACGAAAAATAACTTGAAGCTGTGTTTTCTTCGGGCCACGCGTTATAAGTGAGAAAATCGATCGCACCCCGTGCGAAGGAGAAAGAGATATAGGTGAATGGGGTGGGAGCGACAGAGAGAGGTTGTTGGGGGAAGTGGACCCTGACGTTTTGTGGGGTTGTTTGGCCGCTACTAAGGGTTTTTTTATTTTGATGTAAATTAAATAATAAGGTAGGTGCTAACTCCCGCGGAACAATTCGCAAGTGTGGGTACCCGGCTCGGTAAACAAGTACAGAGCGGAAAGCACCCTGGTTTAGCCGGTAGGGATCTGAGAGAACAGTATCCAAGAGAATTCGCCCATTTAAATTCATTATTTACCTATGTTTGTTATTAAGACGACCGATGTGGCGCGGTGGGCGAAGGTCCGCTTGCGACGCAGGAGGTTGCGGGTTCGATTCCCGCCTCGGAACAATTGTGTGTACGATCTGCAGATATTTGTTTCGGGTGTTCTGGTCGTTTTCTATATATAATAAAAAATATCTATCTATGTAATATATTGTATTATGTATATCAGTTATCTAGTACCCATAACACAAGCTCTGCTTACCATGGGTCTAGATAATGCTGTGTGAATTGTCCAGCATTTATTTATTTATTATGTTATGCTCAGCAGTAGAAGTCTATAGTATGATGATGATGATGAATACAATCTACTCGGAAATATACCTATTGATTTAGTAGTGCTATTTGATTCTCCTCAATCTTTGCTTAAGGTAGAGAAAAAGTAGCAAAGTTGCCCGGAAGAGATCGCTTCTAACCGATAAGGGCACCCATTGTACTCGTCGCATCGCAATTACTTTTAATAATGATCTGTATCTGGTAAACAATAAAGTAAAAGTCGATCGCCACTCACCCAATTCTCGCTTCCCGCGACATTCCCATGGTAATTTCTATTATCTGATGATGCACCCGTACTGGATCAGTAGGGACTAGGGAGCCAGCCTGGGGACGCTCTTAGAATAGTAGGTGGCGGGTAACTATGTTGTGGTGGAAGTTTGATTTTCCCATAATTTTGGGAAAAACTAATTTTTCAAATTTTAGATTCGCTTTTACCACGGAGATTTTTTTTATTTTCTTTGGGTGGCTTGGGTATCACAGCAGCCATGATAATAATAATAATAATAATTAATTGATTGACTTGTTTATGGCAGACGTCCGCAATCTCCCCTATAGCCCGATTACCCAGTCCATCCATCCATCACAATAACCTGGTTTTATTTCTTTCATTTTTCTTTGCAATAGTCTCTACACCTGGCGGGTACCATCTTTGGGTGTATCATATTGTGCACCCGAGGATGATAGCCGCTATGTGTAGCCATCGCGTTTAGATTAACTTCTCAAGGCTTCGGCCCCACGCAAAGCCTTCCAAAGGACCGGGTCACTTTATGGCCCGAGATCATGGTAAATGAGAGACTTAATAATAAAATAATTTATTGCCATTTCTTAAACTAAACTAATATTAAATAAAAAAAGAAATTTCTTATAATAGGCAAAGGGAGTACACTCAGCATTGTGCTGCATGCCAAGACATGCGGCGCTGATTTTCAATATACTCCCGTCCTCCGTCGTCGTCGTCCGTCGTGATAGGCCTATTGTGATCGCCACTTATACGTCCAGCCCCGAAGCCGTAGCGTTCATAGTTCGCCACTAACCCTTGCATCTGCTAGGAACTGTAGGATTTTCTTCGGGGTGATGTCTCGCAGCTCGTCTGGGCTATGCAGATGCTTGCCCAGATGGATGCTGCGTTACCACGGAGATAATAAAGCTCCAGATAACAATAGCCATTCATCATCATCATTTCTATTGTGACCTTTGTAACATGTTCTGCAGTGTCAATAATGTGTTATCTATCTATCTTATCATCATCATCAGCCCAAAGGTATACATTTACAGCTGGACTTAGGCCTCCCCATACGACCACACGAATAGCAGTCCTGAGCGGCCTCCACATTGTAGCGGTCACAGGGAATCCCTGCGCCACGATGGATTGACAATGTCGTCGATCCATCGTGGTGAGTGGATGGTCCTCCAAGTCTTCCCACACTCCGGTTCACATTGCATC
Organism: Eupithecia abbreviata; assembly: GCA_943735965.1. Classification (NCBI taxonomy): domain Eukaryota; kingdom Metazoa; phylum Arthropoda; class Insecta; order Lepidoptera; family Geometridae; genus Eupithecia; species Eupithecia abbreviata. Next base: position 4,657,209 of record OX031004.1, on the reverse strand, counting down.
GCGGCCGCCACCCGATAACTTACTCCCCAGCGGGTATCAGTTCTGCAGCTATATGACCTGTCCACTGCCACTTCAGCTTACTAATTCTGAGAGCTATATATACGGTAAATCTGTAGAAGAACCTTTACCGTACAATAACTATTAGTAGGTGGGGAGAACAAGATATACAGATGACACAATATCGTCTACTTACAGAATACAATTGTTTCTCACTGCCTGAGGCAGAATTTATCCAACGATTTGCGCATTTGTTTTACTATAGCGCGGCCAAAAAGGTGCTCTAGTCGCATAGCTAAAAGTACCTATATAGAAGAAACAAATTCTGCGTTTACTACGCCGCCGCCGTCGCCGTGCCGCCGCGCCGCCGCCGCCGCCGTCCAGTTTCCAAACTTACCCCTTTTTCCCAGTGACTGCGACATACCTGCTTGCATCCTTAGGCGCCTCCTGACCTGTTTTAATGAGTGCAAAAATAATGAATATGAACCTACGCTTTGTGCGTGTTAGTGGGGAAACGTACTGGGAAGGAATGACCCCGTTTCTGGTGAATTAAAATGATTCAGGTCGGTTTTTGAAACTCGCTCGCTGGCCGCAAACGTGTTCTTGAGCGGAGACCACGACTCGGTAAACGTAGGGTAGGACGCCCTCCGACCAGGTAAGATGACGCCCTGCGAAAGACTGCAGGATGCTGGAGGCGTCAAGCTGAAGACAGGGCGCTATGGCGCTCATTACGCCCCGTTCACACGGAGTCGTCGACTCTGTCGAATCAGATTTTTCGTAGGATCCGAGTCAGTGGCAACAGTATTTCAATGCTAGAGTTCACACGAGCATTCGGTTTTAAGATCCGACGAAAAACCCTAATCTTACTCAAGTTGACATCCGATTTGGTGGCTTGAACCGGGCCGACAATGTAAGATCAGATTTAAGCAACACAGTATTTCTAAGGTCTCTAACTAAGGGGAGGTCTATGTGAGGGTGTTCAAAATCATCTTAGCAATTATGAGTACTAGCTATGCATACTAGCTTTGAGAGCTTGGTTTGCTTGGATTATTTTGAACACTGACTGCTAACATAAATATGAAAGGACGAGTAGTAAGATATTTTGAACACCTTTACAACAATATGATTATTCAAAATGCGTACATCAAACTGCTTTTATGTTTTAACACTTTGATTTCTGAAATCACACGGTATGTGTTTTCTACAAGTGACTAATATGCGTAAATCCACACTAGCGCAGCGGCTGAGAAAATACAGATCTGTCTGACTCAGCACAGCCGTAATATTTTTCGAACGAAACGCATGTGCGGCGCAACACAACCGCTGTGTAGAGCGGCAGCACGAATTTTTTAGATTAAAAAAAGATCGCAGTCGTCGTAAAAAAATCGCAGTCGAAGTGTTAAGATCATTTTGACTACTCTAGACGCTCATATCGCGAGTTCCAAAAAGCTTCAAAGTTTATTTTATGTAACCGTTAGTTGTGTAAATCCGTATTATCACAGTTAGACTTAATTTTTATTTATTTTATAATCGATAATATTCTTATTTAATGTCATTTTATTGTATATTGACTTGGATATGATTTGGGATTTTTAATTTATGATTTTGTATTGTAAAGTTAAAGTAAGGTTGATTCTATGATTTTTGTGTTGTTTTTCTGTATTAAATGATTTCTAATTTTAATATTAAATTTAAATATGTACTCTATTGCATTGGGTGTTCCCGTAAAAATAGAGGTACGTAAATAAATAAATAAATATCAATATGACGCTGACTGTACGAGACTACAGTATGTATTATATTATCTGTGACGAGACTAAGTTACACAATAAAAAGTCAAAACTCTTTGCAATACTGTTTATTACAAAAAAAACTTAATCTAACTTATCTTATGTCAAGAACAAAACAGAAATTATATTTCGTCCAAATTAAAGCATTCTTCTTAACTGGCTATATCACTCAAAATTCACTTTAATATTGTTTTGTCTCAGATTTACGTTTATTCGTGTAGGCCTAGTAATCATCATCAGCCTATAGCAGTCCACTGCTGGACATAGGCCTCCACCAATGAGCGCCATAGCGCCCTGTCTTCAGCTTGACGCATCCAGCAACTACCTGCAGTCTTTCGCAGGTCGTCATCCCACCTGGTCGGAGGGCGTCCTACACTACATTTACCGAGTCGTGGTCTCCACTCAAGAACACGTTTGCCCCAGCGGCCGTCGGTTCTTCGCGAGATATGGCCGGCCCACTGCCACTTCAGCTTGCTAATTCTTAGAGCTATGTCGATAACCTTGGTTCTCTGTCGGATGTATTCGTTGCGAATCCTATCCTTCAGAGAAACTCCGAGCGTAGCTCTTTCCATAGCTCGCTGAGCGACTTTGAACTGGTGGACCAGCCCTATCGTGACTGTCCACGTCTCAGCTCCGTAGGTCATAACGGGTAGGACGTACTGATTGAAAACTTTCGTTTTCAAGTATTGCGGTATGGATGACGTGAAGACTTGACGTAGTTTCCCAAATGCTGCCCAGCCCAGCTGGATTCTCCTTCAGTAATAAAAATAGTAAAAGTAAAATAAAAAAGAATTTATTGCAGCAAAAGACAAATACTTTTTAATTAAATTTTCTTATATTTTTTAAGTTATGCTATAATTAAATAATATCCCAAAAAGTGTAGATTTCCACGGGACATGAACCCGCAACATTACCTCAGTACGGGAACGATTTAACCAAATAAGCCACGAAATCAAGTAGAGTCACTTATCGGTTACTTGATTACATGGCTTAGTTGGTTAGAGAGTTTCCTTACTGACGGAAAAATCGCGGGTTCAAGTCCCTTAGAAATATATTTTTTGGGATATTAAGTTAATTTCTTATAGATTATCCCAAGTGCTAGAGCTTACGCACTATAATAACAAAAACCTTTGTTTTTATCAGGTTTAGAAAGGATAATTATCATGTTAATTACAGATTTGTATCCATTGATAATAACAAAAACGTAGGGATGACGAGCTGCGAAAGACTGCAGGTAGATGCTGGATGCGGCAAGCTGAAGACAGGGCGCTATGGCGCTCATTGGGGGACGCCTATGTCCAGCAGTGGACTGATATAGGCTGATGATGACGAATAACAAAAAAATTGCGCTCGTGAAAGTCAACTGTATTCCAACGTGCATTTCCGTAATTGGTTGGAAACTTATTAATTATCAGATTTTAAATTTTTATATTCTGATTATTTATTATTCGATTATCTGATAACTATCGGATAATTATCAAGAAGAGTAATACTCTTGATAGCTTAGCACCCTGTATTTTTTAAAAATAAAAACCGAAGGAATAAACAAGGGAATGTTCTCTTGAGTGATATGATAACGCCTTAAAATTTGGTAAAAAATCACGTAGAATTCTTCACTGCGTCACTTCCATCTCTTGTGGCCCGTCTGAAAAAATTAAAAAAATATTTATTATTTATTTTTGACGACCGATGTGGCGCGGTGGGCGAAGGTCCGCCTGTGACGCAGGAGGTTGCGGGTTCGATTCCCGCCTCGGAACAATTGTGTGTACGATCTGCAGATATTTGTTCCGGGTGTTCTGGTCGTTTTCTATGTATAATAAAAAAATATCTATCTATTTAATGTATTGTATTGTGTATATCAGTTATCTAGTACCCATAACACAAGCTTTGCTTACCATGGGACTAGATAATGCTAATAACACATAGGCTACAATTCACAAAGATATATAGTATATTCTCCAAAATATCTATCACCACGCGGGGGAAACCGCGGGGCGCAGCTAGTATATGTATAAATACCTCCAGATCCGTCGTTGAACATGAACTCGTCCTGGTACTCCTTGAGGAACTGCTCAGATCGGTGCTCGTCCAGGAATAGGGAGTATACTTTCTTCACGTCTTCCATGCTCACCTGAAAACAATAATCATATTTACAAATGCAATTTTTTTTTCTCTTTAGTTATTATTTACTTTAAAATTCATTTTGTATTTACTTCACATAAACTGCTCTTTGATCATGCTGTGTACACATATTTAGGGATACAGTCTAGTTTTAATTATTGTGTGTTTCTAGTTGTATAATATTTGATTGTATTCTGTTTTGTGTGCCAAATAAATAATATATAAAAATAAAAAAAATGATTTATACGCTTGCGACGTACAGCGCCATCCGTGTCCAGTACAATAATGCGCTGAGAGCGGTCTTGGGGCTGCCCCGCTACTGCAGCGCCTCAGGGATGTTTGCGGCGGCGCGAGTCGACTGTTTTCATACCACCATGCGCAAGCGCGCCGCCTCCCTGGTGCGCAGGTTGCGGGCCAACTCCAATACCGTTCTCGCAATGATAGCTGGGAGAGTGGACTGCCAATGATAGCTGGGAGGGTGGACTGCCAATGATAGCTGGGAGGGTGGACTGCCAATGATAGCTGGGAGGGTGGACTGCCAATGATAGCTGGGAGGGTGGACTGCCAATGATAGCTGGGAGGGTGGACTGCCAATGATAGCTGGGAGGGTGGACTGCCAATGATAGCTGGGAGGGTGGACTGCCAATGATAGCTGGGAGGGTGGACTGCCAATGATAGCTGGGAGGGTGGACTGCCAATGATAGCTGGGAGGGTGGACTGCCAATGATAGCTAGGAGGGTGGACTGCCAATGATAGCTGGGAGGGTGGACTGCCAATGATAGCTGGGAGGGTGGACTGCCAATGATAGCTGGGAGGGTTGACTGCCAATGATAGCTGGGAGGGTGGACTGCCAATGATAGCTGGGAGGGTGGACTGCCAATGATAGCTGGGAGGGTGGACTGCCCGTACACCAGGCACTGTTGTGAGCGCCACCGCCACCAGCAATCCTTTTAGTTTTTAAGATTCTCTTGTTTATTTGCTAATATGAGTGTAAATGCTTCGCAGACCTAATATTTTGGCTGCAATTGCGCAATTCAGGTTGAAATCTGATTTTAACATTTTTTTTACTAAAGTCCAAATAACTTTTTAACCAGTGAATATCGCAGAACATATAGAGGGGTTAAATCAATAGGTATTGAGGTCCTGGTATCGAGGTTAGGGCGTCTGCTGACATTTGACAGTCCTCTGTACATAATTATAGCTACATACCTCGTTGGCCTTCCTCCGTATAGCGACGAGTGAAGCCGTGGTGATCAGTTGTATGGCGTAACGCAGAGATGTCTCTGTGGCCACTCGGGTCAGCACGGTCAGGGCGTCTGCTGACATTTGACAGTCCTCTTCCTCGCATCTACAAACAGGTTAATTTATATGAATACATAATTGTATACACATATATATTTGAGCATGTATATACACTTGCGAGCTATAAACTGGAATCACTTCATCGCTGGTTTCTGCAGACCATATTTTACAGTTTCCATGGAATAAACTGCAGATTGGTGTATACCATTTGAAAACACATCATACAAGACCCACCCCCATATGCCACTGTTTACGCTATACAGCATTGTGCGTATCGCTCTCCCGGTCTCCTGTAGACTCTCCGTCGACGGTCGCTGCCATGCAGGCACATCCTAGTCTCGTCCGCGAACAAAACTCGGCTCCATTGCTGTATATCCCAATCTAAGTGATCACGAGCAAACTGAAGTCGGGCTTGTCGGTGGGCTGTAGACAATTTGGGTCCCGTTGCTGGCCTTTTTGGGGTCAAGTTAGCTTCTTTGAGTCTTCGCCTCACTGTCCACTCGCTGACAGTTCTCCCTCGAACTTCTCCGAGCTCCCGCTGGACGTCAACGCCGGTTAGATGTCGATTTCGGAGAGAAGTGCTGACAATAAATCGGTCATCTCTCGCCGAAGTGCATCGCTGTCGTCCAGATCCTGGTCTTCGGACTAAGTTTCCAGTCTCTCTAAACCTCTTGTATACTTTGGAGACACAGGACTGGCTCAGATGAAGCTGTCGAGCGATAGTACGCTGAGAGAACCCTTGCTGGATTAGGGTGACGATTTGAGCGGCTTCTATTGGTGTGGTTTCCATTTTCTTGTAATTCCAGTATTTTGAGTGACGTGATATATTGGACTGATGACAAAATTGTATAAATTCCCAGTTTTTATAGGGATTCAGGAGTTTGAAAAAATTGATGTTTCATTCCAAAAATGTATGTCTATTGTTTTCGCGTTCCATGACATATGATGAACATTTTTTTCGCTATGATATCGAAAGAGTTTGAAAGCTAATAAAATTATCTTTAAAATAATATACCACAACCTACAGTTTATTCCATGGAAACTGTAAAATATGGTCTGCAGAAACCAGCGTTGAAGTGATTCCAGTTTATAGCTCGCAAGTGTATATATAGCTTAGGTCATAATGATAGCTTTTGGTGAATAATGCTGCTAAATAAATCGCTGCAAAATTATTTATATAAAAAATCAAGACACCGGCCTACAGAATATTACAAGTATATATATATATAATATAAATATAACTACACATAAAATATCACTCCCTATATTCAAAAAACTGCTGCATCAGCATTATTTGTCCATATGAAATATTGATAGCCTTATCTTATGACTATGTAAGTTTATTATAATGTTTGTAATGTAGGTATTTAGTATATTTATTACCAATTATTTATTAAAGTGCCACCGTCTATATTGTTCGTTCATGTCCAGTCCATCCCAAGGTTGCCTGGAAGAGATCGCTCTCAGCGATAAGGCCGCCCTTTATACCTTTATTCTAAGTTTTTATCTCTGTATTATTTTCTGTTTTGAGTGGTGTAATAAAGTGTTATCTATCTATCTAAAATATACATATAAGTATGGTGTATATAAATATATTAATTAACAGTTTGATGTTGAGATAAGGAAGTAAACCATAATATGTTTGCATATAGGGAGAGACTTAGCTTGTCGAATAGAAATGGGTAGTAGGGCATTCCACAGTTTTATGGCATGTACGGTGGCTAGAGTTCGGGCAGGAAATGTCTAATGCGTTCACAGTCAAGCTTGCTAACATAGACCCTATCTCTTATTAGTTGAGGGAGTCTTATGGTAGTTGAAGTAGTGTCTTATGGTAGTTGAAGTATGTTCTTATGGTAGTTGAAGTAGTGTATTATGGTAGTTGAAGTAGTGTCTTATGGTAGTTGAAGTAGTGTCTTATGGTAGTTGAAGTAGTGTCTTATGGTAGTTGAAGTAGTGTCTTATGGTAGTTGAAGTAGTGTCTTGGTTTTTCGAGGGAGTCTTTTGATAGTTGAAGTAGTGTCTTGTGGTAGTTGAAGTAGTGACTTGTGTTAATTGAAGTAGTGTCTTTTGGTAGCTGAAGTGTTATCTAAAGGCAGTTCCTCACCTAATATTAAGAATCTCCTTAAGCTCCTGATGGCTGTAAGGCGCGGTGGGCACAATGATCATTCTATCCAGCAAGTCGAGCGGGATGCCGTGCGGGCTGCGGTAGTTGGTACCGCGGATGCGCGTGATACCACGGTTGGTGGCCATTATCACGACGGGGGCGGTTTCGGATTCCAGCGCTCGGTTGAGGAATGAGAAGCATTCTATATCGAGCATGTGAGCCTGCGGACCAGTTAAATAATATATCACTACATAGTCACAAAAAGCGTGTTATTCATTTAGTATTTTTTATATTTTATGTATGCTAATTTTAATCCACCCAACGCTAAGAGGCGACGTGGAAGGCCCAGGATGAGATGGCGCGACGAGCTCGAGGACGAGCTCCAACGCTGCAACAGGCCATGATGGAAGATATATCCATCATGGCCTGTTGCAGCGTTGGATCGCAAGGAGTGGAAGGAGAAAAGGGAGGCCTTTGCCCAGCAGTGGGACAGTAATGGCTTAAAATAAAATAAATAATAATAATAATAATGTCGTCATCGCTACCACTGCCCAAACCACCCACGGAGTCGCATCCGACAGTCACGAGTATTCATAATATTAATCCATAATGCATTTTACGAATTTTCGCTCCGGATGATATAATTGACCAAATTTGTAGCTGGCTCCCGGACCATAACGGATGGTCTCTTTGTTTGCATCGTGTTTAAAGTATATTCCTCACCTCATCAATAAACAGGACCCCGGGAATCATCTCAGCTTTGCCCTCCTCGCGCCACTCCGCCACTTTAGTGTTGATCTGCTCACGGATCTCTGACTTTATCTCACCGGTGTCACCTGTAACCATAGATAACATAAATAATGCTGGACAATCCACACATCATCTAGCCCCAAGTTAAGCGGAGCTTGTGTTATGAGTACTAGATGACTGATGTACTTAAAGCACCACATACCATAGATAAATATTTTTTATTATACATAGATAACGACAAGAACACACGGAACCAATATCTGCAGATCATACACACAGGATTGTGTCCTAAGTAAAAGAACATATATGTTTCTATTTATTCCGACAGTTAGATTATCAGAAGATATTATTATTATTCGTTTATTTCGGATTATCATAAAATCCATATAAAATTAAAACACACACAACTTAAAAAATAAACAAAAAATTAAACATTCATAGATTATAAGTTACACAATAATACATCATAAAAGGAATTAAACAAAATGTCATATTAAATTTAAAATTGAACCAGAATTATATAATAAAAATGAAATAATAAGAAATTAAAATTAACATTTAAAATTTGGATCAGATGGAGCCCATCAGTACCCGCATCCACCTGTTTTGAATTGGGCAGTCTGTCCGTGCCATAATCATCTTCAGGATGCCGTTGCCACTGCCTCGCGCACGCTGGAGTAGGGAAGCGACTTTCTTGCGAGTAAACGCATGAAAGTCAAATATTGGACACGTATTTTTTCTTTTGTCAATCAAACAAATACTTACAAAAATAAAGCGCGTCAAAGTTTAGGAGTGGGGGCTCGTGACGTCACAACTTGTTAAAGTGTAGCGAGACGTGACGTCACGCGGAACTAACTGGCTATATCTTCATATGTTTTTGTTTAATTGACAAAAGAAAAAACACGGGTCCAATATCTTCTAATAATCTAACTGAAGGACTTAGTAGATTTTTTTAGGACACTAGCCTACTTCAACTCGGAAACGGAGTTTCAGAATACCCCTACAGGCGCCCGCTCTTATGGTAGTATCAATGGATGGTTATGGTAGGTTAATGGTACTTACCGGAGAATACATCATCACACCTTAAGAGGAACTGAGAGGTGGAGCAAAACAATAACAAACTGGCAACCCAGAAACCGCAAGAGAAAATGTGGGAGATCATTTAAGAGGTGGGAAGATATGACCTAAAAGCTATCGCTGGAAAACTATGGTCAAGAACCGCCAGGGATAGGAATGAGTGGAAGAAAATGGAAGAGGCCTATGCCAAACAAGGGCAAACAGATAACATGTGCTAAAATAAGTTAGATTTAAGGAAAATTGTTAGTTATCTGAATAAAGGCTTATATTATTATTATGTCTCTCATTTACCATGATCTCGGGCCATAAAGTGACCCGGTCCTTTGGAAGGCTTGCGTGGGGCCGAAGCCAACAGCACAGAGGCCCTTTGAGAAGTTAATCTAAAGGCGATGGCTACACATAGCGGGTATCATCCTCGGATGCACAATATGATACACCCAAAGATGGTATCCGCCAGGTGTAGAGACTTTTGCAAAGAAAAATTAAAGAAATAAAACCAGGCTATTGTGATGGATGGATGGACTGGGTAATCGGGCTATAGGGGAGATTGCGGACGTCTGCCATAAACAAGTCAATCGTAATGTTAAGAAGAGTGGCAGACGGTGGCTTGCCGAATGCTGGATGGGTTCCTTAAAAAGCCGGAGTAAATTACCGGAGAGGAACAACATCGGCGCAAACGACTGAGGGGTGTCGAGAGGTGCGGCCCCGATTTCACCATCACGAAGACTGCTCGTGAGCGAGTTTCCTCGCTATTACGCCATTAGACACTTCCACCCCCGAGTCTACATCCTAAGATGCATCTCTCGCGACTCCACTCAGACCGGCCAATGAAGGCAAGCAAGAGGTGGGGATCTGGTTCTCTTGGGATGCCACTCCGCAAGCGGAGACGAGAACCAGGAACTTCCACGGGAGCACTCGGTACCCGTGGTGTCGCTACTCACCAACAGCTCGCCACAAGCTACCCTGCGGGCTTATTATTATTATTACCAGAGAATAGTGCTAGGAATCCATGGCTCCTAGAGTTGATGACATCCACCTCATGCAGAGTTACTGTGTGGACGACCTCCTTGCGTTTCTGAAGCTCGCCTTCAGGGCATTGCACGAATCGGGCTTGCTGGCCTGAAGGAATAAATAAGCTTAGTATATAGACCAACTTCTGAAGAAGCAGTCAATTTAATATTTACTGCTCAATCACTACATAGTATAAAACAAAGTCGCTTCCCGCTGGCTGTTTATCAGTTTATTTATTTCCACCGTAGGTTAGAGATAGAGAGAGATAGAGATTATTCTATAAATAAATAATGCTGGACAATTTACACATCATTATATAGACCCATGGTAAGCAGAGCTGTGTTATGGGTACTAGATAACTGATAAACATAATACAATACATTACATAGATAGATTTTTTTTAATTATATATGGAAAATGACCAGAACACCCGGAACAAATATCTGCAGATCGTACACACAATTGTTCCGAGGCGGGAATCGAACCCGCAACCTCCTGCGTCGCAGGCGGACCTTCGCCCACCGCGCCACATCGATCGGTCGGACTAACTTTTGACAAAGGAAACACCATAGGGCATTGTTCAAAGAAAAGCAGACAGACATGCCTTCTTAAAAAAATAAAATAAATTCATTTATAATAATTTATCACAATAAAACAAATAATAAATTAGATAAAATGTCAAAGTATGCTGCTGTATGCATTGTCTGTCTGTCCCTATGTATGCTTAGATCTTTAAAACTACGGAACGGATTTTCATGTGGTGTTTGTAATAGATAGAGTGATTCAAGAGGAAGATTTATTAACCATTTGACACATAGATCAAAATCCGTTGCGTAGTTTTAAAGATCTAAGCATAGTACATAGGGACAGACAGACAGCGGGAAGCGACTTTGTTATATACTATGTAGTGATGTTGATATTTCAATATTGTATTGATTGATTTATTTCTGAATATAAATAATAAATAAATAATGCTGGACAATTCACACAGCATTATCTAGCCCCATGGTAAGCAGAGCTTGTATTATGGGTACTATATAACTGATATACATAATACAATACATGGATAGATATTTTTTATTATACATAGAAAACGACCAAACACCCGGAACAAATATCTGCAGATCGTACACACAATTGTTCCGAGGCGGGAATCGAACCCGCAACCTCCTGCGTCGCAGGCGGACCTTCGCCCACATCGGTCGTCTTGATATTTAATACCTGTAGCATCATAATCCCTCGCCCGTGAGAAACTCCTGCCCAATTTGTTAATCTTGCCCGTCGCCTTGTCTATGGTGATCACGTCTCCAGCTTGTACCTGTAAAAACGATCAAAATCTGTCAGTACAGAATTGAAATCAGTCAAATTTGTGACTAAAATCTCCCTGAACTTGATAAATAATAATGCTGGACAATCCACGGAGCAATATTGCAAATTGTGTGTACGATCTGCAGATATTTGTTCCGGGTGTTCTGGTCGTTTCCTATGTATAATAAAACATATCTATCTATGTAATGTATTGTATTATGTATATCAGTTATCTAGTACCCATAACACAAGCTCTGCTTACCATGGGGCTAGATAATGCTGTGTGAATTGTCCAGCATTATTATTATTATTATAATACTATTTATCCGGTAGATTACATTCAAATAGGGTGTTTTTGTTGCAAAAACGGGCGATAAGGTTTATTTTACATATGGATAAAATGGAAATCATGTATGTCTAAAAAAGAATAAGAAATAATGACGACCGATGTGGCGCGGTGGGCGAAGGTCCGCTTGCGACGCAGGAGGTTGCGGGTTCGATTCCCGCCTCGGAACAAATGTGTGTACGATCTGCAGATATTTGTTTCGGGTGTTCTGGTCGTTTTCTATGTATAATAAAAAATATCTATCTATGTAATTTATTGTATTATGTTTATCAGTTATCTGGTACCCATAACACAAGCTCTGCTTACCATGGGGCTAGATAATGCTGTGTGAATTGTCCAGCATTATTTATTATTATTATTTATAATGAAATTTGCTGGTGAATTTATATATCAAAATTTATTATTTACTAGATGTATACATATATTGTGAATTGTTTATGATTTTTAATATTTCTATTTTGTAATTTAATTCATTTTTTATATAATATGGGTACCGCTAATGATTTTTCCTATAAACATGATACATGTTATTGTACACTAAACGGAATAAATGAATTGAATCTTGAATTATCTAGCCCCAAGCTAAGCAGAGCTTGTGTTATGGGTACTAGATGACTGATATACTTAATACATACAATACATAGATAGAAAATAATAATTGCCGCAGTTCAAATCACAAAAAAGATCACACACAGGTACCACCAGGGAAGCCAATTTGGTGACTGTAAAATGTACTACAGATAACGAGTTAAAGCGAACATTTGAATGCACATTTTTGTAATGCGTTGCAGCGTCGTAGAATCAATGTGTGTAGAGTCTGTGAAGAGAAGTCTCGTGGCGAAACGGTGAGCTAACATAGTAACCCAACAAAAGTAGGACATTGGCACACGCGCGCCCTCTATTCCTAGGAGACTTCTCTTTTTGCACAGACTTTAGAAACGCATGAAACTGTGCCAAAATATTGGAAAATTCAAAAATCAAGCAAATATCCCGTTATAAATGACTTAAGTGTTAATAACCATGAGAGTTTCAAAAGTTTATATGTGTGTAGAGCTTTACCTTTTCTTTGAGCAACGCGTCCGCCATCTTAGCCCCCATGTCATAGTTGGTCTCCATATCTGAAGTCTTGAGCGTCAAGCGGCCCACCTTAGCGCCGGCGCCCGCGCGCTCAATCACCACCTCTACCACCTCACCTTCGATGATCTCCGATTCTTCTCTGAGGAGAAAAAATAAAGTTAATTAAATAAAAATAAATAAATCAATAATGCTGGACAATTCACACAGCATTATCTAGCCCCATGGTAAGCAGAGCTTGTGTTATGGGTACTAGATAACTGATATACATAATACAATATATTACATAGATAGATATTTTTTATTATACATAGAAAACGACCAGAAAACCCGGAACAAATATCCGCAGATCGCACACTATTGTTCCGAGGCGGGAATCGAACCCACAACCTTCTGCCGCGCAGGCGGACCTTCGCCCACCGCGCCACATCGGTCGTCAATTGTATTATGTATATCAGTTATCTAGTATCTGCGATCACAAATACTATCCAGATGTCCAGATGTCCTCCGACCAGGTGGTATGACGACCTGCGAAAGACTGCAGGTAGATGCTGGATGCGGCAAGCTGAAGACAGGGCGCTATGGCGCTCATTGGGGGAGGCCTATGTCCAGCAGTGGACTGATATAGGCTGATGATGATGATGATGATGATCCAGATGTCGGGTCGGGAAAAAAATCCATCACATAAATAAGAGCGCACTCTGAGCTCCTATTTTGTTAAGGTCGTTTGAAAAACAGCCAACGTGAACACGTGTCACAATGCCGCAATGTGTATTCGTTGCAAATACAAAAATAAAATAATATTTGTTAGTTTAAAGCTATAAATATAACTAATTCTACATTAACTTACCTCAAGTGCGCTCTTATTTACGGAGACTGCTTTTAGCTTTGTATGTGACCCGTATAATATTATTTATTTTAAGCCATTACTGTCCCACTGCTGGGCAAAGGCCTCCCTTTTCTTCTTCCACTCCTCGCGATCCAACGCTGCAACAGGCCATGATGGAAGATGTACCTCGAGCTCGTCGCGCCATCTCATCCTGGGCATTCCACGTCGCCTCCTTCCGTATAATATGTATAATAAAAAATATCTATCTATGTAATGTATTGTATTATGTATATCAGTTATCTAGTACCCATAACACAAGCTCTGCTTACCATGGGGCTAGATAATGCTGTGTGGATTATCCGGCATTATTTATTAATGATTTTGCGACGATACCGGAGATATGAATAAAAGAATTACATACTTAATCCTTATTCCAATAGACTTCCTGATGGCCTGCGTCAGGGCTTCAGTCTTGCTCATTTCCAACGAGTATATTTCAGACCCTGCAAACAAATTAACAACATTATTTAGCTCAGTAGATAATAAATTATTTGAGAGTTTCTCTACGCGATAGAATACGGAATCCGGAAATCCAGCTTGACTATTGTACTTGTTATTAGTAAGCTTAAGTGGCAGTGGGCCGGCCATATCTCGCGAAGAACCGACGGCCGCTGGGGCAAACGTGTTCTTGAGTGGAGACCACGGCTCGGTAAACTTAGTGTAGGACGCCCTCCGACCAGGTGGGATGACGACCTGCGAAAGACTGCAGGTAGATGCTGGATGCGGCAAACTGAAGACGCTATGGCGCTCATTGGGGCTATGTCCAGCAGTGGACTGATATAGGCTGATGATGATTTCGATATTATATTATAGTTTTAAGTACAATAACGTGTTCATTAATTAATTAATTTTTGATGTATCCAGCATCTCCCAGCAGTCTTTCGCATGTCGTCCCACTTGGTCGGAGGGCATCACTTTATCATAGTACACATGTTCAGAATCGTGGTCGCCACTCAAGAACATGTGCCACACACACACACACTCGTGAACACAGCTCACTGCCACTTCAGCTTGCTAATTAATAATAATAATAATAAATAATGCTGGACAATTCACACAGTCATCTAGCACCAAGCTAAGCAGAGCTTGTGTTATGGGTACTAGATGACTGATATACAAAATACATTACATAGATAGATATTTTTTTACTATACATAGAAAACGACCAGAACACCCGGAACAAATATCTGCAGATCGTACACACAATTGTTCCGAGGCGGGAATCGAACCCGCAACCTCCTGCGTCGCAGGAGGACCTTCACCCACCGCGCCACGTCGAGCTAATTCGTAGAGCTATGTCGATAACTTTGGTTCTGAATTCCAAGTACAATAAATTGTTAATTCATTCATTCTTATCAAAAAGGAAGTAGATATCTTACCAGCCATGCTGGTGAAAGGTGTGTCAGGTCCCAGAGCCTGCGCCAACCCCATGGCGATAGCGGTCTTGCCTGTCCCTGGCTGTCCGGCTAGCAGCACTGCTCGCCCTGCTATTTTACCTGGAGAATCACACAGAATAATTAAGAATTAATGGCTATTTTAAAGAACCAATCTATAATATAAAAATGAATCACTGAATGTGTTGCTAAGCGCAAATCTCGAGAGCAGCTGAAATCGATTTGGCTAATTCTTTTTTTAGGATATTCCTTGGAAGTATGAGGACGGTTCTTACAGAGAGAAAAAAAAAATTAAAAAAAATTGCCTGAAACAAATGACCCGGGCGAAACAGGGACGAGCCGCTAGTTAACAATATAACTGTTATAAATTGTTTATAAGTTTTTTAGTAAAAGTAAAGTAAAAGTAAAAAATCATTTATTTCTTTAGGCTTACAAAATAAGCACTTAGACAAGTCATATTTTATACATTAAATTATTATCAAATAAAACTATTTTACTGTTCACTTCAATTTTTTGTCCACTAGTGGAAGAAGTGAAAAAGAAACCACTAGCATGTTCATCTCTTATATGTCTAATACATGGTTATTTGCCTATTTAAGTCTAAATATAATATGATTCGATACATGTCAATATCTAAGTAAAGCTATGCACAATAACAAATTACTTACATACTATTGTCTGTGCGAAACTGAGCGACATCTGGCCAAGCATTAACATTTTTAACCCACATAACAGTCATATTTTTTTGTACAGGAACATTTATGGACAAGGCTCTTCTGCACCAGCAGAATTATTATTTCACTTCTTCCATTTCACTTCAAAAATAAAAAAAAATTGCCTGAAACAATGACCACCCGGGCGAAACCGGGACAAGCCGCTAGTTAACAATAAAACTGTTTTAAATTATTTCTAATGTTTATAAGTTTTTAAACCAACTAAACAGTCATTTTTTTTTTGTACAGAAACATTTATGGACAAGGTTCTTCTGCACCAGCAGAATTATTATTTCACTTCTGTGCAATAAACAGTTATTCTGTAATCTGCCATCTTGCAATTGGTAGTCTCATATCTGCAATGTGATCTTTTTTTACTGTCTTTAAGGGTCCGGCGACCCTCGCTTCCAAAAATCTCTCCGAATATCGCTGTCCCTGTTTAACCCTTGCGGCGCGCCACATGTGTGCGCGATAGCAATATTAGCCGTTCAAAATTTGGTTTGTTCCGTAATACCAAAAATGATGACTGAAAACTTTTTGTATTCTTCACAAAGTATTGATATTCTATAACTAGACAATATAAGCTATGTTCCTTAATAAATAAAACGTAAGATATTGATGTTTTTAATACGAAACAAATAGCAAGAAAACTTGTCCATTTAAGCATAAAAATGTGCAAAATGCGATTGGCTTTTATTTCATTTTAGGTAAGTATTGTGAAAAAATAAAACTATTTGGGACCTAGATAAATACTATTTTAATACAAATAATGCAATATTATAGTGGAAACTAGTTGTTGGATGTGCGCGAGCTGCAAGCAGCTCGCGGCGGTTATGTGTAACAGTTATTTTTTATGAAGACTTCCTTTTCGTACCTTTGATTATTTTGTTTGAAATCGATAGCCATGAGAAAATTTTGCGATGAAAAAATGTCAGCCATCTTGGATTTGGAAATGGAGATCGTTTTCGTAATCTACGTATGCGAGTTTTCGAAAACGATACCCATATTATGTGGGTGCCCGTCTCAAAGCGAGTATAAACTGCGATATAGAGATGTCAGCCATCTTGAATTTGGAAATGGATTTTTTTTTCATAGTCTACGTATGCGAGTTGATCGAAAACGATATCTATATTAGTGGGTGTGCCATCACACAGCGCGGCTCGCTTCGCTCGCCTTGCTATATGGCGATGGTCGCATTGACGCACGACTGAGCAATCAGGTCAGGAAGCGCGGCTCGCTTCGCTCGCCTTGCTGTATGGCGGTGGTCACATTGACGCACAACTCTGCTCCTGCTGCCACACAGCAAGGCTCGCTTCGCTCGCCTTGCTGTGCGACAGCTGTCGCATCAGGTCAGGAAGCGCGGCTCGCTTCGCTCGCCTTGCTGTGTGACGATGGTCGCAATTCGATCGCATTGCCGCTCGCTTCGCTCGCCACAATGCTAACCTGGGTTAAGGGTGAGGGGGTCTTGGGGGGTCGTCGGGAGGTCACAGCACGGCTCGCTTCGCTCGCCGTGCTGTTCCCCTTGCTCGCTTCGAATTCGAAATCCTCACCCCCAAGTTAGTCAAAAATGATACCCATATCAGATTTTTTGGTTGGGGGGTACAGGGGGGCTGGGGGCTTGGGGGGTCACGGCACGGCTCGCTTCGCTCACCGTGCCGTTCCCCTTGGTCGCATAGCGGCTCGCTTCGCTCGCCGCAATGATCCCCCTGGTTATAGTTAAGGGGGTCTTGGGGAGTCATTGGGGGGGTCACAGCACGGCTCGCTTCGCTCGCCGTGCTGTTCCACTTGGTCGCTTCGAATTCAAAATCCTCACCCCCAAGTTAGTCAAAAACGATACCCATATCAGATTTTTTGGTTGGGGGAGGGGGTACAGGGGGGCTGGGGACGTGGGGGGTCACGGCACGGCTCGCTTCGCTCACCGTGCCGTTCCCCTTGGTCGCATTGCGGCTCGCTTCGCTCACCGCAATGCTCCCCCGGGTTGTAGTTGAGGGGGTCTTGGGGGGTCATTGGGGGGTCACAGCACGGCTCGCTTCGCTCGCCGTGCTGTTCCCCTTGGTCGCATCGGATTAGAAATCCTCACCCCCAAGTTAGTCAAAAACGATACCCATATCAGATTTTTTGGTTGGGGGAGGGGGTACAGGGGGGGGTGGGGTATGGGAGAGTCACGGCACGGCTCGCTTCGCTCACCGTGCTGTTCCCCTTGGTCGCATCGCGGCTCGCTTCGCTCGCCGCAATGCTTCCCCGGGTTATAGTTGAGAGGGTCTCGGGGGGTCATTGGGGGGTCACAGCACGGCTCGCTTCGCTCGCCGTGCTGTTCCCCTTGGTCGCATCGGATTCGAAATTCTCACCCCCAAGTTAGTCAAAAACGATACCCACATCAGATTTTTTGGTTGGGGGAGGGGGTACAGGGGGGCTGGGGGCGTGGGGGTTCCCCTTGGTCACATCGAATTCGAAATCCTCTCCCCCAAGTTAGTCAAAAACGATACCCATATCAGATTTTTTGGTTGGGGGAGGGGGTACAGGGGGGCTGGGGGCGTTGGGGGGTCATTGGGGGGGTCACAGCACGGCTCGCTTCGCTCGCCGTGCTATTCCCCGTGGTCGCCACTCCACCCGAAAAAAAAGGTCAAAAATAGGCCAATTTTTGGTTTTTCCTAAAAAAAGGGGGTCTAGGGGGCAAAAGGGGGCAAAATTTTTTTCTCATTCAAAACCATTTGTCCTCCTCTACATGACTGTGAAAAAAAAATTCTTCCAAGCCTATCCGTTTTGGAGATGGAAAGGGGGGGCAAAAAAGGGGGTCAAAGGGGGGGTTCAATTTTTTTTCCTTCTAAAACTACGAGAAACTCTCTATACGACCCCGCAATCAGAACCCCTCTATCGCGACGGCATCTGGTAGCACACTCAAAAGGGGGGTCCTGGGGGCAGAGGGGGGGGCAAAATTTTCTATGCAATCGAAATCACTTGTTTCCCTCTATACAACCCCCATAAAAAAATTAAGCAATATGGCTCCACGTAGGAGCCCCCCCTGAGGGGGGGGTCTTGGGGGGGCAAATCTCAAAAAGTCGGAATTTTCCCTAGGAGACTTTTACCTCCCCTATACGATACCGTAAAAAAAAACATACCTTTCCATCCACCATCAAGGCGAACAATTATGTCAATCAGTCAGTGAATCAGTGAATCAGTGAATCAGTGAATCAGTGAGTGGTAATTTAGCTTTATATATTATAATAATATGCTTGAATTAGAAATAATTTTGGTATTATGTTTGCATGAAGAATTCGTCCCTCCGGAGGCCCCTTAATACAAATTAGTATAAAAATAAAATATATTTATTTCATAAACAGAACTAAGGTAACTATCAACATGATGATAAGTTGATAGGGTAAATAATCATGTTTAGTTGTCAGAGGTAACCCTATAGTTTAGTACATAAGCTAGTTGTCATAGCAACCTATTTTTATTGGAGGAACTGTGTTCTGCATTAGCATCATGCAAAGGAGTGAATATAGAGCCAGCAGTCTCAGTGGGTGTTATATGTTTTCATGCTCTAATAGGTTGCGGCGGCGGTCGGTTGCAGACCTGTCTGCAACCGACCGCCAGACTGTACCAGACTGTATTAGTTCAGCTCCGAAGCTGTAGCGTTCTTAATTTGCCACTAACCCTTACAGCTGCTAGGAACTGTAGGATTTGCTATACTAAAGAGATTTATACATAGAAAACGACCAGAACACCTGGAAGGAATATCTGCAGATCGATCAAACATTTGTCCCAAGGCGGGAATCGAAACCGCAACCTCCTGCGTCGCAGGCGGACCTTCGCCCACCGCGCCACAGAGGTCGTCATGGATGAATTGTTGACGGAGACTATAGATAACATAGGGACTATCAAACAATCGACTAACCTTCTTTGATCATCTGCAAGATGACTCCAGCGGCTTTCCTGGCCATCTTCTGCCCCACCATGCCCTGGGACACGGCCCGGGGCTCCAGCGAGTCATCTAGCCCTAGCCCTCTGATGTGGGAGTGCGCCCCGATGCGTTCTATACGCGTTATGGAGCGTACCTCCTGAACTTGCGCCGCCGCGATCGACTGGAAAGATCGCGAATTTTTCATGATTTTGCACAATTTTAGAGCAAAATTATTGTTTTTATTGAATCAAAGTGGGCGGGATATTGATCTGAAGTGTAACTAATCAAGATTTCATGAGAATTTCTTATTTTAGAGATCAAAAGACAAATGTATTTGAGAAGTAAGGTTAGAATTCAAGAGCCGACAGATAATATATGTAATTTAATAGCAAATAGGATGTCGAGATATTACTAAGATCACTTACTGCCATTGTTGAAGCGTTTGGAATCACGAATTTTCTAATACAATCCAATGGAATCTAGAATAATCGAAGCGTGTTTTTCCGTCGCTTCGCAACACAAAACAATGTTTTTACTTTATTGTTTGATGATTTTTTTACTTTTTCGAAAAATTTGTTAGACTTTGACATATTAGTGACAAAGAAAGGATCAGCGCACACGACGAACGAACATCGAACCGAGCGTCTCATGAATCGACTACTTCTTTGCCATTTCTTCATTGATTGCGTGATTACTAGAACTTCCCTATCTGTCAAAAATCTGTCAACAGAGTCAGACTCTAACTGTCGTTTAAGTCTTGTCATTGTCATGTCAATCAATCGATTTTTTTTCGGACTGTAAGTTTGTGAATTGTAGAATTTTCAAGAGAGAATTACAAGAAAATCAACATGCTGGCTCTCAGAAACCTCATGAAAGTGAATCAACAAATCTTCAAGAATGTTGCTCAGCACAGAAATATGAGCGTAATTGCTACCCCAGCCCGCAACAAGGTTACCAAAGCTGTAAGTTTCTGTGAATCATTTTTCTGTGATCTGATTATGAACCTTTTCACCACTTTTTCAAGCATTTAAGGTCAAATCAAAGCTTTTATTACAATCATTAAACATATTATCATCATGTTACATTGTTATAATCGTCGTAGTGGTCAAAAAAACATTGAAAGAAATTACGTAATTTTCTATGGGAAGTGAGGTTACCTTATAATGAAGCTAGAAGATAACAAATCAACAACGCATTACCTCAGTTTATTGGGGTCAATGCGGTAATTGCCCAGCCTTAGCACTGCAGATGGGCATCTGTCTCATGGGCAAGAAATGTCTATTTAAATATTTATGAATTTATCATACTCACAACTTTAAAAAATCCATAAATACGATCAGTGACCACCGTCAGCTTTAATACGTACCGATCCTATCCATCCAAAGGTTGCCTGGAAGAGATCGCTTTTAGCGATAAGGCCGCCGATTGTGCCACTAGATTTAGTTAGTATTAAGATCCTATTTTTATTATTTTCTTTATATTTGATGGTGCAATAAAGGTATATTGTATTGTATTGTATTGTAGTGAAATAACTTAAATATACTTTTTTGCAAGTTTACCTACTTTTAAAACATCACACAAACAGCTGTTAATCTTATTCTAGAAAATAAGAGTATTGAACAATGGTGCAAGCTTGAATTACCACCATTTATCTAGTTGATGCTAGAACAGACAGAATTACATAAAATCATTTTAATATTCCTATTACTTTAATAAATGTATATTATATAAAAAATATAATATTCAGTTCCTAGACATGGCTTTCATAATCTTCTCTCTTTGTCATAGAATGAGTACATTATTTGTAATTAATTTCTTATTGATAAAGTATGCGTGGGCGTGGGGAGTATGCCTTACCTTGGGGCTAGATATTGCTGTTTGAATTGTCCAGCATAAGTTATTTATGCAGGCTTTAATGTGCTTTAGTGTAAGTTTTTTGTGTGCGTGCTAAATCTTATTCTATTCTCATGTAATCAGTCAGATAGCACCCATAGCACAAGCTCTGCTAATCTTGGGCCTAAATAATGCTGTGTGAATTGTCCACAATTCATTATTAAGGCAGTTTTTTTGCTGTGTGCTGTGTGCGTGCTAAATAAAGTCATATTCAAAACAAACTTCTTCCGTTGTTACAGGAACAAATCATCCTAGCCACCGTAATGGTTATTGGGTGGTCTGTGGTGCCGGCCTGGGTACTTGTGAACATCAAGAACTACCGTGAACATAAGTAAACTGTAAATATTAATGCGGGTAAAAAATATTATGTAGTCTTTATGTTATGGATAAAATGATAATTTAAATCAGTTGTTGGTTTTTATTTATGTTCCCAAGAAGGTTAATATTGAAATGTGATAATAAGGAAGATAAATATTAAGACAAAAATATAAAGTATTATGATTAGCAGCAATCAAGTACTTTTCTTACTTTTTATTTACCATAAAACAGTTTGCATGGGATAGAAATAACCTCAAGGCTGGTTTTATGAAATGTATGGGGGTAGTAGTAGCGTTTCAAAGTTGCGCGCTTGTGCAGTGCCGTTCAGTAAACGTTAACAGCGAGCTGCCCAGTGGCGCGTAGCGGCGTGACTATAAAACCAGCCTAAAATATTTCCATAGACACGATGTGCAAAGCCATTATGTCTATGGGCAGAAACTAGTAGCTGCAATAATGCTGTAATTGCATTGTAGGGTTCAGTGGGTACTTAGTTGTACCTTTGAATCACTACATAGTATACAAAACAATGTGCCTTCCCGCTGTCTGTCTGTCCCTATATATGCTTAGATCTTAACTACGCGACGGATTTTGATGCGGTTTTTTTAAATAGATAAATCTATTCAAGAGGAAGGTTTATAAACCATTGGACACATAGATTTCCACGCGGGCCAAGCCGCGTAGCGCAGCTTTTATAAAAATAAAACATTAACATTTAAGTACTTACCCAGAATGTCAACCCAACTGGCTGGAGGACGCCCTAAATTATATTTGGGAGTTTTAAATGAGAAGAATTCAAAAATAAAACGACAATTTATTAAAAAATGATAATTATATTTAATGATCACAAGTCGTGCGATATGTATGTGTCAGTATGTAACATAATAATATTTTACAATAAATCACAATAGAAATATGAAACTTATAGAATAAGGATAATTTACCACTTAACACTTTGATGCTGAAATCATATGTTATGTGTTTTCTACAAGTGACTAATATGCGTAAATCCACACTAGCGCAGCGGCTGAGAAAATACAGATCTATGTGACTCAGCACAGCCGTAATATTTTTCGAACGAAACGCATGTGCGGCGCAACACAACCGCTGTGTAGAGCGGCAGCACGAATGGCTTAGGTTAAAAAAAAATCGCAGTCAAAGTGTTAAAAGAAATTATGCTACACATAAATATGTAATAAGTATATTTAGAAGAAATCTGCTTCTTTGCATACCTACTGTTTATTTATGTTACTTAAACAAATATTCCGACTTTCATTAGATCTAGAATAGGTAAGGGTTGACGCTCACACGTCCAACCCCGCTGCCGCGCAACACAAAAATAAGCATTCAAATATGAGCTTAGACTGCCTGCCGATTAACGCGGAGCGAGGCAACGCAGCGGAGATTTTAGGCAATATCATTGGTTGTAACAGTATGAAAAGATTTGATGAATTTCCATTGATATTTTAAAACTATCTTTAATAAACTATTTTGTAAACGGGATAAATACCCGTTGATTACTTAAAATTATGAATTTCTTTTGGTTAATATTGTATTAATCTCCGCTCCGCTGCAGCCGACTCCGGATCAAATTAATTACCTGAGAATAAATTTAAAGCCTTGGACTTAAGCTCATAACAATATTAAGACACATTTTACAGTGAACTTTTGAGTTGCGCGGCAGTGGGGTTGGATATGTGTGCGACAACCTTAATGCTTCAACTAGGTACAAAACTATAATACAATTCAAAGTACCAATCGCTTAAATAAAATGTTTAAGAGATCGAAAGATTAACAGTAATACAACATAAGAGTTATTTAAAAAAATTAAAAAGCGTTTTTTTTTCAAAAAACGTCTTTACAGGTTTAAAACATTTCTTCTTTGCAGTCTTTTTATCAAACTAGGTCTAAATCTCAGTACTCACGGATTCCCCGTGGTAAAAAAACTCGAGTTACATCAAGTTCAAAATTAAATCTTTGGTTTCCTGAATGTGATAAAACAACAAAGAAAAAAATGACATGAAAGTAGGGTCAGATGGGGCTAATGCGATATCGTTAGTTTAAAAGTAGTTTCACTTAAGAAACCGGTGCTGCCATCTCTGATATACCATACGTACTTCTTGAATTCTAAGCTAACCAGTGATGCCAGATGCACTGTAATTATTACTGTAGATCTACTGTATTTTTACGCCATCTACTGTCTACTCATCATATACACCATACACTGTTTTTTTAGTAATACAGTAGACTCTTCTGTATTACTAAAAAAACAGTGTATGGAGAGCACTGTATCTTTTTACTCACCTAAAATCTATTTATGATGATGATGACATAGCGCTATGAACCCTAAAAACGCCCCTTACAAATACACTCCCGCTTTTTTTGTCGCGAATTCTACCAAATTTGTCTATGGTATTTTTCCGGTAGGAGATTCCTCTTCCGGTAGCATTTATTGCATCCGGAAGCGGAATCACCTCGATAAGACAGGGAGTTCCCCGCCCGTTCACCAGTATTATCCGACCAAATTGAAGTTGAGCACGTGATAATAAGAATCTGATATTTCAAACGTGTCATTTAAATTGGTAAGGTAACTATTGCAGAGTCCATTAGAAAAACATTACGAGTGGGAGTGAGGGGTTTTGTTTGACTGACTGAGTTGAGTTTTATTGTTGTTACCAGAAATTATCATGTCTGCATCATGAGATAGTAGTGGAGAAAAAAGTGGACCGTCAACCTCAAAGAAAATAAAAAAGAAGCATTACATACAAAAATTCAGGGAAAAGTGGGTAAGTGACCAGAACTTTAAAACTTGGCTCTAACGTGATGCAAAGGACCCGTACCGTGCAATTTGTGTGTTATGTGAATTTTGGCTGACAGGGTTGCAATAAAAAGGCACAGTGAAGGGAATAAACATTTGAAAAAGTCTGTGGCGTCATCATCGCATTCGCAGCCATTGGTTGCAAAGTTTTTGAAAATAACATTTTTAATCTGATGAAGAAAAATGCAAAACAGCTGAAATTAAACTGGCTGCATTCATGACCGAACACAAAATTTCACACCGAGTAATGGACCATTTAACAGATTTGTTGCCAACAATTTTTCCGGAGTCAAATACAGCAAAAAGTTGGAAAATGAAACGAACGAAACTTCAAGGTGTAATTAATAATGTATTAGGACTTACAGAAAAACAAGAGCTACGCGCAGATTTAAAAAACCAAAAGTTTTCGGTTATGATCGACGAAAGCACCGATATTGGATCTGTAAAAACGATGTGTGTTGTAGTCAGGTACTACTGTCCAGTAAAAAGCCAGATCATAAGCAGGTTTTGGGACTTGATTCAAATCCATGGTGAAGACAAAGCGATTGCCTCTGCTACAGCAGAGTATCTTTTCGAAGCAGTATTGCAATCATTTGTAGATAATTCTATTCCTATAGAAAATGTAATAGGTTTTGGATCGGACGGTTGTAACACAATGATGGGATGCCATAACTCTGTTTCGAGCAGATTTCGAACAGAGTGCCCTGGAATAATTGTTTTAAAATGTTGCCATTCCCTGCATCTATGTGCGAGTGATGCATGCAAACAACTACCAGCTGAATGTGAAAAACTGACTCGCGATGTTTACAATTATTTTGCAACCACGTACACAAAATTCTGAAACCGGCTCAAACTCGATGGTTGTCTTTGAGTTCAGTAGTCGAAAGGATTTTGGAGCAGTGGGATGCGAGTGCATCCCACTGCTCCAAAATCCTTTCGACACTATTTTACCATTTTACACTATTTTTTAATCGAAGATGGCTTGAAGACAACCAATGTGCTGATCATGAAAGGGTCCCGTGTTTACACACCAACTACTAGAGGCAGACCATCTCTTTCTGTTAATGAGCCAATACCAAAAATATCCAGAAAACGCTTAGAAATGGTATCACGAGAAGTGGCAGAAGATGGCATGCATCACTTCCCAGAATGGACAAATGAGCGCCAAGTCTGCAAAAACCCTGGGTGCAAAGGAAAATCGTACATATGGTGCTTGAAATGCAAGGCCCACTTATGTTTGAATAAAACAAGAAACTGCTACATGGAATATCACGTAAACTAGATTTAAGTAAAGGTTCAAGTTCCTAATAAAACATATATTATATGAGCATCGTCTGCATGAATGTTTAATTCCATCTCTATTCATACAATATATTGCTAAGCAATGCCCACCTTTAACTAAACCTACCCGGTATGTATTTCTCCAGCTTACTGATAGCTCACATATTTTTCCAACTATTTCTGCATACCATGACATATTTGGCGAACTCCATCGTTCAGATACTTCCTAATCCTGAATTCACCAATTTTAAGTTCAGAAGTATGGTTATTTTCTAATTGATACACTTAATAATTAGAATAAGTAAAATATAACTTTTTGAAAAATTTAATAACTTTTGAT
This sequence comes from Eupithecia abbreviata, assembly GCA_943735965.1. Taxonomy (NCBI): domain Eukaryota; kingdom Metazoa; phylum Arthropoda; class Insecta; order Lepidoptera; family Geometridae; genus Eupithecia; species Eupithecia abbreviata. The sequence continues at coordinate 4,630,782 of OX031004.1, read as the reverse complement.
GTGATTGTCTGATTTCGTTGAAATAAAAACTGAAATATTTCTTTATTTCTTCATTTTTTTGTCTCTAACTTTGGTAAGTAAGAAGTTTTTACAGACTTTTATGATTGTTGGTGAATGAAAGGTGTGGAAAAAATGATTGGTGATGAAGTTTTTATTGAGTAAATTAGTATTTTTTAGAGTTGTATCTTTAAAACACGTGTTTAATCTACCTACGGGATTAGTTGTCCAGGAAAATGATAAAGTTGTAAATAATGGTGTCTTTATTTTTATTTTTCAGATATTTTGTACTTTGAACGATGCCTAGCGACCAAAAAACTTATAAAAAATATGATTCTTTTGTTATAGAAAAGGCACTAAAAGAATACAACAGTTCGAATCAATCCTTTATGCAAATTTCACGCAAGTATGGCATTCCAAAATCAGTCCTTCACCAGTCGTCATCATACTTTGTGACGACTGGTGAAGGACTGATTTTGGAAAAAATCACAGGGAGGACCACTTTCTTCAGCAGAAGAGGATTATGTATTTCGTGAAGTACATTAATACATGTTCAGAATAGGGATATCCCCTAGAACCTATTGATTTTCAGTTGATTGTTAAAGGATACCTCGACAAGATGGGAATTAAAATTCAAAAATTTAAAAATAATATGCCTGGTCCTGATTTCGTAACATATTTTTTAAAAAGACACAAGATCAAAATTAGCTCAAGACTCAGTCAAAACATAAAAAGATCGAGAGCAGCAGTCTCGCCAGAGACTATAAACGAATATTTTGGTGAGCTGGAAAAATCCTTGCAAGGAATACCATCATCTAACATAAACTACGATGAGACAAACCTGACCCAGGGCGCAAACGAGTTCTTGTTAAGAGAACTGTTAAGTACCCAGAGTGAGTCATGAACTCATGAATCACACCAAGGCTTCCACGTCCATTATGATGGCTGCTGCAGCCGACGGCACTCTCTTGCCCCCTTATGTGGTTTATAAAGCACAAAACATATATGATACATGGAGGCAAAATAATTAAATAACATAATTTTAACAATTTCTCTGTTTTCGCAGTTGGTAACGCGTTTATTTATTTCAGTGAGTTATAAGAGGCATAGACAGACTTTTTGTGAATTTAGGCATTTAAGCTTAACTTGAGGCTTTATTTGCTTCTTTTTGAAGATGGATATTAGTCCAAAAACGCGGACTAAGATTTTTACTTTGGATAAACACACACTCGTCAATAACTCAAAGAGACATTGCCAAGGAGTGTGCTGTAAGTTTAGGAGCCGTTAACAAGATTTTAAAGCAAAGAAAGAACACTGGGATGAGTGGAGTTATTGTTCACGACTCCACCGTACGCAAAAGACTCATTGAAGGTGGCAGGAAAACAATCAGACCTAAAAAAACTGTTATTGCTGTAATGATGAAACAACGATATGACTGGGCGAAAAAATATAAGAGTTGGACCGTTGAAGATTGGAGAAAAGTGCTGTTTTCAGATGAGAGCCATTTGTTGGTACAAGGACAACAATCTCGTTTTGTCAGAAAAGGTGACGAAAAACTTACAGCAGCTCATATTGACCAAACAGTAAAACACTCTTTAAAGAAGATGTTTTGGGGCTGCTTTTCTTATAAAGGTCACTTGCGCCGATCAAAGGCATGAAAAATACAAAGATAATGCTAAAATACAAAGACTTAAGAATTATTGCAAGCTGAGCTAGAAAAAATTGTTGCTAATGGTGGCGCAGTTTTTCAACAATATTCAGCTCCATGCCACGTGTCAAAGGTTATGAAAAATGCATTCAAGATGCTTTTCTTCTTAAGTACTGCCAAATTAAAAAAATTAAAAGAAGACGTCCCTGCCAGAATAAAAGATTAAGAAGAGATTTTAATATCCAGTACAGGATATTAAACAGTCGCAAGGAATTCGTGACTGTATGCCAGGATTTTTTTTTAATATTCTTCAAATTAAAAAATACAGAGTGGAATTTGTTCTGAAAGCTTTCTACTATACGGGACAGATTGTTAAAGAGAACAGAGGAGGAAACCATAAAATAAACAAATATAGAGAGCAAAAGGATCTGATTCACAAGTTCATTATGAAGTTAAAATGCATTGAATCCCATTACTGTCGATTGGCCACTCAAGAGCGAAAATATTTGCATAGCAGTTTCAGTGTAAACAAACTGTATAGGATATTCAAAACTGAAAATCCTGAACCAGTTGTAATCTTATTTCCGGACAATATTCAACAAAGACTTCAATTTGGGTTTTGGAACCCACGAACGGATGTATGCTCCAAGTGTATCGAGTTGGATGAAAAAATCAAAAGGGAAAGAGACACTCAAAAAAAGAATGACCTAATGATTGAAAAAAGGGTTCACAAGCTCAGGGCGAAAGCATTCTTTAAATTGCTGCAGGAAAAGTCTGAAGATTTAATCACATTTTCTTTTGATTGTCAAAAAAATAATCCTTTACCCAGAGTACCCGATCAGAGCGCATACTACAGTCGACAAATATACCTATACAATTTCACGATTGTTCAGGGATCTTCTAAAGATTGCCTAAATAAAAACAAATCTTTTGCGTATTTGTGGACAGAGAATGAATTTCCAAAAACAGCAAACCAGATAGCTTCTGCAGTATACCAACTTTGAAGGGATCAACACCGTGCGCCTTGTGGCTGACGGGTGCGGCGGACAAAACAAAAATAGTATATTACTATGCATGCTGTCCAGATGGCTCCTAGATAATAAGTCTGTGAAAAAAATTGAAATTGTGTTTCCCATTACTGGGCATTCATGCCGCCAGATAGGGTCTTTGGGAACATTGAAAAGATCCTGAAAAAGCACGAAGTCATCATTCAACCTCAGGAATATATAGACATCATAGCAACAAATACAACAGTCACGAATATGCGTGACATCCAAATGTTGGATTTCAGGAGTGCTGCTAAAGATGTTCTAAAACCGACTGCGAGATGGCCTTTTAAGATATCCGAATGTAAAAGGTTCATTCTGAAAAGATCCAAGACCCCTGGGAATGTCCTCATCCGAGGGGAATTGTACTTTCATTCAGATATGAGCAAAGCCGTAAATGTATGCAAACCGGGACTGAAAACAAATATGATTCGCCCATCAACGGTGCCACTTGGAGCACCTTTGAATAGGGAAAAAATATCAGATGTAGATGCATTATTGAAAAAACATTTTGGGACCGAATGGGAAACTAATGAAGACTGTCAGTTTTACGTTAATATTATGAGATTACCAGTTATTCAAGAAAAAGAAACGGAAGACGATGAAAACTATTGTGAAAGAAGAGAAGAAATGGCTGATTTTAGAATTTAAGTGTTTCATTTCTAAAGAAATGTTTTTTGAAGAAATGGCTGACATAGTGATAAGATTAATTAGATATTTAAAATTATTGTTCCTAACGTTCCTAAGAAAACCAATGTGATTTAGAATAATAAAGTAATAAGCGATGTGTGAAATAATTATATTTTACTACCTGCGTCCCACAGGAACCGAAAACATTATCAGGATAAAATGTAGCCTTTGAATTATTCCAGTGTACAGGCTATCTTCATACCAAATTTCAGTAGTTTCAGAGTTAAACGCTAAAAAAACACACTTAAATTTTCGCTTTTTATAATATTAGAGAGATTACTAATCCACGACGTTTTCGATATCGACAATTTTATCGACTGGTAGGTATTGGAACATCACTAATGTCGTGATTTTAAGATGGCAACAGTCATTAAGATGTAGACTCGGGGGTGGAAGTGTCTTATGGCGTAATAGCGAGGAAACCCGCTCACGAGCAGTCTTCGTGATGGTGAAATCGGGGCCGCACCTCTCGACACCCCTCAGTCGTTTGCGCCGATGTTGTTCCTCTCCGGTAATTTACTCCGGCTTTTTAACCCTAGACACCTAACCTTCGTCGAATCGATGAGTACAGAACAGAAATTTTGCTGTCTCTTTTTGGCGCGCGCACAGATCTTAGTTTCGTTGTTTGTCAACTCGGTGTTTGTTGAGCTCTCTCAGGAAGCGACGGAGTCCGGAACGTAAGTACTTTATTTCTCGATATATTACAAAAATAGTCGTCGTTTCGACGAATGATTAGGGTTTGTGTGTAATTTTTGACAACTAGTGTTTATACTTTTTTGCAGGTTTTGCTATGGCTTCTCAACGATTGCTGTCTGATGAAAATATTACGAGTTTATTATTGGGCGAGGAAGATTTTGGTGAATTGGAACAGTTAACCGACAGCGAAATAGAAGATAATGTGGAGGTGGATGATGTAGAAAGCGACACTCAAGACGACCCTTCCGATCACGAAGATACTCAAGGTCGTCCTTCACCAGCTTTACGAGACAATGTGCCATAATTACCTCCACAATTACCTCCAGTACCATCAGCTGAAAGCTCAGGTAGTAATTCCAGTATATTAACATTCTCACAAAGCAATATCCGTAGTCGAACCCGTCATGTTTGGGCTACCAACAAAGGGCGTATTTCAAGTAGAGCAGCTGCTATAAATATTGTGCGTGTTGCCAGAGGACCTACGCGTACGGTAAGGAATATACTGGATCCACTGCTATTATTTGAACAATTCATCACTGATCAGATACTAGAAGAAATTTTGAAATGGACCAACTCTGAGATTGCGATAAAAAAGCAAAACTATGACCAAAGTACATCGACGCAAAATGACACTAGCAAAGAAGAGATCAGAGCTCTTATTGGTATGCTGGTGTTAACTGCAGCTCTGAAAGATAATCATCTGACCCTCGATGAATTATTCAACATAGAGTACTCTGGTACGAGATATGTGTCATGTATGAGCAAGGAGAGATGCGACTTCCTTCTGCGATGCCTGCGTTTCGATGACAAAACATTCCGCTTACAACGACAACAGGACGATCCCTTTACACCTATAAGAGACATATGGGAAATGCTTCTTGTTCAGTGCCGCCAAAACTATGTCCCTGGAACAAATGTAACCATTGATGAACAGCTATTGGCATTCCGAGGAAGGTGTAAGTTCAGGATGTATATTCCAAATAAGCCTGCAAAATATGGGGTCAAGTTGGAAATGATGTGTGATAGTGGCACAAGATACATGATCGATAGTATGCCATATCTTGGAAAAGGGACCGACACAGGAGGTACGCCTTTGGGGGAATACTTCGCAAAGGAACTTACTCGCAGTATTCATGGTACAAACAGAAACGTTACCATGGATAATTGGTTTACGTCAGTACCCCTAGCGAAGCAGTTACTGCAAAAACGGAAAAACGTACTATGCCCACGCACGTAAAAAACAAAATCAAAGACATTTTAGGAGCAAAGACTGATGAAGGCCAAGGTGAAGGTCAAGTTGATGGTCAAGGTGTAGGTCAGTCATCATCCAGCAATGACCTTCAACCAGTCGAGGCCCCAAATGTCAGGAAAAGAAAAGTCTGTGGTCTCTGTTCCTATAAAAAAAGGCGCATGACAAAGTCATATTGCTCAAAATGTAACACTGCAATTTGTGGTGAACACAAAGTTGATTTTTGCATAAAATGCGTTTCAAATTTATAGGTTTTATATTTTTAATTGAATGATAAGACTGTTGTTATTTTTGCTCGCCAAAAGAGAAAAGGCAATTTTGTGTTATTTTTTTTTAATTTTTATTAGTCTAAGTATATGTGTCATTTTATCACAAAAAACCAGTGCCGAATAATATAAGGTATCAAATAAATATATGTATAGTTAAAACATAAATTGATGTTTTATTTACTAAAACAATAATTGGTTTTTATATATACGTAATAAAAATAACGACAAAATCAAATAAAATATATAAAAATAAGCGCTAAACATTGTTCATCGAATCGACGTATGGTTAGGTTTAAAGGAGTATATTCGAAGGTTAGGTGTCTAGGGTTAAGGAACCCATCCAGCATTCGGCAAGCCACCGTCTGCCACTCTTCTTAACATTATGATTGACTTGTTTATGGCAGACGTCCGCAATCTCCCCTATAGCCCGATTACCCAGTCCATCCATCCATCACAATAACCTGGTTTTATTTCTTTCATTTTTCTTTGCAATTGTCTCTACACCTGGCGGATACCATCTTTGGATGTATCATATTGTGCACCCGAGGATGATACCCGCTATGTGTAGCCATCGCCTTTAGATTAACTTCTCAAAGGGCCTCTGTGCTGTTGGCTTCGGCCCCACGCAAGCCTTCCAAAGGACCGGGTCACTTTATGGCCCGAGATCATGGTAAATGAGAGACATAATAATAAATAATAAATAATGCTGGACAATCCATACAGCATTATCTAGCCCCATGGTAATCAAAGCTTGTGTTATGGGTACTAGATAACTGATATACATAATACAATATATTACATAGATAGATATTTTTTATTATACATAGAAAACGACCAGAACACCCGGAACAGCTATGTTCACTAAACTAAGAATCAAATACAGCTAAGTTCAGGTTTCAGTATCAAAAACAGCTAACGGACTTGCTATTTTTTAGTTTTCTGGCTTATTTTAAGGATCTAGTAAGTAAAGGTGGTAAATAACAACAATCTACCAAATACTCTATTAATCAGAATTCAGAACATATGGAAACTTTTAACTGTGAGATAAGAAAAACGTTTTATTCGTTTCCTGGAAAATTGGCATGGAAGCACCTAGCTACCTTTGATTCTATACGCCTCAATTAATAAGAATATTTAGCTGTAAAGAGGCTACAATACGGTATTTTCATTTTACGATATTTTTGAATTTTTTCGAATATTAATGTTCAGGATTGTTATGCACTTTTTGTAAGTTAGGTGCCAAGCTTGACATAGGTTCTTGACTTATCTGACATTAGTGACATTGACAATTATTCTCACCAAAGTACGTTTATGACCGTTTGCTTTTTCGCGCTATTTTTATAAAAGATTCATTCTGTCTTGAGATTTCGTCGAGAGTAATCAGTAATTTCGTCACATTCTTTTGTTCTCGCATAAATTTAACCTTTTAACTTTCGTATTATCGATATCTCTATCGTGAGGTTCGATATCGACTAGTGCCGTGCGTGGAATTGTTTTTCGTTGGGAGTGATAGTCGAAGTTGTACGAGACACCACTGTATAGCTCTCACGCTCCGACCAGTTTCTCCAAACTCGCCCTAAGCTTGGCGGCACTCAATATAAAAAAGTTATACAAAAATGTATAAAAGTCAAAATGTTGACAGTACTGTAAAGTTATCGTATTTCCGGACCATATTTAATACGGATTTTAATTTAGGTTTCGGAAACCCTAGAACTGATGCATGCTCGAGATGCATCGAATTAACTGAGAAAATCAAAACAGAAAAAGAGCTTTCTACAAAAGTAAATTTAATGACAGAAAAAAGAATCCATGTGCTGAAAGCGAAAGCGTTTTTCAGTTTACTAAGAGAGAAAAAAGTAGGAATGGCGACATTTTCGTTCGACTGCCAGAAGAATCTGGTACTTCCCAAAGTACCAGATCAAAGTTGCTATTATAGTAGGCAACTCTATTTGTACAATTTTGCGATAGTTCGTGGGTGCTCCAATGACACCTTAGATAAAGATAATTGTCATTCTTATGTTTGGACTGAGAATTAACACTTTAAAGGTAGTAATGAAATAGCATCAGCTGTTTATTACAGACTAAATCAAAGTGATCTGACAAATGTAAATCATATCCGTCTGGTGGCAGATGGATGTGGAGGACAAAACAAAAATAGCGTCAAGCTAGCTATGTGCTCTCGCTGGCTTTTAGGCAACAAGTCTACAAAAAAGATAGAACTAGTATTTCCTGTAACAGGGCACTCTTTTATGCCCGCAGATAGAATATTTGGTAATATTGAAAAAGACATCCGTAAGAGAGAAGTAATTACGTCTCCTTCTGAGTATGCTGATATTATTGGACAATTTACTACAGTCACAGAACTTACAAACATACCTATTTATAACTTGAAGAACTGTGTTCATGAAGTTTTAAAAACTACCGCTCAGTTCCATTTTTAAAATATCACAATGCAAACGATTTATAATCACAAGATCAAAAAAGCCAGGAAATGTTTTGGTACGTGGAGAATTTTTTTCAATTCTGATACAGGTGTACCAAAAAGCATATGCAAAGTTAGTAAAAAAACCGAAATGATACAACCTTCTGTAATTCCTAAAGGAGTAGAGGTTAAACTACTGAAACTTCGAGACGTAAGGAAGCTTCTTACAAAACATTATGGCGATAATTGGCCAAGCCTGCCACATTTGAAATTATATTCAAACATATTAAATGATATGCCAAATAATGCTCAAGAAACAGGTGATGGAGAAGAAGGCGAAGGAGAAGATACTTGACAGATGTGTGATGAAGAAGTTAATTTGAGAGTTTGATTAATAAAGAAACTTTTTTATTTTCATATTAACCGTCATTTATTTTCAATTTTCCTTATTCTTACTAATAATATCTTAAAATGCGCTACTGTGATTATTGGTTTATCTCTAATTATTTCCCGTTGAAACACGTTGCACATCACTAGCTGGATGATGTCATTGGTTTATTGTTAGAAAAAAATACAGCTATATCCATTTCACTTACAATCAAAGGCAGCTAAATCCTGGAGTTGGTAACAATAACTATTTAAGCCACCATAAGGCACGTCGAGTGCTTTGATCATAGTTTCATATTCTTACATCAAGTTTTTTAGGAGGATTTATCTTTATAAATGGCAAAAATACAGTGAAATAGGCATTTCTTTGTTTTTGTGAAAAATCTGCGGATGTGCATATAGCTGCCTTTGATTCTATACGCCTCTTTTATAAATGCGAATGTTTGGACATCTATCCATCCATCTCAACATCCAAATTTTCGCATTAATAATTATTAAGTGCGACGGGAATTGAGTAGCAAAACTTATATTTTTCTCAATACGCCTTACAGAAATTATCAAAAACCATGATGCTGTGTAAATTGTCCAGCATTAATTATAAATTTACGATCGGCTGTTGAAAAGCAAGGCAATAAAAACTATATTGGTTTTGCATATATCAATTCGTAATTTTTACATATAACAGTTTAAAACAACCGGCAAATGTAGGGTTCCGTACTTAAGACTTTCTATGGAGTTTGTAAGAAATTTTCCATTTTACCTATCAAGGGTTCCGTACTTAAGACTTTTTATGGAGTTTGTAAGAAATTTTCCATTTTAACAATCAAGGGTTCCGTACTTAAGACTTTTTATGGAGTTTGTAAGAAATTTTCCATTTTACCAATCAAAAGGCGTTTTTTTTTTATTTGTAGGCTCAGTATTGTCTCGCGATAGGATAGCGAGAAGAGTATTTAAAAAAAAAAATTGCTTGACAATTCACACATCATTATCTAGCCCAAAGCTAAACATTATGTTGTGTTGTTTATTGGCACTAGATAACTGATATATCTACTTCATAGATTTTTTTTTCATATAATGGTTGCGTCTTTAGGTTATTTATCTTCTTTCTTTAGGTTGTAAATATTGTTTGACGTTACGCAATGTATATTCTGTAATGTAAGTCAACTCTGAATAAATTAATAAATAAATTTAGAGTAAAATAGCATGTATTTTGACACACACATAAGTAAGTATATAAAAAAAACTAGAACATGGACGCCCACCATTTGTGTAATAGCTTGTATAAGCTATTACACAAATGGTGGGCGTCAGATCGAGTTTTGTCGCCATGACCCTGTCTCGAAATAGGTGTTGGCTCAGCTTAGGCTGACCGACGCTCAGCGCTTTTTTATCAGCCAACTGCGATCACAAATACTATCTATTTTTTTATAGATGTCGGGTCGGCGCGAAAAATCCGTCTCCGTGCACTTGTAATGTGAGCTCTTATTTTGTTTAGTTCGATTAAAACACAGCCAACGTAAACACGTGTCACAATGCCGCAAAGTGTATTCAAAATAAAAACAAAATATTATTTGTTAGTTTAAAGCTAAAAATATAACTTGCTCTATATTTACTTACCTCAAGTGCGCTCTTATTTACGGAGACGGTTTTAGATTGCATTTTGTATGTGACCCCAAATCTAGATAGTTGTTAGTGATCGCGGGGAGCCAAAAACTTTTATGTTGTTGGCGTTACGGACGTCTTTCACGTACGATACGGACCCCTAAAATGTATAGGGAGTTTATTGAACTCTACCCATGAAAATATTCTGTTATCATCTTTATTAGATATTCTCTTCTATAAGTAGAACCTTATTTCGAGAAATTAAACAATCGTCAATATAACTATGTGGAAATTACTCTCTTTCGTGTTTTGTGTGTGTTTAGTTTCAACAGCGGCAAGCAGAACTGTACGTGGTAACCGTGGTAAGTTTAATTTTATACTATTTCTATGTAATTAGATTTATATGTTTCATCATCATCATCATCATCAGCCTATATTCGTTCACAGCTGGACATAGGCCTCCCCCAATGAGCACCATAGCGCCCTGTCTTCAGCTTCACGCATCCAGCATTTATATGTTTATAGATAGATAGATAGATAAATCATTTATTCGACACTGCAGCACATGATTATAAGGTAGCAATAGTAAAAGTAATAGTAAACAATAAGTAATAGTAAAAACAAATAACAAGTGGAGATTTAAAAATTGTGTGCGTGCTGCAGCCTGTCAAAAAGGTAACAGCTCAGCGAAAAGCTTTGCTCTAAGAGCAAAACACTGATTTTCAGTATTACCCTTTGAGGCGACCAGAAGAACGATACACTGACATAATAATGATGTGTGATTGCATAATATTTTAAATACAATCGAATTAATGACTGTGCAGTGTAATGAGAACCAACTATATGTATATAAAATTTGTAATGATGTGTTTTTGTTTCTGTGTAACTAAAAAGTTTCTGTGTAATTTTTATTGTTAACTAAATTAAATATGGCGGTGTCTATTAGCGCACCTTATAACTGGACATCGAAAAACAATTAAAAGAAGCGTTTAAAAAATTATCGCCCATATAACTATGTGGAAATTACTCTCTCTTATGTTTTGTGTGTGTTTAATTTCGACAACGACAAGCAGAAATGTAAGAGGTAAGTTAACTTTTTTCCTTTTCTATGCAATAAGAGGTATTGTTAATGTTTGTTTTGTCTAAATTATATCTGGTGGTTTCTTTGACCGCACTTGTATTATTTGCTTTGAGTTTTTGGTAGAAACATAAAATAAATAATGCTGGACAATCCACACAGCATTATCTAGCCCCATGGTAAGCATAGCTTGTGTTATGGGTACTAGATAACTGATATACATAATACAATACATTACATAGATATATATTTTTTATTATACATAGAAAACGACCAGAACAAATATCTGCAGATCGTACACACAATTGTTCCGAGGCGGGAATCGAACCAGCAACCTCCTGCGTCGCAGGCGGACCTTCGCCCACCGCGCCACATCGGTCGTCAACAGAAAAATACTTTAAATTTATGTTGCGATGCCCTTGCAGGGTGCAAGTTGGAATTTTACATATATATTATTTTAAGACCTATGTACACATGTAAGCAATAAACCATTGAGTTTTGAAATATATATATAGATTATTTTATGATTTTATGAAGATACTATATTCACAAAGAAAATAACAATTATGGAAAAGAAACAAATTAGAACTACAATTGAGCTAACAGCTGACTGTTACATGTACACATGTAAGCAATAAACCATTGAGTTTTGAAATATATATATAGATTATTTTATGATTTTATGAAGATACTATATTCACAAAGAAAATAACAATTATGGAAAAGAAACAAATTAGAACTACAATTGAGCTAACAGCTGACTGTTGCAAACAATCTACAGATAGCTAACTGATCCACATCAATACTAATATGAAAATTTATAAATGGTCGATTATAATGTGACTAATGGATTTATACTTAAACATTTAAAACCGGTTGCATTATTTCACTAACATAACAATAAGAGTGTAAATACATTTTATCAAAAAGTGGTCAGTCAAGTGAAATTCATTGATCCGAATAGGCTATTTAGTAATTCAGAATAAGCCAGTTAATAATTCAGAAGTTTATTATCAATAATTCTAATAAAAAATCACTATAGTTTAGTGATTTTTTTTTCTATTATCTATTCTTTACAATAATTATACATTTTTTTATCCTAAAATAACTTTAAATTTTGGTCACATGAAGATCACTAAAAATGTTCTAAAATACGAATTATTTTTATGCTTTTAACGCCATAGCATAGATTTCATTGCGAGATTCCTGCTCTCTACTATACGCTAAAAAACTTAAACCCCGAATACTCGAACGCAACTCACATTTAAGCACGTCTTAAATGACGATTTTTCTGACAGATTTCTATTGAATACTGTCAAATAATTGCTCATTTTTTTTACAATTATTTCCATTACTTGACACTGGCAGAAAAGTATCCAACCAGATACAGTTGCCATTAACAAAGAATCATCAAGGTAAAAATTTCAAAATGTGTTATTCTGAGACGATACTATTGTTATGGGGAAGCGATTCATTTAATTGAATTAGGGCCCTGTATCTCTGTTGATCTATACTCCGGCAAATTCAAGATAATTCTTTGGAAACATTGCGTACACACTAAAACAAAAATCACTTTCTGATGTTTTTTTACAGATTTTGCATTAGTTGTCTGTTTGAGCTCGTACAATTATTTTTCACGACGCAAAAAATAGACATTTAGATTTTTGTTTTTGTGTAATTGTTTATAAATATTGTAGGTACACTGAGAATGGCTTGAGTATAGTAACAATGTACGTTTTATATTGTCGATTCTTTATCATAAAAGATATGTTACTCAGCTTATACGACAGTATTACAAAAAGTAAATGAACAATTTCAACCGATAATGGAAGAAAAACTTAAAAATGCTCTGCAACAAACCAGAAAAGAATCCAAGCCCAACAGAATATAGCTCTCACAGTCTGTACCGGTGCCGGGCGTTACGTACGAAACAGTGTTATCGCACGCGATCAGCAGTTAAACACCATAAAGGAGTTTGTGGTCCAGCTGGCACGCAGAATGTACGACCGTGCGGACAACTCTCGCCACGTACACCGCAACGGACTCGCTCCTCTACACACCACACCCCCGGATGCAAAAACTCCGTGGCGACAGTGGCGAAAAGTAGATGAAGATGAAAAACTACAGCCGATAATGGAAGAAAATAAAACTTAAAAATGAATTGGAAAAACTGGGCAAAAAGCTACAGTACCTCGAAACAAATAGCAGGAGAAACAACGTGATTCTGCAGATTTAGGCAACAATTCGTCATAGCAAAAAAGTTTTCAAATTGGTCACAACGCAAAAAACCATTAAAATTTGTTTCAATCAGTCACATGTACATTTAGTTGTAATAAGTTGCGTTTTAGTTTTGTAATTATTGGTCACCGTAATGGTTTTTTATTCGTCACCTCGTCAAATAGTTCTAATTGACTATCTGGTTACAAGGCCTGTTATACATAGAATAGTCCTTTTTCATTTTCACTACCCGACAACCATGAATTTAAAATTTTTGAATTAGGACACTTAGGTATTCAAAAATTGAAAATTCATGGCATTCTGGACTATGTCGCAATGGGCTTTATTTAGGAGTCTTCTCTCTCCATGTATCATTTATTTTCGCCCAAAGGTGGCCACTGCTCCGGAATATAACATTCCGGAATATAACATTCTGGAGCCATACGAGGAATCCTTACGTTGCCTTCTATTGTCATGCTCCAGGTAGTAATGCATGTTAGGTAAAACCTGGAGCGGTTCAGGACGCGTGGAGATCACCACACGCGATGCTACAACACTCGTGGAGTGCAAGCTATCTACAGTCTCACACAGACTGGCTAAGTCGAACAGACTCACGCACGTGCTGGGACCCGCGTTGTATAACAACCTGCCGGATCAGGTAGTCACAGCACCTAATCTGGCTTCCTTTAAACGAAGACTTAAGAGACGAACCTAACGAGTTTGGCCTGTCGAAATATGCCTAGATCTCACAAACACGGGGCCCCGTGGTAAAAAAACTCGAATTTCATAAAATTCAACATTTTTTTCTCCTTTTGTTCCATAAAAGTGAAAAAACGATTGAGAAAAAAAAATTACGATAAAAAAATAATGAAAAAATGCACTGTTTCGCACATAATTTGGTCTAGATCTCAAGAACCCTGCGGTCTATTGAAATGATTTATGTCCTGATTCGTAGATTATCACTAATATTTGGTTCCATAAACCCGTTTCGTAATAACTTATGTAGTTTACTTGTAATAAACAATGGTGGTACACAGTGGCGATAGCAGAAACAGAGGCGCAGAAACAGTACGCGAGAAAGAACAGAGATATATACCTATCTCATTCACCGATCGGCTGCGCTTGAGACGCGAACAAGTTGTAACCAGTCGGGCAGCGCACACGGCGCGTGGTTTTTGTGTGGACGGATATGTTTTGTTTTCTTAAAGAAAAATACAGTTTTAAGGTACCTAAGAAATCTCTAGTTCCATCTTCATTTTCGTACTACATTTTACTAAAGCTCTCCTTCTACTGTGTTATATACTCCAACAAGGTTGTTTTAGCGTGCAATTCATCCTCGAGTGGCGGATGCATTTTTTTTCTACCAATTTATTTATTTAAAATGGCGATGCAATCCACAGCGGCCTCGAAAATTTTGAAATGTGCAACTTGTAATATAATGATAAACGAACTGCTTGCGTTTCTGCAAAATGTACTGGACAGTATGGACAAGGAGAGTCTGCACCAGATATGCACCGAGACGTTCTCGGCTGAAGAGAAAGTGGCAGGCAAAACGCTACTATATGAGTCGCTGCCCAACTCGAAGAAGATGCCTCTCCGACGCAAAGGCGGTAAGAAAAAACTGTCGAGAGATACAGATCTCTTTCCTGTCTTTGTTGCAAAAGACCTACATAAACTCCCACCAGTTTCCCACCTTTGAACATGTAGATGTGACCAGGTTAATGAGGGATATATTAACAGTAAAGAAACAAATCAGCGCCTTGGAAGAGAAAACTGTAAATTTAGAATCTTGAAATTCTAAAGCAAGAAGTACATAATATGAGGTATGCATCTCTTCCTCAAAGTAACTACTCACCACACCTAGAGTTAATAAAAAGCGGGGTGCATGCCTACAAGAGAGCTTTACAATGGATAGCGAACCGTTAGGCCTACAATATATGCCTATAAACCATCCCCATCATTGCTTATCAGCTGATGGGATCAACGACCGCTCGCCGAACTTGTTACATTCGATGGTCTGTGCTGATGGAAAGGGCTTGGTCTTTCTCCCACCTGAGCATGCTAATGAAACAGACAAGGCCAGCACTGTGTCTCCTAAGAATGTGAGCAGGCGCAGTGAGAAGGCAATGACGTCTGATTGCCAGGAAAGTGGGCGTGCAAGCGAGACAGCAATTAAGTGCAATGAAGTCCCGTTCTATCGGGAGTCAAACCGAAGAAAACATGAAAGATGCAAAAAAAAAAAAAAAAAACACCTTGAAATTATCCAAAATACCTTATCTTCCAATAAATAACTAGTGAAACTATCGAATCGATGCGCTTGGTTCCTAATTACCAGTGATAGGAATAGGTAGGGCTTATTTACCTAAACTTCAAGGAATAGTGAAAAGAATCGGAGACTTCCTTACATACAACAATATTTTTTCCGGTACATATGACCCAAGTTCGGGACATAATAAAAAAATGACAAAATTTAATGTTATTCGGAATAAGTAGGTAGTTGGTCTATGTTAACTATAATTTTACCACTAGACATAACATAACACCGAGTTGTTACAACCATTAAATTGTCTGAAAAAAATAATTTTTGGAGAACATTTTGTAAAATTTAACTTGTTGATCTTAAAACCATCAAACGCAATCTCTGTGTAAGAAGTTATACAGTTTGAAGTAAATATCTGCTTTCTCGCTCGCTTTCGACCACGTTTCTAGCGATTTCTTAAGTACAAGTGTATATTTGAAAAAATATTCCGGACATGTCTTTAAAATAATAAAACTGACATTCTCATCATTTAGCATTCTCTATAGGTACGTATTTTGGACGGAGATGGATGATTAATCAATTTTGAAATCCGAAGGTGTTTTGTAATTTATCTCTATTGTCGTTGTTTACTATATTATTAACTTAATCTATTCTTGGAAATTCACAAACAACCCGCCGTTGGTCATGCGACCACCGCATTACCAGCCCCTACATAGCTTCCCCCGCCACCCCGCGCCGCTCCACTGCCTAGACAGGTTTCTCTCACTTCTGTACCTCGGTCTGTTGAGTGCGCATCTACCTGTTTTGTATCTGTGAATATTGTTTTTGACCCCTGCACGTTTTTTGGTTTATTGGATCTTCTAAATACGACTACCTTGGCTTGAATTTATGGATTACGGATTGCTGCTGATACGATTGTTATATCTTCCTGTCTATCTACATCAATTAATAAGGTGAGACGAACTTGATTTATTTTTAATATTTATACTCAAATTATGCGTTCATCGCTGACTAACGGCCGGTTTTTCATCAGCTTGTCACATCATGCGTTTGTCAACTATTTGTTATTTCATCAAACTATATACCCGGCTCTCGTAAACTAAAAAAAGTTTAAACTCTTGTCAAAAATAATATGCAGATTAAAAACCGGTCCTGAGAGAGCTATTTAATTTATTACACAGTAGTTTAGGTTGCCTGCCAATAAATGAGACAGTGGAATAGCTATAACCAGTTTTTTTTTATATTTTGACATTATGGTGGCAAATTATTAATATTTTCTACTTTTTGGGGATGGTCTTCATAGTTATAAAGTAGAAGAAAGAAAACATTATTAATAACATTCACGTGTCATTTTAGGTTCTTCACTAATACACCTCTTTTGAGAAAGACCAGTGAGATTAGCGATGTCGAACAAGCCTAAGGAAGCAACAGTACGAACTTGGATTGGAAATTACCCTGAATTGCATTATGACGCCGCTAGTAACTTCATTTACTGTTCTAAGTGTGAGAGCAGTATAACAGCTAAACTGAGTGGTGTCAAGAGGCATATTGAAGGTCCAAAACACAAAGGGACAAGTAAGAAACCTAATGAAGAGTTTTATTTGGACCTCGCACAGTTTCTCATATTATGTAATATACCTTGGGTTCAAGTTAACAATCCCGCTTTCAAAAAATTCTTTGAAAAATATATTTGCTGCAATTGTACTAAACGGGTAAATGTTCCTGAGCAATTGCTGCTGAGAAAAATTTATTTAGACAAAATTTTCAAAACAAAAATTGACTCGATTTACGACCAAATTGCAAATCAAAAGCTGTGGATATCTTTAGATGAGACAACTGATTTTTTAGGCAGGTATATGGTACATTTTCTTGTAAAACCCTTAAATGCGATTACAAAAAAGCCTTTCCTAGTTGCGTGCAAGGTACTAGAAATTGTTAATGGAAACACAATTACCAAATTTGTAATAGATTGCCTTGAAAATATGTGGGGCGATTCGTATGAATTCAAAGTAGGAGACGTTGCTGTATTATGTACTGATAGTGTAGCATATATGCTCGAGGCGGGACGTTCTTTGAAAAATTATTTACCTAACATGATACACGTTACTTGTTTAGCACATGCACTGAATCTCGTGGCAGAAAAAATACGATCCGAATACTCAGATGTGGATGAATTAATTTCAAACGTGAAAAAAATATTTTTAAAGTCCCCTAATAGAGTCCGATTGTTAAAAAGAACATTTCCCGACATGCCACTTCCTCCACAACCCGTTATTACAAGATGGGGTACTTGGTTGGAGGCAGTGTCATATTATGTAAAATATTATGATCAAATTAAAAGAATAGTAAATCTTTTGAGAAGTTCCGATGCGTTATCGATTAGGTGTGCCAAAAATGTTTTACAAAAAGAAAACTTGAAATCAGACTTGGACTATATCGAAGAATATTTTAAAGATGTACAAATTGGGTTAAAGAAACTGCAAAAAACCAATTTAACTCTTGTGGAATCCTTTGAGATCTTTGATCATGTGAGAACTGTGATAAACTGGAGTTCGTCTGAGCACATAAAATATAAACTACAAAATGTTATATCCAGAAATCCCGATCTAGATAAAATTAGAGATATATGTGACGCGATAACAACAGGAATGGATGATCGATCATACTATATGTACGTGACTTTGACCTCCGTCGACGTTGAGAGGTCGTTTTCAAGTTATAAATGGATTCTTAACACAAAACGAAATCGCCTTAAAGTTGAAAATATAGAAAAAATTATGATTGTCTATTTTAACTCAAATGACTCTTCAGACGCAGAAAACTTCGGTTCTGACACTGAACTTGACGAATCGAATCAAGATGACTAAATAAAAATATTTTTGTTTTTCTTTTGTAATTTTTTAAGATATATTGCATTTGATTTTCTAAATTCTTAGTAATCTCAAGTTCAGTATCAAACCAGAACAGTTAGTACTAAGTAGGTACTAGAACTGATTGTCATTAATGTTGTACTTGAAATGTTAATTTGTCAATGCTATGATTTGAGTTAAAAGCGCATCCCATGTTAGTAAAAAATAAAGAATAAATAAATGTCTACTTTGAGCTACAATCAACAACTCTCAACGTCAACGTCAATAATGTTGAAATCTTATTTGCAATAAATATTTTTGCTTAAGTAAACATAGAGTTTTGTAATTTAGGCTATTCCGTCTGTTTTTTTTTTCATGCTTTCCAATTATAATGTTGAAAATTAATTAAAATATACCTGTTTTTGTAACAACCATATTTACTGCGTTTTATTTTTATATACCGGTTTTAGTTTTAAATATAAATAGGTATTACACTTTTCAAGGCATTTTTCAGATTATTTAGTAGTTGTAACAACTCTGTGTTATGTTTTGTTTAGTGGCAAACTTATGGTTAACATAGACCAACTACCTACTTATTCCGAATAACATTAAATTTTGTACCTATAATGTACCTAAGTAATGTCCCGAACTTGGGTCATATGTACCGGAAAAAATATTGTTGTATGTAAGGAAGTCTCCGATTCTTTTCACTATTCCTTGAAGTTTAGGTAAATAAGCCCTACCTATTCCTATCACTGCTAATTACGAAGTAAACAAATTATTTAACGATGAACAAGAATTAAGTTTTTAACACTACTTTAAGCATTGTGCCTCATTGTTTTATGGCCTGACCGCAAAAGATAGTAGAAGAGTGGCCTACCAAATGGCGGACATAAACAAGTTGAAAATGCCTGACAGCTGGATAAAAAACCAAATGGCTGGAAAAGAATGGTTGAGGAGTTTCAGGCGTAGGCACAATGATCTCAGCCTGCGGAAAACAGAGTCTTGCAGCCTTGCTCGAGCCACCGCTTTCAATAGAACCAATGTTGGAACTTTTTATAAAAACTTTGAGGATTTATTGGCACGGAACCCGTTGTTTAAGGATGGAACTCGATTTTTTAACCTCGACGAAACATCAACCACCACACTTCAAAAACCTCAACGAGTCAATGCTCCAAAAGGACGCCAAAATGTAGGCAAAGTAACTAGTGGAGAGCGAGGAACACTCATAACTACATGCTGCATCATAAGTGCAAGTGGATTAGCTTTACCACCAGTAATGGTTTTTCCACGCAAAAATTTTAAAAATTTCATGGTTAGAGACACATCTCCTGGCACTTTAGGGCTAGCTGCATCGAGTGGATGGATGAACACCGAAATTTTTCCGGAAGTAATGAAGCATTTCATAAAGTTCTCACTTTCATCGCCTGAGAATCCAAGCATACTGATTATGGACAACCATGAGTCCCATGTGTCCTTAGAGGCTTTAAATTTAGCGAAAGATTCGGCTGTTCATGTGCTTACCCTACACCCACACACATCAGCAAAATTACAGCCTCTCGATGTCGGAATATGGGCCAAAACACATAACGGCGTTACGGCGCCGCGCCGCTAGAATCGACAGTAGCGTCACTGCCGATTTTAGCGGCGCTAGTTCCAGCGTTATGAAGTCATACTTGTTGACAATGATTCAGTTTGTTTCTGTCACTCTTGCAAACAAAACAACACGTGTCAGTCAATCCGGAAGCAGTTTTAAAATTAACATGTCTGACGTTGATATCGATTTATTTATATCTTTGGTTCAGGAACGCCCTTGTTTGTGGGATTCCAGTGATGAAACCTATAAAGACAAATAACAAATTATTTGTTATTTGTGTGTGAAATAAGCAATAAGTTTCTCACGATGGTCCATGGCAGAGACACGTCTATCCACAATAAAAAATCACGAAGAACTGGTTACCCTACCGTACGACAACAAAACGCTCTTTTTCACGACGCCGCAACGCCGCGACGCAAAGTGCCGATTTTAGCGTTGCGACGTCGCAACGCGGTTATGTGTTTCGGCCCTATATGGGCCTTTTAAGACCTATTATAACGCAGGGATCGATTCCTGGTTGTTGCGAAACCCGGGAAAACGAATATCCATTTATGCAAATGGTGAAGTCGTCGGTATTGCTTTCTTCAAAGTTATGACACTAGTCAACATCATCAATGCTTTAAAGAAGTGCGGCATTTTCCCATTCGATCGCCACATATTTGCTGCCTGATGATGATTCATGCCCAGTTAAGTGACGGATCGACCGTATCCAGATAATCACGAACAAGAGCCACTGAGGGCATTGAGGGACTTGGCCAAAAACGTAACGTCGGAAGAGCTTGTTAACTCCCTATATGCAGCCGAATATTCAATGATGTCAAGTGTTTTTCAAACTTTTGATGAAACAGAAACAAGATATGATTCAGACAAAACTATTCTGATCTGATTGCAAAGATAAGTGCAGACCTACCCTCGATGAGAAAAGAAACGTCTTTGATCTGCACCGAAATTATGCCATCGTCATCTCATTGTTGGTCCATGGAGGTAAAGACATCAAATCCAAACAACGACGTAAACCCAATGTTGTCAGCAATTCGTTCAGAGGCAGAAGATTTTTCTTCAGATGATTCGGTGAAATACATCGATGAGCAAAGAAACGTCTTTGATCTGCACCGAAATTATGCCATCGTCATCTCTTTGTTGGTCCATGGAGGTAAAGACATCAAATCCAAACAACGACGTAAACCCAATGTTGTCAGCAATTCGTTCAGAGGCAGAAGATTTTTCTTCAGATGATTCGGTGAAATACAAAAATTACTATCCGAGTGATGAATCCTCAACCGACGACGACCATGACGATAACCAGTCAAGCGCCAGACAAAAAAGCTCACTCATCGATGACGCTGGCAACGTAGAACCTCGCCAAAGAAACACATTTAACTTAGAGCCTCTCCGAGAAAACCTTTTGAGCTTAGAGCCTCTCCACGAAAACTGTTTGGACTTAGAGCCTCTGGGGCCGTTCAAGTATTACGTAAGTAAACGATTTTTCATAGATGGAACATTTAAAATCTTTCCCAAGACATTTTATCAGCTCTATACAATACATGCTGACGTAGAAAGTAATGAACATTTTGTAAATATTGTTCCAATCATTTACGCACTTTTACCTGACAAGAAGACGTCTACATATGAAGATCTTTTTGCAATTATAAAAAGCCAATTACCTGAATGGGACCCCACTATAGTCACCATGGATTTTGAAATGCCAGCAATGACAGCGCTACGAAATGTTTTCATTTTAAACGAAGCTTGTATAGGAAAGCAAAAAAAATAGGTGTCCTAAAGAATGTGTTAGGTAAAGTACATATTCAGCTTTGTGCTTCTCTATCGCATCTTCCACCTAAATTCATAGACGAAGGCTGGTTATATATAATGGAAGAGTCCCCTAATACAGCAGAAGTAATATCGTTTAACGACTATTTTGTTCGAACATGGTTTGAAAATTTAACACTCGCAGGTACTTGGTGCACATTTGATGAACCGCATAAAACTAATAATGCTGTCGAGCAGTGGAATAGTCGCATAAGGAAGCTTATAAAAATAAAACCAAATATTGCTCAGCTATTAGAAGGGCTGCAAAAGGATGTGCGATACTACTCTGCAGCATTAGAAAGTCCAACCAGCATCCAATTATCAAAAAAGAAGCCCGAAACCATCGAAAGGCAGCTATAAACGAACTAGTATGTGGTCAAATAAGTATCGGCCACTGTTTGGAGAAACTGAGGTTTTAATAAATAATTCGATTTGCATGTTAAGAAGACAGCATTTTTTAAACTGATAACTATGTTGTTTTGTGTTTTTATATTTGATTTTTGTTTTTTGTTGTATTTTCATTGTTGATTTTTAATTGTTTAAATAATAGTGTTTCTTGTTTAAAGCTAAGAACACTTATAACTTAGGCTTATTATATTACTGTGATTTTCCTTTGATTGTTTAATGTTTTTTATTTGTTTATAGTGATGGTACTTTATTTATAGAGTATATTTGTGTTTCTAACGTAGAAACTTAAGAGATACCTAAATCGATGCGAAGACTGATTTTTAAATTCCTATTATTAGGTTGTGTTAGAACTCAAGGTTATTTATTATATTTTTTGCACAATAAAACAATAAGACATAATGCCAACTGTACTTTAAACAATAGATTTGTGGTTAAAATTACGAGTGGTCCCACTCGCCCAACGAAATAAACAAGAAAAAACTAATCAGGTAACTGGGACCGCGGTCCCAGTTTTGTAGTGGGCCCAGTCGCCTGTATCCTCATTTTGAAGAAGATAGCAAAACTAAAAAAGGAAAGTGTTTATATTGCTAGGACCATATTGCATTTACGGCGGTGGGGAGTTTGGGAAACTTAATTCGACATTTGAAACGCAAATATCCTACCATCTCTATTGCAGATGATAGACAGTGGTGGAGGAGGAACAAGAATCTCAGCCGCAGTCAGCCAGTCTCAGTTGCTGCAATACACAGGAAAGTACCTAAACTAAGCGCAACGCAACCAAAAATGGACGGTTTTGCTGTAAGACCCATGTCGTCAAATAAAAAAACTCAAATTGACGACCAATTAGTGACCATGATTTGTAAAGAATTTCAACCGTTAAGCTTAGTTAATGACACGGAGTTCAGAAAATTTGTAGGTCTTTTAAATCCATCCTACTCCTTACCATCAAGGAAAACTCTATCAGAAAGTCTTTTAACGCAGCGATATTTGAAAATGACGGAGCAAGTACGACACGAAATCGCAAAAACTGAGGTGCATAACAACAGATGATTGGACATCCGACACCAATGAGAGCTTCATAACCATCACCGCTCATTTCATAGACCCAGAATCCGGTACCATGTGCGCAAATTTACTTTGCTGCATAAAATATGAAGCCAGACATACTTCAGAAAATCTATGCGAGTTCATCAAATTAGAAATCAAAAAATGGAAATCGACAACGAAATGGGAGTAGTTGTATCCGATAACGCGCAAAATATACTTTCGGCGGTAGAGAAGGAATGGAGATCCGACAAAGTATCAGCTTTCTCTGCTGATAACACAAACGTGAACTTCGGAAGGCATCATTCCATTTATACTATTTTGAGTGCGGAAAATGATAAAATTCTAAAAGCTGGTTGTCCTGTTCATATCTTGCGCAATGCTGCAAAATTTAGTACTGAACTACTGACAGATTGGCGAACGATATCGAAAGTTTGATATTGAAAATATGTTACCATTTCTGCAAATCAGCAAAGCGAAGGGCTAACTTGCAAAATTTATATTTTTTAAATTATTTCTAAAGCTGGTCCAAGGGATAAAAATCTGGTACATATTCCAAAGGAAAAGAGATTGAAATAGAAAAGGGACATGTAAAAGGATACCGTGTTAATGACCCAAGAAAGAATAATGTAACTGTAAAAAGAGATAAAATAACAGAAATACATAGTTCTTCTCCGATTTCTACACGAAAAAAGAGGCGATTACGGTAAATTTATTTGATAAGAATTTATACGAATATTTACAGAGCCACGGCGATCTATTAAAAAACGCTTATGGTCATCAGTTCCCAGGAAAAGAAAACAGGCGAAAAAAAAAGTAAATATGGGTCTTATGATGCGAGTAAAGGCGCATAAATGACAAGCTCAAACATGAATGAAAAGTTATTCGCCAGATCTTCATTCATGTCAACCTGGTAGCATTACAATTACGACAGCAGCGGCTGAGATAAATAATGCACCATCAAGGTTTAATCATGTTACTGAACTCGAGTCAAATCAGGACATGAACGTTGAACCAATCAGTCGATCGTCTAGCTAGTCGATCTTCTGCTAGCTAAGTTTTGACGTAAATAAGTAACAAACATCTATCCATCCATCCATTCAAACTTTTGTATTTACATATAATACAAAAAAGTGCTGTTTATACTGTTAGGTAGTAGGTAGACCTAATGCTCAAGCAAAACCGAAAAAGGAAAGTATTTATATTGCTCGGACCATATTGCATTTACGGCGGTGGGGAGTTTGGGAAACTTACTCGACATCTGAAACGCAAGTATCCCACCATCTCTGCTGCAGATGAAAGACAGTGGTGGAGCAGGAACAAGAATCTCAGACGCAGTCAGCCAGTCTCAGTTGCTGCAATACACAGGGAAGTACCTAAACTAAGCGCAACGCAACCAAAAATGGACGGGTTTGCTGTAAGACTTAAACTTAAATCCATCCTACTCCTTACCATCAAGGAAAACTCTATCAGAAAGTCTTTTAACGCAGCGATATTTGAAAATGACGGAGCAAGTACGACACGAAATCGCAAAAACTGAGGCGGTCTGCATAACAACAGATGGTTGGACATCCGACACCAATGAGAGCTTCATAACCATCACCGCTCATTTCATAGACCCAGAATCCGGTACCATGTGCGCAAATTTACTTTGCTGCATAAAATATGAAGCCAGACATACTTCAGAAAATCTATGCGAGTTCATCAAATTAGAATTCAGAAAATGGAAAATCGACAACGAAATGGGAGTAGTTGTATCCGATAACGCGCAAAATATACTTTCGGCGGTAGAGAAGGAATGGAGATCCGACAAAGTATCAGCTTTCTCTGCTGATAACACAAACGTGAACTTCGGAAGGCATCATTCCATTTATACTATTTTGAGTGCGGAAAATGATAAAATTCTAAAAGCTGGTGTCCTGTTCATATCTTGCGCAATGCTGCAAAATTTAGTACTGAACTACTGACAGATTGGCGAACGATATCGAAAGTTTGATATTGAAAATTTGAAAATATGTTACCATTTCTGCAAATCGGCAAAGCGAAGGGCAAACTTGCAAAATTTATATTTTTAAAATTCTTTCCAAAGCTGGTCCAAGGGATAAAAATCTGGTACATATTCCAAAGGAATAGAGATTGAAATGGAAAAGGGAAATGTAAAAGGATACCGTGTTTATGACCCAAGAAAGAACAATGTAACTGTAAAAAGAGATAAAATAACAGAAATACAGAGTTCTTCTCCGATTTCTACACGAAAAAAGAGGCGATTATGGCAAATTTATTTGATAAGAATTTATACGAATATTTACAGAGCCACGGGCGATCTATTAAAAAACGCTTATGGTCATCAGTTCCCAGGAAAAGAAAACAGGCGAAAAAAAAAGTAAATATGGGTCTTATGATGCGAGTAAAGGCGCATAAATGACAAGCTCAAACATGAATGAAAAGTTATTCGCCAGATCTTCATTCATGTCAACCTGGTAGCATTACAATCACGACAGCAGCGGCTGAGATAAATAATGCACCATCAAGGTTTAATCATGCAACTGAACTCGAGTCAAATCAGGACATGAACGTTGAACCAATCAGTCGATCGTCTAGCTAGTCGATCTTCTGCTAGCTAAGTTTTGGCGTAAAGAAGTAAGAAACATGTATCCATCCAAACTTTTGTATTTACATATAATACAAAAAAGTGCGGTTTATACTGTTAGGTAGTAGGTAGACCTAATGCTCATGTTCAGATGAATTAAATTTCGGTTTTTCTTTACCACCATGAAAACACGAAAAAAAACAAGTGCGCTGTGGAATCATTTTGAAGAAGATAGCAAAACTAAAAAAGGAAAGTGTTTATATTGCTCGGACCATATTGCCTTTACGGCGGCGGGGAGTTTGGGAAACTTATATCGACATTTGAAACGCAAATATCCTACCATCTCTACTGCAGATGAAAGACAGTGGTGGAGGAGGAACAAGAATCTCAGCCGCAGTCAGCCAGTCTCAGTTGCTGCAATACACAGGAAAGTACCTAAACTAAGCGCAACGCAACCATAATGGACGGGTTTGCTGTAAGACCCATGTCGTCAAATAAAAAAACTCAAATGGACGACCAATCAGTGACCATGATTGGAAAGAATTTCACCCGTTAAGCTTAGTTAATGACACGGAGTTCAGAAAATTTGTAGGTCTTTTAAATCCATCCTACTCCTTACCATCAAGGAAAACTCTATCAGAAAGTCTTTTAACGCAGCGATATTTGAAAATGACGGAGCACGTACGACACGAAATCGCAAAAACTGAGGTGCATAACAACAGATGATTGGACATCCGACACCAATGAGAG
Organism: Eupithecia abbreviata; assembly: GCA_943735965.1. Lineage (NCBI taxonomy): Eukaryota > Metazoa > Arthropoda > Insecta > Lepidoptera > Geometridae > Eupithecia > Eupithecia abbreviata. Next base: position 4,604,171 of record OX031004.1, on the reverse strand, counting down.
CTTCATAGCCATTGGCGTTTTAATGATAAACCAACAGTAGTCAGATGCAGTCATTTCAATTATAATACGAAACCATACCTCCCTTCATGGCGACCTTTGCCATATTTGGGGCGCGATCGGTGCGTCACGCGAACACTTTACTACACTTATTAAGTTGTGTGGAATTCAAATTTTCTAAGAAATATCAAAATGGGAAAGACATATATTGTTATAGCCCAAAACGAGCGGCGGTGGAAATATGTACATTAGATTTAGAGCAGTTGAAGAGTCACGAACCTACACAAGTTATACGGTTGCGATCATCTGCGTAATTATGGATTTGTGTTTGCTCTACGCGGCGCGACGGCGGCGCTGCGTTATGTCTTTACAAAAAATCTCACCGAAAGTGGATCCGGCGGGAGATTAACGAACATACGTTGAGAAGGCCTCCCTTCACAGTCATAGAATTAACAGTCCTATTGTGTGTCTGATGACTTGCATTATAGGTCTAAACACATTGATGTACGATTTCATTATGTAAAAGATGTTATTAAAAATAAATGAAAAAACCACCAGCAAGAAACGCCGGAAAATATCCATAATACTTCTGCAAATACCACCAGCAAGAAACGCTGGGAAATATCTATAATTCTACTGAAAATACCACCAGCAAGAAACTCCGGGAAATATCCATAATTCTACTGCAAATACCACCAGCAAGAAACGCTGGGAAATATCCATAATTCTACTGAAAATACCACCAGCAAGAAACGCCGGGAAAAATCCAAAATTTTACTCCAAATACCACCAGCAAGAAACGCTGGGAAATATCCATAATTCTACTGAAAATATCACCAGCAAGAAACGCCGGGTAATATCATTAATTCTACAGCAAATACCACCAGCAAGAAACGCTGGGAAATATCCATAATAGTACTGAAAATACCACCAGCAAGAAACGCTGGGAAATATCCATAATTTTACTGAAAATACCTCCAGCAAGAAACGCTGGGAAATATCCATAATTTTACTGAAAATACCTCCAGCAAGAAACGACGGGAAATATCCATAATTCTACTGAAAATACCACCAGCAAGAAACGCCGGGAAATATCCATAATTCTACTGAAAATACCACCAGCAAGAAACGCCGGGAAATATCCAAAATTCTACTTCAAATACCACCAGCAAGAAACGCTGGGAAATATCCATAATTCTACTGAAAATATCACCAGCAAGAAACGCCGGGAAATATCCATAATTCTACAGCAAATACCACCAGCAAGAAACGCTGGGAAATATCCATAATTCTACTGAAAATACCACCAGCAAGAAACTTCCTTGTAATTTTTTTTCTTGTTTTTATTATTTTCTTACCATGTAATGTGTTGTGTTATGTGTTATGTATAGTGTCAAATAAATGTATTTTCTTTCTTTCTTCTTCTATCCATAATTCTACTGAAAATACCACCACAACATTTCGTCCTACGAGTCGTATAATACCACCAGCGCCTTACAGCAGTCAGTGCCCATTCGGGAGCGGAGGTCCAGGGATTAACATCGGCGGCAGTGGCGCTCAGTTCAACCAAGGGACTTGAGGACTTGACGCAATATGTTCAGTAGGGAACGGTTGCAGCCAGACCGAGCAGCCAAGCAGTGGATTAGCGAACCAGGGAATTAGCAGCCAAGCATTAAGCAGCCTTCGTCGGGGCTCAAGATCCGTGCCGACTGCCGAGCCAGTGACGCAAGTGGTGACTAGTGGTGCATAAGTGAAATTGGACTTTATCTATAAGTATTTAAATTTGTTTGTAGACTTAGAATCATTTTGCAAATACATAATATAAACTTTAACTTTTGAATATACCGATCTAGGTAGGAGCTTTAAATGGTTATCTTTATATATTTTTGTTAAAGCGATTAATTAAGTGAAATTAAGGCCGTGCATATTTTCAATTGATATTTCTAGAATCTAAATAAATAATGCTGGACAATTCACACAGCATTATCTAGCCCCAAGGTAAGCAGAGCTTGTGTTATGGGTACTAGATAACTGATATACATAATACAATAAATTACAAAGATAGATATTTTTTATTATACATAGAAAACGACCAGAACACCCGGAACAAATATCTGCAGATCGTACACATTGTCGGGAGGCGAGAATAGAACCCACAACCTCCTGCGTCGCAGGCGGACCTTCGCCCACCGCGCCACATCGGTCGTCTAAACAATCTTGTTATGATAAAGAATAACATGCACCGTTCACGACCGATAGTATAGGTATTGACTGGTACACAAGCCATCTTTTAGCCCAGTGAAGAAACATAAATTAAAGCGACATAACAAGAACGGTGTAGAACGCATCGATGTGTCAAGGCCAACCGGTACGACTGATAACAAGACAATAGGAGTCCGGGCGCGACTGCACTCACTTGCCCCTGCTTCGACGTGAATGTGACATCGACAGATCCATTGCCGAAACAGATGGCTTTGGCCAAATTATTGAGAGGACTTGAGATCAGGGATATAAATAAAATACCAGAGTTCCTATAAGGTTATCATTTCGTTTGAAAACAAAGAGAAGGCGGAATTCTTAATGAAGAACCCAAGAGTTTCAGGCAAAAGGATTTAAATGCCAAAGGATGGATGACATGGATAGTCGCTATGGAATAGTCAGGAGAGTAGACCTAGAGATCGATGATGAACAGTGTACGGTGAACCCGAACCATCCTCGCGCGTCAGCATTTTTACCTCATTGTCGCAGTATCAACGCGCGCGCTCGCATCAGTTCATGTTTTCCATTCATACCGGGCGCGTGGCTCATTATCATTTTAATATTATCATTAGCTCATCATTAGTTTGGAATAAATCCATTTACCTATCAACAACATCTATCATTTTAAAGGTGTAAGACCTTACAAACAGTTAAAGAAAACATTTGTTTGTGAATAAGAATCGACATGATTTCGTATTCATAAACAACGAACAAATCTTCTTTTTAGATGTTATCTTCACCAGAAGAGTTAAAATTAACATTGCCAACAAAATTTTACACCAAGACTTCAAGAACTCCTGAGCCAGAAGCTTCAAGCTCAACATCCTCCTTACAGATGTCCATGGCCATGGATGTAATTGTTGATACACCAACAACCAACCTGCTTGTCCATGAAGTGCATGTCTGAAGGCCCAAACAGAGATACTCTCGGAAATGTCTTTTTGAAGCGAACATTAATGACACATCAAAAACCTTGAAAAGATCGGCTACACTACGTATGAAAAGAAACAAGGCCCAAAGGTCAAAAATTGATAGGCTAGTTAATAGGAAAAATACAAAAGAACCAAAACTTGAAAATTATAGATCTGAATTTGCAAAAACATTAGCTCTGATGCAGATTCGAAAAGAAAGCGACAGAAAAAATGGACAAAGGAGGGAAAAAAACTTGTGCTTGTCTCCTTTTTATAAATCTCTAGCCACTTAAATATTTTTAAGAAGACAAGGTAAAAATGTTGTCGTGAAACACGCGCGCGCGCTGTGTCTGCCACGATGGCGGACCAGGTGGTGGATATTCAGATCGATGAGATGTTCACTGGCGTACGTATGTAGTTCGCCAGAGAAAATCTTCTCGGACAGTTCTCTACAACTCGGACTCTAATTTAAGTAAATTGTAATGATAAAATTAAAATTAATTGAGAAAGTGGTGATAGTTGAGTAATTATTGATTGATTGTTTGAAAATGTATTAATGTAATTTATTGTATTTAATCTTTTTATTTGTAGTGAAATTACAATTTTACTTTGTAAAATTATATAATTTCATCTAGACTTCAATTATTATATCAATTGTATTTATAACCTATAAAATAAATTATCTTTTATAATATAATGGAATTGGCATTGTTTGGACATCAAACAATTGCACTAATGAAAATAAGTATGCATAACTATTGAATGTATTCATAAGTATTGTAATTTGTTCTTTTCGATTTGTGATATGATTGTGTATTTTTGCGTGTGTTTGTGTGTATGAGTGGTTGTGTGTGTGTATGTGTGTTGTTTGAACTTTGATTTTATTATTTCTAAAATGTTTTATCCCTTAGTAGGTACTTAAATGTTGTTGCAATTTAATGGCAACAGTTTGCCTTAGGTTTCAAAGCAAAAGCAGGCTAGCATACTCACTGGTCATATGATCAGATGAGTTAACTAGTTTGCAAAAAAAAAAAAAAAAAAAATAGGAGTCTGGGCGCGACTGCCGTCACCTGCCCCTGCTTATGAGTCTTACGACATTAATGTGTCATCGACAGATCCATTGCCGAAACAGATGGCTTTGGCCAAATTATTGAGAGCACTTGAGATCAGGGATGAAATTAAAATAAAAAATAAAAGTTCCTATATGGTTATCATTTCGTTTGAAAATAAAGAGGAGGATTCGTCGTTACTAAAACCTAACCTAACCATTCGCGCTCCGACCATACTCGAGAGCGCAACGAAAAAAGGCCACTCCACGCACAAAAATTCAGAAAAATAGTGAAAAGTGAAGTAAAACACCATTGCTATACATCAAAAGAAGCGCAATCACGAGGCGCACACGGCTGTGAAAGTGAATCTCAAAAGAGTACGTTTTCCACAAAGCTATTCGTGAAAAAGTGATTTTTGCACAAAATTGCAACCTTTGAAATAAAACGCTGCACGTTATTGAGCGGTGACCCCCCAGTTTTGAAATAGCACAAAAGAGGGCCTCATTGAGCTCTACACGTCGGTACTTCGTTTGGATTTTTTCCGCTCAAGCGCGCCGAAATAACTACAAAAAAAAAAAACAAAAAGGCACGTGGCCATGAGGTCCATGATGATCGAAGACAAGGATTTTACATTGGATCAAGAGGACATCACCGCGGCGAGCACGGAGGCGAAAATTCAGTGTATTTTGTTACTCTCAAAACGTGTAAGCCCAGACTGACCACGAAACTACCTATGGTGTTATTTCCAAGACTGTGCCTGATCTAGATAGAACAATCGATTCTTTCCATAGGTGGGCCTACGAGCGCGCTGGCCGGCGAGGTGAAACACAGGTTAGCTCATAGATTTAGGCGTAGACACACATTGTCAAAAAAATCCAAGTTTGCATTACGAGTAAATGCAGTTCGTGAAACAAAAGCTGTGTTTCACAATTTGCACAAAATATCATTTAAAAAAAGAAAAAAATGTTTAACCCGTACATCATGTTTTGATGGCATTGTACAAACATGTGAGGGAGTAACACAATCATTAAACGAAGAGATAACAGATCCAAAAGTTCAATATATAATAACAGGAAAATTAAATCAAGATCCTATTGAAAATTTATTTTCCCGATCTAGACAAAAAGGGGGCTATAGAGATTCTTTATCTATGCTGCGAACACAACACAATGAACAACCTCATTTGTAGGTAGTGGTAACTTTGACGCGTGGAACGGCTGCCGACACTGGAGGTGGCTCCATAGTAAAAATCACTCACAAATAATTTTCAAAAAAGCACATAATTGTCCAATTCTGCCAGCAAAACCAGTTTCATCTGTCGTTGAAAGCAGTGTTTGATTCGATCGCCTACAAAAAGTCTTGGTATATTTAAGAAAGGTATATCTTTGGATAGCACAGAACAAGAATCACAATACACTACTCTACTGTCCCTAAAGAAGTATCAGTATCATGTCCAACTATTGTACAAGGATCTGATAGATCTACCAACACCAACTGGAAGAATGTCCAGAAAATGCCTGTTTGAAGGCCCTAAAAGAAGACTATCCAGAAAATGTCTTTTTGAAATTAATGTTGATGATACACCTAAAAGGGAACTTTTGAAAATCACTGGATCAGCTTTACTAAAGAAAAACAGAGCGCAGAAGTATCCAATTAGTAGACTGCAATTAAAATCTAAAAGAAAACAGTCTATAGAAACTGGCGATTTTCGTACAGAGTTTTCAAAAACAATTGCAGTAAGAAAAATAAAAAAAAGAAGTGGACAAGTGTGAAAAAAAATGTTTGTCTTTCCTGATTTTATAAATCACCAGCAACATACATATAATTTTTTAAGGCGCCAAGGTGTAGTCCTTGCAGCACTATCGACAATAAGAATGTGGTTGGCCAAATCAAATTGTTCGCCCGGCATGTGCTCCGATGTATTTAAAAATATTGAAAAGCGCTTTGAACATGCTTCGATAAAAGAGAAGGCATGTGTAATTTGCTTTGATGAAATGTCAATAATGTCGAATTTAGAATATTCCAAGAAATATGATATAATGGAGGTTTCGAAAATTTGGGTGGGAATCACCGTACGAAATATTGCCTGGTATTTCTTATCAGGGGGCTAATGCTGCAACACCCTGGGTCCCGGAAGGAAGCCGCGGACGAGGTCGGCCAAGAAAGCGCTGGCGAGACGACCTAAACGCCTTCGGCGTTGTTCTAATAGAACGCGAATGCGCGATCATCGTAAGTTCGCGCGAATTTTACTCGTACGAACGCGCGATCAAACATATTGAACTCTAATAGGTGTCCTAACTGACAATCGCACGACGCGGTCGCGCGACTCAAATGTTTGAAACTCTATTCGCACGAACTTAGTTCGTACGAAAGCGCGATCAAACATATTGAATTTGAATAGGTGTCCTAATTGAAATTCGTGCGAAAACGTCGGCGTGTTACCGCGCGCGCCCGCGCCCCTCTCGCCTTGCCGGCCCAGCCAGCCGGCCGGCCGCCATTTTGTAAAAAAAATCATCCATCACTTTTATTTATTTTTTAAATGTTACGCGAAGTTGAGTTTCAAAATTAAATTAATAGAACGCGAACACGCGATGGTCGCATCGCTCGCATCGCGCATTCGCGTTCTATTAGGACAAAGCCTCAAGCGATTATTATTGAATCTTGGTGAGGAGCTCCTGGAGCAACTGACTGAATCTGAAAAGCAGTCCTTTCTGCTCATCAGCAAATGGGGTTGTGACGGATCTCAGCAGATTCAATATAAAATGAAATTTGAAAATGAGACTGATTCTGACGCCAACATTTTTCAAAGTTCTGTCGTTCCACTCCAACTAGTCTATGGAACGGGAAAAAAATTATATGTCAAAACCCGACTCCATCATCACCACGATATTGTAGACCAATACGTATACGATTTGTGAAAGAAACCACAGACGTGACTAATGAGGAGATCGAGTACGTTGAAAATCAAATAAAAGAATTGAACAAGACCCAGATTGATGATATATCCGTGAAACATAAAATAGTTTTTACCATGGTGGACGGTAAGGTATGTAACGCAGCAACACATACCAAGTCAATCATGAGATGTTACATATGTGGCGCCACATCTTCCGATTTCAACGACCTTACAAAAGAAAGGCCCTGCAATGCGGACAACATGCGATTTGGTCTGTCTTTGCTACACGCTCGAATAAGATTTTTTGAGAGCATTCTGCATGTAGTTTATAAATTACCGGTCATCAAGTGGAGGGCTCGCCTGACTGCCGAAGAGAAGAAACTAGTGGAGACACGAAAAAAAGAAATCCAAAACAAGTTCCGTGAAGAACTCGGATTATTAGTAGATATTCCAAAGGCTAACTTTGGAAACACGAATGACGGGAATACCAGCCGGTGATCCCAGTTTAGATAGAAGTTATTTCTACAGATTTTTCGAATTCTTCGAAAAATCTGCAGAAATAACTTCTATCAATCAAATCATCTTTCTATCAATCAATCAAATCATCGACCAGAATTTAATCTACCGATTAAAAGTCATTCTAGACACCATGTGCTGCGGGATAAAAATTAACATTGAAAAGTTCGAAATTTACTGCAAAGAAACTGCTGAATTGTACGTTTCTTTGTACAATTTTCACCCAATGACGCCGACATTACATAAGGTGTTGCGTCATGGGGCAGCCGTGATAAAGGCGATTCTGCCAATCGGGCAACTGTCTGAAGAAGCAGCAGAAGTGAGCAATAAACACATCCGAGCATTTCGGCTAAACTACGCCCGAAAATTTTCGAGGGTAGCCTGCAACACAGACGTTTTAAAAAGGTTGCTCTTGACATCAGACCCCTTGCTGACGGGAATGAGGAACGCAAAACATAAAAGAAAGAGTCCTCTTTCAGCGGATACCATGAATCTTTTAGAGGAAAATGATATATGCAATATAAGTCTCGATAATGACTTCGAAGATAATGAAAATTAAAAATAAAATTTGTTAAGAATAATGTTTGACTTTTTTTTACACTATTATTATTAAGTATTTCGTTCTATATTATACCTAAATATAGAACGAAATACTTTAATAATACTATTAAACGCAAAAAATATTTTTGACCAACTTTTAGGGCCAAATACCTGTCTGGTCCGTCTGTCCCTAGGTATGCTTAGATCTTTAAAACTACGCAACGGATGCCGGGGGGCTATAGAGATTCTTCATCTATGCTGCGAACACAACACAATGAACAACCTCATTTGTAGGTAGTGGTAACTTTGACGCGTGGAACGGCTGCCGACACTGGAGGTGGCTCCATAGTAAAAATCACTCACAAATAATTTTCAAAAAAGCACATAATTGTCCAATTCTGCCAGCAAAACCAGTTTCATCTGTCGTTAAAAGCAGTGTTTGATTCGATCGCCTACAAAAAGTCTTGGTATATTTAAGAAAGGTATATCTTTGGATAGCACAGAACAAGAATCACAATACACGACTCTACTGTCCCTAAAGAAGCATCAGTATCATGTCCAACTATTATACAAGGATCTGATAGATCTACCAACACCAACTGGAAGAATGTCCAGAAAATGCCTGTTTGAAGGCCCTAAAAGAAGACTATCCAGAAAATGTCTTTTTGAAATTAATGTTGATGATACACCTAAAAGGGAACTTTTGAAAATCACTGCATCAGCTTTACTAAAGAAAAACAGAGCGCAGAAGTCTCCAATTAGTAGACTGCAATTAAAATCTAAAAGAAAACAGTCTATAGAAACTGGCGATTTTCGTACAGAGTTTTCAAAAACAATTGCTGTAAGAAAAATAAAAAAAAGAAGTGGACGAGTGAGGAAAAATTTTTTTGTCTTTCCTGATTTTATAAATCACCAGCAACATATAATTTTTTTAAGGCGCCAAGGTGTAGTCCTTGCAGCAATATCGACAACAAGAATGTGGTTGGCCAAATCAAATTGTTCGCCCGGCATGTGCTCCGATGTATTTAAAAATATTGAAAAGCGCTTTGAACATGCTTCGATAAAAGAGAAGGCATGTGTAATTTGCTTTGATGAAATGTCAATAATGTCGAATTTAGAATATTCCAAGAAATATGATATAATGGAGGTTTCGAAAATTTGGGTGGGAATCACCGTACGAAATATTGCCTGGTATTTCTTACCAGGGGGCTAATGCTGCAACACCCTGGGTCCCGGAAGGAAGCCGCGGACGAGGTCGGCCAAGAAAGCGCTGGCGAGACGACCTAAACGCCTTCGGCGTTGTTCTAATAGAACGCGAATGCGCGATCATCGTAAGTTCGCGCGAATTTTACTCGTACGAACGCGCGATCAAACATATTGAACTCTAATAGGTGTCCTAACTGACAATCGCATGACGCGGTCGCGCGACTCAAATGTTTGAAACTCTATTCGCACGAACTTAGTTCGTACGAAAGCGCGATCAAACATATTGAATTTGAATAGGTGTCCTAATTGAAATTCGTGCGAAAACGTCGGCGTGTTACCGCGCGCGCCCGCGCCCCTCTCGCCTTGCCGGCCCAGCCAGCCGGCCGGCCGCCATTTTGTAAAAAAAATCATCCATCACTTTTATTAATTTTTTAAATGTTACGCGAAGTTGAGTTTCAAAATTAAATTAATAGAACGCGAACACGCGATGGTCGCATCGCTCGCATCGCGCATTCGCGTTCTATTAGGACAAAGCCTCAAGCGATTATTATTGAATCTTGGTGAGGAGCTCCTGGAGCAACTGACTGAATCTGAAAAGCAGTCCTTTCTGCTCATCAGCAAATGGGGTTGTGACGGATCTCAGCAGATTCAATATAAAATGAAATTTGAAAATGAGACTGATTCCGACGCCAACATTTTTCAAAGTTCTGTCGTTCCACTCCAACTAGTCTACGGAAAGGAAAAAAAAAATTATATGGCAAAACCCGACTCCATCATCACCACGATATTGTAGACCAATACGTATACGATTTGTGAAAGAAACCACTGACGTGACTAATGAGGAGATCGAGTACGTTGAAAATCAAATAAAAGAATTGAACAAGACCCAGATCGATGATATATCCGTGAAACATAAAATAGTTTTTACCATGGTGGACGGTAAGGTATGTAACGCAGCAACACATACCAAGTCAATCATGAGATGTTACATATGTGGCGCCACATCTTCCGATTTCAACGACCTTACAAAAGAAAGGCCCTGCAATGCGGACAACATGCGATTTGGTCTGTCTTTGCTACACGCTCGAATAAGATTTTTTGAGAGCATTCTGCATGTAGCTTATAAATTACCGGTCATCAAGTGGAGGGCTCGCCTGACTGCCGAAGAGAAGAAACTAGTGGAGACACGAAAAAAAGAAATCCAAAACAAGTTCCGTGAAGAACTCGGATTATTAGTAGATATTCCAAAGGCTAACTTTGGAAACACGAATGACGGGAATACCAGCCGGTGATCCCAGTTATTTAGATAGAAGTTATTTCTACAATAACTTCTATCAATCAAATCATCTTTCTATCAATCAATCAAATCATCGACCAGAATTTAATCTACCGATTAAAAGTCATTCTAGACACCATGTGCTGCGGGATAAAAATTAACATTGAAAAGTTCGAAATTTACTGCAAAGAAACTGCTGAATTGTACGTTTCTTTGTACAATTTTCACCCAATGACGCCGACATTACATAAGGTGTTGCGTCATGGGGCAGCCGTGATAAAGGCGATTCTGCCAATCGGGCAACTATCTGAGGAAGCAGCAGAAGCGCGCAATAAACACATCCGAACATTTCGGCTAAACTACGCCCGAAAATTTTCGAGAGTAGCCTGCAACACAGACGTTTTAAAAAGGTTGCTCTTGACATCAGACCCCTTGCTGACGGGAATGAGGAACGCAAAACATAAAAGAAAGAGTCCTCTTTCAGCGGATACCATGAATCTTTTAGAGGAAAATGATATATGCAATATAAGTATCGATAATGACTCCGAAGATAATGAAAATTAAAAATGTTTGACTTTTTTTTACACTATTATACCTAAATATTACCTAAATATAGAACGAAATACTTTAATAATACTATTAAACGCAAAAAATATTTTTGACCAACTTTTAGGGCCAAATACCTGTCTGGTCCGTCTGTCCCTAGGTATGCTTAGATCTTTAAAACTACGCAACGGATGCCGATGCGGATTCAAGAGGAAGGTTTATAAACAATTTGACACAGAGTTGCAAACGGGCAAAGCCGTAGGGCGCAGTTAGTTTCGATTAAAACAAAAATCTCAAGTTTGGCCGGAGTATAGATCAGTTATGTAGTATAATATTTTGTCCATTAAGCGTAACTAGCGACTTAACTATTTATTTAATGATTTGTTTCAAAAGAGAGCAAAACTAATTTTTTTGAGCGTACCGATATTAAATTCCGAGCTAGCGAAGCAGTCTAGAAGAGATTCACGAGCGTAGCGAGAGGCTCTAAAGTACACTGCTAAGCTAGCGAGACTTTTATAGCCACATTCTACTAATTTGCTTATTAACCGTATAGGTACCTAGCGCCATTTTTATGAACTGCGCTAGTTTCGCTCGGGGAATGTTAAATGTGCAGTCGTTATGTATCAAAATTCTATAAAAACTTATACAAAAGTGAACCTTATCTCAGTCCGAGTAAGCTCTTGTTTCCTTTGAGCGCAGCGCGGAGTTTCTTCACTAATGCTGAAGGTTGTAGGAGTACGGACGCTTCAGTACCGTAGTAGCTGATTCTGTTCATGTCTTCTTCGCCACCCTGAAAATATGTTATATGAAAATTAGATTTCAACTATAAATATAAATAAATAATATGTATAATAATGTACATGTTTGGTAGATTTAGTATAGTAGTTTATGGAACAAAAAATCAAACTGATCACTTAATTTCCAAGTTTTACTTATGTTATTCAAATTGCGCGCGGCGGGGGAGTCTGGCTCCACTGACACTATGTTACATTCGCCGGTCATTGACCTACCTTCAGCAAGTTGACGGGCCGGTTATTGACCTCTGTGAGCGCCCACTTGCCGGCGGGGGGGAGGCCGGCGCGCGCGGCGGGGGAGTCTCCCTCCACTGACACTATGTTACATTCGCCGGTCATTGACCTACCTTCAGCAAGTTGACGGGCCGGTTATTGACCTCTGTGAGCGCCCACTTGCCGGCGGGGGGGAGGCCGGCGCGCGCGGCGGGGGAGTCTGCCTCCACTGACACTACGTTACATTCACCGTCCAGTTTTATACCTGAAAGTTAAACACATTTACCTTATTAAACTGTATAAATCCAAGACGTTTATAATTCAAATGCTATATTCTATTCTATGTACATACGTGTGTGATGAAATATGCTTTTCTCTTATCTAATATATTTCTTTTATCCTCCTCGGCTATGATACAATGTCGTCTGACCAATGACAGTAACGTTTTAGGATTAAAAAAACAAATCTTAAATAGAGTATAAAGAATAGGAGGCTTACTTGAACACTTTGACTGCTGAAATCACACGGTATGTGTTTTCTACAAGTGACTAATATGCGTAAATCCACACTAGCGCAGCGGCTGAGAAAATACAGATCTGTGTGACTCAGCACAGCTGTAATATTTTTCGAACGAAACGCATGTGCGGCGCAACACAACCGCTGTGTAGAGCGGCAGCACGAATTTTTTAGGTTAAAATAAAATATCGCAGTCGTCGAAAGAAAATCGCAGTCAAAGTGTTAATAGTATCAAAATAAAATCGTGCAATAAGTGCCACGAGGGGTACCAAGCGATGCCGGGTTTATAAAAAATATCTATTGCATATAAATAATTTATAAATTGTTTTGGTCGCTTCGACCAGATGCAAACCTACCTAAACGTTACGTAAAAAAAAAACAGAATACAGAAATACACAATTATTTCTAATTAAAGCATAATAATATTGCTATCGCAAGGCGCGAGGGTTAAACAGGGACAGCGATATTCGGAGCGGTTTTTACAAGCGCCTCGAATTGAAGTTGGGAGCGAGCGTCGCCGGACCCTTTAAGGTATCAGTTTGATACCTTAAAGGGTCCGGCGACGCTCGCTGCCTAATCAATTTTTACGTTGAACACCGGACCCTTAAATGTATCAAACTGCCTAATCAATTTTTAAGTTGAACACCGGACCCTTAAATGTATCAAAATGCCTAATCAATTTTTACGTTGAACACCGGACCCTTAAATGTATCAAAATGCCTAATCAATTTTTACGTTGAACACCGGACCCTTAAATGTATCAAACTGCCTAATCAATTTTTACGTTGAACAAATTAATTAGGCATTTTGATACATTTAAGGGTCCGGCCCTTAAATGTATCATGTCTTTTTTTAATAATAAGATAAAATATGTGGCGGCGCTAGTGTGCCTCGGGCGGGGTACAGCCCTAATCAAAACAAAAAGGTTAGCTATGTACTTACCAAGGCTTTCTTTATCTCTCTTGTTGACTACAAATATTTTTCCTAAAGGCACCCTATGGAAAAGAATATCCACCTGTAACAAGAATAAGTGTGTGAGAGATATGGTACTATTAACATTCATGTAGTGATCTACATACATAGTATAAAGCAAAGGTGCTTCCGGCTGTCTTGTCTGTCCCTATGTATACTTATAAAATAAATAAAAAAAATAAGCCTTTATTTGATCCTGCTACATTGATTTAGGTACTGTTAGTGCGTTATTTATAACACTACGTTTGGTTAATAGCAGGGTCCCCAGGTTGGGTAAAGGCCTCCTCCAACGATGTCCATTTCTCTCTATCTTGAGCTGTTTGCCACCACTTTGGACCAGCGACTTTTTTTATTTCGTCCTCCCAGCGTGTTGAGGGCCTTCCTCTCTTTCTTTTTCCTTGAGGTCCTCTCCATATGGTGGTGCTGTATGTCCATCTTTTGTCTCTAAGCCTCGCTATGTGACCGGCCCACTTCCACTTTAACATTTGTGCGTAGTTTAAGGCATTAGTGGCTTTTGTTATTTCTCTTATCTTTACGTGTCTAATCTTATCTTGTTTTTTTATTTTTAGCATGCTTCTCTCAATTCCGCGTTGACAGGATGTTATTTTTTTCTTAACTTTTTGTGTATGCTTAGAGCTTTAAAACTACGCAACGGATTTTGATGCGGTTTTTCTAATAGATAGAGTGATCAAGAGTAAGGTTTTTATACCATTTAACATGATTAGTATAAATAATGCTGGACAATTCATAAAGTTTTTGTATCTCTTCTTACCGCTAGTGAACGAACATTAGAGGTGAGGTTTCCAGTAGAGAAATATACTCTAAGTAGCGTTGCTTTAACGGGAAATATAGCGAACAGTCTCGGTCCAGCGAGCGCAGTGAGTCGCTTAATAGGGCACACATTTTTGTCTTAGAAGCTGTTGCTGTTTAAAAAAAATCCTAATTAGAATCCATAATGCTAATAAAACACTAAAACCTAAATACACCTATTTTATTCAATCGATAAGTGCCATAATTCATTTAAAATTTACATTTCCTAGTTTCGCGCGGAATTTGACGAAAACGCTAGACGCCATATTGCTCTGTGGTCATGACGTCAGTTGGGAGATGACATGCGCTTACGTTACAGATGACAATTGTTATGGGCGCTCCACATTCACGCGAGAATCTCAGGAGATTCTCTCGACAACTGTAGTGAGAACTTCTTTTGGGTACACATTCACAAAGTTCTCAAATAGTTCTCACTATAGTTCTCATGCTCGATGACGATGATGGACGCTGAAGTGACAACCGTTTCAATCGGCGGCTCGCTCGTTACTGAGAAACATGCGAGTGTGCTGTCAATACACGTTCTCGCCTGTTCTCACGTTCTCGCGCTCCTTTGTCCCGCGCTAAAAAACCGACAACAATCGGAGAACAAGACGAGAACACGTGAAGAATATGAGAATCAGCTCCACACTCATGCTCCTCAAGGTTTTCTCGCATTCTCTCGAGATTCTCGCGAGAATGTGGAGCGCCCTTTTAGTTTTAGATGAAAATCCAAGATGGCCGCCGCCACAAAATGGCGTGTTGAGGGTAGTGTTCTTACCAGGCGCGTGTGCTGTGAGTGCAGGAGTTGTTTGGCGTGGGCGGCGTCTCGCGGGGCGGAGGCGCGCAGGCCGCGCACGCGGTCGCCGACCCGCCCGCCGCAATGCGAACCGGCATTACCCCACCATGCTATCCTGTAGAAGATAGATAGATATAAAATTATAATAATACTGGCCAACCCACACAGCATTATCTAGCCCCAAGCTAAGCAGAGCTTGTGTTATGGGTACTAGATAACTGATATACATAATACAATACATTACATAGATAGATATTTTTTATTATACATAGAAAACGACCAGAACACCCGGAACAATTATCTGCAGATCGTACACACAATTGTTCCGAGGCGGGAATCGAACCCGCAACCTCCTGCGTCGCAGTAGACCTTCACCCACCGCGCCACAGAGGTCGTCATACTATTGTAGTTAGTAGGAACTCAGCGGGAGAAAGGTTAAGGTATAAAATATTTTTGGTTATAAAAACAGAATACAAGGTTTGTAGTTTGGAGACAGAAACGAGACAAAACAAAAATGAAGGATAATGAAAATGATATATATATCTCACCACACTTGTTTGTCATAGTCCACGAACAGCATCTGGCTATGCTGCGCGACATGATGCGAGAGCGCCGCGCCGCGCCGCTGCGCCGCCGCCAGCGACATCGCTTGCCGCGAGACCAGCGGCAGCAGGCTTATAGGGCCTGGGGTGGTCGTTGGGGATTGACCTGTGGGGTAGTGATATATATTTATTTATTTTATACTAGCTGCGCCCCGCGGTTTCACCCGCGTGGTAATAGATATTTTAGATAATATACAATATATCTTTATGAATTGTAGCCTATGTGTTATTCTGATATGTAAGCTATATTATTGTGAAGTTTCAACAAAATCCATTCAGAAGTTTTTGCGTGAAAGAGCAACAAACATACTTACATACATCCTCACAAACTTTCGCGTTTATAATATTAGTAGGATTTCAAACCAATATAATAACCTCACCTACCACCTTGCAGTGCTACCTTCAGAGATACCTTATTTATGATTTATTAACTTTTCTTAGAAAACCTATTCCTAAAGGTTTTAAAAAGAAAGGATACGATCTAGCTTACAAAACCTTTGATCGCACTAATCTTCACATTTAGGTACATCAACCATACCTACTAACAGCACAACTTGTACGAACCACCTGCGAGTGTGACCAATAATGACTAAGGGAACATAAAGAATTACAAGTCGTACAAGAGACGTCCGTTCCGTCTGAATGTCGCGAGCGAAGTCAAGTGAAAGAGAACGCGGCGTGTGCGAAAGACTGCAGGTAGATGCTGGATGCGGCAAGCTGAAGACAAGGCGCACAGTGTTCCATATGACCAAAAAAAATTCCCTATGCTGTTTTCAGCATTAATCGATCAACGAATGCATTTTAAATGCAAGAGTAGAACACCCAGGTGTCTATTGCCAATACTTTTTTTATAAAAAATCATGACCTTGACGATGAAAATTTTAAAAAAAATTCTGTAATCGTCAATGTCCAAGATATTTTTATAAGATAAATATAATCTGATAATAGATCCTTAGGAGCATTTTTTCCAATTTTTATTTTTTTTAAAAAACCTCTGGATACTGAGTAATTATTGTTTTTTCAGATTTTATGTTTTATTTTTTTTCTCCCTAAAAACTCAAAAGTGCGGCTTGTGACTAGCACAGAAAGATTGCTCTTAAAAAGGCCTATCAGTGGTAAAAATACCAGTATGCACTTTTGCGGCTTTTGGGAGAAATATGTAATTAAATTCTAAGGTCAAATTATACAGAATAGGGTTGTCGCTAAAAGGTCAATTTTTAGTTGTGAGTTATTACTTACTCTTTATGATAAAACAATATAAGTGAAGTTCTAAGGTCAAATTATACAATAGAGGGTTGTCGCTCAAAGGAAAATTTTTAGTTGTGACTCTATAATTAAAATTAAATTAAATTTTTATTTCTTTATGCTTACAAAATAAGCACTAAGACAAGTAAAATTTTATACTTTTAATAATTATTAAATTACATTATTTTAATTTTAATATTCACTTAAATTTTTTGTCAATTAGTGGAAGAAGTGATAAAGAAACCACTTGTATTTTCATATAACCTATGTCTATATATATATACTAGTTGTTAGGTGTGCGCGAGCTGCAAGCAGCTCGCGGCGGTTATGTATAACAGTTATTTTTTATTAAGAACCCCTTTTCGTAACCTTTGATTGTTTTGTTTGAAATCGATATACATAAGAAAATTTTGCGATGAAAAAATGTCAGCAATCTTGGATTTGGAAATGGACATCGTTTTCGTAATCTACGAGTTTGAGTTATTCGAAAACGATAACCATATTATGTAGGTGCCCGTCTCAAAGCGAGTATAAACTGCGATATAGAGATGTCAGCCATCTTGAATTTGGAAATGGAAATTTTTTTCGTAGTCGACGTATGCGAGTTGATCGAAAACGATACCTATATTAGTGCGTGTGCCATAACAGAGCGCGGCTCGCTTCGCTCGCCTTGCTGTATGGCGGTAGTCGCATTGGCGCACGACTCTGCTCCTGCTGCCACACAGCAAGGCTCGGTTCGCTTCACTCACCGCAATTTGCCGTCATGAAATTCGTAATCCTCACCCCCAAGTTAGTCAAAAACGATACCCATATCAGATTTTTTGGTTGGGGGAGGGGGTACAGGGGGGGGTGGGGTATGGGGGCCTAGACCTAGTTCACGATACGCACGACAGTTGCAATGTTCGCTGCGCGCGAGCTGTTGCGCCGTGCCGCCGCCCGCGCCGCGCCGCCCTGTATTGTCTTTGTGATTATGTGACGCGATTGATTCACAATGGCGTATCGATCGATACACTAACATTGAATACACCGAAGTGGTGCGTGTATATGCTAGGTGTGGTGATAATGTATCTGAAGCTTGCTGTGAGTTCGCGAGACGAAGTGCGTGAATACCTCAACCATGAATAACCGGGCCGAATGGAGAGGCCGCGGCGGGCCTGTCGCGTCGCCTGGTCTCCTCGTTCGCCGGATATTACGCCACTGGATTTTTATTTGTGTTTTCATTCAAGCCATGGTGTACAAAGGTGGTGCATTAGAAAGCCGGGAAGCACTAGTTTTCAAAATAACCTGGAAATTCGACCAAATCAAAATGAACCCCCAGATACTATCCAGGGACTGTGTGTGGGTTGTGATTGGTTGGTGATTATTTTGAACGCTTTGCACGTGATAGTCATCGTCACTCCCGTGACTTGAGTTTGAGAGGTGATAATTTGTAAAAAGGTTTGTGAATTTTAAATAGTTAAATTATTGTAAATAGACTGATTCCTTTTTTTAAATACGCCTACATTAAAAAATAGTTTACAATTAATTTATCTTCAAAGCGCGCTTGCGGTCGACGAGTATGTAGGTTATAGGTACATCTACGCGATCGGTAGACATAGTAAATGTTCGACCGCGCGCTTCTTTTGATGCGATTGATTACGAATTATGTTCATGTTATTTACTTTTTTATTTTATAATGAAGCCAGTCCTAAGCCTGGATAAGTATGAAGGAATTTTGGATTCAATGTACAAACATGTACCTAAAGATTCTAGAACCTTTGAAACACTAACCTAGGTAGGAGGGTTGATACTTTTTGATATTCTTTCTGCTTCGCGGTCAACGCTATGTAGTATGTACTCGTAGCACGTCACTCAGCCGGGCGTGCGATTGCGTAGCACTCAGCTGACTGCACACACTTACGCTTTGCCAGAATCGTATAAATGAAACGTAGGTATTAACGAAACATAGAGCTAACAATTATTGAATTTCCCAATAAAACTTAAAAAAAAAATCTTGTGATGTATTCCGTTTTGGCAAAAGTCACAGAACAAAAGTTGTTAGTCTGGATGTACCCAAGTCGCCTTTAAGAGGTTATTGATTAGTTACCTATAACCCTGTATTACTATATCATGTATCAGCACGGGGTTTTAGCTTAAGCAATCCCAACAAAAAACATAAAAGTAAAATGAGAGCCAAGTTCAATATTGTGATATATGCCTTGGTTTTTGACTTCAACAACAAAAGACGGCAAAAGCTTTAAATGGGTGCAAAGTTCAATGGTCAGTCCTGAAATTTATTTATAACAACATAAAATATTTTATAAATAATTTCTTCTGATAAGTTAGGATAATATTTGAAGCCCAAGGTCTGACTTGGCTGGTTTTCATGTTCGAATAATTATAATAAAATATTATAGCCTTCGCAAGTTCTAAAGCCGCAAGTTCTTATTTTATTCTTCAGAAAATTTGGCTTACCGGTAGAAACTAGCCATCGAACAGGGCTGTTACATGACTATTTTAGTAGGTACTTAATAAAAAATTCGTATATGAGAACTAGCCAAGTCAGACCTCAGGCTTCAATATGTTATCCTAAGTTATGAGAAGAAATGATATTTACATATATTTTAAGTTGTTATAAAATATTATATAGTATTATAAATAAATTTCAAGATTGATTGAACTTGGCACCCAAAAAAAATCCAAACTGAATAAAATTAAAGGTCAAGTTGGGTGACAACCCTAACGCCATATTTTGAAATTCAATTTCTCCTAAAAGCCGCAATGTTGAAACGAGGTATTTTCACTAGTAATAAGCCTTGTTAAAACCAATCTTTCTATGAAAAAAAATAAAATCGAAAAACTGAAAAAAATAAGATTACTCGTTATACAGAGGTGATTTTCAAAAAATAAAAATTGTAAAAAATGCGCCTAAAGATACTTCGTGAGATTAAATTTATCTCAAAAAAATATCTTGGACATTGACGTTTACAGAATTTTTTAAAGATTTTTCTAGGTCGAGGTCACCTAAAGTTCATTATTTTTTATAAAAAAAAGTATTGGCAATAGACACGTGGGTGTTCTACTCTTGCATTTAAAATGCATTCGTTGATCGATTAATGCTGAAAACAGCATAGGGAAATTTTTTTGGTCATATGGAACACTGTGAGGCGCTATGGCGCTCATTGGGGGAGGCCTATGTCCAGCAGTGGACTGCTATAGGCTGATGATGATGATGTTTGTTAGTTTGTTTGTAACGAATAGGCTCCGAAACTACTGGACCGATTTGAAAAAATATTTCACCGTTGGAAAGCTACACTATCCCCGGTGAAAATAGGTTATATTAAATTTTCAAAAAAATTAGGGTGCCTTACTAAAACTCCAATAATGTAGCCAAAGGTTCTAATACCCGTGCGAAGCCGGGACGGTCCGCTAGTTTCTATTACTTTTTTTATTTATTTTACGTACCATTGCTCAAAGAGCTGCTCCTCCGCCTAGAACGGTCCACGCGCGCCTCAGTCCGCGATCTGTTCACCACTTTGCCAGGAGACGTGACACCGTTCACTCCATTCGCGGTTCTGTAACAATACAAAATAATAAAATTATTTATTTATACACACAATAATAAACAAAATTACAAAAAAAAAGGAAAACACATAAAAAATACCAAACAACTTAAGTAGTAGGGATTTACACTTTACATAATGTAGCGTGTAGTAGAGTCCCAAGTATAAGAATAACTTTACTACTTAGACGACCGATGTGGCGCGGTGGGCGAAGGTCCGCCTGCGACGCAGGAGGTTGCGGGTTCGATTCCCGCCTCGGAACAATTGTGTGTACGATCTGCAGATATTTGTTGTTCTGGTCGTTTTCTATGTATAATTAAAAATATCTATCTATGTAATGTATTGTATTATGTATATCGGTTATCTAGTACCCATAACACAAGCTCTGCTTACCATGGGGCTAGATAATGCTGTGTGAATTATCCAGCATTATTTATTTTATTTATTTATTTTATTATCTATGTATAATAAAAATATATATGTAATGTATGTGTCTATGTAATGTATTGTATTATGTATATCAGTCATCTAGTACCCATAACACAAGCTTTGCTTAGCTTGGGGCTAGATGATGAGTGGACTGTGACCTCACCGGTTGTTATCATTAATGCCCGGACTCTCAGGCCGCTTCAGCTGTCCAATCTTCAGTCTCGTCAGCAGAGATAGTTCTGTCAAGCCCCTTTTCCATATCGGCTTGTGTTGTGGTTCGGATTTCTCTGAAAAAAAAATTGCGCAATCTACTTATAACGAAAAAAGTTTATAAAATGTTTGATTTTAGGTTTTTTTAAAGATGTCTCATAAAAAAATATAGAGATTAAACCTTATGCGGTAGAAAAATAATATATTTAACTCGTATTCTCAGTAAAGTAGATAAGCATTAAACTGAAGTTAGAAGAAACGAAACGGTAGCTTTTTAGCAAATAGAGGTAGATTTAAACTGAAGACAGGCCGCCATGCCGCTCATTAGGCCTTTGTCCAGCAGTGGACTAGCATAGGCTGATCCGGATTTATTCGTTGAAACTTCAATCTGAGAATTCGCGTTATTTTGTGTAAAAAATAGCATTTTTCTACCGTCTTTTCGAGTCGAGAGAAAAGTTAAAATTATTTTATATTTAGCGTAAATTCTATGGTAGCACTCTGAATTTAAATTTTACTTTTATTATCTTGTCTGACTGATATAGTCTTGCACACATTGAATATTAATATAGTCAGGGATATCTTTCTTTTGATAAAAACCTTGTTGTTAATTCAAAAACGACGTGTCTGTGTGTGTGTGTCTGTAGCATCGTAGCTCCCGAACGGATGAACCGACTTTGATTTAGTTTGAAAGGATTAGCCGGGTGTGTTCTTAGCTATGTTTGATGAAAATCTATCCAAGATGGCCGCCGTCACAAAATGGCGGGGGTTTTAAAATTTAATTGAAAAGTTGCCACACACAGAAACCGTGGCCGGGCCGGAGGCGAAGCGTGCGGGTTGTATCATACGAATTTATAAAGAAATAAATAAATAATGCTGGACAATTGACGACCGATGTGGCGCGGTGGGCAAAGGTCCGCCTGCGACGCAGAAGGTTGCGGGTTCGATTCCCGCCTCGGAACAATTGTGTGTATGATCTGCAGATATCGGGTGTTCTGGTCGTTTTCTATGTATAATAAAAAATATCTATCTATGTAATATATAGTATTATGTATATCAGTTATCTAGTACCCATAACACAAGCTCTGCTTACCATGGGGCTAGATAATGCTGTGTGAATTGTCCAGTATTATTTATTATTTATTTATTTATTTAATTCACACAATAAAGCGGTAAAGGTAAGCAGAGCTTGTGTTATGGGTACTAGATAACTTGTATACATAATACAATACATTACATAGATAGATATTTTTTATTATACATAGAAAACGACCAGAACACCCGAAACAAATATCTGCAGATCGTACACACATTTGTTCCGAGGCGGGAATCGAACCCGCAACCTCATGCGTCGCAGGCGGAACTTCGCCCACCGCGCCACATCGAAATTGTTGAGTTATATGAAAGACTATACATACACCGCCGGACGGTGGCGGCACGGTGCACGGAAATTTGGATGATACAACCCGCACGCCTTCGCCTCCAGCCCGGCCACGGCTTCTGTGTGTGGCGGTTTTAAATATAATTTTAACTTACCAACTCTCCCATTACTTTTAGCTTCATTCCGTTCCCTCCTAGGCGAAGTCGACGCATCATAAGCATTCTGACTCTGCGTCCTCTCAACCGACCTTACACCCCTCGCAATAGAGTCCACATTCCTATTAGAATTCACTTCCGTACTAGAAACATTCGCATTAATTGTACTAACTGTCACTGTACTTGTATTTACCGTGATATTACTTATCGGTGTACTATTCGATGTTGGCGTGATATTCGTCGTACTATTCGATATTGGTGTGATAGTACTAGCAGTGTTTGATGTTGACGTGATATTACTGGACGTGATATTGGATGTTGTCGTGATATTGCTCGATGTATTCGATGTTGACGTGATATTACTCGAGGTTGGAGTGAGATTGGTAGATATTGACGTGATATGCGTAGTTGTGTTAAGGGTGCTTATAGGTGTAGTAGAAGTATTATCTGTATTATTGTTATTTAAAAACAAATATTCGTAAGTGCTGTTTGTATCTAGATTAGGTAGGGATGATTTTCTTTTTTCTCTGAGTTTCCTGACTGGTAATGGGGAAGGCTTTGTGGAGGCCATACAGAGTCTTTCGTATACTTCATCGTCTTTTGCGTTGACGTCTCCTGAAACAAAATAAAATAAATAAATAAATTTGACGACCGATGTGGCGCGGTGGGCGAAGGTCCGCCTGCGACGCAGGAGGTTGCGGGTTCGATTCCCGCCTAGGAACAATTGTGTGTACGATCTGCAGATATTTGTTCCGGGTGTTCTGGTCGTTTTCTATGTATAATAAAAATATCTATCTATGTAATATATTGTATTATGTATATCAGTTATCTAGTACCCATAACACAAGCTCTGCTTACCATGGGGCTAAGATAACGATGGCTGAATTGTCCAGCAAAAAAAAAAATAATAATAAAATAGTCATATTACCTGTCAAATTAACAGTAGTAGTCAAACTCAAATGCCCGTACTCTGGCTCGAACACCGTCCCATAGTCATTCTGGCCCTCCGTATTGACTATGTTCACGAAGTCATTCTTGAAATCAAAATCAAAAACGTTTTCGGGGCCGATGATGGGGATGGCTGTGTGTGGCGGGTCTTTGTTTGATACTTTGATAACGGTTATGTTGGTAGGACGATCACTGGAGCAAAAACAGAGAATAAATCACTACATAGTATAAAACAAAGTCGCTTCCCGCTGTCTGTCCCTATATGTATATACTTAGATCTTTAACACTTTGACTGCGATCTTTTTTTTAACCTAAAAAATTCGTGCTGCCGCTCTACACAGCGGTTGTGTTGCGCCGCACATGCGTTTCGTTCGAAAAATATTACGGCTGTGCTGAGTCACACAGATCTGTATTTTCTCAGCCGCTAGTGTGGATTTACGCATATTAGTCACTTGTAGAAAACACATACCGTGTGATTTCAGCAGTCAAAGCGTTAAAACTACGCAACGGATTATGATGTGGCTTTCTTTAATAGATATTGTGATTAAAGACGAATGTTTATAGACCATTTGACACATAGATATCCACGCGGGAGAAGCCGCGGGGCGCAGCTAGTATCAACATAAATGTCAAATATGAACATCAACTTCGAATTCCTGTCGCTCAGCGTTCCAAAGTATATCCTGGTCAACGGGTTGGTTTGTCAACTAACATAATGTATGTATAGAATAGAAAATATTTATTTCCGTTTCAAAATATCAAACAATACAAAGTTCCTACTGGTGTCAGTGCAGCATTGGTTTTCAGCGGCGCCAGAATATGTCTTATGCCCCTTATTGTAGTAACTCTTAGCCCCCAAAACTATTTTAATTACTGCTTAGCTAGTTCAAGAGTCCTGTTAGGTCTAAAGAAAATAAAGCACTTTGATAATTGATAATCTAGCATGTTAATGTCTTTCTTGTTACTATATTATACGAACCTCTGTTCTTCCTCCGTGAGGTGACTGCTAACAGAATCGCTATCAGCTTCTTCATCGCTGCATCCACTCCGCTTGAATATAGAGTTGTCTAAGCATATGTTCTGGCCGCATATCTTTGCTACGCTTGTTGGCGCCTGCAATTAACAGGAAGAAAGTTAAACTATGATAATAACAATAAAAAAATAATATAAAGAGTATTTATTTCAAGCAGTAAAGCTCACAAAACCTTAAGGGGCGTCCGGAGGGACGTATTCTTCATACAAACGTAATACCAAAATGATTTCCAATTCAAGCATATTCCCACTATAATATTGTATTATTTGTATTTGAATAGTATTTGTCTAGGTTCCTAAATAGATTTTTTTTTCAAAATACTTACCTAATATTAAATGAAAGCCAATCACATTCTGCACATTTTTATGCGAAAATGGACAAGTTTTCTTGTTATTTGTTTCGTATTAAAAACATCAATATCTTACGTTTTATTTATTAGCTTATATTGTCGAGTTACAGAATAACAATACTTTGTGTAGAATACAAAAAGTTTTCAGTCATAATTTTTGGTATTACATAACAAACCAAATTTTGAACGGCTAATATTGCTATCGCGCACGCATGTGGCGCGGCGCAAGGGTTGAACAGGGACAGCGATATTCGGAGCGATTTTTGCAAGCGAGGGTCGCCGGACCCTTAAGGCGAAATGAGTTCGCCTTTTCAAGACAAGGACGAACGAAAGCCGCGCGGGGAAGGCGAGAAAGGGAGGCAAGAGAGGCAGAATGATCGGCCCGCGCGCAAAGTCGCCGCTTTTTATTTTTAAATTTGTTATTGCTCTAAAATAATACTGTTTCTCAAAAAACTGAAACCATAGTCGTCTAAAGTATTTATTAGGGAACACGTAGAAGAAATTTCATTACAATAATATTAAATAACTAGCAAATAAAACTGGTTTTTTCGTAGAAATATCTCTGTAAAAATGAAGATTTAGAGGGAACTTTGTAATTTTTTTCTATCGAGTCAAGTTTAGTCAATCGTGTTTCGACTCCCATAACATACTAACTAATATCCTAAACTTTTGATCCTCATCAAAATATATTCGAAAAATATGTGTTTTGTTCCTTTAAAATTGATTTTCCGTTAAGTCAAAACGTGGGTTTTGGAACTCATTTCACCTTAACTGTGATTTTTTTTCGACGACTGCGATCTTTTTTTAACCTAAAAAATTCGTGCTGCCGCTCTACACAGCGGTTGTGTTGCGCCGCACATGCGTTTCGTTCGAAAAATATTACGACTGTGCTGAGTCACACAGATCTGTATTTTCTCAGCCGCTGCGCTAGTGTGGATTTACGCATATTAGTCACTTGTAGAAAACACATACCGTGTGATTTCAGCAGTCAAAGTGTTAGTAACTAATAGGATTGCTCGAAAGGTGATGTTCACAGGTTCACAGCATAATACTTCTTTACATTAGAATGAAACAAAATTGGTTTCTTGGTCTATAAAGTAGGTAGAACTTGCAACTATTATAATATAAATAAGAACATAACGACGACCTGTCTGCGGCGAAGGTCCGCCTGCAAAGCAGGAGGTTGCGGGTTCGATTCCCGCCTCGCACATAGGGGTATTTGACCCAAAAATGTGGACAAAAATATTTTTCTATCTTATCGTACATATAAGCCCATAACAGTAATAAGTATAACATTTTTTTTTTTTTTTACTTATCTTACTTTGGGAAATAGCTAAGTGTGAGACGTACAGAAGCTACTTTTTAGGAAAATGTGTAAAAAATGTTGTTAACTTCAGAAAAATTATTTAATTACTTTATAATTATAATTAATTATAATGCTACCATTACTCAGAGGAGGAGTCCCACCCGTCTTCATCATTTGAATTATTTGTTTCGTCCATATCTTCAGTAATTTCAACTTCTTCGTATGAAACGTCAACTTCACCCGGTAATAACATTTCCATAGTTGATGCACTAAATGGCTTTGATCTTTTCGGCGGTTTTGGCCGTATACTGCTCATGTATGGATCTGACGATAAAAGTCATCGAATGTCTTTGATGGACGACCCGGCTTTTTTGTACATTAGGAACTTTCTTCGTAGATTGGGAAGGAATTTCCACTGTGCCTTGCAACCAATCATATTTTTTTTTTAAGAAAACACGTTCAGTCCTGTTGGAAGCAAGCCACCTGGTCTTCATTTCTGCCTTAATATACGAAAATTGGCAGCGAAACACTTGTACTTCTTCAACGGGAAATGATGGTCTGTTAATTATCGCGTTCTCTACAAATTCCCACTTTTTTGCTAATTCTCTTTCTGTGCTCTTTTTCGCCATATTATACAAATATTCTGGAGTCCAAACCAGGACACCGGATCCCCCTAAACAAGAAAAAAAGACGATATTAGAATATAAAGTGTAAATAATTAATTTGGTTTTGTAAAATGAGCTCATCGAAGAAAAGAGAAATAAAATACAATAGGCAAATTTAGGCACCCAATTTTAACTTATTCTAAGAGAAGGATAGTTATATCAACCTAGGAAAAAACAACATGTACCGGGAAACTCCCGGAAATATAACAAAAACTCTATTATGTCTAATTATAACACAAAATCTCACGAGTGAGTTTAAGGGTTCATAAAAACCACTACATCTTCTAATATCCTCGCATTATTTTAATACAATTAAGTAATATCGATAGTACATACCTGGCTCAACAGTATCCATTAGGAGAATAATCACTTTTAAATACACCACTTCCTTAAAAGAGTTCCGAATGCGACTTCAAAATCGTTCACTTATTATTTTATTTCCGTGTTCGCTGTAAGATGCTAAGATAACGACTAACAGCAACTAATACAAGCCAGTTAAAATTATAATGACGGTCGGCTTTCGTTCTCCATGCATTGCGGTACTCCCAGGTAGCAACCGTTTCCAGGAACTGTTTACTTTCTGTTCTTGGACTTTTGACCGCTTTTATGGGCCTATGTGCGACGTTTCAACAGGTTTACTCACTGTCGTGGTCACGGATGACTGGATTACTGGACCACGACAGTGTGTAAACCTGTTGAAACGTCGGGAAAAATAGGTAAATAAACACGATAAATACATACCAGTTAAAATATAATAGTATTTATAAATAATGCTGGACAATTCACACAGCATTATCTAGCCCCATGGTAAGCAGAGCTTGTGTTATGGGTACTAGATAACTGATATATATAATACAATACATTACATAGATAGATATTTTTTATTATACATAGAAAACGACCAGAACACCCGGAACAAATATCTGCAGATCGTGCACACAATTGTTCCGAGGCGGGAATCGAACCCGCAACCTCCTGCGTCGCAGGCGGACCTTCGTCCACCGCGCCACATCTTAATGTGTCATACATAAATAAGCCCTTCATTTTTAAATTGTAAGCAGTGGTTTCGCAGTATTTTTTTTCTTTAAGTCCTATGTCATGAAAACAAACGACTTGGCTACAGTAATGAGAGCTTAATAAGTACCTAAGTGTGTTAACCCCTGTATTACTGAATTGCCGAATACCCCTTAGTGCCTCGCGACAATTGTGTGTACGATCTGCAGATATTTGTACCGGGTGTTCTGTTCGTTATTTGTATAATAAAGAAATATCTGTCGATGCAATGTATTGTATGTAGTATATCTGTCATCTAGTACCCATAACACAAGCTCTGCTTAGCTTGGGGCTAGATGATGCTGTGTGAATACTCCAGCTTTATTTATTTTACCTGACTAGTACTCGGCACGGACAACTCATCCCAGTTAGATATATCAATCTCCGGTTCTGCATCAGTCTGCAAGCTGGCTGGTTCTGTCGGCTCTATCGGTTCGATCGGCTCTGGCGGTACTGTCGGGTCTGGCGGTTCCGGTATCGGCGTTGCGCGGGTCACGGTGGAAAGATCTATTCCTGGTACCCTGGGGAAGAAAACCAATATGTATTGCATGCAACTGAATATAATGATGAGTCATTATCGACTGCGAGTCCACTGCTGGACATAGGCCTCCCCTAACGAGCGCCATAGCTCCCTATCT
Source organism: Eupithecia abbreviata (assembly GCA_943735965.1). NCBI lineage: Eukaryota > Metazoa > Arthropoda > Insecta > Lepidoptera > Geometridae > Eupithecia > Eupithecia abbreviata. The sequence continues at coordinate 4,575,321 of OX031004.1, read as the reverse complement.
TCAGCTTGCCGCATCCAGCATCTGCCTGCAGTCCTTCGCAGGTCGTCATCCCACCTGGCCGGAGGGCGTCCTACACTACGTTTGCCGAGTCGTGGTCTACACTCAAGAACACGTTTACCCCAGCGGTTGCTTAGCGGAACATTTAAAAATTGTGGGTAGTTAGTATCTCACCTAACAGGCAGCGTGGGCGGCGGCGCCGGCAGCGGGGAGGTCAAGTCGCGGGCGGCGGCGCGCGGGGGACGGGCACAGGCGCGCTAATGTACACATTCTGACAGGGAGGCACTATCTTCTAGTCTCACCTAACAGGCGGCGTGGGGGGCGGCGCCGGCAGCGGGGAGGTCGGGTCGCGGGCGGCGGCGCGCGGGGGACGGGTACAGGCGCGCTAATGTACACATTCTGACAGGGAGGCACTATCTTCTAGTCTCACCTAACAGGCGGCGTGGGGGGCGGCGCCGGCAGCGGGGAGGTCGGGTCGCGGGCGGCGGCGCGCGGGGGACGGGCACAGGCGCGCTAATGTACACATTCTGACAGGGAGGCACTATCTTCTAGTCTCACCTAACAGGCGGCGTGGGGGGCGGCGCCGGCAGCGGGGAGGTCGGGTCGCGGGCGGCGGCGCGCGGGGGACGGGCACAGGCGCGCTAATGTACACATTCTGACAGGGAGGCACTATCTTCTAGTCTCACCTAACAGGCGGCGTGGGGGGCGGCGCCGGCAGCGGGGAGGTCGGGTCGCGGGCGGCGGCGCGCGGGGGACGGGCACAGGCGCGCTAATGTACACATTCTGACAGGGAGGCACTATCTTCTAGTCTCACCTAACAGGCGGCGTGGGGGGCGGCGCCGGCAGCGGGGAGGTCGGGTCGCGGGCGGCGGCGCGCGGGGGACGGGCACAGGCGCGCTAATGTACACATTCTGACAGGGAGGCACTATCTTCTAGTCTCACCTAACAGGCGGCGTGGGGGGCGGCGCCGGCAGCGGGGAGGTCAAGTCGCGGGCGGCGGCGCGCGGGGGACGGGCACAGGCGCGCTAATGTACACATTCTGACAGGGAGGCACTATCTTCTAGTCTCACCTAACAGGCGGCGTGGGGGGCGGCGCCGGCAGCGGGGAGGTCGGGTCGCGGGCGGCGGCGCGCGGGGGACGGGCACAGGCGCGCTAATGTACACATTCTGACAGGGAGGCACTATCTTCTAGTCTCACCTAACAGGCGGCGTGGGGGGCGGCGCCGGCAGCGGGGAGGTCGGGTCGCGGGCGGCGGCGCGCGGGGGACGGGCACAGGCGCGCTAATGTACACATTCTGACAGGGAGGCACTATCTTCTAGTCTCACCTAACAGGCGGCGTGGGGGGCGGCGCCGGCAGCGGGGAGGTCAAGTCGCGGGCGGCGGCGCGCGGGGGACGGGCACAGGCGCGCTAATGTACACATTCTGACAGGGAGGCACTATCTTCTAGTCTCACCTAACAGGCGGCGTGGGGGGCGGCGCCGGCAGCGGGGAGGTCGGGTCGCGGGCGGCGGCGCGCGGGGGACGGGCACAGGCGCGCTAATGTACACATTCTGACAGGGAGGCACTATCTTCTAGTCTCACCTAACAGGCGGCGTGGGGGGCGGCGCCGGCAGCGGGGAGGTCGGGTCGCGGGCGGCGGCGCGCGGGGGACGGGCACAGGCGCGCTAATGTACACATTCTGACAGGGAGGCACTATCTTCTAGTCTCACCTAACAGGCGGCGTGGGGGGCGGCGCCGGCAGCGGGGAGGTCGGGTCGCGGGCGGCGGCGCGCGGGGGACGGGCACAGGCGCGCTAATGTACACATTCTGACAGGGAGGCACTATCTTCTAGTCTCACCTAACAGGCGGCGTGGGGGGCGGCGCCGGCAGCGGGGAGGTCGGGTCGCGGGCGGCGGCGCGCGGGGGGGCGGGCACAGGCGCGCTAATATACACATTCTCACAGGGAGACACTATCTTCAGCTCGTGCAGCTTGTTGCGTAGGGTCGTTACCCAGTCTTGCATACATTCCCTGGAAGAAGTAGGCAAATATAAATAAAACAAAACAATGGTTCCACTGTATCATGTAACAAGGAAGAGCGAAACCTCCTAGTACGAGTATTCTATACTTAAAAGGAGGCTTCAAAAATTTGTAAGATAAACGTGGACTAGTAATGAATAGTATAAAATTTGACTTGTCTAAGTGCTTATTTTGTAAGCCTAAAGAAATATATGCTATTAAAAATTAAATTAAACTCGTTTATTGATTCAGACTTATTATATATCCATATTGTGATTTATTATAGAATTTAAAAAATTACATCATCATCATAGTGTTAATGTAAAGAATGCAATGCAATTTGACAGAAATTACATTACATTCCGTACACCAAAACCTACAACTCAATTTATATAATAAATTTGTTTAGCATAAGGGTTCATTAGACTTGACATCCAGTGCCTTTGCAGGCTACTGCAATGTCTGTCCACCAGAACCCTTTAGCAAGCTGGTGCTGCCCAGCATCCTGTATCGGACGGATGTTATTTTTTGACGAATTACAGCGATTGAGCTATTGAGTTTTGAGTTTGACTTTGTTAACGAAATAAAAACAATTATATTTGTATCAGCGACGCTGCCACAGAGGAGCTTGAACACAAAACTGCGATGCGACATCAAATCGTAAATAATTACCTAAAAATCTTTGAGCTTTGAATTCGCAATTTTGTGTATAAGCCCTACGTATTGTGCGTGCCAGACAACGTAGAGCCACACAACGTGTCACTGACACAGCAAATCAAAAAACAGCACGACTCGCTTCACTCTCCAAGTTTTATGCGAGAACCGGCTCGGCAGGGATTCTTAATTGATATTAAACTTACCAAGTAGGAGCCAGCATGCATACAGGTCTGATGTATGAAGCACTGTATTCCTTGGAGTGACATGTCTGGCCGTGGACAGACAGACAGACTGAAAAACACACTTACCAAGTAGGAGCCAGCGTGTCTTACTTTGTGTGTGTGAGTGAGGCACTGCCTCATGTCAATCAGGATGGCTCATCATCATCATCAGCCTATATCAGTCCACTGCTTCCGGATCAGTCCACTGGACATAGGCCTCCCCCAATGAGCGCCATAGCGCCCTGTCTTCAGCTTGCCGCATCCAGCATCTACCTGCAGTCTTTCGCAAGTCGTCATCCCACCTGGTCGGAGGGCGTCCTACACTACGTTTACCGAATCGCGGTCTCCACTCAAGAACACGTTTGCCCCAGCGGCCGTCGGTTCTTCGCGAAATATGGCCGGCCCACTGCCACTTATTCTTTGAGCTATGTCGATAACCTTGGTTCTCTGTTGGATGTATTCGTTACGAATCCTATCCTTCAGAGAAACTCCGAGCATAGCTCTTTCCATAGCTCTCTGAGCGACTTTGAACTGGTCATCAGGATGGCTGAATCACTGTTTTCCTTGGAGTGACATTAGCTGTGTGATGTCTGGCTGTGGACAGACTGCAAGACGCACTTACCAAGTAGTAGTAGAGCCAGCATGTCTGAAGTACTGTATTCCTCAGAGTGACATTAGCTTTGACCTAGCACAGACAGACTGAAAAACACACTAACCAAGTAGGAGCCAGCATGCATACTGGTCCGTCCCTCGTGTCAATCAGGAAGTCGCGCCCTGTGTTCTTTGGACTGTCACTAGCTGTGACATGTCTGGCGGTGGACAGACAGACCGAATGAAAGACGCACTTACCAAGTGGGAGCCAGCATGCGTACAGGTCCATCCCTTGTATCAATAAGAAAGTCATGCTCCATGTCCTTTGGACTGACACTAGCTGTGACATGTCTGGCCGTGGACAGACAGACGCGCCATAGCGGACGGTGTGCGCGCGCTGAAATTGGATCGCGGTATTGTTCTAGGTATGGTGTGCGACCGTTGTGGACGCAGAGTTGGGTCCAAAGTGGTTTGAGAGGTGCTTTCTGTAAGATAAGGGGGGACTACATTAACACAAAGAACACACTTAACGCACATTGCAAATATGTATTTTATTATTATTATTTAGTTAAAGACGAGCAGCTGTATGATTTGTCTAATAACAGCTTTTGTTTTTCAAGACACTAGTTTGTCTCTTATAGGTAGTGGTCAGATTGTGCATTCGTAACCAGTGGTCTAGTGTTCTTGTATTTTTTCCATTATTTACTGTCTGTGTCTGTCCACTATCAACCCATTTCTTATATACATTATATTTCTGCATGCCAAGTTTGCCTGGGAGAAATGGCTCACAGCGATAAAGCTACCTTTTGTACTGTGTTTATTTTATTTATATAATTTTTAAGGTTTCGTACCACAAAAGGAACCCTGAATAGGAATATTTTATTTTCTGTTCCTAAGTTTTATTTTATTTTCAATTAGTAATTTAATGAGTTGACCTGAGCAATTAAAAATCAGACCATATGGTTTGATTTGAAATTGCTTTTTTTAGGAACAATTATTAAATTTTTACATACAAATTGATGATTTTGCTGATGTTTCATTTCTATAGGTTTAATACTTAAACTTTAAACTTTTTTAACTTACTTTAATATAACTTACTTTGAGAGACATAGGCAGTAGTTTACTACTGCTAGTTTCTTCCGGCAATCTCCTGAGAAATGCATTCTTCTGTATCTCTCTGTAATAGACCGGACTGGAATCACGCTGCGCCATTCTGGACAAAGATAAGCAAGTTATTTACAACAGTAGTAATACCACAACTTTATTTAGAGATACAACCACTAAATCTGACTGAATGACTGCATGCAGATGCTGTATGCGTCAAGATGAAAACATGGCACTATTTCGCTCATTAGGGGAGGGCTATGTCTGGCAGTGGACTAACATAGACTGATGATGATGATCTGACTGTTCCATGCACTTGTGGTACACTGCAGAATAGACCAGACAAGACAGGATTAAGGAGTCAAGAGACCATATTCACATTAAAACTATAAGAATTACTTAATAAAAAATGTTTTTATAAAACAAGTCTTTCTCCATGTAGTGTGGGAGAGGGACATGCACTCTATGAAATCTGTCTGATCTACTTCCCTATGCAGAGGATGCTACTGACATTGAATTTGTTTATTATTCATAGTAATTAAAAAAAAATGTCTTGCATAAAGATACATTTACTCTACTTTCATCGCTGCCCACGTAATCCTGGAATGCGAGGGAGTATTAGCACAAAGTATAGAAATCCTCAACTTGCCGAGGTCGCTCCGCGAAGCCTGTGAAGACCCCAGGAAGATTCTGCGGCTTCTGGACGGAGCTAGGCTGGCTAAGCTAGCAACTGCTACGCATAAAGGACCAACTGGAGTCCAAATGTGGAAAAAGGAGTACCCCCACCTGAACCTGAACCTCTACTTTCATCGCATAATGTTTATGAAACAAATGTCTTCCTGAGCCATTTGCCTACAGTAATGCTAAAACGCTTCAAGCTGCTTTCAATCAATAAGTCAAACTTCGGTAAACTAGACACTTCAAGAAGTGGGCTAGTTAGGCAGGGAATAATAAATAGGGTGCATGTTGGACTTATTATATATTTTTTAAGAACTTTTGTACACATGTAAGCAATAAATCATTGAGTATTGAGTATTGAGTATAGATTATTATTATTATATTATGGTACCTTGTATAAATGAATAAACAGAAAGTCTTATTGAGGAAGTGCTAGAATACCTATAACTACCACCAAACAGAATTTATCCTTATTCAGGGAACAGTGGTAAAAGGAAACATAGACCATTCAATTGTAAGCAATTGTCGCAACTAATTAGTATGGACATCAGAGCGGCTAACTAGTGAGTCATTGGCGAAATATTTGAAATACTTCCCTTGGTAGATGACCAACAAAGTTAGGTATAGAAGGTAGTTATAAAACTTAGTATAACTCGTAACTTATCGCTAAAACAGTTATAAATTATAGCGCAAGACGTTCTCATTAACGTAATCTAGTTATTTAATACCTATTGTTTACGTGAAACTCATAAATTATGATTATTCATGTGATTATGTTACCTATTTACTTGGTGGTTGTCGGCACGGCAGGTAATTCTTCAATAACAACTTTCAACGTACGACCTTCATACTTCAAGCTAATATCTCATTGTAGAGAAGTTGCGAAATATTGTAATGATTGTTCGCTTGTTGTAAACAGCAACGGCAAATTAAATTATTCTTATAGCTTCATCCAAATACAAATGAACTACGTAAGTGAAGTGAAGTGAGTGAAAACAAAAAACAACTTCAACACAAAAGATAGTACGACGCCATCATTGTTTTTTGACATTGATTGACTGACTTGAATGACTGCAATGCAACTATTGTTGTCAAAATAGTTGCCAGTTAGCAGACGGAGGAAAAAAGTTTTGTGCTACAGAATTTATTTTAGTTTTTTCATTTGATGTCAAAATAAATTAAAAAACACTTTTTTTTACGATTTCTAGTTGATGAATTGATTGTTTTTTGTTTGTTTTGTGGGGTCTTCGAGGGGGTTTTGGAAAGAAACATAGACAAGATGAAGAATCAGCTGTTGACTTATTCATTTCATTGTAGCATAGCAACTCACAGTCTGTCTGTATTGTCTTTTATTTCTGTTGACGTTTTTGTGTTCTGAATTTTAGTGCAAAACAAATAGAAAACTAGAAAAATCTGTAAGTAAAATGATTGTAAATGTAAACAATAGTTCATTTTCATTAGAATATCAATATTGTGAACACCTTTTGTACAGGTATTCACTAAAAGCAGCAATTTCCATTCGCCATAGTGATCTGTCAAACTAGTTTTTTTATTTTGTAGTTCTTAAAACGTTCACTGTAGCGCTTGCGATGACGAGTATTTTGGTCACGTGACCGAATTCAACCGCCAAAATCCGTGTCACTTTTCGAGTTTTGTTCACCGACATTATTTTTCCGCTAATAATTTGTGATTTTCCTCTGTGATTCATCATTATTGCATTTGAAAAACATTGCAAACGCTGTATCCCTCACCGACAGCAAGTAAAACCAAGCCAACTTCTCAAAAACAATGGCAAAAGTGCACATAACCAACGTCGTTGTTCTCGATAACCCTAGCCCTTTCTTGAATCCATTTCAATTTGAGCTGACGTTCGAATGCATAGAAGAACTGAAGGAAGATCTCGAATGGAAGATGATCTACGTGGGATCGGCTGAAACAGAGGAGCACGATCAGATTTTGGACACAATTTACGTAGGACCTATTCCCGAAGGCCGACACATGTTTGTCTTCCAAGCACCGCCACCAGATGTAACGCGGATCCCTGAAAATGACGCTCTAGGCGTCACAGTAGTCCTTCTCACCTGTTCGTACAGAGGACAAGAATTCGTTCGCGTAGGTTACTTCATAAACAACGAATATAGTGAAAGCGAGCCGGAGCTGCGCGAGAATCCCCCAGCGAAGCCTCAGTTTGACAAAGTAGTGAGGAATATACTGGCGTCTGAGCCTAGAGTGACGAGGTTCAAGATAAACTGGGCAGAACCTGATGCGGCAGCACAGGATACGGGTGATGTGAACTTGGAGTCAGCTCATGCACCTAGCAATGATTCATATGCCTTCAATGCAGATAGCCAAATCAGCGGTATTGAGTTCCATGGTAGTTTGAGCGGTTATGGAGATAATTCTAATTCTATAGCGCCTATGGAGTGCTGAGGTGAGTAATTTCTTCATAGTATTGCATAGACTAATGTATTATTTCTTTTTAATTCATATTAGATCAATATGATAATCATTATCATATTGCTTCATGACCTTGAAAGACCTTGATGTAGGAGAAAGAAGGATTTATTTCAAAACACCCTCACTTTAAATATCATTTTAAACACAAACACATTCCATGTCTGTTTTTAAGGCAATGCATTAATATTTTTGTCAGATTGACAACCCCAAAAAACAATCAGCATTTTATGTGTACTTACTGCGTAGCAAATAAATGATGTGTCTAGAGCTGTGATCAGCTTAGCTAGGGCTTAATGATGTTGTGAAGATTGACCAGCAGTGTTTTTACTTGTCTTGACAAAATTTATGTTTCTATTCCAGATAAGAATAAAACAATTATGGAGGATTTTTCTGAAGATCATGAGGATATTTGTCGCACTAGCCATACAAGAACACATTGCAGAACGAATGGACATATTATGGCTTGTTGTAAAGTGTAAAGAAATATAGTTAAAAACTTAGGATACCGCTAACTAACTGTATAGATAGTATAATAGTTAATGACTGAATTTATATCAATGTATTATAATAACTTAGTTATCTAATGAATTAGTTTTGAAGTAATATGTTTGCCACTATCTCTTTCTAGCTAGATTTTCCTAGAGACTAGGCATGTGCACTGGGTTTATTATTGTGCACTTGTGTGAGTCATACCTAATTCTAATTCTATGTGGGAGAACCAGTATTTACACTGACATCTTGCATGGGAGTATTTTGTGCGTTGTTCCCTTGTCTAATCAGGCCCTACCCAGCCCAGCTTCTTGATATATGAGATGAGTCATACTTATGTGACCTTTCCGACAGGTTCTAACATGTTGAGTTGCTTTGGTGTGTTGTATAGTAACTGGATTGTTGTCTATGGGTAGAATAGAGAAAAAAATTCTTTTTGTCATAAAATGTCTAATTGTGTCTTGTCTTTTTTGCCAGTTTCAAGTAATGGAAAATAATTGTAAATTATCTGTTGTCAAATTATGAATCTTACTCGTACTTCGTTCTTGTACTTCTGTCAAAAAAGAACTTTTTGGAGATTATCCTTTTTAAGAACACCTTTGTTGTGGGTTGTGGCAAATGTGTTATTTCAAATTATTTTGTAATATCCTGTGTGCATCTGTTATTATGTTTATTTGTCTTCTCACTCCCTATTTACATTTCTTTAATATCTATTAAGTTAAAAACAAATCTTAAGTTTAGTAATGACGTTATGTAAAATACTCCTGGTGGCACTTAATTTTGACAACTAGCATATGCCCGCGTCTTGGCACGCCGTAGATTAAAGATTAGCATTATAATGTTATGCCAGGTCAAGAACTATATTTACAATATTTACGCTAAATTGGTACTATGTCAATGGCTAAAGATATAAACAGATTATGTAACATAGGCGACGACGTGTGAATGCTGGACGCATTAATTTCTATGAATTAAATCGCCTATACACTATCCAAACTTGATGTAGAACGTTTGTAGACAAGCCACCCATACTTAACATAAAATTTACTGTGCTGCCGCGTCTTTAAAAACGCAATTTATTTTTTGAGATTCTTCCTTCAATAATTGCTTAAAATTATTTGTATTTTTATTTAGATGGAAAACAAACAGCTTAAAAAAATTTAATGAGTAATAACTAATAATGTACAATGGTGGTCTAACTGAAGCTGAACAGTTTAAACTTATTATAATATATATTCTATACTAGCTGCGCCCCGCGGTTTCATCCGCGTGGTGATAGATATTTTGGATAGTTTACAATATATCTTTATAAATTGTAGCCTATGTGTTATTCTGATGTATAAGCTATATTATTGTAAAGTTTCATTCAGATAGCCAAATCAGCGGTATTGAGTTCCATGGTAGTTTGAGCGGTTATGGAGATAATTCTAATTCTATAGCGCCTATGGAGTGCTGAGGTGAGTAATTTCTTCATAGTATTGCATAGACTAATGTATTATTTCTTTTTAATTCATATTAGATCAATATGATAATCATTATCATATTGCTTCATGACCTTGAAAGACCTTGATGTAGGAGAAAGAAGGATTTATTTCAAAACACCCTCACTTTAAATATCATTTTAAACACAAACACATTCCATGTCTGTTTTTAAGGCAATGCATTAATATTTTTGTCAGATTGACAACCCCAAAAAACAATCAGCATTTTATGTGTACTTACTGCGTAGCAAATAAATGATGTGTCTAGAGCTGTGATCAGCTTAGCTAGGGCTTAATGATGTTGTGAAGATTGACCAGCAGTGTTTTTACTTGTCTTGACAAAATTTATGTTTCTATTCCAGATAAGAATAAAACAATTATGGAGGATTTTTCTGAAGATCATGAGGATATTTGTCGCACTAGCCATACAAGAACACATTGCAGAACGAATGGACATATTATGGCTTGTTGTAAAGTGTAAAGAAATATAGTTAAAAACTTAGGATACCGCTAACTAACTGTATAGATAGTATAATAGTTAATGACTGAATTTATATCAATGTATTATAATAACTTAGTTATCTAATGAATTAGTTTTGAAGTAATATGTTTGCCACTATCTCTTTCTAGCTAGATTTTCCTAGAGACTAGGCATGTGCACTGGGTTTATTATTGTGCACTTGTGTGAGTCATACCTAATTCTAATTCTATGTGGGAGAACCAGTATTTACACTGACATCTTGCATGGGAGTATTTTGTGCGTTGTTCCCTTGTCTAATCAGGCCCTACCCAGCCCAGCTTCTTGATATATGAGATGAGTCATACTTATGTGACCTTTCCGACAGGTTCTAACATGTTGAGTTGCTTTGGTGTGTTGTATAGTAACTGGATTGTTGTCTATGGGTAGAATAGAGAAAAAAATTCTTTTTGTCATAAAATGTCTAATTGTGTCTTGTCTTTTTTGCCAGTTTCAAGTAATGGAAAATAATTGTAAATTATCTGTTGTCAAATTATGAATCTTACTCGTACTTCGTTCTTGTACTTCTGTCAAAAAAGAACTTTTTGGAGATTATCCTTTTTAAGAACACCTTTGTTGTGGGTTGTGGCAAATGTGTTATTTCAAATTATTTTGTAATATCCTGTGTGCATCTGTTATTATGTTTATTTGTCTTCTCACTCCCTATTTACATTTCTTTAATATCTATTAAGTTAAAAACAAATCTTAAGTTTAGTAATGACGTTATGTAAAATACTCCTGGTGGCACTTAATTTTGACAACTAGCATATGCCCGCGTCTTGGCACGCCGTAGATTAAAGATTAGCATTATAATGTTATGCCAGGTCAAGAACTATATTTACAATATTTACGCTAAATTGGTACTATGTCAATGGCTAAAGATATAAACAGATTATGTAACATAGGCGACGACGTGTGAATGCTGGACGCATTAATTTCTATGAATTAAATCGCCTATACACTATCCAAACTTGATGTAGAACGTTTGTAGACAAGCCACCCATACTTAACATAAAATTTACTGTGCTGCCGCGTCTTTAAAAACGCAATTTATTTTTTGAGATTCTTCCTTCAATAATTGCTTAAAATTATTTGTATTTTTATTTAGATGGAAAACAAACAGCTTAAAAAAATTTAATGAGTAATAACTAATAATGTACAATGGTGGTCTAACTGAAGCTGAACAGTTTAAACTTATTATAATATATATTCTATACTAGCTGCGCCCCGCGGTTTCATCCGCGTGGTGATAGATATTTTGGATAGTTTACAATATATCTTTATAAATTGTAGCCTATGTGTTATTCTGATGTATAAGCTATATTATTGTAAAGTTTCATTTAAATCCATTTAGTAGTTTTGTACGTGAAAGAGTAACATCCATCCATACTTACAAACTTTCGCGTTTATAATATGAAGTAGGATATCACAGATATGATAGAATATAGTATTACATTCTATCATTTCTGAAATGTATCTGAAACTCCACTCCAAGCAAGTGAATTTTAGTTATTTTTGACGTGATTTAATACAAATACAAAAAATAAAAAAACAAAATTATTTATTTGCCATTTCACTTATATGTATATGTACACATCTGGCGGCCCCCGCACGAGGCAAGCCTGTGTCGCGGGAAGCCTGTTTACATAGGTAACGTTAACGATACAGATTTAAAGAAACTAATACTGGGCAAACAAACAAATACAATAAGAAAATAAAACTAATCAATTATATATGTAGGTGATACAATTTTTTTTTTAAGATTTGTTTACAAACGTTCTACATCGAGTTTGCCTAGTGTATAGACACATTTATCGGACGTTTCGTACATTGTGTCGCGTAGCCTGCGCTCTGTTCACAGTCAGTTACGTTATTAGTAACAGACATACAAACCTTTTAAAGCTGTGATTGAAAGACCTATTCTTTCAATCACAGCTTTAAAAGGTTTGTACATGATGTTCTTGTTCTTAAGTAATCAACTTTAGCCCTCGAATATTTCTGTCTAAGAGAATATAATGATTTTTGTGTTCAATCAACTTTAGTTCTCGAAAAATTATATCTCGTGACTCGTATTATTTTTCTCAACATGGAGTATTCAAAAACCAAACAAATCTTAATGTTGCCACCGCCCCCCGGCCCGTAAGAGCAATAATAATAATTCATCTGTATCAATGAAGCTACAGGTGATTCATTCATGATTAAAGTTTTGAATGAATCACCCTGTAAATCCATAGAAATTTTAGTTCCTAAGTTAGTTTTGTGTAAAATTATTAAAACCTGGTTTGAATTTAAAGCTGTATTTTTTCTTAATTTTCCTACTATACCTACTAAAATTAGGATATAGGAAACGTTTTAATGTTAAGTGTATACTAGCTGCGTCCCGCGGTTTCACGCGCGTGGTGATAGATATTTTGAATAATATACAATATATCTTTATAAATTGTAGCCTATGTGTTATTCTGATGTATAAGCTATATTATTGTAAAGTTTCATTAAAATCCATTTAGTAGTTTTTACGTGAAAGAGTAACAAACATCTATCATCCTAGATATTATATAGATAGTTTTTATTATACATAGAAAACGACCAGAACAACCGGAACAAATATCTGCAGATCTTACACACAATTGTTCCGAGGCGGGAATCGAACCCGCAACCTCTTGCGTCGCAGGTGGACCTTCGCCCACCGCGCCACAGAGGTCGTAAAAAAAACAAATATTAAGGAATGTCCTAATAAAGCTGCTGTAAAGGGGCATTGTCCAATTAAATATAATTACAAGATAAAATAATGTCAATACAATAGGTAGGTAAAAAGTTACAATGAAAAATAGTAGTAGTAGGATTTATTAAATTAAAATTATCTTTATTTGCAACAAGGGAAATACATTTGTCTAGGTGCCTATTAAAGCTTTGTGTGTTTCCCTCGTATTTGCCCATTGATGTATTAAAAAAAAGAAGATAAGGCACTAGCTTCCCGAAAATGGCAAGCTCAAATCTGGTCCAATCTGGTCCCCCCACCTCAGTCATAGTCGGATGGGCGGCGCGGGCGTTCGTGATTCGCGCGCTTGTTACCAAGAACTTTTGTGTTATTTATTGACTAAAAAACTGTAGCAATGCCCTCGTGCTCGTTCACTAGGTGTACAAACAGCTCCAAAACAAAAAACAAAGCTCAAGGCATCAGCTTTCACTCGTAAGTACACCATAAATTTATATTTTATGATTATTTTGCTGCCCAATTTCGCCATTTGCAGACAGGGATAGAAATATACGAAACATTAGTGTGTTAAAAGAGATAGCAATAGTCTTGTTGCGAGTAGAGTCGTTCTTCAATTCACACCATCAATCTTGTCCCAACTGGTGTGATAGTGGTGCGAGTTGCAGAATAAAAATTATATTATTTTCCCTCTGCAACTGCAACTCGCATCCCTTTGTATTTGCCCAAATACAGCTTAAAACTTGCATAAAAACTCTTTGCAGGTATCATAAATTAGGTAAACTTTTAAAAGGTCACGTAGGTATTTCAGTCTCCCATATCACGCTTCCTTGAAAGGTCTGTGTTCAAACGACTGGAAGAAAGTCCTATCGACCTTTATAAGGGTCAATAGCTATGAGGAACCGAGCGTTCTTGACGACTGAAACTTCTTTCTTTCTCTTGGAACTCGATGAATACCTAACTAAATAAAGGGTCAATAGCTATGAGAAACCTAGCGTTTTTGACCTCTTTCTCTTGGAACTCTATGAATAAATAAATAAATAATACTGGACAATTTTGACGACCGATGTGGCGCGGTGGGCGAATGTCCGCCTGCGACGCAGGAGGTTGCGGGTTCGATTCCCGCCTCGGAACAATTGTGTGTACGATCTGCAGATATTTGTTACGGGTGTTCTGGTTGTTTTCTATGTATAATGAAAAATATCTATCTATGTAATGTATTGTTGTATTATATAGTTATCTAGTACCCATAACACAAGTTCTGCTTACCATGGGGCTAGATAATGCTGTGTGAATTGTCCAGCATTATTTATTTATAAAAAAAAAATCACACCGCATTACGTAGCCCTAAGTTACGCAGAGCTGGCAAGGTACCAGATAACTGATACAAAGATATACATAATACAATACAGTGCATAAATATATATGTTTTATTATAGGTATTTAAGTGGTACTCAATAATAATGATCCTCTTAAATATTGCACATTACAACTCTAAAGCATAATAACCGGCATTTTCTTGTCCTCTGGCGAACCACGTGACTTTGAAGACCTCTGCGGGGCGGCGCGGTGGACGAAGAACCGCCTGCGATGCAGGAGGTTGCGGGTTTCGATTCCCGCCTCGGGACACATTTTTGTACGATCTGCAGATATTTCTTTGTTCCGTGTGTTCTGATGTGTAGTAAAAATATCTTTCTGTGTAATGTATTGTATTATGTATATCAGTCATCTAGTCCCCATAACTCTGCTTAGCATGGGGCTAGATGATGCTGAGTGAATTGTCCAGCAATATTTATTTATTTAATGATTCGCAGCGCAAAACGCTTTTCTAAGGACAAATTGGTGGACTCAATCAATCCAACATCGGTATATACCATTCTGATATCTGTGGTATATACCGTAAGAATGTATTGTATTACTAGCGGACCTTCCCGTCTTCGCACGGTTTTATTACGGATCCCTAACTTTTTGAAAATATAAAAGGGATAGTGTAGCTTCCCAACAGTGAAAGAATTTTTCAAATCGGTCCAGTAGTTTCGGAGCCTATTCATTACAAACAAGAAAAAACAAAAAATCAAACCTTTCTTCTTTATAATATTAGTAGAGATGTAAATCAGTCATCTACGAGTACCTACCCAAAACACAAACAATGCTTGAATTGGGTCTAGGTGCTGTGTGAATTGTCCAGCATTATTTATTTATCTAAACATCAAGCTTTCGGATTTAAGTATATTATTAATGTGATTTCCGTGAAAGTGGGATATCACTCGCTGCTCGTCACAAGACAAGGGATTTGCCGGCAACTATAACTATTCGATTGAACAAACATAAATAAATAATGAATAATGCTGGACAATTCACACAGCATTATCTAGCCCCATGGTAAGCAGAACTTGTGTTATGGGTACTAGATATCTGATGTACATAATACAATACATTATATATATAGATATTTTTTATTATACATAGAAAACGACCAGAACACCCGGAACAAATATCTGCAGATCGTACACACAATTGTTCCGAGGCGGGAATCGAACCCGCAACCTCCTGCGTCGCAGGCGTACCTTCGTCCACCGCGCCACATCCGTCATCTATACACGTAGTACGAAGTAGGTATAGGTACCTATTTCGTAGCAAATACCTAAGTCGCGTCGTTACAATCAGTTCAGTCAGTGTACTTTTACTTCGTTATCGCGAGTGTTTGAAGACCGTAGGTACGTACTAATAATAATAATCAGGTCAAGTAGGTACCTAAGCAGGATATTATTTTTTATATTATACTAGCTGCTCCCCGCGGCTTCGCCCCCGTGGAAATATATGTGTCAAATTGTTTAAATGATAAAAATAGATATGATGATGATATGATAGATATGATCTTTGACGTTAGGAACACACATACATTGCTTAGACAACAGTGAGTGCTTGTAATTTAATATGAACTTTATACCATAGCAATAAAGCTCAAATTGACTACGTTTTAGTTACAAATCATTTGTATGGGAAAAAGAAAAGGGCTATTTTTAGGATTTTTCCAGCAATAATTCTATTATATATTCTATATATATTCTATAATTATTTTTCTCGCCGTAAAAACCATCCTTGAACTTCAACGAACATTTTAAAAAAAGATTTGGCCAAATTGGTCCAGGCGTTGTTGAGTTATGCGCTTACCAACACATTTTGCGATTCATTTTTATATTATAAGATTATTATATTTTTTGTAATGTAAGTATAGGAAATAAGGTTATATTCTGAGAACTATTTATTATAAGAGTACATATGTCACAGCTGACTGTCTAGCTAATAAAAAAAAATATTTTATAAAAAGTAAGTCCGTTTTTGGCCATGTTTGTTATAATAATTAAGGGCTGTGGATTTTGTTAAATAAATTAATTTCCCTGTTATAAGAGTTTGTAGGTAGGTCTAGGTACGTATGTAGGTACATTCTGTTATCCTACTAAGCCTTATTATAAACGCGAAAGTTTGTGTGTTTGTTACTGTTTCACGCAAAAACTACTGTTCGGATCGGGCTAAAATTTTGCATGGAGGTAGTTCCAAGCCCGGAATAAAACATAGGCTACTTTTTATTATATAAATCAGTTCCCATGGGATAGAAATAACCTTAAAACGTTTCCATAGAAACAACGCGTGCGTAGCCGCGGGCAGAAACTAGTAATTAATAATTTAATCAGGTTCCCTTCGTCTCCTTTGAATTAGAGGATCATTTCTTAAGATCGACATCATCATCATCATCATCATCAGCCTATATCAGTCCACTGCTTGACATAGGCTTCCCCCAATGAGCGCCATAGCGCCCTGTCTTCAGCTTGCCGCATCCAGCATCTACCTGCAGTCTTTCGCAGGTCGTCATCCCACCTGGTCGGAGGGCGTCCTACACTACGTTTACCGAATCATGGTCTCAACTCAAGAACACGTTTACCCCAGCGGCCGTCGGTTCTTCGCGAGATATGGCCGGCCCACTGCCACTTCAGCTTGCTAATTCTTTGAGCTATATCGATCACCTTGGTTCTCTGTCGGATGTTTTCGTTACGAATTATATCCTTCAGAGAGACCAAAGCATAGCTCTTTCCATATCTCGCTGAGCGACTTTGAACTGGTGGACAGCCCTATCGTCCCCTATCGTGCCCTATCGTCGTATAGCCCTATCGTCTAAGATCGACATAGCTCTGTGAAATTGTCTTCGTCTGATAAGTTCATAAGTTTCTATAAACTCGGACCAATCTTCCTGTTTTATTAAAGAAACATTTATCAAGTATTTATAGCGTACTTACCTATTACGACGACGACATTTTGTCGATGGAATAAGGTTTAGATTAGAAATTAAGATTCCGCACAATACAACTATAGTTTAGTTTGACCGAAACCGCTGTACCGCGCCTGAGGTATGCGAGCGGCGAGACGGGGGGGAAGTATCGGCCGCTCCGATCCATCAGTCTGCCGTCAACGCGTTCTTACTCTTGCTTGTTTTTCCTCGCCCCCCACCTCGCCGCACTTTCCTAAGGAGTGGTACAGCGGTTTCGGTCAAACTATAGTAAGTATTATAACCAGAATTGCATAGAATATACAATAGTAGGTAGGTACAGGTCTCCGATTATTTATCAGATATATATCATTATCTTATTTATTAGCGACCGGCTCGTGTATATCTATAATAAACGCACATTGAGTGTTCTGAAGTGTTTTTAATTGGTTATCACTCCCGACCAGTACTAGTTGTAGTCTTAGGTACACCCTCGACGAGCCATTACAGTACCTTTAGTTTTATTTTCCCCTACGTTTCCATCGCTTTATACTTGCGTCGCGGCGCGACTGGATGTAGGTACTAGTTGCAGCCGAGAATTAACCGCAGAATCCACGACTACCCCCAGATCTCTGTTCTTCTGTTTTAGATTCCACAATGTCCCTTCAGCGGCCTACCCTCAATTCTCTGTTCTTCTGTTTCAGATAGCACAATGTCCCTTCAGCGACTAACAGCGCTTCGAGCGCTGATGGCGAGTCAACCTACAGCGCTGGCAGCGTACATTGTGCCTACAGCTGATGCACACAATGTAAGTCTCTTAGGATACTCAAGAAAGGGTCAAACAAGGCGGTTAGATGTACATACGCTATCAAAATCTTCAAACATTCGCTAAGATCCCCTTAAAATACATAGGTATTAGGCATAGGACTTGCCACCCACGATTTCAATCGCCTTTCAGTATAAAACTTCTGAAACTACCATGGTTATTAACACTAAAGTCATTTAAAACGGGATGTTTACCATGATTTGATTTTTGAGTTTTCCAATATTTCGGCACAGTTTCATGCGCCATGATCACGGAATAACTGAAGACACTACGAGTTCGTTTTTACGAGCAGATATACAGATCTACCCTCATTTTCTGTCTTTTGAAAAAAGAAAGAAAATACATTTATTGATTCACAAGTAGGAACAGCTTGCTACTAAATAATAATAATTTATAAGTAAACAAGAACATAAAAAAAAAATTAACTACGTATGTATTATATACAAGCAACAAGCGACTCCACAAAGCGAACCAATAGGTCTTGTCTCAGCATAATGTTGCTCTACTTCTCCTCAAGAAGTAGAGCAACGCTGGTTTTCTGACAGAACCATTGGCGCTACGCGCTACGCGCTTTTGCTACGAACGTTACCACTACCACCGGTTTCATTATTATCGAACGCAGCTCGATCACGACACACAACACTGACGGTATCAGAACGCGGCGCGGTTGGTACGAGTACATCTTGTATTAGTTCTTCTTCGGTTTTTACACATTGTCACAACAGGGTTCCAGGTTCCCGATAATTGGAAACCATCTTCTCGGTTGAAGTTCCTGTGTTTCCTAATCTCAATGGCCTCCACTACCATTCTTGGTATGTAGTAAATAAATAAATATCGCCTTTCAGTACCTAACTATAAAATCGTACACTAAAATCGTGGGTCAACGATGACCTGACCCACAACTTTATTTGATCTCGTTGCAAGAGCGTTCGCTAAAGTCTGGTTTTTATTTGATTGAACGCGTTAGTCCAGTTTGGGTCCAAACGAGCTTCTGTGGAAATTATGCATTTTCCGCGACTCTATCACAAAACAACCCAAAGAATCAGGCTAGTTTGGTCTGTAGGTATCTATTTGTTTGTCACCCTCATCACCTTGCCTCAGCAGTCTATATTGGTCCAAAACTGGACGCAAGCCTCTTCCTGATAAGAGCCTTATTGGCTTTTATTTATTACGTCTGCCAATTACCTTAAAATCTACTCATCTACTTTCTGATACCTAAGGCTCTGCTATTTACCTTATAATGTTATTTTTTACAGTCAGAGTACATTGCAGCCGTGGACGCGCGTCGCGAGTGGATATCTGGGTTCACTGGGTCAGCTGGCACCGCTGTGGTGACGTCATCGCACGCCCTGCTATGGACGGACGGCAGGTAGGTGCGGTGTGGTTGCTATGGTTACAGTCAGAGTACATTGCAGCCGTGGACGCGCGTCGCGAGTGGATATCTGGGTTCACTGGGTCAGCTGGCACCGCTGTGGTGACGTCATCGCACGCCCTGCTATGGACGGACGGCAGGTAGGTGCGGTGTGGTTGCTATGGTTACAGTCAGAGTACATTGCAGCCGTGGACGCGCGTCGCGAGTGGATATCTGGGTTCACTAGGTCAGCTGGCACCGCTGTGGTGACGTCATCGCACGCCCTGCTATGGACGGACGGCAGGTAGGTGCGGTGTGGTTGCTATGGTTACAGTCAGAGTACATTGCAGCCGTGGACGCGCGTCGCGAGTGGATATCTGGGTTCACTGGGTCAGCTGGCACCGCTGTGGTGACGTCATCGCACGCCCTGCTATGGACGGACGGCAGGTAGGTGCGGTGTGGTTGCTATGGTTACAGTCAGAGTACATTGCAGCCGTGGACGCGCGTCGCGGGTGGATATCTGGGTTCACTGGGTCAGCTGGCACCGCTGTGGTGACGTCATCGCACGCCCTGCTATGGACGGACGGCAGGTAGGTGTGGTGTGGTTGCTATGGTTACAGTCAGAGTACATTGCAGCCGTGGACGCGCGTCGCGAGTGGATATCTGGGTTCACTGGGTCAGCTGGCACCGCTGTGGTGACGTCATCGCACGCCCTGCTATGGACGGACGGCAGGTAGATGTGGTGTGGTTGCTATGGTTACAGTCAGAGTACATTGCAGCCGTGGACGC
The DNA here is from genome assembly GCA_943735965.1 of Eupithecia abbreviata. NCBI lineage: Eukaryota > Metazoa > Arthropoda > Insecta > Lepidoptera > Geometridae > Eupithecia > Eupithecia abbreviata. Next base: position 4,555,189 of record OX031004.1, on the reverse strand, counting down.
TCGTCGCGAGTGGATATCTGGGTTCACTGGGTCAGCTGGCACCGCTGTGGTGACGTCATCGCACGCCCTGCTATGGACGGACGGCAGGTAGGTGTGGTGTGGTTGCTATGGTTACAGTCAGAGTACATTGCAGCCGTGGACGCTCGTCGCGAGTGGATATCTGGGTTCACTGGGTCAGCTGGCACCGCTGTGGTGACGTCATCGCACGCCCTGCTATGGACGGACGGCAGGTAGGTGTGGTGTGGTTGCTATGGTTACAGTCAGAGTACATTGCAGCCGTGGACGCGCGTCGCGAGTGGATATCTGGGTTCACTGGGTCAGCTGGCACCGCTGTGGTGACGTCATCGCACGCCCTGCTATGGACGGACGGCAGGTAGGTGTGGTGTGGTTGCTATGGTTACAGTCAGAGTACATTGCAGCCGTGGACGCGCGTCGCGAGTGGATATCTGGGTTCACTGGGTCAGCTGGCACCGCTGTGGTGACGTCATCGCACGCCCTGCTATGGACGGACGGCAGGTAGGTGTGGTGTGGTTGCTATGGTTACAGTCAGAGTACATTGCAGCCGTGGACGCGCGTCGCGAGTGAATATCTGCGTTCACTGGGTCAGCTGGCACCGCTGTGGTGACGTCATCGCACGCCCTGCTATGGACGGACGGCAGGTAGGTGTGGTGTGGTTGCTATGGTTACAGTCAGAGTACATTGCAGCCGTGGACGCGCGTCGCGAGTGGATATCTGGGTTCACTGGGTCAGCTGGCACCGCTGTGGTGACGTCATCGCACGCCCTGCTATGGACGGACGGCAGGTAGGTGCGGTGTGGTTGCTATGGTTACAGTCAGAGTACATTGCAGCCGTGGACGCGCGTCGCGAGTGGATATCTGGGTTCACTGGGTCAGCTGGCACCGCTGTGGTGACGTCATCGCACGCCCTGCTATGGACGGACGGCAGGTAGGTGCGGTGTGGTTGCTATGGTTACAGTCAGAGTACATTGCAGCCGTGGACGCGCGTCGCGAGTGGATATCTGGGTTCACTGGGTCAGCTGGCACCGCTGTGGTGACGTCATCGCACGCCCTGCTATGGACGGACGGCAGGTAGGTGTGGTTTGGTTGCTATGGTTACAGTCAGAGTACATTGCAGCCGTGGACGCTCGTCGCGAGTGGATATCTGGGTTCACTGGGTCAGCTGGCACCGCTGTGGTGACGTCATCGCACGCCCTGCTATGGACGGACGGCAGGTAGGTGTGGTGTGGTTGCTATGGTTACAGTCAGAGCACATTGCAGCCGTGGACGCTCGTCGCGAGTGGATATCTGGGTTCACTGGGTCAGCTGGCACCGCTGTGGTGACGTCATCGCACGCCCTGCTATGGACGGACGGCAGGTAGGTGTGGTGTGGTTGCTATGGTTACAGTCAGAGTACATTGCGGCCGTGGACGCTCGTCGCGAGTGGATATCTGGGTTCACTGGGTCAGCTGGCACCGCTGTGGTGACGTCATCGCACGCCCTGCTATGGACGGACGGCAGGTAGGTGTGGTGTGGTTGCTATGGTTACAGTCAGAGTACATTGCAGCCGTGGACGCTCGTCGCGAGTGGATATCAGGGTTCACTGGGTCAGCTGGCACCGCTGTGGTGACGTCATCGCACGCCCTGCTATGGACGGACGGCAGGTAGGTGTGGTGTGGTTGCTATGGTTACAGTCAGAGTACATTGCAGCCGTGGACGCTCGTCGCGAGTGGATATCTGGGTTCACTGGGTCAGCTGGCACCGCTGTGGTGACGTCATCGCACGCCCTGCTATGGACGGACGGCAGGTAGGTGTGGTGTGGTTGCTATGGTTACAGTCAGAGTACATTGAAGCCGTGGACGCTCGTCGCGAGTGGATACCTGGGTTCACTGGGTCAGCTGGCACCGCTGTGGTGACGTCATCGCACGCCCTGCTATGGACGGACGGCAGGTAGGTGTGGTGTGGTTGCTATGGTTACAGTCAGAGTACATTGCAGCCGTGGACGCTCGTCGCGAGTGGATATCTGGGTTCACTGGGTCAGCTGGCACCGCTGTGGTGACGTCATCGCACGCCCTGCTATGGACGGACGGCAGGTAGGTGTGGTGTGGTTGCTATGGTTACAGTCAGAGTACATTGCAGCCGTGGACGCTCGTCGCGAGTGGATATCTGGGTTCACTGGGTCAGCTGGCACCGCTGTGGTGACGTCATCGCACGCCCTGCTATGGACGGACGGCAGGTAGGTGTGGTGTGGTTGCTATGGTTACAGTCAGAGTACATTGCAGCCGTGGACGCGCGTCGCGAGTGGATATCTGGGTTCACTGGGTCAGCTGGCACCGCTGTGGTGACGTCATCGCACGCCCTGCTATGGACGGACGGCAGGTAGGTGTGGTGTGGTTGCTATGGTTACAGTCAGAGTACATTGCAGCCGCGGACGCTCGTCGCGAGTGGATATCTGGGTTCACTGGGTCAGCTGGCACCGCTGTGGTGACGTCATCGCACGCCCTGCTATGGACGGACGGCAGGTAGGTGTGGTGTGGTTGCTATGGTTACAGTCAGAGTACATTGCAGCCGCGGACGCTCGTCGCGAGTGGATATCTGGGTTCACTGGGTCAGCTGGCACCGCTGTGGTGACGTCATCGCACGCCCTGCTATGGACGGACGGCAGGTAGGTGTGGTGTGGTTGCTATGGTTACAGTCAGAGTACATTGCAGCCGCGGACGCTCGTCGCGAGTGGATATCAGGGTTCACTGGGTCAGCTGGCACCGCTGTGGTGACGTCATCGCACGCCCTGCTATGGACGGACGGCAGGTAGGTGTGGTGTGGTTGCTATGGTTACAGTCAGAGCACATTGCAGCCGTGGACGCTCGTCGCGAGTGGATATCTGGGTTCACTGGGTCAGCTGGCACCGCTGTGGTGACGTCATCGCACGCCCTGCTATGTACGGACGGCAGGTAGGTGTGGTGTGGTTGCTATGGTTACAGTCAGAGTACATTGCAGCCGTGGACGCTCGTCGCGAGTGGATATCAGGGTTCACTGGGTCAGCTGGCACCGCTGTGGTGTGGTTGCTATGGTTACAGTCAGAGTACATTGCAGCCGTGGACGCTCGTCGCGAGTGGATATCAGGGTTCACTGGGTCAGCTGGCACCGCTGTGGTGACGTCATCGCACGCCCTGCTATGGACGGACGGCAGGTAGGTGTGGTGTGGTTGCTATGGTTACAGTCAGAGTACATTGCAGCCGTGGACGCTCGTCGCGAGTGGATATCTGGGTTCACTGGGTCAGCTGGCACCGCTGTGGTGACGTCATCGCACGCCCTGCTATGGACGGACGGCAGGTAGGTGTGGTGTGGTTGCTATGGTTACAGTCAGAGTACATTGAAGCCGTGGACGCTCGTCGCGAGTGGATACCTGGGTTCACTGGGTCAGCTGGCACCGCTGTGGTGACGTCATCGCACGCCCTGCTATGGACGGACGGCAGGTAGGTGTGGTGTGGTTGCTATGGTTACAGTCAGAGTACATTGCAGCCGTGGACGCTCGTCGCGAGTGGATATCTGGGTTCACTGGGTCAGCTGGCACCGCTGTGGTGACGTCATCGCACGCCCTGCTATGGACGGACGGCAGGTAGGTGTGGTGTGGTTGCTATGGTTACAGTCAGAGTACATTGCAGCCGTGGACGCTCGTCGCGAGTGGATATCTGGGTTCACTGGGTCAGCTGGCACCGCTGTGGTGACGTCATCGCACGCCCTGCTATGGACGGACGGCAGGTAGGTGTGGTGTGGTTGCTATGGTTACAGTCAGAGTACATTGCAGCCGTGGACGCGCGTCGCGAGTGGATATCTGGGTTCACTGGGTCAGCTGGCACCGCTGTGGTGACGTCATCGCACGCCCTGCTATGGACGGACGGCAGGTAGGTGTGGTGTGGTTGCCATGGTTACAGTCAGAGTATATCGCAGTAGTGGACGCGCGTCGCGAGTGGATATCAGGGTTCACTGGATCAGCTGGGACCGCTGTGGTGACGTCATCGCACGCCCTGCTATGGACGGACGGCAGGTAGGTGCGGTGTGGTTGCTATGGTTACAGTCAGAGTATATCGCAGCAGTGGACGCGAGTCGCGAGTGGATATCAGGGTTCACTGGGTCAGCTGGCACCGCTGTGGTGACGTCATCATAAAAAGATTTGAATGAGTTATGAAACCTCCAGACTATTGCAAACAATCCAGAGGTAGCTAGCTCATCTGACGGTTTTTTTGTTCTAGATATTACACACAGTTTGAAAAGGAAGCTGACATGGCTATATGGACTCTAATGAAGCAATGTAAGTTATAGAAAGAAAATACATTATAGACTTATTTTGAAGCACACAGTATTTACTATCGTTCAAAAACAAAAAACTTGTAGCTTGACAGTTTCGATTCTATGAAAAAGCCAATAATTCAAAAAAAAAATGTTCAAAAAAACATTTTTTTTGTTTTATAAATTCTTTTTTCCTCTATTATAAAATGGAAATTGAAACAATGTTATTATTGCTTTATTGTCCACATTATTGGCTATCAAATGAGTCCTCTATCGTCTTCCTAGGACCTCATCATGGGTAGCTATAGCTTAATCAGTACAAGCACCTGTGCTTCGAGGCAAAAGAAAACAAAATGGCTACCATTTTGTCATGGAGGTAGAAAAAAAAAATGGGAATAGTGATTTGTCGATAAAATTTACCGTATTTCACCCCCCCCAAAGTCTCCGACACCGGTGACCAGACACATTGTATATTGTTGTATAACAAACTACCTCTGGAAATAGATAGATAGGTTTTTTTGTCGAATATACTTTTGAAACACATCATGGTTATTAACACTAAAGTCATTAACATTTGATTTTTGAGGTATCCAATATTTCGGCACAGTTGCATGCGCCATAATCACGGAATAACTGATAATAAAATCATGGTAAATATCCCGTCTTAAATTACTTTAGTAATATACCTATATCACTTTCCAGCGCTGCCCGACACACCGTCCATCGAAAAGTGGCTGACAACGAACTTAACTGCCGGCGCTGTGGTGGGAGTCGACCCCCAGACTATGACGAGAGACGCGTGGACTCCTATACAGGTAGCGTCAGTCATTTATAAAGTTTCAGCTTAGCTACATTAACATCCTACCCGTTATGACCTACGGAGCTGAGACGTGGACACTCACGGTAGGGCTGGTCCATCAGTTCAGAGTCGCTCAGCGAGCTATGGAAAGTGCTATGCTCGGAGTTTCTCTGAAGGATTGGATTCGTAACGAATACATCCGACAGAGAACCAAGTTTATCGACATAGCTCTGAGAATTAGCAAGCTGAAGTGGCAGTGGGCCGGCCATATCTTGCGAAGAACCGACGGCCGCTGGGGTAAACGTGTCTTGAGTGGAGACCACGACTTGGTAAACGTAGTGCAGGACGCCCTTCGACCAGGTGGGATGACGACCTGCGAGGGACTGCAGGTAGATGCTGGATGCATCAAACCAAAGACAGGACGCTATAGCGCTCATTCGGGGAGGCCTTTGTCCAGCAGTGGACTAACATAGGCTGATGATGAGTGAGGTATCTATAAAAAAAGCAACAAGTGCTCCACAAAGCGAATGCAAATGTCTAAAAAATCGTTAATACAACCTTTCAGACAGCCCTCACAAAAGCGAATATGTCACTACTGGCGACCACCAAGAACCTAGTGGACGTAACGAGGGTCCAAGTCAACGACCCCCCGCCCCCACGACCCCTGAATAGCATCGTCCCGTTACCCTTTAAATACACAGGTAAGGTAAAACTTCTGAATCTATCATGGTAACTAACACAAAAGCGAGTATGTCACTACTGGCGACCCCCAAGAACCTAGTGGACGTAACGAGGGTCCAAATGAACGACCCCCCGCCCCCAAGACTCCGGAATGTCATCGTCCCGTTACCCGTTAAATACACAGGTAAGGTATATATACAAATAAATAAATAATGCGGGACAATCCACACAGAATCACCTAGCCCCAGCTAAGCAGAGCTTGTGCTATGGGTATAGTACCCATAGCACAAGCTCTGCTTAGCTGGGGCTGCTTGACTGACATACATTTTTTTTTTGAGATATTAACATCATTACACGTTTTTTTATTAAGCCCTATGGCGATGTTATGTATATATTTATACTAATTAACAACATACATAACCTATATACAATACCTACTAATTAATTTATGATTTTTTTTCGATAACCTGCTGTGTTTTTGATATTAAAATCACCCAATACTAATATATTGTCGACCACACTCTGTCTGTTTCTATAATATTAAATAAATACATAATACATTATTATATTTGGTTGAATATGAACTACATAGCATATGAACAAAATATATTTTTTCGGTGTACCGTCGCACTAACCAACTCGTATAAGGCCCCGTCTAATTAAATAACTAAAATAAAATAAAAAGAGCTTTATTTATTGTTCCAAAAACACAAATTGTTGTACCACTCGCCTGTCCAAGTGCCCTGTTTCCTGCTTCTGGTCGTTCCCTTGAGATTCCCCAGCTTCAGCTTGATTTCAAAAATTAAAAAAAACAAGGATTCAATCACATCTAGAGATTTATTGATTCAGAGTTAGCTTCTATTACAATATCATCTGTGATAGAGGAGTGTGTAGCTACCTTAGATACTAGGGTTCTTGGATGATGACTTAGCTAATGTTACAAAAAATGGTTCCGATAGTGGTTCAGAGCCGTGCGTTCTCGTCAGCGCGATCTAGCGCTCGTCCACTTTTACTAGCGACATCTAGTTATGTTTTTATGGAACTTGTAGTTCCACATTTCGCCGTTAGACACTAATGTTAACAATATTAACTAATAAAGGCTTAAGTATACTATTTGTTTATATAAAAAAGGACTTTCCTAAATTACTTATATACTTAGGTAGTTGTAGGACCGCCTAGAGCGGTGAAAGCCTCCTCCAAGTTATTCCATTTCTCTCTGTCTATCGCTGTGCGGGGCCAGAGTTTGCCCGCTACTATTATTATATCATCGTCCCACCTCTTCAGCGGTCGTCCTCTTTTTCTTGTCCCTTGTCTAGGTACCCAGTTTGTGATTATTTGACGTCGTCAGTAGTCAATAGTTGACCCGTCTACATCAGAAAGAAAAAAAGAAAGAAAGAAAATATATTTATTAATTCACTGTAGGTACAACTTGTTACTACATAGTTGTTATAAAATAATAAGTAATAAAATAAAAAATTAACTACTTAACTATAAAGAACAAGCGACTCTACAATGCGAACCAATTACTTCTCCACAAGAAGTAGAGCAACGCTGGTTAGCTACATTATAGTCATAAGTGGAGATCAGCAAAGCGTTCAAATCTATATATATAAAAGAAAGTCGTGTTTGTTACAACACTTATAACTCGAGAACGGCTGGACCGATTTAGCTGAAAATTGGTGGAGATGTAGCTTAAAACCAGGAGTCTAACATAGGATACGTTTTATCATTTAAACAATTTGACACATAGATTTCCACGGGGGCGAAGCCGCGGGGAGCAGCTAGTTGTTATTAAAAGTTGTAATTTTAGTCCTGATTCATCTGTCCTGCATTTTGATAAAAAAAACCGGAGTAAAAAAATAAAAAAAACCTTTTTCAACACTGTTAGTGGTTTTGGGGTTTCGAAACCACACCCAATCATTAAATTTTACAAAATACAATAAATTAAATAGATATTTTTTTTATTATACATAGGAAACGTGAGCACCCGGAACAAATATCTGCAGGTATTTTCTTTTCCGAACTGGACTCTCAAGTTGTAAATAAAAATCTAAATATATATGTCGTAGAGGGAGTAGCTCAGATATTAACAAAACCAGGAATTACACCGTCAATACTTTTATTCTATTTTATAAACTTTGATTAACAGTAATTGTGTTATCTGTAATAATCCATACCACTATAATCGATACGCATCAACTACCATAATCCGAACGAACTACGGCGGGATGTGCACTCAACGAAAGCTGAAGCGAGACTGCCTGTTGTTTTTTTTTTTTTTTTCGAATGGACTATTATGCTGTTGACCTCAGATGGCCATGACAGCGTTACCGGACTTTTGGCGGGCACAGAGGGCGCCTCGCCGGTAAAAATTAGGTTGAGGCAACACGCACAAGGGCCACCACTTAGGTGCGAGCCTCGGCTTGGGCTGTTGCCAGATGCTACAAAAGGGTAGGGAGGTAACGCCTAGGTGCACGAGTGCACCTGAGGGCGGAAACGGGGAATTCTTCGACCCCGCGTCCGGCGGGGTCGGTTAATGGTCGGGTGTGTAGTGTGCGGAAGCTGAGTTGTTGCCGTCACTTCCGGGTTAGCGTCAGTGAGTGGGTCAACGGGGTCACCAAGAACGTGTCTAGGTCTACGGAGGAGAGAGACTGCCTGTTGCTGCCGCGCGCTCGCCTTAAATACGATTGGGGTAAACAAATCAACGAGCGGTCGCTCAGGTACGGGCGGCGGCCCGGAGCAGGTAGCGTCCCTTTGTACGCCTCGGTGTACGTGCTCTCAGAGTCTAACCAAAGCGTGGCGCCTACATATACATATATATGTAATTGTATATATAATAACAAATCGTTTTTCAGGAAAAACTGCCGGACAAAAGTTGGGAGACCTCAAAAATAAGATGGCGGAGAAAAAAGCTTCAATGTTGATTATAACCGCTTTGGATGAAGTTGCATGTGAGTTATTTTATTAGATATCGAACTGATTGTTTCGTATTTTGTATTTATTCAAAACAATTACATCTATTCACAGGTACGACCTTATACAATAAAGTAGTCAACATTCTATACAACAAGCAAAATAACTAAAAAAAAAGCAAAATCATTATCCAAAAATTCAAAAATTGTTATAAAAAAAAAATGCTGGACAATCCACACAGCATTATCTAGCCCCATGGTAAGCAGAGCTTGTGTTATGGGTACTAGATATCTGATATACATAATACAATACATTACATAGATAGATATTATTTTATTATACATAGAAAACGACCAGAAAACCCGGAACAAATATCTGCAGATCGTACACACAATTGTTCCGAGGCGGGAATGGAACCCGCAACCTCCTGCGTCGCAGGCGGACCTTCGCCGCGCTACAGAGGTCGTCAAATTATTGGTAAAATTAATTTACATGTCATTTTTTCATAAGAATAGTTAAAACTATAATACAAATTGTATTTTATCATCACAAGCATAATAAAAATCTAAACATAAATAAAAACAAAATAAATTAATTAAAAAGTTGACATAAAAACATTTTATAAGGAAATATAGTCATAAAGATAAAGATAAAGATTTTTATTTGCCAAAGACATGTGTTTGTAAGGTTACAGGTAATAGGTATACATTTCGTGGTTCAACATGCTTGACCGTTAGTCGGTATGCAAAGATATTTGAGAGAATGACGTGCACTAGTCAATAATCAAATAATCAAATCATTTATTTGCTGTAATATAGGTACAAAAGTTCTTAATTAAAAATGGTATTTCCAATACATTACTACCTCATTGAGGCGTGCAAAATTAAGATAGCATGCAAATGTCACAGTAGAGTTTAGTAATGTTCTAACCTAGGTATATTGTAGATAATTTTATATAATGTCAAAAATCTTAAAGTAATAATAGTAATAGGCGAAATAGTAAAAAAGGTAATGTCAAAATTTATCTGTCATAAAATCGTTAATATTATAATAGCATTTGGTAATTAATAATTGTTTCAATTTAGTCCTAAATATATTGTCGTCAAGATCTTTTAATGATTTAGGTATTTTGTTATATATTTTGCATATTTTTAGTTTAACAAGAATTAAAATTTATCATTAAAAAAATCGTCAATATTATAGCAACATTTACATATTAGAAGAGATAGAAGATATTATATCAGCCACATCAATAAACGCCTTCTTCTGGTCGTTTTCTATGTATAATAAAAAATATCTATCTATGTAATGTATTGTATTATGTATATCAGTTATCTAGTACCCATAACACAAGCTCTGCTTACCATGGGGCTAGATAATGTGTGAATTAATTTTACCAATAATTTGACGACCTCTGTAACGCGGCGAAGGTCCGCCTGCGACGCAGGAGGTTGCGGGTTCCATTCCCGCCTCGGAACAATTGTGTGTACAATCTGCAGATATTTGTTCCTGGTGTTCTGGTCGTTTTCTATGTATAATAAAAAATATCTATCTATGTAATGTATTGTATTATGTATATCAGTTATCTAGTACCCATAACACAAGCTCTGCTTACCATGGGGCTAGATAATGTGTGAATTGTCCAGCATTATTTATTTATTTTAGTTTATTGTATTTCTTTTTATTTCAACATTTCCGTGTCACCCATTACCGATTTTATAATTTTCTAGACACTTTGAATCTTCGCGGCAGCGACATAGAGTTCAACCCAATATTCTTCTCGTACCTGGTCATAACTAAAACCTCGGTGAAGTTGTTCTGGTCGGACGGACGGCTGCCCGACGCGGTCGTGCACCATTTGAAGGGGGAGGGGGTGGTACAGTTCGAGGCTATGGAATATGGCAGTATATTACAGTACTTGGAAGCCGAGGCGGTAAGTTTTGTTTCTAAAATATAGTAAACTAACTAAATAACAAAGAATAAGAATAATAATAATAATTTGGGTGTATCATATTGTGCACCCGAGGATGATACCCGCTATGTGTAGCCATCGCCTTTAGATTAACTTCTCAAAGGGCCTCTGTGCTGTTGGCTTCGGCCCCACGCAAGCCTTCCAAAGGACCGGGTCACTTTATGGCCCGAGATCATGGTAAATGAGAGACATAATAATAATAACAATAGCTCAAAGAATTAGCAAGCTGAAGTGGCAGTGGGCCGGCCATATCTCGCGAAGAACCGACGGCCGATGGGGCAAACGTGTTCTTGAGTGGAGACCACGACTCGGTAAACGTAGTGTAGGACGCCCTCCGACCAGGTGGGATGACGACCTGCGAAAGACTGCAGGTAGATGCTGGATGCGGCAAGCTGAAGACAGGGCGCTATGGCGCTCATTGGGGGAGGCCTATGTCCAGCAGTGGACTGCTATAGGCCGATGATGATGATGAACTAAATAACTGACATATATTTTGATTTTGCTCGCGTGAAAAAATTTTTTTTTTTTTTTCAATTCAAATTCTTTATTATCAGACAAGAAAGGTCCATAAAAAACACATAGCTAAAATTACAAAAAGGAAAATACAATTACAGCGAAGAAAATAAAATCAAAATAACTAAATCTAGAGTATAAGTAATTTCACCCAGTGGTGTCGTATTGGACAGTCATATTTACTAGATATTACTTTCAGGATGCTTTAAAAACCTTCCTCTTGAATCATTCTATGTATTAAAAAAACCTGCATCAAAATCCGTTGCGTAGTTTTAAAGATCTAAGCATACATAGGGACAGACAGACAGCGGGAAGCGACTCTGTTTTATACTATGTAGTGATGTTTGTAGACCTCCCACACTGTATTAGGATTGCAAACAAAATCTAAACTATGAAACATCAAATTAGAAATTTAAAAATGGCAGCTTTTCGTCAGTCTTTTCAACAACCGATCTGTATTTTTCTTGTTTTATACAATTAACAAGAAACCATCCATTATTACTTATTTATTTTATTTATACAACGACCTCTATGGCGCAGTGGAAGAATAGCCAGCTGAGACGCAAGAGGCTGCGGGTTCACCTCCCGAGACTCGCCTGCTTTGGAGCTGATGATACTGATGTTAGCAATTTTTTTTGTTCAGTTACATAGGTATAAAAAAATGTTGTTGTTCGACGTTTTTTGTTCGAATATATTTTTTGGAAAAAAAACTTGAGGCATATTTCCAGCAATGGGTCATGTAACAGATGTGATGAAGATAATATAACCTACGTACTTAAATAATGGGACTTATATGATACCTAAGCAGTAGATATTCATTTCTTTAAAATTTCATAGATAGTCTCCTAAGACTATTTCCCGGTAGATACAACGATTACTTGAATCAAACATATGCAATATTTATCTATACTAATATTATAAAGAGGAAAGGTTTGATTTTTTGTTTGTTTGTTTGTTTGTTCGTATTGAATAGGCTCCGAAATTACTGGACAATCCACAGTGAACATAGGCTATATAACATTTTTTTTTAAATACCTTCCTAATCCTTACTAAAACTCTAATAATGTAACCCAAGGTGTAAAAAAATTACCTTAAAATTCCAACACCCGTGCGAAGCCTGGACGGTACGCTAGTATCCCATAAATCAGTTTCCATAGTATACAAATAACAAAAATCCTAATATTTTATATCTTTAGGCTTACAAACTAAGCACTTAACCAAGCCATACTTTCATTTCAATACGATAAACCTTAAGATACGACCTTAAAAAGATTATGATATAAAAAAAATCCATCATATTATTAATGTTTCCAGCTAAAACTGTCCCAGAACGGCGACGGGCAACACTCAGTGTGGTTGTCCAGTGAGGCAAGTGAGGCGGTACATAGGGCTGCGAGTGGGGTAAGTAATAACACAACATAGATATGAGTACTAACATACTTGTAAGGGGATTTATTTTATTTTATTTTGCTTTATTCGGAAGACAAACAGTTTTACACACTTAACAGAATACTTAAATAAAAACTAATAACCATTTATGTGTCCTCGCATATAGTAGCTAAGGGATTGCTTGCTTGCAGAGGACAAATGAAAATTAGGAAATAGCTTAATCTTATAACTTACACATTGAATTTAAAAAAAAGAAAAGAACTAACAATAGACAATAGAAATATTATGATTTATGAATATGCAAGTACCTACTAACAATTACCAAAATTATACTATATATTATACAATACAGAAACTAATAAATAGTAAAAAACAAAATAGCAGAATTTACAAAGAAAAATGATACAGAATCCTAATAACTTATGGTTAAGATGATAACGCATCAAACCAGCGCTTTGTCAGGAGGGTTTTAACTCTTTGTGCTTTAGAATCAAATAAATCTAATAATCAATAATATGGGATGCGGGGTAGATTCCTGCCTCGGGGCAAATGTTTGTACGATCTGCAAATAATTTTTCCGGGTTTATTTACCTCGTTTCAACAGGTTTACACAACGTCGCGGTAATAACTTAAGTTATGAATGTGCTATGATCATAGTCTGTAATCAAGATAATGGTATTATAGCTCTAAGAAATACAGTTTCTTAGGTTGCTGATTCACATCACGGGATGACTAGTGTGTAAACCTGTAGAAACGTCGGGAAAAAAAGGTACAAACGCGGTAATAACGTTTAAATAGTACTTGTAATTATATCTTTTGATCGCGTAAGTATTGAAATGGGCGGGGTACATAACCCGAATGCACTCCGAGAGGGGGGCTAATGCTGCTACACCCTGGGTCCCGGAAGGAAGCCGCGGACGAGGTCGGCCAAGAAAGCGCTGGCGAGACGACCTTAACGCCTTCCTCGGAGATTGGTGGGAGATCGCACGTGACCGCACTGAGTGGAAAGATTTGGGGGAGGCCTTTGCCCAGCAGTGGAACGAATCAGGCTAATATACAAAAAAAAAACTAAAAATATTTGTTACTACACTCACACTGAAACGCTACGCTGCGACCACTTTGATTCAAAATATAACTTCAAAAGATACAAATTGACGCAAAAAGATACAAATTGACGCAAAAAGATACAAATTGACGCAAAAAGATACAAATTGACGCAAAAAGATACAAATTGACGCAAAAAGATACAAATTGACGCAAAAATAATCCATTTAATAAAGCTAAGCTTTTCTTTATTCTTTCAGAGTGATTCACTGAAATCGCCGTTGAATCTCATCAGCAAAGTGTCTCCGGTGGCGCTTGCTAAGCTTGTCAAGAACGACGTTGAACTGGAGGTAAGAATTACACACTTAATACCAAAATGAAGATAATAAAACCGGCCAAGTTCGAGTCAGACTCGCGCACAAAGGGTTCCGTACCATTATCTCGACGACCTCGGTGGCGCGGTGGGCGATGTTCGAAAACGAAGAAAACGTTTTTACTCTATTAATGAGTTATAACTGCCCATTTGTGAACAATAATATTGCAAATGTATAATCTAATCTAAAAATTATTTTTACAATTTATTTTGGATAAATGTGTAGTAAATACAATGGTAATACAGTTGTAGTAAATATGAAAATGAAAATGAAAATGAAAAGTTTTTATTTCTTTAAGCTTACAAATAAGCACTTAGACAGGTCATATTTTATAGTTCACTTCAATTTTTTGTCCACCAGTGGAAGAAGTGAGAAGAAACCACTAGTATATTCATAACTTATGTGTCTAGTACATTTGATTTGCTTATCTGTAAGTTGGTAGATTTTGAGTTGGAGCAAAACTCGTTCCAAGCTTTTTTATCTTCTAAGTAATCTGATATTTTGTAATAAGCTTTTTTACAAAGAATGTGTTTAACAATTTTTTTAAATTTATTTATTGATATTTTTTGCAACTCACTTGGAGTTTTGTTGTAGAAGCGTATACATTGCCCTTATACAATACCTATTGAAATATATCATACTACAAAAGGCTATTAGACAACATTGAAAATATGCTACAAATTGTGGTTATCCTATCAGATAACAGCCTAAAAAAACATTTTTCGCTTTATTTCAACTAAATTATGTACATTTTTTGCAAATTACACGAAACAAAATGTAATAATTTATTGAATTTTATCTGTGACGAGAACGCCCTGTTGTTGGTTACAACTCTGGTGACGTCACATGCAAGTAAACATACATTCCTCGACCGACTGTTGTTCGCGTTTTGCGTTTTCTTGGTGAATTCAATCTGTGAGCTATTTCTGAAGCATTTTCTGTCAAATTTTGATAATTATTATAACTAGTGGCATAAATATTCGTCCATGTTGTTCGTTGTTTACTTGCGTGTGACATCACACGTGTTGCCATTACAGAAACATCGTTTTTGGCGCGGTTTGGAAAATTTAAACTTTAACATTGATTTTTATAAATAATACAGTAGATCGCCAGGAAATATTAATGTAGTGTGTTCATAATGTAATGAAAAACAATTTAAAACGATTTCCAAAATTTGTCAAATAGCCTTTTGTACTAAACACTTTGATTGCTGAAATCACACGGTATGTGTTTTCTACAAGTGACTAATATGCGTAAATCCACACTAGCGCAGCGGCTGAGAAAATACAGATCTGTGTGACTCAGCACAGCCGTAATATTTTTCGAACGAAACGCATGTGCGGCGCAACACAACCGCTGCGTAGAGCGGCAGCACGAATTTTTTAGGTTAAAAAAAAAGATCGCAGTTGTCGAAAAAAAGTCGCAGTCAAAGTGTTAAGACGACGTATAACTTGGTTTTATTAATAGATCTATTGTATTGTATGTATATCGGTCATCAGTACCCAGAACATTAGCTGCATTATGTATTTATCTATCTACATACAAGTTATTATTTAAAAAAAAACTAACCTCGATTTCTATTATATGTATAATAAAGGGTTTTTTAATAGGGACGCTCGAACTTTGACAGCGCATAGCGGCCATCTTGGTAATGCGATAGCTGTCAAATTTGGCATGAATACATACACTACTCAACAAAGTCTAGGGAACAAGGATATTTTAGTGTATACTTTTAATTCAACTTTTTTTTGTCCCAGATGTTATACATCAAAAGAAGCGAAATTTATTTTTGATTTCAGTTATGCAATTAAATAAAAAGCGTTCATGTAAAAAATTAAGGTTTAATAAAAAAAACTGAAATAGTGCCTAAACCAAAAAAAAAAATATTCTTCAAATTACAAAAACATATGACGCTTACGTGGAAATTAAATGAAAAAACATTATTTGCAGCTGTTTAATAATCCGTTGGACCTCCCAGGGCATTAGCCACGGCTCTACATCGGCGTGGCATGCTGAGTATCAAGTTATCAATTGTCGCCTGTGGAATAAGGCTCCATATTCTGGAGAGATGCGAAAAAAGTTCTTCTCCCGTGTTCAAATTTTGAGGAAAATCACTGAAAGCTCTTCTTCCGAGTAAATCCCATGCATGCTCAATTGGATTGAGATCGGCGGACTGAGCAGGCCACTCTAATACCGTGATATTGTGCTCGCTGAACACATTCATCACCTGTCTTGCGGTGTGTGGGCGTGCATTATCCTGCATGAACACGAAATCTTGGCCAAACTGCTGGTGGTGGGGGATGACCATAGGATGCACTACCTGTTCAATGTATTGCTCTGCCTTCAAATTGCCTCGTATGCGAACGAGATCAGTTCTCCCACCCAGGCGAATTCCAGCCCACACCATGATCGTTCCGCCTTGATAAGGATGAACTTCCTGAGGATTTCGGAGTCTACTTTGGCGACCAGGAACACGCCAAACACGCACTCTCCTTGAATCAGGATGAAATCCGAAGCGAGACTCATCGGAAAAGAGAACACGTGCCCACTGATTGTCGGTTCATCGCAAATGTGCATTAGCCCACAATAAACGACGCCCTCGATTTCCACGTCGCAAAGCTGGAACTCTTAATGGTCTGCGAGCGCGGAGATTGACTTCATGTAATCTTCTCCTGGCAGTTTGGTCACTGACAACCACTTGGTGCTGGGACTGGAGTCTTCCTACCAACTGGCGAGCTGTAATCTGGGGCTGCCTTCTTGCAGCATTTTGCAGAAATCGATCTTGTCTCTGGGTAGTGACCCTGTATCTTCCTCGGTGACGTTCGGCTACATCTCCTGTAGCCCTGTAGCGTGCCCATAATCGGCAAATTACGCTTGGATGTGTGTGAACAGCGGCCGCGATATCGCGTTGACTGCGTCTAGCTTCCAACATACCCACAGCCCTAAGCATCTCTTCCCGCGTTAAATGACGACGTGACATAACGCTTAGAGTTTCAAAAATATCGAAAAAGTTAGCAGTAATGGTTTTTCACAAGAAAAAAATCGATACATGACAAAAATCACAACAACTTTATGCTAGCAGACCCCTTACTCTGCGACCAAGTTCGGTTTTTCCTTCTTATTTTGAAAAGCTTTCGCACTTTTGTTTTAATTTTTTTTGAATTTCGAACAAATGATTTATTCCTCTTCCAGCCTTAATTTATAAATTTTAGTGACCAGTACTTTTTTACGAGTTTTCACAAAAAAGTTGAAGTATTATTGCTTGTTCCCTAGACTTTGTTGAGTAGTGTATATAGTCGTGACATTTCACCAGTGGGTATCAACTAGCTAAGCATGAAATGCCAACAGCACAAGTACCATGGGACAAATAAAATGTATGAGAGGACGCTATATGTAAGACAGAGCAACAACATTTATGCTCAAAGTCTCAGCATGACACTCAAATGTCCCTGGAACACTGTCAAAAATGAGAATGACAACCGTGTCGGGCGGTAGATCTAAAAAAGAACTAACTTCACTTTACATGTTTGACGCATTATTAAAAAAACGTTAAAAGAAAAATTAGATAATGAAGTAGATTTTGAGTGGTTGCAAGGATGCTCCCAAATTTTGAAAAAAATAAATTGCATTTAATTGTGTCGACAATATGCATTATGCATTAAACGGTACTACACAATTGTTAAAAAATAGACAATTTACGGAGGAAGCATCGAAGAAAGCAATGAAAAGGAAAATAAATATACTACAAAACATTTAAAGTGCTTGTATTTTTTCTTTATTTAATATCATACTGTGAAAACAAGGTGAATTACGTGTAAAACAAAAGAATATTATATTTACCTACTAAATTATATATTTTTTCACTGTTTTGACCAAATTGGCATTTTAATTACTTAAACAAAATCCTTCCTTAAGTATTGGGTGCAATTCTATATTTTATGTGTCAGGTGAATGGTGAATATTCAACAAAATGTTGAATAATTACCATTCGTCTGATAAATTATTATAGTCGCAGAGAAATTAAAAGGCACCTTTTGAATTGAGCGCCTATTTAATTTGAAGCTCCCGCCAAACGCCAGTTACCGTGGGCTTAAGTTAGAGGCGCTAGTGTGCTCTAGTGTTGGCATTTTTACTCTATGGAGTCTTACTTCTTTCCGTTAGGATATTATTGTTCTGTGCATTTCACCATGGAACGCTACACGCATCAACAACGCATAGAAATTATTAAAATTTATTACCAAAATCAGTGCTCTATTCGCCTAACGTTCCGTGCGTTGCGTCCAATTTATGGCGTTCATGGCCGTCCTGCAGAGTCCACAATCAGTCGATTGATAAAAAAAATTGAACAACCGGGTCGGTGATCGATGAAGCAGTTCCTGTACGTCAAAGAAGATAAACCACAGTCAATTGCAGCCCTAAAGGCCAACATAACTCGCGTTCTTCGTGAAATTGAGCCCCATTTATGCGAAGACGTCCTTCAAAATTGGTCCACCAGAATACACCATCTACAGCGGAGTCGCGGTGGCCATTTGGCTGATATTATTTTACACACATAATGTCATTGAATATTCTTTAAAATGTAATAAAAATTGTGGTAATATCACTTAAACAGGTTGTTTTATTTCATATCAATGTTCGAGCGCTCTTAATGAAAAACGCTTTACTTAATTTTATTGTGACACTGTTTTTATAAAATTTTACGGGAGAATTGTAATCAAGCAGGAATTAAAATAATATAAATAAATAAATAATGCTGGACAATCCTCACAGCATTATCTAGCCCCATGGTAAGTTAAGCTTGTGTTATGGGTACTAGATAACTGATATACATAATACAATACATTACATAGATAATGGGACTATACTAACTGTACGTTTCGTATGAATAATCCACAGGGTTTCCGTCAATGCCACATCCGCGATGGCATAGCGGTGGTCAGGGTCCTGCGCTGGCTGCATCACCAGATCGACTCCGGGGAGAAGGTCACGGAGATACAACTATCGGACA
The DNA here is from genome assembly GCA_943735965.1 of Eupithecia abbreviata. NCBI lineage: Eukaryota > Metazoa > Arthropoda > Insecta > Lepidoptera > Geometridae > Eupithecia > Eupithecia abbreviata. Next base: position 4,536,210 of record OX031004.1, on the reverse strand, counting down.
AACTTTTAGAGTTTCGCAAGTAAGTTTTTTACTCGAATTAATCTTGATGTCTCACACACATGAAGTCTTAACAAGTCCACTGCTGGGCATAGGTCACGGTTGATAAGCGCTTTATTGGAACTATTTATTTACTAGCAGCGCCTCGCGGCTTCGCCCGTGTGGAAATCTACGTGTCAAATGGAGCACATTAAGGATACGGACTGGCACAGGGTTGTTTTATAAAAAAAAAATGCGTGATTTATTATTTACTTACAAAGTAGTTTATTTATACCAATTTTTCAAAATCATATTAGCCTTTTTTCTTAGCTATTTTAAAACTGGAATAGCATGTTTATCTTACACCTCAGTTCCATGCAATTCATTCATTCATTCGTTCATTCAATTCATGCATTGATTCTCAGAGATGAAAAAGACTTCATGGGTCCATCATTCGAAACAATAGCGGGCGCCGGCGGCAACGGAGCTATTATACACTACAGCCCCAAGAGAGGCGGCGAACAGACAGTCATACAGTCAACGCACATGTTTCTACTGGACTCGGGAGGCCAATACAGGTGCGTGCCCTAGTGTAGATACAACACAATACATTAAAGACTTCATGGGCCCATTATTCGAAACAATAGCGGGCGCCGGCGGCAACGGAGCTATTATACACTACAGCCCCAAGAGAGGCGGCGAACAGACAGTCATACAGTCAACGCACATGTTTCTACTTGACTCGGGAGGCCAATACAGGTGCGTGCCCTAGTGTAGATACAACACAATACATTAAAGACTTCATGGGCCCATCATTCGAAACAATAGCGGGCGCCGGCGGCAACGGAGCTATTATACACTGCAGCCCCAAGAGAGGCGGCGAACAGACAGTCATACAGTCAACGCACATGTTTCTACTTGACTCGGGAGGCCAATACAGGTGCGTGCCCTAGTGTAGATACAACACAATACATTAAAGACTTCATGGGCCCATCATTCGAAACAATAGCGGGCGCCGGCGGCAACGGAGCTATTATACACTACAGCCCCAAGAGAGGCGGTGAACAGACAGTCATACAGTCAACGCACATGTTTCTACTGGACTCGAGAGGCCAATACAGGTGCGTGCCCTAGTGTAGATACAACACAATACATTAAAGACTTCATGGGCCCATCATTCGAAACAATAGCGGGCGCCGGCGGCAACGGAGCTATTATACACTACAGCCCCAAGAGAGACGGCGGACAGACAGACATACAGTCAACGCAAATGTTTCTACTTGACTCGGGAGGCCAATACAGGTGCGTGCCCTAGTGTAGATACAACACAATACATTAAAGACTTCATGGGCCCATCATTCGAAACAATAGCGGGCGCCGGCGGCAACGGAGCTATTATACACTACAGCCCCAAGAGAGACGGCGAACAGACAGTCATACAGTCAACGCAAATGTTTCTACTTGACTCGGGAGGCCAATACAGGTGCGTGCCCTAGTGTAGATACAACACAATACATTAAAGACTTCATGGGCCCATCATTCGAAACAATAGCGGGCGCCGGCGGCAACGGAGCTATTATACACTGCAGCCCCAAGAGAGGCGGCGAACAGACAGTCATACAGTCAACGCACATGTTTCTACTTGACTCGGGAGGCCAATACAGGTGCGTGCCCTAGTGTAGATACAACACAATACATTAAAGACTTCATGGGCCCATCATTCGAAACAATAGCGGGCGCCGGCGGCAACGGAGCTATTATACACTACAGCCCCAAGAGAGACGGCGAACAGACAGTCATACAGTCAACGCACATGTTTCTACTGGACTCGGGAGGCCAATACAGGTGCGTGCCCTAGTGTAGATACAACACAATACATTAAAGACTTCATGGGCCCATCATTCGAAACAATAGCGGGCGCCGGCGGCAACGGAGCTATTATACACTACAGCCCCAAGAGAGACGGCGGACAGACAGACATACAGTCAACGCACATGTTTCTACTGGACTCAGGAGGCCAATACAGGTGCGTGCACTAGTGTAGATACAACACAATACATTAAAAGCGTAGATTTAGTGGATATGATAGTGTTTTAACCGTCTAGGTAGTGTATTTAGACATCAGGGTTGTGATTTTAGTAACACGGTCAATTTAGGACTGTGGGTGGTCACAATTACGGATCAATCAGACGATGAACAGACAGTTATACAGTTAACGCATATGTTTCTACTGGGAGGTCAATACAGGTGCGTTAACTACTGTAGACAACACAATAATTTTATAGTACAAGTAGGGAGAAAAAAGTTATTTTAGGTTAAGCATTGTTGGAATGAACGCCGCCGTTGTGACGCCTGCTCATATTATGAGAGCAAATCCAGTTAGATAGATAGATAGAACATACTTTATTGCACAATAAGTTGTACATAGGCGAGCATAATGCTAGATAGCATTCTCTACCTGCTAACCTTTGGGTAGTGTGGACAACAGTTTGGTAGGTAGTGCCATATAATAGAGATAATAAAATATACTACTCATAATGATACTAAGCTACTTATATTACGTAATTATAATTATATATTAATATATAAATAATTAATATATAATTATAATTACGTACCGAATTATTCTTGCGAAAAAAAATAGTTATAGACTCTAGATCTGAAGACATTTATTGAGGATGCCTCGCGATATTCAATGGGAAGACTGTTCCATAGCCGTGTGGCCTTTACACCGAAGGTAAAGATTAAGTTAAACATTTGCATGGCAAATAACATAGGCGAAATACTCATCTTGTCACGTACGCCATTCGCATGTCCGTTGACTGTAGGAATGTCTGTTCATCATCTGATGGATCCGTAATTTTGTGACCACTCACAGTACTAAATTGACTACCCGTGTGACTAAACTACGTCAAGTCTTCACGTCATCCATACCGCAATGCTTGAAAACGAAAGTTTTCAATCAGTGCGTCCTACCCGTTATGACCTACGGAGCTGAGACGTGGACACTCACGATAGGGCTGGTCCACCAGTTCAAAGTCGCTCAGCGAGCTATGGAAAGAGCTATGCTCGGAGTTTCTCTGAAGGATACGATTCGCAACGAATACATCCGACAGAGAACCAAGGTTATCGACATAGCTCAAAGAATTAGCAAGCTGAAGTGGCAGTGGGCCGGCCATATCTCGCGAAGAACCGACGGCCGATGGGGCAAACGTGTTCTTGAGTGGAGACCACGACTCGGTAAACGTAGTGTAGGACGCCCTCCGACCAGGTGGGATGACGACCTGCGAAAGACTGCAGGTAGATGCTGGATGCGGCAAGCTGGAGACAGGGCGCTATGGCGCTCATTGGGGAGGCCTATGTCCAGCAGTGGACTGCTATAGGCTGATGATGATGATAATGTGACTAAAAGCACTACCCTGATGGCTAAATACACTACCCAGATGGCTAAATACACTACCTAGACGGCTAAAACACTACCCAATCATACACACTACCAATACTTAAATAAGTCTTGTTGTTTACAATATTTTGTTATATCCAGGGACGGAACAACAGATATCACCCGTACGCGACACATGAGCAGGAACCCGAGTGCTGAGCAAAAAGACGCCTTCACCCGAGTGCTGAAGGGACAGATTTCTTTGGGCAGCGCACTCTTCCCTAAAGGGGTTAAGGTAAGACTTTTGTACAAAGTGGTTTATTAACCCTTAATTACTCGCGTGGGGTGTTTAACACCCCAGCGACTTTTTGATCGTCTCTAGTTATTGGAGTTTCGAATTTACAACGCTAATTTTTAAATCTTAATCATAAATAAAAGTCTGATTTTTTATCTATTTGGTAGTTTTTTTCTAATTCTAAATTGTGGGTGGAAAGCACGCCACGCGAGTACTTATGTTTTTATGCGCGAGTAACTAAGGGTTAAGCGACTTCAGACTAGAGGAGGTTCTCACTTTGAATGTATTAATCCTACTAATATTATGAACGCGAAAGTAAGTATGGATGGATGGATAAAAATAAATAAATAATGCTGGACAATTCACACAGCATTACCTAGCCCCATGGTAAGCAGAGCTTGTGTTATGGGTACTAGATAACTGATATACATAATACAATACATTACATAGATAGATATTTTTTTATTATACATAGAAAACGACCAGAACACCCGGAACAATTATCTGCAGATCGTACACACAATTGTTCCGAGGCGGGAATCGAACCCGCGACCTCGTGCGTCGCAGGCGGACCTTCGCCCACCGCGCCACATCGGTCGTCAAATCGGTCAATCGGTCGGATGTTTGTTACTCTTTCACGCAAAAACTACTGAATTTAATAAAACTTTACAATAATATAGCTTACATATCAAAATAACATAGGATACAATTCATAAACATATATTGTATATTATCCAAAATATCTATCACAACGCGGGTAAAACCGCGGGGCGCAGCTAGTATTAAATAAATAAATAATACTGGACAATCCGCACAGCATTATCTAGCCCCATTAGTGCCTCCCGTGTGGTCTCATTTCAATTCGGTCCAGTTCTGAGAATGGCATCCATGAGAAAACCATATAAGTCTTGAATTTGCATTAAGTATGTGTTGGATCGCGAGGAGTGGAAGGAGAAAAGGGAGGCCTTTGCCCAGCAGTGGGACAGTAATGGCTTAAAATAAATAAATAATAATAATAAGTATGTGCGTGACTAATGCAAGAATAACTCAATATCACGCCAACCGATTTCGATGCAATTATTGTAAAAACTAAGTTTTAAACCCAGTTTCTTTAATAAGGAATTTGAAGTCGGTATATAGTTTTTTGAAACACGCCAAATTATTATAAACAACTCACAATACAAAAATCTGAAATCTCTAATACAAAGTATTTTACAAAATATAAAATTTTTTTTTTTATTTTTTTTTTATTTTTTATTTATTTATTGAGATAATAACATCATAACAGGTTTTTTTTATTAAAAAATATTTTTTCTTGACTGAATATACAATAATAAAACATTGTTTTGAGATTCCCTTTTAAGTAAAAGAAAAACGTGTGTAAGGGAATCTCGCTGTTCCAAAATAAATCTATACTATAATATTATAAAGAGGAAAGGTTTTTTGTTTGTTTGTTTGTAATGAATAAGCTCCGAAACTACTGGACCGATTTGAAAAATTCTATCACCGTTGGGAAGCTGCACTATCCCCGGTGAACATAGGCTATAATCTATTTTCAAAAAGTTAGGGATCCGTACTAAAACCGTGCGAAGCCGGGAAGGTCCGCTAGTCAGATATAAAAGTAGATTAAGTTGTATGTTTTTGATATTATTTAAATTCTCTTCCAGGGCAACGTTTTGGATAGCTTTGCGCGTAGATCCCTCTGGGACGTGGGTCTAGACTACGCGCACGGCACGGGCCACGGGGTCGGACACTACCTGAACGTGCACGAGGGGCCCAGCGGGGTCTCGTGGCGCCCCTACCCGCGCGACCCCGGCCTCGAGGCGAGGCAGATACTGAGCAACGGTATGTGTAGATAGACTGGGGTACTTATGTACACTACCTGAACGTGCACGAGGGGCCCAGCGGGGTCTCGTGGCGCCCCTACCCGCGCGACCCCGGCCTCGAGGCGAGGCAGATACTGAGCAACGGTATGTGTAGATAGACTGGGGTACTTATGTACACTACCTGAACATGCACGAGGGGCTCAGCGGGGTCTCGTGGCGTCCCTACCCGCGCGACCCCGGCCTCGAGGCGAGGCAGATACTGAGCAACGGTATGTGTAGATAGACTGGGGTACTTATGTACACTACTTGAACGTGCACGAGGGGCCCACCGGCTCTCGTGGCGTCCCTACCCGCGCGACCCCGGCCTCGAGGCGAGGCAGATACTGAGCAACGGTATTTGTAGATAGACTGGGGTACTTATGTACACTACCTGAACGTGCACGAGGGGCCCAGCGGGGTCTCGTGGCGTCCCTACCCGCGCGACCCCGGCCTCGAGGCGAGGCAGATACTGAGCAACGGTATGTGTAGATCGACTGGGGTACTTATGTACACTACCTGAACGTGCACGAGGGGCCCAGCGGGGTCTCGTGGTGTCCCTACCCGCGCGACCCCGGCCTCGAGGCGAGGCAGATACTGAGCAACAGTATGTGTAGATAGACTGGGGTACTTATGTACACTACCTGAACGTGCACGAGGGGCCCAGCGGGGTTTCGTGGCGTCCCTACCCGCGCGACCCGGCCTCGAGGCGAGGCAGATACTGAGCAACGGTATGTGTAGATAGACTGGGGTACTTATGTACACTACCTGAACGTGCACGAGGGGCCTAGCGGGGTCTCGTGGCGCCCCTACCCGCGCGACCCCGGCCTCGAGGCGAGGCAGATACTGAGCAACGGTATGTGTAGATAGACTGGGGTACTTATGTACACTACCTGAACGTGCACGAGGGGCCCAGCGGGGTCTCGTGGCGCCCCTACCCGCGCGACCCCGGCCTCGAGGCGAGGCAGATACTGAGCAACGGTATGTGTAGATAGACTGGGGTACTTATGTACACTACCTGAACGTGCACGAGGGGCCCAGCGGGGTCTCGTGGCGCCCCTACCCGCGCGACCCCGGCCTCGAGGCGAGGCAGATACTGAGCAACGGTATGTGTAGATAGACTGGGGTACTTATGTACACTACCTGAACGTGCACGAGGGGCCCAGCGGGGTCTCGTGGCGCCCCTACCCGCGCGACCCCGGCCTCGAGGCGAGGCAGATACTGAGCAACGGTATGTGTAGACTGTAGATAGACTGGGGTACTTATGTACACTACCTGAACGTGCACGAGGGGCCCAGCGGGGTCTCGTGGCGCCCCTACCCGCGCGACCCCGGCCTCGTGGCTCACCATAATTGTTAGTACACCTACCTATATACTATGTTAGTACACATATACTATGTTAGTAACAACACATCAGATTTAAACAATACAAATTAGAAATTAAAAATAATAGTAGAAGAATAATAATAAATAATAAATAAATAAATAATAATGGACAAATTCACACAGTATTATTTAGCCCCATGGTAATAATAGTAACCTGTAACATGATTTTATTGCTTACAGAGCCTGGATATTACAAAGTTGGTGAATACGGCATCCGCCACGAGGATCTGGTGGAAACCATCAATGTCACCAAGGAATCCAAACATCCCAGGGCCAAGACTCTACGAGGGGACTACGAGGGGCGGGGGGTGATCGGGTTCAATACCCTCACGCTTGTGCCGAACCAGAGGGAGAGCATCGACGTTACTATGCTGGACGACTTCGAGGTCAGTTATAGAAAGAAACTCATCATCATCATACAATACAAAAATTATTTATTGTACACCATAATAAAATTAAACATTACAAAAATACATTATATGCGACAGGTACAATGGGCGGCCTTATCGCTTAGAAGCGATCTCTTCCAGGCAACCTTTGGATGGAAAGAATTATATGAATTTAAGAAAAGGCAGGGGGTGTACTATATGTTATCTAAATAAGAATACTAAAAAACAAATAATAAATATTACAGATTCCAAAATAAATAATACACTACTTAAATACATAAATAAATAAATAGTAAGTACCAATATTCATTCTTTTGGCAGGAAAAACTCCTTGACATGAGCTTTAAAAACAGGCAAGGATATAGTTTTTCTAATGGACTCTGGTAGTGCATTCCACAACCTTATGGCCTGGATGGAGAAGGATCCCATCATCATCATCATCAGCCTATATTAGTCCACTGCTGGACATAGACCTCCCCCAATGAGCGCCATAGCGCCCTGTCTTCAGCTTGCCGCATCCAGCATCTACCTGTAGTCTTTCGCAAGTCATCATCCCACGTGGTCGGAGGGCGTCCTTCACTACGTTTACCGAGTCGCGGTCTCCACTCAAGAACACGTTTGCCCCAGCGGCCGTCGGTTCTTCGCGAAATATGGCCAGCCCACTGCCACTTTAATTATTATATAGAATTAATTATTGTGCACCCGAGGATGATACCCGCTATGTGTAGCCATTGCCTTTAGATTAACTTCTCAAAGGGCCTCTGTGCTGTTGGCTTCGGCCCCACGCAAGCCTTCCAAAGGACCGGGTCACTTTATGGCCCGAGATCATGGTAAATGAGAGACATAATAATAATGCTGCACAATCCACACAGCGTTATCTAGCCCCATGGTAAGCAGAGCTTGTGTTATGGGTACTAGATAACTGATATACATAATACAATACATTACATAGATAGATATTATTTATTATACATAGAAAACGACCAGAACACCCGAAACAATTATCTGCAGATCGTACACACATTTGTCCCGAGGCGGGAATCGAACCCGCAACCTCCTGCGTCGCAGGCGGACCTTCGCCCACCGCGCCACATCGGTCGTCTTTTTGAATATGATTCATGACAGTTTTACATACTCTTTTAATAAAATAATATTTTCTTGTTACAGCTTTCCTACACTAACGCGTATCACCAGCGAGTTTTGGACACGCTAGGCCCCATCCTAAAGGAGCGCGGCTTGAACGAGGACTACGACTGGCTGAACGCTGAATGCGCACCTATTACAAGGAATTAAGGTACAAATTACCGTGACTCTGTAAACGTAGTGTAGGATACCCAGGTGCAGAATTATGAATTATACTTCTAATAATGTATAAATTTCTATCCGGCCCTGGTGGGGGCACAGAGAGGGGCCTCGAGGCTTGGCCTCATTACCCCGGCGTCAACTCGAGGGGTGACGACCCCTCGGTCCTTGGGTTTTGTGGGAATATCTCTTTTCCCCCTTCTCAATGTTTTTTTTTTCCTTCTAATAAATGAACGGCCCCGGTGGGGGCACAGAGAGGGGCCTCGAGGCTTGGCCTCATTACCCCGGCGTCAACTCGAGGGGTGACGACCCCTCGGTCCTTGGGTTTTGTGGGAATATCTTTTCCCCCCCTTCTCAATGTTTTTTTTTCCTTCTAATAAATGAACGGCCCCGGTGGGGGCACAGAGAGGGGCCTCGAGGCTTGGCCTCTTTACCCCGGCATCAACTCGAGGGGTGACGACCCCTCGGTCCTTGGGTTTTGTGGGAATATCTTTTTTCCCCCTTCTCAATGTTTTTTTTTTCTTTTTTCCTTCTAATAAATGAAGTAAACAAGACAGCTAAGCATCTGCGAGACAGGGACACAAAATACGTTTTGTTTTTTCTGTCTGTCTGATTTTTGTTAGAGTAGAGAAAAGGTTGGATCGAAAAAACTTGCATAAACTACACATTCAAGAACTATAGTTTGACTGAAACCGCTGTACCGCGCCTGAGGTATGCTCACGGCGAGACGGGGGGGAAGTACCGGCCGCTCCGATCCATCAGTCTGCCGTTAACACTTTGACTGCTGAAATCACACGGTATGTGTTTTCTACAAGTGACTAATATGCGTAAATCCACACTAGCGCAGCGGCTGAGAAAATACAGATCTGTGTGACTCAGCAGAGCTGTAATATTTTTCGAACGAAACGCATGTGCGGCGCAACACAACCGCTGTGTAGAGCGGCAGCACGAATTTTTAAGGTCAAAAAAAAGATCGCAGTCGTCGAAAAAAAACCGCAGTTAAAGTGTTAACGCTCACGGCGGTAGGTAGCTTTCCTACGGACGGTCTATGTCAGACGCACATGAGATAATTATCCAAAGATGGGTCGAGCGCTATCATCGTAACATACATACTATATATGTTCCAAGTTTCATGTTTCACATTCTGGAATAACATATAGGCTATTTTTTATCGTGGTACCAAGCGAGCGAAGCCGCGAGCGAAAGCTAGTAAAAAAATATAAACATCGTTTTATAAAATAAACGTAAGATATATCCGACAATATCGATCTCATGTGTACTCTTGCTGTTTTTTCCTCGTCCCCCACCTCGCTGCATTTTCCTAAGGAGCGGTACAGCGGTTGCGGTCAAACTATATCCTCCTGAGCAAGTCCCCGTTCACACAGGCCCTTAACACTTTGACTGCGATTTTTTTTCGACGACTGCGATCTTTTTTTTAACCTAAAAAATTCGTGCTGCCGCTCTACACAGCGGTTGTGTTGCGCCGCACATGCGTTTCGTTCGAAAAATATTACGGCTGTGCTGAGTCACACAGATCTGTATTTTCTCAGCCGCTGCGCTAGTGTGGATTTACGCATATTAGTCACTTGTAGAAAACACATACCGTGTGATTTCAGCACTCAAAGTGTTAATACTTTATGTGCAGAGGATGTTGACATATTCTATATGTCCTTGCCAAAATTCAGGGAGGCGGTTGTAAAATTTTTGGATAGGCCACATAAAAATATGTAAATAGGTTTATTTTAAGGTTAATATTAAGTGGTAATATTAAGGTTAATATTAATGGCCGCTGGGGAAAACGTGTTCTCGAGTGGAAAACACGACTCGGTAAACGTAGTGTAGGACGCCCTCCGACCAGGTGGGATGACGACCTGCGAAAGACTGCAGGTAGATGCTGGATGCGGCAAGCTGAACACAGGGCGCTATGGCGCTCATTGGGGGAGGCCTATGTCCAGCAGTGGACTGATATAGGCTGATGATGATGATTAAGTGGTAGTTAGTAGCGTGTTGGCGCATCTTATGAATGTTAGTTTTTAGTTAGTGTATTTTATGTTTAAGTTTTTTTTTATTTCTTTGTCGCTTTGGTGTCCAACTGTAAAGGCATTGTGCGCGAGTCGACTGTTTTCATACCACCATGCGCAAGCGCGCCGCCTCCCTGGTGCGCAGGTTGCGGGCCAGCTCCAATACCTTTAATGTAATATAAGTAATCGTGCTAGCTGAAGTGGCAGTGGGCCGGCCATATTTCGCGAAGAACCGACGACCGCTGGGGCAAACGTGTTCTTGAGTGGAGACCGCGACTCGGTAAACGTAGTGTAGGACGCCCTCCGACCAGGTGGGATGACGACCTGCGAAAGACTGCAGGTAGATGCTGGATGCGGCAAGCTGAAGACAGGGCGCTATGGCTATGTTATGGCGCTCATTGGGGGAGGCCTATGTCCAGCAGTGGACTTATATAGGCTGACGATGAAGTAATCGTGCTAGTTAAAAATTAAATAAATAAATATACCGTTCTCGCAGTGATAGCTGGGAGGGTGGACTGCCCGTACACCAGGCACTGTTGGGAGCGCCACCGCCACCAGCAATCCTTTTAGTTTTTAAGATTCTCTTGTTTATTTTCTAATATTTATTTATTTTATTTATTTATTTATTTTAAGGAAGGCCTACAGCTTAAATAATACAAAATAGGTAACATTAACCTAGCAACAGAAAAGCTAATAAATATGAGTGTAAATGCTTAAAATAAATACTTTTTTTTATTATATTTATTTATTTATTATAAATATTTTATCAATAAATAAATTATTTGCGTAAAATGGAACGGATGAACGAATGATTTGCAATATGACCGAGCTGAATGAGATAGACGTTATCTAGAAAGACACGGGCTAAGCACGATTTTGTGGTAACGAGAGTAAAATCTTGTTAAACCGTTGTTTAGGCACTGAATAGCTAAACACTTGTTAGACTAGTGTTTACGTCGTCGTTTTTCTCGTTTTTTGTAGTTCAGGTGTTAATATATATAATCACTTTCTGTCGCCCAATTAAAATCCGCTGCCCAAATATGGTTACATACTCTTTACGATGAAACCGAAAGTCTATTTTTAAAGGTCTCCTAATGCATGTTTAAATTTGTTTAGTTACTAATTTATTTTTAGTTCTGTTCTAGTTACTTTCTATTTGATTTTTTATTATCTATATTTTTAAATTAATTTTCTTACGTTTTTTTTTTCAAACTTTATTTTGTCTGTATAGCTTTGTCATTAAATTGAGGCACTTCTTACCTGGTAAATCATATTGGTTCCCACGATACAGGCCCAGCCTAGTGCGGGAATCATTAGTACTTTGTAAATTAATTCTCTCTACTTACCATACCAATTCTGTATTTACTTTAGTTCTGTTTAAATGTAGTAATAAACATATTTTTCATTTTCATTTCATTTTCATATTCGATAGAGATAAACGTAGTGAAGGACGCCCTCCGACCAGGTGGGATGACGACCTGCAAAAGACTGCAGGTAGATGCTGGATGCGGCAAGCTGAAGACGGGGCGCTATGACGCTCATTGGGGGAGGCGTCCAGCAGTGGACTATCATAGGTTCATGATGAGCGGAGAAGAGATGTTTAACAACCAACGCACTATCTAGAGTTTCTTCAATATATGGGCGATTCTGCGGCGACGCTATTGTCATAGTAAAGCGATTCGGCAGCCGAATTCGGCCCTAGGTATTAGAAACATTTGTCTCGCTACGGGAATAGAACCCGCAAGCTTATGCGTCTCTAGTGGATAGCCAGAGACTGTTAATTGATTTATGTTTTTTGTTTGTTTCAGATAATGTGCTATATACAAAAAACAAGTTCATATTTAAACAATATTGGTCGCAACATGTAATAAATAAATTATTAAAATTAAATTACCAATATTTTACTATATTTTTGTTTTATTTGGATTATTACCTATACTCTGATTAAAAAACCTGGATATTTTTTGTATTCATAAATAAATAAATAATGCTGGACAAATTCACACAGCATTATCTAGCCCCATGGTAAGCAGAGCTTGTGTTATGGGTACTAGAAAACTGATATACATAATACAATACATTACATAGATAGATATTTTTTATTATACATAGAAAACGAACAGAACACCCGGAACAAATATCTGCAGATCGTACACACAATTGTTCCGAGGCGGGAATCGAACCCGCAACCTTCTGCGTCGCAGGCGCACCTTCGCCCACCGCGCCACATCGGTTGTCGGTTGGTTATACAAAGGATAGAAGGATACAAAGATAAATATTACAAGATATAAGAATCATCGCAAAGCACAGAAGCTCGAAACAATTTTTGGTTTTGAAAGCTTTAATTAATCATTTTAAATAAATAAATAAATGAAAATAAATCATATATATCATATATAAATCTCTTGTTCGTTATCGAATTCAAATTAAAACACTTTTTCTTTCTAGCTTCCTACAATTAATAGGCCTAGCAGATAAGTACGTAGTTTAGAGCATATTGAAAAACAATTTCCTGCCATAACAAACCACCTTAGCCTGGTACAGTCAACGACAAAAATTACTGTATAGAGTCTGTGCAAAAAGAGAAGTCTCGTGGCGAAACGGTGAACGCAACAAAATTATATAGATAGCACTTTATTACACCTCACAAAATAGAAAATAATACAGAGATAAAAACTTAGAATAAAGGTATAAAGGGCGGTCTTATCGCTGAGAGCGATCTCTTCCAGGCAACCTGCAACCTTATATACTAACGGAACAAAAGTAGGACATTGGCACACGCGCGCCCTCACTTCCTATGAGACTTCTCTTTTTGCTCAGACTCTACAACTGTTACAAAGGCTATTTTATTAAATGTATACATTGCGTAGTCATGAAAAAAGCTCACTTTACTTTCCCACATATACATCCTTCAGTATTATGCACTAATTTGATAAATTAACAAACATTATTATAAATCAATTTTATTTCTCATATAATCTTTACAAAAAAATCCTGAGCAAACTAAATACCGCCAATACAGGTGACAGCGTAAACAAAATGGCGGCGCTCCTTCCGATCGGCGCGCACTCTCTCGCCAACCAATCGTATTCGTCCGTGAGGCCGCGTGATTGGAGGATTGGACCGAGGGTAGATAACACTCGCGCGTGATAGTCGTTTAAGAACTTAATCTGAAAAAGATACACAGATATTTATATAATATCGTTTTTCTTTGCAAAATACAAAATATTTATCTATGTAATAATTATAATATAAAATCTAATGTACTATATATAAATAATGTTCATACAGCATCATCTACAGACAGGCAGTGGCGTTACTACACCGTTATACGCCCGTGGCATATTAACTCCAATATAAAGAAGCTGTAGCGTTCATAATTCGCCACTAACCCTTGCAGCTGCTAGGAACTGTAGGATTTTCTTCGGGGTGATGTCTCGCAGCTCGTCTGGACTATGCAAGTACTTGCCCAGGTGGATGCTGCATTGTGCATCAGCACGCTGTGCTCCGCACTCACCTAGCAGTTGGAGGGACCTTTCACCCGCCTCGCAGAATCTGCAGGATTGTGTGTCGCTTAGCCCTAGTTGAGTGACGACCGATGTGGCGCGGTGGGCGAATGTCCGCCTGCGACGCAGGAGGTTGCGGGTTCGATTCCCGCCTCGGAACAATTGTGTGTACGATCTGCAGATATATGTTCCGGGTGTTCTGGTCGTTTTCTATGTATAATAAAAATATATCTATCTATGTAATATATAGTATTATTTATATCAGTTATCTAGTACCCATAACACAAGCTCTGCTTACCATGAGGCTAGATAATGCTGTGTGAATTGTCCAGCATTATTATTATTATTTTGAACATGTGCTTGTTAAGGCGACAGTGTCCAGTTAGGGCTCCTGTCATGATGCAAAGGTTGTCTCTGCTTAGCGCTAGGTTCGGATTTTATACAAGAGTGTTCTGTGTGCCAGGCTTTGTTGTGTTTTGCCGACTTGCCACCCTGTAGTTACGCCACTGACGGTACCTACCTCGAAGTCAGTCATTAGTTCTACATCCAAACAAGCAGTCTGATGCGGCGCCAGGGATATAGTGTGGAAACCCACAGCACCTCGACCTTCGAAGTCCGCTACAACGCCGTCAGCCTGAAATTGAATTTAACAATAATTTATTTAATTAAAAAATACTCGTACAAAAAGAAATACAAAATTATTTATTTGCCATTTCACTTAAATATGTAAGTACTCCTAATTAAATCATAAATTAAACTTATTACTTTGCGCAAGTGGGACGAAACAGGCTAATATAAAAAACAATCTTCACAAAGGTTTTGTTTTTGTTTTCTATATATAATAAAAAATATTTATCTATGTAGGTAATGTATTGTATTATGTATATCAGTTATCTAGTACCTATAACACAAGCTCTGCTTACCATGGGGCTAGATAATGCTGTGTGAATTGTCCAGCATTATTTATTTATTTATAAAGGTTCTTAAGAGAACCTGTGGAGATAGAGTAGATACAAAATAAAGCCATTTTGTATTTCAATCATCACTACATAGCATAAAACAAAGTCGCTTCCCGCTGTCCGTCGGTCCCTATGTTACGCTTAAATCTTTAAAAGTACGCAATGGATTTTGATGCGGTTTTTTTTTATAGATAGAGGATATTTATTATATTTATAAACTATTTGAGGCATTCCATTTCCACGCGGGCGAAGCCGCAGGGCACAGACACATAATATAATTCTTATTAGAATAAACTCGCAGTACCCAGTAGTAATAGTACGAAGAGTTCCGTACTATTTAAGCATAAGCATCTTAAAGTAAATGTAAAGATTACTATAGTTTTATTCCATTGGCTCCATTATGTAAGTGAAAATAATATAAATAATCCAAACTCCTCTTTTCCACATCTACCCCCCCCCCCCCCCCTTTTCTCCTTGCCCTCAAGCCAGTAACTCCGCTCTCCGCATACGTAATCAGTGAGTGACGCATATTTTTGCAGATTTTGTGCTCTTGATTTGTTTAATTATATTTTTTATTGTATCACCTACATATATAATTGATTAGTTTTATTTTCTTATTGTATTTGTTTGTTTGCCCTGTATCAGTATCAGTTTCTTTAAATCTGTATCGTTAAAGTTACCTTTGTAAACAGGCTTCCCGCGACACAGGCTTGCCTCGTGCGGGGGCCGCCAGAAATGTGTACATATAACATAAGTGAAATGGCAAATAAATAATTTTGTATTTTTGTATTTGTATTTATCTATAAATACGGCAAAAAAATCATGTCTGTTGTATGGGAGCAACCTTAAATATTTGTTTTATTCTTATTTAATTATTTATTTTTAATTTGAATATAATCTTAATATTCTGTGAATATTTCAAGCGTCTACTTTTTCCATTTTAAACTTATCGTTATCAATTTTGAGCAAAAAATCAGGTTTTTTTTATAGGAGCCCCCTTTAATATTTATTTTATTGTGTTTTTAGTGCCTAACCTATAAATAAATAAATAATGCTGGACAATTCACACAGCATTATCTAGCCCCATGGTAAGCAGAGCTTGTGTTATGGGTACTAGATAACCGATATACATAATACAATACATTACATAGATAGATATTTTTTTATTATACATAGAAAACGACCAGAACACCCGGAACAAATATCTGCAGATCGTACACACAATTGTTCCGAGGCGGGAATCGAACCCGCAACCTCCTGCGTCGCAGGCGGACCTACGTCCACCGCGCCACATCGGTCGTCGCAGTAACCTATTTGTTGATATAGCGGCAACAGAAATACATCATCTGTGAAACTTTCAACTGTCTACCACAGTGCATGAGACACAGCCTGGCCATAAGGACAGACGGACGGATGGCCAGCGGACTTTTAGTAATAGGATCCCGTTTTACCCTTTGGGTACGGAACCCTAAAAAAACGAATATCCTACTATATATATATATATATAATATTATGAACGTGAAAGTTTGTAAGTATGGATGGATGTTTGTTACTCTTTTACGTAAAAACTACTGAATGGATTCTAATGAAACTTTACAATAATATAGCTTATACATCAGAATAACACATTGGCTACAATTCATAAAGATATATTGTATGTTATCCAAAATATCTATCACCACGCGGATGAAACCGCGGGGCGCAGCTAGTTATATATGATATATATATATATATATATATATATATATATATATATATATATATATATATATGAGACGTGCTACTTACCATTGGATGATCAGCGTCGTTGGTAACAGCTATGGTCTCCACCAGGTCCTCGTGCCGGATGCCGTACTCTCCCACCTCGTAATAACCAGGCTCTGAAATTATAAACAGGGTAAAGTGTCGTAAATCGTTGTAGGATTGACAGTTTGTCAATAGGGTAGTGTCCGGGGTAAAAAATATATTTTTCTATTTAAATTGTCAATTAGATTATCAGAAGATATTGGACACGTATTTTTTCTTTTGTCAATCAAACAAATACTTACAAAAATAAAGCGCGTCAAAGTTCAGGAGTGGGGGCTCGTGACGTCACAACTTGCTAAAAAGTGTAGCGAGGCGTGACGTCACGCGGAACTTTAACTGGCTATCTTCATATATTTTTGTTTAATTGACAAAAGAAAAAACACGGGTCCAATATCTTCTAATAATCTAACTGACGCACTTAGTAGATTTTTTTTAGTGGAAGTTCTACCTACTCAGGAACTTGCTTGCAAACTAGCGCCACCACCTATTTCATCTAATTTTTAGTACTTTGAACAAAGGAAATTACAAAAAGTGATATCTATTAACAGCATCATCATCAGCCTATAGCAGTCCACTGATGGACATAGGCCTCCCCCAATGAGTGCCATAGCTCCCTGTCTTCAGCTTGCCGCATCCAGCTCTACCTGCAGTCTTTCGCAGGTCGTCATCCCACCTGGTCGGAGGGCGTCCTACACTACGTTTACCGATTATAAGATTTTTGAAATGCCTCTGTAATAGTTTTATTTTTTAAGGTTTAGGTAGAGATGCGAAAATAGAGTCTGGTAGCCACCAAGGGCAACTTCGTATCTCTATGGGATGCTGCGCCATTGCTAACACAGCATAAAAAAATAAGGAATATGAATCAACGACATTGTAGCGGTCTAAGGAAGGCGATGGATAGGACATTGTAGCGGTCTAAGGAAGGCGATGGATAGGACATTGTAGCGGTCTAAGGAAGGCGATGGATAGGACATTGTAGCGGTCTAAGGAAGGCGATGGATAGGACATTGTAGCGGTCTAAGGAAGGCGATGGATAGGACATTGTAGCGGTCTAAGGAAGGCGATGGATAGGACATTGTAGCGGTCTAAGGAAGGCGATGGATAGGACACTGTAGCGGTCTAAGGAAGGCGATGGATAGGACATTGTAGCGGTCTAAGGAAGGCGATGGATAGGACACTGTAGCGGTCTAAGGAAGGCGATGGATAGGACATTGTAGCGGTCTAAGGAAGGCGATGGATAGATGCGGCTCAGGACTGCTATTGGTGGGGTCGTTTGGGCGACGCCTATGTTCAGCAATATATAATAGTAACCATACACAATATATAGCAAAATTTAGATTATGATAATTTAACCATCATAGTATAACTTTGTTAAGTATTATTTTCAGTGGGTATTTTTTTATACCTACGCATTAAGTAAGTCTATACTAATATTATAAAGAGGAACGGTTTGATTTTTTGTTTGTTTGTTTGTAATGAATAGGCTCCGAAACTACTGGACCAATTTGAAAAATTCTTTCACCGTTGCGAAGCTACACTATCCCCGGTGAACATAGGTTATATTATATTTTCAAAAAAGTTAGGGATCCGTACTAAAACCGTGCGGAGCCGGGAAGGTCCGCTAGTTGGTAATAAAATTGATGATGATAATGGACAATTCACACAGCATCATCATAGTTGACATCTTACCATTGCTATAGATCATTCTGGGCCGGATCCCGGGGTCGTTGGCCGCGGGGCCGCTCAGGATCCAGGCGGGCCCCTCGTGTACGTTCAGATAGTGCCCGACCCCGTGGCCCGTGCCGTGGCCGTAGTTGAGGCCCACGTCCCAAAGGGATTTGCGCGCTAGCACTTCTATTACGTGGCCCTGGAATTGTATAATGTAGTTTTAAAATAATTTGCCGTGTTTTAAAAATCTATAAACCGACTTCAAATTACTAAATAAAGAAAATGGGTTTAAAACTTAATTTTAAAGTCTCGTCACTCATCTCATCCTGGGCCTTCCACGTCGCCTCTTAGCGTTGGGTGGGCTCCACTCTGCGGTGGTCTTTGCCCACAAGTCGCTGAAATAAATATAAATAAAAATAAAAAGTAGTATTTACCAGCGTGCCAGCCGGAAAGACAGCTGTCCCCAAGTTGATCTGTCCCTTCAGCACTCGAGTGAAGGCTCTCCGCTGCGCAGGAGTGGGAGACGAGCTCATGTGCCGGGTGCGGGTTATGTCTGTGGTACCGTCCCTGGAATGGACAGGAACAAGGTTATTTAATTATATTTACTAATTCATAATTCATTTATTGTCTGTGAAGGTAATTTACGATCATAAGACTTATTTTAGATCGATAAAATTTATAATATAATAATAGATGAAATCTTAACATTATTAATTATAAAACTTTTGATACTATCATGATTGTTAACACTAAAGTCATTTATCGGTATATTTACCATGATTTGAGTTTTAAGTTTTCATACACCATAATCATGGCTGTGCCGAAATATTGGTGTGTGATACTGAGGGGTGTCGAGAGGTGCGACCCCGATTTCACCATCACGAAAACTTGCCCGAATCGTTATTATTAAAAGTGCTTAATTTACCAGGGCATCATAATCGCGTGTGCGACAAAGCCGTCAATAAAGAAAAAAAATTGTGCTAGTGCGACGAGCGTAGCGAGCCGCAGCAAGCGGCGCCTCTGATACGTATCAATTTATTTTATTTTGCCCATTGACATATGTGTTGTATTATTTCTAATTTGATCATTAAATAAATAATACTGGACAATCCACACAGCATTATCTAGCCCCATGGTAAGCAAAGCTTGTGTTATGGGTACTAGATAACTGATATACATAATACAATAAATTACATAGATAGATATTTTTTATTATACATAGAAAACGACCAGAACACCCGGAACAAATATCTGCAGATCGTACACACAATTGTCCAGAGGCGGGAATCGAACCCGCAACCTCCTGCGTCGCAGGCGGACCTTCGCCCACTGCGCCACATCGGTCGTCAATGTCATTGATATTTTATTGAATTATTTTGCTTATTTTTTTTTTCTTAATTATTTTGCCTGTAATATTTATAATGTGGACTACTTTATTGTATTTGATCATATACTGTAAGAACAGATTGTTTTGAATAAATACAAATACATCACTATCGATTTTTTAAGGAGCGCCAGTTTTTATAACCTATCAAAACGGCCTCACTTGTACTGTCCTCCAGAGTCTACGAGCAGCATATGATTCCTCTCTATGACGAACTGCTCTCCCTCCGTGTCAGGCTTGTAGTGGATGATGGCTCCGTTGGGGCCCGTGCCGGCGATTGTGGCGAACGAGGGGCCCATGAAGTCTTGTTCCAGTCTAGAAAATAAAAATGAGACTGAGAATAGGTGAGAACGTAGCGGTGGTATCTTATCAGGGACGCTTGTCGCGGTCGCTTGTCGCGGTAGCTTGTTGCAGTCACTTGTCGCGGTCGCTTGTCGCGGTCGCTTGTCGCGGTCGCTTGTCGCGGTCGCTTGTTGCGGTTACTTGTCACTGTCGTTTGTCGCGGTCGCTTGTCGCTGACGTTTGTCGCGGTCGCTTGTCGCTGACATTTGTCGCGGTCGCTTGTCGCTGACATTTGTCGCGGTCGCTAGTCAGAATCTCCTGTCTCAGTCCCCTGTCTCTGAATTCCGACTGTAGCTTGTATTGGTCATACGAGCGACATACTTTATGAAGTAGATAGATACTTACGCTCTAAACTCCTCCATCTTGTCTGACAGCTGGACCTCAGTGACGTTGACACCCGCATCCACCTGTTGATGCACCCAGTGGAGGGACCGCACCACTGCTACGCCATCTTTTATGTGTGCTGAACGGAAACCCTGTTATAAATTATAATAAACTAATTAAATAATATATTTAAATCACACGCAAAATAACCCCCATATCTTAAGACAATACTTGAACTAATCCTTCACTCAAACTTGTCTGAAGTGCCTCGAGCATTTCTTCAAAATATACCTACTCGAGTTCGGTATGCTATTAGATCTAAACTCCACTCAATTAGGTGTAATCGAGTTAGTCAATAACAACAAACTCTTTTGAGGAGCATTCAAGGTAGGTCGCTAGGTACCTTGTGATGATAGTTCATTTCTTCACTCGTATGAGAAAAATATCGAAGTTCTGTTCAAGTGAAGGGATTTTTAACGATAAAGCATACCAAAACGCGTTTGGAGTTTGAGTAGAGGTTGAGTCGTGGTCGAGGTATGACAAAAAATATGGGGGTAAATTCCAAAAACAGTTCACCCATTTTAAAGCTCTGATGCCACCCTGATCAATAATTTCTGTATATTGTTTGCAACAGTTTGCAGTTAGCTTAATTGTAAATACTAGTTCTATTTTTTTCTATTCTTTCATAGTAAATTTCTTTGCTATTAAATAAATAAATATAGAAAAAAAGGCCCTAACTTACCGCCAACTCAACTTCATTCTTCATGACTTTCATCAAGGCTACTGGAGATACGGTGGATAAGATGTTCACTACACTCTCACCATCCTGTGGAAAAAATAACAATAATCAACTCAACAACAAACACTGCACAGTCATTCATTCGATTGTATTCAAAATAATTGAAATTCAAAATATTATACACATCATTATCATGTCAGTGTTTCGTTATCAGGGTTGGAAAAAAAACAGTTTTTTTTATATTTTATAAAACAAACAGTTCAAAATGTTTAAAACAAGTGTTTTTTTTGTTTTTATTGTTTTTTTTTACTTATCAATTTCAAATCAATTAAAGCGAATAATAAAATAATCCATTTGTAAACTATTTCCTAATTAACATTAGTAAAAATTAACAAAACGAGAAATATTTACTTTTGTTGCATATCTCAGTACCTCTAATCTAATTATTAAAAATTATTATTATTATTTATCAATACAAAACACTTTACATACACCTTGTATGTAGTGTTGTAGGTAGGTAGATAACTAGAGAGAGAGCGGGGAATAGGTACCGTACCCACTAATCCAGTGAATTACTTTCTTTCGACGGCCGACATAGGGACTTTCCCTGCGGGACTTTACTGGCGGGGAGTTACCTATGCAGTGTATAAATACCACAGCCTGTCTGTGGTATTTATACACATTCATTTGCACTTAAAGGTAGTTTTAAACCCTGTTTTTTTCTTAATATAAAACATAGTTTTATTTCAAACTGTTTTAAACACGTGTTTTAAAACAACTTGTTTTAATCATGCCAACCCTGTTCGTTATTCTGGTCGCCTCAAAGGGTAATACTGAAAATCAGTGTTTTGCTCTTAGAGCAAAGCTTTTCGCTGAGCTATTACCTTTTTCACAGACTGCAGCACGCACACAATTTTTAAATCTCTACTTTTTAATTTTTTTATACTATTTCTTATTTATTACTATTGTTACCTTTATAACATGTGCTGCAGTGTCGAATAAACGCATTATCTATCTATCTATCTAACAACAAGTTGTTTGGGACGAGTTTTGCTCCAACTCGAAAACAAATCATGTAAAACGGCAAAGATTTCTTGTTCGCTTACTTTACTTTACCGTTCGAGGCCCGTGGCCGTGGCAAATTCATCAGAAACCATAAGATACCAATCATTTTAATTTTTGATCTACCTATAAAAATAATAATTGACATCGTCGGCAGTAAAGCTTGAAATCACGTTACAAAATTAATCTTTTAAATAATGATTGTCATCGCGCATTTGTAAATCGCAAACGAGTAATGTATAAATAGTGATTTACTTGTGTATAGATAGATAGGTAACTATACGATTTTTTTTATAAATGTGTAATTTTAAATGTTGGGAGTTGGAATTCTTTTCTGACTGGGGGCCCCTTCCGGCTGGGGGCCTGTGGCATTTTGCCGATTTGCCAAGTAAGTGGGTAACTATTTTTTTTTTTACTAAATATGTAATTTTAAATGTTGTGAGTTGGGATTCTTCTCCGGGGGCCCCCTGGCTGGCCATCTTGTTGACTTTCCACCCTGTAGTTACGCCACTGCTCTAAGGTAAAGTTTATAGGTTTAAGGGACGGTACCTACATATCTGACGGAAAATACGTCGCGTTACGTCAGAACAGGCAAATATATAATACAACATTCAACCTTTCACACTCAACCGATAATGCGTTAATGTGTCGAGCGTACAGCGTCTGTTAAGTTTCCGTCAACGCATAGTCGGTCGACGGAACGTGTCGCGTGTATTTTGTATGATGCATTCAGTCATCAGCGGAGATCGTTTGTGTCGCCTTTCGAACTGACTAGACGCGTAATGTGGCAGGTCTGATTTGGCCAAATAATTATAATTATATTATTTATTTAATAATTATTTTTGATTTCTTAACTAACTTTTTTATTTATTGATTATAATATTTATAAATAAATAAATAATGTTGGACAATTCACACAGCATTATCTAATAGACGCGACCGATGATACGCTCGACGTATTTTCCGTCAGATATGTACCGACCCTTAGGTTACTTACATTTTCAACAGCTAGGAAGATCGCGTGGCTCGCATCTTCTGACAGCCAGATTGTGCTGCCGACTGGTAGATCAGCCTGGAAAATGAAGGTAAGATTGAAGACAGATTTGGTAACCAAAGTACGTACGTACGTACCTATTAACCTAACCTATACCTACCTACAGTAATTTAGACATCCTATCAATACAGTATACTAATATTATAAAGAGGAAAGGTTTGATTTTTTGTTTGTAATGAATAGGCTCCGATACTACTGGACCGATTTGAAAAATGATTTTACAATCATTTCACAACACATAATTATAAGTACCGATACATCATCATTTGACGACCGATGTGGCGCGGTGGGCGAAGGTCCGCCTGCGACGCAGGAGGTTGCGGGTTCGATTCCCGCCTCGGAACAATTGTGTGTACGATCTGCAGATATTTGTTCCGGGTGTTCTGGTCGTTTTCTATGTATAATAAAAAAAACTATATATGTAATGTATTGTATTATGTATATCAGTTATCTAGTACCCATAACACAAGCTCTGCTTACCATGGGGCTAGATAATGCTGTGTGAATTGTCCAGCATTATTTATTATTATTTATTTATTTATCATCGGTCATCCCGTGACCACGACAGAGTGTAAACCTGTTGAAACGTCGGGAAAAAAATAAATAAACGCGATAAATACCCGTTGATCGATACTTATAATTAAATTCTTTCACCGTTGGGAAGCTACACTATCCCCGGTGAACATAGGATATATTATATTTTCAAAACAGTTAGGGATCCGTACTAAAACCGTGCGAAGCCGGGCAGATCCGCTAGTTTGGAATAAGCACGCTCATCACCCAAATATAATCTCCTTATCAGCAATAAGCCTTATGTTCTCATTTCACAAGTTTCTTAAACCATAAGATGGAGTCAACACTCGACTCAATGGGTCAAAGGGACAAGATATAGTAGTCTGCTAAGTCTTTTCGCTACGATCAATGTATGAATTCGACGCGGAATTATTTTGATCGATGTCTTCTCTCGATTAAAAAAAGGTAAAACGTATGTTCGATTCACCTCCGTCTCACTTTTATCGTACTGTAAAACTCCTTAAATACTCAAGTACCTATGCGACTATGTCGACATACGGCCGCGCTCATCTCTACGCCCTCTATCGACAGATGTTGTGTAACTTGAGGCAATGGAATGCTGCTTTTCGCTACGATCAATGTAGGAATTCGACGCGGAATTATTTTGATCGATGTCTTCTCTCGATTAAAAAAGGGTAAAACGTATGTTCGATTCACCTCCGTCTCACTTTTATCGTACTGTAAAACTCCTTAAATACTCAAGTACCTATGCGACTATGTCGACATACGGCCGCGCTCATCTCTACGCCCTCTATCGACAGATGTTGTGTAACTTGAGGCAATGGAATGCTGCTTTTCGCTACGATCAATGTAGGAATTCGACGCGGAATTATTTTGATCGATGTCTTCTCTCGATTAAAAAAGGGTAAAACGTATGTTCGATTCACCTCCGTCTCACTTTTATCGTACTGTAAAACTCCTTAAATACTCAAGTACCTATGCGACTATGTCGACATACGGCCGCGTTCTGATCTCTACGCCCTCTATCGACAGATGTTGTGTAACTTGAGGCAATGGAATGCTGCTTTTCGCTACGATCAATGTAGGAATTCGACGCGGAATTATTTTGATCGATGTCTTCTCTCGATTAAAAAAGGGTAAAACGTATGTTCGATTCACCTCCGTCTCACTTTAATCTTACCGTAAAACTCCTCAAATATGCGACTATGTCGACATACGGCCGCGTTCATCTCTACGCCCTCTATCGACAGATGTTGTGTAACTTGAGGCAATGGAATGCTGCTTTTCGCTACGATCAATGTAGGAATTCAAAATTGTATATTACCTGTTTTGACGAGTCGTATCCTTAGCATAATTAAGGTATATATATATATTATATTGTACACTTTTATGTAAGAATTATGACAATGAAGAAATCTGAATCTGAATCTCAATCTGAATTCGACGCGGAAAACATTATCATCGATGTCTTCTCTCGATTAAACATCGGTTAAGAAGTAAATAAATAACTATAAACAAATAAATAGTGCTGGACAATCCACACAGCATCATCTAACCTCAAGTTAATTAGAGCTTGTGTTATGGGTACTAGATGACTGATATACTTAATACATTACATAGCTATATTTTTTTAAATTATAGATAACGACCAGAACTCTCGGAACAATTATCTGCAGTAAAGTCATTTAAAACGGGATATTTACCATGATTTGATTTTTGAGTTTTCCAATATTTCGGCACAGTTTCATGCGCCATGATCACGGAATAACTCCGTAATATTCCGTAATATTCCGTGATCATGGCGCATGAAACTGTGCCGAAATATTGGAAAACTCAAAAATCAAATCATGGTAAATATCCCGTTTTAAATGACTTTAGTGTTAATAACCATGATAGTTTCAGAGGTTTTAATTATCTGCAGAACGTAAACACAATTGTCGGGAGGCGAGAATCGAACCCTCCTGCGTCGCAGGCGGACCTTCTCCCACCGCGCCAAAGAGGTTGTCGTACTTTTATATACGACTATAATGAAAGAGACTTACCGTAAAACCCCTTAAATATGCGACTATGTCGACATACGGCCGCGTTCTGATCTCTACGCCCTCTATCGACAGATGTTGTGTAACTTGAGGCAATGGAATGCTGCTTTTCGCTACGATCAATGTAGGAATTCGACGCGGAATTACTTTGATCGATGTCTTCTCTCGATTAAAAAAGGGTAAAACGTATGTTCGATTCACCTCCGTCTCACTTTAATCTTACCGTAAAACTCCTCAAATATGCGACTATGTCGACATACGGCCGCGTTCTGATCTCTACGCCCTCTATCGACAGATGTTGTGTAACTTGAGGCAATAGCACGCTGTCTTTCCAAAACAAGATGACGTTGTTTGGGGCACTCTGAAAAAATATTTATAATAAATATCAAAATAACACAGGACAGATGACACAGCATCGTCTAGTAGCATCTCAACTTTTGGCCATTTGTTTTATTTATAACTAGCGGCCCGTCCCGGCTTCGCCCGGGTGGTCATTTGTTTCAGGCAATTTGTTAAATTTTTCTCTTTTTTCTCTCCGTAAGAACCATCCTCGTACTTCAAGGAATATTCTAAAAAAAGAATTAGCGAAATCGGTTCAGCTGCTTAGCAACACGTTCAGCGATTCATTTTTTTATTATAGATAAGAACGGTAATTGCCAATTAAAAATACCTAAATGTATTAATTATTTATATACAAACAATGAAAACACATAAAACTAACATAAAATCTAATAATACTCGTACATTATATAATTTTTTTTATTTAGCCTGATTCGTCCCACTGCTGGGCAAAGGCCTCCCCCAATTCTCTATATCAATTAAATAAATTAAAATCAAATATCATATTTCAATTTCACATTGAATTTGTCAAAAATCCTGTAGGTACTAAGTATTGCTTACCAATACAATACAATACAATACAAAAATACTTTCTTGTACACCAGATACAGAACATTATGAAAGACATTACATGCGACAAGTACAATGGGCGGCCTTATCGCTTAGAAGCGATCTCTTCCAGGCAGCCTTTGGATGGAAAGAATTATGCTTACCACATCATTTCTTAGAATAAGGTAGGAGAAGAACACCGGATTGAAGGGAATGTCTGACCCGCGAAGGTTTAAGGTGTCTGAAATTTAAAAAAAATAGTAAATACAAACCGAAATCTAAAGTTTTTGGGATATTAAATGAGTTTTTTCAAATCTAATCAAACCGAATGTGCGGATAGATGAGAAAACATATCGAAAAAACCGAATAGGTTATGTTATCGATATATAGTTGTAGCATAGACGAATAAAAACAATAGACATCCAAAGTCCATGCATCCGACCGAGAATCGATTACTAGTTATCTGGAGGGGCGTGAGATGGCGCTACGTGTAGCAATTCGTTAAAATTAATCAATCTGCCCATTTATTTTACCGCAACAGCGCCACCTATTAGATGATCTTTGCAGCTTTTCAAGAGTTCTATGTCAGTGATATACTTCCATCTAACTCAATTTTATAGATGGTGCTAATCTCGATTGTTTCCTTCATCTATGGTAGTAGGTAATATTATAAAGAGGAAAGGTTTGATTGTTTATATTGAATAAGCTCCGAAACTACTGGACCGATTTGTAAAAATCTTTCACCGTTGGGAAGCTACACTATCCCCGGTGAACATAGGCTATATTATATTTTAGAAATGTTAAATTCGAATTTAACGCTGGTGAAAACGCGGGAAACAGCTATTCCTAAGTGTTTAACAAAACAACATAACAATGAAAATATAATATAGCCTATGTTCATCGCTGATAGTATAGCTTCCCAACGGTGAAAGAATTTTTCTAATCGGTCCAGTAATTTCGGAGCTTATTCAATACAAACAAAAAATTAAACCAAATTGTCGTCCGTGACTTCAACTAGTAATTAAGGTCTTTGGCTGAAAAACAGCGCTGAATATAATAATGTTCAGCACACGCTGAGCCAACCCCTATTTCGGCGCAGGGTCATGGAGGTAGCGTTATTTTCTTAATATCACCTATGTGTGTCACTTACCCCCTTGATAAACTACTTTATTTGCCGTTTGTTTATTCTATGCCTGTATTTTGTACCTGTGTCTAAATAAATGTTTTTTCTATTCTATTTTATTTTTGATTTATAATCTAATTATAAATCCTCCATTCATTGCCGACCGATAGCGATTTCCGAGGCGCGGTGGGCGAAGGTCCGCCTGCGACGCAGGAGGTTGCGGGTTCGATTCCCGCCTCGGAACAATTGTGTGTACGATCTGCAGATATTTGTTCCGGGTGTTCTGGTCGTTTTTTATGTATAATAAAAAATATCTATCTATGTAATATATTGTATTATGTATATCAGTTATCTAGTACCCATAACACAAGCTCTGCTTGCTACCATGGGGCTAGATAATGCTGTGTGAATTGTTCGGCATTATTTATTTATATTTATTATTATTATTATTCTTAATATCAGCTATTTGTGTCGTTTACCCCCATGATAAACTTCTTTGTTTGTTTATTCTATGCCTGTATTTTGTACCTGTGTCTAAATAAATGTTTTTTCTATTCTATTCTATTCTAAAGCTTTCCTATTTATAATATTAGTAATAGTAAAGATGGTACCTATCAATATTTATGAGTTTCTTTGATAGGTTCTATACATATAACTTATAACATTTTATTTTTATTATGTGCATAGCTTTAGTTAGCTTTAAATTGCTGTAATGTTACATATATTATTATATACAATAAACAACAACAAAATCCAGCACTTGAATTCAAGGGTTAACTTACAAGCTATATCATCCAGAGCAGTGATCACCAGAGCAGCAGCTCCTCTGCTCTGCATCTGTGTGAACAGCTCTGCTAGCTTCTCACTGGCTGGTCTTCCTGAAACAATCAAAGTCAAAGTCTAAAAGTATAGTCGCGGTGGGCGAAGGTCCGCTTGAAACACAGGAGGTTGCTGGTTTAATTCCCGTTTAGCGTATGTTTGTGGGATGTGTGCTTGAAGTAGGTAGGTTGCAGTGAAAACACTTGTATTACACATACACCGTATATTGAAGCTTTCACAAACAAGTTCAGGATAAAAGTCAGAAGGAGTAGAAGACACGCACGATAGGATAGATGAAGAAAGTAGATAGTAACAGAAAACAAAGAATTGAAGTTAGATATAAATAAGATCGCGCGATAAAGCGGTAAGAGGCGTGCGCTTCGCTAGTGGATAGGTAAGCGACTGATGGCGGCCGGCCGGCGCCGGGACAACTCCCAGCGCAAACAAAAGAATCGCTTCGGTCGGCACATTCCGCGCGCTATTCTTACTGCTGATATCGCGCGGCTTGGGTCGTGTAGAATATAATTTGTTTTGTGTAATGAATGTCTGTATTTATGAATGTGAGTAATGCCTGTTAGTGTTGTTCAATAGGTACATAAATAAGTATGATATGTAGGTGTAGTGTTGAGTGATATTATATACATAAATATAAATACATAATAGTAGGGTCACCTACACCCGCCTCGGAACAATTGTGTGTACGATCTGCAGGTATTTGTTCCGGGTGTTCTGGTCATTCTCTATGTATGATAAAAAATAGATATTTAAGTAATGTATTTGTATTTAGTATATCAGTTATCTAGTACCGATAACACAAGCTCTGCTTTGCTTGGGGCTAGATAATGCTGTGTGCATTGTCCAGCATTATTTATATTTTTTTGCATGTGGAAAATATTGTACTTACAAAATGCGTTACAATGTTATTTGCCCTATTTTTTTTATTTTTTTATTTAGCCTGTTTCGTCCCACTGCTAGGCAAAGGTCTCCCCCAAATCTTTCCACTCAGTGCGGTCACGTGCGATCTCCCAGGAACTCTCTCCGAGGAAGGCGTTAAGGTCGTCTCGCCAGCGCTTTCTTGGCCGACCTCGCCCGCCCAATAGGGGAATGTAATTTATTTTGGTAGTTACGTGCGTAAAATACTTGGTGTCTAACGGCGAAATGTGGAACTACAAGTTCCACAAAAACATAACTAGATGTCGCTAGTAAAAGTGGACGAGCGCTTAATCGCGCTGACGAGAACGCACGGCTCTGAACAACTATCAAAACCATTTTTCGTTTATCTAAGTCATCAACCAAGAACCTTAGTCACTACGGCGGCTACTATACATAAAATATTGTAATAGAAGCTAACTCGGAATCAATAAATCTCTAAATGTGATTGAATCCTTGTTTAATTTTTGAAATAAGGCTGATCCTAACTGAAGCTGGGGAATCTCAAGGGGACGACCAGAAGCAGGAATCAGGGCAGGCGAGTGGTTACAACACTTGGAATTAATTAATATTTAATAAATAGTGTTACAGAATTTACTACTTTTTCAATTTAGTTTTATTATGTGTTTTAATTTTATTGAAGTTGCACTTTCCTTGTTTTGTGTGTCATCATCATCATCAGCCTATGTTAGTCTGCAACTGGACATAGGCCTCCCCCGATGAGCGCCACAGCGCCCTGTCTTCAGCTTGACGCATCCAGCATCTACCCGCAGTTCTTCGCAGGTCGTCATCCCACCTGGCCGGAGGGTATCCTACACTACGTTTGCCGAGTCGCGGTCTCCACTCAAGAACACGTTTTTGTGTGTGCTAAATAAATATTTATTTTATTCTATTATATTGTACCTGTGTATTCAACAGACAAGGGCAAGAGATCCTCGCTAGGGCGGGCGGGCGCAGGGTCGTTGATGTCGGCTCGAGCCAGGTCCACCAGGTTCTGTGATGTGGCTCGAAGGGTGATGTTGGCTTGGCGGAGAGCATTCTAAAATAATCATAGAAAAAACATTCAAGAAATATCTAATATTTTATAGATAGATAATTCTTTATTGCACACTAAGTATAAAATGACAATGTAAAATAAAAACATAAAAAAACTAGATACAATTGGCGGTCTTATCGCTCAAGAGCGATCTCTAAAAGATCTATTTTTATCGCAAAAATGGGAATAGGGATTCAGAAAGGCGTATCTGGCTAGACATCTTGGCCTTTTTATGATTATTGATTATAAATTAGATTATTTATTTTAACATATTCATGTTATACGTATGTCTTATCTATTTCCTTAAGATTTTTTCTTGTTTTATTATATTTTATTACTATTTAATGTGTCGTGTTATGTGTTAGGTACATATGTATGGTGTCAAATACATGTATTTTCTTTCATACTGGTATTTATTAGATTTATTTATAAGTGGTATTTTATTATTATTGTATCATAATCACACTGCTGTACCTATCTATTGCTTTTTAATTTTATTTAAGTTTCTAAATTGTATGCATTTACTGTTCTATTATCTGATGCATGTTTTGGATCACAATCTACTTAGAAATAATTTTTAATATTGAGGTTATATAATTTTGACGACCGATGTGGCGCGGTGGGCGAAGGTCCGCCTGCGACGCTAAAGGTTGCGGGTTCGATTCCCGCCTCGGAACAATTGTGTGTACGATCTGCAGATATTTGTTCCGGGTGCTCTGGTCGTTTTCTATGTATAATAAAAAATATCTATCTATGTAATGTATTGTATTATGTATATCAGTTATCTAGTACCCATAACACAAGCTCTGCTTACCATGGGGCTAGATAATGCTGTGTGAATTGTCCAGCA
This sequence comes from Eupithecia abbreviata, assembly GCA_943735965.1. Classification (NCBI taxonomy): domain Eukaryota; kingdom Metazoa; phylum Arthropoda; class Insecta; order Lepidoptera; family Geometridae; genus Eupithecia; species Eupithecia abbreviata. Next base: position 4,504,534 of record OX031004.1, on the reverse strand, counting down.
TTGTAAATTATAAATACATTCTGTACCTGACTTGACGCCTCCGGTCCGGCGACCCTCGCTTGCAAAAATCGCTCCGAATATCGCTGTCCCTGTTTAACTCTTGCGCTGCGCCACATGCGTGCGCGATAGCAATATTAGCCGTTCAAAATTTGGTTTGTTCCGTAATACCAAAAATTATGACTGAAAACTTTTTGAATTCTTCACAAAGTATTGTTATTCTGTAACTAGACAATATAAGCTATGTTCCTTAATAATTTCCGTAAGATATTGATGTTTTTAATACGAAACAAATAGCAAGAAAACTTGTCCATTTTCGCATAAAAATGTGCAAAATGAGATTGGCTTTCATTTCATTTTAGGTAAGTATTTTGAAAAAAAAAAAACTATTTGGGAACCTAGATAAATACTATTGTAATACAAATAATACAATATTATAGTGGAAATATGCTTGAATTAGAAATAATTTTGGTATTACGTTTGTATGACGAATTCGTCCCTCCGGAGGCCCCTTAAATTTTTTGTCCACCAGTGGAAGAAGTGAAAAAGAAACCACTAGTTTTATATAACTTATATGTCTAATACATTTGATTTGCTTAAGATGCTGGCTGCATAAATAAATCAATGTTCTTAAAAAGCAACTAACCTCTAACGGCGTCCATGCGGTCCTGGTGTAGGTGGTAGGATCGACTCCCACCACGGAGCCTGGTGGCAGGTGCTCCACTAACCATGCTGTTATTGACTGGTCTATGCCTGTAACAGAGGTTTCAGAGTTGTGATGAATTTGGTGACGAAAATATTTTGAATTTCTTGTTATAAATACGACCATACGACACCAATTATCTCATCTCTATAACTGTCTCATAAGCGTCCAGTAACAGTCCCCTTATCCTGTAATAACAAGCCCCTTACCCAGTCTCATAAGCGTCCAGTAACAGTCCCCTTATCCTGTAGTAACAAGCCCCTTACCCTGTCTCATAAGCGTCCAGTAACAGTCCCCTTATCCTGTAATAACAAGCCCTTACCCTGTCTCATAAGCGTCCAGTAACAGTCCCCTTATCCTGTAGTAACAAGCCCCTTACCCTGTCTCATAAGCGTCCAGTAACAGTCCCCTTATCCTGTAATAACAAGCCCTTACCCTGTCTCATAAGCGTCCAGTAACAGTCCCCTTATCCTGTAGTAACAAGCCCTTACCCTGTCTCATAAGCGTCCAGTAACAGTCCCCTTATCCTGTAATAACAAGCCCTTACCCTGTCTCATAAGCGTCCAGTAACAGTCCCCTTATCCTGTAATAACAAGCCCTTACCCTGTCTCATAAGCGTCCAGTAACAGTCCCCTTACCCTGTAGTAACAAGCCCTTACCCTGTCTCATAAGCGTCCAGTAACAGTCCCCTTACCCTGTAGTAACAAGCCCTTACCCTGTCTCATAAGCGTCCAGTAACAGTCCCCTTACCCTGTAGTAACAAGCCCTTACCCTGTCTCATAAGCGTCCAGTAACAGTCCTCTTATCCTGTAGTAACAAGCCCCTTACCCTGTCTCATAAGCGTCCAGTAACAGTCCCCTTACCCTGTAGTAACAAGCCCTTACCCTGTCTCATAAGCGTCCAGTAACAGTCCCCTTACCCTGTAGTAACAAGCCCTTACCCTGTCTCATAAGCGTCCAGTAACAGTCCTCTTATCCTGTAGTAACAAGCCCTTACCCTGTCTCATAAGCGTCCAGTAACAGTCCTCTTATCCTGTAGTAACAAGCCCTTACCCTGTCTCATAAGCGTCCAGTAACAGTCCTCTTATCCTGTAGTAACAAGCCCCTTACCCTGTCTCATAAGCGTCCAGTAACAGTCCCCTTATCCTGTAGTAACAAGCCCCTTACCCTGTCTCCTAAGCGTCCAGTAAAAAGCCCCTTACCCTGTCTCATAAGCGTCCAGAGCGATGTATCCACCTGCACCTCGAACTGCGTGAAGTAGCGTGCGTCAGTCCACACGCGCGCCTCTTCCGCGCTCACCAGGGCTGTTCCACTGGACCCCAGGAGACCGCACAGCCACTCGCGACGTGCGTCCGCAGGGGCTATGTACTGGGACTGGAAGGGGAAATAAGTAGGCAGATACACTAAGGTCCTGTTTAGGAAAAAAAAAATGTATTTTTCTTGTTATGAAGAGTCGTAGCCTCAAGGTACTTCTATATTGTACACTGTGTTATATCTATTTTTGATTTATGACAGTTAAGAAATCTGAATCGGATGATGTCTTGTGTCTTCACCAGAAACTTTACCATTTCAGCTTGAGACTTGGTTTGTTACTTTGTGTTTTGCGATATTCTCACATTGTGCGTCCTACCCGTTATGACCTACGGAGCTGAGACGTGGACATTCACGATAGGGCTGGTCCACAAGTTCGAAGTCGCTCAGCGAGCTATGGAAAGAGCTATGCTCGGAGTTTCTCTGAAGGATAGGAAACGAAACGAATGCATCCGACAGAGAACCAAGGTTAACGACGTAGCTCAAAGAATTAGCAAGCTGAAGTGGCAGTGGGCCGGCCATATCTCGCGAAGAACCGACGGCCGCTGGGGCAAACATATTCTTGAGTGGAGACCACGACTCGGTAAATGTAGTGTAGGACGCCTTCCGACCAAGTGGGATGACGACCTGCGAAAGACTGCAGGCAGATGCTGGATGCGGCAAGCTGAAGACAGGCCGCTATGCCGCTCATTGGGGGAGGCCTATGTCCAGCGGAGGACTGCTATAGGCTGATGATGATGATATTGCCATGTTTTAATTAGCTGTCTGTGCTCATAATAGGGCACAAAGAAGGCACAGATTTGTTGTAGAAGCATATACATTGCCCTTTAAAAGATACGTTATATTTATCTTGTTTAGTCTAGTTGTGGGCACAGCGAGTTTATTCTTATTCAATTCAATTCAAATTCTTTATTATCAGACAACAAAGGTACATAAAAAACACACACACACAAAATTACAAAAAGGAAAATACAATTACAACGAAGAAAATAAAACCAAAATAACTAAATCTAGAGTATAAGTAATTTCACCCAGTGGTGTCGTATTGGGCAGTCATATTTACTAGATGTTACTTTCAGGATGCTGTTGTTATTACCTGTCACTCTACTCATCAGAGATGCCACTCGCTTTCGCATAATTGCCGCGAAGCCATCTGTGAATGTATTAGTAACATCTCTGATGCACTGCAGCATCGACTACGTATAATCGATGCACTGCAGCATCGACTACGTATAATCGATGCACTGCAGCATCGACTACGTATAATCGATGCACTGCAGTAACGACTTATGCGCTAACCTATGTTCTTATGTCTAGTTTTTAAATTATTTGATATTTTTATGAATGTACAACAAGTTTTCATATATTAATGTGAAGATGTTTACAACTCACATTGTGTGCATCAGAAGTGGGCACGATGTATGCATCGATATCATTTGCAGCCAGCACGCTGCGCACCGCGGCCAGTCGCTCAGCAGCTAGCGAGCGACCGAGCTTGATGGACGATTTTGATACTGTGGACATTAAATTACAGCTAAATTGATTTATTGAAGTATTGACAATAGAAAATATATAAATAAATAAATAATGCTGGACAATTCACACAGCATTATCTAGCCCCATGGTAAGCAGAGCTTGTGTTATGGGTACTAGATAACTGATATACATAATACAATACATTACATAGATATTTTTGATTATACATAGAAAACGACCACCCGGAACAAATATCTGCAGATCGTACACACAATTGTTCCGAGGCGGGAATCGAACCCGCAACCTCCTGCGTCGCAGGCGGACCTTCGCCCACCGCGCCACATCGGTCGTCTAATAGTCTAATAGCCAATATATAAAACAATAGACCTAATTTAAATGTTCATTGTTCATGCTTGACGACAATTCCTTTTATAATTTTATTGCCTAGGCCGTTACATTCGGCGATTTCTGTGATTGACTTAAAATCTCTGAATGCGAAGAAATACAGACACACGTTTGACGTAACGCATTTTAGATAATTGTTAATGTTCAGCAATTTTGGCATTGATGAACTGTAAAGACAAGCCAAATTTGCAAAAAGTACGAAAGCACGAAGTACCTGGTCTACCTATATGTAGTAGGGAAATTAATGATTATGAACTGAAATAAATAATAAATAATGCTGGACAATCCACACAGCATCATCTAGCCCCAAGCTAAGCAGAGCTTGTGTTATGGGTACTAGATAACTAATACATTACGCAGACAGATATTTTTTACTATATACATAGAAAATACCCAGAAGACCCGAAACAAAATATTTGTAGATCGTACAAGCATTTGTCCTAAGGCGGGAATCGAACCCGCAACCTCCTGCGTCGCAGAGAGACCTTCGCACCCGCCACGCCACAGAGACGTCGTCAAAATTCAAGATAGTTACCGTAAATAGAAGAATCAGGCTCTGCCGAATTGTAGTACCGCATCGGGATATGGCCGGACGCCACATTTGCACTGAAACTGAGAAAAATATTATATAATTTATAAATTTACTTGTGGACTAGCTAGTTTCTGCCTCTGGCTTCGCACGCGTTTCTCCGGGATAACAACACGAATAGTTCAAACCGCTCAGTAGATAATAAATACGTAGGCTGTTCCATAAGTGTTGCAAAAAAAGGATTGTTTGGAGAGAGAGGCATTGTCGCTAGAGTTGGTATTAGGCTCAACTCACACCAAAAGAGCGTCGAAGCGCAGCGAAGCGGAGCGCAGTTTCAGTGTCACATGAATTTTAACTTTATTTTCATTACAATAAAACTTACTATCGCATGAGAAACTCGAACGAGTCGCGCGGATGCCCGCGGCGCCGCGGGAATTCCGGCGAATTCGACTCGTTTGAGTTTCTCATGCGATAATAAGTGAAAATAAAGTTAAAATTCATATGACACTGAAACTGCGCTCCGCTTCGCTGCGCTTCGACGCTCTTTTGGTGTGAGTTGAGCCTTAGACAAGCAGAAGACTGTCAATGCTACCTGGTACACTGATGTTTGTTTGCCGCAAGTTATCCGCGAGCTGAAGAAACTGCGACGAAACTCGCGTCTGGGCAGTTGGCACTTGCACCATGATAACGCTCCTGCTCATCGAGCGACCATTACTCAGGAGTTTTTGAAGGAATCTGGTATTACTGTGTCCACCACCACCCTCCTTATAGCCCCGACCTCGCGCCATGTGATTTTAGTCTCTTCCCGCTGATCAAGAGCCAGATGAAATGACGACGATTTGCAACTGATAACGAATTAATAAGTGCATGGGATGCGGATGGAGATTATGTTTAATACGTGGTTTGAACTCATGCATAAGTGTATCAACAGTGATGGTTCTTATTTTATAAAAGTTTAATAAATAGTTAGATTTTTGCAAGACTTATGGAACATCCTACGTACATGGTGGTCCTATCGGGTGAACAAGAAACTAACTTATAACAGAAAACAAAAAACATAACCTATATACTAATATTATAAAGAGGAAATGTTTGATAAGTTAAGGTTTGTTTTTTTGTTTGTTTGTAATGAATAGGCTCCGAAACTACTGGACCGATTTGAAAGATTTTTTCACCGTTGGGAAGCTACACTATCCCCGGTGAATATAGGCTATTATATTTTCAAAATAATTAGGGATCCGTACTAAAACCGTGCGAAGCCGGGAAGGTCCGCTAGTACTGTATACTTAAGGTAAAAACACATATTATTATAAAAATACTTACACAAAACATAGCAGCAGCCACACTTCCATGATAAACAAATACCTAATGAAAGATTATCGTTTTATTTTAGTACTTTGTCGATATAATGGACGATAATGCGTTTTATCAAAACAAGATAATTATAATCGAGACCAAATATTATCTAAATATCGTATATTATCTAAGTAACACGTACTTAACACTTTGACTGCTGAAATCACACGGTATGTGTTTTCTACAAGTGACTAATATGCGTAAATCCACACTAGCGCAGCGGCTGAGAAAATACAGATCTTTGTGACTCAGCACAGCCGTAATATTTTTCGAACGAAACGCATGTGCGGCGCCACACAACCGCTGTGTAGAGCGGCAGCACGAATATTAAGGTTAAAAAAAAGATCGCAGTCGTCGAAAAAAAATCGCAGTCAAAGTGTTAAGGTCTTAAAGAGGACTGTATCCCATACAAACAGTTAGAGCACATTCACTAAGGTTTTTAAATGTGATTCAAACACGTTATTTACGTAACGCTTTTCAGGCGTTCTTATCTACTACCTACCTATTTTACCCGCCCTTTTTGGTTTACGTACTACTCAGCTAAATATATGTATTTTGTATGTAGAATGGGTGTAGATAAATAGGTAATGGGAAGTTTACCATAGCGGGATAGCTTGCTGTCCCCTATCATTTTCAATCCCATTCTTCACACGACTTTTATGTATGGCAACTCCCCAAAATAATATTCAGTCCCAATACAAAACACGCTGTATAGTACAAGCGATTCCATTTAAACTCAATAGCATTTATTTCTTTACGCTTACTATATATATAAGCCCTTAGATAAGTCAAATTTGCACGGAGAGATTGACATGACTTCTTTTATTTAGCAATGTGTCTGGTTTGCCACTTTTTGCCAGTTCATAGAAATTTCATAGTCATGGAATGGAGGTTGATGATGATGATTCCCTGTTAATGGCAACTGTTGGTTGGACACTGTTCTGCCAGTCTCAAGTAATGGAAAATAATTGTAGAGTCTGTGCAAAACGAGAAGTCTCGTGGCGAAACGGTGAACTAACATAGTAACGCAACAAAAGGCAGTACATTGGCACACGCGCGCCCTCCATTCCTAAGGCCGTGCGCTGCGTTAAGCGGGTACACGGCGCGGGCACCCGCGCGGCGTGATGTTTCATGTAAATTCATAGAGCAGCGCTGCGTAAGGCGGAACGCCCGTCACACGCGGCGCGGGCGACGGGGGTACGCTCGCGTGTCCGTGCGACGGAGCACGCGAGCGGAGATGTTTCTAGAAAATCAGTGAGCGCCGCTGCGTTATCCGTGTCGCACGCGCCGTGCTTGTACAATCAAGTTGATAAACATGAGTGATATTGATACGGAACGTGTTATTTTAGAAGTGCAATGTCGCCCCGCTTTATGGGATTTGTCTAACAACTTGTATAAAGACAGGGATGCGCGTCAAGCTGCATGGCTCGAGATTTGTAAAGAATTATACGAAAATTATGAGGACTTCAGTGACACAGAAAAAAAGTCAACAGGTAAATTCTTACTTTTTATTATGACTTTATAAATTTATTTACTACATACTTATTTACTTCTTTCATTTATTAAGGTGGGTACAGACTATATAACATAACATGTTATACGACATTGCTATATAACAAGTTTCAGATAATGTGGACACTGAATGATATAAAACATGTTAAAATAACATGTAGGTAATATGTTACATAGTCTGTACCCACCTTTAGGCTTAGTAAACATTTTGTATTTACTTATGTTAATTGTTATTTAACTATTGTATTGTGACCTCTTCACGAGCAAATTTTTTTTAACTTAAGTAAATAATCAATAAATACAGCGATCTTGCCACGATATCTTACCGTTTGTGGCAAAGTAATCAGCGAACTGATCTCGTATTGTATACGAGTTTCTTTGAACTAGCCCAAATCCATTTGTGATATCGCGGATATGGCGGGGTGTTATGACAACATCGCTGATATTACCGAGTCCGTCTCTTTTTCGTACAAAATTATGCATTATACAAATTGCTTTTATGAAACAAATGGCATGTTCTCTAGAAACGTTAAGTGGACGATGAAGTATTCGAAACTTATTGGCCATTATTCCAAAGGTTGATTCAATGTAACGTCTAGCTCTTGACAATCTATAATTAAATATTTTCTTTCTATGATCCATTGCAATAGCCCGCGCATATGGTCGCATAAGATGTGTAGACAGTCCAAACGCTTCATCCCCAACTATGACGTATGGCACTGGTGTGGTAGCTGCAGTATTGGTTGGTTTATTATTTTGTAGCACTGGCAATGATTTTGGAGGAGGAATATCTAATAGCTCATCCTGCATCTGTTGAAATAAAGTGCTGTTGGTGAAAACTGAAGAGTCAGATTCTTTACCTTGTATTCCAACATTTATGTAGGTGAATTCATAGTTTGCGTTACACATTGCAAGCAAGACAATGGAATAGTAATGTTTGTAATTGTAGTAAAGTGATCCGCTGTGAGGTGGTCTTATAATCCGTATATGTTTTCCATCTACAGCACCTAAACAGTTAGGAAAATTTGTGTTGCTTAAAAAGCCTTCTGCTATATCTTCCCATCGCATACGTGTAAATACTGGTATACATTCTTCTTTCAGTCTTTGCCATATAATTTGACAGACATCATTAACAATTTTTCGGATGGTAGATTGTCCCGCATGGTACGCCAAGTGCATATCCACGAAAGTATGTCCACTTACTAAGTACCTGTGAAAAATACAAAATTAATTTTTAAGTATGTATTATTTTTCATTTTTCAGAAAAAAAAATACAAGCGCGTTGGAAAACCGCGAGAGATTGCTATACGAAAGTCAAAGCTAGTAACAAGAAACTTAAGTCTGGTTCTGGTGCTAAAAAAGGAAAAGGGTACAGCTATTATAATATTATGACTTTTCTGGACTCTAACAAAAGAGTAGAAGGACAAGAATCTTTGGAAAATTCTCAGGACGACTCTTCGGGTCATACAAGTACACTTGAATTGTCCCAACACCCAATAGTTGACACTAGTGAGGTGTTAATACCTGAGACCAGTACATCTGGAAATGAAAATGACACAGCAAGCAGAGAAACGCAAAAACAATCAAAGCGTAAAAAGGCGTCGTCGCCGACTCCTTTTGAAATACAATTATTACAATCCATACAACACAAAAAGGACGAAGAAAATGATGAAGACTTGTCATTTTTTAAATCTATTATGCCAAACGTAAAAAAATTGTCTACATATCAAAAATTATTGTTTCGATCAAAGGTATTAAACTTATTAATTGAAATTGAAAGAGAAAATGTTATTACATTGGAGGATTTATCGAACATCGTAGTGACAAATGACACTCAAGCAGAACATTAATCCTATTATCAATTATTTACTGCATTTATACTCTATTTGAAGAAAGACAAAGATTGGAAGTAGCCTTATAATATTGTTAATTATGATAATTACAATGACTGTGATTTTGATTTACTTTACGTATGTACCTACACTACCAAATTGTTATACTTAGTTCTCATTAAAGTAATTGTAGATTAAAATATTGTTAATTATAATAAGTGATAAATCCAATCACTGTGATTTTACTGTTACTTATGATTATGATAAGTCCAATAACTGATTTGGTTGTATACATGCGTGATCTTGACTGACAAAATAAAAATATTTTATATCAAGAAAAACATTTTATTTACTTACCTTGCCGTTATTGCCAACCTCTCTATTGGTAATATAATTGATACACTTCTTACTTTAAGAGTATTAGCACTATGTTTCAAATATGGTTCAAGTTTCGAAAATAATTCATCAAATGTAGACGTTGACATTTTAAAATACTTAAAAAATCTCCTCTCATCTTCTCTTAATAGCGTAAACTTGGTTACAAATTCTCCACACAACAATCTGGACGAGACATATGGGCTGATTGGCTGCCGCTGTTGTCTACGTCGTCTTTTGGCTAGGTAGTATATCAACAAATAATCCATTATGAATCGACTGTACACCCGCACGTCTAAAATTGTACTGGCGGCGCTGCGTTTAGCGGGAGGTCGTTGCGGATACCCGCGACGGGCTATTTGTCCGCGACGGAGCACGACGCGGATGCCCGCGACGGATGCCCGCGTCGGATGCCCGCGCCGTGCACCCGCTTAACGCAGCGCACGGCCTAAGAGACTTGTCTATTTGCACAGACTCTACCTAAATTGAATGAATGGTTTGAAACTTGACACCTATGACATGCGTCTCCATTTTGACATTGTCATTTTAGTATTTTGTCTGTGCTAAGTGTATTCTAGTAAGTAGGTACTATGTTGTCTTATATTATACTAGCTGCTCCCCGCGGCTTCGCCCCCGTGGAAATCTATGTGTCAAATTGTTTAAATGATAAAAAGTATCCTATGTTAGACTCCTGGTTCTAAGCTACCTCTCCACCAATTTTCAGCTAAATCGGTCCAGCCGTTCTCGAGTTATAAGTGTTGTAACAAACACGACTTTCTTTTATAAATATAGTTTATATGTTGTGTTAGTGTTTAATAAATATTTTTCTTTCTTTGTCATGATAAAGCGGATTACTTGGCAGAAAAGAAATAAATAAAGAAAGCTTGCGATGCTTCCAAGAGACGGTTTTGGCAGAATTGCGTCAATCCAGACGCAGAGCCATCTAGCAAGAAATTGAAGTTGGGTTTCAGCTGTTGAGATCTCTTAGGGTCGGTACATATCTGACGGAAAATGCGTCGAGCGTATCATCGGTCGCATCTATTCGGTCAAATTAGACCTGCCACATTACGCGTCTAGTCAGTTCGAACAGCCTGTATGTAAAATAAAAGATCTCCACTGATGTTACCCCTAGTCTGAATACATCACACAAAAAATACACGTATCTCGACACGTTACGTCGGTTAAGTGTGAGAAGTTGAATGTTAAAAATAAAACTTCTGAAACTATGATGGTTATTAACACTAAAGTCATTTAAAACGGGATATTTACCATGATTTGATTTTTGAGTTTTCCAATCAGTGATCTTGGCGCATGAAACTGTGCCGAAATATTGGAAAACTCAAAAATCAAATCATGGTAAATATCCCGTTTTAAATGACTTAAGTTGAATTTTTTGATATACTTCCAAGGCAGCGTACGTTTCAACAAGTGTCCATTCCCCGCATCCCGCAGGATTTACTTTTAAGTTTAAACCAGCATTCATTTAACCCAGGTCGTCCAAAGTTACTAGGGCTGGGCAACCGCTTAGAAGATTAATTCCTTTACTCTCCAATTATATTTACCTGTTCTGGCGTAACGACCGAATTATCGACGCATTTTCCGTCAGATGTGTACCGACCCTTAGCCGCGGCATCAGACATGTCATATCATAAAAAAAACGTGCTGTATTAAAAATATTTATTTTACAATAATTATAAACGCTATGATACATCGTCTTTGAGACATTCGTATGGACAATACATTACAATAGAATTAGTTACAAGTGGAACCTCATCAATAGAAACAGTTATAAAATATATACTATATAACAAAACAGAATAAGATTGTTATTATGTAAGATTTAGATATAAGGTGTTATTTTGGGTACAATAAAGTGTTCATTCATTCATTCATTCAATAAGCACATACTCATTCCTAAAATCGACAGCGCCATCAAACTTAAAAAATAGTGATATGAAAGCACAAAAAACTGAAAGTGTAAGAAAATATAACGAAAAATTTTAGATTTAGGCTAATTTAGCGCATAAGCGCCCTTACAGTTCCGACTGTTAATATATCACATCTATTCTGTTTATCTAATTTTAATATATCACATCTATTCTGTTTGTCAATGTTTAAATTGTTTGTATAGATGACGTTCCACCTCCATATAAACATAAACATATAGTGCTTAACTTACAAATGATATTAAATTCAGTGCCAAATAACAGTGCCGATGACTGACGAAAAAAAAAATCTACGGTAATATAAATCAGAAAGGGACACTTTGTGAATCTTGACTGGTATTAAGTTAGCCATGATTTTAATGTAGAACGAACTTGCCCCGCTTTGCATTTAGTTTTATAACTGCGCGGGAAAGTACACGACTCGGTAAACGTAGTGCAGGACGCCCTCCGACCAGGTGGGATGACGACCTGCGAAAGACTGCATGCAGTAGATGTTATGCTGGATGCGTCAAGCTGAAGACAGGGCGCTATGTCGCTCATTGGGGAAGGCCTATGTCCAGCAGTGGACTAAGATAGGCTGATGATGATGAGCGGGAAAGAACAAGCTGAAATTAACTGTATTGCGTTGCTTTTAGAATCTAAAATATGTTTTTTCCAGATACAGAAAGATATGCCAGACAAACGAATGTATTTTGATTGGTTCCTAGGGCACTTCCTTGGTCTGACCCAGAAAAAAAAACGTGTCCAAGAGTCTACTTTGATATTTCATATTTAAAAGATATGCCAGACAAACTTATGTATTTTGATTGGTTACTGTGTACTAGCTTAGTCTGACATCTCGCTCGTTTGTATTGTATAGAAAGAGAGCCAGGACACTATATATATATGTCGAATCTATTAAAATCGACTAATAAATTGTCACCCTGAGTCCCGGAAGGAAGCCGTGGGCGAGGTCGGCCAAGAAAGCGCAGACGAACTTAACGCCTTCCTCGGAGATTGGTGGGAGATCGCACGTGACCGCACTGAGTGGAAAGATTTGGGGGAGGCCTTTGCCCAGCAGTGGGACGAATCAGGCTAAAAAAATAAATAAATAAGGGCGCTATGGCGTTCATTAGGGGACGCTTTCGTCCAACAGTGGACTATAATACGTTGATGATGATTAGAATCGATTAATAATTTGATTATTGAACAAAAATACAAACCGACTTCAAATTTCTTAGTATTTACACATAATTAAGGACTACGCAATTTTAGTGTTGCCTGCATCTAAAATAAAATCAGTCAAGTTTCAAACAAAGCATAGATATTAATGGAGACATACAATATATTTAACTAGGGGCAAATTAAATAAAACATCAATACCTAATAACAGAAGTAACATGTGGTCCCAAAATACAAATGAGTAAGAGAAGCAAATACAAAATGTTCTATACACCTATGGGGATAAAATACAGAAACTACTCCAAAAAATGGTGCAAAAATAGCTGAACACCACGTGTTCAGGTGTTTATGAATTGGCAATTTAAAGATGACGCTAAATGCTCACTTATTACTACAAATTATTTATAAGCTAAATTAATTTTAATTACAGCGATGGTGTCCATAATTTTATAGATTTAGTTAAAATGGTTATTAATTAAAAAAACTTATGCTATAAAAGACGTTACATAGAATAATACTATTAATCGGAATTACCAACGCCACGATTAATAAATTGAATCTTCTATAAATCTTTGACTCACTAAATAACAATTTTTTACATAGACTAAAAAATTTATGATAAATATGGTCCGATCGGCCCTCACGCGAGTCATCAATAGTTTTGATTAAGTTTTACTGAATATAAAATATGCTTGAGAGCGGTTTCGCACTACGTCCGATCCGGAACCGATCCGAACCCGTGAAAATATGGGTCTAGAAAACTCGGACCGAATTCTGATATTGCTTACGCACTAGTTCGATCTCTGATACATACCTCTCTTCTCGTACGCAGCTCGGATTCAATTCGGAGGCAGTGCGCGAGTGATCATACAAATAATAACTACTATGGCTATTTCTGTCCGTCAAAAATCTCCGAAACGGAGATTCTAGAATGACGGAAAGAAGTCGGATGACGGAAATCGGATGTAGTGCGTAAATTACCATAGAAATAGTTCTACTACTACTCCGGACCATATTTTTACGGATTCGGATCGGTCCCGGATCGGACGCAGTGCGAAACCGCTCTAATGCGTATAATTAATATTTTGGCCCAGTGCTGAAGCTAAGCCGCAAGGATTAATAATGATTTTGTTAAGTATTATTTAACTGGGAAAGTATGCGATACCCAAATTCAGAGGGAAAGCTTTATTTCTACTAAATAATGGCTAATTATTTGTAAAAACTTTTCGGTATAATAATGTATTTGATAAGCGTAAGTTATTCATAAAAAAACTTTTAAATTTGACTGACTTTTCTTATTGTTTCTTCCAATACAATGTAATAATGACTATACATGAAACTGTTAGCGGTTATAGGTAAAGTTTATATGTATTTTTTTGTCTTCTGGTCACACTGTCCCAGTTAAAAAAAAAACAAGGGACGATGTAAATAACGAATATCTTTGCGAGTTATCAAAGCAGTCTCAAAATCACTTTGAAAAGTTGTTGAACCTTGAAAAGTATTTGTATATCTAAAGTTACCAGATTAAAAAACTATATGGTGGAAGCCACGACGAGTATTTGGCGTATATCTGAATTATTCTGAATATAGCAACACTAGTAGATATTATAATAAGGCATTCTGTGTATTTTCAAAATGGCACCGTTTGAATTGACCAATCGTAAGCGTTTCTGTGTTAAATTGGTTAAAAATCTACCCCTTTACTCACAAACCAACCTAAACTGACCCAAGTTGAGAACGGTTTATAGGTAAACGATGTGTAGATAAATATTGGTCATGTGATTAAGACATGCTATCTCGCTTAGATCATAATATATTAAATATGTTCTAAGCGAGACAGCATGATATTTTTAATCACAATGTTTACCTTCACGACGTATATGGGGCTAAATTTTAAATCTAGTTAATAATAACTTGTATAAAAACCTAACCTAATCGTTAATGCAACAGCACAATACTAAGATAAACTCAGCAATAACCTATGGTATTTCTAAATATTATAAGTTGATATTATAAATAATAACAAGACAATTCGAGTCTGTGTGCGCTTTAATGCATTTGCAATGCGCCTTTAATATAATGAAAATTTAGAAATTAGCATTTTGCGATAATTTATATAATAATTATATATATTTATTTCATAAAACAGTTATTTTTTTTTTGAATAATGTACAAATGATTATGATAATTTATAAAATTGGTAGAATTTATAGATTTTATGATAAAAGTACAAGTGTTCGTCGTGTAGTAAGTACTCTTTGATTTGTATTATATTAAAACAATTTATATAATAATCCTATATATTTTTTTTATAAAAATGCAAAAAATTTTTGAATAATGTACAAATGATTATGATAATTTATAAAATTTGTAGAATTTATAGATTTTATGATAAAAATACAAGTGTTCGTCGTGTAGTAAGTACTCTTGGATTTGTATTATATTAAAACAATTGATATAATAATCCTATTATATTTTATTTCATAAAAAAGCTATTTTTTTTATAATGTACAAATGATTATGATAATTTATAAAATTGGTAGAATTCATAGATTTTATGATAAAAACACAAGTGTTCGTCGTGTAGTAAGTACTCTTTGTATTATATTAAAACAGGAACTAGTACATGGTATATATATGTTTATTCTCATTTGATTGAATATAACCTAGAACAAAATACATCAAAATTACTCAGCTAGTCATGTTATTGGAACTAAAAGTTGCATTAAAATTAGTTGTAAAAACCCTTTTCATGTAAGAAATAATCACTCTAAGCGTACTTTCATAATAAAATCACTAGTCTAAATAAGGAAAATCGGCTTAAATTCGTATTTTTATAATAGTAGATCATGGCGTTTATAAAAACGAAATTATATAAAAAAATTTATTAATATTGCATTTCTTGTATGACATTCTCATACATTTTTACACATAATATTCATAGAAATAGCTTCGTCTCTTTTTGCCCCCATTCGAAATAGTAGAATGAGAAGAGACAAAATTATATGATAATTGGAGTTTTGTGACCAACATTTTATGTGCACGTATTTTTGACATCTAGGTATCTTATCACATAATAAAGATTCATCAGATATTTAACAAATCGAGAAGTTTAATAACTTTCATCACACTGGGCATTGCATTTATTTATGACATGAAACCTGCTCATGTATTTTTGACCGCTATGACTGCTTACCTACTTCTAATCACTGTCACCACCAAAATGCTATCCTTCCCCAATACGCAAAAATACGTGCACATACCAATCAACTACATACTACGCAAACAGTCATTAGGCCTTCGCCATTCTTTCCTGTTCCGCCTTTCTTCTTTTATAAATAAAGGGCACAGCCGACCAGAGCGCAGCGCCCCCTATCAACACAAACCCAAGAGTTATAAACAAAGACTTATAAGACTTCGTATATTCGAACCATAGACCACACAATGGCGGCCCGATTAACTGCAAAATACCGTTCACAAATAAGCTTATACCGTACGAAGACATCAACCGTTCCGTACCTAACATTTCCGTCATCACTAGTGCTGTCACACCAACGTTAATGCCCGAAGCGAGGCCGAAAATAGAGCAGAACGTACTTATAGCCGAATAGCTCGTCACTAACGGCATTATAGCTAAGCTAATCCCGGACAAAAGCAGTCCTGATATAAAGAAATATCGCTTAGGGGTGGACACTACATCAGATAAGGCCGAACCGCCGATTCGGCCTACTAAATCTAAAGCCGAAATAATTGACAGTAGATATGCTCCCAGACTCTTATCGAACCCGCATTCCTTCGCGTAAGACGGCACGAGAATTATAAAGTTGGTGTACGATATAGCGGACGTGCAATTCGATATTAAAATCACCAAGTAAATCGGATCCTTCAGTAAATTAACATCGAAATATTTACTAGGCTCCTGCTTCAAAGTGGTATCCTTCGGGCGCTTCTTGAAACCACAACAGTAACTTATAGGCGCCAAGCTACCCGTGACAGACTTTAGACTAAACTGCGAAGCGAATTCGCTCGGCTTCTCAAACGCCGAAAGCGTCGACCCATGAAAAGGCGTCGACATATACTGAAAACTAGAAGTCGACGGGCTTCGTTTCGGCGTTTTCGGCACCTGCAGCTTCTTTAAAAACGCCTCCTGACTGTTAACTCTAGAAGTTTTGCCTTCCGGAACGGACTCTAGTAGTGACGGGTTGCTTGGAAGATGCGATTTGCTAGCAATATTCTGTAAGGCGTTCTTAGAATTTACCGGAGTCGATAGTTTCTTCGGTCTATCGATGTTCGAGGCAGCACTAGCGGACCTAGCGAAGTCTTTGGCGGGGGATACCCGTTCCTCTAGATGGGCGTTGGATTTGTTCTGGAAGATGGGTGGGGAGCCGTTCTGCTTGTCGCCTGGCGTGTCATCTGGGGTGTAGATCTGAGTCTCTGGGGGATTCCCCTCGGTTATGTCGCCTATCTCCTCTTCAGCGAACGGTTCGAGCTGAAAAGGGAAAAGTAAATAGATATTAATCTTTAGCAGAAAAAAATATTAAGTCTTGACAAAGATTGTGAATTAATTATCTTAAAGTTAACTATTTATTTTAGATTGTACCTATTTTATATATTATAAGCTTGTTTATTTTAATTATTGATTAATTGAGCGACCAATGAATCACTGCGGTTTAATATTTGAACACCTGCTTGCGGGTTGCATACATGTTGTCACATGTATTCAACCCGCAAGTATTACACCCACGAAACATGTACATGTCAGGACTTATAACTAGAGTGGTGTCCCATTCTAGTTATAAGACCTGACATGTGCAATTAATAATGTATTAAGCAAGTAAATGACCTGATTTGACAGTTTCACACATCAATAACCTTTTGTCTGCGCAGCCTTGCGCGCAAGTGACAGATCTGCGGTGGGTTTTCGTGGGTGTTCGGCGCGTGGTATATGATTGATGATTACTTTATATTTAACTGTCACTATGTAGTATCATGAATGCATACACGACATACTTTACTAACTACTAAAATTCAATACAAAAAAAATATACGTGAGATTCGTCAAGACCACCCTCTCCCCCACGTGAGATTGTATGAGGTTTGGGTTTAAAGTGGAGATGGGCTGGGCATATGATAAGAGAGAAGGAGAAATGGACGAGACTAATAACTGAATGGCAACCACGAGATAGCAAAAGAAAAAGAGGCAGACAGACTAGAAGATGGGAGGACGACATTAGAAAAGTGGCGGGTCCAATATGGACCTGCATAGCGAAAGATAGAATAGAGTGGAAATCTTTAGAGGAGGCCTATGTCGAAAGACAAGCTGAAATACAGAAACGACCGTTTACCGATACTTAATTTATGTAAAAAGATAAGTAACTGATAAAGTAAGCATATTTGTAAGACAACTGTAAAAACATTGTAAAAATTAATTCAGCAGTAGGGCTATTTTATTTATTTATTTTATGTAGTATCATACCTTCATGAGCTTGAAATATTCTAACCCATCGAACAATAATTGTTATTTGTTTACTGATGGGCCAAGGTGAGCAGAGATTCGGTTATTTGTGGTTCTGTTTACGGGGCGTCCTTTAATAACGAGAGGCGTTTAGGGGGCGGAAGGGGTAAACCCAAACCTCACACAATCTCAGGTGGGGGAGAGGGTGGTCTTGACGAATCTCACGTATATATTTTTTGTATTGAATTTTAGTAGTTAAGTATTTTATTGTTCAATTTTCTTGTGTGATTATGTACTACGTTCTTAATAATCATAAATACTAGTCCTAACTAGTCTTAAACGATCAAAATTATGAGCGAATTGTTTTGTATGTATTACCAACGCAATCAAGCACAGATTATCTTATTTACATTAAAATAATGCATTATAAAAATCTCACATGTGTTTAACACTTTGACTGCGATTTTTTTCGACGACTACGATAGAATAGAATAGAATAGAATAGAATAGAATAGAATAGAATAGAATAGAATAGAATAGAATAGAATAGAATAGAATAGAATAGAATGAACACACAAAAAAGACAAACGATCTTTATTTTAACCTAAAAAATTAGTGCTGCCGCTCTACACAGCAGCGGTTGTGTTGCGCCGCACATGCGTTTCGTTCGAAAAATATTACGGCTGTGCTGAGTCACAAAGATCTGTATTTTCTCAGCCGCTGCGCTAGTGAGGATTTACGCATATTAGTCACTTGTAGAAAACACATACCGTGTGATTTCAACAATAAAAGTGTTAAGGTATGGGTTCGAGCGAAATCTCACGATATCTCACCAAGGAGAGGGCGGGGGGGTCGAAAAGTCGCCAAAATTACACGCAATTAATGGATGCCTCCATACTGGGTTTCACACACTATTAATAGGCCCTAAGGTGAGCAGAGCTTCTGTTATGGGTCTGTACCTATCAGCAGGCCAAGCACGACGATTGTTCTCTAGGGTATAAATTATATAGCATCGTCATACATTGCGTACATTATTGAAGTTGAAGTAATGAATTTCAAATATTTTAAGCAGCGGGAATCGAACCCGGTACCTTTTGCGTTACCTTATAATATATAATATATATAATATATAATAGAAACTTTAACTAAAACTTAAACTTTAACTTCAATAAAAACATTTAGTTATACGGAAATTGTTTTGGCTATGTTAGCAACACTTTTCTAAACTTGTTATGTTTACATCTAGGTCTACAATCTGGTTCAATACTGTAACTCTATTATTTAATGCATAAATGTGATTGTAAACTGCTTTTTTAACTTATTACAATAAATAAAATAAAAAATAAATAAATAATCCTGGAAAATCCACACGAAACAATTCGTGTACCAGAAATATCCCTAAGGACTGGCTTCTTAGAAAAGGTTGAAAAACACAAACAACTGGGTAGGAAAAATACATGATTTATTAATTAACAGCGTCAACATTTTATTTGATAACCATGACAGCCTTAAAACATAGCCTTTAATAGGAAAGATAGAGGAGTCTTCATCAAATAAAATATGTCATACAACTTAAGCGACCCGTGACCCGAGAGCAAATGAAAATGAAAAGTTTTTTATTTATTTAACACTTTGACTGCGGTTTTTTTTCGACGACATCGATCTTTTTTTTAACCTAAAAAATTCGTGCTGCCGCTCTACACAGCGGTTGTGTTGCGCCGCACATGCGTTTCGTTCGAAAAATATTACGGCTGTGCTGAGTCACACACGGATTTGTATTTTCTCAGCCGCTGCGCTAGTGTGGATTTACGCATATTAGTCACTTGTAGAAAACACATACCGTGTGATTTCAGCAGTCAAAGTGTTAAGCTTACAAATAAGCACTTAGACAGGTCATATTTTATACTATTCATTATTATCAATTAAATTATTTTATAGTTCACTTCAATTTTTTGTCCACCAGTTGAAGAAGTGAGAAGAAACCACTAGTATGTTCATAACTTATGTGTCTAGTACATTGCTTATCTGTAAGTTGGTAGATTTTGAGTTGGAGCAAAACACGTTCCAAGGTGGTGAGTATCTGTCGCAGCGCATCAGCATTGCCATACAGCGGGGCAATGCAGCCAGCGTCGCGGGGACGCGCCCAGACTGGTATTGATTTGGATCAGTTGAGCTACCAGTAGATTGTTTGCAATAGTCTGCAGTTAGCTCAATTGTTTCAATAGTAAATACTAGGTATAGTTGTTTCTATTATTTTATTGTAACTTTGTTTGATGATAAAGATTTTAACAGAATGTCCACAGATGAAAGACTGCTTTGCTAATGTCAACTGATGAAAAGTAGGTATTGCTCTAATATTTTATTTCTTACTAGCGGACCTTCCCGGCTTCGCACGGTTTTAGTACGGATCCCTAACTTTTTTGAAAACATAATATAGACTATCTTCACCGGGGATAGTGTAGCTTCCCAACGGTGAAAGAATTTTTCAAATCGGTCCAGTAGTTTCGGAGCCAATTTTTTACAAACAAACAAATAAAAAATCAAACCTTTCCTCTTTATAATATTAGTATAGATAGTATATATGTGAATTTCTCAGAAAATTTACGCTTTAGGACACTATATTTATATGACATATTTTATTTGTATGAGTGTCCTCATTTTCAAATATTTAACTTACAATTTACGCCGCGTCTTTAAAGATAAAAAAGAAGAAATACAAAGTTGTTGTAGTTTTCAACTAAGATAATTTTTTAAGGTCTTAAAAATAAATTAAATTAATAATAACATATTTCAGCTATATTAACGCATTCACTGCCGACATGTGCCTCATGGGCCATAGAAGTGTTAATTATGTCAAAAATACTAAATTACTATTTGGTATTCACAGCAATACCAAAGAATTATAACAAAATAGTTAGTAGGTAAAAAAAGTTAAAATTTTAAATTTAAATTCAGTACATTTTCAGTCCAATAAAAATAACCTAATGGGATATAAATTTAAAAACAATTAAAAACTATCAGTACAACAAAAATGTATATAAAGGCAAGAAAAAAACTTTTTAAGGCACACTTGTGAAAACCTATTGCATTTATTTTTAAGTTTTTTGTGATTTTTTGTATCAAATAACTACTAAAACTAAGAATTCAATGTCTAATAAAGTCTATTTAAAACTATTTTTGGTGTTTGAGCTAATGACAGTGATGCATTGATTAACAGATAACGTTATAGAAATAACGGTTATAACAACTGTCAATAACGATACAACATGTAACCGTTATTTAATAATAATTAGCTATCTTAGCATGGTAACACGATTGATCCTAACTAATGCTCTATTGATAATTCATCTTATCTTCTCAGTAGCTATTAGAAGCATCTTGTATTTGATTTAATTTTAAGTTAGCAACTGATTGAAAAAAAAAACAATTAGTAATATAAGCAAGCTTAAAACTACATTAAACATAGCAATAACAGTTTTAATATATAAAATAGCGTCGAAAACACAACCTGAAATTCGTTGGTTAAACTTTCTGAGCCTTCTCAAGTTCGAGTTTAGCTTTATTTTGCTTCTGCTTATTTATCAAAGGCATAAACAGCCAAAGCGAAGCACCGCCCAGGAAAATGATACCAAAAGTAACGAACATAGAGACGAAATTCCTCTGCCTCTCGAACCAAATACCGCAGATCGGTGGGCCGATTAGTTGCAGAATACCGTTCACGAACAAACTGATACCATAAGTCGACATAAGTCTATCAACACCTAAAATTTCAGCCATAACCAAAGTGGTTACGCTGTTATTCACCCCAGAAGCAAGTCCGAAGAACGCACAAATAATACTCAATGTCAAATAGGATTCTAAAAATGGTATAATAATTAAGGCTATACCAGAAAATACTAAACCACCGACGAAGAAGAAGCTTTTAGGTATTATATCGAGATCACACAACGCTGAGCCTCCGATACGTCCGACTAGGTCCAGAGCTGAAACCGTACTGAGCAAGTACGCACCTCTCGCTTTATCAAAGCCGATATTCTGCGCGTGCGACGGCAACAGAATAATGAAATTAGTGACTGATATAGCAACCGTACTACTGGATATAAGAATGACCAAATAGGTTGGATCAGTCAACAAACTGAGATCGAAGAATTGATTCGGTTTGGCATCTTTCTTGGCTTTCTTTTTGCAGCAGAAGCAGCAATAGGCAACGTCTGATACACTCTCCGTAATAGACTTTAGTGAGAACTGAGAAGCGAATTGGTTCGGCTGATCAAAAGCGGATAAGGTCGACCCGTGGAACGGCGTAGACGGGACATAGGCGAAGCTAGACGTAGAGTAATTCCTCTTCGGACCGGCTGAGCTTAAACGCCTACCAAACGCTTCTTGGGAACCCAACCTCCTGACTTCTGAACCTATTGACGCAGAGCTATAAACAACTTTTGGTATTGGACGTGAAGCGGATAGCTTTCTCTTTGACATATTTTGTCGTAACTCCTTTTGTGATGGAACAGGGGTAATGTGAGATTGAGATGGAATTTTGAACGGTTTTTCTTGTGATAGTTTCTCGTTGGTTGTGATACGTGGTATTTGCGCCATTGTTACGTTTGATTCGTCGGGTTCTTCCTCTTCGAAGAGTATGTCATCCTGAAAAGAAATTGGTTTGGATGATTGCTATTTTAACTACTAATTGCTATTTGAAACAGTTAAGAATACAGATAAGTGTGATCTGTCGTTGTCTTCTAAGATTTTTGAAGCGTTGGTTGAAGCTTATTCTTTGTTAATAATGCCGTGAGTGCTATTACTAAACTACATAGTTATTTTGTTTGATTTTTGCACATAATATACTTAATTTATCACAGTTCGATGAATTTGTAACTATTGCGGTTGTGTTTATTCGATAATCATTAATACGTGATCACCTAGCGTGTCTACACTACTCAGATCTAATCAAAGGTTTCAGCCACATGAAAAGCAACTCATAATCACTTTCGTTTCTAAAAGCTATCTTTAAAACGCGTTATCTGCAGCTACCGTGAAAACCGTTGCGTTATTTGGTGTTTGAAAATGAAACTGTTTATCGCTGTTAGTGCTCGAAATTTAGTAGAAAGAAAACATAGTAAAAACTATATACGAAAAAATTGCGTAATTTTTTCGCGCTCATGTAGCAGAGCCTGTAAGCGTTCAAGGAAAGTGATTATTTACAACTTCATAAAGTTCGTAATAGTTAGTTTTTTTAACAGATGTTGTATTTAAATGTTAATTATTGGAATTTAAAATTATGATCTCAGTTTTGAGGTTTGGATTAGTATTATTGTTAACGTATGAGAGAAGCTTTAAGCCCATCAACCTTTTCAAGTTATAGAGTTATTATTAAGCTGCAAATCAATATAATAACACTTACTGGCAATGTTCTACGCGACGGCCAGATCAACCGTGTTCACTGACTTAACGTTTCGTGGTTAAGAACAGCTATCATATTCAAGAACAAGACAAATATGTATAAACTTTTCGTTAATTGACGAAATCACAGTTAATTCTACGCCACTAAAGCTAACAACAACACACAACTAGCAAAACACATCACAACATACATAAAACACGTTATAAGCCAGCAATAATATAACGATAATTTCGTTAGATATTTCTGAAGATATGTTATTTAACTGCTAAATAACGACGCCGATAAAGATAGTATCGTTGTAACGGTAATAGTTGTGGCTTATAACGCATTTTGTAACACAATAATAAATAAATGAATTTGCTTACTTTACTTTATGTAATGTTGCGATGACACCGTCTATATCCCACATTTGTATTGCGAAATAACCGGTTTCATTTTCAAAACAACACTAGTCATAACTCACAGCACGATAACGCTACAAAACGTTGCGTAACGGAAAAACCGTTATAGGTTTTTGCTTTGGCGGTTTAAGCAGTGACTTTAAAAAAAGCTAGTAAGAAGCGTTATTTAAAAAAAACATTAACAAAATATTTATTTAATTATTAAATATTTTTTATAATGCGAATAATTACGCGAATGTACTATAATAACTATCCTATATTACTATACTACCTGGGACAAATGTTTGTACATCTGCAAATATTAGTTCCGAGTGATGTGGGTATTTTCTTTGTATAATAAAAACAAAATCTATCTATATGTATTATGCATATCTGTCGTCTAGGATAAAATAACACAAGCTCTGCTTAGCTTGGGGGCTAGATGATGCCATGTGGATTGTCATTATTTATTTCATTTTATATTTGGTAAGCAAGTTTACAGAAGTGTAAAACTTGATCATTGTGTATTTGTAATGTAGGCATACAACTTTTGATCTTAACGTACGACTACATGCATACGAGCGGAACTGCACTGAAGCGGAACTGCGCGGCACGACGCGGCCAATTATTATTTGTATGAAATCGTCTGAGATAGAAAACACTACGCGTCAACTTCGCGGCTTTTTTCGCAAAGTGCCGCATCGCGCAGTTCTACTAACGTGTAGTGCGTTTGAACCTCTAAGGCAGCGGTCGGCAACACGCGGCCCGCGGGCCACATGCGGCCCGCGGACGTCTTACTTGTGGCCCGTGAATGTTTTGTAAATAAGTTATAAATATCAAAATAAATGCATTAAATAATGAGTAAGCGCGCCTCTTAAGAACGCGCTTCGCCCTGCCCTGAAAAAGGCAAATCTATTCCAGAGCTAACAGATACTCAATGGTTAATATAATAGACCTTGGATTTTTGACAGATATAACTCATTAATTAAATACACTGAATGTAAGGCTTCAAGGTAAAAACAAACTTATCTCTGACATGCACACTTTACGGTGGTTATTTTTCAAGCTATAAAGCCTAAACATATAAACATGATGTGAGTATTACGTGTACGAATTAAATTCCGTCTGTTTTAACAATTTTTAATAGCATTTTTATTTTTTCTATGGGATATGACCAATTATACGTAGGTATATTGAGCTTCTAGGGTTAATGTCACAAATACGGCCCGCCTTTACTTTATTTTGCCACCTTGTGGCCCTTGCTTGCCAAAAGGTTGCCGACCACTGCTCTAAGGGAATCACAAAATCGTTCAGATTCTCCCAAACTAATCTATATTAAAACGTTTCAGACACTACAGCATTCTACAGTATGACTTAAAAATTCCTTATGCTGTACAATATCTATTGTTATGAGTACCAGCTTCTTTCCGCAGCCTCCCACTCGTTTTTTTTAATAATAAGTAAGCATATATGTTATTCAGGACTTCAGGAAGTCAGTTAAAAAGAACTTTTAATTGAATAGTCAATTTAATTGTATTGGTTAGGAAGAATAAGATATAAAGATACATAGTTCTTACCTGCGGTCCGTCCTCGATTTCCTCGACATCTTTGTATTTCCTCTGCATGTGTTCCTCGACGGGTTGAAAGAGAAGTGCCGCCGCCCATACGTTCAGCATTATTCCGCCCAGGATTAGAACTGCGCCCCTGGATACAAGATATTATGTTATTTACTTGGCATGTGTTATGTGTGTGTATTGTATGTGCATAGTTAAGGATTATAAAGATAAAGATCATTTATTTGCATAAACATATTGTGTTATTAGATGTTACAAACAGGTAGGTATCAAATATGTTTTACCGATTACGGTGTACAAATTTAGAGAGATGGCATGAAGTCTCTGTTATTATAATTATTATTTAACTTATAGAACTTATTTATGTAAGTTAAGAAAATCAATAGAAATAATGTCATAAAATATTTAAAAATCCGTAATTACAACATGCAATAGTTGTATAATATAATATATTTTCATTAAAAAGTTAGAATTTATCATTTAAAAAGTCGTCAATCTTATAATAACATTTGTCAATTAAAAATAATATAGGTATAAGAACATTCTGATATTGAATAACTGGGATCTAGGTACATAGTACAAATTTTATGTAATTTTTCGACATGTCTAAGTGCTTTAAATAAGTTCAGCTAGACTAGACCATACACTTACTTGTATCCGTAAGTCTCGAGCAGGTATCTCAGCACGGGCGGTAGAATGATGCTTCCAAAAGCTGAGCCCGACATGCAGATACCGTTGGCAAGGCCTCTGAGTCGCACGAAGTATGACGTCACTATGTATACTGTTGGAGGGAACGCGAGGCCTGCGCCTGTGCCTACCATCGCGCCGAAACTGGAAAGAAACGGTGTATTTAATGTTTTGGTTATGGTATATATTATTAGGGACAAAAAGAAACTAATTTAGTTCTCCCTTATAAAAATCTCTCAACATCGCTGTAGGGCTTTTAATTCACTCACCATGATGAAAAAATGACTCTTAACTGCCTAGTGTTGAAAGAGGTATATAAATACGTATACTATTCAATTTATGTTATGGTAAATAATGCTATTTTTGTGTATGTTACTGACAATTGAATTTATTTTGCACATGATGTATTTTTCTTGAGGACATTTGTGATTGTATTTTATTTTATTTTGCTTATTGACATGTACTATATTGGATTATTTTTTGCTCATTGATGTGTATATTAGATTACTAGTTTTATTAAATTTGATGCTTGCTATTAATTAAGTTGACTACACTATTGTATACCTGTAAATATAGCTGTAATACTTTGAATAAATACAAATGCAAATACGTGGGAGGGTTTATGCATTTTTATTTTATTGCATTAATAGGTACTTTACCTTCATTAGATCATTACAGACATAACAAAAACAATTAATCTTAAGTTTGTACAAAGAAGATTGTATTTCGAATATTTTCTTTATCTTCATTTCTTTAATTATTTTACATGTATTTAAGCTGTAGGCTTAAATTAAATAAATTAAGTAATTACTTTTGACAACGTGACTATAGTAACAGTTTTACTTACCTAAAATACATGTTCGGTATTTAGACAACGCTATTTTTGTAACGGTTTTGCTTAACTAAAATACATGTTAGGTATTTAGACAACGTTATTATAGTAACGGTTTTGCTTACCTAAAATACATGTTAGGTATTTTGACAACGCTATTTTTGTAACGGTTTTGCTTACCTGAAATACATGTATGGTATCGATGTTGCAAAACTGCTCATTATCATTCCGAAAGCTGCAAAACTGCCACCTATCAGCGTCACTGTTTTGTACGACCATTTCACGGATAGAATAGATGATAGGGGTCCTGGAAAGAAACGTTATTGGTGTGAAATTGGTTGAAAATAACTGTTATTTGGTTGTGATTAGGGTATAAGCTATATACCCTAATCACAACCAAATAACAGTTATGCGTGCGTTACAAAAAGTACAAGCCTGGAAAAACACGTTATTGATATCAATTTGGTTAAAATTATTTGTTTCCGATTAGGGTATTGCTTTGCAAAAATGACATTTGGGGGCATCTATTAATTACGTGATTTTGAAACACAAAAAGGGGATTCATAAAGAGGTGCTCTACTGTATTGACGCCCTAACAACTGTCAAAGATTGTCATTGGATACACTACAGATTTCAAAGACATAGGACATAATGATGTATTTAGGATGATGTTGGGACTGCCTCGATATTGCAGTGCACCGGGAATGTTTGCGGAATATGAGACGGATGGCTTTGCTGCCATTCTCCGTAAAAAGCCAGCATCCCTGATGCGCAGGGTACGCGACAGCCCCAACACCATCCTAAAAACTATAGCAGGTAGAATCACCTTTGGAAATTTATTTATTTATTTATTTAATTATTAACTAGCACGATTACTTATATTACAACCAATTACACTAGCTAATTACAATACCTATACATATATTAGAAAGAATAAATTAAACAAACAAACTCAAAATATTACTATCATTCATCTCTCTCGCAAAACCTCAGGCACACCAACATAATATCCTTCCATTCGTCCGCAAATATATCACAGTCCGGGTTCTGTTCAAGAAGTCTGTTGAGGAAATGTGTCATGGGAGAGTTATTCAATTTAGTGTTTAATTTACTTAAATTATTTAACCCTAGTAATAAGCTCTCAATATATTTAGTAGCAAATTATGGATCCCAGTTATCCGAAATAAAAAGTTTATATTTATTAGTTTTTTTTTTATAAGAGTAAGCGAGTAAGATCATACCTAAACTACTGTAGAGGAAGTAGCACAGAGCGACAATGCCCGAAGAGGCGGCGGCGCTTGACTCAAACACGTCGTTGAACTCGACGAGAAGCACGCCGAAGGACTTTATGGTGCCGGGGATCAGAATGTTCACTAATGTTGCACCTGGAATAAAATAAATAAAAATTAATAATGCTGGACAATAGTGGTGGGTCGTTGACTATTTTTGCGTTAACACTTTGACTGCGGTTTTTTTTCGACGACTGCGATCGATTTTTTACCTAAAAAATTCGTGCTGCCGCTCTACACAGCGGTTGTGTTGCGCCGCACATGCGTTTCGTTCGAAAAATATTACGGCTGTGCTGAGTCACAAAGATCTGTATTTTCTTAGCCGCTGCGCTAGTGTAGATTTTCGCAGATTAGTCACTTGTAGAAAACTCATACCGTGCGTTTTCAGCACTCAAAGTGTTAACGAAACGAAATCCTTTTTTATAATTGGTCAACCAGTTGAAAAAACGGTCGACGTTTAACTGGTTCATTCGTTGAACTACGAACGAACCAGTTAAACGTCGACCGTTCGTTCGTAGTTCAACGAATGAACCAGTTAAATGTCGCGACCGTTTTTTCAACTGGTTGATCGTCGACTGGTTTTCGTAAACTGTTGTTCGTTTGCGTTGCGTTTATCGTTGACGTTGAATGAAAAAACCTGTTCGTAGAAATAACTAGTTTTGCCGCAATAAGAAAACAGTCGACACGTTGGCTGTAGAAATACAGTTTAAAAAAACGTTTCGTCGATTTAACGCTCACCACTACTGGACAATCACACAGCATTATCTAGCTAGCCCCATGGTAAGCAGAGCTTGTGTTATGGGTACTAGATAACTGATATACATAATACAATACATTACATAGATAGATATTTTTTATTATATATAGAAAACGACCAGAACACCCGGAACAAATATCTGCAGATCGTACACACATTTGTCCCGAGGCGGGAATCGAACCCGCAACCTCCTGCGTCGCAGGCGGACCTTCGCCCACCGTGCCACATCGGTCGTCAGTGAATGGAGGATTTATAATTAGATTATAAATCAAAAATAAACAAATAGCTCATTTTCAAAGAAACTTACAAAAAACACCTTTATATGAACACAAGATTAGATAGGTCTTAGATTTGAGTGGTTACTATTTTTGGTGGATATAACAATTAATAATAATATTAATAATGCTGGACAATCCACACAGCATTATCTAGCCCCATGGTAAGCAAAGCTTGTGTTATGGGTACTAGATAACTGATATACATAATACAAATACATTACATAGATAGATATTGTTTTTTTATTATACATAGAAAACGACCAGAACACCCGAAACAAATATCTGCAGATCGTACACACATTTGTTCCGAGGCGGGAATCGAACCCGCAACCTCCTGCGTCGCAGGCGGACCTTCGCCCACCGCGCCACATCGGTCGTCAAAATGTCCAATGTCGTCCAACTGACAATGACCCCCGCTCTAGGCTAGGCCTGTTGCGTGGCGTATCGAATACATAGTCTGTTTGCCATGATGTTTGGAAACTTATAAAATGCGCAAAAAATAAAACTAAAGCCAATGAAACAAAGTAAGAGCTACAATGGTCATGCGTAATAAGAACCTACTATAATATACTACTAAATACTATGTTACGGCCATATTTCGCGAAGAACCGACGGCCGCTGGGGCAAACGTGTTCTTGAGTGGAGACCGCGACTCGGTAAACGTAGTGTAGGACGCCCTCCGACCAGGTGGGATGACGACTTGCGAAAGACTGCAGGTAGATGCTGGATGCGGCAAGCTGAAGACAGGGCGCTATGGCGCTCATTGGGGGAGGCCTATGTCCAGCAGTGGACTGATATAGGCTGATGATGAAATACTATGTTTATGTTAAATAGGTAAACAAAAGAAAATATATTTATGAAACACTTGAAAACTTTACTACTACAAAAATGCTATTATTAAATCCACGATTTTTTCTCCGATGACATATTAAAACAAAAAACCGAAAGTGTACTAGCTAGCTGACATACTATCACCTACAGATTAAATTAGTAAGTATCTACCTAATTACGACATGGACCATGACATTCCTTTATTAACACTTTGACTGCGATTTTTTTTCGACGAATGCGATCTTTTTTTTAACCTAAAAAATTCGTGCTGCCGCGCTACACAGCGGTTGTGTTGCGCCGCACATGCGTTTCATTCGAAAAATATTACGGCTATGCTGAGTCACACAGATCTGTATTTTCTCAGCCGCTGCGTTAGTGTGGATTTACGCATATTAGTCACTTGTAGAAAACACATACCGTGTGATTTCAGCAATCAAAGTGTTAACTAATTTTATAAATATGATTGTTTAGAATTTTAGGCTAACATTTGACAAGAACCCAAAAATTGTTGTGCCCTGACAGGGTGTTTATGCATTGTGTACCTACCCACTAAGACTACACCTAAGAAGCTACCTGTATGCATGAAATTACAATAAACGATATGAATAGGAAGTATAACAAGCGCGCTTTTTTACGAGCGCCATCTAGTTGCGATGCAGTAAGCTTCAGGAACTCCCTAATTGACTTTGAGATCTATATGTATGGATACAGGGTTCAGTTTACCTACGAGCACGCACCAGCCCCACTTGCCGTCAGGGGGCACCATCTCCCAGTCTCGTTCCGGTGCCGGACCGATGGTGAACCGGCCGGTTCCAACCGCACCACCTTCATCTTCAGGTAGTTTTACTGTTGACAAACAGAATAAAAGGTTATAATTTTTTAAATCTAAATTTCACACACTCCACAAGCAGAGAGAGATAGATAGATTAAAACATTATTTAGTACTAATAACACACACATAGAGAGAGATACAATATTAAACAAAAGTACAATAAAACAAAACGAGCAATTAAAATGGCAAGTACTTCAAATTGTTTACAACAGTTTTCAGTTATAATTTGACCGAAAGCGCTGTACCGCGCCTGAGGTTTGCGAGCGGCGAGACGGGAGGGAAATATCGGCCGCTCCGATCCATCAGTCTGCCGTCAACGCGTACTCTTGCTCTTTTTTCGTCGCCCCCACCTTGCCGCACTTTCCTAACGAGCGGTACAGCGGTTTCGGTCAAACTATAGCATAATTGATTTGTTAATACTAGTTCTAATTTGTTTTATGAAAATCAATACGTTTATATTATTTGATAGTTACAAAGAATGCTCGAATGAAATTCATTCGAGCATTCTTTGTTAATAAAGCGTTTCTTTATATTGTATTTAAAATCAACAAAAAGAACTAATAACAAAGATTTTAACAAACAATCTCCAGGTAGATCAACGGATCCATATCAACAACAAGAAATAATCCAATAACCAGTCGGCGCGCGTCCCCAAGACGCTGGCTGATAAATAAATAAAATATATAATGATGGACAATTCACACAGCATTATCTAGCCCCATGGTAAGCAGAGCTTGTGTTATGGGTACTAGATAACTGATATACATAATACAATACATTACATAGATAGATATTTTTTTTTATTATACATAGAATACGACCAAAACACCCGGAACAAATATCTGCAGATTGTACACACAATTGTTCTGAGGCGGGAATCGAACCCGCAACCTCCTGCGTCGCAGGCGGACCTTCGCCCACCGCGCCACATCGGTCTTCGAGCTCCCGCTGTCTGTCTGTCCCGTATGCTTAGATCTTTAAAACCACGCAGCGGATTTTGATACGTTTTTTTAATAGATAGAGTGATTCAGTACTAAAGTTTTTAAACCATTTGACACATAGATTACCACGCAAGCGAAGCCGCGGGGCGCAGCTAGCTTACAATAAATAAATAATACAATTTAAAAAATATTTCAAAATAATCACAGACAAATAAAGAATAAAAAATAGATAGATAAAACATGTATTTGGAACTAATAACACACACATACAATTAATATAGAGATACATACAATATTAAACAAATTATAATAATACCAACAAGGAAATTTTTCGGGTTTCCTCATTAATCGGCAAAGTAGCAAGAACTTTAACTGTGTCATGCATGATGATGATACGCCTGGATCGAAGCCAAGACCGTGTTTACGGGGTTTCTGAAGAACTATAATTACTGCCAACTTCAAGCTTCGAACCGCAGAGGTGATGAAAATACCTCCTGCCCTTAATAAGTGATTCGTTCGATCAAAAAGAAGGATTTAAAATATAATTAAACTTGATATAAAACAAATTTCGGAACTGCTGTTTTAATTCAATAATTATTTCTAGACAAGCTGCCTATCTATATAAGTAATGTATTGTATTATGTATATCAATTATCTAGTACCCATAACACAAGCTCTGCTTACCATGGGGCTAGATAATGCTGTGTGAATTGTCCAGCATTATTTATTATTATTATAATCACTGATAAAAGCCTTCGAGAAACAGTACACCAACCGAATCCTAGCGCTAAGCAGAGGCAACCTACGCATCATGACAAGAGCACTAACTGGACACTGTCGCCTTAACAAGCACATGTTCAAACTAGGGCTAAGCGACACACAATCCTGCAGATTCTGCGAGGCGGATGAAACACCCCTCCATCTGATAGGTGACTGCGGAGCACTGATGCGTTCTCGTTTATTATTATTATTATTTTATATCATCTGTTTACTAGACATATACATATTATACTCTCCTATTATTCTACTTTTGTTTATTTGTATCAAATATTTTTATCTTTGTTGTCACCGAATTGTCGTCCGTGACTTCTAGTAATTAAGGTCTTTGGCTGAAAAACAGCGCTGATTAAAATAATGTTCAGCACACGCTGAGCCAACCCCTATTTCGGCGCAGGGTCATGGAGGTAGTCTTATTTTAATCTTAATATCAGCTATTTGTGTCGTTTACCCCCATGATAAACTTCTTTGTTTGTTTATTCTATGCCTGTATTTTGTACCTGTGTCTAAATAAATGTTTTTTCTATTCTATTCTATTCTGATGCACAAATGCAGCATCAACCAGGGCAAGTACCTGTATAGCCCAGACGAGCTTCGAGGCATCGCCCCGAAGAAACTCCTACAGTTCCTAGCAGCAAGGGTTAGTGGCGAATTATGAACGCCACGGGGGCTGACGTACGTAACTAAAGTGGCGATCACAATAGGCCTATCATGGCCGCAGTGACATAAAAGACTAACTAAAGCAATTTAAAAAAATTGGTCGTAATAATTGACTAACAGATACGAGTAATATGGGAAACCCCACAGTCAGTTCCAACAAAGATATCTGGCAATTGATGAGTAACACTGGGGCCGAATTCCAACGATACCAAACAATAGTGGCATCGTTTCCAATTACACATTTTGGCGTATAAAAAAAGTAAAAACTACAGATGGAGGGACGGGTGTCAAAAGTGTTAAGGTTGAAACCATTCTATCAATATCTCCGTGCAAATGCCTACTTACTAAGAAAAATTGTTTAGTTTTGGTTTATATTAGTCCTTTAGTACGAACTAAATAACATTTACTAAGTATAGCTGTACACACATATCTTTAAAGTACAATGTAGATCAAAACTATTATTTTAGATAGCACCCATTGTAATGTGTTTTGTGTGTTTAATAAATAAATAAAAAAGGTGCGTTATTTTTTATTTTATCACGCACGTCCGTGCGTCGTATCTATAGTCTAGAGTTTGTTTAATCATGGATGATTCTACGACGATACTATTGTCATAGTAAAGCGATTGGTTAGCAGAATTCGGCCTCTGATTTTTCGGTCATTATGACCCTTTCAATTACCCTACAAAGCAAATGAGTCCCGTTGGTCGTAATTTAGATATCCAAACCAGATTCTGTACGCGGGAAAAATAAGAATCCTCAAATAGCCATGCCAATCCACAGTATGCAACCACAGGGAACACTTACACTTGATTCACCATACGATCAATTAGAAAGTAACTCGACCCATAACCCGTATATTTAGTGCTGGCGCCATGCCAATTGTGGAGCTGGAGGAGTATGGGACTTCACGGGACAATATACCGACGGGCATCTTAGCTAGGCTAAGTCGGTACTAAGTCGTGCTATTGTGCGTGTTTGCCCACCCCATGTCCAACCTAACTTTTATCGGGCGTATCTATGCTTGTATATGTGACAGCCTACCGCACTAATTTTAAGCATAAATTTTATTTGGAATAGACTCGAATAAAGATTAAGCACACATACAAAAACAAGTAAAGCTTAAACAAAAAACATAAATTAAAACACATTATTAAACTAACTGAACGCACTGAGTGGAAAGATTTGGGGGAGGCCTTTGTCCAGCAGTGGGACGAATCAGGCTAAATATCAAAGGATTGAATAAGCTTGTAACAATAAATCAAGAATTTTTTTAATTTTATCACAAGTATCTTTTAGAACATTTTTTTTGTTAATATTAGTCCTTTAGTACGATCGAACTATTATCATATCATTTACTAAGTATAGCTAAGTACACACAATCTTGACGGATCTAGATTAAAACTACTTTTTTAATGATTTTTTTAGATAGCATTGTAATGTGTTTTGTGTGTTTAATAATTAAAATAAAAAGTATTTATTTCAAGCATTTACACTCATATTAGAAAATAAACAAGAGAATCTTAAAAACGAAAACGATTGCTGGTGGCGGTGGCGCTCACAACAGTGCCTGGTGTACGGGCAGTCCACCCTCCCAGCTATCATTGCGAGAACGGTATTGGAGCTGGCCCGCAACCTGCGCACCAGGGAGGCGGCGCGCTTGCGCGTGGTGCTATGAAAACAGTCGACTCGCGCAGCCGCAAACATCCTGAGGCGCTGCAGTAGCGGGGCAGCCCCAAGACCGCTCGCTTTTTTCCGATAACTACAACATGACCGTCTACGGTTAAAAGCATTTAAAATCCTTTCAGCCCAGAGTACCATACATTGCTGACTGTCCACTCGATATTTGGAGTGTGTGTTGATCAAAATACGTTGGAATCAACTATTTTGATCTATACAGAAATACAATTTATTGGTAAAATCAATTTACATGTCAAATTTTCAAAATAATAATAATTATAATATAATACTCTCGCTAGGAAGTTGGATCAAGGGCCAGATCCAGAATTGTACTCTTGGACTCGGCACGTATCGTCAGGAAGTTCCTTTCTCTGCAGCCCTAGTCACCGGCCGCTTGAGCCTAGCTTCGCGGTCGGTGATCTACCGTTTTGATATATTTTTTACTGTAGAATAGTTTTATAATATTTTATTGTATTTTCTATAGTAAAAAATGTATTTTATACGAGAATTTAAATAAATGAGTGTATTATAATACAAATTGTATTTTTACAATTAGTACCTAAACATGATTTAAATTTAAAAACATAAATGAAATATATTGTATTGTAATTTTAAGCAACATAAACACATTAAAAAAGTATCTTCTTTTAAATATCTTGGACACATTATTACCGACGACCTTAAAGACAATGCTGACATTGAAAGAGAGCGTAGGGCTCTAGCGGTAAGAGGTAACATGCTGATCCGTAGGTTTACCCGGTGTTCAGAAGAAGTAAAAATAGCGCTCTTTAAAGCATACTGTCAAAGTTTCTACACCGGGAACCTATGGGTCAGCCATACCAAACGACCGCTGGAGACCCTGCGAGTGCAATATAATAACATCTTTAGTATGATGTTGGGACTGCCTCGTTTCTGCAGTGCATCGGGGATGTTTGCCGAGTATCAGACGGATGGCTTTGCCGCCATACTTCGGAAAAAGACGGCGTCCCTGATGCGCAGAGTGCGGGACAGCCCCAACAGCATCCTACAAACAGTAGCGGGCAGGATTTATTCGCCAATATGGCGGAAATTAATAAGAAATGTAATTTGATTAATTTAAATTTTTATTGATGATATAATTTGATTTGTTTTAATTTTTTCTAATTTATTACTATTCATTTTAATTTCAATTTAATTTAATTTTAGTTCGTAAGATACTAACATTTATTATAAGATCATTTCTAACAAATTATGGATCTGTAGTAGTCCGAAATAAAATATTTTAATTTTTATTTTTTATAAACACAACAAAGTACCTAACAATATACACCAGCTAGCAAGCTCTCCACTTAGTCACCCGTGAGTCGCCATTTATTTCAGAACTAGCGGACCTTCCCGGCTTTGCACGATTGTAGTATGGATCCCTAACTTTTTTGAAAATAAAATATAGCCTATATTCACCGGGGATAGTGTAGCTTCCCAACGGTGAAAGATTTTTTCAAAACGGTCCAGTAGTTTCGGAGCCTATTCATTACAACAATGTGTTTAGGATGATGTTGGGACTGCCTCGATTTTGCAGTGCATCGGGAATGTTTGCGGAATACCAGACGGATGGCTTTGCTGCCATCCTCCGTAAAAAGACCGCATCCCTGATGCGCAGGGTACGCGACAGCCCCAACACCATCCTAAACACTATAGCAGGTAGAATCACCTCTCCCCTGTGGAAATGTTTCGTGGGGAGAGTGATTTAATTTAATTTTAGTTTTAATTTCTAGTATTAGGTATAACTAACCCTAGTAATAAGTTCTTAATGTTTAATTTTACTAACAAATTATGGATCATTTAAGTCATCTGAAATAAAATCATTTTATTTTATTTTATTTTATTACAAACAAACGAAAAATCAAACCTTTCCTCTTTATAATATTAGTATAGACAATCGAATGGAAGCGACTTGAAAGTTTTTTAACCGACTTCAAAAAAGGAGGAGGTTCTCAATTCGAGTTTTTTTTTAAAATATGTTTGTTACCTCTGAACTTTCGACTGGGTTCGATTTGATAATTCTTTTTTATTCGACAGCTGGTGCTTCCCGTGTGGTCCCATTACAATTTGATCCAGTTCTGACAGTGACATCCATCAGAAAACCATACATACCTAACTAACCTATACTGTTCCTTCATGTCCAGTCCATCCTAAGGTTGCCTGGAAGAGATCGCTCTTAGCGATTAGGCCGCCCTTTATACCTTAACACTTTGAGTGCTGAAAACGCACGGTATGAGTTTTCTACAAGTGACTAATATGCGTAAATCCACACTAGCGCAGCGGCTGAGAAAATTCAGATATTTCTGACTCAGCGGAGCTGTAATATTTTTCGAACGAAACGCATTTGCGGCGCAACACAACCGCTGTGTAGAGCGGCATCACGAATTTTTTAGGTAAAAAAAAAGACCGCAGTCGTCGAAAAAAAACCGCAGTCAAAGTGTTAATATAAGTTTTTATTTCTGTATTGTTTTCTGTTTTGTGTGGTATAACAAAGTGTTTTCTATCTATCTAGCTAACCTAGGATTAACTCTGTTGTCGCGTCTTCTTCAATATATGTACATTAGGTACTTGTCTATTCGAATTTCTTTCAATAAATCAGACAGTCAGACAGAATTTCTTTCGCTTTTAAAATTAGTATAAATAAATAAATAATGCTGGACAATTCACACAGCATTATCTAGCGCCATGATAAGCAGAGCCTGTGTTATGGGTACTAGATAACTGATATACATAACACAATACATTACATAGATAGATATTTTTTTATTATACGACCAGAACACCCGAAACAAATATCTGCAGATCGTACACACATTTGTTCGGAGGCGTGAATCGAACCCGCAACCTCATGCGTCGCAGGCGGACCTTCGCCCACCGCGCCACATCGGTCGTAAATAGTATGGATATGTGTTGTCCAATCTAAGTTCTTAACGATGACGAAGCCTTTCGTGACCCAACAATAAAATGGCGTGCGCACGAGCATCGTAAACAAACATGCCAGTAATGTGATCTCTGTGGCGCAGGATCGGCGTGGCGTAGGTTCTATTCCCGCCTCGGGACAAATTTTTGTATAGTTTAACCGAAACCGCTGCACCGCTATTTAGGAAAGTGCGGCGAGGTGCGGGGCGAGGAAAAAAGAGCAAGAATACGCGTTGACGGCAGACTGATGGATCGGAGCGGCCGATATTTCCCCCCCGTCTCGCCGCTCGCATACCTCAGGCGCGGTACAGCGGTTTCGGTCAAACTATAGGTACACAGTGTGTACCATGCGGGCCTTGCCGTTAAAATCCCCTATAACAACGTTGATTTAGCCCATCGGAAAAGGTTATGCAATAGGTACTCGAGATTTTCGCCAATTACGATAAGATAAAAATACGATTTCGACATTAAATCAATCAATGCTCGATCGATATTTTATCTACTGATAGACACTCTTTTCGTAGCTTACTTGATAAAGATTTAGATATTTTTAACTCAAAAACGTAGACACATCCTTCAATATAATGTAATTCATTGTTAATAATATCTTGTATTAATTTATTTATAAAAATACAGCAGTTAGCTTACAGTGTAACACCAAAACACTAACTACTAGACTTAAAAAAGACAGAAAAATAAGTTAAAAATAAGTTTACAAATAGGTAGGTATACATAAACAGATAATTTATTTTAAAGTAAGGTACGATCTGAAACTTAAATAGATATGGGTTAAACTATCATTCAAATAAAAAAAATATTGCTGGACAATTCACACAGCATTATCTAGCCCCACGGTAAGCAGAGCTCGTGTTATGGGTACTAGATAACTGATATACATAATACAATACATTACATAGACAGATATTTTTTATTATATATAGAAAACGACCAGAACACCCGGAACAAATACCTGCAGATGGTACACACAATTGTTCCGAGGCGGAAATCGAACCCGCTACCTCCTGCGTCGCAGGCGGACCTTCGCCCACCGCGCCACATCGGTCGTCAATATTGATTATGGTAGTGTAAAGATATATATATACATAATGTTGTGTGAATTGTCCAGCATTATTTATTTATTTTATTTATTTATGTTAAACTGCCAAAAAACATATATATCTAATTAAAAGTTTTCTGAAATAGTATTAAATTTAAAACGGGATGAAGGCTGAAGGCACTGCGAATTAGTTTCAGTTATTCCGTGATCGACCTGCGAAGACTGCAGGTAGATGCTGGATGCGGCGAGCTGAAGACAGGGCGCTATGGCGCTCATTGGGGGACGCCTATGTCCAACAGTGGACTGCTATAGGCTGATGATGATGATTCCGTGACTATAATCATAGAGATCACGGAATACCATAACAACATAAGATCAAACCTTCCTCTTGAATCACTCTATTAAAAACAGCATCAAAATCCGATGCGAAGTTTTAAAGATCTAAGCATGCATAGGGACAGACAGACAGCAGGAAGCGACTTTGTTTTATACTATATGTAGTGAAGACAATCATGGACTTAGTGAACAAAATAAAACATTTGCATTATATTTAAATACATAATGCTGGACAATTCACACAGCATTATCTAGCCCCATGGTAAGAAGAGCTTGTGTTATGGGTACCTAGATAACTGATATACATAATACAATACATTACATAGATAGATATTTTTTATCATACATAGAAAACGACCATATTATATCAAACTTGTGAGATTAAGAAATAAAGAAAAGTAATTAATTACCACAGAAACGCTTCAACTTTTCCCTCAAACACGTATTACCTAAGAAAGGTGAAACCCGAAAGCTATGATTATTTTGAATGGTTATCATAGAATTTCATCAGATTTTTCATGCGAATGCAATAATATCTCATTACTTACATTTCCTTAACCTTTTGTATCTAGATTTAGACATGATAAAGCACTTTACACTCTTTAAATATCTCTTTGTGAAACCCGAAAGCTATGATTATTTCGAATGGTTATCATAGAATTTCATCAGATTTTTCATGCGAATGCAATAATATATCATTACTTACATTTCCTTAACCTTTTGTATCTAGATTTAGACATGATAAAGCACTTTACACTCTTTAAATATCTCTTTGTTACACAAAGAAACGTGACTTCTTCGCGTATCACTTACACTCGATTACGCAATTTGATAGTTCTGGGTGATTTCAACATGTAATTTTTTACGTCTACCCTCAATTTTTTTATGACGAAGTGTTTTATATTTGTCAATGTAAAAGTTATTGTGACGTCAAGAATGAATGAATGATTTTTACTGGCCTCAATTTTTTTTTATGACGGAAAGTGTTTTATATTACTTGTCAATGTCAAAGTTATTGTTACGTCAAGAATGAATGAATGATTTTTACTGCCCTCAATTTTTTTTTTATGACGGAAAGTGTTTTATATTACTTGTCAATGTCAAAGTTATTGTTACGTCAAGAATGAATGATGGAATAAGAAGCCAATGGAAAAAGCAACAGTGATTAACTCGTGAAAAGTCGTTATTCGCGTTAAATTGCGCCGTAACACGCGTTAATATTAGCATTATAACGCTGATAACGCGCGGAACGTTATGTGTTAAATAGCATGGTTGTCCGATGTTTAGACATGATTGTGGCAAGGGTGGGAATCCGACTGGCACAAGACCGCCACGGGTAGCGTGATAAAGATAAAGGTGGTTCGATTCGTGCTGGCGGAAGATTATTTTTTTACTATGTTTGTGTTTTTTTCGTTCTGTAAAAACTAAAACTAGCGGATAATGAATAAACCGTAATCGGCTATTACGCCATTATAAAACTTACTTCAATGAAATGGATTATTGAAGCATTTGGGTACTATTTAAGTCGATTTTTAGCAGTGTTGAGTTAAGAATTAAAAAGTACTTCATTCAATGCAACGGTTTTTTGGAGTATTTGGTACTATTTAACACTTTGACTGCGAACTTTTTCGACGACTGCGATCTTTTTTTTAACCTAAGCCATTCGTGCTGCCGCTCTACACAGCGGTTGATTTGCGCCGCACATGCGTTTCGTTCGAAAAACATTACAGCTGTGCTGTGTCACACAGATCTGTATTTTCTCAGCCGCTGCGCTAGTGTGGATTTGCGCATATTAGTCACTTGTAGAAAACACATACGGTGTGATTTCAGCACTCGAAGTGTTAAGCAGGGTTGAGATGATTTGATGATTGTGACAATTTTTTTAATGTGTCATGTGATTTTAAATAACTCGTGTTTTTCACTGCAAAGAAAACAGAAAGGAAAATTTACACAGAGCCATCTAGCCAGCCACATACTAAACTAAACACTTGTGTTATGTGTACGTTATTAGATTTTTTTATTATCTTTGGGTGGCTTGGGTATCACAGCCATGATAGGCCGATTGTGATCGCTACTTTATACCTTCAGCCCCGAAGCCGTAGCGTTCATAGTTCGCCACTAACCCTTTCAGCTGTTAGGAACTGTAGGATTTACTTCGGGGTGATGTGTCGCAGGTCGTTTGGGCTATGCAGGTGCCCGCCAATTTGTCACATATTTTGTATTTTATTGTTTTATTTTTAAGGGTGCAATAAAATAATTATCTATCTATCTATCTATCTTGCCCAGATGGATGCTGCGTTTGTGCATCAGTGCTCCACACTCACCTAGCAGATGGAGGGGCGTTTCATCCGCCTCCTCGCAGATTATTCGTTTATTAAATAGGTACGAACCTTTTTTGGAAGACTTAGCAGACAGCAAAGCCTCATCCTTCACCGCCAGGTTGGAATTAAGCAGCTTCTCCCCAGCCTCGTCGCCCTCCCCATCCTCCAACACCGACTTGATAGGCGTCGCCATCTTGTGCACGTTACAAAATGGCCGCTATGTGTGGCCAATCAAAATGGCTTCCGTTGCGTATCAGGGCTTTCTGGCCTCATGCCGTGGAATGTAAGCTAAGTATTTTGTAAAATATACTACATAACTATCAGTCTTGAGGTTTTTTTGGCTGGTTTTCATCTGGAACAAGGGAAATTGGTTATTAGTATAGTAAGAACAACACCTACTAGGAAATTTTAACCGACTTCGAAACAAGGAGGAGGTTCTATGTTCTATGTTTGACTGTATGTACGTATGTTTTTTTAAATGTATATTCATCTATTTCTGCATTAATTATGAAAAAAATTCGCTATAAATCTTTATTGACAATAAAAGTTACAATCAAATAATACAAACTAATTAGAACTAGTATTTCATATTTATTCAATTGCATAATTGTAGTATTTATAATTAAAACAATTGAGCTAACTACAGACTGTTGCAAACAATCTAAAGGTAGCTCAACTGATCCATATCAAGAGATCTATCATTCGTTATTGAATAGAGAATGATAACGAGGTGGTCCCATAAAAATATTCTCGAGGGATTGAGTGGAAACCGCGACTCGGCAAACGTAGTGTTGGACGCCCTCGGGCCAGGTGGGATGACGACCTGCGAAGGACTGCAAGCAGATGCTGGATGCGGCACGCTGAAGACAAGGCGCATTATGGCACTCATTATGGGAGGCCTTTTGTGTGACTATGTCCAGTAGTAGACTAGGCTGATGCTGATTGGCAATTGTCCCACGAAAGTTTAAACAGAGTTAATTCTGTATTGTTTCCTTTTTTGTGTAGTTTTTCTGTTTATCTATATAGCATTGTTAATACCGCCACACAAAACAGTCTACGGTTTCAAGACTCCAATTCCAAAGGTTATTAATACCGCCATCCTACGGGCAGTCGGTATAAATACACTGTTACTGCGAAGTCAAGGCCACTTCGCTCTGATGCCCGTCACACGTTGTTGCGGCATTAAGGACAACGCACATACATACACCCACCCGCACAGCACACATCATCATAAAGATAACGATAGTATTTGCTTGATACAATGTAGGTTACAAAGATGTTAGGAATATTTTAGATTCAATTTTCTTTCTACTAAGCATAAAATGTTACAGTAAGTTAAAACTAATATTGTGTTCTAATTAAAACCTATAATGTAATTTCAGACAATTTCAACAAATTTAAAGTAATACTATTATTATTAATCATCATCATCAGCCTATATCAGTCCACAGCTGGACATAGGCCTCCCCCAATGAGCGCCATAGCGCCCTGTCTTCAGCTTGCCGCATCAATACTATTATGGCAATTGTAAAATAGAATGATGTCAAAATTTATCTGTCATAAAATCGATTATACATATATATGACATAATTGTTATAATAATTATTTAATATATATAACATAATTGTTTTAAGTTAGCCCTAAATATATTGTCGTCAAGATCTTTTAATGATTTATTTATTTTATCATATATTATAAGTGACATACAGACTACACTTTTTGTAGGAAAACTGTTAGGCATTTGGTAACTCCACGTGCCTAAAAGTTTTCGTACAAACTAAGTTTTTGAAATGTTTTAAATATCTTTATTTATAAGCATAACAAATAACAGTAACACAAATCCAGTGTTCATTTCTCCTAGACTATATTTGGAGTTTACTGCTATCTCGTATATTTCGCACTACGAAATCAGACAACATCATCATCATCATCAGCCAGTATATATACACTGCTGTAGATAGGTCTCCCCCAAATGACCGACGATGCCACATCCAAACGTTAAAAATAAAATAAAAAAGCCTTCTATTCCTTAACCTTAAATAACATTGATCAAACTTGCTTTTAAAAAAAATGTTAAATCAGGATATGTAAGTATGTCAAATACATATTATATAAAATGCCAGTATGTAGATTTCATAATTAATTTTTATTAGTTTATTTCTTTATTTAATATTGTATTTGAAATTTTGTTGGTTTCGATTGAATTTAATGCTTATATTTAATAATTAGTTAGGACCCCTCTCGGGTAAAGGCCTCCTACAGTTCTATCCAGTGTTTGCGGTCTTCTGCGACGCTTGTCCAATTTTGTGTCTTCACCAATTTTTTTATTTCATCTGACCATCTTGCTAGGGGTCTACCAATTCTTCTTTTGCCCTTAGGACCTTTCCATGAGGTGACTAAAGTGGCCCGCCTTTTTTTTGGCATTCTAGCTACGTGTCCGGCCCATCCCTACTTCATTTTAAGAGCGTATTGTAGAGCGTCTATAAATTTAGTTTTTGATCTGGTTTCTTTATGTTGTACTTTGTCTTTTAGTCTTATTTTCAGTATATTCAGTTCTATTGCTCTTTGACATTTTGCTACTTTTTTCTTTGCCTCTCGTGTATAGGTCCATGTCTGGCTGCCGTAGGTAAGCATGCCGTAGTAACATTACGAGTAAAAATAAGTGTGAATGCATATTTGAATGTATCTACATTATTGTGCTGTCCGGTAGTGGTTCGGTCTAGATCTGCGACGACCTTTATGGCCTCGACTGCGGGCAACGAATTCGATAGATAGTATTAAATTACCCTTTTCGTTGAATGTTTTATTTACCTTTTTGTTATTTAATAGTTTTCAATAGTACGTATAATGCAGCCCGAATATTGGCTTTATACATAACGCTTAGCTTGGAGCTAATTGAAGCTGTGTTGTAGGTCCAGCATTCTTTATTTATTTTCTATCTTTGTATCTAATCAGACGGTAACATCTACTGCTGAGTATTAGGCCTCTTCCTTATCTCTCCACCCCTGGCGATCTTGTGCCAGTCGGATCCACTGCTTCCCTACAGCCCACACAATGTCGTCTGACCATCGGGCAGGTGGTCTGCCTCGACGCCGCCGCATATCCCTAGGCCACCATTCGGTGACTGCTTTGGTCCATCGGGGATCCTGTCTCCTTGCCATTTATTTGTTTTACAACTAAAAAACAATTACAATCAACACAAGATCATGGCAAATCAAATGGCAATATGTATTTCGGGGAGGCCTAGTGCAGCAATAGACA
The DNA here is from genome assembly GCA_943735965.1 of Eupithecia abbreviata. Classification (NCBI taxonomy): domain Eukaryota; kingdom Metazoa; phylum Arthropoda; class Insecta; order Lepidoptera; family Geometridae; genus Eupithecia; species Eupithecia abbreviata. Next base: position 4,459,644 of record OX031004.1, on the reverse strand, counting down.
CTGTATGGTTTCACCCTACATTTGCTGTTTTACGCACGCGGCGATTTAGGTACTCAGTGTCGCACGCGCGCGATTCAATTTACTTACATTCATAATTTTTAACATTAGTACGTGACCTACTACCGCGAGGGTGACATTTAAGGAAAGATTTGCCACCTTTACCGAACTCTGTCATTTAACTTAGTTAATAAACTTTATCTTTGTGAATCGTGTGTTTAGTTTACGTGCTCAACTAACTTAACTACTACGTTACCAACGGTAACAATACAAAGTGAGGTGCTATAGGTAAACTGCCTACAACTACATCTCTACACATGTAAGGGTCTTCACTTAGGTCCTTACAGACACCATTTGGCTGAAATTATGATAATGTGCAAAGTCGAGAACGGACTAATAATATAATGAATGAAAGCATAGTAAAACCTGACCTATATTAGCTGCGAAATTTGCTCAAATGATAGCAGAATATCGTAAAATATTTTCTACTAATATGTACATATTGGCTCGACAAGCTCGAGGTACATCTTCCATCATGGCCTGTTGCAGCGTTGGATCGCGAGGAGTGGAAGGAGAAAAGGGGGGCCTTTGCCCAGCAGTGAGGCAATAATGGCTAAAATAAATAAAATAATAATAATAATGTATTCGTTCTCTTTTATCCCTTTGTCCACAATAAAATATATCGGATTTTAAAAACATGAAATATGTATCAGTGTCGTCAAATATTTCCGACCAATAAATATTAAGAACATTGGTTTTAATAACCGCTTTAAAAAAATCGTAGGATTCTAAAAACAAGTAGGCACCTATAAGCCAATCCTGGAAAAACGCGAACGACGCTGCGGGCAAAAGCTAACACAGACACAAATAAATCAATGTACTCAGCTTAAGTACATACTTACTCAGACGTAAAACGCCAAGGTCAATGACCTCGTTTATCTACTTGGACTTGGATAGGCGTGATTCGCATTAATTAGATAGATAATTAAGTGCGTCGTTGTTACCAAGTAATTTGCATACGTAATAGTACCACAGGTACTATACTTAAAACTTGGAACTATCATGGTTATTAACACTAAAGTCATTTAAAACGGAATATTCATCATGATTTTATTTTTGAGTTAAGAAACTGTACCGAAATATTGGAAAACTCAATAATCAAATCATGACAAATATCTCGTTTTTAATTGTGATTATACCTTGCTTCAACATACCTACTTCCCTCTCATCATCATCATCAGCCTATGATATTCCACTGCTGGACATAGGCCTCCTCCAATGAACGCCATAGCGCCCTGTCTTCAGCTTGCCGTATCCAGCATCTACCTGCAGTCTTTCGCAGGTCGCTCGTCACCCCACCTGGTAGAAGGGCGTCCTACGCAACGTTTACCGAGTCATGGTCTCCACTCTAGAACACGTTTGCCCCAGCGGCCGTCGGCGTCGCGTCGGTTCTGCGCGAGATATGGCCGGCCAAATGCCACTTCAGCTACTTTGGGTATACGGAACCGTAAAATAACTCTTTTCTCTCCCACTGAGCGCGTGTGAAATGAAATTTCAAAGAGTTTTCCGTCCCGCATTTTAGTGTTTCTGCAATGACGTGCTTTCTTACTTATGTTTGTAAGCGGAATAAGCAACTTTCTGAGCAAATTTAGTCTATACTTCTATACTAATATTATAAAGAGGAAAGGTTTGATTTTTTGTTTGTTTATAATGAATAGGCACCGAAACTACTGGACCGATTGGAAAAATTCTTTCATCGTTGGGAAGCTACACTATCCCCGGTGAACATAGGCTATACCTATTATATTTTCAAAAAAGTTAGGGATCCGTACTAAAACCGTACGAAGCCGGGAAGATCTGCTAGTAATATTATAAAGAGGAAAGGTTTGTATTGAATAGGCTCCAAAACTACTAGACCGATTTGAAAAATTCTTTCACCGTTGGGAAGCTACACTATCCGGTGAACATAGGCTATATTATATTATCAAAAAAGTTAGGGATCCGTACTAAAACTCCAATAATGTAACCAAAGGTGTAAAAAAATTACCTAAAACGGGAAAATATACCTCTTTATGTCCCTAGAAATATGAAATTCGAATTTAACGCGGGGAACAGCTAGTGTAAAATATAAAAAGTATTTTATTTCGCCCCTTAGTCACGCAGCGATTTGAAGCCCTGAAATAAACACATACAACAAAAGTAGATTCATATTATTACAAACTCGAATAAAACGATCTACTCGCGTGATGCAATCAACCGATTACTTGCACTGTCTATACTAGTTTCCGCCCCCAGGTTTCCACACAAATTGTAGATACTATACTCGAATAGATAACTACAAATAAATTAAGCGTGTTTTAATAGCTATAAACCGACTTTAAATTCCTAAATAATGAAAATGGGCTTAAATATTACAATAGTAATAATAATTAATTTATTTTTCAGATTACAAAGATCCATAATGTTAGTAAGAATAAAAAAATCTTAGACAAAGTTAGTTTTAATTTAATGATTATAATACTATTTAATTAATAAAGAGATGGAGTGCTTGTACGATAATCCATCCAATATACCGGCTTCTGCTGCCAGGATGGTGTTGGTACTCCCACGTACTCTGCTAAGCAGTGAGGCTGCTTTTTTTCCACATACAGGCGGCAAAGCCGTCTACACGGAGGCCCGCGTAGACGGCTAAAACTTAAAACATAGCTTTAAAAAAGAAATAATCGTTATCTATGTATAATAAAAAATATCTATGTGTTTTATTGTATTATGTATATCAGTCATCTAACTCAAGCTCCGCTTAGCTTGGGGCTAGATTATGCTGTGTAGATTCTCCTGAATTATTTATTTACGTACAAACATTAGTTCCGAGGCGGGCATCGAATCCGCAAGCTCCTACGTTGCAGGCGGACCTTCGTCCACCGCGCCACAGAGGTCATCTATCATTGAAATGGTGACAGACAGACAGTTACTTACGTATTTATATAATAGTAGATAGTATTTAGTACGTTTCTCAAGTATTTGTTTGTGGTATAGATTAACAGAGATATCGGAACAAGATAGGGCGCGTTGTGTTGGTAATAGGTATTGATTTGCCCGATAACTTCCAGATTTACAATAAATGGCTCTTTCATCAATCATCATCATCATCATCAGCCTATAGCAGTCCACCGCTGGACATAGGCCTCCCAATGAGCGCCATAGCGCCCTGTCTTCAGCTTGCTGCATCCAGCATCTACCTGCAGTCTTTCGCAGGTCGTCATCCCACCTAGTCAGAGAGCGTCCTACACTACCTTTACCGAGTCGTGGACTCAAGAACACGTTTGCCCCAGCGGCTCTCGGCTCTTTAACAAATGCTCAAAATGCGCCAATATATATGGCGGAATGGCTCTTTAACAAGGCTCAAAAATGTGAGGAATTTATCTGTTCTGTTTTTTTTTTGTGTGTATTTAATTTGATCTGCCAATACTCACTATTTTATCCCGGAGAAGCCACGGGGCGCATCTAGTTTCTTTATAAAGAGTTTCAGCCACGGAAGAGAAAAACTGTTTTTAAAGTAGTGACTAAAGTTTTAAAACAGTTTTTTCTGTTCCGTGGTTGGATGTGTCACCATAAAACGAATTAAGACTCTAATTATATATATAATATGTATTTTAGGTATAATTACTACTACTTATATTTGTATGTAATGTTAGCACGCCAACCCTTTATTTAAAACATGTGTTTCCTGGTTGGCAGGTAGAAAATGCCTCGGCATTAAGCCCACCTTTTGTACCTTTAATAGTGCAATAAAGTTTAAATAAATAAATTATAATGTAGGTACATGTCGCCGTTTTTTTTATCGCGTTAACTATAGGTTCCGGAACTAAAACGAATTCCAAACCAATTTTTTAAAAATTCAAATCGCTCTCTCTCTATGAAAGTTTTTTTAAATCTTCATTCAAAGAATCATCTCCAAGCAACATTATATCTGTACAAAACCGAGTAAAACAGCTACATATTGTAGTCTAGTATCAGCAGTCTGATGATTTAGGCCGATGATCGGACTCCTGAGCCTGTCAGTCCGATATTTACACATTTCGACTTTCCCAAAAAAATAAATGTTCTTAACTTCATTAACTTCAGTTTATTTTTTCCAACATGCTAAATATAAAGCTATTTTATACAAAAAAATAGGTATTCCTATTTTTCCACCAGCACTTTGACTGCGATTTTTTTTCGACGACTGCGATCTTTTTTTTTACCTAAAAAATTCGTGCTGCCGCTCTACACAGCGGTTGTGTTGCGCCGCACATGCGTTTCGTTCGAAAAATATTACAGCTCTGCTGAGTCACAAAGATCTGTATTTTCTCAGCCGCTGCGCTAGTGTGGATTTACGCATATTAGTCACTTGTAGAAAACTCATACCGTGCGTTTTCAGCAGTCGAAGTGTTAACTGCATCTGAGTTTCTTTAATAAACTTATCTTTTTCTATGTTCCCTTTGCTTCTTCCAGATATGGTTTTTCCAAATCTTTTCATCTGTTCGGCTTTTAAAATCGCGAGTGTGTCATCATCTTTTACCATAAACTACGAAAATAATATTAATAATAATAAATAAATAAATAATGCTGGACAATTCACACAGCATTATCTAGCCACATGGTAAGCAGAGCTTGTGTTATGGGTACTAGATAACTGATATATATAATATAATACATTACATACATAGATATTTTTTATTATACATAGAAAACGACCAGAACACCCGGAACAAATATCTGCAGATCGTACACACAATTGTTCCGAGGCGGGAATCGAACCCGCAACCTCCTGCGTCGCAGGCGGACCTTCGCCCACCGCGCCACATCGGTCGTCAATGTCAAATGAATGTCACGCAAATAAAAATTCTGTCGCTCAGTTCGTTGACACGGTACGATACTCGCAAGATTAACAGATAAGCGTGAAGTTTCCTGTTTTTCAACGTCTAATGAATAGTATCTATGTTAATATTACAAACTGGGCTTTAAGAGGCCTCCGGAGGGACGAATTCTTCATACAAACGTAATACCAAAATGATTTCCAATTCAAGCATATTTCCACTATAATATTGTATTATTTGTATTTGAATAGTATTTGTCTAGGTTCCTAAATAGATTTTTTTTCAAAATACTTACCTAAAATTAAATGAAAGCCAATCGCATTTTGCAAATTTTTATGCGAAAATGGACAAGTTTTCTTGCTATTTGTTTCGTATTAAAAACATCAGTATCTTACGTTTTATTTATTAAGGAACATAGCTTATATTGTCTAGTTACAGAATAACAATACTTTGGGAAGAATTCATAAAGTTTTCAGTCATAATTTTTGGTATTACGGAACAAACCAAATTTTGAACGGCTAATATTGCTATCGCGCACGCATGAGGCGCGGCGCAAGGGTTAAACAGAAACAGCGATATTCGGAGCGATTTTTGCAAGCGAGGGTCGCCGGACCCTTAAGAAGAGATAAATATCTATCTATTATATTATTATAAAAGCAAAAGTTGGTGAGGATGTTTGTTGCTCTTTCACGGAAGAACTATGCTATTTTATATATACTATTTTTGATGAAACTACTAAATGGATTTTGATCACAATAATATAGCTTACACTTCGGACCCACCATACCCCTGGCCATACCCTCTACCCTACATCTCTATATAGGGTTATGGTTCCGTCCCAACCTACCCCCAGGGGTATGGCCAGGGGGTATGGTGGGTCCGAAGTGGACAATCCATACAGCTTCATCTAGCTCAAAATAATAATAAATAATATTCATTACTAATATCAGTAAGTATAATAAAGAGTGAGGTTGTAGGGGGGTAATCTCCGGTTTACTGAACCGATATTGAAAATTATTTTACCTATATAAAGCCACGTTATTAACGTAAAGTGGCTTTCTAAAAAAAGTCACGAAAAAGTTTTTTCATTTTTCGGGTTATACCCGAAACATTAAAAAACTTTTTCGTGCTTAGATACATAAACTCTACGTTTATCACAAAATACTTATGAAACCAATCCCGAAACAAGTCCCGAGCGAAGCTAGGACGGGCCGCTAGTTATATAATTTGAATGTTTACGTGAAAATTCGTAGGATTACATTTGTTTGTCCTAAAACCGTCACCATGATAATAAAAAATCATTGGTAGCAAACAGTTATCAAAACATCTCAAAGTAGTAAACAAAGAGTTTGTAAACATGTTAGATTCATGGAAATAATCAGACAGACGGCTGAAAGAAAACACATGACATCACCGCACTCATTATAATAGACTAGCGAACCTTCGCGGCTTCGCACGGTTTTAGTACGGATCCCTTACTTTTGTGAAAATATAATATAGCCTATGTTCACCGGGGATAGGGTAGCTTCCCAACGGTGAAATAATTTTTCAAATCGGTCCAGTAGTTTCGGAGCCTATTCATTACAAACAAACAAAAAATCAAACATTTCCTCATTATAATTTTATAGTATAGACATTAGACTAGCTGCGCCCCACGGATCCGTCCGAGTGGAAATCTACGTGTCAGATGGTTTATAAAAGCTCCTCTTGAGTCATTCTATCTATTTAAAAAAATAGCATCAAAATCTGTTGCGTAGTTTTAAAGATCTAAGCATATATAGGGACAGACAGAGAGCGGGAAGCGTTGTCTGTCTGTCCCTATGCATGTTTTATACTATGTAGTGATGTGAGCCTGAACAAGATACCTTTGCCTCAATAAACGATATGGGTTGTCTGTTTGTTAGCAAGCTAGCATCCGACGCTGGTCATCCGTCAGAGTTTCGTTAATAGGTAATCAGCCACCGGAACAAGGCCGATTATGCGCCGGCCACCATCAGGTCTTGTAACTAATATCTCTCTCTATAGAATTGTTCCTATTGTAACTTGATGCTGTCCATGCATTTATTTAAACTTATATATACGTAACTAGCGGACCATCCCGGCTTCGCACGTGCATTTATTATTTTTATTAGAGTAAAAGAGCGGGCCAGGGCATCCAACACTTTGACTGCGATTTTTTTTAGACGACTGCGATCTTTTTTTTAACCTAAAAAATTCGTGCTGCCGCTCTACACAGCGGTTGCGCCGCACATGCGTTTCGTTCGAAAAATATTACGGCTGTGCTGAGTCACAAAGATCTGTATTTTCTCAGCATCTGCGCTAGTGTGGATTAACGCATATTAGTCACTTGTAGAAACACATACCGTGTGATTTCAGCACTCAAAGTGTTAATACATGCGTACCCCCCCCCCCCCCTTTATTTTGTTTAATTTAAGACTAGTATTTAAGCATTATTTAAGATTATTACGTAGTATAGTATCACATAAGAACATTTAACAATTAGAAAGAAACTAAGTACTAAAAACTTTTAAACCGGGATTTTGAGTTATTGTTATTCCGTGATCATGGCGCATGAAACTGTGCCGAAATATTGGATAACTCAAAAATCAAATCATGGTAAATATCCCGTTTTAAATGACTTTAGTGTTAATAACCATGATAGTTGCAATATTTTTTTAAGTACTAAAAGTCGATACAAATAAAAACAGGAGATTTGTCGAGACCACCACCCTCTCCCTTACGCGAGGTGAGATTGGGTGAAGTTTGGTTTGGCAACCCCCCCCTAATTTACAAAGCAGTAGGTATCAACCAGGTGGGATGACGACCTGCGAAAGACTGCAGGTAGATGCTGGATGCGGACTGCTATAGGCTGATGATGATGATGATGAGGTATCAACGGAGATGACGAATATAATGACCTATTTTTGAGCTTATCTAAACTTTACCCTGAACGCGTCATCGCAGAACATTCCAAATATTATTCGTCGACTGTTTACGATAGCATTAATTGAGTCACGCGAACACAGATGGCAGATTCAAGTTAAGAGGGGGCTATATACCGATGACGTTGCTCGTCTCGCCTCGCACTGAATTGTAGACCCGCAGAGGGGAAACTCAAGCGATGAACGAGCACCGAATACGTAAAAAAAAAATTTGCAAAAATAAGCCGGAGGTGTCCTTGGTATTCCTTTATTTCTTCATATTTTTACACAATTTTTTTTTTTTAAATCACCATCGTTAGGAGATAACAGTGATGTTAATGATGATGATAATGTTTAGTATCTTTGATGATGATAATATTTAGTATTTTACATTTTGATGTTAAATTTGTATGTATTTTTTTATAGTTTAGTATTTTTTCGTTTTAATAAACTACTTTGTCAGAGTAAAACACGACTTTTTAATTTTCATACAACAGCTTTTAACAACATCATAGAAATTGCCACCAAAATTAGCCATTTCCATGTTTTTCTCGAAATTTCAAACTAGCGGACCTTCCCGGCTTCGCACGGTTTAAGTACGGATCCCCAACATTTTTGAGAATATAATATAGCCTATGTTCACCGGAGATAGAGTAGCTTCCCAACGGTGAAATAATTTTTCAAATCAGTCCAGTAGTTTCGGGGCCTATTCATTACGAACAAACAAAAAATCAAACCTTTCCTCTTTATAATTTTATATTTCAAATATATAAAAAGTTTTTATTTTACTTTTGAAAAAACGGTGTCATGACTTGTATGGCATACATTATTATGTATTATTTTTCGAAACTCTTTCGATAAAGATAACGAAGGAAAACGGTTTCAATGTAAGCAAAATGAAATGAAAAGTTTTTTATTTCTTTAGGCATACAAATAAGCACTTAGACAGGTCATATACGACCGACGACGACCGATGTGGCGCGGTGGGCGAAGGTCCGCCTGCGACGCGAAAGGTTACGGGTTCGATTCCCGCCTCGGAACAATTGTGTGTACGATCTGCAGATATTTGTTCCGGGTGCTCTGGTCGTTTTCTATGTATAATAAAAAATATCTATCTATGTATCTAGCTCTGCTTACCATGGGGCTAGATAATGATGTGTGAATTGTCCAGCATTATTTATTTATTTATTTATTAATTTATGTAATGTATTGTGTATATCAGTTATCTAGTACCCATAACACAAGCTCTGCTTACCATATGGGGCTAGATAATGCTGTGTGAATTGTCCAGCATTATTTATTTATATTTTATACTAAATACCACTTGATAGATAGATAACACATTTATTTGACAACTGCAGCACATGTTACAAAGGTCACAATAGAAAAGGCACATCATAGAATAACACAGATAAATTAGAGAACAATGAGTTAAAGTACCTAGTAGTATACAATAAGTAAAAGTACATATAAACAATTAATAAAAGAAGAGATTTAAAAATTGTGTGCGTGCTGCAGCCCGTCAAAAAGGCAATAAGACAGCAGAAAGAAAAGCTCAAAAGATTCAGCGAAAAGATTTGCTCGAGGAGCAAAACACTGATTTTCAGTTTTGCCCTTTGAGGCGACCAGAAGAACGAAACACTGACAAAATAAACGATGTGTGATTGCATAATATTAAAAATTAATAATTTAGGTTCAACCAAATGAATTACTGTGCAGTGTTAGCGCGGACAAAAACTGATAGGTATGGCTTGGGTTATTGTTATGCGGCCGTATAAAATGGTCAAAAGTATATTAGGCTTTGACTGGACTAAGAAACAATTTAGGAAGAAGTAGTAGCCACAGTGTTTCCTATCTCTGGCAAACGAAGCGTTTCGGAATACCCTCTATTTGTATTTGTAACAGTAAGAGTTTTAGATGAAATTTAAAAGTGAATTTAGTGTTGAGATTACGTAAGGGTGGAGGTATATTATTCCAACACTTGGTTGCCAGATATCGAAAACTACCTTTAAACGCTGCTGTTTTATGTTTATGATATGAGAGTGCAGATGTGATTGGCCTCGAGTCATATCTTTAAATTTTAACTTAGAGTGCAGGTATTCGGGTTTATTAAATTTCACAACATCAAAAATCAACACTTAAATAAGAAATATCAAATTTATTAAATAAGCATAATCTAAAATATTACCTTCCAAAATGTATATAATATAGTAATATACCTGCTGCCTTGCTCCCAGACTACAAACGCACGCGCAGTCAACGTGCACAAAAGTATTTTGTTGGCAAAACAATAGCGTAAGCCTAAGTACCTATGAGCAGCTATCAGCCGGTAAAATGAATGCAGACCGCTGTGTTCCTACCTTCCTACTGTTACTTTATTTTATTAGATTAGTTAGGTTGTTTTTTTTTCTACTATAGATCTTTCTTTTGTTTTTGTTTGTAAGTACATTATACCAGGATTATACTAATATAGGTGTAAGCACACTCGGCTAATATAATCTTAACACTTTGACTGCGGTTTTTTTTCGACGACTGCGATCTTTTTTTTACCTAAAAAATTCGTGCTTCCGCTCTACACAGCGGTTGTGTTGCGCCGCACATGCGTTTCGTTCGAAAAATATTACAGCTCTGCTGAGTCACAAAGATCTGTATTTTCTTAGCCGCTGCGCTAGTGTGGATTTTCGCAGATTAGTCACTTGTAGAAAACTCATACCGTGCGTTTTCAGCACTCAAAGTGTTAAGCACATACTTAAGTACGTATTTTATAAGTAGGTACTAAGTAGAAACATTGTAAATACTTCTCATTAAGTGAACGTTATATATACTATGTTCTTTGAGAAAAAATAAAGATTCTTTAAACCGTAAATAACGCCTAAATAACGCTCAAGTCTCATATTATCCACGATTTAATGAAATAGGCTCGTCTCGTAGGATGTCGACCTTGGCACATTAATTGACTGAATACGCCCCGCTCCCGATATTTCTTAGGAATTTCCCTTCAATTATGTAATAATTGGAACTAAAATGGTCCAAGGAGACAGGCGATGAGTTAAAGTCAGAACCCCTGGACCAAATGCGATATTTTATGATTGGAAACTATGAAATGATAGAACATTTTTGCTACTATTTGTTACCAATATCATATTATATAGGCTGATGATAATGGTGATGATGTTACCAATATCGCCCAGCAATATCTGCAGACAGCATGCTATCCTGCTTCATCATCAACCTATAGTGTTTTTTAGTATTCTTATTATGTTCATATTTTGATCACCAGTGGTACACCCCTGCCTTTATTAAATTCACATATTTTTTCCATCCAAAGGTTGCCTGGAAGAGATCGCTTCTAAGCGATAAAGCCGCCCATTGTACTTGTCGCATGTAATGTATTTTTTAACTTAGGTACTAGTTGTAAAAATACAATTTGTATGATAATTATTATGACAATTTTTATGAAAATATTAATTAATTGTATTTCTGTATTTCAAGTACCTACATGCAATGATATTTTCCTACATGTAATAGTTTGACCGAAACCGCTGTACCACTCCTAAGGAAAGTGCGGCGAGGTGGGGGAGCGAGGAAAAAAAAGCAAGAGTACGCGTTGACGGCAGACTGATGGATCGGAGCGGCCGATATTTCCCTCCCGTCTCGCCGCTCGCATACCTCAGGCGCGGTACAGCGGTTTTGGTCAAACTATAGTTCGTACATAGTTCATACTGTTTTCCTTAAACAATAAAGTTTTATAAAGCTTATGAATGCTGACTCATAAATATATATACTTTATCTCTGTCCTTTGTCGCTTAGAGCTGTTATTACGTGTCCATTTTACTTCCTTGTGGGCAAAACTTTGAGTTATAATTTTAATAAGAAGGTTTGGAAATATCTATAGAAATAGTAATAAATAAATAATGCTGGACAATCCACACAGCATCATCTATCCCCAAGCTAAGCAGAGCTTGTGTTATGGGTACTAAATGACTGATATACTTAATACAATAGATTACATATATATATTTTCTTATTACATATATATAACTACCAGAAAACCCAGAAACAATATCTGCAGATCATACACGCAATTGTCCCGAGGTGGGAATCGAATCACAACCTCCTGTGTCGCAGGCGGACCATCCCCCGCCACGCCAAAGATGTCGTCAAGTCTATACTAATATTATAAAGAGGAAAGGTTTGATTTTTTGTTTGTATTGAATAGGCTCCGAAACTACTGGACCGATTCGAAAAATTCTTTCAACGTTGGGAAGCTACACTATCTGCGGTGAACATAGGTTATATTAAAATTTAGAAATGTGAAATTTGAATTTAACGCGGCTGAAACCGCGGGAATCAGCTAGTAAGAAATATATTTATTTAACTTTTAGGTTTTTGCCGAGGACGCCTAGGGAGGCACCGGCATCAGCGAGCTGCTGGCCTTCCTGGAGGACATCGGGTGGTTAGACTAGCAGCCCCCCCCCACCCGACACGCAAAAAAGGCCCAACGGCGGCTGTGGTTTTCTACTTACAGACTAGTAATAATCAAATTAGTTTGTAATACGATTTAGCTTTTAATTTATGGCTAAAGCAGCTATAAAATAGGCACCTTAGATTGGATAAAACAAGTTTTTTTGCCATTTGAATAGGTCTTTAATTACTTGCAAAACCAGTCTTTAACTACTTATGGTTGGGCTAGTGATATAATGTACTGTTATTGACTAGTGATATATTCTGACTCAACAGACAGCCCTCTCTGCAGAGGATGCCTTAGCGACGAAGAATCAGCTGCCTACGTAGTCCTGGAAAGCGAGGGAGTAACAGCGCAACGACTAGAAATCCTCGACCACCCAAGGACACTCCGTGAAGCTGAAGATCCCAGGAGGATTCTGCGCTTCTGGACGGAGTTAGGCTGGTTAAACTAGTAAACACACTACGCACGTCGCACAAAGGACCAATCGGAGTCTAAATACCAGTACATATACCATAACCATATTACATACATATCTGACGACCTTTGTGGCGCGGCGGGCGAAGGTCCATCAGCGACAGAGACGGTTGCGGTTTCGATTCTCGCTTCGCGACAAAATGTTTGTACGATCTGCACATGATTGTTCCGGGTGTTCTGGTCGTTATCTACCTGTGTATAATAAAACATATCTATCTATGTAAAAGACTGCTGGATGCGGCAACAAAACATATATTTATCTAAATTAAAAGTTTTCTGAAATAGTATTAAATTTAAAACGGGATGAAGGCTGAAGGCACTGCGAATTAGTTTCAGTTATTCCGTGATCGACCTGCGAAAGACTGCAGGTAGATGCTGGATGCGGCAAGCTGAAGACAGGGCGCTATGGCGCTCATTGGGGATGCCTATGTCCAGCAGTGGACTAACATAGGTTGATGATGATGATGTAACAACTATTTCGCGCCGTTGACTTGTGTACCCTTAGCAAAATACTGATGTAACAACAATATCGCGCCGTTGAATTGTGTACCCTTAGCAAAATACTGATGTAACAACTATTTCGCGCCGTTAACTTGTGTACCCTTAGCAAAATACTGATGTAACAACTATTTCGCGCCGTTGACTTGTGTACCCTTAGCAAAATACTGATGTAACAACAATATCGCGCCGTTGAATTGTGTACCCTTAGCAAAATACTGATGTAACAACTATTTCGCGCCGTTGACTTGTGTACCCTTAGCAAAATACTGATGTAACAACTATTTCGCGCCGTTAACTTGTGTACCCTTAGCAAAATACTGATGTAACAACTATTTCGCGCCGTTGACTTGTGTACCCTTAGCAAAATACTGATGTAACAACTATTTCGCGCCGTTAACTTGTGTACCCTTAGCAAAATACTGATGTAACAACTATTTCGCGCCGTTAACTTGTGTACCCTTAGCAAAATACTGATGTAACAACTATTTCGCGCCGTTGACTTGTGTATCCTTAGCAAAATACTGATTTAAGTGTATAAATAATTTCAACCCTACTGAGTCAAGTAGGTATCCACTTCAAGTTATGTATATTAACATTGAAATACCTAGCCTACATGTTTTCCTTTGGCTAACCATAAAAGGGTTTATTAAGGATTATGCAGCAACATTGACTAACCTGCTGAACAAAGCCCCTCTGACGTGCACCATACAGTTATTAAATCGGGTAGCGGAAACCATTGATGTATTCCACTGTTCACTGAGCGAGTTCGCAATGGCTATTCAATTTATGTTATGGTAAAAATTCCAAAAAATTCAAAAAAATTCTAAATCGCTATTCAATTTATGTTATGGTAAATAATAATATTTTTGTGTATATTACTGTCAATTTGAATTTATTTTGCTCATTGATGTATTTAATTATTTTTATTGATGACATATTTTATTTTACTTATTGACATGTACTCGTATATTGGATTACTTTTGCTCATTGAAATGTGTATATTTGATTATTCGTTTTATTAAATTCGATGCTAGCGATTAATTAAGTTGACTACACTATTGTATTAGGTGATACCTGTGAAAATAGTTGTAATGCTTTGAATAAATATAAATACAAAATACAAAACAGGTATATACATGATAACAAATGAATAGTTACTTCTGTATAGTTCATTGTTTCATCTCTAAGAATGTTAGTCATCAACTCAAGATTTATTGTACATTATACGTAAGGCAAACGTGTTCCTGAGTGGAGATCACGACTCGGTAAGCGTAGTGTAGGGCGCCCTCCGGCCAGGTGGGATGACGACCTGCGAAAGACTGCAGGTAGATGCTGGATGCGGCAAGCTGAAGACAGGACGCTATGGCGCTCATTGGGGGGAGGCCTATGCCCAGCAGTGGACTAACATAGGTTGATGATGATGATGTAAATACTGTTTCGCGCCGTTGACTTGTGTACCCTTAGCAAAATACTGATTTAAGTGTATAAATAATTTCAACCCTACTGAGTCAAGTAGGTATTCACTGGAGATGCTGGATGCGGCAAGCTGTAGACAGGGCGCTATGGCGCTCATTGGGGGAGGCCTATGTCTTGCAGTGGACTGCTATAGGCTGGTGATGATGATGATGTTAGATTATAAGTATTAGCCACCTAGCTAAATATTGCCGTGCCCTAGCAGGGTGCATGTTTGAAACATTTTATCTTTAAGATCCCCTGTACAACATATTTTCAATAAAAATATTGAGTACTTGCTGCGCCTAGCGGTTTTACCCGCGTGGTGATAGATATTTTGGATAATATACAATATATCTTAATAAATTGTAGCCTATGTGTTATTCTGATGTATAAGCTATATTATTGTAAAGTTTCATTAAAATCCATTCTGCAGTTTTTGCGTGAAAGAGTAACAAACATCCATCCATCCATACTTACAAACTTTCGCGTTTATAATATTAGTAGGATTGTATTTTTTTTAATGATTTGTATATTTGTATGTTTATTATTTACTATGGACCGTAGAATAAGTTAAATAAGATCTGTTACTTTTCTATGGTCTGAAATGAATGATTTATTATTTATTATTATACATCCGACAGAGAACCAAGGTTATCGACATAGCTCAAAGAATTAGCAAGCTGAAGTGGCAGTGGGCCGGCCATATCTCGCGAAGAACCGACGGCCGATGGGGCAAACGTGTTCTTGAGTGGAGACCACGACTTGGTAAACGTAGTATAGGACGCCCTCCGACCAGGTGGGATGACGACCTGCGAAAGACTACAGGTAGATGCTGGATGCGGCAAGCTGAAGACGCTATGGCGCTCATTGGGTGAGGCCTATGTCCAGCAGTGGACTGCTATAGGCTGATGATGATTATTATTTATTATTAGGGGCTTTATCAATATAGCACATACATAACAGCTAGCACACAGCTCAAAAACTTGAATACAAATATAGACTCTATGTTGTTCTTTTTAAATACAATTTACAATGACAAAATGACAAGAGGCCAAGCCCACAAGACAGCCAGTTATCTGATGTAATCAATATATTATGTATCATATCATACTATTATGTTCAATTTAAAAATAAAATAATGCTGGACAATCCACACAGCATTATCCAGCCCCATGGTAAGCAGAGCTTGTGTTATGGGTACTAGATAACTGATATACATAATACTATACATTACATAGATAGATATTTTTATTATACATAGAAAATGACCAGAACACCCGGAACAAATATCTGCAGATCGTACACACAATTGTTCCGAGGCGGGAATCGAACCCGCAACATCCTGCGTCGCAGGCGGACCTTGTAATGTATTGTATTATGTATATCAGTTATCTAGTACCCATAACACAAGCTCTGCTTACCATGGGGCTAGATAATGCTGTGTGAATTGTCCAGCATTATTATTATTTTGACTTAAGATTTTTATCTTCTCGGTTTAGAGAGAAACCGGTAATAATTCAGTTATTACCGGTTTCTTTCTTCGGCACACGGGCCTAGGCCAAGTGCGCTTCAGGGAGGCGAACTTCAGTAGGAAGTTCATTTTGAAGAAATTTTCTTACTATTCTACATGTTTTTTTAATAACAGCCTTTTGTAAAAGGATAAAAGTGGACTTAGGCAAATCTAAATATTCTACGTCTGCCTTCCACTTGTTGTTCACGCCCAATAGGGTTACATATCTATAGATAATCAGTCACTTACCAAAGTCAATAATATAAATATATATATTGAGTGTTGAGAAAAAAATACTTTAACCCTGTAGGCCGTATGTTAGATAACTTAGGTTTGAACTGCTTAGATTAATAGCTGTTGATTTCTTTTGGTGTTTATCGATTGAATACACATTATGCTAGGACGCAAACAAATTGTTAGGCACTAGTAACTGTCTGTTTGAACACTATGAACGAATAAGCATATGATTTTGGTAAATTTTTCACAAATCATGGATATTATGATAACTCGGAATTCGTCGACATTGGACTTAGGTAATCTAGCCTGAATAGATGCGTAACGAGGTGACCTACCCCCCCCTCACGGCTTTGCATCGACCTTCCGGACACCCTGTATAGATAATCACCTACCAAACTGCCGTGTCAAGCGTAGGTCCGTTATCTTAAGTTACATGAGTTGCGCGTAAAAGGTGCAAATCGTATTTTAATGATATTATAAACCATGGAGTATATTCCTTTAAAGTCTATTCTTGTTTAATTCGTTGAAAAAAGCTGTCACCCTATCTCATGCAACTATGATTTTGCCTTTCTCTGTCATGGCAATGTCAAGTATTTTTACATACACTAAATAGGCGTGACAATAATTTTACTTGAAAAAAGTGGCTATCTCAGTTTACTCTAGTTACATGATATGACATGATATAACTCTAGCGACAATTGCTCAGCCCAAAATAAAAATCGCATCCTCTTCACAGCAATGATTCGGCTAATAAATTCGGAAGACTTAATCGACGCTGAAAAAATAAGATTTGTTTATTTGGAGCCCGGTCACACATATATGGCCGCAGATGCAGTGCACGCGTGCATCACAAATAAATTTTCCAAACATAAAAATATGTACTATCTAAATGATTACGTCGAAAAAATAAGAGATTCACGAAAAAACATGATAGTCGACGTAATTACACATAAAAATATGATGAAATTTACTGACCAACTAAAACAAAATGCATTCCCAAAACAATATAACATACAGTCATTGAAAATAGTTGAATTCCGAAGGGGCTTGACTAACATATATGTCAAAAATGCATATAATGAAGACAGTTTTAAGGAATTGAATGTTTTACGCAAAAATGCACTGAACTTGGACGAAAAAGATTTAATAACCGAATTACCACGGGAGGAAAAACAAAGAGGAGTGAGCAAGGCGAAGAAAGACCAATTGATAAAATTATGCGATTCTCTTCCCAGAGCCTATCGGAAGTTTTTTGAAGATTTGGAGGAAGGTGATGTTTTCGATCTCGATGCGGAACAAGATCCATAGGATAAAAAAGGTTAATTACTTTAAAGCTTAAAAATCACTGAAGTTACATTCAAACTTTGATCTCATATTGTTCTAATTAGATCTATGTATCCTGTGTTAATTATATGTATGTTTAAAATTTATAATTTTAATTCTGTATTCCAAAACATTGATTCAGGTTTTTGTTTTCTGTTTTAGATTTTTTATTCATTTCACGATTTTAATGATTTGATTTTTGTGACTGTCCTAATGACTGCAATCTGAATATTAATGACTCTTATCACTTAATTAGACCTAGAGTTTGATCTCATGCTCTTAACTGGTTGTTTTAATTAGATTTATTTATCCTATGATAACAAGATTTAAGACTTGTTAGTCTGATTATAAAAAATAAGTAAGTACTAAAATATTGAACCAGGTTTTGATTTTCTGATTGTTATTTTAATTTAGTTTACCATTTTAAATTTGTTGTCATTTTAATAAGAATAATTTTAATTGCTTGCTACTGAGTCAATACTTTCAGATACATTTTTTTAACCTGGTTGTTTAAGTGTGTGCTTTTGAAGAGTTTGTTAATTTAAGATACACAGACTTTATTGTTATGATAGAAACTTAAGTTCGTAAGACTGTTATTTTATTCTTAATACAATATTTTAATTTTGACTTAAATATTTTTATTTCTTAAAATGCACCTACCTGAATCTAAACTGAAACCTATTTTTTTTTATTGTATGTAGGTTTCCGTCCTGGCGGCTTATTCCGAGCTAAGTGGTTTTTCCATGGGAAGAAGATATTTGTGGCTAAGTATATTTGTTTCCAAGATTCAAACTATTTTATGTTCAAAATATAATCAAAATCAGTTCAGTATGATAACAGAATATTAAAAGCATTTACAGTATTCGTAGGGGGTAGGGAAATAGAATAGCAAACATTTTATGAAAAAATACTTCTTGGTAGGTAAGCTAATTCTTCAAGTTTTATTATCATAGAAACTGTTGCCACAAATGATCACTTTCTGTCAGACCTATTTATGGTAACTCATACTTAACTGACATAGGCAAAACCTAACGAATTTAGTGTGTTTGGCACAAGTAGTGTATTTTAAGTTACAGAGCGCGTAAATCAAGCTTTGTATGGAGACCTTGTTATGCCTATCTTAGTTATCGCTAATAACTCGTAGAATAATAAAGATTTCAATATTTTAATACCTTCCCGGTGTTTAGAAGCTTGCGACTAGTTATATTATGGAAAAATAGTCCAATAATATTATCATATTTTTTCAAAAAAGGCAAATAACTGAAAAAAACTTTGAACGGCGATTACTCAAAACAAGGTTTTTCAAGATACATGAAATAGGTGTGATACGGCAGCAAAGTCAATAATATGATGACAACAATAAATATATTGAGTGTTGAGAAAAAAATACTTTAACCCTGTAGGCCGTAAGTTAGATAACTTAGGTTTGAACTGTTTAGATTAATAGCTGTCAATTTCGTAAAAAAAAAAAAAAAACATTTTTTAAACATTTTTGTGCTGTATGGCAGTGTTACAGTCTAAATCTGCAACAAACTTAATGGTCCTGGAATTACAACAGATCTCACGGGTTTGAAGTAGTTTTTGTTTAAAAGTAATAAATTAATAATTATTCAATGAAAACTCACAAAAAGATAGACAGACATAGAATTTCAAATTTTAAATTAATTTATTGCATGAAATACATGTTATTAAAGTTATAAGTAATAGGATGTCACAATGTATTCTGCCCTATATTGAGTGCAATGTACAAAAAATTTACAATACTTAACCCTTAGTTACTCGCGCATAAAAACATACTTAAGTAGGTACTCGCGTGGCGTGCTTTCCACCCCAATTTTAGAATTAGAAAAAAACTACCACATACATACAAAATCAGACTTTTATTTATGATTAAGATTTAAAAAATAGCGTTGTAAATTCGAAACTCCAATAACTAGAGACAATCAAAAAGTCACCGGGGATGTTGCGAGTAATTAACACTTTGACTGCGGTTTTTTTTTCGACGACTGCGATCTTTTTTTTTACCTAAAAAATTCGTGCTGCCGCTCTACACAGCGGTTGTGTTGCGCCGCACATGCGTTTCGTTCGAAAAATATTACAGCTCTGCTGAGTCACAAAAATCTGTATTTTCTCAGCCGCTGCGCTAGTGTGGATTTACGGATATTAGTCACTTGTAGAAAACTCATACCGTGCGTTTTCAGCACTCAAAGTGTTACAGGTTAACTAACTACTATATAGAGAAACTGTATATAGAGAATGCACATACAGTACAGTTCTGTAATTAATTATATACTGATGAACTCAAGCATTAGTATATAATTTTATAATATAAGGTTTGTTTTGCTAAAACCTATAGCTTACAACAAGGTCTTTTGTATTTTATCTTTGTCTTTTGTTTGCCTGGTGATAAAGTAATTATGTGAAAGGCATGCATTAGCTCCGCTTACATAATTTTGAGTTATTAGTAGACAATGGAAGAATGTATATAGGTGCCTTTGTTTTGTAAGAATATGAACCTCTGAACAACATTGATAAAACTCCATTTTTGGACAGAGAACAATACCTAACTCATTTTTTATGTACCTAGTAAGTAGGTATATGTATTCTATTGTACTCATAACATAGTTTCACATTTGCAGATATCTGAGACGTGGTTAAAAGGTTTACGGATTTACAACTTACCTAAAATCAGCTGTCACAAACAAAAACAATGTAGAAAACTAAACAAATTCACGAATAAAACACAAACACACATTTGCGAACTGTATAGTTCATGTCACGCGATCCTATAGTCCCTTTCCGCGATAAAATACTGAAATAATTGTATTTTTTTCCATAAAAAAATGTACGGACAACCACTGGCTTTCATAGTTCCACAGTGAATGAAATGAATGAACACAGAATGTTTTTTTTTAAATGAGTTTATGAATGAACAAAAGATACAGATTAACTAATCACTCACTTTCATTGGATACCTATGATCGGTTTGGAATATGGTTTGAAAGCCATAGATTAAGTTGAAAGCTTGTTGCAAAGTAACTACTTGGCCAGCGTGTGGATGCGACGGTCATTTGCCACAACTACTTTGATCTGCGTTGAAAAAACGACACCAATCAGATCTTGGGCCAAGGTATAGGCCAATACTATACAAACATTTACCAAACACCCGCATTACACGATGGCCAATACGTATTGGCCAACGTGTAGAGGTGACATTGCCCATCAGTGCTAGTGAAGGTATTATTAAGAATTAGGTACTTAATCTATGTTTATACTTTATAGTTATTCTTAATTTTTTCGATCACGAAGAATATTTCAAACATCAATAGGTATGCAAGGTAATACACCTACAATACCCTTCATGGAAGGCTGTTATGAAAAACACACAAATAAATACCTTCCTAATCGTTTTGCCTAGAATGTTTACAAACAATGTTTCCTGTTTAATACACTGAAACGCATTTACACATTTCAGTCGAGTTATGAATTTGTGGATCATATTACAATTTACTTATTTGACATTAGTGCTATGTGGAAACGATTTTCCACATTATGGCCTCAGCCCGATTTCCAACCCGTATCAGAGTTTCCGTAAAAATCAAGACAAAAATATCGTCAAGGTGCCAGAAAAAGTTTTAACAAACAATAATGTGACTATTGACGATGTTCCACACTTTGAAATCAACAAGAAAAATACGCGGTTAAAGAAAATAAATGAGGTTGAAGCAGAGTTCCGTACTGTTATCGGTATGAGAGGACTGAAATATAATTTCAAGAGAGACCAATTCTGGAGAACTTGGAGAAAAGTTTCGTTTCCTGGAGAGGACAAAATTGTTTACTATAAATGTGAAAATAGTGTCAATTTCACAAATTGTCACAACGGTGGTTATTGGGTAAGATTAATAGGTCTAATTTACGACAATGTCAATAAGGGTTTGAACAAATGGGCCTGCATTACAACTAAAAATGCAGGCTGTTTTGTTAAAATTCTCTTCAAAAATTGCTACCTATAGGTGGTACATCGCAATCCAAAAAGTTAGAGAAGTGAGCTAAACATTGAAAATAAACCAGTCATAGATCAATCAGTCGACCTCTCGTCACATCACTATCTTACGTTCTGAAACTATTTCCAGATTATCGAAGATAAACCCCCACCATGCCCCTACGAATTATTTTCTTTCTCAAAGGATGATAAAATATGCGCCTTACACATAAATAAATACTACAATGTAAAAAACAAATGTTCCGATGAGATAAACGTCGGTGACCTCTCGGCAGACTGTGATAATCCTATTGTTACGGAACTGCGTATCATGAAGGTTTACAACACTAAGGTTCCTGAACGTTTCCCAAGTTTGATTTGTGGAGGGCGGGAAAATTGCAGAATTTTGACTTTGTACAACGTAGGTATTTCTTGATTATTATATGCTTTGGCAGTGCATGTAAAAGATGTAAGAGTTTTCATTTGTGCAAATATTGGACCACCCTTTGGTATTGGTACCACCAGAATCAAAATAGGTAGGTATCCAACTTCTTGTTGAAGACGACGACTATATAATTAACTAGCGGACCGTCCCGGCTTCGCACGGTTATTTATTATTCATAATTTATTTGCGGCCGTTTATTTCCCGTACCCAATGACGCCTATATCTCATAGTTGTAGTTAGACAAGTGTGAGCCAGGCGACTTATTTCTAATACATTTTTTAACTCGTGATATCTTTCGAATGGAATGTCTGAATTGAATAATTCAAAAAGTTATATTAAGGTATTGAAGCAGTCTTGAATATGATAATGATTAATACCACGGTATAAATAAAGAGCATTTTAATTAAATTACTAAAATATTTGACGACCGATGTGGCGCGGTGGGCGAAGGTCCGACTGCGAAGCAAGAGGTTGCGGGTTCGATTCCCGCCTCGGAACAATTGTGTGTACGATCTGCAGATATTTGTTTTGAGTGTTCTGGTCGTTTTCTATGTATAATAAAAAATATCTATCTATTTAATGTATTGTATTATGTATATCAGTTATCTAGTACCCATAACACAAGCTCTGCTTACCATGGGGCTAGATAATGCTGTGTGAATTGTCCAGCATTATTTATTAAAATAAAATAAAAACACCTATTGTGACTTAAATATTATACTTAGATATATTCTGTCGCGACATTTTTTGTAGACAATTATGTGTTCTGAAAAGTTGTAGTAGGTATATTACTTTGTTCTATCATAAAAAAAACAAAACTTTTCTCATTATAATATTAGTAGATATAAATTGGATGTTTAAGTACCTAGTCTGAAGATAAGTCAAATAAACTAAATCGCCCATTGAATAGCTTGTGTTCCGAGAAAAAACTTCTTTCTTCTTTGATCTTTATTTTATCCTTATAACTTTTCAGGTAGCAGCAGACAACATATCCTTCAGAATAGTAAACTCAGAAAATAATGTTATTTACTCACGAGTTATGAAGGAAGGGAAAAACTATGCTTGCATCAAAAACTGCGGAACAATGGACCCTGACACAAGATTAATATCAAAAACACAAGTACTTGCAAAACCGGTTTAATTAAGCAACAAGAAAAGGAAGACAAATAAACATCATAATTATTAGTTATCAAATATGACATACTCGTAAGATCTATGCCACATTGTAACAGAAATAATAAACTTAGACCACTTAACTTACAGAAATAACTTAACAGTTTCATTAACCTTCATAACTTAACATTTATGCTACCTACATAATTATAAGTATTAATACAACGGGTATTTACCTATTTTTCCCGACGTTTCAACAGGTTTACACACTGACATGGTCACAGGATGACTGGAGTTGTATTAATACTTATAATTAGGTGTTCTGATCGCGTAAGTTTCAAAATATTTATTTATACAGGTAAAATAATACTAAAATTAAAGCATTAACCTACAAGAAATAGGCAGGTCTTAGAGAACTAGGAAAAATAACATGAATAAAATATTTGAACAGATAAAATATAGGTCAATATTATTTTTTTAATAATTCTTAACAAATTTTTTTTTTTTTTTTTTTTTATTATTAAATTCTATGTAAACCTACCTAACATTAAGGCACTAACAATTTGAAAAGGCACCTTGTTTTTCAGTCTTAACATTAAAAAACTATAGTAACATTATTGTAAACTTAACATATAATAATACTAATATTTTGCATGCATAACTATACAGGAAGACACACTTTGCAATAGCAATTTTGTATAAATATACATACGTAGAGATTGTGCAGGAAAACAGCAACATTGTAAAATTTAACATACAATCATGTTAATACACGGGCCCTTCGGGCTATTAA
The DNA here is from genome assembly GCA_943735965.1 of Eupithecia abbreviata. Lineage (NCBI taxonomy): Eukaryota > Metazoa > Arthropoda > Insecta > Lepidoptera > Geometridae > Eupithecia > Eupithecia abbreviata. The sequence continues at coordinate 4,435,566 of OX031004.1, read as the reverse complement.
TACTTTATGTGCAGAGGATGTTGACATATTCTATATGTCCTTGCCAAAATTCAGGGATGCGGTTGTAAAATTTTTGAATAGGCCACATAGAAATATGCAAATAGGTTTATTTTAAGTTTAATATTAAGTGGTTAGTTAGTTAGTAGCGTGTTGGCGCATCTTATGAATGTTTGTTTTTAGTTAGTGTATTTTATGTGTAAGTTTTTTTTATGTCTTTGTCGCTTGTGCGTGTGTCCAACTGTAAAGACATTGTAAATATTTTATCAATAAATAAATAAATAATATGCATGGATAACAGTTCTTAAATCTATAGGAAGATACTTTGCAATAGCAATTTTGTAAAAATACATCCATCCATAAAGATTTTGCATTTTATATGGTCCTAAAACAATTTACAACAATACATAGGTACATAATACAAGTTTTTAATTATACAATATTTATCCTTAGGACATCGAAAATATTAATAGCAACCGCCCCTAGAAGACTAAATGGTGTAATTATCTTTAAAAATGGTAAGATATTTGAGTATAAAAATAAAACTTATGATCTTTTACCAATAAATGCTAAAAGGAGACTTAGCCTTAACAATTCTTGATTTTAAGAACAGTGTTGTTTTTGGATCGGCGCACCTTACCACACATATGGTTAGATAAATGATAGTTGCGATAGAAGCTTCTCATACATACGTCGCAATGAAACCTTACTTTCAAATGCCTTTCTCGTATATGTTTTAACAAACTCTTTTTTAGCATCTCTTTGTTACAATAATCACAAATCGCTTTAGAATAATGTTTTGCATTTAGAGCAAAGACAGACGATAAATATGTTGAAGATTTATTTGTCTTTAATTTTTGTTTGTTTAAGATTTTATCCTCTATTTCTGGCTTAACTTTCTCTGCTTTAATATTGCAGGTTTGGATGCTAAGTTTGTTATTTGTAACTTTAGTTATTTGAACGCAGTTCTTAGAGTCCATAGACTGTTCGATCCAAGAGTCATTCAACATTTTATCTGAGTAGGTCGGGATTTGGGCGTCTAAATTCATGTGGTGCTTCCGGATATGATATTTCAGGACTCTTTCTTCACAATAGCTCATGTCACACGCTATGCAGTTAAACCTCTTTGTAGGAACATATAAATCGTCATGTATACTCAAATGATTAATTAAGTTGCGTTTGTCAACGAAACTACGCCCACAATGGTCACAAATATGAACTTTTTGCTGGTTATTGTGCGTCGCAAGATGCTTGTTATACTCATCTTTCCTGTAAAACTCTTTAATGCATTGCAAACATTTAAATCTTGCAGCAATGGCTTTGTGATGAAAGAGGTGGGACTTTAACTTGTAGTTGGAAGTGAAAGTCTTGCTGCAATATGCACACGGGTGGACCTTTACCATGGTGGACAGAAGAATAGATAAAACTATAAAAACTGAATAATAACAAAAGGAGAGTAACTAAACATAAACAAAACAAATATAAATCATGCAACTTCTTATCTGTAAAGAATCACATCACAGCACAGCTGAGCTGAGCTCTGAGCTGCTTTGTGCTGCTGACGTGCTTGAGTGTTTCCAGCTCACTAATCTAATCTGCTCATCTTCATTTTTTAAATATGAATTAACAGTATACTATAATGTGTGCGTTATTTGTGTATGTAACTTGTGTTGCGGAATGCTTATGGCGTCAAATAACGTGTAAAAATAATGACCCTTCTTTTCATAACCTCGTTCCACCGGTTCCACGTGAGAAAACATAATGAAATGACGCGACGGGCGACGGACGTAACAATCAATAAGGATACCCTACTTTTCTCGTATTCCGTAATCACTGGCATCCCTATTATGCTAATAAACATATAATCGGTTTCAAATCATAAAACCGGACACATCCGATATTTTTAAAGATGCATACTATCGTCAGCCAGCCCTAGTGACTGCGTAAAAAGTTTGACAGTAACAACTTTTGGATTCACATTCATGATTTACATTTACAATTACATTCATTCGCTCGTTCTTTTTTCGCTCACCGCCACAGTTCGAATTAAATTTTTATTTCATAATTTTCCGTAATTGTGGGTGAATAAGTTTTATATTTCTCGTGTTTTATAGGTTTTGTAGATAACGTGTGCTAAAGCAACCATTTAATGTAGTTAAAAAATGGCTAACACAAAGGTAAGATAATTCAATTTTGTTCTCGCTGTAGCTTCCGACAAAATGCTATACAATTTAGAGCTATTTTATAAAAACAAAGCTGAAAACTAAACTACCAAACACTTTTTGTATTCACAGTCACATTTCACGCCTATGAAACCTTGAGAAAAATGACGAAATACTTGTTATATCTTGTAAATAACACAAGAGTTCAACTGGGGTTCATTTTGGTCCATTTTCATTCCTTATTTATGTCACTTCAATCGAAGTTGCTTTTGCATATCCAGCATTCTAACATTCATAGTAATGCAATTGAGTAATTTGCTAATTTAGACATGTTTTTGATTGAAACAAGACACTTGTTAAATAAAACCTGCAACTTTGGATTTACACACAAAGCACCTAATAAAAAATAATATATGCCTATTTATGTATTTTTTTCTTTGACCATAGGATACACTTGATGACAAGTTAGGTTAGCTACAGGGTGAATATTTCGCGACAGTAAGGGTCTATGCCTTAATCGGTGGTATTATAGGTCTTAGGAGACTTTTCAAAATTTATTGAAAAATATACATGATTCTCAGATTTTAAAAAACATTTGCAAAAACTGGATACTTTACACGAAAACATTTTAGATATCAATATAATAAAAAAACTGTTTATTCATACGAGTACATTTAAAACGGGATATTTACCATGATTTGATTTTTTTTTTTGAGTTTTCCAATATTTTGGCACAGTTTTATGGTATTTAAATATCCCACTAATTTTACCAGATTAAGTTATAGTTTATACTGGGTTTTTCATCCTTTGGTTAATCAAATACCTTTTATCTTTTTCAGAATAAAGCTACGGCAAAAGGCCCAAGCAAGAATGGCAAAAAGCCAAAAAAGAAACCATTCAAATGTAAAGAATGCGGTAAGGTAAGTAACTTCTAACGTCAAATAATATACATTTATATTATTTATTTATTGTTAACACGTTGAACGCCATGGGGGTCACCATTTGGCCGACAGTACATTAGCCCTGAGGGCCGAACCGGATAACATGATTTTCATCAATATACATAATTCAGAACATATTAGTCTACAGGGCCTTGGGGGTCCCATTGTATTGAAAAAGCTAAGTTGCATCTCCGTTTGGCCTAGCAGAAGGGTTTGAAGTCAACACTAGATCGCGGTCACATGGTGTCCCCCATGGCCTGAACGGGGCATTCTAGTGTCGCCCAAATGGTGCCCCCCATAGCCCAAACAGAAAATCGCAGAATTTCCGTCGGCGTTCAACGTGTTAATAATATTAACAATAAACAATATTGTTTGTATATTAACTTAATATACAAACAACAACGAACGCTAAAAAAGCAGAGATCAAAACTTTCTGATCTAATGAAACTACTGGATATCCTTATATTATGTCCTTATTTATGTATTATGATATTAGCAGACACTGTCGTTGCCAATATCAAGAAATAATAACGTAGGTACTTACCTCTCTCATGTTTCAGTTTATTTATTTCCACCGTAGGTACACATGTTACACTTGATGTCATTAAATACTATTTAAAAGATAAATTACATTTTTATTATAACACATACTAACTTTTGAGAAAGGAAACACCATAGGGCATTGTGCAAAGAAAAGCATACAGACATGCCTTCTTAATCATCATGCATGACACAAGGAACCTAACATTTCTATTTAATCTTAAAATCATAATGTGATTCATGATTATTAAATTGTTTGTAGTATTATTGTTTAAGCTGTGGCGCGGTGGGCAAAGGCCCGCCTGCGACGCAGGAGGTTGCGGGTTCGATTCCCGCCTTGGGACAATTGTGTGTACGGTCTGCAGATATTTGTTCTGGGTGTTCTGGTCGTTTTCTAAGTATAATAAAAAATATCTATCTATGTAATGTATTTTATTATGTATATCAGTTATCTAGTACCCATAACACAAGCTCTGCTTACCATGGGGCTAGATAATATTTATTTATTGTTTAAAAATTGTACCTTCTTGTGATATGGAATAAAGCTCTTTTTATTTTATATTATTTATTTATTTATACAAGCAGCATGCGGCTGATGTGTCTATATCAAACAATGTTAAATTTATTAATTGCATTACTTTTTTAGTTTGTTATTTTTGTCTCCTAACCAGTTGTCTGTATCTTTATGAATTGTAGCCTATGTGCTATTCTGATATGTAAGCTATAGTTTGACCGAAACCGCTGTACCGCGCCTGAGGTATGCGAGCGGCGAGACGGGGGGGATGTACCGGCCGCTCCGATCCATCAGTCTGCCGTCAACGCTCACGGCGGTAGGTAGCTTTCTACCGGACGGTCTATGTCAGACGCACATGAGATAATTATCCAAAGATGGATCGAGCGCTATCTCGTGATGTCAACCCCGTCTCTTTTTTTGTTTCTATTTTTAGGTTTGTAAGTATGGATGGATGGATGGATGTTTGTTACTCTTTCACGTAAAAAGTACTGAACGGATCTTAATGAAACTTGAAACATACATAGTATGTGTACTGGAATAACATATTGGCTACTTTTTATCGTGGTACCACGCGAGCGAAGCCGCGGGCGATAGCTAGTAAAAAATATAAACATATCGTTTTATAAAATAAACACATCGTTTACGATATCGTAAGATATATCCGACAATAGCGATCTCATGTGCACTCTTGCTTTTTTTCTTCGGCCCCCACCTCGCCGCACTTTTATAATGGGCCTCCGGAGGGACGAATTCTTCATACAAACGTAATACCAAAATGATTTCCAATTCAAGCATATTTCCACTATAATATTGTATTATTTGTATTTGAATAGTATTTATCTAGGTTCCTAAATAGTTTAAAAAAAAATACTTACCTAAAATTAAATGAAAGCCAATCGCATTTTGCACATTTTTATGCGAAAATGGACAAATTTTCTTGCTATTTGTTTCGTATTAAAAACATCAATATCTTACGTTTTTTTTTATTAAGGAACATAGCTTATATTATCTAGTTACAGAATAACAATACTTTGTGAAGAATACAAAAAGTTTTCAGTCATAATTTTTATTACGGAACAAACCAAATTTTGAACGGCTAATATTGCTATCGCGCACCCATGAGGCGCGGCGCAAGGGTTAAACAGGGACAGCGATATTCGGAGCGATTTTTGCAAGCGAGGGTCGCTGGACCCTTAAAGAGTGGTACAGCGGTTGCGGTCAAACTATAGCTATATTATTGTGAAGTTTCATCAATGTACATTCAGTAGTTTTTGCGTGAAAGAGCAACAAACATACATACATCCGCACAAACTTTCTCGTTTATAATATTAGTAGTATTTATGTTACTTTCTTGTGTTCCAGTCATTCAGCGACCGCTACTACCTGACCAGTCATGAGTTGATTCACACAGATGAGACTTTCCCCTGCCCGTTGTGTCCCTATGTAGGCAACACCAAGAAGTACCTCTCGAGGCACAATAGACAGGTAATTATAATATTATACATATATATATAACATAATTCTTGCCATCCAAAGGTTAACTAGAGATCTAAGAGATTACTAAGAGATCGATTCTAAGCGATAAGGCCGTCCATTGTACTTGTCGCAATGTGTTTTTGTAATGATCTGCATATGGTCTATTTATTTATTTATTTCGGAACACCATCAGCTACTATAATATCTATAGACTTAAAAATGACAACAGAGAGCTAATAATAGGTATTCACTGATAGAATCTAAATAAGCTAAATTATGTGTGAACACTAACAACATTGTGACAAGAAAGAAAGCGAACTTTATGGAAAACCATAAAGTGATCGTACTTAAACTAGTGATAAAAATAAAAGAAAACATAAAACAGAATATAACACAACTCTCTACACACAGAGATCTAGATATCTGTGGGTGAACAATAATTGTCAACATTTATTTTGTCCAACGTGTTGCTCCAGCGTGTGGATACAGCAGCACGTGATTTAGTCTTAATTATTATTTAGTTTATTGTAAGATAATTTGAAGGATGGAAGGAGCTGGAGGAGGCTTTCACCGCTGAAAGCGGTACTCACATATGTATAGATAGAGATAATATATAAAAATAAAAATAAATAATGCTGGACAATTCACACAGCATTATCTAGCCTCACGGTAAGCAGAGCTTGTGTTATGGGTACCAGATAACTGATATACATAACACAATACATTACATAGATAGATATTTTTTATTATACATAGAAAACGACCAGAACACCCGAAACAAATATCTGCAGATCGTACACACAATTGTTATATATTAATATATTGTTCCAGGTGCACCAAGAACGCAACCAACACAAATGCACCTACTGTGGTAAATCCTTCTTGCACCCGAATAATCTTAGAGACCATGTTATGGTGCATACCGGTAAGTCATTTTATTTAACACTTTGACTGCTGAAATCACACGGTATGTGTTTTCTACAAGTGACTAATATGTGTAAATCCACACTAGCGCAGCGGCTGAGAAAATACAGATCTGTGTGACTCAGCACAGCCGTTATATGTTTCGAACGAAACGCATGTGCGGCGCAACACAACCGCTGTGTAGAGCGGCAGCACGAATTTTTTAGGTTAAAAAAAAGATCGCAGTCGTCGGAAAAAAACCGCAGTCAAAGTGTTAAGGTAGAGGTTTCTATAATAAGCTTCCATCTGAAGCAACTGAGCTCCGTATACCTAAAATAAAATCTCATCAAGGAGGCTTACTACTCCATGTGCCTCGAGCTCGTCGCGCCATCTCATCCTGGGCCACAATGACGTCGTTATATATATATTTGAAATGGCACTATTTGTTAGAAAAAATCCCCGTCTTTTCCCACGCAAGTCTGATTTTGTAGTGCGAAATAGACGTGATAGCAGTAAACTCCAAATGCCTAATGGTAAAACAGCTTTCCTACAAAAAAGTGTAGTCTGTATGTCATGCAAAATATATATAACAAAATACCTAAATCATTAAAAGATCTTGACGACAATATATTTAGGACTAAATTGAAACAATTATTAATTACCAAATGCTATTATAATATTAACGATTTTATGACAGATAAATTTTGACATTACCTTTTATACTATTTCGCCTATTACTATTATTACTTTAAGATTTTTGACATTATATAAAATTATCTACAATATACCTAGGTTAGAACATTACTAAACTCTACTGTGACATTTGCATGCTATCTTAATTTCGCACGCCTCGATGAGGTAGTAATGTATCGGAAATACCATTTTTAATTAACACTTTGAGTGCTGAAAACGCACGGTATGAGTTTTCTACAAGTGACTAATCTGCGAAAATCCACACTAGCGCAGCGGCTAAGAAAATACAGATCTTTGTGACTCAGCAGAGCTGTAATATTTTTCGAACGAAACGCATGTGCGGCGCAACACAACCGCTGTGTAGAGCGGCAGCACGAATTTTTTAGGTAAAAAAAAAGATCGCAGTCGTCGAAAAAAAACCGCAGTCAAAGTGTTAAGAACTTTTGTACCTACATTACAGCAAATAAATGATTTGATCATTTGATTGATTTGATTATGATTAAATAAAATATGTTTTGTTTCAGGTGAAAAACCCTTATCGTGTAATGTGTGTGGCAAATCCTTCAGGGTATCATACTCGCTAAACACGCATATGTTAATACACGCAGGTAAGTTAATTAATCTATATAGATTTATCAACAATGTATTATTAATATTAATAATTTCGAACCGGTCTACGGTAGAACCAAACGAAATGCGCATCAAGTTGAAGAAAAAAAAATTGTCCATCCGAGTCGACAACTTATAGGCGGAAAATTGGGATTATCGAGTATTTTCAACATAAAGTTTTTGCCAAAGAAGACAGGGTAAACAATTAAAGCAATAAACACACACAATGATCACAATAGGCCTATCATGGCCGCCGTGTTACGAAAGCCACCCCAAAGCTAATAAAAAAAAACACACACAAAAAAACACAGTATAAAAAACAATAAATAATAATATGAATAAATTACTATACTGGCCTAATGACATTGCGACGTACCTACATGTTAACATGTCAATTGTCATTAACCTATGATAGTCCACTGCTGAAGAAGAAGAAGAAAGAAATTTATTCATAACAACTTAAATTAACAAATAACAAACTTATAGAAATAGGTACATATAAAGAGTTGTTACAAAACGGCTCTTACTCAGCATAATGCTGGCTAAGCTCCGTGAGAGACTTAGCCAGCGCTGGTCTTCCGTTAGAGCCCGTACAGGAGACGTCACGAACAAGCCTACGCAATGACATTACAAAAATATAGTAAAAGAAATACTAGATAAAAACACTTAAAAAGCCGAACATAGGCCTCCCCCAAAGAGCGCCATAGCGCCCTGTCTTCAGCTTGCCGCATCCAGCATCTACCTGCAGTCTTTCGCAGGTCGTCATCCCACCTGGTCGAAGGGCGTTGACGAACGGGATTTCATTACTATTTGTTAAAAAAAAATAACGTTTTTTAATCCTTGTTACAGATGAGAAACCATTTCGCTGTTCGTTCTGCGATTATTGCTGCCGCGATAGCTCAACTTTAAGGAAACATCAAAACAAACATATGGGCATCGAATGCGTTTATCAATGCAAAATATGCAGTAAGGGGTTAGTAAAAGAGTACATATTTAATAATACACAAACAAAAAACAGCAGCAACAAAAGTAAATAATGACCTGAAAAGTATTTTTTTCCATGATGTAATTCACAAATATAGTACGAAATACGCTTAACATCACATATTACAAAAGAAGCTTAACACTTTGACTGCGATTTTTTTTCGAAGACTGCGATCTTTTTTTTACCTAAAAAATTCGTGCTGCCGCTCTACACAGCGGTTGTGTTTCGCCGCACATGCGTTTCGTTCGAAAAATATTACAGCTATGCTGAGTCACACAGATCTGTATTTTCTCAGCCGCTGCGCTAGTGTGGATTTACGCATATTAGTCACTTGTAGAAAACACATACCATATGATTTCAGCAGTCAAAGTGTTAACGCAGCTGTTCTATAAAGAGCTGAGCACTATTGGATATTGTAGCAAATGGTGATTAAATTACGTAGGTAATGACAGTAATAAAACCGTGAGTGAAGTCATTTCGCTGTTCGTTCTGCAACTATTCCTGCCGTGATAGCTCAACTTTAAGGAAACATCAAAACAAACATATGGGCATCGAATGCGTTTACCAGTGCAAAATATGCAGTAAGGGGTTAGCAATAGAGTACATATACACATGTATATAATACACAAACACAAAGAATCACTACATAGTATATAACAAAGTCGCTTCCCGCTGTCTTTCTGTCCCTATGTATGCATTGATCTTTAAAACTGCGGAACGGATTTTGTTGCGGTTTTTTTTAATAGATCTTTTTTAGATAGATGGATTAGATAGATTTTTTTAATAGATATTTTTTAGATAGATGTTTTTTTTTATCCAAGATGGAGATTTTTAAACCATTCGACACATAGATTTCCACGAGGGGCGCAGTAGTAATCTATAACCTATTAAAAAACAAACCATGCTAGTCAAACACAAAAAGCAGCAACAAAAGTTTATTATGACCTCAACGGCATACATTTCCATAATTTAATTGACAAATAAAGTACGAAATACGCTTAACACAACATACCTATAAAAGACGCTGAACATTATCTGTTCTATTAAGAGCTGAAGATATTGTACCTAATGATGATAAATTAAATTTCGGGTTAGGCATTAAACCGAATTCCTTTTAAATGCTCTAGACAATTCCTACAAATTACTCCATCAGTTTAAATAAATAAATAATGCTGGACAATTCATACAGCATTATCTAGCCCCATGGTAAGCAGAGCTTGTGTTGTGGGTACTAGATAACTGATATACATAATACAATATATTACATAGATAGATATTTTTTACTATACATAGAAAACGACCAGAAAATCCGGAACAAATATCTGCAGATCGTACACACAATTGTTCCGAGTTGGGAATCGAACCCACAACCTTCTGCGTCGCAGGCGGATCTTCGCCCGTCGCGCCACATCGGTCGTCAAAATCGTATATCGTCGTTTATAGTTTTGAATTTAACTGACCATAATTAATATAGTATAAAATACACTTAACATTTAATGTAACAAAAGTAGCCAGACAATGTTATTATTTAAAAACCTGAACAAACTAAATTGTGTTATTTAAGGCCCTATGTACAGCTGTGAACTAGTATATAAAACAGGGCTGATGATGATTAAAAACATTATTGTTTAAAACAAATATTAATATGTAGTATGTAAGTACGTAGTTTTATTTAATTTAACGTTTTTTAATGTATGTTTGTCTATTTGGTTGTACATACTTTCCTTACCTTACCAGCAAAAAGGTAATGTATTGATACCCCGCGATACAGGCCTAGCCTAGTGCGGGGGTCACTGTTAACTGCATACCTCAACCAATCAACTCTAAAATGTAAGAATATGTACATAAATTAAGGTGTTGTTATTTGTAAACTTTTGGTAAATATTTTTTGTAGCCTTTTCTGTGTGCTAATAAAATCTTTTCTATTCTATTCTTATAGTAAAAAAACTAAAATTTACAGATATAAATCAAAAGTGACGCTAAAAATGCACGTCTCCGAAGCTCATTTAGATGTCGACGTAAAGAAAGTGCCGTGCGGGCAATGCGACAGGCTGTTTAAGACGGTCTGCCAAAGGAATGCCCATGTGGTAAGCAGCAGGGTTATTTTAATCCTAATTTAAATTGCAGGGAATTAAAGCCAGCCAGCTACAACAGAAAGGAATGTATTATTTAAAAGTTTTTGCCGTTTGTGTATACAAGATGGATTCCTCCTTATATAGTTAGTGGTAGCAGCGCCGCCTCGGCGGTTGTCCGAACTACAATAGCAGCGATCGATGTAAGAAAGCTGAATGAGTACGTAGTGCCACATCATAGATGGCGCTGTGTTTAACATCTAATTAAATAAATAAATAAATAATAAGTCCGCCTGCGACGCAGGAGGTTGCGGGTTCGATTCCCGCCTCGGAACAATTGTGTGTATGATCTGCAGATATTTGTTGCGGGTGTTCTGGTCGTTTTCTATATATAATAAAAAAATCTATCTATGTAATGTATTGTATTATGTATATCAGTTATCTAGTACCCATAACACAAGCTCTGCTTACCATGGGGCTAGATAATGCTGTGTGATTTGTCCAGCATTATTTATTTATATATAAAAAGCATAATTAAAAAAATAAATATAAGCTTTAAAAGTATATTACAATTTTGTTATTAACACACACTAATTTTGACATAGGAAACACCATAAGGAATTGTGATAAGAAAAAGCAGACAGACATTATTTAAAAATTAAATAAAAGATGCATAGAAATTTATCACAGTAAAATAAATAATAAATTAGTTTTGTTAAATTGAATACAAAAATAGAGGAATACATGTCAAGAATATTTTAATAATGCAGCTGTATAAGGGCATTTGATGTTGCAGCTGTATAAGGGCATTTGATGTTGCTGTGTGGATTGTCGTAGTGTTGGACGCCCTGCGACAAGGTGGGATGACGACCTGCGAATGAGTCCATGGATGCTGGATGCGGCAAGCTAAAAGTAGGCGCTCATTGGGGGAGGCCTATGTAACTAATATAGGCCGACTAGACTAATATAGGCTGATGATGATGTTGATGATCCAGGATATTTACTCCCCCGCAGAAACTGATACACAAGCGTGCGCTAGCGTGTACTTGCCCTGTGTGCGGCACCCGGCTGGCGAACAAGTACAACCTGAGCGAGCACATGCGCCGGCACATGGACGAGCGACCCTTCGCCTGCACGCACCCCGGCTGCGCACTGGCTTTTAAGAACAAGGTATGGAATTATGCAGTCATCTACTGAAGAAGCTAATACGAAATTATTTACAGAATAGTTAAAACAGTTGTTTGTTCAGCAAGAAACGATCGTAGTGTTCAGCTATTTATGGAAAGAGAGTGATCAACTATTTATGGAACGATTTATTCTGTCCAGCAACTTATGGAACGAATTGGTATGTTCAGCAATTTATGGAACGAATGTGCTTAGATATTCATGGAACGATTTATTATTTTCAGCAATTTATAGAATATGTGATATTTGGGAGGTTGATTATATGTAAGAAAGAGAAATAACTTAATTTTGAATTTATCGAACTAATCTGGTTTGCTTCCACGTAATAAAAGTGCAAACGATCCACTCGCGTGCCCTAGTCTACGTACTACGTGCCCTGATTGTGACTTACGTATGTATGTGGCAAAATAATTAAAAATATATCTTTTAGGCAAATAGCAATCGACTATAGAAGAATCGACGACCTCTGTGGCGCGGCGGGCGAAGGTCCGCCTGCGACGCAGGGGGTTGCGGGTTCGAATCCCGCCTCGGGACAAATGTCTGTACGATCTGCAGATATTTGTTGTTTTATTGTGCTGGGTGTTCCAGTCGTTTTCTATGTATAATAAAAAAAAAATCTGTAATGTATTGTATTATTTATATAAGTCATCTAGTATAAATAACACAAGCTCTGCTTAGCTTGGGGCTAGAGAATTCTGTGTGAATACTCCAGCAATATTTATTTATTTATTTGTAAATTTGTTTCAGAGTTGCCTCCAAAAGCACTCAAAGATCCACCTGCCCCCGCCCTTCGAGTGCTCGCAATGCGGCCGTAAGTTCGTGCGCAAGACTCACGCGAGGCAGCACGAGATGAAAATGCACGCGGCACGTACGCGCTGCGTGGAGTGTGACTACTGCGGCGTCAAGTAAGTTTGAAGCTGTTAGCTTCGGATATTATTCAATTTCTACCAGTGTCACAGTCGTAGTAGAAATTAAATAATATCAACAAAAAAAACCGGAATGAATGAATAAATTTTGACATCATCATCATCATAAGCCTATAGCAATCCACTGCTGGACATAGGCCTCCCCCAATAAGCGCCATAGCGCCCTGCCTTCAGCTTGCCGCATCCAGCATCAACCTGCAGTCTTTCGCAGGTCGTCATCCCACCTGGTCGGAGGGCGAATTTCGACGGGACTATTTAATTTCTTTGAGATCCTACCCCAAGTGGGAGGGCTTACGCACTATAGTAACAAAAACCTGTGACACGGGTAGTCCAATAGTCTCATCCTAACTGGAATTGTGGTCTCATGGTCTCTGTAAATATTTGGTGAACTCTCTTTGCTATAGGTATAGGAAAGTTATAAATGGTCTCGTCATGCTTTGCAAATTTAGAGGTATGACAGTCGGCAACGTGAGTGTATATACTATAAATAGTGTTCATGTGCATTAATAGACGACTTAGTGTGTTCAGCAATTTTTGGAACAACAGTTGTTAAGGGAATTTTGAAACAAAGATCTAGTTACAAAGGTGTTAAGAATGTTTTGTGTGTGTCAAGTGAGTTTAGAACTGTTAGCTATATGACTGTGACACGGTTAGTTCAATAGTCTCATCTTTACTGATATTGTAGTCTCATGGTAAATTGGTCTCTAAGTATTTAGTGAACTCTCTTTGGTATAGTAAGTTTTAGAGGTCGTTTGACAGTCGGCTTTAAATCGTAAATGCAACAGTAGACGATTTAGTGTGTTTAGCAATTTATGGAACAACAGTCTTTAAGGGACTTATGAAACAAATATCTTGTTACAGCGTTAATAATGTTTTGTGTGCATAGTTTAAAAACATAAAAATATTGTTTTCAATGCAACAGTAGACGATTTAGTGTGTTAAGCTAGTTATGGAACGACAGTCGTTAAGGGGCTTATGAAACAAATATCTTGTTACAGCGTTAATAATGTTTTGTGTGCATAATTTAAAAACATTAAAAATATATTGTTCAATGCAACAGTAGACGATTTAGTGTGTTCAGCTATTTATGGAACGACAGTCGTTAAGGGACTTATGAAACAAATATCTTGTTACAGCGTTAACAATATTTTGTGTGCATAATTTAAAAACATTAAAAATATATTGGTCAATGCAACAGTAGACGGTTTAGTGTGTTCAGCTATTTATGGAACAACAGTCGCCAAGGGACTTATGAAACAAATACCTTGTAACAGCGTTAATAATGTTTTGTGTGCATAATTTAAAAACATTAAAAATATATTGTTCAATGCAACAGTAGACGATTTAGTGTGTTCATCTATTTATGGAACGACAGTTGTTAAGGGACTTATGAAACAAAATTAAATATCTTGTTACAGCGTTAATAATATTCTGTGTGCATAATTTAAAATATATTGTTCAATGCAACAGTAGACGATTTAGTGTGTTCGGCTATTTATGGAACGACAGTCGTTAAGGGACTTATGGAACAAATATCTTGTTACAGCGTTAATAATGTTTTGTGTGCATAATTTTAAAAACTTTTAAAATGTATTTTTCTTTCAGGTTCTTCTCCAAAACCTACCTGCTAAAGCACATACAGACGAAACACATTCACAAAAACAAGTTCAAATACACGTGCGATATTTGCGGACTGACAACGCATAATAAGCCGAGTATCGTGATGCATCTTAAATATGGGCATGTTAATGATTATGTAAGTATATCAATAACTAGCGGACCTTCCCGGCTTCGCACGGTTTTAGTACGGATCCCTAACTTTTTTGATAATATAATATAGCCTATGTTCACCGGGGATAGTGTAGCTTCCCAAAGTAGTGAGAGTAGTTTCGGAGCCTGTTCATTACAAACAAACAAACAAAACTTACTTCGTTAAAAAAACACTAAATATTTATATGATTTCGGGTGTTCTGGTCGTTTTCTATGTACAATAAAAAATATCTATCTATGTAATGTATTGTATTATGTATATCAGTTATCTAGTACCCATAACACAAGCTCTGCTTACCATGGGGCTAGATAATGCTGGGTGAATTGTCCAGCATTATTTATTAATTATTTATTATTATTTATTTATATGAATATGATCATACTAGCTGCGCCTTGCGGTTTCACCCGCGTGGTGATAGATATTTTAGATAATTTTTATTTATTTATTTTATTTATTTATACTTTTTGCACGATAAACTATATACAAAACCTATTCTAAAAAATTAATACAAAGGTGAACTTAACACTTTGACTGCGGTTTTTTTTCGACGACTGCGATCTTTCTTTTAACCTAAAAAATTCGTGCTGCCGCTCTACACAGCGGTTGTGTTGCGCCGCACATGCGTTTCGTTCGAAAAATATTACGGCTGTGTTGAGTCACACAGATCTGTATTTTCTCAGCCGCTGCGCTAGTGTGGATTTACGCATATTAGTCACTTGTAGAAAACTCATACCGTGGGATTTCAGCACTCAAAGTGTCCCTAAAAAGAGTTCTCTTCCAGCATACCTTATTGGGAGAGAGAGAAGTGAAGAGAGAAAAATATACAATGTATCTTTATAAATTGTATGTAATTGTAAAATTGTGAAGCATTTCTCATATGTCTGCAAAATTTATGCATCCGTTTTATTTTCGGTTTGCGTAAATATGATCACGTCTCTATGTTCAGAGATCAGTTAAAATGGCTTCCAATCCGCCGCCGGCGTGATTTGCATGTTCTCTCACTTCTGTATAACATTCTGAACAATCCTCTTTCCCCTTCTTACCTCCGTGAGCGTTTTGAATTTCTTTACCCTCGTGATAGACCGTGTAGACCATCTTTGTCCCTTCTCCTTAAATTTCCTGCTCACTCATCCAGCCGCTACGGTAGCTCCTTTACTGTCGAATCGGTCAGGATGTGGAATTCTCTCCCACACAATATTCGTGCTAGCCCCTCACTCTCCATTTTCAAGCGTAAAGTCAAAGAGCATTATCTATCTTCATGATTCTGTTGTATTTTATGTATTTAGTATATGTATCTATTAAGTATATGTATTATATGTAAGTATAGAATTTAGGTTAAATAGTATTTTTGTTTAGTATCTTATTATAGTATTTAGTAGTATGTATAGAATTTAGCAGTATATATAGTACTTAGTAGTATATTGATAAGTAAGTTAAAATTTAATCTTCTGTCTATTTATAATTTTATTTATGCACATATACCCACTTCTCTCTTTACTATATCTCTCTCTCTCTCAATAAGGTTTGCTGGAAGAGAACTCTTTTTAGGGTTAAGTTCACCTTTGTATTAATTTTCTAGAATAGGTTTTATATATAGTTTATCGTGCAAAAAGTATAAAGTAAAATAAATAAATAAATATTCTTTGTAAAAAGGCTTATTACAATTTTGTAATAAGCCTTTTTACAAAGAATATTTATGAATATCAGATTATCTAGAAGATAAAAAAGCTTGGAACGAGTTTTGCTCCAATTAAAAATCTACCAACTTACAGATAAGCGAATCATATGTACTAGACACATAAGTTATGAACATACAAGTGGTTTCTTCTCACTTCTTCCACTGGTGGACAAAAAATTGAACTGAATATCAAAATAATAATGAATCGTACAATATTTTTTTTTTCAATAATGCTGGACAATTCACACAGCATTATCTAGCCCCATGGTAAGCAGAGCTTGTGTTATGGGTACTAGATAACTGATATACATAATACAATATATTACATAGATAGATATTTATTTTTTATTATACATAGAAAACGACCAGAACACCCGGAACAAATATCTGCAGATCGTGCACACAATTTGTTCCGAGCCGGGTATCGATCCCGCAACCTCCTGCGTCGCAGGCGAACCTTCGCCCACCGCGCCACATCGGTCGTCAAATTAGACTTGTCTAAGTGCTTATTTGTAAGCCTAAAGAAATAAACTTACATTTAATTTATATGGGATTACTTAAACTACCATAAAGAATATGCTAATAAATGATTATATATAATCTTACTTTAATTATATCATCATCATCATCATCAGCCTATAGCAGTCCACTGCTGGACATAGGCCTCCCCCAATGAGCGCAATAGCGCCCTGTCTTCAGCTTGCCGCATCCAGCATCTACCTGCAGTCTTTCGCAGCTCGTCATCCCACCTGGTCGGAGGGCGTCCTACACTACGTTTACCGAGTCGTGGTCTCCACTCAAGAACACTAATAACACTTTAATTGTATATGTTGCAGGATCTCCAATGCAAGCTATGCGATAACAAGGTTGTATATAAGAAACACGCTTACCTGAAATTGCATTATTGGAAGACCCACAACGTTAAATACAAGATAGATGCCAGAAGAACTGCTAGATCTAATAAGTAAGTAATAGATCTAGATCGCTCTAAGCGTTAAGGCCGCCCATTGTACATTCTGTATTTTGTCTTTTTCCTGTCTACTGCATCTGTTATCGACATAGCTCTAAGAATTAGCTAGGCTGGGCAGCATTCGGGAAACTACGTCGAGTCTTCTCGTCATCTATACCGCAATGCTTGAAAACGAAAGTTTTCAACCAGTGCGTCCTACCCGTTAAGACCAACGGAGCTGAGACGTGGACACTCACGATAGGACTGGTCCAACAGTTCAAGGTCGCTCAGCGAGCTATGGAAAGAGCTATGCTCGGTATCTCTGAAGGATAGGATTCGTAACGAATACATCCGACAGAGAACCAAGGTTATCGACATAGCTCTAAGAATTAGCAAGCTGAAGTGGCAGTGGGCCGGCCATATCTCACGAAGAAACGACGACCGCTGGGGCAAACGTAATCTCGAGTGGAGACCACGATTCGGTAAACGTAGTGTAGGACGCTCTCCGACCAGGTGGGAAAACGACCTACGAAAGACTGCAGGTAGATGCTGGATGCGGCAAGCTGAAGACAGGGCGCTATGGGGCTCATTGGGGGAGGCCTATGTCCAGCAGTGGACTGCTATAGGCTGATGATGATGACTATCACACAGACTACAGGCACTATGTCTGTATCATTTAGTTATCTATAATGACATAAGTAGTACTTCCCTTGAAAAGATGTAAACTTAATGCTTGATTATACACTCATTTATTTAAATTCTCGTATAAAATACATTTTTTACTATAGAAAATACTATAAAATATTATAAAACTATTCTACAGTAAAAAATATATCATAACGGTAGATCACCGACCGCTCGCTAGAGTCAAGCGGCCGGTGACTAGGGCTGCAGAGAAAGGAACTTCCTGACGATGCGTGCCGAGTCCAAGAGTACCGCCTTCTGGATCTGGCCCTTGATCCAACTTCCTAGCGAGAGTCTCTTCAGGTGTTGATCGAGGCTCTTCGCTATTACGCCGTTAACCGAAACGACTATCGTTAGAGATAATTATTAATATTATTATTATCTCTTGTTTGTTTCAGGGCGGAAACTAATAAGAACGTACAAATAAAAGTGGAGCCAATCGACGCGGAGTCTTCTGAGGAAATTGAACTGTTAGATGTGCAGAAGATCGACCAAGCGTCTGAAGGTATACATCTAACCCATAACTCTGCTTACCATGGGGCTAGATAACACTGTGAATTGTCCAGCATTATTTATTTATAGGGCACTAATTCATAGAACCCTAAATCATAGGGCACAAACTCATAGGTCACTAACACATAGGCAATAACTCATAGAGCACAACACAAACTCATAGAACACTAACACATAGAGCACTTACTCATAGGGCTCTTACTCTTAGAGGACTACAGCACTAATACAAAGGGCACTTAGTCTATAGGCAATAACCCATAGGGCGCTAACTCGTAGAGGACTACAGCACTAATGCTTAGGGCACTTAGTCATATGGCAATAACTCATAGGGCGCTAACTCGTAGAGGACTACAGCACTAATGCATAGGGCACTTAGTCATATGGCAATAACCCATGGAGCACTAACTCATAGGGCACGTTGTACTCGTGCCCTTGCATTGAATTAACCTTGTGTTGGGTAGAAATAATATTAAATTTTGCCATATCGCACATCACGAGAACTTGAAACTTGGCAGTCATCATCATCATCAGCCTATGTTAGTCTACGAGAGATTCGTTGTCATCTGAAATATCGAATAAATAAATAAAACTAATAAATAATGCTGGACAATCCACACAGCATCATCTAGCCCCAAGCTAAGCAGAGCTTGCGTTATGGGTACTAGATGACTGATATCCATAATACAATACATTACATGATAGATATTTTTTATTATACATAGGTAACGACCAGAACACCCGTCAATAAATAATTCATATCATTTATTGTGATTTCATGCATACAGGTAGTTTCTTAGGTGTAGTGTCTTAAGGGTCCGGCGACCCTCGCTGCCTACTTCAATTCGAGGCACTTGCAAAAATTGCTCCGAATATCGCTGTCCCTGTTTAACCCGTGCGCCGCGCCCCACGCGTGCGCGATAGCAATATCAGCCGTTCAAAATTTGGTTTGTTCCGTAATACCAAAAATTATGACTGAAAACTTTTTGTATTCTTCACAAAGTATTGTTATTCTGTAACTAGACAATATAAGCTATGTTCCTTAATAAATAACACGTAAGATATTGATGTTTTTAATACGAAACAAATAGCAAGAAATCTTGTCCATTTTCGCATAAAAATGTGCAAAATGCGATTGGCTTTCATTTAACACTGCGGTTTTTTTTCGACGACTGCGATCTTTTTTTTACCTAAAAAATTCGTGCTGCCGCTCTACGCAGCGGTTGTGTTGCGCCGCACATGCGTTTTGTTCGAAAAATATTACAGCTCTGCTGAGTCACAAAGATCTGTATTTTCTCAGCCGCTGCGCTAGTGTCGATTTACGCATATTAGTCACTTGTAGAAAACTCATACCGTGCGTTTTCAGCAGTCGAAGTGTTTTAGGCAAGTATTTTGAAAAAAAAAAAAACTATTTAGGAACCTAGATAAATACTATTTAAATACAAATAATACAATATTACAGTGGAAATATGCTTGAATTGGAAATCATTTTGGTATTACGTTTGCATGAAGACTTCGTCCCTCCGGAGGCCCCTTAATATATGAAGTTAATATATGAGGAATGTCATTTTGAAATAAGTTAGTTAGATTGAATAATAATTGTATAAGAATAGGTTTTATTTAAATCTAATAGAACAATCGCAAATTAATGTTAAATTAGAAATAGTAAGAGTATATCAATTATTTTATTTATGTCTAGGTAGGTCATGCTAAAGCTTTGTCATAATAATGTATTAATGGTGAATAGTCCAGCATTATTTATTTATTCGATATTTCAGACGACAATGAATCTCTCGACTACTCCAAGCAAGTCCTGTCGGAGGATATAACAGCTCTAGTTCTGAGAGACCGTAATTTGGAAGGGAAAGAAGTAGACTTTGATGACTTCTATATAAAGCACATAATGGCTAAGCAGGAGGAGAAACCAGGTTAGTACTTACCTAGTTATTACTCTTTCATCTGTAACCATAAGGGTCGTGTTCAACTTGAAGCAGAAACGAAATGAAATGAATGTTTCTTTGTACTTACAAATAAGCACTTAGACAGGTCATATTTTATACTATTCATTATTATAATAACATTATTTTGATGTTCACTTCAATTTTTTGTCCACCAGTGGAAGAAGTGAAAAGAAACCACTAGTATGTTCATAACTTATAATAATAATAATAATGCTGGATAATTCACACAGCATTATCTAGCCCCATGGTAAGCAGAGCTTGTGTTATGGGTACTAGATAACTGATATACATAATACAATAATTATGATTTGCTTATCTGTAAGTTGGTAGATTTGATTGATTTTCGTTGATTTTGAGTTGGAGCAAAACTCGTTCCAAGCTTTTTTATCTTCTAGATAATCTGATATTTTGTAATAAGCTTTTTTACAAAGAATATGTTTCACAATATTTTTTATTTTATTTATTGATAATTTTTGCAACTCACTTGGAGTTTTGTTGTAGAAGCGTATACATTGAACCAAAACCAAATTTCAAACCAAACAAAGATTGCGTCTCTGACGAGACGACTAAAAAACCAACCGACATCGGGTAACCAGTCCGTCGACGGCGGTACATAGCGGCATAGACCGAACTCAGAACAGCAACTGCGGATAAAAATCGCGCTCATTAAGGGTCCGGCGACCCTCGCTTGCAAAAATCGCTCCGAATATCGCTGTCTCTGTTTAACCCTTGTGAGTGGAGAGAAGTCTGATGCTTACATGTTTAGCTTTTTGTGAATGTAATTTTTGATAATTTTTTAATGTTTACCTATTATATAATTTATTTAACCTATTTTTGACTCAGCTTTATTTAATTTCTAATTTTATAATTCATAATTAATTTATTGTTTGTGAATCAGATAATTCAGTTTTTATACTTTTTATGTTGACTCTATAATAACTTGAAACTATAGTAGAATATTTCCTATGATAACTTCAGATTGATTATTGATGGGTTATTAACGAAATCAAAGAGTTTATTAGATTAAATCGGATAAAGTTTATTATAATTGGTTCTCCACGTACGGCCATTACAGAGCAAGAGAGAGCCTATCTAGACAGAGACGACATCATCAATGGTCTTCAACAGTTCGTCTTTCGAGCGAAATGCGGTTAGAATCGAACTAAGGTTCTTTCTTCTAGCTTCAACGTCGAGCGAGACGTCACTCGAGTCTTGAGTTACAGCAATGAGAGTCCTGCCGGCCTCTCAGTTGCTGTTCAGCAGCCGATTGGCTGCGATGGTGAGAGACGACAGTAGTCTAAGCTAATAGCACTGACATGTCATACTTCTCAACCTGACTTTGACAATGACATAAGGTTATAAAAATAAATAAAAATAAAATGATTTTATTTCAGATGACTTAAATGATCCATAATTTGTTAGTAAAATTAAACATTAAAAACTTATTACTAGGGTTAGTTATACCTAATACTAGAAATTAATGCTAAAATTAAATTAAATCACTCTCCCCACGAAACATTTCCACAGGGGAGAGGTGATTCTACCTGCTATAGTGTTTAGGATGGTGTTGGGGCTGTCGCGCACCCTGCGCATCAGGGATGCGGTCTTTTTACGGAGGATGTGTTATGTTTACCATTCCATCATTAATATTTAATTGTATAACTATATTGTGTTCTTAATTTCGTATAACTATATTTTAAATCTGTAATCTGTCTGTAATTAGTATAATTGGCCTACGGCCGTTCTGATTACGTAAATAAATAAATCTAGTACCCATAACACAAGCTCTGCTTAGCTTGGTGCTAGATGATGCTGTGTGGATTGTCCAGCATTATATATACTTTTTTTTTTCAGAAGTCAATCATCAAGTCAAATCATCTTTTGGCGTCAACAAAGAGCAAGACCTATACGTAAAACGAACAATCAAACACATTCTTATCCGCACTCAAAAAGTAGAGAAAGCTAAAGCAGAGCACAAGAAGAAAAAAGAAGAAGAGAGGCTAAGACAGAAAGAAGAAGAAGAAGAGGCTCGGATAAGAGAAGAGGCGGAGAGGCAAGAGATTATAGAGCTGAGGAGAGTTAGGAAGTTGTATAACGAGAAAATGAAAGCGGCGGCGGAAAGGGAGAAGCGGAAGAAAGGTTTGTTCATGGTTCACTCATCATCATCATCAATCCACCGCTGGATATAGGTCTCCCCCAATGAGCGCAATAGCGCCCTGTGTTCAGCTTGACGCATCCAGCATCTACCTGCAGTCTTTCGCAGGTCGTCATCCCACCTGGTCGGAGTGCGTCCTACACTACGTTTACCGAGTCGTGGTCTCCACTCGAGAACACGTTTGCCCCAGCGGCCGTCGGTTCTGCGCGAGATGTTCTAATTTTATCTTAGTAAAATCTTTGTTTAGTTTTTTATATTTGTTTGTGAAATTAGCTTTTTATATTAAATAATTAATTTTATTATGATGTTATTTACGTTTCAGATAAAGTAAATATAAAATACTTCAAGAAACCAGAAGTCAACAAAACAGTCAATGTCATAGATGATGATTTAGACAAGGAATCTACAGTAAATGATACAACAACGAACAAATCAGCGAACAATGATGTTATTAATGATACAGATGACAACACACCGCTAAATGGTTTAATAACCAAAATGAACACTAGAGTTGACTCTACAAACAGTGAAGATGCTAATAAATTTAAGAAAAACAGTGAGAATTCTGTGCAAAATGATGATAATGTTAATTTGAACACTGATGACAAAGATCCAACAGAACTTAATGAAAACAATATTGATACAGATGATATGGATATTGATGAAGATTTAAATACTGGCAATATCGTTTTTATTGAAGGAAACACTTTTAAAAATAATGTTACAGTTAGCCAAATGGCAAATACAAATGATATTGATCTCTCTGGCAACGGCGATAGAGTACAAAGTTGTGAAGCAAGTGTTAATAAAAACTACGCTGATTTCGATAACCTAGAACAGCTACTCGGTAGTGATAGTAACTATACTTATCAAATTTATATCAGAAATGATAAGGAAGAAAATAATTATAAAATAGATGTTATTGACAAAAACCAGGAAAAAACTTATCTTAAAAATAACAATGATGCTTATCAAATATCGCAAGACAAGCAAACGCAACAAGGCATTATAGACAAAGAAATAATTCGTGTAAAAGTTAATGCAATGGTTGCAAAAAATGATATACAGCAATCGAATGTTGAAATCGAACGCAACGGCGATAAAGTACAAAGTAGTGAAGGAAGTCTTAATAAAAACTACGCTGATTTCGATAACCTAGAACAGCTACTCGGTAGTGATAGTAACTATACTTATCAAATTTATATCAGAAATGATAAAGATGAAAATAATTATAAAATTGATGTTATTGACAAAAACCAGGAAAAAACTTACCGTAAAAATAACAATGATGCTTATAAAATATCGCAAGATAAGCAAACGCAACAACGCATAATAGATAAAGAAATAATTCGTGTAAAAGTTAATGCAAAAGTTACAGAAAACGATATACAGAAATCGAATGTTGATTCTAATGATATTGGAGTATGTAATGATGAAAACAGTGATGATGAAGAAATTAACAATGACAGTGAAATCGTTAACAATGACAGTGAAGATATAAACAGTGATAATGAATTGTCAGAAAGTGATAGTGATAGTGATTTTGATAAACCTCTAATAAAACGTAAAAATAAATCAACGAAAGATTTAGATTATGAACCTGATAAAGATGTTTGTAAAAAGAAAGCGAAGAAGATGGAATTTAAGACACATCAGTGTTATGTTTGCTTCAAGGTAAGATCACACTTAAACGATATTATGACGACCGATGTGGCGCGGTGGGCGAAGGTCCGCCTGCGACGCAGGAGGTTGCGGGTTCGATTCCCGCCTCGGAACAATTGTGTGTACGATCTGCAAATATTTGTGCCGGGTTGTTTCTGGTTGTTTTCTATGTATAATAAAAAATATCTATCTATGTAATGTATTGTATTATGTATATCAGTTATCTAGTACCCATAACACAGGCTCTGCTTACCATGGGGCTAGATAACGCTGTGTGAAGTGTCCAGCATTATTTTTTATTTTCTAAATGCGATGTTTGGATGTTTAGATGGATGGATGTTTGTTACTTCTTCATGCCAAAACAACTGAACGGATCGGGTTGAAATTTGCATACTAGTTCATCAATTCATTAGCGTAAAGCTAAGCAGAGCTTGTGTTTCGAGTACGAGATGTCTGACATACGATTAAATACTTTTTTTAAATATATAGCCTATGTCCA
Source organism: Eupithecia abbreviata (assembly GCA_943735965.1). Classification (NCBI taxonomy): domain Eukaryota; kingdom Metazoa; phylum Arthropoda; class Insecta; order Lepidoptera; family Geometridae; genus Eupithecia; species Eupithecia abbreviata. Next base: position 4,410,694 of record OX031004.1, on the reverse strand, counting down.
TTTTAAATACAAAAGACAAACCCGTCCGATAGCCTAATTTAATTAATATATTATTTATTAAAGTGCCACCGTCTATATTGTTCGTTCATGTCCAGTCCATTCCAAGGTTGCCTGGAAGAGATCGCTCTCAGCGATAAGGCCGCCCTTTATACCTTTATTCGAAGTTTTTATCTCTGTATTATTTTCTGTTTTGTGTGGTGTAATAAAATGTTATCTATCTATATTCTATCCGTTTAGTAGTGTTATTTTAACAGACAGATATACTTTTACATTACTTTTTGAAAGTATCTACCTATTTGTATGCACATTATGACAATAGCTAATAACGAAATCCTCTTTTCAGCTTTACCAAACAAAAGAACAGCTAATAAATCATTGCCAAGAACATTTCGACATATGCAACGAAAGAATACTCGGAAAATGTCCTATTTGCAATCACGTTACTTTCAAAGTGGCCCAACACATGAGACGTTCCCACAAAATTAATATCAAAGTCCCTAAACTAAAGAATAGAAAGACTGCAGATGGATCTAAATACTGCTACGAAATCAACGGCGGCGAAATAGAAGTCATACCCAGCATTAAAGGATTAAATAAGAACGCTAGCATGGAAATAGACAAAAAGAGACGCGAAAACAAAGATAAAACCATAGCTAGAAAGAAACTAGTTAAAAAAGGGACTGCCTGGATTGTAGAGAACGAGTATTTAGATCTTAAATACGATGAGTTACCAAAACTCACTGATATAGAACTAACGAAGTGCAAAGTTACTGGGAACGATGTTGATAGGCTAGGTCAGATCAGTCGTATCGCGAAGAAGAAAGGGTTGAAAATGATGTTCCCCTGCTTCGAATGTGATAAGGTGTGCTTGAACTTCAGTGGTATAAAGCTGCATAAGCGAAGGCATGAAGTTAATCCGAAACCTTTCGCGGCGCGGATCAAAAATGGGGCTAGAAGCGTCAAAAAGGAAAGTAAAGTTAAGTTGGATAAAGGTAACAGAACAGCGCTTCCTAAGCCTATTAATACGAACCATAAATGTGATGAGAAGCTTAAGAAGTTCTTTGAAAGCAACATAAGGGGTGGTGGTATAGAATTCTGGCAGTTTTTGAAGATATACAACAAAATGGGCCGTGAAAAAATCAATGATTTCAAAGATTTAGAGAACAGAAACGATTTTGGTAATCACTTGGATTATTACAAGGATGATGATAATGATGAAATGCTTGAAATGGCTCACGAGATTGATAAATATATTGATGCTAATAGTGAGATCGATGAAGATGATGAAATAAGTGATTAAGTTACTGCAGTAAGTGATGATGATACATAGATTTATGTTTATATTGAAGTTATCATTTAGATAAAGTTTAAGTGGGAGTTTAATACTAAATGTTAAGTTAGAGAGCGTAACAAACGCTGTTATGAAGTTAAATATGTATAGTCTATCCATCCAGAATGTAGAATGTTTGTAAACATAAGAAATCAGCAGATTTTTAGGGTTATCACCACGAAATGATGCAGGCTTAATAGAATTCCTATGATTTCACATATACTTTCTATTAGATTTATTACTTTTTATAATCCTGACGTCAATTCTATGCAGAATCTAATTATTTCAATTTACAAATCGACATTATGTGGTCAAATACAAAGATTAAAATCACTAGAGATTTTTTGTCTTTGTCCTAACGAATCTCCGTTTTGACGTCCCGTGTTGCAAACAGTTGGTTACTTTTTAACTACGATTTCGAATCAAGGATAGCACTATGACCATACATATTTCTTACAGAGAGTATTATTTTAATTTAGCCAGATTATTTAACGTTTAATTTCACGCTGCATATTTGCTTAGCGACAATCTGTCCAAAAGTTATGAATTCTTCCATTTTCATCAATAATGTTTAGTGCTTCAAGGAAAATACTTTAAACAGGCACTTATTTACATTTAATTGAGTTGGCACAGGTGAAAATCGTTTGTGAGCATAAAAAGTCTAATGATTTTTTAGTCTTATTTCATAATCCTTTAGCTTTTATTCCATTCTATAAGGATAGGTAATGATAAAAGTAGGCTGATTTCACAGGGATGCTTTGTTGATGCCACTTAACTATTTACATCAAATATGACCAGCCCAGTAAGGCACCCCCATCAAAGCTCAAGATGTGACCTAAATAAAAAAATGTTTTCACCCCTACATCAGCTGATTGAACTGTCAGTGGCTCTGTTTACAAACATTCTACATTCTGGATGGATAGACTATAGATTATGACAGAAAAGTTGTTTTTGTGCAAAAGGTGTTATTTTTGTTGTAATCTCTTCCTGTTGCATTATAATTGGTTTATTAAAAAACATTGTTTATATTTTGATCTTCCTATCTACTTTAGTTTATTTTATTTGAATTGGGAAACAAAAAGATTAAATTTAATTATAAATAGAACATAGACGTAGAATAAATTGAACGACTAAAAATATTATAAAAAGAATGTGCTTAACACTTTGATTGCTGAAATCACACGGTATGTGTTTTCTACTAGTGACTAATATGCGTAAATCCACACTAGCGTAGCGGCTGAGAAAATACAGATCTTTGTGACTCAGCACAGCCGTAATATTTTTCGAACGAAACGCAAGTGCTGCGCAACACAACCGCTGTGTAAAGCGGCAGCGCGAATTTTTAGGTTAAAAAAAAGATCGCAGTCGTCGAAAAAAAAAATCGCAGTCAAAGTGTTAAAAAAAACAAAAGAAAATAAAGTAGTACAAAAAACAAAGTGCCTATTAAAAATAAAGGAAAAAAAGACTAAGTTAAAACAAAAATACAAAATACACGACAAATGTATGTTGTTCTGTTTGCCTGATGTCAGTACCAAGTAATGCTGATTGGTAAATACAAGGTGGAGATAGGATATTAATAATGTTTGTGGTCCTCATTGAAGAAGGTAATATTAATTAACTTCTTAAAAGCATTTCGCCTCATGTTGAAGAGATCAACGTTTTTGGAATAATTTGTATTAAATGTTTGCATGGTCCTCGGTGGTGGCGCATGGTCATGGTTTAGGCAAAGTATTTTACTCAAACATAATATTATGTTATTATGGATGAGCCATTTATTATCAAAGAATAAATTACATAATAATGGAATTATAATAAAAAATTAAATTGAACATTGTTAAAAAAATAAGAAAACTTTAATTATTGAGCATTATTAGGATTTTTATAATTCTTTGATCTCTATTTGAGTAATGGATGAGATGGCGGGACGAGCTCGAGGCACATCTTCCATCATGGCCTGTTGCAGCGTTGGATCGCGAGGACTGGAAGGAGAGGGCATTTTCCCAGCAGTGGGACAATAATGGCTCAAAATAATAATAATATGATGTCAAAATAATCACCAGATGACATAATATGTTGACCTTTGAGCAAATACCTTGTTTCTCAAAATATTATATTTCTTTAGGCTTACAAAATAAGCACTTAGACAAGTCATATTTTATACTATAAATTATTATCAAATAAGATATATTATTGTCACAATCGAGGAGGATCCAGCTAGGCTGGCATTTGGAAAACTACGTCAAGTCTTCTCGTCATCCATACCGCAATGCTTGAAAACGAAAGTTTTCATAGTTCAAGGTCGCTCAGCGAGCTATGGAAAGAGCTATGCGCGGAGTTTCTGAAGGATAGGATTCGTAACGAATACATCCGACAGAGAACCAAAGTTATCGACATAGCTCTAAGAATTAGCAAGTTGAAGTGGCAGTGGGCCGGCCATATCTCGCGAAGAACCGACGGCCGCTGGGGCAAACGTGTTCTTGAGTGAAGACCACGACTCGGTAAACGTAGTGTAGGACGCCCTCCGAACAGCGAAAGACTGCAGGTTGATGCTGGATGCGGCAAGCTGAAGACAGGGCGCTATGGCGCTCTTTGGGTAGGTCTATGTCCAGCAGTGGACTGCTGCTATAGGCTGATGATGATGATAATTGTCACAATAACAGCAAGGTATCAGCTTTTACAAGCCCAATGCTGGCATTCTGCAGATTCACACTCGTTAACACTTTCATAGACACGCACATGTCTACTGTCCACTGAACACTTATTCACCATCGGAGCGACGGACAGCACTCTGCAGAGGATGCCTCAGCAACGACGAATCAGCTGCCCACGTAATCCTGGAATGCGAGGGAGTAATAGCGCAACGAATAATAATCGTTTATTGGTACATGACATGGAACAAAAAAACAGTTTTGAAAAACGATGTCATCTGCAGTAGTTTAACACTGTGTCGCAGAATGACAACGACCTCCTCACCAACCAGTACGATTAGCACTAATGAATACATTTTAATACTTAACACTTGGATTGCTGAAATCACACGGTATGTGTTTTCTACAAGTGACTAATATGCGTAAATCCACACTAGCGCAGCGGCTGAGAAAATACAGATCTGTGTGACTCAGCACAGCCGTAATATTTTTCGAACGAAACGCATGTGCGGCGCAACACAACCGCTGTGTAGAGCGGCAGCACGAATTTTTTAGGTTAAAAAAAATCGTAGTCGTCGAAAAAAAATCGCAGTCAAAGTGTTAAAGTCTAACCTAGTTTAATAAAGTTATTCTAAAGCCAGTCATCCATGGTGAGAAACTAATTAAGAGTGGGTGTGAGTTGAATTGAAGAGTGTGTGATAACATGTTTTTATATGTGTGTGTTGTGTTGTGTGTGTGTGTGAGAGACAGAGAGTGAGTTTGGGTTAGGTGAATAGAAATCCTCAACTTGCCGAGGACGCTCCGCGAAGCCTGCGAAGACACCAGGAAGATTCTGCGCTTCTGGACGGAGCTAGGCTGGCTATGCTAGCAACACGCACAAAGGACCGACTGGAGTCCAAATGCGGAAACATGAGTACCTCCACCTTAACCTTTATATCTGTAGCGCCTAGGCAATGAACACGTTAAAGGCTAACTACATTATTTTTTGGCGGTATGGAAACGGTGAGCATAAGGGGAATAAGAGAAAAAACACTAGAAATTATGGATTTACATGTATTGAAGACGTTATTAGAATTAAACTTAAATTTATATCTAATTATTTACAAAATTAAGTTAATTAATCAGCCTTTACTAATACAACCTGAGTTTTTTTCTTCGGGCCGCCGGCCTGCTGTCTTGCTATGTAGTCTCGTTTCATACTCCAGCCAAATTCAAGGTAAAATGTTTGTAAATAAAACCCATATAACTTTACTTCTTTGATTTGGCAATATGTGTCTGGACACTTTGACTGCTGAAAACGCACGGTATGAGTTTTCTACAAGTGACTAATATGCGTAAATCCACACTAGCGCAGCGGCTGAGACAATACAGATCTTTGTGACTCAGCAGAGCTGTAATATTTTTCGAACGAAACGCATGTGCGGCGCAACACAACCGCTGTGTAGAGCGGCAGCACGAATTTTTTAAGTAAAAAAAAAGATCGCAGTCAAAGTGTTAACAGTCCTATATAAGGCGTGTGCGTTTGGGAAACTACGTCGAGTCTTCTCGTCGTCCATACCGTAATGCTTGAAAACGAAAGTTTTCAACCAGTGCGTCCTACCCGTTATGACCTACGGAGCTGAGACGTGGACACTCACGATAGGGCTGGTCCACCAGTTCAAAGTCGCTCAGCGAGCTATGGAAAGAGCTATGCTCGGAGTATCTCTGAAGGATAGGATTCGTAACGAATACATCCGACAGAGAACCAAGGTTATCGACATAGCTTTGAGAATTAGCAAGCTGAAGTGGCAGTGGGCCGGCCATATCTTGCGAAGAACCGACGGCCGCTGGGGCAACCGGGGTGGGATGACGACCTGCGAAAGACCTACCTGCAGTCTTTAGCAGGTCGTCATCCCACCTGGTCGGAGGGCGTCCTACACTACGTTAACCGAGTCGTGGTCTCCACTCAAGGACACGTTTGCGCCGTTTGCTTCCTTGTTAATGTTATATATTTAATACATTAAATAATGCTGTTTGCATTTTTTTATGTCTGAAACTCAATTCCAAACACATATATTTTTGTTTTTCTTATACCCGGGGTTGGTTTACAAACATTTCACATTGAATTCGCCTGGAGTATATATCTATAACACCTTAAAGCGTATGTACACAATGATAATTTCTATTGAAGCAAGACTTATGAAGTTGCACCTTTATCTACATTCTACTTTTCTATGTATTCTACACTTCATGTAAGGATTCATTACATAATTATGAATCTAAATTATATAATACTAATTATAGCTGCCAACGAAGAATTACAATCAAAGAAATCAAATTTACAATTCAAACAGTTGTGCTAACTGCTGTTGACTACATATCTAATAATAAATAAATAATGCTGGACAATTCACACAGCATTATCTAGCCCCATGGTAAGCAGAGCTTGTGTTATGGGTACTAGATAACTGATATACATAATACAATACATTACATAGATAGTTATTTTTTATTTTACATAGAAAACGACCAGAACACCCGGAACAAATATCTGCAGATCGTACACACAATTGTTCCGAGGCGGGAATCGAACCCTCCTGCGTCGCAGGCGGACCTTCGTCCAACGCGCCACATCGGTCGTCAAATCTAGTAGTTAGTACTATTCTGGACGAAGCTAAAAATATCATTATTTCAGATAATCAAAAACATTTCTTAAAGCTTAAATTAGCACTTAGACATGTCAAATTTTATACTATATACATTCTTATCAATAACTACCAGTCTAGAAGGATATAATTTCGTTACTATACATTATATTTCCTTTCCAACCTACTTCCTACTAATATTATTGACGACCGATGTGGCGCGGTGGGCGAAGGTCCGCCTGCGACGCAGGAGATTGCGTTCGATTCCCGCCTCGGAACAAATGTGTGTACGATCTGCAAATATTTGTTCCAGGTGTTCTGGTCGTTTTCTATGTAAAATAAAAAATATCTATCTATGTAATGTATTGTATTATGTATATCAGTTATCTAGTACCCATAACACAAGCTCTGCTTACCATGGGGCTAGATAATGCTGTGTGAATTGTCCAGCATTATTTATTTATTTATTATAAACGCGAAAGTTTGTAAGTATGGATGGATGGATTTTACTCTTTCACGTAAAAAAAACTGAATGGATTTTAATGAAACTTTACAATAATATAGCTTATACATACATCAGAATAACACATAGGCTACAATTTATAAAGATATATTGTATATTATCCTAAATATCTATCACCCGGGTGAAACCGCGGGGCGCAGCTATAGTTTGACTGAAACCGCTGTACCGCTCCTTAGGAAAGTGCGGCGAGGTGGGGGGCGAGGAAAAAAGAGCAAGAGTACGCGTTGACGGCAGACTGATGGATCGGAGCGGCCGGTACTTCCCCCCCGTCTCGCCGCTCGCATACCTCAGACGCGGTACAGCGGTTTCGGTCAAACTATAGTACATTATATTTCCTTAACAAATTTCACCAGGTTCCGTTCAGTCAGGCATTTGTACATAATACAGATCATTTATTTAGTCGAGAAAGGTAAAATAGCTATCTGCTATATAAATCACGCGGCAATAAACTACGACGATAGTTTTCAGTGATTTGTTCTTACAGTAATTTTTCTTACATTACTTTCTACAATTTTAGTTTTCTATATCATCTGATATTATATTGCTTTAATAGTAAATCTTTGTCAATATTCATTTAATTAATAATAAAGTACATTAACAGGTATTTATCTCGTTTATTTACCTATTTTTTCCGGCGTTTCAACAGGTTTACACACTGTCGTGGTCAAGGAATACAGTTGACATTACCAGTCTCATTAAGGCGTGCAAAGTCACTACCGGCCAGGTGATTATGCAACTCGCGACCGGTTTGCGACAGGCGTAAATTAAGCAATCAGTGCTGTCAAACGTCAATTTTGTATTAGTTTGACACCAGCTACAACGTCAAAATCGCTCTTGAGCGATAAGACCGCCAATTTGTCACTTATTTTGTATTTTTATCTTGTTTGTTTTATGTTTAAAGTGTGCAATAAAGATGCGGCAAGCTAAAGACAGGGCGCTATGGCGCTCATTGGGGGAGGCCTATGTCCAGCAGTGGACTGATATAGGCTGATGATGATGATAATGTGCAATAAAATAATTATCTATCTATCTACAGAAAAAAAATCACTTAGACAAGTCAAATGTTAAACTATACATTATTAACAAATAAGAAATAAGTTGTTTTTGATTTTTTGCAGGCAGGTTTATTTTTAACTGCCCACCACGAGTGACCACAGTGTGTAAACCTGTTGAAACGTCGGCGAAAAATAGTTAAATAAACGAGATAAATACCAGTTAAATAGTACTTATAATAATTTGTTCAGATCGCGCAAGTTTAACTATTCATTTAATTATTTCCTTATTCGTTATTTCTATTTGTTTCTGTTTCTTTTGAATACTTTTCTTCTCGGAGACATTTCTTTTCTCTGCGCTGTTGTCTGTTACTTGTTTGTCTACACACATTTCAGCTGAAGACGTTATTTTCTCTTGAGATTTAATTTCTTTATCTGTATTCTTATCGTCTATTGTTTCACCTTCAAAGACGATATCTACAGATCTTTTGTCGTCATCGTATTCATCAAGGAATTGTATATTAGTGTCGGATATAGTACCTTCAGCATCGGTGGTTTCGGATGATATACTATTAATAGATTTCGGAGATTCAAACTTGCTGTTAGGCTTTTTTTTGAGTGAAGGTAATGTTGTTAATCCACTTTTTTGATTAGATTCTTTAGCTTTGTCATTTCTGTTAACATTTGAAACGTTTCTTGTAAGTGGTGGTAGTATCACAGCTGTTTTTGATGGTACTTCAATTCGTTTGTTCATTTCTTTGTCATTTTTGTTATCATTTGAAACGAGTGTTATGCACAAATCATTCTTAACCTCAGGCGTTTCATTTCGCACAGCATTATAACCATCCAGTTTAATGATTGATATATCTAAATCATTTATACGAATTACTTTCTCATTTCTAGAGTTTATTATTTTAACGCCTTTTGTTTTTCCATTGTTTTTTTCTTCGGCGTATTGCTGTATAAGTTTCTTAGTTCTTCTTTTATTTTTTATGTTTGTTTTCGAGTTAGGTACTTTTGATATCATGTTCATTGGGAGTATTCTTATTCCTCGTATCTCTTTATTTGATTCATTTTTGTTTAGTTTCGGCGACTCTATTGGCTTTTCTTTTACCACTGCTTGACTTATCTGTTCTGATTTGGTTATTTCATCAACATATACAAAAGTATCAACAACTCTGACTTGTCTTTTATCTTTGGTTATTGTTATAGTATCTTCTTTAATGTTATTTTTGTCAGTATTCAAGGGGATTATTTCTGCTAGATCTGTAAAATTCGAGTCTACTTTTTCATTCACCTTTCCGATCGCATCTAAATCTATTGCTTCTTTTATTTGTTCATCGTCGTCGTCATCGATGCAAATAGTTTCAGAATCTGTTTGATTATTACATTTTATTACAGAAAACATAAGTTCGTTCTCTACGTCAATAACATCGTCAACATCTCGACGTTTCAAGCTATGTCGTTGTAAATTTTCTACTTTTGACCAAATTTTGACATCGTTGCTGGCGTTTGTAGGTATTTTTGCTAATCTTTTGTCTAGTATATCGTCAGTTGGGTTTCTTAGCCGATTTAGAACGTCTTTGTGTTTCTCTGGTGTAACGATTTCTTTATCAGAATCCATAACTGCGGTACTAGGTCTTGCAACCTTTTTATCAGCACTATTTGTGGTCTGATTTTCCAAGTCTTCGACTTTCTTAACAGCTTTTGGTTTACGGTCATTATCTTTCGAACTTTGACTGTCAATTTTATCATTAGTACAGTCGGTATCCACATTATGTATAGGTATATCGATATTTTCTAAGTTTCTAAGTAAATCTTCATCATTTACGCTCATATCTGAACCAGAACTGCTTATTTTTCTTCGTTTTTCATCATTTACCCCGTAAGGGCTATTTTTGTTATTTGTTTCGTCATTTTCATTGTTTTTAAGTTCATTTCCTTGACTAGTCTCTTTAAAATGTTGATTCATTTCGTCGTTTTCATAAGTTCTATTCGCTACATTACCTTTATCATTTGTAACACTTTCATCTTTAGTTTTCTCATTCGTTATTTCTTTGTCTCGTGGTTTATTGCTAACCCTATTTTTAATATTACCTAAGATGTTCTCTAATTTCGCCATTTTCTTATATTTCTTCGTTTCACACGCAGTTTCAGTTCTTTTTGTTCCTGTGGTATTACTAGTAGAGTTTATAATCCTTGTATTGTCAACGGTTTCTTCAACTTCTTTATTCTCTACATCTAAGTCGCCAGTTTTGCTGAGATAAAGTACACCTGGAAGAAAAATACGCATTTAAAAACTAATCACAATATGACAAATAAAATTGGGCGACCGATGTGGCGCGGTGGGCGGTCGGCGGGAAGGTCCGCCTGAGACGCAGGAGGTTGCGGGTTCGATATGTCATGTATTAATAAATAAATAAATAATCCACCGCGCCACAGAGGTCGACAATACAACACAATTACTCTTTATTGCACACCAAAAAAAAACAAAAACACAAGACAGGAAAAAATAAACAAATACAGAAAATGTACAATGGGTGGCCTTATCGCCTGCCTGTTGACGTACGTATTCATGATCATCAGTCTATGTTAGTCCACAGTTGGACATAGGCCTCCCCCAATAAGCGCAATAGCGCCCTGTCTTCAGCTTGACGCATCAAGCATCTGCCCGCAATCCTTCGCAGGTCGTCATCCCACCTGGCCGGAGGTCGTCCTACACTACGCTTGCCGAGTCGCGGTATCCACTCTAGAACATCCAGCAGTTGTCGGTTCTTGGTTAGATATGGCCGGCCCATTGCCACTTCAGCTTGCTAATTCTCAGAGCTATGTCGATAACCTTGGTTCTCTGTCGGATGTATTCGTTGCGAATCCTATCCTTCAGAGAAACTCCGAGCATAGCTCTTTCCATAGCTCGCTGAGCGACTCTGAACTGGTGGACCAGCCCCATCGTGTAATAGTTTTTTGTATAATATTACCTTCATTAAAATAATCCGGAGGATCTTCCCACCAGACAGGACTCGGACAAGTCAGTACCTCCATCAGATCGTCTTCACTCAAACTGTCTTCGTCCATTCTCATCAGATCATCAACTGTCAGCTCTGTCAAGCTTCTATGAGGAGGTGACACTAACTCATATTTCCTTAAAAGTAACATAGTATTAATTGCAGCAAAATACATAGGAAATTACAATAGATGCACATCTCGGGGTGTAAGGGGGACTCCAACATCTCGTCTGTCTTGCCAACCTAACCTGCACTGGACCGGGAACCTGGCTCCCGGTCCAGTGCAGGTTAGGTTGGCTCGGAGTTTCAAATATTACCTCCCGAGTAAAAATTCGTAAAATGCATTAGGTATTACAATTAACAATATAAAACTCAAATGTTCTTTATCTATGATATTTCAAGTGGCCAGTTATTATTGTAAAGAGGATTATAAGCCGCGCAGATAGTAAAGTAAAGTAAAAAAAAAAGTAAAAAGATTTTTATTTTGTCAGAACAGAACAGAGACTCTTATAAACTAAACTTAGTTTAACAGACGACAGAGACTGACAAAACTCGGTCTCCACTCAGCATGTGCTATGGTAGAGCAGATCGTACCATAGCGCCGGTCTTCCGTGGAGACCGTGACCGATAGAGAATAGATCTGAAAATGGCGTCCGCTCGCATGCGTTCTCGCTCACTCTCTATCGCTGTCTATACTCACACAGTGAAGTACGCGCTACAAAAAAATAGTCAGTCAGGATTCGCTTACCACGCTACTTGACGCACTCCGAGTTATCGTTAAATTAGTTCCGTTATTTTGTTGGTTTCGTTGATATTCATTGTTGTTTTTGTTGAGTTTGATTGTTATTTGAATTGAACCAATTATGGGTTCAGATGACCAGGATACTGCTGGACCAAGCGGTTTATAAAACCTTTTCTCCCCTGTTGGTCGTTTCAAAGCCATAAAAATAAATGAAATTTACTTCAAATTCTGTCTGATTCGTACATTTTTAAGCTAAATCCTTTTCTTGTGTCTTGTAGAGAACTAATAATCATTTAGCTAGGCAGGTACCGCCTGTCTTGTTCAAAAACGAGCAACAACAAAAAAAGTCAATAAAAATCGATGTTTGAGAACTTGTTTTGCCAACCGTACCATGCGTACCCGCCGCCATTTTCAGATCTATTCTCTATCTGCGCGGCTTATACCTACCTACATACTCGTGCATAAGAAATCTAAAAAAGTGGGAATTTTGGGAAGTCGATATTATATGAAGTGTGAGTTTAAGTTAATGAATGTTTTAAAAAGTACGTAAAATCAAGAAAGTGGGAATTTTGGGAATTGTGAATTAAAGTAATTAGGACTCATGTACCGAAAGGGTAATTTAATTATGAATACTCGTGACTCATCAGCTGCGATTCCGTGGGTGGGTTGGGCAGTGGCAGGTTTAAACCAGAAATTAAAATTAGCATAGTCCAGAATTCTGATCTCTTATGCATATTACAAAGTTTTGAATGAAAGCGAAGCTTTGACTTTGAATTTTTTTTGGGAGGGACTTGGTCATGAAAATCTATCACTAGCTCCCGTACCACACCCTGCTAGATAACGAACTAGGCTCTGGTGAAAATATCAAACAATCTTCATAATTTGATAACTCATCGATTTTACAATTTCCATACGACCCTGGCAGAAGTGTCCAACCAGATACAGTTGTCATTAACAAAGAATAATCATCATTCTTATCTAATAATGTTATTTTTATATATCGCAATTTACACACAAAAATCTTAAAACAAAGGGAGCAGGAACTAATTATGTGTTTTGCTTCAGCTATTACCAGCTGTATTAAGGATAAAAATTAAGGTCAAAGTTCAAAAGATAATGATCGTGAACCAAAAGCTGTTAAGAAAGTCGAAGACTTGGAAAATCAGACCACAAATAGTGCTAGTAAAAAGGTTGCAAGACCGAGTACCGCAGATATTGATTCTGATAAAGAAATCGTTACACCAGAGAAACACAAAGATATTCTAAATCGACTAAGAAACCCAACTGACGATATACTAGACAAAAGATTAGCAAAAATACCTACAAACGCCAGCAACGATGTCAAAATTTGGTTAAAAGAATTAAATTTGATCAAAAGAATTAAATTTGTCTGTTGATCTCTTCTCTAGGCTAAGTCTGTATCGAAGATATCATGAGTACGAAAATTTCGATCATTTGATTACTTACTAACGGACCGTCCCGGCTTCGCACGGTTTTAGCACGGATCCCTAACTTTTTTGAAAACATAATATATCCTATGTTCACCGGGGATAGTGTAGCTTCCCAACGGTGAAAGAATTTTTCAAATCGGTCCAGTAGTTTCGGAGTCTATTCATTACAAACAAAAAATCAAACCTTTCCACTTTTTAATATTAGTATAGATTTACGAAACATTTACTGTGAAAAAGACAAAAATAAACAAATGAGAAAATTCTTAACAATCCTACTAATATTATAAACTCGAAAGACAAAAAAAACTACTGAATGGATTTTAATGAAACTTTACAATAATATAGCTTATACATCAGAATAACACATAGGCTACAATATATAGAGATATACATATTATCCAAAATATCTATCACCACGCGGGTGAGACCGCGGGGCGCAGTATAAAAAAATATTTTTTACCTTATATTAGTAGACGGTCGGACAGACAATGGTGATTTTGTCAAGTCTCGAAACGGTAACGATACTTGATTTAAGTTACTTTGTATCTGTGATTTGGTTTCAGTTTTTGTTGACAATTTTGGTAATGTTTTAGATAGTTCTTCTTGCGTTTCGTTTAGTACAGTGAGCTTTTCTTCAAGAGATTTGAGGCCTGAAAAATAAAGATAAAGATAAAGATATTTTATTTGCCAAAGACATGTGTTTGTAAGGTTAAAGGTTATAGGTGTACATTTCGTGGTTCAACATGCTGGACCGTTAGTCGGTATGCAAAGATATTTGAGAGAATGACGTGCACTAGTTTTAACATGAATTAAAATTTATCATTAAAAAAATCGTCAATATTATAGCAACATATACAAATTAACAACATTTTTAATTTCCTTCTAAAGAGTTACACCATTTAGCTTTTTCAACTGTTTAAGAGGCCTCCGGAGGGACGGATTCTTCATACAAACGTAATACCAAAATTATTTCCAATTAAAGCATATTTCCACAATATTGTATTATTTGTATTTGAATAGTATTTATCTAGGTTCCTAAATAGATTTTTTTTTTAAATACTTACCTAAAATTAAATTAAAGCCAATCTCATTTTGCAAATTTTTATGCGAAAATGGACAAGTTTTCTCGCTATTTGTTTCGTATTAAAAACATCAATATCTTACGTTTTATTTATTAAGGAACATAACTTATATTGTCTAGTTACAGAATAACAATACTTTGTGACGAATACATAAAGTTTTCAGTCATAATTTTTGGTATTACGGAATAAACCAAATTATGAACGGCTAATATTGCTATCGCGCACGCATGGGGCGCGGCGCAAGGTTTAACACTTTGAGTGCTGAAAACGCACGGTATGAGTTTTCGACAAGTGACTAATCTGCGAAAATCCACACTAGCGCAGCGGCTAAGAAAATACAGATCTTTGTGACTCAGCAGAGCTGTAATATTTTTCGAACGAAACGCATGTGCGGCGCAACACAACCGCTGTGTAGAGCGGCAGCACGAATTTTTTAGGTAAAAAAAAAGATCGCAGTCGTCGAAAAATAACCGCAGTCAAAGTGTTAAACAGGGACAGCGATATTCGGAGCGATTTTTGCAAGCGAGGGTCGCCGGACCCTTAAGTAGCTTATTAAAAATTTTAGGAGCCATACTAACAACACTTTTTCGCATTAATGCTGTGTTAGCTACTGTTTGTAGTCTACTGTGATCTCGTCAAAGTAGTCCTCGTCGTATAAGTAAGTAAATAATTTGATTGACACGCACATTTTTCTGCAGTTAAACACCATAAAGGAGTTTGTGGTCCAGCTGGCGCGCAGAATGTACGATCGTACGGACATCTCTCTCCACGTACACCTCAACGGACTCTCTCCTCAACACACGAGACCCCCGGATGCAAAAACTCCGTGGCGACCTCTGCCCCGGGAACTCCTAGAGTCGCTCGAAGCTATCACCCAGGATGATCAGAACAGCCAACAGGCTAATGAACAGCTCTCGAGAAGCCTGCAAGGCTCTCATAGCGACAGCACATGACTTGAGGAAAGCTTTCCTCGACGTAGAAACCGGAAGAAAGAACTCTAGTTCGATTCCTGCCCGCATTCAACAACGTAGACAACGTTGAGTCGGATGTTGATGACCACCTGATTACGCACATTTTTTGTTTATATATTTTACTGATAAATAAATAAAATAAATAAATAAATTTATTTATTTATTTTATATTTGTCTGATAGACTAGTTATCGAGTTAATTTTTGAAGGTGTTTATGATTTGTTGAGGATACAATGTCTTCTGGTATTAGGTTCCAATTTTGTACAACTCTTTACAATACAATACAAAAATTCTTCATAATCAAATCAATCATTACAAAAATACATTATATGCGACAAGTACAATGGGCGGCATTATCGCTTAGAAGCGATCACTTCCAGGCAACCTTTGGATGGAAAGAATTATATGGATTTAAGAAAAGGCAGGGGGTGTACCACAGGTAATCTAAATAAGAACATAACAAGAATACTAAAAAACAAATAATAAATATTACAAATACCAAACTAAATAATATTCTTTACGTAGTATACAATAAAGTCGCTTAGCTCTTTTAAACTACTGAACCGATTTTAATGCAGTTTTCAGCTATAGATAGTGATTCAAGAGGTTTATAAACCATTTGACACAAAGATTTCAACGGGGGCAAAGCCGCGGGGCACAGCTAGTAAGTAATAAATAAATAATACTGGACAATTCACACAGCATTACCTAGCCCCAAGCTAATCAGAGCTTGTGTTATGGGTACTAGATAACCGATATACATAGTACAATATATTATATAGATAGTTTTTTTTTTATTATACATAGAAAACGACCAGAACACCCGGAACGAATATCTGCAGATCGTACACACAATTGTTCCGAGGCGGGAATTGAACCCGCAACCTTCTGCGTCGCACGCGGACCTTCGCCCACCGCGCCACATCGGTCGTCTAGTAATAATGCTGGACAATCTATACAGCATCAAAGCTAAGCGAAAATTAATAGATTTAAAATAAATAATAAATACCTTTATGAGGCGTTCCCCTCTTTCTCTTATTAGTAGCAATAACCACTTTTAACTCATGTTTAGGCTTCAACACAATTTTCTTAGCGATATCCTTCCTTTTTAATTTATTTGGATAATACTCTCCATCCTCCGAACTGTTCTCATAGCTTTCAAACCGATTTATTGATCTTGTTTTCTTTGGAGAAACCTTTTTAGAAATGCTTCTTGGTATGTTCTTCTTACGGGACCCGCTGGAAGGTTCTAGAAGTTTCTTGAGGCTCTTCATTGTGGCTTCTAGGTCTCTTTTCCTTCTTCTTGTGACTATTGTTGATGGTGGGTTCAGTTTTGACGCCATTTTTATCTGGAATGAAGAGATTCTCTATATTAGATAACTTAGAAATTATTTCTGTGGTTAGAAATATTTATTATTATACTAGTGACCGTGCCGGCTTCGCCAGGATGGTCATTTGTTTTTAAATTTTTATCTTTTTTTTCTCCATAAGAACCATCCCCGTACTTCAAGGAATATTCTTAAAAAAGAATTAGCTAAATCGGTTCAGCTGCTCTCGAGATTTGCGCTTAGCAACACATTCAGCGATTCATTTTTATATTATAGAAGATAAAAGAAATTCGTGTTAGTTACACTATTTATAACTCAACAACAGCTGAACCGATTGGCTGAAAATCGGTGGGGAGGTAGCCTAGAACCAGGAGACGGACAAAGGAAATATTTTCTAATCATTTAAATTAAACCATTTGAAACATAGATTTCCACGGGGGAGAAGCCGCGGTGCGCAGCTAGTTTATTATAGACACACACATAATACCATGTGTCTGTAAATAAGGCTGTGTTCTCTCTGCTTACAAAGTTTTTATTATTCTGAAATACAATTGATTCATAAAACCACTTTAAATGTCAAAAATTTGTTTACATTATGTATAAATAAAAATAAAAATAAATCACATTAAGTCGAATAAATAAAAATAATGTCATAGAATAGTAATAGTTCGTTTACACAATATAAAGTCTGCTCGACAAGCCAATGTTTAACTCATATTTTAAAACACCCTATTTATCATTAAATTATTTACCTACTAATAACTGTCTCTAATATGTACCTGAATTATTATGAAGCTGAAATAATCGAATTGAATTGAACAGAGCTTGTTGTCGGTGCAATGATGCAATTTCCTTCAATTTATCTATTCAATGCAGACCGCTTTGAATTTTTACTTCTAAAATGACACGACAGCAGCTTTCTCTTTGATCTGGCTCTATAAAGTTAGAAACATAACAAAATGCAAATCAAAATAACATGCAAACTCACATAGGTTGAGCCCCTATAAATAGGCTATTACACAATAATTTAATTAAGTAAATACCTCTCAATTATCCTTGGATGTGTTTAAGTTTTTAACAGATTTGAAGTTATGCAATGCATATGAATTATTCAATTTTAATTAAATAAATGAATATGTATGGAGAGGACTACATCGTTCATTATTATGTTTTGTTATTGTTTGATACTGAACTGACAAAATATTACAGATCATAGGACAGCGCCATCTATTAAGTTTACACGAAAATTATGCAAAAATATGTTATTTTGTATGTTCCAGCTAAAATAATTGTTCTTGTTCTAAGAATGTTTCTTTTTTAATTTTGAAATTAAACGTTTTTGTATGTATTCAATTACCTACCAAAATGTTCTTGAAGATTCTTGACTCAGAGATATGCAAAATAAAAATACGTTTCTTTGCCCCGCCGGTAGATGGCGCTGTCAACCTGTTTATTTATATGCCTGGAAGCATTCCTAAGAATACGATGATGTATTTTCAAGGCTAAAAATGTGCTTATTATCGGATAATACATAACTATTTCATGATAACATTATATTATTATGGCCCCTTTTCCTCCAACGAACAATGTAATGCAAATAATACCCATGTGCGATGTTTTATTGTTTGTTTGTCTCACTCTCAGTCAGTCCATCTCTTTCTGTCACGAGTTATAACATAATATGTGCATGTACGATCTCGAAAATCTAATCGTACAACTAAATGAACTCAATTTCAAGCTCAGCTAAAACTATTTCACTGTTACTCATGAAAAGGTCATAGAACCAATAGTTTTGGCTGACGAATCTAGGTCTTCTACAACTGCAGTAGCTCACCTGGATGGGCGTCGAATGCGACTGTTTTGATGGAGGTGTATTCAAACAGGATCAATACAGATGGATATAAGAAATCAACGAGCCTGTAGAAAGCAATTTCAAAAACAAAACAATTCAAAAGCTACGATTTCGCTATTCTGGAGATCCAAACACGCACAATCGTCGAAAAATATTACAAGTAATAGTGATGTGATCTTTCATCTCTTGGATGGATTGGATTGGATGTAAAATCGGAATGTGAATCTCGATTTGGATTTCGAATGACATGGTTCATATTTGAACAATCAAGATTTTTTTTCGGATCTTTACCGGTTTTTGTGTTGACTTCAGGATTATTTATATGTCAAGGAGAAAATGACATTCCAAAATGAAATACTATTTATTTGATATTTTTAGCTTCCACCTTGAATAAGTCTCCCCAATTTATAGGAAGATTATTATTCCAATTTTCATTCAATTCAAAGCGGCTCGGCTCGAAGGGCAAAATACAATAGATTTTTCTGACCCATATTTGGGAAAGGATTTTTTTTTTTTGATTCTAAGTTGCAGTATCAAAGTAAAGTAAAGTAAAGTAAAGTAAATATTTATTGCATCAAATACATGTAAATAGGGTACATAGGTGGTGTATGTTTAAATAAGACACAATGTATTTCTACCTTTGTGGCGTGCAAAATCTGGTTACAATAATTGTCACTTAATTTAAATTTGTACATACTTAGTAAATAAATCGAATATAATAATTCATAAATTTAAATAAAATTGATAAATAATGAAAAGCTAGGGATGTCATTTGCTTAAATCTAAAAAATGTTTGTCAGTCATGAAATCATTTAATGTATAGTAACATTTAGCTTCCAAAGTGGCTTTTATCTTTCTCCGAAACAGTGTGAGAGGTAGTTCTCTCAGTGATTTTGGAAGTTTATTGTAAAAAGAAGGGGCCATGCAGAAGATACTCTTGCGCATCAAAGCAGTGCGTGAGTTCGGCATGCAGACTTTGTATTTATCACGTCGATTTCGAGGAACAGCATTGGAAAGCTGACAATATAAATCAGGCTTATTTTTGACAAACATAGCCGTTTCGTAAATATAGAGCGATGGTAGAGTAAGGATTTTATGTTGTGAAAAGTAAGGTTGACAGGAATCTGTTACCTTAAGACGAAACATAGATTGCACACAGCGCTTCTGATACTTGAAAATTTTATCAACGTCAGTTGAAAAATGTTCATTTCAGCTTGTGCGTCACAACCCGTTATATACATATAGACCTCAGTGAGACTTCAGGCTCAATATAATATGATAGAAATTGCGATTGCAGTATAAAATAAAATCGCATAGATCCCTCGCACTCTGTCCGTTGTCAGTCGCAATTTTTTTTACATACTCGTTGCATTCTTAGTTATATTTACAGATTTTGAGTTGGAAACCCATTATTTTATAAGCAATAATTTCCACTTCCATCTCTGCGCTGTAGTGGCGGTTTATTTCGATTTTCTATTTTAATGTTTTTAGATTTAGTCAAATGTAGAATAATACCCGCCCTCCACGAGAACAGCACCAGAAAATACAGTGATCTAAAAATATTACTAGTGTAACAACTTGATAAAATAAGGTACAATAATATTGCAACCTTGAACTTGCATTATCAAGGGTTATTGTATGTACTTTAGGCAATATTTATAGCCTGTAGTACACAGTACGTGTTTCCTCGTTACATTTTGTATCCGTACAGTGTTTTTTGCTTAAGTGAACCAAGGTAAACATGATTTTTTGAAGGTTAGGATTATGTCATTGTTCAAAACATTATTTTGAATTATTTTTTACTTTTTATAGTGTTGCTTTGTTATTTAGCACCAGTAAAAGTGTTATTATTATATACTAAGTAAATAAGTAAATCATTTATTTGACACATACAATTGGCTTAAGCTTAATCATAACAAGTAGGTACAAAATTAAAACAACAATTATTAATACATAGTAAGTAACTAAAAGTGCGTGTGTGTAGCAGTGTCAAATGGGTAATAAATATAATATAAAAATTACTTGCTACTGAACTGATCTCAAAAAATGTAACCAGTTTCTACTTTTTACAAAGTTTGATAACATCAAACATTACATTCAGATTTTTTTTACCAATAACCAATATCCTTCTTTTCAGAACCATACAAGATGTTCATCACCACCTTCCGGACCTACAAACACTTAAAAAAAGTATTGAATACCACAAACCTGCAAATAAATATATCAAAGCAATATTCATGCCTCTGTGGCCATGTATACCTCAATGACAGATCCAGGGACCTTCGAATTAGGGTACATTCTACACAAAGTGATCAGCACAGACAGAAAGTGGTTATGGAGACGAGTACACCTAACATTATCGAGAAGTTGAATTACGAAAAAGTATTGCCATTGAAAGAGGAAGAAAAACTCTGGAGAGATCGTATCGATCCTTATTTGAAGCTGGCGAGGTGGGACAAACCTATAGGTAAGCAGTTCAAAGAATGTGCGGTAATTTTAAACAAAATTTTAATAAATAATGCTGGAAAATCCATGCAGCCTCGTCTAGCCCTAAGCTAAGCAGAGCTTGTGTTTATGGATATTGATGACTGATATACTTAACACGTCAGTTGCTGAAATCACACCATATGTGTTTTCTACAAGTGACTAATATGCGTAAATCCACACTAGCGCAGCGACTGGAAAATACAGATCTGTGTGACTCAGCACAGCCGTAATATGTTTTTCGAACGAAACTCATGTGCGGCGCAACACAACCGCTGTGTAGAGCCGCAGCACGAATGGCTTAGGTTAAAAAAAATATCGCCGCAGTCGAAGTGTTAATACAATACATTACACCGACAGATATTTTTACAATGCAATATCAGCCTGATCTGTACAGTAGTTTTGAAGAAGTAACAAACATTCATCCATACATCCATTTATTTAAACACCCAAACTTTCGCTTTTGTAATATTGTTTGTGAGTTGTAGTATGATTTATTCTAATCAGGTCCACACTTTCAGGGATATACCTCCTGTTCTGGCCGTGCTCATGGTCCATTGCAGCCGCCACAATAACCTCAGGAGTGGAGCTTCCGACAGCGGGTGCCACTGCAGGCTTATTCCTCCTCGGGGCCGGCTTGATGCGCGGCGCGGGCTGCACGCTTAATGATATGTGGGACAGGGATATTGACAGGCAGGTAGGTAGCTATATGTGGGATAGAGACGGGCTACTCCGTGAGCTGGCGACTGCTTGTGCCATAACAGGCTTATTCCTCCTCAGGGCTGGACTGAACACTTCAAGCACTTCAACGTGTCTCCGCTAGATGGCGTTAAGACAAAATTAGAAAAATAATAGAGTGCAAATTATACTCTTTCACCGAAGTTGTTAACAAACTCTTTTGACTGTAAAACTATTCCCGTTGTTCTAGGTGGAACGCACAGCCTTGCGACCGCTGGTCACAGGAGCAATCAGCCCAGCTGCAGCGACAGCATTCCTCGCAGCACAGCTGTCTGCAGCGTTAGCTGTGCTGTTGCAACTCAACTGCTATAGTGTTGCACTGGGAGCTAGCAGTATGGGTAAGTTAGATATTGTTCTAGGTGGAACGCACAGCTTTAAGACCGCTGGTCACAGGAGCAATCAGTCCAGCTGCAGCGACAGCATTCCTCGCAGCACAGTCTGCAGCGTTAGCTGTGCTGTTGCAACTCAACTGCTATAGTGTTGCACTGGGAACTAGCAGTATGGGTGAGCTATACAGGGTTACAGGTTAAGTCGACCTAGATCCTGGAGGGGGTGGAAGCTTGCATAATTTCTGACTGATTTGACTATGAAACACCATACCCCAAACTTAACCATTTTCAAGATATTGAATTTTTGTTTATATACCGATTTTTGTATATTGGCCTTTTTTTTGGGATTGCGGCCTCTAATTTATTAGTGTTTGCCATTTATGTGTAGTAGGTAAGTTGCTTTCTTATTCTTAACACTAAAATCGTAGTTAGTTCAACCAGTTGGTTTGGTTGAGCTAACTACAATTTTAGTCGCAGTAGACGATTGATAGTTATTAAAAGATTTTTTTTTTATCTATCATGATTATTAACACTTAACACTTTGAGTGCTGAAAACGCACGGTATGAGTTTTCTACAAGTGACTAATATGCGTAAATCCACACTAGCGCAGCGGCTGAGAA
The DNA here is from genome assembly GCA_943735965.1 of Eupithecia abbreviata. Taxonomy (NCBI): domain Eukaryota; kingdom Metazoa; phylum Arthropoda; class Insecta; order Lepidoptera; family Geometridae; genus Eupithecia; species Eupithecia abbreviata. The sequence goes on along the minus strand of OX031004.1, from coordinate 4,387,974 downwards.
AATACAGATCTTTGTGACTCAGCAGAGCTGTAATATTTTTCGAACGAAACGCATGTGCGGCGCAACACAACCGCTGTGTAGAGCGGCAGCACGAATTCTTTAGGTAAAAAAAAAGATCGCAGTCGTCGAAAAAAAACCGCAGTCAAAGTGTTAAGTCATTTAAAACGGGATATTTACCATGATTTGATTTTTGTGTTATCCAATATTTCGGCACAGTTTCATGCACCTTGATCACGGAATAACTGTGCTGAAATAATGGATAACACAAAAATCAAATCATGGTAAATATCCCGTTTCAAATGACTTAGTTAACAATCATGATAGATACAAAAAAATAATTCTTTTAATAACTATCAATCGTCTACTGCGACTAAAATTGTAGTTAGCTCAACCAAACCAACTGGTTGAACTAACTACGATTTTAGTGTTAAGAATAAGAAAGCAACTTACCTACTACACATAAATAGCAAACACTAATAAATTAGAGGACGCAATCCCAAAAAAAAAAGGCCAATAGACAAAAATCGGTATATAAAAAAAAATTCAATATCTTGAAAATGATTAAGTTTGGGGTAGGGTGTTTCATAGTCAAATCAGTCAGAAATTATGAAAGCTTCCACCCCCTCCAGGATCTAGGTCACATAAATGGCAAACACTAATAAATTAGAGGCCGCAATCCCAAAGACTTTAGTGAAATTAATTTGTAAAAAAAAAAAAAACTCCCCGAAATATTTTCAAAAATGTCTATGACAGTCATTGTGCAGATGTGCCTAATAATATCTACGGATCATTAGCTATCCAGGAAGGTATAACAAGCTATGGTATTACATTTGTTTACCTAATCTTCATAGTAACATTTATCAGAAACACTTGAATTGTTTGTTATCGCAAGTTTCGAGCTTGGCCAAGATTCCGTGCCGCTGAGTGTATTAGATATCTAAAAAAACTTGGATGAAAGGTTCAGGTAGTAGTGAAAAGAACAGTATTTCAATGAGTTACTCGCTGCATTACAATAGAATAATAAATAAATAAATAATGCTGGACAATTCACACAGCATTATCTAGCCCCATGGTAAGCAGAGCTTGTGTTATGGGTACTAGATAACTGATACAATTATTATTATTTATTATTTTAAGCCATTAGTGTCCCACTGCTGGGCAAAGGCCTCCCTTTTCTCCTTCCACTCCTCGCGATCCAACGCTGCAACAGGCCATGATGGAAGATATGCCTCGAGCTCGTCGCGCCATCTCATCCTGGGCCTTCCACGTCGCCTCTTAGCGTTGATACAATACAATACAAAAATACTTTATTGTACACCAGTTACAGATCATTATAAAACACTTCACATGATACAAGTACAATGGGCGGCCTTATCGCTTAGAAGCGATCTCTTCCAGGCAACCTTTGGATGGAAAGAATTACATACAATACATTACATAGATAGATATTTTTTATTATACATAGAAAACGACTAGAACAACCGGAACAAATATCTGCAGATCGTACACACAATTGTTCAGAGGCGGGAATCGAACCCGCAACCTCCTGCGTCGCAGGCAGACCTTCGCCCACCGCGCCACATCGGTCGTCATACAATTACTCTCTATGGCACAATTTCCTTCATGAGACCATTTTTACAGATTTTAGTCGGTTCGATTCCCGGGTGTGGCAAGCGAATTTTCGAAAATCTTTGAATGCAGTTTTCTTTCTTTTCAAAATTAAAGGAATGTTTTCTTTGAGTGCAATTTTCTATATACAGTATTAAGAGTACTTTCCCTCCAGGTGGCATTACAAAATTCCACCCTGTATATATTTTAAAGGATTATTTCTGTTTGTTCCAGCCCTAGTGATCACATACCCGTTAGCGAAGCGCTTCACAAACTACCCTCAAGTGTTCCTCGGGGCTACCTTCAACTGGGGAGCACTGCTTGGCTTTTCAGCTATTACGGTGAGAATTTTTGATCTGACGGAGAAAACAAACTGAAATTCACTTTAGATACATAGGTAGAAAACACTTTATTATTACAAACATAAATTCCTTTGCGTAGTTTTGAAAGATCTAAGCATACATAGGGACAGACAGACAGCGGGAAGTGACTTTGTTTTATACTATGTATACTCCGATTAAAAAACCTGGATATTTTTTGTATACAAACGGGTTACAAAACCCAAAGAATATTGGTGGAAAATATTTAACACTTCGACTGCAATATTTTTTCGACGACTGCGATCTTTTTTTTAACCTAAAAAATTCGTGCTGCCGCTCTACACAGCGGTTGTGTTGCACCGCACATGCGTTTCGTTCGAAAAATATTACGGCTGTGCTGAGTCACAAACATCTGTATTTTCTCAACCGCTGCGCTAGTGTGGATTTACGCATATTAATCACTTGTAGAAACCACATACCGTGTGATTTCAGCACTCAAAGTGTTAACGACATTGGTATCATCCAATCAAAGCATAGAAACTCGAAACAGTTTTTGATTTTGAAAAATTCAAATCTATTTCGCTCCACATGTGAGAGTGTGTGTTGTTGAAGTTTGTGTTGCAGTTTTTAGTGATATCATTGGTGTCGCCTTGTCGTTTTCTGTTATTGTTATCGATTTTTCTTAAGGGTCCGGCGACCCTCGCTTGCAAAAATCGCTCCGAATATCGCTGTCCCTGTTTAACCCTTGCGCCGCGCCTCATGCGTGCGCGATAGCAATATTAACCGTTCAAAATTTGGTTTGTTCCGTAATACCAAAAATTATGTCTGAAAACTTTTTGTATTCTTCACAAAGTATTGCTATTCTGTAATTAGACAATATAAGCTATGTTCCTTAATAAATAAAACGTAAGATATTGTTGTTTTTAATACGAAACAAATAGCAACAAAACTTGTCCATTTTCGCATAAAAATGTGCAAAATGAGATTGGCTTTCATTTAATTTTAGGTGAGTATTTTGAAAAAAATAACTATTTAGGAACCTAGACAAATACTATTCTATTACAAATAATACAATATTATAGTGGAAATATGCTTGAATTGGAAATCATTTTGGTATTACGTTTGTATGAAGAATTCGTCCCTCCGCAGGCCTCTTAAATTTTCAATCATAAATGTCTTTGTTTACATAAAATATCAAGCATTCTAAGTCGGAGTATAGTGATGAATTAATTAATTTTATTTCCAGGGTACAATAGATCCACATATCTGTCTGCCTCTCTACATCGGCGCGCTGTCTTGGACAGTTATATACGACACGATATATGCACATCAGGTAACTTCCTGTTCCCAATATAATCAGAGTAAACTAAAAACATGTTATGTCTATATTATTATATTTGACGACCGATGTGGCACGGTGGGCGAAGGTCCGCCTGCGACGCAGAAGGTTGCGGGTTCGATTCCCGCCTCGGAACAATTGTGTGTATGATCTGCAGATATTTGTTCCGGGTGTTCTGGTCCTTTCTATGTATAATAAAAAATATCTATCTATGTAATATATAGTATTATGTATATCAGTTATCTAGTACCCATAACACAAGCTCTGCTTACCATGGGGCTAGATAATGCTGTGTGAATTGTCCAGTATTATTTATTTATTTATTTATTATTTCTGTTTATTTTATACTAGCTGCGCCCCGCGGTTTCACCCGCGTGGTGATAGGTATTTTGGATAATATACAATATATCGAGAAGAATATATAGAGCTTGTGTTATGGGTACAAGATAACTGATATACATAATACAATACATTACATAGATAGATATTTTTTATTATACATAGAAAAGGACCAGAACACCCGGAACAAATATCTGCAGATCGTACACACAATTGTTCCGAGGCGGGAATCGAACCCGCAACTTTTCTTTGGGTGGGTGAGGTGTCACTGCGCCATGAAAGGCCTATTTTATTAAGAGTTCTGAAATGTCTAAAGGAAATAAAGAACTCATTTTTGATGGAACTATTCGATCGTCTGTTAGGATAGGACAAATCCCAGTCCCACTAATATATTAACGTCAAAGTGTGTAAGTATGGATGGATGGTTTGTTACTATTTCACGTAAAAACTACTGAATGGATTTTAATGAAACTCCACAATAATATAGCTTACATATAAAAATAACACAAAGGCTACAATTTATGACGACCAATGTGGCGCGGCGGGCGAAGGTCCGACTGCAACGCAAGAGGTTGCGGGTTCGATTCCCGCCTCGGAACAAATATTTGTACGATCTACAAATATTTGTTCCGGGTGTTCTGGTCATTTTCTATGTATAAAAAATATCTATCTATGTAATGTATTGTATTATGTATATCAGTCATCTAGTACCCATAACACAAGCTCTGCTTAACTTGGGGCTAGATAATATTGTGTGAATTGTCCAGCATTATATATATATATATGTATTTATTTTTTACACTTAGGGCTTATGTATAGACTTCTACAACAAAACTCCAAGTGAGTTGTAAAAATTATCAATAAATAAATTTAAAAAAATTGTTAAACACATTCTTTGTAAAAAAGCTTATTACAAAATATCAGATTACTTAGAAGATAAAAAAGCTTGGAACGAGTTTTGCTCCAACTCAAAATCTACCAACTTACAGATAAGCAAATCAAATGTACTAGACACATAAGTTATGAACTTACTAGTGGTTTCTTCTCACTTCTTCCACTGGTGGACAAAAAATTGAAGTGAACTATAAAATATGACCTGTCTAAGTGCTTATTTGTAAGCTTAAAGAAATAAAAACTTTTCATTTCATTTCACTACATGGTATTTTTATTAAAACTATGTTATCTTTTATTTTCAGGACAAATACGACGACGCCCGCATCGGTATTAAATCCACCGCCCTCACATTCGGCGAACACACGAAACCACTACTCTCGTGTGCCCTAGCGCTAAGCGGATCCTGCTTCCTATACGCAGGGCACGCGTGTGCACTATCCGTAGTGCACACGGCGGCGACCGCGGCCTATGTGGCGGTCACTGCTAACCAGGTGAGGGAGAATGTTTGTCTATGTCTGGCAGCTACCCCTAGGTGCCAGAAATAACCTAACCTAACCAGGTAAGGGAGGTAAAATTAAAAATAAATCAAATTAAAGAACGCTAGATCAATTTGAATAACATTCATTCTATCTAGTCAGCCAGTCTTTGACGACCGATGTGGCGCGGTGGGCGAAGGTCTGCCTGCGACGCCGAAGGTTGCGGGTTCGATTCCCGCCTCGGAACAATTGTGTGTACGATCTGCAGACATTTGTTCCGGGTGTTCTGGTCGTTTTCTATGTATAAAAAAAAATATCTACATATGTAATGTATTGTACTATGTATATCAGTTATCTAGTACCCATAACACAAGCTCTGCTTACCATGGGGCTAGAGATGTTGTGTTTGTTATCCAGCATTGTTTATTTATTTATTATTTATTTAGTCTGTCCGTTTCATTTTCATTTCCAAAAGGCTGTGATCCTTCTAATATAAACGCTAAAGATGGTATGTATGGATGTTTGTTAATCTTTCACGCAAAAACTACTGAGCGGATCGGGCTGAAATATTGCATACAGGTAGTTCCTGGCCCGGAATAAAACAGGCTACTTTTTAACTTTTGAAACTATCATGATTATTAACACTAAAAAATCAAATTACGGTAAATATCCCGTTTTAAATGACTTTAGGCTACTTTTTATCCCATAAATGAGTTCCTATGGGATAGAAATAACCTTAAAACGTTTCCATTCTAACGCGTGCGAAGCTGCGGGTAGAACCTAGTTACGAATAAACTAACTAACCCTTCATTCGTTACAGATATACACACTCGATATAAATAATCCCGCCGACTGCGCCAAGAAATTCAACGCGAATGCATACATAGGACTGATAATATTACTAGGTAAGTTTGGTTCTGATACTACTAGGTAAGATGCTGGACGGCCTAGCTTCAGCCTCCCGATGTATCGGTCTTAGCATCAATTTGGATAAGACCAAAGTTCATCAATGGTCACATTGATCCAAGGCCGGTGGTCGTACATGGTCACCTTCTCGAAACTGTTTCCGAGTACATTTACCTTGGCAGATTATGCAGTTCGGTAAAAACAATTTGGAGAAGGAGGCCAAAAGTAGGATCCAGCTAGGCTGGGCAGAATTTGGGAAACTACGTCAAGTCTTCTCGTCGTCCATACCGCAATGCTACGGAGCTGATCTATCTAGCTGATATCAAAATACGTGCACTAAAATGTTTTGCCAAAAACAGTTTATCGCCATTTTTGTCGCAAAAAAAAACAATAATTCGCGTTTTTGTCGCGATTTTGTTAGTGTCAATTATTTAATTTTCCATTTACAGACGATATATATGTATATTTTATAATATACTAGCTATGCCCCGCGGCTGCATGGAAATCTATGTCTCAAATATTTTATAACCTTCCTCTTGAATCAAATTAAAAAAACTCGTGTCAAAATCGGGTGCGTAGTCTTAAACACATTTAATGATCTAAGCATACATAGGGACAGACAGACAGCGGGAAGCGACTTTGTTTTATACTATGTAGTGAGGCGAATGTTTAGATGGATGGATGTTTGTTACTTTCAAGCCAAAACTTGTGAACGGATCGGGCATAGATTTTGAATAGACGTTGCTAATAAGCTGTTGGATTCAAACATAGGATAAAAACTTCGCATGGGATAAAAATAACCACTTAAGGGCCCGGCGACCCTCGCTTGCAAAAATCGCTCCGAATATCGCTGTCCCTGTTTAACCCTTGCGCCGCGCCTCATACGAGCGCGATAGCAATATTAGCCGTTCAAAATTTGGTTTGTTCCGTAATACCAAAAATTATGACTGAAAACTTTTTGTATTCTTCACAAAGTATTGTTATTCTGTAACTAGACAATATAATCTATGTTCCGTTAAATAATACGTAAGATATTGATGTTTTTAATACGAAACAAATAGCAAGAAAACTTGTCCATTTTCGTATAAAAATTTGCAAAATGCGATTGGCTTTCATTTAATTTTAGGCAAGTATTTTGAAAAAAAAAAAAAACTATTTAATTACTATTTAAATACAAATAATACAGTATTATAGTGGAAATATGCTTGAATTGGAAATCATTTTGGTATTACGTTTGTATGAAGAATTCGTCCCTCCGGCGGCCTCTTAACTTTTCCATATAAATAACGTCTGCGAAACCGCGGCCAGAATCTAGTACGTATATATTTTTTACTAGCGGACCGTCCCGGCTTTGCACGGGTATTGGAATTTTAAGGGTATTTTTTTACACCTTGGATTACATCATCGGAGTTTTAGTAAGGATTCCTAATTTTTTTGAAATATAATATAGCCTATGTTCACCGGGGACACTGTCCCCGGTGAACATAGGCTATATTATATTTCAGCTTTCCAACGGTGAAAAATTTTTTCAAATCGGTCCAGTAGTTTCGGAGCCTATTCAATACCAACAAACAAAAAATCAAATCTTTCCTCTTTATAATATTATATTTTTTATTATACCTATACATATAAATACCTAGAATTTAATATAATTTGTATTTGTTTGTAGGTATCATCGGTGGAGGCTACGGTACATATCTAGAAAACAGACAGAAGAACTCAGACAAGAATACCAGTGATAACGCCAAGAGCTGTGTATTTGGCTAGGTTTGTGGACTACTTGAGGGAAATGCGGAGAAATCTGTGTTTTTTGGGCTAGATTCTTAGGTAACTAATGAAGTTGCGGAGAAATCTGTGTTTTTTGGGCTAGATTCTTAGGTAACTAATGAAGTTGCGGAGAAATCTGTGTTTTTGGGTTCGATTCTTAGATAACTTGTGAAGATGCAGAAAAATCTGTGTTTTTGGGTTCGATTCTTAGATAACTGATGAAGTTGCGGAGAAATCTGTGATTTTGGGTTCGATTCTTAGATAACTGATGAAGTTGCGGAGAAATCTGTGATTTTGGGTTCGATTCTTAGATAACTGATGAAGTTGCGGAGAAATCTGTGTTTTTGGGTTCGATTCTTAGATAACTTGTGAAGATGCAGAAAAATCTGTGTTTTTGGGTTCGATTCTTAGATAACTTGTGAAGATGCAGAAAAATCTGTGTTTTTGGGTTCGATTCTTAGATAACTGATGAAGTTGCGGAGAAATCTGTGTTTTTGGGTTCCATTCTTAGATAACTTGTGAAGATGCAGAAAAATCTGTGTTTTTGGGTTCGATTCTTTGATAACTGATGAAGTTGCGGAGAAATCTGTGTTTTTGGGTTCGATTCTTAGATAATTTATGAAGATGCAGAAAAATCTGTGTTTTTTAGGTTCGATTCTTAGATAACTGATGAAGATGTTAAGACATCTGTGTTTTTAACAGTTAAAAATGCAGAAAATCTGTGTATTTGGACTAGATCTTTAGATAACTGATGAAGTTGCGGAGAAATCTGTGATTTTGGGTTCGATTCTTAGATAATTTGTGAAGATGCAGAAAAATCTGTGTTTTTAGGTTAGATCCTTAGATAACTGATGAAGTTGCGGAGAAATCTTTGTTTTTGGGTTCGTTTCTTGGATATGATGAAAAGGGAACAAATTTATTTTTGGACCTGATTGTTATATATTATTTATAATGAATATGCAGAAGAATATGTTTTTTGTAGATAAGAATATAAGAAGTATTTCTACCAGCCTGTATTTCTACCAGAATATAATTCTGGTAGAAATAATTTTTGGCCATGATGCTAGCAAGGAATTTGATTATAGAAAACTGTATTTTTGGGCTAGATTTTCGGCTAAGGTAGCTAAGGTAGCAGAGACATGAGAATATAGTTAATAGAAAAATGTATTTAATAGCTGTTAGTTAAAACCCTTTGGGTACGGAACCTTAACACTTTGACTGCGATTTTTTTTCAACGATTGCTATATTTTTTTTAACCTAAAAAATTCGCGCTGCCGCTCTACACAGCGGTTGTGTTGCGCCGCACATGCGTTTCATTCGAAAAATATTACGGCTGTGCTGAGTCACATAGATCTGTATTTTCTCAGCCGCTGCGCTAGTGTGGATTTACGCATATTAGTCACTTGTAGAAAACACATACCGTGTGATTTCAGCAGGCAAAGTGTTAAAACGGTTATGTGGTGTTGCTAAGTTCCTTAGATAATTGCTTAGTTGTATGGAAATGTTTGCAAGTTGCCATAATATGCAATCTACCCTATTTATTGTTATTTTTTTTATTATTATTTATGTAAAAAGTGGGAGTGCACTTATTTATTGTTAGGGTCGGTACATATCGAAAATGCGTCGCGTAATATCGGTCGCGTTACGCCAGAACAGGCAAATATTATAATAAAACACAACCTTTCACGCTCAACCGATGCATTATTGCGTCGTGGACAAAAAATTGAAGTGAACATCAATATAATAATGAATAGTATAAAATATAACTCGTCTAAGTGCTTATTTGTAAGCCTAAAGAAATAAACTTTCATTTCGAGCGTACAGCGTCTGTAACGTTTCTGTCAACGCATAGTCGGTCGACGTAACGCGGCACGTGTATTTTGTATGATACATTCAGACTAGGCGTAACATCGGCGGAGATCGTTTGTGTACATGCCGTTCGAACTGACCAGACGCGTAATGTGGCAGGTCTCGACGCATTTTCCGTCAGATATGTACCGATCCTTAAACTATAAAAAGTGATAGTGCATCGGTGCTTGCGCACACACTTGTGCACTATATGCACCGCATGCTTGTCTTTGTGTAGACTATTCATCGTGGTCATGAATTCTGTGCACTATATGCACCGCATGGCTTGTCTTTGTGTAGACTATCCGTCGTGGTCATGAATTCTGTGCACTATATGCACCGCATGGCTTGTCTTTGTGTAGACTATCCGTCGTGGTCATGAATTCTGTGCACTATATGCACCGCATGGCTTGTCTTTGTGTAGACTATCCGTCGTGGTCATGAATTCTGTGCACTATATGCACCGCATGGCTTGTCTTTGTGTAGACTATCCGTCGTGGTCATGAATTCGGATAGGAGCTTAGGTTGTCGCTGATTTGGACCACAACACAGCCGCACATCACAAATATGTGCATTCAAATAATGGTCTACTCATTATGTTAAGGTTTATTTTACATTGACGGCATCAGATATCATACAACTCGCCGACCACTTAAGTAAGCCATTTTGTCAATGTAAAATGTATCTAAACTTTTATTTATACGACATTAAGGCCATATTTCATCATCATCAGCCTATATTAGTCCACTGCTGGATATCGGCCTCCCCCAATGAGCGCCATAGCGCCCTGTCGTCAGCTTGCCGCATCCAGCATCTACCTGCAGTCTTTCGCAGGTCGTCATCCCACCTGGTCGGAGGGCGTCCTAAACTACGTTTACCGAATCCTGGTCTCTACTCAAGAACACGTTTGCCCCAGCCGTCGGTTCTTCGCGAGATATGGCCGGCCCACTGCCGCTTCAGCTTGCTTATTCTCAGAGCTATGTCAATAACTTTGGTTCTCTGTCGGACCATAAAAAGAAAAGGAAGGCCATATTTGTATGCTTATTTTTGTGTAGTGCGGCAGCGGTGCTGGATGTATGTGCTATGTTTTACCTCATGGTGGTTTTTTACATTAGGTATTGGTTGGCGACCTATTATAGTGCTGTGAATATGCCTATGTATAGTTCTTAATGCGGGTATGTACAAATGTATGTAAAACCACCAGTTAATAATGTTACCCAGTTTTTGGGAATGTTGTATTAATCTAGGGTCGACGAAAAGGAGTTATTTTTATGTCTAAAGGAAAGTAAACAAAGCTACAAGGGCCTTTGTTAACAAAGTTAACATATGTTTTTCACGCCGTGAAAATCTACGGTTTGTATAGTGATAATTCTGACATCTGTGAGCGATTCATATAACCACTCATGGATGATAGAATTGGGTATTTTACTTTATACGTGAAGCGCTCCGCGGCTTCGCGAAGAAATATAAAAACAGCAATTTTTTTGAATTTTTTAAATTTACATTTTTTTACATTTAAAAAATTTAAGATATTGCTGTTTTTATTTGATTGAATGAAGTCGCTAAAGCAATTCTCAAGTTATAGCGTGACCAGAAAAACAGAGGTTCATTTTTATGTGTATTATATATATTATTATGTCTCTCATTTACCATGATCTCGGGCCATAAAGTGACCCGGTCCTTTGGAAGGCTTGCGTGGGGCCGAAGCCAACAGCACAGAGGCCCTTTAATCTAAAGGCGATGGCTACACATAGCGGGTATCATCCTCGGGTGCACAATATGATACACCCAAAGATGGTATCCGCCAGGTGTAGAGACAATTGCAAAGAAAAATGAAAGAAATAATATCAGGCTATTGTGATGGATGGGTGGACTGGGTAATCGGGCTATAGGGCGTTTATTGCGGACGTCTGCCATAAACAAGTCAATCATATTATTTATTATTATAGACTATGTATTTATGATTATTATGACGCATTCACACAGCATATTTATTTTAAGGATTCGTTTTTTCCGTGATATCGTCTGTAGTTCTATGAGCGACACACACCCGACTGTATTCCGTATCGAGTAAACTATTGTTTCCGCTTTCTATTAGCGAAGGACCCGTTATGGTGGCACTTCACATGGCTATTTGTATTTGTGTATGTGGCATATTTGGCAAATAATTACCATGTTTACACAGTGGACAGTTTATTTGACAAAGTGTTCGCCTTATTTGCCTATTTGACAAATAAGGCCAATACCAAATACGCGTTACCGTGCGCTTGTCGGTTTCTCGAGGCACATCAAAGCAGTCAAATAGGCAAATACGCAATAAGCCGTCCACACAATGGCCGTATTGGCACCTTGCGCTCTGCTCAGTCTGCTGCCAAATGTTTGTGTGTTTGTTATTTGTGTGCCATGTGTGGATGGTCGTATCTGCCTCTTTTTGCATGTTCGTCTGAACGTCATATATTTTTCCAAATAAAACAAACACAAATAGCCATGTGAAGTGCCACCATTAAAAACTAGTTGAAGAAACGGATCCGCGCTGTGTGCATACGCCCTTAGGCTATATATACATATAATTATACAGTTAGTTTTGATGTATTACCGGTGCTGTGAATGGTCCTAACAGGGTAGTTATTTTGTTAGCCCATTAAAATAGTCTAATAGTCTAAATAGTAGATCAGGGTTTCTTATATCCTGAATTGTGATCGAATCTGAACCCGCGTTTGTTCCTTAATTTTTATTATTATTTATTAATTTAAAATATATGTAGATGCCTCGATTTTGATGAAATCATGAGATGGCTGCTACGCTGTCATTTCAATTCCAATCTTAATAAATAAATAATTAATGCTGGACAATTCACACAGCATTATCTAGCCCCATGGTAAGCAGAGCTTGTGTTATAGGTACTAGATAACTGATATACATAATACAATAGGGGAATCGAACGCAGTAGGTTGCAGGAACAATTGTGTGTACGATCTGCAAATATTTGTTCCGGGTGTTCTGGTTGTTTTCTATGTATAATAAAAAATATCTATCTATGTAATGTATTTTATTATGTATATCAGTTATCTAGTACCCATAACACAAGCTCTGCTTACCATGGGGCTAGATAATGCTGTGTGGATTGTCCAGCATTATTTATTTATTCGTAATGTTTTGTGAGGGTTCGTAGTAAAATAATCTAAAATCGTTTTTTTGTACAATTTCTTGTTTAGCTAATAAAAAAGCTGTGAGATACCTAATAATGGGTGTATTGTATATAGGTGTTTTCCTATAATGGTATTAGAATTATACCAAAAATTATTTTGTTTATAATGTAACCTATAGATGTTGTGTTTTAAATAAATTGTTTTCTTGCCAAACATTTTCGTATTATTTACAACTGCCTATTATAGTTTGACCGCAACCGCTGTACCGCTCCCTAAGAAAGTGCGGAGAGGCGGGAGCCGAGGAAAAAATAGCAAGAGTGCACATGAGATACGTATTGTCGGATAGATTTTACGATATCGTAAACGATATGTTTATTTTATAAAACGATATTGTTTATATCTTTTTAACAAGCTTTCGCCCGCGGCTTCGCTCGCGTGGTACCACGATAAAAAGTAGCATATGCTTTTCTTAAATATTCGGCCACTTAAAAATTTCGGTCTTGACATCACGAGATAGCGCTCGACCCACCTTTGGATATTTATCTCATGTGCGTCTGACATAGACCGTCCGGTAGAAATGACTGATGGATCGGAGCGGCCGATACTTCCCCCCCGTCTCGCCGCTCGCATACCTCAGGCGCGGTACAGCGGTTTCGGTCAAACTATAGCCTCTGAAATACAATATCAAAGTAAAACCTTTGAAATATACCGACAATAGTATGCAAGTAATTTAATGTTGTGCATAGCTTTACTTAAATATTGACATGTATCGAATCATATTATATTTAGACTTATAAAAATATGCAAATAACCATGTATTATAGTTTGTCCGAAACCGCTGTACCGCTCCTTAGAAAGTGCGGCGAGGTGGGGGGCGAGGCAAAAAGAGCAAGAGTACGCGTTGACGGCAGACTGATGGATCGGAGCGGCCGGTACTTCCCCCCCGTCTCGCCGCTCGCATACCTCAGGCGCGGTACAGCGGTTTCAGTCAAACTATAGACATATAAGAGATGAACGTACTAGTGGCTTCTTTTTCACTTCTTCCACTAGTGGACAAAAAATTTAAGTGAACAGTAAAATAACTTTATTTTATAATAATTTTATATAGGAAATGACTTGTCTAAGTGCTTATTTTGTAAGCCTAAAGAAATAAATGCCAGACTTTGACTTTGAAACTACCATGGTCCGTTTTAAATGACTTTAGTGTTAATAAACACTAAAGTCATTTAAAACGGAATATTTGCCATGAATTGATTTTTGAGTTTTCCAATATTTCGGCACAGTTTCATGCGCCATGATCACGCAATAACTGAAGGCACTGCGAGTGAGTTAATTATCAATGTGCTTTATTTCCTTTGGTTAGAGCTTATATTTCAACGAAGTAAGTCGAACTTACTGATTCGGGAGTTAAATCTCATGACCATAAAACGGCACTGAACCAATCTCATCATCATCCGCGCAGAGCGCCATAGTGCCATAGCGCCCTGCCTTCAGCTTGCCGCATCCAGCATCTGCCTGCAGTCCTTCGCAGCTCGTCATCTCACCTGGCCGGAGGGCGTCCTACACTACGTTTGCTGAGACGCGGTCTCCACTCAAGAACACGTTTACCCCAGCGGTTGTCGGTTCTTCGGGAGATATGGCCGGCCCACTGCCACTTCAGCTTGCTAATTCTTAGAGCTACCGATAACTTTTAACGAAAGAACCAATCTAAAGGCCCCTTAAAAGCTCTAATGACACATTTGTGAACGAGTTGTTTCATTACTAAAGTCATTTAAAACGGGATATTTACCATGATTTGATTTTTGAGTTATCCAATATTTCGGCACAGTTGCATGCGCCATGATCACGGAGTAACTGAAGGCACTGCGAGTTTTTATGGGCAGACATACCGATCTACCCTCATTTTTTGTCTTTTGCTACGAACGTTGCCACTACCACCGGTTTCATTAATGAGATTTCAATTAAGGATTCAGTATGTACATATGTATTGTATACTCCGTCCAGTGATGGACATAGGCCTCCCTAATGAGCGCCATAGCGAATAGCGCCATAGAAATAAGCGGGTGTTCTGGTCGTTCCTATGTATAATAAAAAATATCTATCTATGTAATATATTGTATTTGACGACCGATGTGCCGCGGTGGGCGAAGGTCCGCCTGCGACGCAGGTTGCGGGTTCGATTCCCGCCTCGGAACAATTGTGTGTACGATCTCCAGATATTTGTTCCGGGTGTTCTGGTCGTTTTCTATGTATAATAAAAAAATATCTATCTATGTAATGTATTGTATTATGTATATCAGTTATCTAGTACCCATAACACAAGCTCTGCTCACCATGGGGCTAGATGACAATGCGAATTGTCCAGCAATATTTATTTATTTATAGCGCCCTGATTTCAGTTTGCCCCAAAGTAGTAGGGTAGGTTAGGAAAGTATCGGACAGATTACAAAAAAAAAAAATACTTTGCTCCATCTATTTTATTTCAATTTTCTGGTTCTAGTAAAGGGTTTGTTTTGTGAAATTGTTCTTGTCCATTTTAACCCCGAGAAAACGGAGGTGCGGCGTTCGTTTCCAAATAGAAGATTCCAGAAGACCTGAAAGTAAATAAAAACATTATCTCAAAGCAAGACAGAGTTGAATCGTAGAAGGGACTGTCTTTTGCCCAGTTGTGGGATCTGATAGACACAATATTTAATGTCTCTTGTAATGTTCTGTATCTGGTGTATTATGCGACGCAGAAGGTTGCGGGTTCGATTCCCGCCTCGGAACAATTGTGTGTACGTTCTGCAGATATTTGTTCCGGGTGTTCTGGTAGTTTTCTATGAATAATAAAAAAAAATATCAATGTAATATATTGTATTATGTATATCAGTTATCTAGTACCCATAATAACACAAGCTCTGCTTACCATGGGGCTAGATAATGCTGTGTGAATTGTCCAGCATTATTATTTTTTATTTATTTATTTATTATTAACTGAGAGACAGAAAACGGATCTCACTAGCTAGAGAGTTATGGACATATAATAACAAATAAATAAATACCATTCCTTTAAAGAAACCATTTCCCATTATGCTGAGGTCAAACGAGCGTATTTTTTGAGTCACATAAAATGAGTCAATGCGATGATTTGTCATTTCAGTTGAAGGTACAGTAAGTAGTAGATATTTAAGTAACTCGTAAACACATACTGTTGTACCACTCGCCTGTCCAGTACCCTGATTCCTGCTTCTGGTCGTCCCCTTGAGATTCCCCAGCTTCAGTTAGGATCAATTCAGCTTGATTTCAAAAATGAAACAAGGATTCAAACACATTTAGAGCTTTATTGAATCCGAGTTAGCTTCTATTACAATATCATTATGTATAGTAGCTGCCTAAGTTACTAAAGCTCTTGGATGATGACTTAGATAATGTTTCAAAACATGGTTCTGATAGTGGTTCAGAGCCGTGCGTTCTCGTCAGCGCGATCTAGCGCTCGTCCACTTTTACTAGCGACATCTAGTTATGTTTTTGTGGAACTTGTAGTTCCACATTTCGCCGTTAGACACATACAAAAAACGCTTGCTTGACCTCCATAATCATATTTATTTTGATCCCTAAAAGAAGTTAATTATGTAGGTCACGCTCCGGGGTGGCTTTTAAAGCTGAAATCATCCATATCTGCTGAAATCACACGGTATGTGTTTTCTATAAGTGACTAATATGCGTAAATCCACACTAGCGCAGCGGCTGAGAAAATACAGATCTGTGTGACTCAGCACAGCCGTAATATTTTTCGAACGAAACGCATGTGCGGCGCAACACAACCGCTGTGTAGAGCGGCAGCACGATTTTTTTAGGTTAAAAAAAAGATCGCAGTCGTCGAAAAAAAACCGCAGTCAAAGTGTTAAAAAAAGACTTATTTTAATTAACCCTAATTTATTATAAAAAATTACAATGTAGAGACTCGTTCGAAGTGTGAATCGAGGATGCTAAGTTCCTTATAATCTAGGTAAAAGAAAGAAAGAAAGAAAATATTTTTATTTACCTAAAAAACTAGCATACACAACAAACTTAAAACTACGCAAATTAATACTATATATCTTGCAAATTATTGTGCGTAGCAGAGTTCATGGCAAATATGGCCTTCACTCAGCATTGTGCTGGATGCACACTAATGTGTCCACCCAGCGCTGATTTTCAGTGAAGACCAGAGGGATCGTGTCACGTCACGGTCGTCAGGTGCGTGATTTATACATAAAAATAGTAAACAAAATTGCAATACATTATTAGTTATACATTATATAATACTTATTTATAAATTCTATCCTTATTAATTCTAACTAAAATATAAGACCGGTGGCTGTGGCTTGCTTAGTCAGGCCGAACAAATTACACTGTGTATACGAACCAAAAACTGCGAATAAGTCTGATTGATGGTGCGAATAAGTTATCAACTTAGTTCTTTTTATATGGATAGAAAACTTCTCAAATTTCATAGTACTAAGGTAGGTAAGTACTAAGAATATTGTCTCCTAATCTGTGTCCCTAAATAGGTATTTTGATCACTTTGATACTCTCTTCAGATAACAGATCTATCGTTATCTTTAAGACTTTCATCCTCCTTCTGAGCCCTAAGCAGGAACTGTTTTAATTTCAATTTAAACGTAGTTATATGTCTGAGATCCTTGATGGGCGGTGGTATATTATTCCAGCATTTTGTTGCTGCGTAACGAAAGCTACCCCTGAAAGCAGCAGAAGAACCTTGTGGCGTTGCTAGAATAGGGCAACATTTTCTCCTCGTTCCGTCTTTTTTGAACCAAATAAGCTTATCATAGAGATAAGAGGGCACACCAAACTTGACGACACCGAAAAGAAGAGAAGCTAAATGGAGTTTTCTGCGCGACTTCATTCTAAGGATGTAGTGTTGGTTTAGAAATGGGGTAACGTGTTCTCGTGGCGGTATCACAAAACAGAACCTGGCGCAAGCATTTTGAACCCTCTGGATAAGACGCTGAGTACGTTTCAAAAGACGGGGACCAAAAACTATATCAGAGTAATTTAATTTTGATAGGACTAATGACTCTACAAGTTGGACTCGAAGTTCTTCGCTCAGGTGTGACCTAATTCTATACAATACTTTTAAACGATAAAAGCAGTTTTGAACTGACTCCGTGATGTGCTTTTCAAATCTGAGGTCAGCATCTACTAGGAGCCCTAAATTTCGTGCCTCATAAACACGATGTATAGGCTCACCCATGAGTAAAATATTTATGTGTTCCGGTATTTGTGTAAGTTTGTGTTTTGAGCCAAAGATAAGGTACTTTGTTTTTAGAGGGTTAAGTATAAGGCTGTTTTTGTTTGACCATGAGATAATGTTATTGAGATCTTCTGTCAACTTACTAATTGCAGTGTCAATTTCGTCTGGTTTGAAAGATATATATATTTGCACATCATCTGCGTATATATGATATTGACAGTGTTTTAAACAGGTTGTGATATCTGCACAGTATAGGATGAACAAAATTGGTCCTAGAATGGATCCTTGTGGTACTCCTCTGCGAACAGGTGTTATCTCTGAAACTGTTGAGGAACCATCACTATTTCTGAGTTCTACGAGTTGAAAACGGTTACTTAGATAACTATCGAACCATTTTTGAGCAGATTGATCAAACCCGTAATAGTTTAATTTGGCTAAAAGTAACTCTACATTTATAGAGTCAAATGCTCTAGAATAATCGAGTAAGACCAAAAGCGTACAGAGACCTTTATCCTGAGCGCACAACAAATTATCTGTGACATCCAATAAAGCTGTGGATGTGCTCTTGCTCTTACGAAAACCTGACTGCACATCGGGAAGAATGTTATTGCTTTCGAGGTATTCGGACAGTTGTTGGCAGACAACTTTTTCAACAATTTTTGAAATACAAGGGAGAATGCTTATTGGTCTCAGATCTTTAACTTCTTGAGGATTATTGTTTTTAGGCAAAGGTCGAACGAGCGCTACCTTCCAAACATCTGGGAATGTTGAGGTTTCAATTGAGCTATTTACGATTCGTATTAGTGTCTCTAAAGATTGTGGTAACGTAGAAAGAAGCATTGTCAATGTAATGCCATCGTGACCTTCAGCGTTACTTTTCAATTGATTTATAATTCTAACGATCTCCTTATCATCTACGGTATGAATTTGAAAAGCAGAGTCGCTAAAGCTATGAAATAAATAATATGTCAGCAAAGATATTTCAACGTAAGTACTACCGGGCACATTTAAAAAATGTTTGTTGATTTTGTCTGGGTCTGAAAAATGCTGCGGCAGTTCGTGTCGGTTTTGAAATGGTAACAAATCTGATTATAAATTTTTCCACAACAGCTTCGGATCATGTATTTTGTTATTAATATTAAATTTAAAATAGGCAGATTTTTCATAAAAAAGTGATTTATTTACTAATGATTTTAGGCTAAGGTAGTAGTCTTTTTTACTACAGCTCTTATTTTTCCTATAGTTTGAGAGAGCAGCATCCCGTTCGCGCATCATAATTTTAATAGTGTCAGTTATCCATGGAGGGGAACGTTCTTTAAAAGTGACAGTTTTCACCGGCGCATGTAAATCAAATAATAGATTAATGCAGCCATTGAATTGATGTACTATTTCGTTGGTATCCTTAATTGACAGCAAGTGCTCCCAACTGATACTGTTCAGGTCATGGTTGAAAAATTCAGGTAATATATCTTTCATGGGACGATATCTTATGATATTAGCGTAGTTTTTTTCTTTTTTTACGTTAAGTTCGCATGTTATAAAGGAATGGCCATTTAAGTTTCCCATCGGCTCAATAATGATATTTCTCGACGTTAAATTAGTACAAACTATATCTATAAGTGTTTGGCTTTTGTCAGTATAATGAGTCGGGGTAGAGACTAATTGAGTAAGACTAAGACAGGTTATAAAAATATTTAGCTTTTTTGATTTTCCATCGCGATCATTGAGGAGGTTTATATTGAAATCGCCCAATAAAATTACATTATTACAGTTAGGCATAGAGTTTACGGTATCCGTTAAAGCATCCAAGAATAAATCGACATCCATCCATGGGGGACGGTAGGCGGTACCTATAGCCAACTTTTTGCCATTTACAGACAAAGTCAGCCACATCTGCTCTACTGATCGGTTATGAGGATCTACTGGATGTTGCCAAATACGTGCCCTTAAGCCTGACTTTATGTAAAACCCAACCCCCCCGCCGCGGCCGCCGCGCACGGAGGCGGGCCGCGGGATGTGCCGGAGCCGGTACCCAGGGACAACGGGGGCGCGACCGTCTTCACCCGGCCTAAGCCAGGTCTCATTAATTGCCATTATATCTACACAATGTCCACTCATTTTAGCTAAAAAATCATCATGATTCGTACCAAGAGATCCCGCGTTGAACAAACCTACCTTTAGGAATTTAACCATAACTATAGTTTCTAATCAAATGAGTACACTGTGAATAGTGTACGGTATTGGTAGATTTGGTCTCATTATTTTCGTAAGATGCGGTAATGGTACAAACATAATGACAGTGATCTAGAGTAGTATATAAAAAGAAAAAACGAATTGGCAAGTAAAACGGTGTAAAATACTGCGATATAAAACAAAAATAGAATAACAGAGTGTAGAGCATAGATCGAATGGATTACAATATCGGCCAAACTTATATAGTAAATCTATTAACTTAATCATGGTATACACATAAAATTCCTGATATAAAATTGAAAAAATATTAAAGTTATAAAGATAATATAGATCAAAGTCTACATAAATTATTGTAATAAATAATTTAGGATAGTTAATCAGTTGACATATTTTGAACGGTAATTTAAGAACTCTGCTACGCACAAGTGACACACTTATTATGTTAAAACAATAAGACAAAACGCAAAAATTTAAATAATTCAGCACACTTAGGAGACATTTAGTAAAGTAATACACTACAGAATACATGATAAAACAAAGGGCATGAAATGTGAGTATTTTGATTCGCTTAGAATTTCGCATACAAGTAGTTAAACGGAAGAGTTCACAAAAACCCGCTCCAAATCTCTCTCGCTTCGAATGCGAATGACTATCGAGCCATGTTCTTTGCGTACGTGGATGTGGCCCGCTTTTGTCCAGCAGTACTTCCACTGGTGATGGCGGCACGCTTCTCTTGCTTTGGCAAACAGGTGCCTGTTTCCTCTTGAAAGGCGCTCGTTGACATAGACGCGTACTGGCGGCGTAGAGCTGACGCCGACGTCGGTAGAGGTGAGCCCGCGGCGCACTCGCGCAGCACGCAGGTATTCATCCTGGGTAGAGCGACGCGCGAAGCGTACTATGATCCTACGTGACTTTACGGTGGCCTGTGACGAAGCCTCTCCTGATCGGGGCCGTGCCACCGCGCCGACCCTCTCCGCCAACACTATGTCGCGCTCGTCAAGCGTCATCCCCATGGCAGCACCTAAGACGCTCACAAGATGAGGAGGGTTCTCGCCCTTCTCCTCGGGAATACTAGATACCTCAACATCATTGAGGTAGGCCTCCTGCTCACGGTCATTTAGTTCCGCTTTCAAATCGGCTATTGTCAGTTCAAACGCTTGCAGAGTTGAGTTTTCCTTTTGAGCCTGCGCCTGCTCCAGATGCGCCATCCTCCTCTCTACATCGGCCGCTCTCTCGTTGCATGCCTCGACAGTCGCTCGCAGAGTAGAAAGCTCGGCTTTTAATTCCTGCATTTCTGAGCAGTGACTGCGGAATTCTCCTCTAAAAGATTTGAGCTCGGTCATATAAGCTTCATGCATCTTCATGACATCGGCGGTAAATTCTTCTTTTAATGGCCTCAGGTTCAGTTGTTTCTCCGCATCTGTGAGTTCAGCGGTGATATGATGCACTGCGTTTACTAAAGTCACAGGCTCAACACTAGTCACTGGAAGCTCTTGGACAGAAGAGGTGTCTTGGCAAGACCGGACGGGGGTGAAGGGGTCCCTTCCTTTTGGTGCAGTGGCTTGACAAGCAGCACAACGCCAGGAAGCCAGGACTTTAGCTTTTGGACCGATACCAGCACACGTGCGATGTGTAACAGAGTCGCATTTCGGACACACAGCGCCATCTGTTGTCCGCGACGTGAATTTTCCGCAGCTAATACAATTTAATTTAGAGCTCATGGTACGCAGTGATGGACGCAGTGAGAACCCAAGCGATTACTGTATAACCAATAATAAGTACGCAGTACTGCTACTCGACACTAGATGGCGCCAGCTGTATGTAAGATTTGAGTTTTTTAGAGTTTAATTTGTGTAATAAGCACTAAGTTTTTTATCACTTTGTCTCATGCCAGAGTGTGAGCAGGTACTCACGTGCCAAGTATGCAGTCCACAGCAAAACAGAAAATAACTTAGATCACTTTTATTTTTTTCACTTTTCGATCCGTGAGGGTAGAAAATGATCACTAAGTTAGTGCAATTTAGATTTTGCCTTTAGAATCCTATAATAGGCACTGAACACTGCAGATAACGATACCGTCTATGGAGAACACAATAAACTTTAAATTAGTTAGCGTAAACCGGGTCACTAAACTTTTTTGCGTTTGCAAACGAAATAAAACAGTGGGACCAGAAGTGCACCAGCTGACGGTCGTGACGTCAAACTCACGACGGTAGAGGTAGACGGAGACATCGCGATTGACGTCATTTACACGAGCCGTCGACTCAGCAGAACGCTCGAAGTCCATGCTATCGAGGTCGGTGCTCGTGTTGCGGTTTCGATACATCATCCTTGCGTAACAAGTTGAACAGTTTCGGAACTAGATGGCGCTGCGAAATTCTGACTTTCAGGCAGTCGCGGCCTCTGTATTTGCCGGTTAGGCCTAGATAGAAGTCTGTGGCATCAAGAATGTTGTAGAAAGTCTTACCCAGTCTTAGGCACGAGTCCACCCATGCGCAAGCTGCCCCACAGGTAGCATTGTCCCAGCATCGCTGTCGCGTAGGTAGCGCATCGCTGGCCGTTGAACCCGCCCGTGGTCAACGACTCTCCCATGTAGAATATTACTCTGTAATGGAATATGGATAATTTATAAGTAAATCGTTTCAAGCAGTGCGTCCTACCCGTTATGACCTACGGAGCTGAGACGTGGACACTCACGATAGGGCTGGTCCACCAGTTCAAGGTCGCTCAGCGAGCTATGGAAAGAGCTATTCTCGGAGTATCTCTGAAGGATAGGATTCGCAACGTATACATCCGACAGAGAACCAAAGTTATCGACATAGCTCTGAGAATTAGCAAGCTGAAGTGGCAGTGGGCCGGCCATATCTCGCGAAGAACCGACGGCCGCTGGGGCAAACGTGTTCTTGAGTGGAGACCACGACTCGGTAAACGTAGTGTAGGACGCCCTCTGACCAGGTGGGATGACGACCTGCGAAAGACTGCAGGTAGATGCTGGATGCGTCAAGCCGAAGACAGGGCGCTATGGCGCTCATTGGGGGAGGCCTATGTCCAGCAGTGGACTAATATAGGCTGATGATGATGATGATGATGATGATAAGTAAAACTAGCTGCGCCCCGCAGCTTCGCCCACGTGGAAATCTATGTGTCACTTGGTTTATAAATCTTACTCTTGAATCACTCTATCCATTAAAAAAAACAGCATCGAAATCCGTTGCGTAGTTTTAAAGATCTAAGCATACATAGGGACAAACAGACAGCGGGAAGCTACTTTGTTTTATACTGTGCGAGGAGCCGGAAAGGAATTGGGTAAAGTTAAGATGTGTGAATTTTGTATGTATCTGAAGTAGTAACTTTATAAATTGATTTAACCTTTTTAAATTTAATGTATATAAATAAATAAATAATGCTGGACAATTCACACAGCATTATCTAGCCCCATGGTAAGCAGAGCTTGTGTTATGGGTACTAGATAACTGATATACATAATAGAAATACAGAAATACAGAAATACAATTTATTGGTAAAATCATTTTACATGTCAGGTGTTCATCAAAATAGTTAATAATAATTAGAATACAAATTGTATTTGTTACAATTAGTACCGTAAGCAGCAAATTTAAAAAACATAAATGAAAACAAAATAAATAAATGGAAAAATTGATATAAAACAATTAGATACGGAATTATAATCACATTAAGTTTATCTACTTTTCTAGTAGTTCGTTCACTGAATAGAAATTCTGCTCGATAAGCCAACGTTTCAACCTGACTTTGAAGCAGCGTAGACTGCCATCAGCTGTGACGGAGTCTGGTAGTTTATTGTACACTGCCGTACCCATAACATGCGTTAACTTTGAGGACTTCGTGAGGGAGCGGGCGATAGTAGCAAGCTTGCCTGCGTTCCGCGTCCCGTACGAGTGGGTGTCGCCGTTCTTCGTGAACTCGTCCAGGTTCGACCGTACATACACTGCCACTTGCATTATTATAATGCATGGCAGTGTAAGTATCGCTAGTTCTTTGAAGTATGGTCTGGCGGAGACGTCACGTCGGATGTTAACCAAGGTGCGTATGGCTCGTTTCTGTATACGGAAGGCGCGCTCCCAGTCGGCAGCCCTCCCCCATAGCTCAGCACCATACTGTAACACCGAGTGCACTGTTGCGAAATAGCAGCTTCGTGCCACCTCCACCGGAACCACGCGAGCCACTCGTCGGAGCGCAAAACAGGCACTGCCCATCTTCCCGCACAGCTTATTGACTCTCCCAGGTAAGCGCTTTGTCAATTTCAAAGCCTAGAAAAGTGGTGGATTCGGATTGTCTGATTACAGTTCCATTGACGCTCACTACAAGTTGTTTCGCCGGTCTCCCAGATAGGCGAAAATGTAGATAGTGCGTCTTATTCAGGTTCAGTCCCAGACCGTTCAGCCTGAACCATCCAGAGAGTTGGCTGGCCGTCTCGTTTAGCTTCTCCTCCAGCGTGTCCACGGACTTTGCAGTGACGACCGCGGCTACATCATCCGCGTACATAAATGTCTCCGCGGAGGTCACCGCTTCGGGCAGATCGTTCAGGAGGAGGGAGAACATGATGTTCGAGACTGAGGATCCCTGCGCTATCCCCATGGTAAGAGAGAGAGGCTCTGACCGTTCATTACCTCCGGCGACTATCTGCGAACGATTGCGCATCATGTCCGTAAGTACGGCGTATGATGCCCCCTCGATCCCATAGTGGCTCATCTTACAGGCGAGTACGGCATGGCTGGCAACGTCAAATGCTTTGGACAGGTCGCAGCACAACACGGCCACCTGCAGCTTCTGCTCCCGTGCGGCCAGCACACGCCGCACTACCTCACGCGTCAGCGACGTCGTGGAGTAACCGGCGCGATACGCATACTGTCGGGACGACAGGGCGTCTGTCTCCAGCAGGTACTCCACTAGCCGACTGCTCAGACCATTCTCAAAATTTTTCGCAACAGCTGGTATGATCGAGACTGGCCTGTAGCTATCCATGTGCTCGCGCCTACCTTTACCTTTATAGATGGGAGCCACCTTGCTCACTTTTAGCGTCTGCGGGTAAGTACCTTCTTCGAGGCAAGTATTAAATAGATGAGCTAGCATCGGGGCCAGCGGCACTATCACGAACCTAAGAAGGTCCATGGAGATTCCGTAGATATCTTTGGACCGCTTGGGTGGTATGCGCTTAGTCACGATACTGGCCACCTCTTCAGCACCGAACTGGCGCAGCAACAATCGGGCGCCAGCATGCGGCCGCGCCGCCGCCAGCGCGCGGGAGGCCCCCACTACGTCGGCGATGGGCGCGCCGCACGCTGCCGCCGCATGCAGGAACCTGTAATTTATCGCGTCTACGGCTTGCTTTGGTGTAGGAAACCTGGCTCCCGTATCATCCCTCAGAATGGAAGAGAAGTCTAGCGGGATGGAGTTGTATTTCCCTCTTTCTTTGTTCACTATCTTCCACATTGCCTTGGACTGATTTTTACTACTTGTAATTAATTGTGAGTAATGGTAAAGTTTACTATTTTTAATCAGAATGTCAAGTTTGTAATTTAAATTAGAAATAAATATAGAAATCGTATCGTCAAATGAAATTAAATAATTAAAATTTTGCATGTCAATGATAAGAGATTTTAAATTCATTATGTCAGAAGTCAACCACGATGAGTCACGTTTTTTGTTGTTAACCCGCTTCATAGGGAAGCAGATATTCAACTTACCGCTCATTATATTAGTTAAGGCCGTGGCCAGACTGTCAGCTGTATTATTTTTCTCAAGAATTAAATTCCAATCAACACTCTCTATTGCACACAAGAAGTTATCGTAATTCATCCTCGACATGCTTCGGATGAGGCGAGTACGGGGCTCCATGAGCCGTCGAGTACACAACATCTCAGCTCGGACTGCAAGGTGATCGCTCAAGTTAGTTACCACTGGTTCCGTTCTAATAGCGGCGGCCGCAGGTAAGTTTGTGTAGAAGTGATCCAGACATGTTGAAGTGGTCGCCGTTATTCTAGTCGGGAAATCCACAAAGTTAGTCATGCCATGGGCCGACAGCAAGTCAAAAAGTTTTTTACGTTCGGAAGTCATATCACCGATACAATTTACATTAAAATCGCCTACGATTACGCAATCTACGCCTAGATCTGTTATTTTATCGAGCAGACTTTCTAGGTGAACGAAAAATTCGTTCGAGCTAATGAGGTTCGTTCTATATAAACAAATGATTGTTATGCCAAAATCAATCAAGTCAACCGCCGATATTTCACAATATTGTTCTACAGATAATGTGACTAGACTCGAGTTTTCAATACAATTAATGTTGTTTACGTAAATACAAGACCCGCCATGGGCCTTATCACTCCTACAAAAACTTGAAGCTAGTTTAAAGCCGTCGATTGAAACACTTTTTAATTTATCTGTCGTGAGCCAGTGTTCAGTGATTGCTAGAATGTCACACTTTAGATCACTTCGTAATAAAGTTTCCAACCTACCAGTTTTATTGTCAATCGAGGCAATGTTTTGGTGGCATACACAGAGAGCTTGTAGATCATTCCTCGCCGGTTTGCATGTCGCGCGCACTGCGCTCCTAGGACGTACTGCCGCTCGCGCCGGCCGCGCCGAGTGAGCCCCGCCTCGTCGAGTGGCGGGGGTTCCATCGAAACCAGTCCGAGATTTTTACGCCGGGTGGCCATGATTCAGGCGAGGATACCACGTCATACAAACTCTGCGGGAATCCGATTTCAAAAGCTGCGTGTGCAACCGTTTTGATGGCTCTTTTATTGACGACGTATCTGTCACATTTACTAAGTTTTGCAAGATAGTTTCTTATGTTCTCCTCGGTAGTGTCTGGCTTGAGTGACCAAACCTGAACATATTTTATTTCTTCTACAGTCTGAAGTATGTCATCGACCTTGCCGGACCCAGTCAATATTTTTCGAGGCTTGGTCGTGCGTTTCCGATTCATGGTTTGCCATGTTGAGTCATTTTTTTCATCTTGTGACGTCGGGCTGCATTGTCCATCGTTGACTGGAGTTATAGTCACCCTACTCGCTGTTGTAGTGACGACGGCGGTGGCAGGTGTATCGCGTAGAATATTCGTGTATGTTGTTCTGGTATCAGCGTCATCTTTGGATATGTTCGTCGGCTTAGAGTTTAGACCATTACATAGATATATATTTTTTATTATACATAGAAAACGACCAGAACACCCGAAACAAATATCTGCAGATCGTACACACATTTGTTCCGAGGCGGGAATCGAACCCGCAACCTCCTGCGTCGCAGGCGGACCTTCACCCACCGCGCCACATCGGTCGTCAAACAAAAGACTTTATCTGTCTATCTTTGTTTATTTTAAGCCAAAGTCTTTACCTTTGATGATCGCAGTCATTAGAGTTACAGCCCGGCATGCTAATCCCACCGTTGGGATAGAAGTCAGAGTCCGCCTGAGTGGCGATATAGCCTAGAAGACCCGCGTTAGTATGGATAGCCTCTGTGTACACGCCATCTGTCGGCCGGAACTTGTCGTCGTTTGTAATGAATCCGGGGAAAGCTGCGTCTAGAGCTGCAAGAAAGAACGGTTGTTTTTGATTATCGAAAAAAGTAAGAGGTTCCTCAAGATTCTTCAAAAACCGGCTAAATTTACGTTTGCCGAGTCGCGAACTCCACTCAAGAACACGTTGACTCCAACACGGTTGGCGGTCCATCGCGAGATATGGCCGGCCCACTGCCACTTCAGCTTGCTAATTCTTAGAGTTATGTCGATAACTTTGGTTCTCTGTCGGATGTATTCGTTACGAATTCTATCCTTCAGAGAAACTCCGGCTTCCTTCAGCTATTAGAGCTATGTTAATAACTTCCATTGTATATCTTTATATTATTTATCCATATGAAAATATTGATAGCTTTATCTTATGTCTATGTAAGTTTATAATAATGTTTGTAATGTAGGTATTATGGTATGAAGTGTAAGTATTTGTTTTCTTTTTTATCTAAAGATATATAGGGATAGTAGTCCTATGTATAGAAGGGGTAGGGCCGATCACAGATAGTCAGTTTTTTTGGTTTAACACTGTATTAACACGAATAATAATTAAAAACAATTAGGGAGCTCAGGCAGCACGCGGTCTATGCATAATTAAATTATAACATGTCGTTTGTGACGCGGCCTGCCAGTGCAGCTCGCGGTCTCGCTCACGCACGCGGCGCGGAGCCTACGGCTCGTAGGTCTCCCTCGCACTCGTGCGCAGGCGCGTAAATTCCATTGCAAAGTACTTATGTAGCCTACAGATATATTTATTAAACTGCCACCGTCTATATTATTCCTTCATGTCCAGTCCATCCTAAGGTTGCGACAAGACCGCTCATTATAATTCCTATCTATCACTTCTTATTCCCTTACCTGTAATGTAAGCGACCTGCCCACCCAAGTTCCTGCCCACCACGCCCACCTGATGCGCGCCCAGGCTGTGCCCAACCAGGTGGTACATGTTGGGCGTTGCACCCGTCGGCGTCGCCCCGTTCAACCAGGAGATGAAACGGGCTACGCTTATACCTGAAATAAGAGATAAATTATGTATTTTTTAACAGCTTACGAAAACATTGACTGTTAGGCTGGCCTCAGACATACGGAATATCTTTCTGAATTCAGAAACGGAAATATTCAGAATCTAGAATAGAAATAGAAAATATTTATTTGTATTTCATATATAATAAAACAAATTAAGAACTAATAATAATAAAGATAACAAATTAGGAACTAATAAAAGAATTAAAATACGAGAACACAGAAAGGCTACCGGCTCAGCAATAAATGCATTGACACAAGCCAATGCAGCGCTGGTTTTCAGCGGCTGGACTGGAATCTGAATATCTATTCAGATTCTAGTATGTGAATATTCAAATGTAAAGAATTACGCGCGTTCTGAATTCAGGATTTTAATATTCCGATCAGGAATTCAGAACGCTTGTCAGTATGCGCTGGGCCAGCACGTTGGGCCAACAGATCGGATTGCGTTCACACATTGGCGTACCTACGATAAAAAAAAATATCTCAGTTAATCTCACAAGCACGCAACACAACTGTCTTTGCTGACTAATAGAGGCGGACTGAATAAGACGCCAAAGTCTGAACACTGTTTGCGGAGAGCGCCAAGATCCTTTGTGCACGAAAAACCGACACTCCGACAAACCGGTTTGCGAGCCAATGTTGGCCGCCAACTACCAACATGCGCCAAGTAGGTCTCTACACGTTGGCCCAACGCCTTGGCCCAACGCATTGGCCCAACGTGTACAGGACGAATTACAGATCGATCTGATAAATTCAGAAACTGAGAAAATCAGAATTTGTGTGGAGAATGTATAAATTATATGGATTCCGGGCTTTCTGAAATAAGAATCTGAATTTCGTTTCTGAATTCAGAATGAATGGTAATTAGTATACATATAGTGTACTAGCGGACCTTCCCGGCTTCGCACGGTTTTAGTACGGATCCCTTTTTTGAAAATTTAATATAAGTAGCCCATGTTCACCGGGGATAGCGTAGCTTCCCAACGGTGAAATAATTTTTGAAATCGGTCGAGTAGTCTCGGAACCTATCCATTACAAAAAACAAAAAATCAAACCTTTCCTCTTTATAATATTAGTATACACTTGATTTTTTTTTATCCGAATTTGATTACATTTAAGCATTTAAGTAAATAATGTGCCTTGTAACATGCAATCAAATTCGCCAAGTAGGAAATTATTTATTATCTTAATTGCGATAAAATTAAACCAACAAAATAAAGCCAGATTAAAATGATACGCAGTTGATAGGGGGTTATCGATGACGTCTAATTATCAACATCTGTTTTTTGCAATTACATTAACAAATAATGCTTAAGAGTCCGGCGACCTCGCTTGCAAAAATCGCTCCGAATATCGCTCTCCCTGTTTAAACCTTGCGCCTCGCCTCATGCGTGCGCGATAGTAATATTAGCCGTTCAAAATTTGGTTTGTTCCGAAAATTATGACTAAAAACTTTTTGAATTGTTCACAAAGTATTGTTATTCTATAACTAGACAATATAAGCTATGTTCCTTAATAAATAAAACGTAAGATACTGATGTTTTTAATAAGAAACAAATAGCAAGAAAACTTGTCCATTTTCGCATAAAAATGTGCAAAATGCGATTGGCTTTGATTTAATTTTAGGTAAGTATTTTGAAAAAAAAAAACTATTTAGGAACCTAGATAAATACTAGTCAAATACAAATAATACAATATTATAGTGGAAATGTGCTTGAATTGGAAATCATTTTGGTATTACGTTTGTATGAAGAATTCGTCCCTCCGGAGGCCCCTTAATATAAATAATAAAGGGAATATTCGATCTGGTAGGTATTTATATATCGGCACGTTTCTAGGCAGGCACCTACCTAAACTAGACTTGTTTTATTATCTGCAAAAAAGAACAAAAAACCATGATATTTGTAATGTAGGTATTATGGTATGTAGTGTATTTGTTTTCTTTTATCTATCTATATACTAGCTGCTCCCCGCGGCTTCGCCCCTGTGGAAATCTATGTGTCAAATTGTTTAAATGATAAAAAGTATCCTATGTTAGACTCCTGGTTCTAAGCTACCTCTCCACCAATTTTCAGCTAAATCGGTCCAGCCGTTCTCGAGTTATAAGTGTTGTAACAAACACGACTTTCTTTTATATATATATATATATATATATATATAGATTTACTAAAGTACCACCGTCTATTTTGTTCTTTCATGACCAGTCCATCCAAAGGTTGCCTGGAAGAGATAAGGCCTCCTTTATATTTCCTTTATTCAATTGTTTATTCCTGTATTGTTTTTCTGTTTTGTGTGGTAAAATAAAGTGTTATCTATCTATCTACGAGTATCTAAAAATCCCGCAGTAGTTACCTACTTAACTGGTCGTTTTCTATGTATAATAAAAAATATCTATCTATGTAATATATACTCGTAGTACTATTTATATCAGTTATCTAGTACCCATAACACAAGCTCGGCTTACATTGGGGCTAGATAATGCTGTGTGAATTGTCCAACATTATATTATATCTATATATTGAATTCATAATGAATACCTTCCCATACATAATTGTTTATTTTTCAGGATTGTAGTTGTAACTACAAATATATGATTTAACACTTTGACTGCGATTTTTTTTTCGACGACTGCGATCTTTTTTTTAACTTAAAAAATTCGTGCTGCCGCTATACACAGCGGTTGTGTTGCGCCGCACATGCGTTTCGTTCGAAAAATATTACGGCTTTGCTGAGTCACACAGATCTGTATTTTCTCAGCCGCTGCGCTAGTGTGGATTTACGCATATTAGTCACTTGTAGAAAACACATACCGTGTGATTTCAGCACTCAAAGTGTTAAAGCTTTTCTCATAAATTCTGCCTTGTCAAGACGTAGAACTACAAAATTCTACAAAATAAGGCGTCCAAAGTTATTATTTTCTCTTTTATTTCTATAATATAAAAATGAATCGCTGAATGTGTTGCTAAGTGCAAATCTCGAGAGCAGCTGAAACGATTTCGCTAATTCTTCGGTTCGATTCCCGCCTCGGAACAAATGTGTGTACGATCTGCAGATATTTGTTTCGGGTGTTCTGGTCGTTTTTTATGTATAATAAAAATATCTATCTATGTAATGTATTGTATTATGTATATCAGTTATCTAGTACCCATAACACAAGCTCTGCTTACCATGGGGCTAGATAATGCTGTGTGAATTGTCCAACATTATTAAAATAGTAAAGAGAATAAAAATTAAAAATTAAATAAAATTAAAATTAATTCTTTTTTTAGAATATTCCTTGAAGTACGAGGATGGTTCTTAGGAATAGAAAAAGGAGATTTTTTTTAAATTGTCTGAAACAAATGACCACCCGTGCGAAGCCGGGACGGGCCGCTGGTTATTAATAAAATTATCTTTATCTCAACTCCAAGCATATGAATTTTAGTTATAAGTACTGTTTATCGGGTATTAAATCTCGTTTATGCTATTTACCCTGACGTTTCAACAGGCTTACCACAGATGGCTATACTGAATCTACCGCCTCTGCGAAGCGGAGGGAAATTATCGTTATCGATTTCAAATCAAAACATTTTACGCTCCCTAAGTGAGATTAAGCGTTGTTGAACTTTGTGTTTTATTTTTGAGTGATAATCTTGCTGATACCTTTATTATCGGTTTTTGTTAAGGTTTTATGCATTGCTAGCGACCCGCCCCGGCTTCGCACGGGTGCAATGTAGATAGGGACAGAGTAGAGTGATTAATTAATAATATAAACCTTCCTCTTGAATCCCTCTATGTATATGAAAGCTGCATTAAAATCCGTTGACTCGTTTAAAATATCTAAGCAATCAGACGCGACTTCATTTTATACTATGTAAATAAAAATTTCAATATATTGACACATAGATATCCAAGGGCCGCAGCTAATATATAAATGAAGATATGTTGACATAAAATATCTTAGATTCTAATTCGGCGTAGGCGTCTAATTTGTCTGTAAGTGAATCATCCAGCTCGGAATCAACAATATTAATTAAATTTATTTTTAATCGTACTGTGTTAGTGTGTACTATTAATATTTGTGTTATTGTACCTAGCCTGTTTATGGCCAATAAATTTATCTTTATCTTTAACTAGCTTTTTCCCGCGGTATCACCCGCGTTAAATTCGAATTTCACATTTCTAAAAATATAATCTAGCCTATTACGAGTATCCCCTGGGATAGTGCAGCTTCCCAACGGTGAAATAATTTTTAAAATCGTTCCAGTAGTTTTGGAACCTATTCAATGCAACCAAACACAAAATCAAACCTTTCCTCTTTAAAGTCAAAAGTCAAAAATCATTTATTTCTTTAGGCTTACCTACAAAATAAGCACTTAGACAAGTCATATTTTATATATAAATTATTATCAAATAAAATTATTTTACTGTTCACTTCAATTTTTTGTCCACTAGTGGAAGAAGTGAAAAAGAAACCACCAGCATGTTCATCTCTTATATGTCTAATACATGGTTATATGCATGGTTTTATAATATTAGTATTGATATATTGACATAATTTAATCTTAGATTCTAATGCGGAGTAGGTCCTATCTGTGAGCGATCCCCTGAATCGCGTATCACAGTAAATAATGTTCCTTACCAGAAGTAACAGTGTTGGTAACCGCAGCAGCATAGTTAATAGTCCCGGCGCCGGCGGACCAGTCCACGGCGATCACGTTGACGTCTTCAGCAGATAGGAATGCGGGCACCAGCACAGAGTTGAGGTCGGAGGTGATGCTGTCCAGCCACCCGTGGATCAGCACGACGGTTCTGCGCAGAGGGTTGTAGTTGGTGAGGCCGAGGAGGCCGGTGGAACCCATGAGGAGGGGCTGGCTGATGGTGGGGTTTTGTCTGACGGAAAATGTTAAATATACATATAATAAATCAATACAGCGATTTTCACAGATGATGTTATTTTCAGTTGTTGAGATATTTTATATTGTCGCTATAACAACGAATACTAAAAAAACAGAACAAAAAAATATTTAAGGGGGCTCCCATACAGCCTGTAGGGAGCTGGAATAAATTGTCTGTAGGTAGAAGTAGGTAGAAGTAGGAATAAATATAGCTGGAGCTGGTGAGTATCTGGCGCAGCGCATCAGCATTGCTGTACAGCGGGGCAATGCAGCCAAAAATTTAAGATTACCTACCTATACTCCGATTAACACTTTGACTGCGGTTTTTTTTTGACGACTGTGATCTTTTTTTTTTACCTAAAAAATTCGTGCTGCCGCTCTACACAGCTGTTGTGTTGCGCCGCACATGCGTTTCGTTCGAAAAATATTACAGCTCTGCTGAGTCACAAAGATCTGTATTTTCTTAGCCGCTGCGCTAGTGTGGATTTTCGCAGATTAGTCACTTGTAGAAAACTCATACCGTGCGTTTTCAGCACTCAAAGTGTTAAAAAACCTGAATGTTTTATGAATTTTGGGGAAAATGGGTTACAAATTACAAAGGAATATCGGTGGGAAACGGTTGATGACATTGGTATCATCGAAGTAAAGTCCAAAACAATTTTTGGTTTTGAAAGCACGTTTAATTGATCTCTCGTTCGTTTTCGAATTCAAATTAAAACAATTTTCGCTGCACATGTCCGATTATGCATTGTTCAAGTTAGTGTTTTAGTTTTTTGATAACCTTGTTGTTCTGTTATTGTTTAGTTTTCATTCGTAAATGTCTTACTAATCATTTAGTTTACATTAAAATACCTAATGTATAGGGTAGGTACATACTTTTTTACTATAAAAACTATTTTTTAAGTAGATTGGTGTATTCTTTACGAATGTAAGCGGGTTAACTATGACCAATATTTGTGGTGGAAGATCACCAACGTGTATCACCTGTTTTCCCGGCGCAGCGAGCGTAGGGCGCAGTGCACGGAGGGATGCGGTACGTTCGCGTTTAAAACCGCAC
Source organism: Eupithecia abbreviata (assembly GCA_943735965.1). Lineage (NCBI taxonomy): Eukaryota > Metazoa > Arthropoda > Insecta > Lepidoptera > Geometridae > Eupithecia > Eupithecia abbreviata. Next base: position 4,353,384 of record OX031004.1, on the reverse strand, counting down.
TCACTTTCACTTTGATTGTTGAAATCGCACGGTATGTGTTTTCTACAAGTGACTAATATGCGTAAATCCACACTAGCGCAGCGGCTGAGAAAATACAAATCTGTGTGACCCAGCGCAGCCGTAATATTTTTCGAACGAAACGCATGTGCGGCGCAACACAACCGCTGTGTAGAGCGGCAGCACGAATGGCTTAGGTTAAAAAAAGATCGTAGTCGTCGAAAAAAAATCGCAGTCAAAGTGTTAAAAGAAGACCCTCGTTATTGGATGTAACTTTGGTGTTCTTCCATCTAACACAAAAAAGATTCGCACTTCGGTTGGTTCTGTCTGAAAACCAACGCTTTTTCACAAATGTCCTTGAGTTATTGTTATAGCAACAAGCTGAGTCAGGACATATTAGACCGACCGATTTGAGTTCACCCGCTTACATCCATATTTCATCATCATCATCAGCCTATAGCAGTCCACTGCTGGACATAGGCCTCCCCCAATGAGCGCCATAGCGCCCTGTAACATCCATATTTAATAGGTACATACTACATACTAATCAAATCTTACCTGGTAAACAGATGGTAAACATTCTGGCTATCAGGAGTGAATCTGGCGATCTCCTGGAGGTCGCTGACTTTCTGCCACAGGTCCACGAGGTGAGTGGTCCCGTCTCCGGCCACGACATGATGGTATCGCGTCTCGTCTAGCTTACGGACCACCGGGTCTTGAACCGTGGGGAGGCCTGGTGGAAAATAGAGTTAGAAGAGATACATTTATTGATTTATTAGCTGCGCCCCGCGGTTTCCCCCGCGTGGTGAGAGATATTTTGGATAATATACTATATATAGAATTGTAGCCTATGTGTTATTCTGATATGTAAGCTATACTATTGTAAAGAAAACATTAAAATCCATTCAGTAGTTTTTACGTGAAAGAGTAACAAACATCCATCCATCCATACTTACAAACTTTGACGTTTATAATATTGGTAGGATTTATTTATATTTATTTATTTATTGAGATATTAACATCATTACAGGTTTTTTTACTAAGCCCTAAGGCGATGCTGTATCTAGTTATACTTACTTATTTATTGGGTCCAATTTACAACATACATAACCTTTATACTAACTATAACTTATTGCTATTTGTACTTTTTGTTATTATTATATAATTTATTATTATTAATTCTTTAGAAATCATTTATTATTATTAATTGTTTAGAAATAATTTATTATTATTAATTCTTTAGAAACCATTTATTATTATTAATTGTTTAGAAATCATTTATTATTATTAATTCTTTAGAAATCATTTATTATTATTAATTCTTTAGAAATCATTTATTATTATTAATTGTTTAGAAATCATTTGTAAATTTACAAATGGTTTTATAGAACTTTAGTTTATTTGCTGTACTTAGTTGTATAAGAGGAGCCTAGCTAGTTAGGCATCCCAGTTGCATGTTTTTTATATTCTATGTATGTAACTTATACATATGTGGATAGCGTTGTGGGTTACATTTTGAATATCGCTCAACTTTACATTGTAAAGTACTTACACAAATGTATGATAAGTTAAATGTAGTCGTTTGTTATTCCTCAATAAATAAATAAATATACTTATTAAATTATGATTTTTTTTCAATAACCTGCTGTGCCTTTTCCATGGCTTTCGGCAGGAATTTGTAAAATATATCTACGCCGTTTTTGGACAGAATATTGAGTAAAGCGAGTGACATAGGGGCAAACTTAAATAAATAATAATGGACAATTCACACAGCAATTTAATAAATAAATAAATAATGCTGGACAATTCACACAGCATTATCTAGCCCCATGGTAAGCAGAGCTTGTGTTATGGGTACTAGATAACTGATATACATAATACAATACATTACATAGATAGATATTTTTTATTATACATAGAAAACGACCAGAACACCCGGAACAAATATCTGCAGATCGTACACACAATTGTTCCGAGGCGGGAATCGAACCCGCTACCTTCAGCGTCGCAGGCGGACCTTCGCCCACCGCGCCACATCGGTCGTCAAATAGAAACCACTCAATTCAAAGAACTACACATAATTATTAATAAGGGGTTTTTTGTCAGCTTTTTTGTAAAATTACTCACCATTTACCACGGACAGAGCAGAAATCGCCAAAATCAGATACCACGCCATATTGGAAGTAAAGACTGAGTACTATCCAAAGCGCTTTGGATATCTAGCTTAAAATTACATCGGAAACTTATTTATACATACACGCTTATCACTGATTTAAAAATAATCTTATCATTAATCTTAGGATTTATGAAAATAGCAATTGTTTTGGATTAATTTATTCAAATAAAGAAACGAAAAATTACATTTATACCTATCTATATTGAAAATTTACTTTAATTTTAATTTAGTTATTGTTTCATATTCGAGGACGAGCGATGTGGCGCGGTGGGCCAAGGCCCGCCCGGGACAATTGTCTGTATTGTGTTCCGGGTGTTCTGGTCGTTCTCAGTCATCTATGTATAATTAAAAAATTCTATCTAATCTATTGTATTAAGTAAGTATATCAGTCATCTAGTACCTACGCATAACACAAGCTCTGCTTAGCTTGAGGCTAGATGATGCTATGTGGATTGTCAAACATTATTTATTTTATTTATATAATAATTTTCATATATATCTATTGTTAGTTTCTCTACTTACCTTATAGAAGAACCGCTTTACTAACTTGCGAGGCATCCGCAAAATACATACAAACAAACATCCTGATGTATAAGTACGTAGCTTTTTATTTTATTTGTCACTAGCTGCGCCCCGCGGTTTCACCCGCGTGGTGATAGATATTTTGGATTTATTTATTTATTTATTTTAAGCCATTACTGTCCCACAGCTGGGCAAAGGCCTCCCTTTTCTCCTTCCACTCCTCGCGATCCAACGCTGCAACAGATAATAAATTTTTGGATAATATACAATATATCTTTATAAATTGTAGCCTATGTGTTATTCTGATGTATAAGCTATATAATTGAAAAGTTTCAATAAAATCCATTCAGTAGTTATAATTTATAAAATAATTTGCCATCGTTTTATTAGATCGAAAACTTACTCATATCCAATAAAAATACACTTGCGAGCTATAAACTGGAATCACTTCATCGCTGGTTTCTGCAGACCATATTTTACAGTTTCCATGGAATAAACTGTAGGTTGTGGTATATTATTTTAAAGATAATTTTATTAGCTTTCAAACTCTTTCGATATCATAGCGAAAAAAATGTTCATCATATGTCATGGAACGTGAAAACAATAGACATAAATTTTTGGAACGAAACATCAATTTTTTCAAACTCCTGAATCCCTATAAAAACTGGGAATTTATACAATTTTGTCATCAGTCCAATATATCACGTCACTCAAAATACTGGAATTACAAGAAAATGGAAACCACACCAATAGAAGCCGCTCAAATCGTCACCCTAATCCAGCGAGGGTTCTCTCAGCGTACTATCGCTCGACAGCTTCATCTGAGCCAGTCCTGTATCTCCAAAGTATACAAGAGGTTTAGAGAGACTGGAAACTTAGTCCGAAGACCAGGATCTGGACGACAGCGATGCACTTCGGCGAGAGATGACCGATTTATTGTCAGCACTTCTCTCCGAAATCGACATCTAACCGGCGTTGACGTCCAGCGGGAGCTCGGACAAGTTCGAGGGAGAACTGTCAGCGAGTGGACAGTGAGGCGAAGACTCAAAGAAGCTAACTTGACCCCAAAAAGGCCAGCAACGGGACCCAAATTGTCTACAGCCCACCGACAAGCCCGACTTCAGTTTGCTCGTGATCACTTAGATTGGGATATACAGCAATGGAGCCGAGTTTAGTTCGCGGACGAGACTAGGATGTGCCTGCATGGCAGCGACCGTCGACGGAGAGTCTACAGGAGACCGGGAGAGTGATACGCACAATGCTGTATAGCGGAAACAGTGGCATATGGGGGTGGGTCTTGTATGATGTGGGCGGGGATTTCAATTGAAGCTAAAACGGAGCTGGTATTCGTACCCGGTGGAGGTCGGGGAGGAGGACTAACCGCAGAAAGGTATATCAACGACATTCTGCTGGGCCATGTACTCCCTTACGCCGGGTTTATTGGCGAAAATTTCCTGCTAATGCACGACAATGCCCGCTGCCACACCGCTCGTGCGACTAGACAGTACCTGGAAGAAGTCGGGATTCCCACAATATACTGGCCAGCCGTCAGCCCTGACATGAACCCTATCGAACACCTGTGGGACGAGCTGAAGAGGCGGGTACGAGGAAGATCTCCAGCTCCGGCGTCAATAGAAGACCTAAAAACTGCTCTTATCGAAAAGTGGCAGGAAATTCCACAGGATTCCATCAGGAAACTCATTAGGTCAATGAAAAACCGTTTACAAGCAGTCATTAGGGCCAGGGGGCGCAATACAAAATATTAAGCGGGAAATAACAAAGATTTTAAATAAAAATTTGATATTTTCATATTACTTCTTATTAATTTAAACATCCACAACTTCGACCTATTGTAATAATTCACTAAATGAAGGTAGGAAACTTAATTAAATTTAAATAATTTTTATACCATTTGAAAGCTAACAAAATTTCTTTTCAAATGGTATACACCAATCTGCAGTTTATTCCATGGCAACTGTAAAATATGGTCTGCAGAAACCAGCGATGAAATGATTCCAGTTTATAGCTCGCAAGTGTATTATTAAATATAACTACTTATTTAAAGATGACATTCCTTTATTAATTAATTTTATAAATATGAAGTAGGTAAGTTACTAAGTTAACAAGATCGAACCCAAAAATTGTTTAGCCCTGACAGGGTTTTTATGTATTGTATAGAGAGGCGTAGGGCGTGGGCCTCGCGTGGGCAACACAGCCGAAAATAAAATTTCAAAAAGGAAGGAAAATCCAAAAGCTATATCGAGCATGCTTTAAAATGCATCTCTGCCTAAACTAAACAAAGTAAAACTATTACAGATGTGGGGGTCCTCGCTCCTACTGTGTCGTTCCTACGCCAGGGTTCTCCTCCATGTTCCTTGATTGAAAGACTGGTGGACTGTATTTCTAGGCGTTTATTCTTGAAAGGCTCTTGGCGCCGAATTGCTGGTTTTACTTCTTGATCATCATCATCATAATCAGCCTATATTAGTCCACTGCTGGACATAGGCCTCCCCCAATGAGCGCCATAGCGCCCTGTCTTCGGCTTGACGCATCCAGCATCTACCTGCAGTCTTTCGCAGGTCGTCATCCTGGTCGGAGGGCGTCCTACACTACGTTTACCGAGTCTTCTTGATGACTGGTTGACTACTACAACTTCTCTACCTACTACAAATCGTCGCCGGTTATATTACAAATTTTGTCCCTCCAGCGTATAGTGGTAGGGCGAGCAAAGTTTACCGACTATGAATTTATAGTAAACAATGCTGACGGAATGAAAGGAATTTACATAAAATTCCCTGTCGAAAGGGCTATACAAAGAGGACAATGATATCTTCGTTGACGACCGATGTGGCGCGGTGGGCGAAGGTCCGCCTGCGACGCAGGAGGTTGCGGTTTCGATTCCCGCCTCGGAACAAATGTGTGTACGATCTGCAGATATTTGTTTCGGGTGTTCTGGTCGTTTTCTATGTATAATAAAAAATATCTATCTATGTAATTTATTGTATTATGTATATCAGTTATCTAGTACCCATAACACAAGCTCTGCTTACCATGGGGCTAGACAATGCTGTGGGAATTGTCCAGCATTATTTATTTATTATTTATTTATCTTCAGCTCCCGGCTCCGTCCGTCACAACAGTCATTAAAAAAAGCTTAAGGCTGGTTTTATTGTTACGCGTTTCGGCAGCGCCGTTGGAGCGCGCGCGTTCGGAGATGTATGGGGGTAGTCATGGGGTAGTAGTTGCGTTTCAGTAGCGCGCTTGTGCAGCGCCGTCCAGTTAACGTTTATCAGTAAACGTTAACAGCCCGCTGCCCAGCGGCGCGTCCAGCGGCGGCGGCGTGACTATAAAACCAGCCCAAACGCCTGCACAAACGGCAATTTTTTTTGCAATTTCCTATGTTGAACGTGATAATAAGATAAATAGGTGGCGGCGCTACACAACCCGCAGGGCAGCTTGTGGCGAGCTGTTGGTGCGTAGCTAGCGTAGCTTCAGTTTGCTCTTAATAGCTTTTAGGCTAGTTGCCTTCGTAACAATTTCAGGGAGACTGTTGTACATGTACACTGTCGGTCCCATTATGCGAGTTAACTTCCCCGACTTCGCGAGAGTACGTGGTAAGGTGGTTCCTGAATGGTCCTCGCCCTGTGAGGGCTTTCATTCTCGGTCTCTCTCAGTCTTGGAACTCGTTGCAACAAGTGGTCCCGGAGCCAGGTACATCATCATCATCATCAGCCTATAAAATAAAAAATAAAATAAAATAAAAATCATTTATTTCAGACCATGGTCCATATCGGTTACATAAAAAAACAAATTAACACACAAAAAAAAAAGCAAAAGAAATTACAACTACAAAATTGCTGATAAGGCAGGTGTGCACTCAGTGCCAGGCGTAGGTTGCAAGCACTGATGCACTCCTACCCAACGCCGCAGGAATCGGCCGCTCAGGTCCTCAGCCAACGCTGCCAGGAGGCTGTTGTGGCTGGCGCGCAGGCGACGCAGCGCGGTGGCGCAGCGGGCTCGTAATACAGCTGGGAAGCTGTCCACGCCCGCATCAGCAAACATGCCCGACGCACTGCACCAGCGCGGCAGCCGCAACAACGCCCGGAACGCGTTATTGAATTGTACACGAAGGGCACTCATATAAACTTTTGGTGTATTTAGTCCACAGGCTACACGCATAAAGTGAAGTGCAAAATGCTTTAAATAATGTTACTTTAACAGGAACTGAACAACAGCGAAATCGCTGTGCTACCATGTTTGCCCTAGTCGCGAGTGCCTTTCGCTCACGTTCAATATCTTCCTCATCCGACAAGGATTCTGTTACCAAGTGCCCAAGGTAAGTACTTGAAAACATACACTCTCTTCAGTTGTGTTCCGTTGAGAGACACAGTGGAGACATAAGGTGGACACTTGGTGCCAGACTTGAAAATCATAAACTCACTCTTAGCTACATTATATTTCAGACCATGAGTTACAGCAAACTTCTCACATATATTGAGAACCTTACAAAGACCATTGACTGAAGGGCTCAGCAGCACCATGTCATCAGCATAACTGATGTTATTGAAGCAGACATCATGCACCCAGCATCCGACATGCTTACTGCTGAGCTCTTCAATCAATGCATTCACATAAATGCAGAAAAGCTTCGGAGAGTTTAACCCTCCCTGGTGCACCCCACATTCCAACTTATAATCATCTGACAAAGCATTACCCCATTTTACAACATTACTTTGACTAGCATACCACTGCCTAAATAAGAATATAATATCATTAGGTACATTTAGCTTATATAACTTTTTCCAAAGTATATCATAATTTACTAAATCAAATGCCTTTGACAAATCAAGAAAGCAGGCAAAAACAGGTGTCTTTCTCTTTGTATAGTAATTTACTGTTTCTTTTAGACAAATAATGGCACTTTCCGTGGAAAGTCTTGCTCTGAAACCAAATTGAGAATCATGTAAATCTATATATATATATAGCTATAGCTGTCCACTGCTGTACATAGGCCTCTCCCAATGAGCGCCATACCGCCCCGTCTTCAGCTTGCCGCATCCAGCATCTACCTGCAGTCTTTCGCAGGTCGTCATCCCACTTGGTCGGAGGGCGTCCTACACTACGTTATACAGAGTCGTGGTCTCCACTCAAGAACACGTTTGCCCCAGCGGCCGTCGGTTCTTCGCGAGATGAGGCTGGTCCACTGCCACTTCAGCTTGCTAATTCTCAGAACTATGTTGATAACTTTGGTTCTCTGTCGGATGTATTCATTACGAATCCTATCCTTCAGAGAAACTCCGAGCATAGCTCTTTTCATAGGTCACTGAGTTTGTTTCTATTAAGACTGCTGATTGATGTGATTATTCTTTTTTCGTTTTAAGCACTTTCGATTGATTCGCAACATTACCTTGTGTAATTATAGTATTTAAAGTTTTTGTTCGGTAAAAAAATAAAATATCTGTCTATCCTTATATGAAGGGTGATATTAAAACACAGATTAGTGATGCACATTTATTACTAAAATATAGTTTTCGGTCATTTATTCAAGCCTTTGTCATAGTTTCTTATCGATTGAAAGTTTCACTTGTTCAGAAGTCCAGATCCATTTCTTTATCCCAGTCTCCTTCTGTGTGACTTTGTTGAGAGAAATTCGAGTTCTCAGATTTACTTTCCTGCTTTTCATTAAAGCTTGTAACTTTCGTTTTAGTCTTCACTCCATCAGCATCTTCAGTGTCTTTTTCTTTCGCACTGGATTCAGCGAGATGTTTCGCGCTTGCACTGTGACTCTCTCCTTTTTGCGTATCTGTTACTGTATTACCATGTTTTATTGTTTGTTGTGATTTTGAAGATTCTTTTTCATTATGTTCGTCCGCTGTCCTTTGATTTTTCTCCATTGTTGTAGATTTTGATCCGTCAGAATTTACCTGTTCAGTTTTTCTTTTGTATGCGTCTTGCGAGCTCGTGTCGGATACTTGCTGGCTTTGGGTTTCTTTCTTGCTAATTGAATCACCGTTGCTATTACTTGTTTCTTCTTCTGTACCAGATTTGGAATTCTGAGATGAATGGCCGTCTGTGTGTTTTCTTAATTCCTTCGTTCGGATTTTACTTGCGCCACTGTTTCCTTTGCTACCATCGTTTCCGTTTCCGTTCTTGTTTGCTTTATCCCCATCACTGCTACCTGCATCTTTGTTTTTGTTATCCTTACAGTCTTCTTTTGCATCTTTGCCTTTCTTATTGCTACCACCGTTTCCGTTTCCGCTTGCACTACCACCATCACTGCTACCTACATCTTTGTTTTTGTCATCTCCATTATTGTTTTTACTATTGATGTTATCTGTACTTTTGTTACCTTTGCCTTTGTCGCCATCTTTATTGTCATCATTTACATCATTTTCGTTATCAGCTTTGTTTGTGTCTGTCGGTTTGCCACCGTCGTTTTTGACGTCTTGGTCTTTTTTGTTACCTTTGCCTGTCTCTTTGTCACCTACGTTAGGTTTGTCTGTGTCGCCATTTTTATTGTCTTTTTGATTATCGGTTTTGTTTGTGTCTGTCGGTTTCTCACCGTCGCCTTTGCCATCTCGGTCTTTTTTGTTACCTTTGCCTGTCTCATTGTCATCTCCGTTAGGTTTGTCGTTGTCGGCATTTTTATTGTCTTTTTGATTATCGGTTTTGTTTGTGTCTGTCGGTTTCCCACCGTCGCCTTTGCCATCTCGGTCTTTTTTGTTACCTTTGCCTGTCTCATTGTCATCTCCGTTAGGTTTGTCGTTGTCGGCATTTCTATTGTCTTTTTGATTATCGGTATTGTTTGTGTCTGTCGGTTTGCCACCGTCACCTTTACCGTCTCGGTCTTTTTTGTTATCATTGCCTGTCTTTTTGTCACCTTCGTTAGGTTTGTCGTTGTCGGCATTTTTATTGTCTTTTTGATTATCGGTTTGGTCTTTGTCTGTCTGTTTGTCGGTTTTGTCTTTGGATGTTGTTTGATCATTGTCATCGCAGTCGTCTTGAACGTCGTCATCATTGTCATCAGCTGTAACTGTGCTAGCAGTGTCTATGATTTTTCCGAAGTCATTCTTTCCACACTTGCTAACTTGCTCGATCACTTTAGTCTTGATTGTTTCTATGTTTGCTGTTATGTCGTATTCTTTCAAAAATACAGATAGAGACGCAATGATATCTGAAAAAAAAAGGGTACAATTATTAAGTAAGCATGTGAAATACCTCTAATATACTTAAGATATGTATATACGGCTAAAGTATTAACACAGGTATCAATTGAGGTATTATTATTAATTATTTTTGTATACGTATTTTCAAAATGTTTAGATTTTTTTTTTCTATTGCTCTGTTCATTAAGCTTTATATGTGTTACATAATAGAGGAAATTATTTTGGTTTTTGTATATCTTAAGTTTCGTAGTATTATGTTTTATGTACTGTTTATTTCCCAAATAAAATAAAATAAAATAAAAATAAAATAGAAATAAAGGTACAGGTCAGAGATGGGCTGCAGACTGCAACTGTAGGCGACATTGGGGCTACCGGCTGCGTTTGACCGCAGTACTGGCTGCAGTCGCGGTTGCTTCTATTTCAAGCACGGTTCGCGATACCACTGGCGCTGCAGTCTGTGCGCCGCGGCGGCAGACCGCAGTGTCGCCGCGCTTGGAATAAATTTCATAGACATACATAGAAACAAGTAGTCTCGCTTGCAGCCTGCAGCTGCAGTTTGCGGACTGCGTTCCATCTTGGAATTGCACCTTAAGGGTCAGCTATCACCGAAACGCGACGCGACGCAACAGACATCTCATGACGTGTCATGACGCTCGAGACACGTGCTTTTTTTAAATATTTATATTTATTTAAAGGAAAACCAGAAGCTTGTAAATAATACAGTAACAAGTTCATTAATATGTACTAGAAAGCGTATTGAAGGTTTTCACGCAAACATAATAGAATAATATAATAAGAAAGACCGTGAACATGAAGTGAATGGTTTAGCATCTATAAAGTTAAATTACACAATTATCTTTAGGTTACAAAATTAATTTACATGTATTTTTTGTAGGTAGGTATTTGTATCATCATCATCATCAGTCTATAGCAGTCCACTGGACATAGGCCTCCCCCAATGAGCGCCATAGCGCCCTGTCTTCAGCTTGCCGCATCCAGCATCTATCTGCAGTCTTTCGCAGGTCGTCATCCCACCTGGTCGGAGGGCGTCCTACACTACGTTTACCGAGTCGTGGTCTCAAGAACACTTTTGCCCCAGCGGCCGTCGGTTCGTCGCGAGATATGGCCGGCCCACTGCCACTTCAGCTTGCTAATTCTTAGAGCTATGTCGATAACCTTGGTTCTCTGTCGGATGTATTCGTTACGAATCCTATCCTTCAGAGAAACTCCGAGCATAGCTCTTTCCATAGCTCGCTGAGCGACTTTGAACTGGTGGACCAGCCCTACCGTGAGTGTCCACGTCTCAGCTCCGGTACTTGTATGCAACATCTTATTATATATTTTATGTTGTTATTTGTACTTAACTACAAACAGATCCCTACGTTCTATACAACGATCCTATCCACCCACGGTTGTCTGGTAGATCGCTCTTGAGCGATAAGACAGCCAAATTATCACATTTTTTGTAGTTTTTTTTATCTTGTTTGTTATATTTTTAAAAGAATCATCTAATAAAAATATCTATCTAAACATTAATCAAAATTAACTTAGTCGTTTCCAATAGATAAGGTGACATACCCTCGACAATGTCTGATCCCACTGCAAGAAAAAAAAACATATTATTAGTTATGAAAAAACAGTACTTAAGCGGTGCGAGGATATGTAACAGGGTCTTTTCAAATAAATAAATAAATAATGCTGGACAATTCACACAGCATTATCTAGCTCCATGGTAAGCAGAGCTTGTGTTATGGGTACTAGATAACTGATATACATAATACAATACATTACATAGATAGACATTTTTTATTATACATAGAAAACGACCAGAACACCCGGAACAAATATCTGCAGATCGTGCACACAATTGTTCCGAGGCGGGAATCGAACCCGCAACCTCCTGTGTCCTCCTGCGTGTATACCAGGTATATACTTTAAAAGAAAATAACTTACGGTCCTTCTCGCCCGTGCTGCCCGCAAAGTATCCAAGTGTTTCGATAACTGGAAAAATAATGAAAATATGTTATGTTAATAAAAGCCGCAAAGTAAGGTTGATTGTCACGCTGCAGCGCGTAGCTCGTCAGCGCCGACGATCAGCGCGGGTCGTTTCGTTTCAGTCTCACGCTGATCGCTGCGGAGTACAGACGCATAGAAAAATGAGGAGTGCATTAATTAATGTTGCCTTGTAATACCTACGAAAAGAAAATGCGAAGAAGAAGACTACATGTTCATCCATTAATTGAACAGAGATCAGTCGCGGGAGAATTTGTCAAGTTATACGACAACTTGAGGGATGACGAAACAAAATTTTTGAATCGTTTTCGACATAATTGTACGCAACCGGCGCGTACGTTCAGCGCGACACTAAAACGCTCACTGAAGACAGAAGCGCGCGGGCGGTCGGCGCCAACCGCTCAGCGCGCTGCTGAGCGGCTCTTAGGACGCGCGTACCGTCAGCGCTGAACGGTCGGCGTTATTCTAAAAGCTTTCTATAGCGTCCATACAGATTGCTACGCTGTCTGAGCTGTCAGCGCTGACGGTCAGCGTGACACAAAAATCAGCCTAAGTAGGGAGGTACTTAGAGCTTGCGTTACGGGTACTCGCCCATAATTATATTTATTACAATAGAATTTTTTTTTTTATTATTACATAAAAACACACATAACCGGAACAAATGCTTGCATATCGTACAAACGTTTGTCCTGCAGCGGGAATTGAACTGCGCAGGCGGACCAATACTAAATACACAACTGCTTACTGCGCTACTGAGGTCTCAATGATGATTTCATATCTACCCATTGATGTATTAAAAAAAAGAAGATAAGGCACTAGCTTCCCGAAAATGGCAAGCTCAAATCTGGTCCAAACTGGTCCCCCCACCTCAGTCATAGTCGGATCGGCGGCGCGGGCGTTCGTGATTCGCGCGCTTGTTACCAGAACTTTTGTGTTATTTATTGACTAAAAAACTGTAGCAATGCCCTCGTGCTCGTTCACTAGGTGTACAAACAGCTCCAAAACAAAAAACAAAGCTCAAGGCATCAGCTTTCACTCGTAAGTACACCAAAAATTTATATTTTATGATTATTTTGCTGCCCAATTTCGCCATTTGCAGACAGGGATAGAAATATACGAAACATTAGTGTGTTAAAAGAGATAGCAATAGTCTTGTTGCGAGTAGAGTCGTTCTTCAATTCACACCATCAATCTTGTCCCAACTGGTGTGATAGTGGTGCGAGTTGCAGAATAAAAATTATATTATTTTCCTTCTGCAACTCGCATCCCTTTGTTTCCATTGAATTTATACATCGAGTACAATCACAAAAAAACGGTCATTTTTAGGTACTGTCTGTATGTGTGTAAAGTTTTAAATTATATTCGTGGAACCTTTCTATCATATGCACCTATTTATTTCACATTATTTAATGTACAAAACACAAAATAACATAATTATGTATATTCATAATAATCATAGGTACCAGTTGGGACAAGATTAATGGTGTGAGTTAAACGAACAACTCTAAAACGATAGACTAATACTGTTGTCTCGGTCTCACTTCGGTCTTAGGTACGTCTTACCATCTTGGTTGCTCTTTATATTGCACAGGACTGGAAATGTAACTGTGAGCGTATGTGTTTGCGTGTAGTTGTAACACAGGCCAATTATTGAGCAAGCTCTGGGAGAACGTAACCAATCTTTTTTTTTTAATACATCAATATATCTACCGATTGTTTTCGTATACCTACATATTTTTTTTAACAAATCCTATACATTATAATATGTATTAACCTATTGGAATAAGTTATAATTGTTTTGTTGTTAAAAAACTTCTTCATCATCCTATCTTAGTCCACGGCTGGACATAGGCCTCCCCCAATGAGCGCCATAGCGCACTGTCCTCAGCTTCACGCATCCAGCATCTTTGCAGGTCGTCATCCCACCGATCGAAGGGCGTCCTACACTACGCTTACAGAGTCATCTCCACTCAAGAACAAGTTTGCCCCAGCCGCCGTCGGTTCTTCGTGAGATACGGCCGGCCCACTGCCACTTCAGCTTGATAATTCTTAGAGCTATGTCGATAACTTTGGTAATAAAACTTACTGTTCTGGATAATGTTAACGAGGTCGTCCTTGCTCCATTGATCGTCATCCTCTGTGGAATAAACAATAAAATTAGGTTACTATTTTTACCTAATATTTAATATAATATCATAAATAATATATATATTTATATATATATTTATATATAATATTTACCTAATATTTGATATTTTATACTAATATTTATACTATTTTTACCTAGTATTTTGTTTTTTGTTCATATTTTTACTTTTTTTATTAACCCCTTCGCAAATACGACGTGATGTTTAAGTTTGACGTGTTTGTGTGTTTGTCTATCTGTGTCAGCGTAGCTCCCTAACGCATGAACTGATTTTGATTTGGTTTTCCTCGTTTGAAAGGTGAATTATCGGCAGAGTTCTTGAAAAAAAATGTAACTCGCCATTTTGTAGTGTCGGCCATCTTGGACCGATTCATTAAATGATTTAATGAGAATCGGTCTAAGATGGCCGCCACTACAAAATGGTAACACAAATAATAAACAATCATGTATATTGTTGATTATTTGTGTTAGGGGTTTTTATAAAAAATAACTTCATTTTTACTTGTTTAAATAGTGTCTGGCCCCGGCTTCACACGCTTTGTTTTTATGGAAACGTTTTAAGGTTAATTAAATAGTCTTTAAGGCGAAGTGAGTTCCCTTTTTCGAGTCAAGGACGAACGAACGGCGCGCGGGGAAGGCGAGAAAGGGAGGCAAGAACGGCGGAATGATCGGCCCGTGCGCAATTTCACTGGTTTTAATTTTGTTATTGCTCTAAAATAATACTGTTTCTCAAAAAACTAAAACCATAATAGTCTAAAGTAATCATTAGGGAACACGTAGAAAAAATTACATTACAATAATATTAAATAACTAGCAAATAAAACTGGTTTTTCCGTAGAGATATCTCTGTAAAAATGAAGATTTAGAGTAAAATTAGCCATTTTTTTTATCGAGTCAAGTTTAATCAATCGTGTTTCGACTCCCACAACTTACTAACTAATATCCTAAACTTTTGATCCTCATCAAAATATATTCGAAAATTATGTGTTTTGTCCCCTTAAAATTGATTTTCCGTTAAGTCAAAACTTGGGTTACGTATTTCACATTAATTATTTCCACGTTTAGAGCTACTCATATGCAAAGTTTGCTCAATCCTAGTAGTGCAAAAACAAACTTACTTTTCACTATTTCTTGAGTGTCCTGGATGTTCTTCAAAATAGTTTTTCCAGTTTCTGAAACAGAGGATAAGTTTTCTTAATACAAAAGAAACATTAAATAATTCACATTAAATAATATATATATATATATATATGTAATGTATTGTATTATGTATATCGCTTATCTAGTACCCATAACACAAGCTCTGCTTACCATGAGGCTAGATAATGCTGTGTGAATTGTCCAGCATTATTTATTTATTATTAATTCATTCATTCGTTAACCTTTATTAACCTTGTAGTCATGGGGGACTTCAATGCTCAAATCGGAACTAGGAGACAGGGTGAACAAAGAATATAGTGGAAGGTTAGAGGAGGCCTTTGCCAAAAGAGGGCGAACAGTTAATATAAATGTAGTTTAAGAAATAGTGTTTAAGGGTCCGGAAACTTTTTGAATTCTTCACAAAGTATTGTTATTCTGTAACTAGACAATATAAGCTATGTTCCTTAATAAATAAAACGTAAGATACTGATGTTTTTAATACGAATACAAATAGCAAGAAAACTTGTCCATTTTCGCATAAAAATGTGCAAAATGCGGCTTTCATTTAATTTTAATTTTAGGTAAGTATTTTGAAAAAAAATCTATTTAGGAACCTAGATAAATACTATTCAAATACAAATAATACAATATTATAGTGGAAATATGCATGAATTGGAAATCATTTTGGTATTACGTTTGTATGAAGAATTCGTCCCTCCGGAGGTTTAAGTAAAACCATGTATTAATATTTTCTGAATAAAAGGTTTAACATGAAATGAAATGAATTCATTCGTACCATGTTTCAATGTTCCTTTCTCTTCGATTCCCTTCAGGTATTCAGCAACTTTGTCTAGCTTGTAGGTGTCTTGAATGTCTTCATTGGACGTGAGCTTGTCACAAGTCTCCCATCCTAAGTCCTTGCCGTAATCTTTGTCGCATAAATCGATTTTCGTTTCTGAAATTAATTATAAATAAACCTTATTACTTTTACTGTTTACTAGCTGCGCCCCGCGGTTTCGCCCGCGTGGTGATAGATATTTTGGATAATATACAATATATCTTTATATATTGTAGCCTATCTATTATTCTGATGTATAAGCTATATTATTGTAAAGTTTCATTAAAATCCATTCAGTAGTTTTTACGTGAAAGAGTAACAAACATCCATCCATCCATACATTCAAACTTTGACGTTCATAATATAAATATATGTATATGGTAGGATTGTTTATTCATTTCCACCGTGGGTACACATGTTACACTTGATGTCGTTCAGTTCTAATAGCTTTAATATTATATTATTTTTTTTTATATAAGTAACACACATTAATTTTGACATAGGAAACACCATAAGGGATTGTGTAGTTACTGACAAAATTAAATATTATCAAGAAAATGAGATATAACATATTTTTCGTTCCTATAAGTAATATGATATTTTAGGAACGAAATATATGTTATAAAACATGAAGTTTTTTACTGACAAAAATATCAAGAAAATATGATGCAAAATATTTTTCTTAATGAAGTTTGTTACTTTCGAAAATATCAAGAATATGAGATGTAAAATAATTTACGTTCCTGAAATGATATTATAAATGAACATTTTTACTGACAATAATATCAAGAATACGAGATGTAGAATAATTTACGTTCCTGATATAATTATAAATGAAGCTTGTTTACTGACAAAAATATCAAGATCATTAGATATTTCAAATAGTTTTCGTTCCTGTAATGTTTCGTTATATACTGACAAGAAAATGTGATATAAAATTGCTTATTTTGAAAAATATTTGTGCTTATCTAGTGTACGGAGGTGTACGTACATTGTTATAAGTAATAGTACAACGGGTATTTATCGCGTTTATTTACCTTTTTTCCCGACGTTTCAACAGGTTTACACTCTGTCGTGGTCACGGGATGACTGGAGTACTGGAGTTACCGCCTCAGCGAAACGGGGGCTAGTTTATTTGAAACTACCCTCATTTCATTTTCAATAGTAGGAATGTCCATCTGCACACTCGGACGACACACAACACTAACAGTGTCCGCGACGCAATGAAAGACCGGATTACGACGACTACACTTTGCTATCACTGGATTCCACGAGGCAGAGAGTTTGAACCCGCCTTCACGATTGAAATTAGGATATTTCTTAATTACAATCGCTTCCCCAAACATTCTCTAATATAATAATAATAATAATAATAATAAAAGTTTTATTTCTCAAATAAATAGGCTTACAAAGTACATTAAACTCTAAGTTAAGTAGGAGGTA
The DNA here is from genome assembly GCA_943735965.1 of Eupithecia abbreviata. Classification (NCBI taxonomy): domain Eukaryota; kingdom Metazoa; phylum Arthropoda; class Insecta; order Lepidoptera; family Geometridae; genus Eupithecia; species Eupithecia abbreviata. The sequence continues at coordinate 4,335,943 of OX031004.1, read as the reverse complement.
ATTCAGTATGTACTTTACATACTTGCATAGTATGTACTTTGAAACAAAAACCTTAGGGGACGAATAGATTGACTCCTTGCTCTAACTAAGTTTTCACTTGTTTATAGACACAAAGGCTCATTCTCTCGGCTCAGTCAGGATTTCAAGTGCACATAATTATTTACGGAGATATTATAGTAGATATTATTATACAGATAAGACAACAAAAGTATACAAAATAAACAAAGTAAAATGCTCCATGCATTCCTTATGATCCAAATGTTATTTACAAGACTAATAATTACATAATAATGACTTAAAACTAGATAATAGCCCATTACTAATCTACGATTGAACCGTTAACAGATCCTCTGTTTGCTCATAGTCCAAACCCAGCAAATACAGTTTTAGTTTTGTTTTAGATTCTAGATAAGTTAGATCTTGAAGGGCTATTTTCCTGTTCAACTGATTGTATAAGTACGGTGCCAAGAATTGTGTATGACGATGCGCAAAGGAAGTTTTGCACGTTTTTGTTGTGAAGACTTTGTTTTTCCGTCTCTTACCGAAAACATCTATGTCTGGTGGTTTAGAGTGTTGTCTGAGGGCAATTTGTTGAATAAATAGTTTCCTGACAGAGAGAACATTACAGTCATTGTAGAGTTCGGTGGTTGGGTATCTGAATGGCTTGGTATAAGCCACTTTAAGTACTGCTCGCTGCGCTCTCTCTAGTGGAAGCATGTGAGTCTTTGCGGCCCCACCCCAAGACCTTAAACAATACAGCATTAGACTTTGACATAGAGCATAGTACGTGGTCTTAAGTTGTGAGTCACTTGCGGCATGTCTGATATTTTTGAATACAGCGATTAGCTTGCGTACTCTTGCTGTTATTGAGCTAATATGCGATTCATATGACATGTGCTGATCTATTGTGATGCCTAGGTACCTAATAACTCTACTTCTTTCAATTGTTGGGCAGTCACAAATTAATGAAGGTACTTGTAGACACGGGAATGAGTGGGCACGGATGAAATGCTCTGTCGTATTTGGTTGTCCTGGTTTACGAAGTGAAAATGTTACACATTTAGTTTTAGTCGTGTTTAATGTCAGGACGTTTTGGTAGAGATGCATAGAAACTAGGTCGAATCCTTTTTGCGCGCTGTCGAAGACGCTTTTCCAATTTTTCCCTCGGAAGAGCAGTACTGTATCATCAGCAAAAGCTATCAGTTTGCAATTTTGAACTTCCAGGTCACATATTTCGTTCAAGTACTCCAAAAATAGAGTCGTCCCAATTATAGAGCCCTGGGGAATACCGTACGTTATTGGTAATTCTGTGCTAGTATACCCTCCAATTTTAACTTTTTGTGTTCTGTCAGACAGATAGCTTCTCATCAATTCCAGTTGCTCTCCCCGTATTCCCAGGCTTTCTAGCTTGTCAAGCATCAGAGGAATTGATACCGTTTCGAACGCTTTTGCCAGATCTAGGAATATACCCATGCATTTATCACCTCTATCGAGGCATTCTACGACATATTCATTTAGTTCCGAAACGGCATCAGCTGTTGAACGCCCTTTTCGAAAGCCAAATTGGCGTTTTGATATAAGTTTGAAGCCCTCTAGGTAATTAACCAACCTATTATTGAGTGCACGCTCTAAAATTTTTGATAGAGCTGGTAATATTGAGATTGGTCTGTAATTACCCGTTTCCTGTTTGTCTCCTGATTTATGGATCGGTAGTATTAGAGATTTTTTGAATGCCTTAGGGAAAACGGAAGTAGCAAAACTTAATCGACAGATGTGTGTGAGGGGTGGGACTAAAAGTTCCTTATTCTGTTTAATTATTCGGGTAGAGATTTTGTCCCAGCCTATAGAGCAGTCTGATTTCAGGGAATTTATTAGTCTTAGTACCTCTGATGCTTCAATATCGATTAACCCAAATGATTGTAACGTTTTCTTGCCTGTCCCTAGTTTGTTGTTCGTATATGTGGGATTTACGAGTATATTTTTTGCTAAATCAGGGCCAATATTGGCAAAGAACTTATTTACAGAATTCACTGTTGTATAAGGGTCAGTTTTTTGTATAAGTTCTAGGGAGAGGGTTTTTTTAGGCTTATAATTTGTTATGTTATTGATGACTTTCCATGTTTTTTTAGCATCACTCCCAGCTGCTTCAAGTTGTGATTTTTCATACGCTTTCCTCAGTTTCTGCATCAGTGCATTGAAGAAATTCCTATACCTTTTGTAGATTAGTTTTAAATTTTCATTTTCAGGTGATTTCCGTACTTTTATGTGGAGTTTGTCTCGATGCCGCATACATCTTATTAACCCTGGGGTTATCCATGGTTTAATAGGTGTTTTCCTACGAGAAGTTTTAATTATTTTTGTATGTTTATCTATTAAATTCATCAAGATTTGTATGAGAGCATCAGCAGCATGGTCACAGTCGGTACTTGATAACACAGGTGTAAAGTCAACGCTACATATCTCCGTTCTGATTGCCATGTAGTCAATTTTCGGGATGCTCTGCGACTCTACGCTCTTTCCGTGGCTTTGTAGCGCAAGTAGGACGGTGCTATGGTCTGTTATGTTGTTTTCAATTACAAGTGTCAGAGCGGATTTTTTTGATTTGAGAAAAATGTGATCAAGGCAACTTGAATTTCGTGTGGGTAAAGTATGTGCTGGAAGTAGACCATGAAAGGCCAATAAATCTTGGTAGTCAGTTGAGTTTCTAGTTGGCTCATCATCCAGGATGTTTATGTTTATGTCGCCAATTATAATGATAGTTTTAATATGTGATAAGTTATTTAGAACAGCATCTAATGAGTTCATGAATTTTTCAATGTTTGAGTAGGATGGCGATCGGTAGAGCGATATTATGGCAGTATCATTATTAATTATTGTAACAAGACAATTTGCATTTGTAAATGAAGGTTCGTGAGAGTTTGATGTAATATTTGTTCTTGTATAAACTACAACCCCATCATTCTGGAGAATATTGTTGGTGCTCGAGGTCGAAATATACCCATCTAGGTGAGGAGGATTGTAACATTTGGACAACCAGCACTCAGTTAAGACAATCACATCTGGGAGTGTATTTATGCGTTTTATTAATAATGAGAATTCATCAAGATTCTTAGAAATGCTTCTAACATTTTGGCTCACAATCACAATTGGTTTTTTTAATTGACCTATGTAGGACAAACAGTCTTCAGGCTTACACGTATAGGCCTCTGAAACCGACACCTTATCTATACTATGATATAATTCTTCTATATGTCTATTCATTTTTATACTGAATAATTATTATTCTTACACTGCGTAAAAACATACAGTGTGAAAGGTCGAAGGGCGAAGGTCTTAATGACATACAAATAGTATAGAATTGTGTATAGGTTTCAAGGTAGTAACTTATAATGGTCCTGATAACTGTCTGTCCTGGCTGAAAGTCTAGTTCGATATATTTAGGCTTCCAATTGTGGTGGGTGGTGAATGTGGAGTTTGAATGAGCGGGTTTGCTTAAAGGTTCAAAGAGTTGGGCAACTTTATCTAGTCTTAAAATATAACTTAACAAATAATAGCTTAACTTAACAAGTAATAATGTGAAACAATGAAAAAACATGCTTAGGTTTAGGAACAGGTATAGGTGTATGCAGTATCGTAGTCATGCAGTATTTCCTAAGCTTAAAAGTTGCTCTTCGCTCTTGACGACTATGATCTTAGTGCCTTCCTCCTTACGCAGGCAGACCTGCCCATGTGAGGACCAACAAAAGGCGTAATTATTTTGCTTTGCGTATTCGCGAGCCTTGTGAAAGAGGCCTTTTGTTTTGTAGGTAAGGAACTCACTGACATATATTGGTCTCGGTGAACCGACGATTGATAGATGAGTGGTGTTTAGTTTTGCTGTGCTATTTTGTTTATTGTAGTTCCTAGCTTCCTGTATTATGCTTCTTTTGAGGTCAGCATTATTCACTTCGAGTATGATTGGTCTCGGTGCATCCGACTTCCCCGGGAGCCTCCTGACGCTGCGTACTTCGGTGGGCGAAGCTTCTATCTTCAGGGTTTTCAATAAATGTTGAACCTTTACTTGCAGGTCTTGTGTAGTTTCCTGGGTTTCTGATGGAACATTTCGTATTTCAATTTTGAACTCGCATAATTGCCGATCTAGACTCTCTATTTTATTTTCCAAGAATTGGATTTTACTTGAGTTATCTTCAATATTGTCTTCTAATTTCATAGTTTTCAACGAGACGTTCTCGTAATGTTCGGTGAGGACATTAAGCCTCTTATCTGTCTCCTCATTAAAAGTTTTCATATCTTTTATTTCCTGTTTAATTTCACTGATATCCGTCATTAGTGTAGTAAAGTAAAAAAAAAAAAATCTTGGCTCTTTTGGAAGGAGTCAAATAGTTGTGTCATATGCTGTGACATTTGCTGCTGGAACGTGTTTAATGTACCTTCCAGCTTGAATGAGTTGACTAGCTCCGGACTACGCAGGGCTTTTCGCTTAATTCTACGGCTGCTTACGCTTCTCTCAGATTCTTGTTCAGTATCAGATTGGCTTGGTCCCGGTTTTCCCGCATCCATTTGGTCTGCTTTTGTTGGGGTACGTTTCGTCTTCATTGATCTTCGGATGTTCGTAAGCAATTAACTTCCTGAATTAGTCAAACTACCAGCGATTCACTTTGCTGTTAGGATTTATTAAGGCGCTGCAAAAAGGGTATTTTGTAGACTCTAAGCTTCTGCAGGAGGTAGGTTTCAGTAGCTTATCGATTTACCACAGCTTTGGAAGTTTAGTACCAAGTCGATTCTATAGGTTTCTTTGCAGGGTACCGCTGTTTGTGTGCCAGTAAGTATTGTCCTTAAATTTCGGGCGGCCGCTCACCGTTCCTGTAGCTCAGCTTGTACAAGATCCGCCCCAGACGCCACCGGCCGCGGGTTCGAAACCACCGGTACGGAAGGAGTTTTGGTTTCGGGGTAAGGCGGTCGTGGCGATGCAGTGGCGATATAAGAGCGATATTGGTCTTGATCACTCACCGCTAATGCGAACTTCGGGGGCTCCAGAGGGCACAAGGCGTAGCACCAGTCCAGTTGGCGACCCAAGGGCGAAGTCCCGACGAACTTATTTTCTTATGGAGAAATAATTGACAACACGTCCGTTCAGTTCAACAGCCGAGAGGCAAGAGGAAGATTAATAAAATACCCGTTGTATTATTACTTATAATTATGTGTTCAGATCGCGTAAGTTTAAAAATACGTACATTGTAGTAGTTAAATGAGTTAAATCACTGATCACTTTTCAAAAGTTAATTCTAATAGAAAACGCAAAACACATAGGAAGTAAACGAAGCCTTCATACGGTTGTACCGCGTCGCGGTCAGTGTCGCACTGGTTGGTAAGGGTAAGGGCATAAATATGCCGATTCAGTAAATTAGATACAATGATGCTACATACAGATCTGTACGTGTTCGTACATCTAGTGTATACGTACCTTTGTTTTTAGGGGCAAGCTTCTTAACAACTTTTTGGTAGCATAGTGCTTTCTTGAAACCCGCGAGCAGAACTGAAATAATTAAGTAGAATAAGATATCGTCGCAATTAGACAGATTCAAAGAAATAGGTAAACATAATAACAGTGCTATGTCAACATATTTATTAAATAAACACATCATCATCAGCCTATCTTAGTCCTGGACATAGTACTCCCCAAATGAGCGCCACAGCGACCTGTCAGCTTGACGCATCCAGCATCTACCTGCAGTCTTTCGCAGGTCGTCATCCCACCCGGTTGGAGGGCGTCCTGCACTACGTTTATTTTGACCGAAACCGCTGTACCGCTCCTTAGGAAAGTGCGGCGAGGTGGGGGGCGAGGAAAAAAGAACAAGAGACGTTGACGACAGACTGATGGATCGGAGCGGCCGATATTTCCCCCCCGTCTCGCCGCTCGCATACCCCAGGCGCGGTACAGCGGTTTTGGTCAAACTATAGTTTTACAAGAACACGAAAAAAAATGATATAAATAAAAACCTAAAATATAATTTTCACAAGTTCATCTGTTTAGGTTCTAGAATTAGGTACCCTCTTTTGGCTTTGTACACCATTTACGTGGCACATTGTAAAATGTACGTAAAAAAAAAATTAAGCACTTACTTGATCTGTGCGCATCCCCAACTGAAAAATAAAAAATAAACATATATTATAATTTGTGCCATAAATAGGTAAACATTATTTAGCAATTGATTATGTACTTACGTCCTTCGATCCAGCTGTTTTCTAAATGCTGAATTATAGGAATCGCTGAAATTTAAAATAAATTATTAAAAAAAAAGATTTATATATAAAATAATAATAATAAATAATGCTGGAAAATTCACACAACATTATCTAGCCCCGTGGTAAGCAGAGCTTGTGTTATGGGTACTAGATAACTGATATACATAATACCATACATTACTTAGATAGATATTTTTTACTATACATAGAAAACGACCAGAACACCCGGAACAAATATCTGCAGATCGTACACACAATTGTTCCGAGGCGGGAATCGAACCCGCAACCTCCTGCGTCGCAGGCGGACCTTCGCCCACCGCGCCACATAAGTCGTCATATAAATACATAAGATATTTAAATAATTTCATAGGCTTCATAATTTTCAAGACTAGAAGTAGGTAACAGGGGGGAAAAGTTGAATACTCGTAGATAAAAAGGGGATTTTAGTGCTTTTTACATTCGATTCTAGTTTTCCCCCTTAGGGGCAACTTTTAAGAAAAAAGGGGTTACTTATTACGTGATTTCAACTAGTAATTAAGCTGAAAAACAGCGCTGAATATAATAATGTTCAGCACACGCTGAGCCAACCCCTATTTCGGCGCAGGGTCATGGAGGTAGTCTTATTTTCTTAATATCACCTATGTGTGTCACTTACCCCCATGATAAACTACTTTATTTGCCGTTTGTTATTCCATGCCTGTATTTTGTACCTGTGTAAATAAATGTTTTTTCTATTCTATTCTTATAATAATGGAATACTTACAATAAGTTAATGAGCTTAAAGACTTATTAACATCAGTAGATTTGTTGGTAATATCACCTGAAAATGAAAATAAATATTAAAATACGAACTATGATATCAAAAACATTTGAAGGTGATGTTCCCTCTTCACTTTGTTCTCTCCCAATAAGGTTTGCTGGAAGAGAACCCTTTTTAGGGTTAAGTTCGGCTTTGTATTCATTTTCTCGAATAAGTTAACATAGTTTATAAATATAATAAATAATTAAATGTTTTTTCTTATTATAATTAATCTGTCAATAGCTAATATCTATACTAATATTATAAAGAGGAAAGGTTTGATTTTTTGTTTCTATTGAATAGGCTGAACTACTGGACCGATTTGAAAAATTCTTTCACCGTTGGGAAGCTACACGATCCCTGGGGAACATATGCTATATTATTATATTTTAGAAAAGTGAATTTTGAATTTAACGCGGCTGAATCCGCGAGAAACAGCTAGTAGAATAATAAAAATTTGTTACTAGCATGATATGGACCTAAATTTAATGACATAAGCTATTTTAATTTGTGTCGTGATCCGAAATAAATGTTTTTTTTTAAATACATAAAAAACATAGTAACATAGGTACGTAAAACCTTATAATTTTTTCAAGATGGTTCATCATCAGCCGGTAGCCGTCCACTACTGGACATAGGCCTCCCCCAATGAGCGCCATAGCGCCCTGTCTTCAGCGTGCCGCATCCAGCATCTACTTGCAGTCTTTCGCAGGTCGTCATCCCACCTGGTCGGAGGGCGTCCTACACGTTTACCGAGTCGTGGTCTCCACTCAAGAATACGTTTGCCCCAGCGGCCGTCGGTTCTTCGCGAGATATGGCCGGCCCACTGCCACTTCAGCTTGCTAATTCTTTGTGCTATGTCGATAACAAGATGGTTATGAAGGACCTTCTATTACATTCACTTACGTATTAATCTTTCGTATCGTATGATATATTTTCTAACGACTCTTTTATCCTTGAGAATTCTGCTATGAAGTCGATCTGTGAACAGAAATAAATAAATATAATATGAAAATATTTATTGTAAAATTGTGTAAAACTAAAAAATAAATAGGAATAAATAATAATAACTTTCGAAACTATCATGGTTATTAGGGGCCATCCATAAATTACGTCACACGTTAAGGGGGAGGGAGGGGGTCGTCGAAGTGTGACATTGCGTGACAAGGTGGTTATGGTTATAGTAAGTGTACTTCTGTTTCCGCACTTAGAATCCGATTGGTCCTTTGTGCGTGGTGTGTCTGCTAGTTTAACCAGCCTAGCTCCGACCAGAAGCGCAGAATACTCCTGGGATCTTCACAGGCTTCGCGGAGTGACCTCGGGTGGTCGAGGATTTCTAGTCGTTGCGCTGTTACTCCCTCGCATTCCAGGACTACGTGGGCAGCTGATTCTTCGGTGACAAGGGGGTGGGAGGGGTCCTATATTTTGTGACGTCACATTTCAAAATCTATTAAGTGCTAAGTGCACTTTGAACGATTGCCCAAAAAGTCAAAAACATTGTCCGTGTTGTGTTATAATCGTTTTTTGTTAAGTTAATTTCTTGAAATGAATGTTTGATGTTAGTTATATTAAAACATTATTTAAATTTATATAAAACAAATTTTAGTACTGATGTTTTAATTCAATTATTATTTCTAGATGTATAACTGTAAAATATGTGATGTCACAGTAGGGAGGAGGGGGTCTCACAAATGTGACCAGCTGTGACAAGGATGATGTGGGGGGTCAAAAATCATGAAATTCGTGTGACGTAATTTATGGGTGGCCCCTTAACACTAAAATCACAAAAAAAAACAAATGAACTACCAGCGCCTTTAGTTATTCCGTGATCATGGCGCATGAAACTGTGCCGAAATATTAGAAAAATCTAAAATCAAATCATGGTAAATATCCCGTTTTAAATGACTTTAGTATCCATAGGAATATTTTTACTTAGATTTTAGGTATAGTTGGCGACTTTCGACATAATTATGTACGAATAAATATATCATATAAAAACTATTTATCAAAAAACGACTTAATGTTATAGTGCACTTTTAAAATTGAATCAATGAATTTTACAATTACTATCAAATTATATAATAATATAGAGGTATGTAAATGAACGAAACATCATAACTGCTTAAATTAGAAAATATTTTGGCTGTGACGAATTATTGCCTAAATCCTAAAAAAATCGAGAAAAATAATAATTAACTAGTCAAACCCCGTGAATAATTGGTACTAAGTTTTAGTACTTAGTAAAATATGTTTAGTACAAAAAAAAGTTTAGTACAAAGGCTCCTCATTTTTTTAAGTCGGTAGGTAGCTAGGTACCCTCTTTGTTTTATTCTTTAGTTCTAATAAGTTTAAATTTTCCATGTTTAGCTTTATTTGTATTGAGGTTTCTATCGCTTCTCCTATGAACCTAAGGTTTGCTAGAAGAAAACTCTTTGTTAGGGTTAAGCTCGCCTATGTACATATATTTTTTAGTTAAGTTATTTTTAAGTTTTTTGTGTACAATAAAGAATAACAAGAATTACAAGGTTTTTAAGAAATTAACCTTTTATTTTTAAATTCTTGGTTTAAGAAATAAATAATAGTGAAAACACTTACGGAATGATGATTTCTGAAACAGATTTTTTTTACATATAAATTGATTGTAAAAATACATATTAAATAGTTATTTCATGGAACTAATCCTGGTACAAACTAAATTTGATCCAAATCCATTCAGCCGTTTGATCGTGAAGTAGAAACAAACATCCGATACATCCTAGCATAATACTAGTTTCTGCTCGCGGCTTCGCACGCGTTGTTTCTATGGAAACGTTTTAAGGTTATTTCTATCCCATGGGAACTTATTTGTGGGGTAGCTTTATGTATTATTCCGGGCCTGGAACTACCTGTATCCTATTTCAGGTCGATCCGTTCAGTTGTTTTTGTGTGAAAGAGTAAGAAACATCCATACATTCATCATTAGCCTATAGCAGTCCACTGCTGGACATAGGCCTCCCACAATGAGCGCCATAGCGCCCTGTCTTCAGCTTGCTGCATCCTGTATCAATCTACAGTCTTTCGCATGTCGTCATCCCACCTGGTCGGAGGACGTCCTAAACTACGTTTACCGAGTCGCGGTTTCCACTCAAGAATACGTTTACCCCAGCAGTTATCCGTTCTTCGTGAGATATGGCCGGCCCACTGCCACTTCAGCTTGCTTATTCTTAGAGCTATGTCGATAACTTTGGTTCTCTGTCGGATGTATTCGTTGCGAATCCTATCCTTCAGAAAAACTCCGAGCATAGCTCTTTCCATAGCTCGCTGAGCGACTTTGAACTGGTGGACCAGCCCTATCGTGAGTATACAAACATTCGCGTTTAAATATTTGTAGGAGTAGGATAGGGTATTAGTAGGATACCTACGAGTATATCCAAACTTTTGAATTCATATGAGTGTACCGCTAGTGCGTAGGAGCGCTAAAGGTACATACAAGTCCGAGATGGGCTGCAGACTGCAACTGCAGGCGACATTGCGGCTAGCGGCTGCGGTTGACCGCAGTGCTGCCTGCGGTTGCTTCTAGTTCCAAGCACGGTTTGCGACACCACTGGCGCTGCAGTCTGCGGTCGCTGCGCGTCGCGGCCGCGGCCGCAGTGTCGTCGCCGCGCTTGGAATAAATTTTATAGAGATGCATAGAAACAAGTAGTCTCGCTTGCAGCCTGCAGCAGCAATTTGCGGCCTGCGGTCCATCTTGGAATTGCACCTTTATAGGGTTGTTCTTTTTTCTAGACGTTGGGGACTGTGAAAAACTCGAAGAACAAAGATATGTCCTCACCGGTATTGGTTTTTCTTTCAACGGTTTCTTGCCTCCATCTGGTTTTTGGCTGGGATTGTCTTTAACGGATTCATCTGTGGACTTCTTGTCTCCTGTATCGTTTCCACCTTCAGGATTTTTAAGGTTTTCATCTTTACCAGGTTTTTGATCTTCTTCAGGTTTCTTGCCATTCTGAGAATTATCGTCACAAGGCTTGTCAGTGGGATTCTTCTTAGGTTTGGGATTCTTCTTGCCATCGGGTTTGTTTCCATCTTCAGGATTATTATCTTTACCAGGTTTTTTATCTTCTCCGGATTTCTTGCCATTTGTAGGATTATTCTTGTCTTCGGGTTTGTTTCCATCTTCAGGATTATTATCTTTACCAGGTTTTTTATCTTCTCCAGGTTTCTTGCCATTTTGAGGATTATTCTTGTCTTCGGGTTTGTTTCCATCTTCAGGATTATTATCTTTACCAGGTTTTTTACCTTCTCCGGATTTCTTGCCATTTATAGGATTATTCTTGTCTTCGGGGTTGTTTCCATCTTCAGGATTATTATCTTTACCAGGTTTTTTATCTTCTCCAGGTTTCTTGCCATTTTTAGGATTATTCATGTCTTCGGGTTTGTTTCCATCTTCAGGATTATTATCTTTACCAGGTTTTTTATCTTCTCCGGATTTCTTGCCATTTTTAGGATTATTCTTGTCTTCGGGTTTGTTTCCATCTTCAGGATTATTATCTTTACCAGGTTTTTTATCTTCTCCAGGTTTCTTGCCATTTTGAGGATTATTCTTGTCTTCGGGTTTGTTTCCATCTTCAGGATTATTATCTTTACCAGGTTTTTTACCTTCTCCGGATTTCTTGCCATTTATAGGATTATTCTTGTCTTCGGGGTTGTTTCCATCTTCAGGATTATTATCTTTACCAGGTTTTTTATCTTCTCCAGGTTTCTTGCCATTTTTAGGATTATTCATGTCTTCGGGTTTGTTTCCATCTTCAGGATTATTATCTTTACCAGGTTTTTTATCTTCTCCGGATTTCTTGCCATTTTTAGGATTATTCTTGTCTTCGGGTTTGTTTCCATCTTCAGGATTATTATCTTTACCAGGTTTTTTATCTTCTCCGGATTTCTTGCCATTTTTAGGATTATTCTTGTCTTCGGGTTTGTTTCTATCTTCAGGATTATTATCTTTACCAGGTTTTTTACCTTCTCCGGATTTCTTGCCATTTTGAGGATTATTCTTGTCTTCGGGTTTGTTTCCATCTTCAGGATTATTATCTTTACCAGGTTTTTTATCTTCTCCAGGTTTCTTGCCATTTTGAGGATTATTCTTGTCTTCGGGTTTGTTTCCATCTTCAGGCTTATTATCTTTACCAGGTTTTTTATCTTCTCCAGGTTTCTTGCCATTTTGAGGATTATTCTTGTCTTCGGGTTTGTTTCCATCTTCAGGATTATTATCTTTACCAGGTTTTTTACCTTCTCCGGATTTCTTGCCATTTGTAGGATTATTCTTGTCTTCGGGTTTGTTTCCATCTTCAGGATTATTATCTTTACCAGGTTTTTTATCTTCTCCAGGTTTCTTGCCATTTTGAGGATTATTCTTGTCTTCGGGTTTGTTTCCATCTTCAGGATTATTATCTTTACCAGGTTTTTTATCTTCTCCGGATTTCTTGCCATTTTTAGGATTATTCTTGTCTTTGGGTTTGTTTCCATCTTCAGGATTATTATCTTTACCAGGTTTTTTATCTTCTCCAGGTTTCTTGCCATTTTTAGGATTATTCATGTCTTCGGGTTTGTTTCCATCTTCAGGATAATTATCTTTACCAGGTTTTTTATCTTCTCCGGATTTCTTGCCATTTTTAGGATTATTCTTGTCTTCGGGTTTGTTTCCATCTTCAGGATTATTATCTTTACCAGGTTTTTTATCTTCTCCGGATTTCTTGCCATTTTTAGGATTATTCTTGTCTTCGGGTTTGTTTCCATCTTCAGGATTATTATCTTTACCAGGTTTTTTATCTTCTCCAGGTTTCTTGCCATTTTTAGGATTATTCATGTCTTCGGGTTTGTTTCCATCTTCAGGATAATTATCTTTACCAGGTTTTTTATCTTCTCCGGATTTCTTGCCATTTTTAGGATTATTCTTGTCTTCGGGTTTGTTTCCATCTTCAGGATTATTATCTTTACCAGGTTTTTTATCTTCTCCGGATTTCTTGCCATTTTTAGGATTATTCTTGTCTTCGGGTTTGTTTCCATCTTCAGGATTATTATCTTTACCAGGTTTTTTACCTTCTCCGGATTTCTTGCCATTTTGAGGATTATTCTTGTCTTCGGGTTTGTTTCCATTTTCAGGATTATTATCTTTACCAGGTTTTTTATCTTCTCCGGATTTCTTGCCATTTTTAGGATTATTCTTGTCTTCGGGTTTGTTTCCATCTTCAGGATTATTATCTTTACCAGGTTTTTTATCTTCTCCAGGTTTCTTGCCATTTCGAGGATTATTCTTGTCTTCGGGTTTGTTTCCATCTTCAGGCTTATTATCTTTACCAGGTTTTTTATCTTCTCCAGGTTTCTTGCCATTTTGAGGATTATTCTTGTCTTCGGGTTTGTTTCCATCTTCAGGCTTATTATCTTTACCAGGTTTTTTATCTTGACCAGGTTTCTTGCCATTTTGAGGATTATTCTTGTCTTCGGGTTTGTTTCCATCTTCAGGATTATTATCTTTACCAGGTTTTTTATCTTCTCCGGATTTCTTGCCATTTTTAGGATTATTCTTGTCTTCGGGTTTGTTTCCATCTTCAGGATTATTATCTTTACCAGGTTTTTTATCTTCTCCAGGTTTCTTGCCATTTTGAGGATTATTCTTGTCTTCGGGTTTGTTTCCATCTTCAGGCTTATTATCTTTACCAGGCTTTTTATCTTCTCCAGGTTTCTTGCCATTTTGAGGATTATTCTTGTCTTCGGGTTTGTTTCCATCTTCAGGCTTATTATCTTTACCAGGTTTTTTATCTTCTCCAGGTTTCTTGCCATTTTGAGGATTATTCTTGTCTTCGGGTTTGTTCCCAACTTCAGGATTATTATCTTTACCAGGATTTTTACCTTCTCCGGATTTCTTGCCATTTGTAGGATTATTCTTGTCTTCGGGTTTGTTTCCATCTTCAGGGTTATTATCATTACCAGGTTTTTTATCTTCTCCGGATTTCTTGCCATTTTTAGGATTATTCTTGTCTTCGGGTTTGTTTCCATCTTCAGGCTTATTATCTTTACCAGGTTTTTTATCTTCTCCGGATTTCTTGCCATTTTTAGGATTATTCTTGTCTTCGGGTTTGTTTCCATCTTCAGGATTATTATCATTACCAGGTTTTTTACCTTCTCCGGATTTCTTGCCATTTGTAGGATTATTCTTGTCTTCGGGTTTGTTTCCATCTTCAGGGTTATTATCATTACCAGGTTTTTTATCTTCTCCGGATTTCTTGCCATTTTTAGGATTATTCTTGTCTTCGGGTTTGTTTCCATCTTCAGGATTATTATCTTTACCAGGTTTTTTATCTTCTCCAGGTTTCTTGCCATTTTGAGGATTATTCTTGTCTTCGGGTTTGTTTCCATCTTCAGGATTATTATCTTTACCAGGTTTTTTGTCTTCTCCGGATTTCTTGCCATTTTGAGGATTTTTCTTGTCTTCGGGTTTGTTTCCATCTTCAGGATTATTATCATTACCAGGTTTTTTATCTTTTCTAGGTTTTTTGCCATTTTGAGGATTATTCTTGTCATCGTTTTTATTTCCATTTTCTTTTTTAGGGTTTTTATCAACAGCTGTTTCCTCGTCTCCTGGTTTCTTGCCAGTTTTTGGATTTTTTGCATCATCAGACTCATCAGGATTGTTAACGTCACTAGGTTTTGTCTTTTCGTTTTTGTCATCAGTATTTTTATCTACATCTGGGCCTTCTTCGTCTTTCTCATCGGAGTCCTCATAGGAATCGTTGTCATCGTCGTTTTCATTGTTGCTGTCAGAGCCAGAGTCATTGTCATCTTCAACATCACCATCAACTGGCACATCAGCATTATCATCTGGCTGCCAGATGTTATAGCTACATTTATCTTCCGTCTTTGGTGATTTTATTTTGATGTTCCTTATGTGTTCATTTATTTCTTGTTCTATATTGAGTCCATTGAGCACTACTTTGATGTAGGTGATGATTTCTGAAATTAAATAAATTTTGTGTAAAATAGTACCTTAGTCCGGTATAAAAAGTTTTAAAAAAAGTAACAAATCAATTTTCATTTATATCGCAAGAGTAAAGCAACTGAAAATAGGAGAGCTTACCTTTAGCAAATTGAACGCCAACTGTAACAGAAAAATAATAATAAGTATTTTGCACCTATGTTACAAAAATACAATTTTAGTTTGAACCATCATCCATAGCACCTAAAAGGGATATCTCGGTCATAGGAGTAGGTATTTCTGAAAATTAGGCGGCCGAAAATATAATTCAAAGAAATTATCGCCGTGAAAGAATTCCAAGGTTACCACGCTATTTTAAGAAAGAAAGTAAATAAATTTATTGATTCACAAGTAGGTACAGCTTGTTATTACATAATTATAGTATAGATAAACAAGAATATAAAGAAATAAAAAAATTAACTACCTACTCTATAAAAGCAACAAGCGGCTCTACAAAGCGAACCAATAGGTCCTGTCTCAGCATAATGTTGCTCTACTTCTCCACAAGAAGTAGAGCAACGCTATTTAGCACATACCGCCTTGCTAGTTCCTAGAAATGTGGAATAGAAAAACTAAAAAAAAAAACAAATCGGTTCGTCCGTAAAGGTTCGTATGGAATGCCACAGACACAAATCTACAGGTTAGTAAGTTATACTCAGCCTTTTTAGTGTATTAGGTTAAAAACTTTTTCATAATTCGAATTTTTAATGTTGACAATTTTTTAGAAGCTAGCGCGATCCTTTTTTGTTTTTGGGTCGTCCTTTGTTTTTCTTTGCTGGAGGCCCAATAAGAGACAATGCGAGCTAGCTTTAAAAACTCTCTAAAACATAGATAATATTAAATATATACCTATATATAATTTTTTTAATTAGGCTGATTCGTCCCACGTATGGGCGAAGGCCTCCCCCAAATCTTTCCACTCAGTGCGATCGCGATCTCCCACCAGTCTCTGAGGAAGGCGTTAAGGTCGTCTCGCCAGCGCTTTCTTGGCCGACCTCGCCCGCGGCTTCCTTCCGGGACCCAGGGTGTTGCAGCATTAGCCCACCTCTCAATATAAGTTTAAATACGACCCGAAATCTTTTAGGTGCTAGTCAGAATGCGGCGTTTAACACATAAGAAAAAAACCCATATCTACATACATTCACTCAATACTTGGCAGTGATCTGTCACGGAGTGAAAGGAACTTTCATGAAATGTCATGTCAAAAATTAAATAAGCACGGTCCTTAGCGAAACAAAAAACCGAAAAGCAAGCGGCGCCAAAACAAAAAAAAGAAGTTGAAGTTGAAAGAAAAAACTCTTTGGTTTGGAGAGACCATTTATTATGACTGTAGGTAGCTGTCATACTTGCATACTAATTCACGTGTTGACTACTTGGGTCAAAACTTCGAAGTGTGTGTCCTCAAAAATATAAATAAAATCGTATTTTTTTCTTTAAATCTGTACAGGCGCAAGAAATGCATGATTATAGATAGATAGATAGAAAATTCTTTATTGAACTTTAAATAGAAAACTATGAACAGAGAAAACTTAAAAATTAATTACAATTGGCGGTCTCATCGCTCAAGAGCGATCTCTGCCAGACAACAAACAAGGGTTGCAGAAGATTATTTTCAAGTTGTGGTAGCTACGGTAGTTTCTAAGATGTTAAAGAGACTGTTTGGAAAAGGGAAGGATAGAGCGAGACCAAATCGCAGAAAGTTTTTAGTCGTTTATGACTCGTTAAGAAATGAAAAAGTAGAATTTACTCACATTTGGTGTCCTTGTGACCGGAGAAAATTCGAACAACGATGTTTATCCCTGGAAAAAGATTTTACTATATCAATTTTTACGACATAATTGTTAGCTAATATTAGTTGGAGAAGCCATTGCTTGGTTCCTGAAACACAGTTTTTTACTAGTTCAGGAGCCTATGGACTCGTATTGCCTGTTTCACTGTCTTTTTTTGTCAATAAATAACATTTTTATTTAAAAAAAATAAAACACACTATTTACAGTATAAAGTATGGACCTTGTATAATTTTTAAACGTGGTGTTTAAAAAAAATACCAGTTTATAATGATTTGAAATGGCTAGTAATATATATAAATTGTATAAAAACTCACAATTTTCGAACAAAACCAGAACATCCTGTTTAGTCCACTGGTTTCCATCTAGAAAAAACCATATAAAGTTATATATAACGACAAATAATAGTGCCATCTATTGAGTTCGAAGGTAAACATGGGTTTTTCTTATTTGAATACGCCACATTATTGCCTATTTATCAACATCAGAAATAAACAACGTATCTAAACCTGTAGAAGTCATCTTAAAGAGTTCCCGACGTGGGCTGATACCCACAACTACCGTACTAGACATCGTCATCGACTAAAGCTACCCAAAATTAAATTAACCAAACTGAAAAACAAAATTGATTACATAGGAGTCATAATATACAATAACCTGCCGGACTCTATTACTAATGCCGCGTCAACTGCAATATTCATAAACAAACTGAAGAAAATCCTAGTGGACAGGGCATACTACAGCTTAGAAGAATTCCTAAATGAAAAATTAGATGACGCCAATGTCGCTGATCCACACTTATAATACCTATTTATAATATTTATTATAATAAAATGTTGATATGAATATTTAATTATGTATTGGTAAAATTACCAAAAAAAGAACTATAAAATTATTTATAAGAAACCCCTGTAAACTCCTGTGTGTATGATTTGTAATTCGTTGTGTATTTTTTGTTACTTGTATTATTATGTTTGACATATAAGAATATTCTTATCAATAAATAACTGAACTGAACTGAACTGTAATAACAAAACTGGCTGAGTCATTGACTTAAATGTATGTAACGCTTTTCTATGGAAAGAATGAAAGAAAATGTTTTTATTTACCTTAAAACTACCATAGATAACAAACTTAAAACTACGCAAATTAATACTACATCTTACAAATTGTTGTGCGTAGCAGTGTTCATGGCAAATATGGCCTTCACCAGCATTGTGCTGGGTGTACACTAATGTGTCCACCCAGCGCTGATTTTCAGTAAAGACCATACAAAATCTATGGCATAAGCGTAACCTACCTAAGAATACAAAAATGTTTATTATCATTCGCATAAGGTTCTTTATACAGTTGTTCAGTGTTCAAGACCTCCTTTTAATTAAGAATACATGTATTGTTTGACCGAAATCGCTGTACCGCTCCTTAGGAAAATGCGGCGAGGTGGGGGGGCGACGAAAAACGAGCAAGAGTACGCGTTGACGGCAGACTGATGGATCGGAGCGGCCGATATTTCCCCCCCGTCTCGCCGCTCGCATACCTCAGGCGCGGTACAGCGGTTTCGGTCAAATTATAGGAGGTTTTTGTTTTTAAGAAAATATCGTTGACAGAGAAAGATTTCCAATCAAGGGATTTTCCGTTGTTTATTTCTATGATGACATAATAATGAGGCAAGTCTAGGGCCTATGTCATTGCTTGCGTCGTATCACGCATTTTTTTTATTGGATTTATTGGGTTCTGTAGGTAACTAAATGGTCAATGGGAGTCAACCCTTGACCATTTGGGTACGGAACCCTAAAAATAATTACTTGTGGTTTTTTAGTTATTGGATTAATTGGGTTCTTTAGTTACCTAAATGGTCAACGGGAGTCAATCATTGACCATTTGGGTACGGAACCCTAAAAATACTTACTCGTGGCTAATTTCATAATGTTACTCAAGGCTTCTCCAAGAGGCTTCTCAGGCTCTAAAGACAGAAAAATTATATATATTTAAATAACAAACTTGAAATCATCACTACATCATCATCATCAGCCTATATTAGTCAGTAATGAGCGCCATAGCGCCCTGTCTTCGGCTTGACGCATCCAGCATCTACTTGCAGTCTTTCGCAGGTCGTCATTCCACCTGATCGGAGGGCGTCCTACACTACGTTTACCGAGTCGTGGTCTCCACTCTCACGTTTGTCCCAGCAGCCGTCGGTTCTTCGCGAGATATGGCCGGCTCACTGCCACTTCAGCTTGCTAATTCTCAGAGCTATGTCGATAACTTTGGTTCTCTGTCGGATGTAGGTATTCGTTGCGAATCCTATCCTTCAGAGAAACTCCGAGCATAGCTCTTTCCATAGCTCGCTGAGCGACTTTGAACTGGTGGACCAGCCCTATCGTGAGTGTCCACGTCTCAATTCCGTAGGTCATAACGGGTAGGACGCACTGGTTGAAAACTTTTGTTTTCCTGGTATATATATACATATATATATATTTTATAATACATACCGCTAAGATCTTTACACGTTTCCGTCCAATCGTCTGCCAGCTTCTGTAATCCTTGGATATTGCCACATGAGTCATTTTCGTCTGATAATTGGTCCCAACCCCATTCTTTACCGAAGGAAGGCTTGCAGACCTTTGCACCGTCCTTGACTACTGAAACAAGGGAATTTAGCACTTAAGTACCTATAGAGCACATGATTTGTCTATATATCTTCATCATCAGCTTATGGCAGCTAATGAGAGCCATAGCGCTCTGCCTTCAGCTTGCCGCATCCAGAATCTACCTGCAGTCTTTCGCAGGTCGTCATCCCACCTGGTTGGAGGGCGTCCCACACTACGTTTACCGAGTCGTGGGACTCTTAAGAACATGTTTGCCCCAGCGGCCGTCTCGGTTCTTCGCGAGATATGGCCGGCCCACTGCCACTTCAGCTTGCTGATTCTTAGAGCTATGTCTATATATATACATACTAGCAGCGCCTTGCGGTTTCACCCGCAATTCCCGTTCCCGTGGGAATTCCGGGATAAAATATAGCTTATGTGTTATTCCAGACTATAATCTATCTCTGTGAAAAACAGCGCTGAATATAATAATGTTCAGCACACGCTGAGCCAACCCCTATTTCGGCGCAGGGTCATGTAGGTAGCGTTATTTTTCTTAATATCACCCTTTTATGTCACATACCCCCATGATAAACTACTTTGTTTGTTTCTATGTATTTTGTACCTGTGTCCAAATAATTTTTTTCACTATTCTATTCTATTATATATATCTATCAATATATAAAAATGAACCCCTATTTCTTCTGATCATAATGTATCATTGTATTTATTTGTTTTTTGTAGCTGTAACACTTCGCTTTTATAAATTTTAATTTGTTTCTCCTCGGTCCCACAGGCCCCAGCAGAAAACCAGCGCAGGTGTTTTTACTAACACCTGCATATGCTGAGTTGGGACCATTTTGTAGTTAAAACTAAGTTTAATAATGTTATATTTTCGTTGTATGTCGTATTTTCTGTAAGTGGTTACGATTTTTTTTTCTGTTTGTACATTTTATTTATGTTTAACTACAAATAAACGCTTTGATTTGATTTTGATCACGCTATAACTTGAGAACAGCTTTACTGATTTCAACACAATGAAAACAATTAAGAAAATTAATACTTCTCATATATTTCAAACTTCCACGAGGACAAAGCCGCGGGGAGCAGCTAGTAACTTAGGTTATTTATATCTCATGGGAATTCATTTATGGGATATTTATTCCAGGCCTGGAATTACTTGTATGCAAAATTTCTGACGCGTTAAATAGTTTTTGCGTGAAAGAGTAACAAACATCCATACACACAAACTTTCGCGTTTATAGGTAATATTCTGAACTTACTTCGGGGTAGAGAAGGCGAAATATTTTTTGAAACTGTTTTGTGGCAGACCCAAATCTTCAACATGGCGGGGGCAACTGTAAAACAAATTATTTTTAAGTCACAACTAACGAAAAAACACCATGATAAATATGTATTTATTTATTTATTCAAGGAAAACCAGCAAAAATACAAATATTATTAATATCCAAGAAACTAAAGGAGGCTATTAATATAAAAAAAATATATTATAAATTTAATATAATATTAATATTTGTATAATGTATTGTATTATCAGTCATCTAGTACCCATAACACAAGCTCTGCTTACCATGGGGCTAGATAATGCTGTGTGAATTGTCCAGCATTATTTATTATTTATTTATTTAAATATATAAATCTAGGAATTTACAGTTAAAAAGCTTACCTTTGATAAATAAGTCTCCAGCTGAAAAAAGAAATCTAAATTAAGTATAGAAAAATACATATATTTTAGTACAAGTATTTCATTTAGTCTCAAATAATAATTCATTTAGTTTTAATAGAGCGTGTTGTCTTTTCGAGTTTGGTTCAGGTTAGTGTCTCAAATTGCTAATTCCGGCTTAACTTTGATCACGTAAGAAATTTAAATAATGTATAAGTTAAAGTTAAATAAAGCTTATTTTGTATTTGACAACCGATGTGGCGCGGTGGGCGAAGGTCCGCCTGCGACGCAGCAGGTTGCGGGTTCGATTCCCGCCTCGGAACAAACGTGTCTACGATCTGCAGATAATTGTTTCGGGTGTTCTGGTCGTTTTCTATGTATAATAAAAAATATCTATCTATGTAGTGTATTGTATTATGTATATCAGTTATCTAGTACCCATAACACAAGCTCTGCTTACCATGGGGCTAGATAATGCTGTGTGAATTGTCCAGCATTATTAATACATTATAATTATATATATTTAAAATATCTAAAAAAAAAAAATTAGAATACAAAAACCTACAGTCTAAAATAATTAAAAATATCTAGTACATGCATCGTAGACGTTGGTTGGTCAGACCGCTGGAAGTCTGTAGTGGAACTGGGCCGGACACGTCTGCCGTATGTCCAGCGACTTGTGGACAAAGACCACCACAAGTGGAGCCCACCCAACGCTAAGAGGTGACGTGGAAGGCCCAGGATGAGATGGCGCGACGAGCTCGAGGTACATCTTCCATCATGGCCTGTTGCAGCGTTGGATCGCGAGGAGTGGAAGGAGAAAAGCGAGGCCTTTGCCCAGCAGTGGGACAATAATGACTCAAAATAAATAAATAATGCGTTAGAAGTTATATATATAAAAAAGGAACTTACACTTTGGTTTCCAACCGTTCAGCAATTGATATGTTACTTGGAACACTAGAAATCATTTTGCAAATTAGAAAAAATACATTTTTAAAAATCAAGCTTTTATTTCTTACTAGCTGTGCCCTGCGGTTTCACCCGCGTGGTGATAGATATTCTGGATAATATACGATATACATATCTGACGACCGGGGTTCGATTCCCGCCTCGGAACAATTGTGTGTACGATCTACAGATAATTTTGTTCCGGGTGTTCTGGTCGTTTTCTATGTATAATAAAAAAAATATCTATATATGTAATGTATTGTATTATGTATATCAGTTATCTAGTACCCATAACACAAGCTCTGCTTACCATGGGGCTAGATAATGCTGTGTGAATTGTCCAGCATTATTTTTTTATTTTATCTTTATAAATTGTAGCCTATGTGTTATTCAGATGTATAAGCTATATTATCGTAAAGTTTCATTGAAATCCATTCTGTAGTTTTTACGTGAAAGAGTAACAAACATCCATCCATCCATCCATCCATACTTACAAAATTTCGCGTTTATAATATTAGTAGGATAGGACGAAAGGAAGTCTAATCTAACGAAGCCAAAGTCTTTAGTAGATTTAGAGATCTAAGGTAACAAAATACAAAACCACATTTAACAAACTTTCGACTTTGCAATATTAGTCGGATAGGACAAAATACGTATTAAAAAAAGAAAATTCGTTCATATACTCACAACGACCGAGAACCTCTATCGAACTGTCAAAGTCGATCTCCTTTTTGTCTTTATCTGAAAAAAAAACAGTGTTTTAATTCATCATCATCAGCCTATAGCAGTCCACTGCTAGACATAGGCCTCCCCCAATGAGCGCCATAGCGCCCTGTCTTCAGCTTGCCGCATCCAGCATCTACCTGCAGTCTTTCGCAGGTCGTCATCCCACCGTCGGAGGGCGGTAATAGCTGTTAGGCTAGTTGCCTTCGTAACAATTTCAGGGAGACTGTTGTACACTGTCGGTCCCATTATGCGAGTTGACTTCCCCGACTTCGCGAGAGTACGTGGTAAGGTGGGAGTTCCTGAATGGTCCTCGCCCTGTGAGGGATTTCAGGCTCGATCTCTCTCAGTCTTGGAACTCGTTGCAACAAGTGGTCCCGGAGCCAGGTACATCATCATCATCAGCCTATAGCAGTCCACTGCTGTACATAGGCCTCCCCCAATGAGCGCCATAGCGCCCTGTCTTCAGCTTGACGCATCCAGCATCTACCTACCTGCAGTCTTTCGCAGGTCGTCATCCCACCTGGTTGGGGGGCGTCCTACACTACGTTTACCGAGTCGTGGTCTGCAGTCAAGAACACGTTTGCCCCAACGGCCGTCGGTTCTTCACGAGATATGGCCGGCCGACTGCCACTTCAGCTTGCTTATTCTCAGAGCTATGTCGATAACTTTGGTTCTCTGTCGGATGTATTCGTTACGAATCCTATCCTTCAGAGAAACTCCGAGCATAGCTCTTTCCATAGCTCGCTTAGTTCTTTTTGTAATGTTCATTGTTCGTCCCTAACGTTAAAGTCCTATTATTGAAGTCGGCACTCAACACGCCCAAAACAAATTAAAATAATACTAATAAATTAAAAATTATACCAAAAAGGTTTGACTTCGACGGAACTTGAACCCGCGAACTTCCCGAAAGGTCGTGAAAATCTTTTATTTTTTGGGGATTTTATTTCTTTCTTAGAGATTACCCCGAGTGCAAGGGCCTACGCACTATATATATTATTATCCAAACAAAAAAGCTCCTAAGTCAATACAAATTCACAATACAATACACCTACCCAAAAACACCCCTAATTTTCTTAATTTTCTGCATTTACTTATTATTATTATACTAATATATCTATTTGTTTAATTATACATTTTAACCACTTATTGTACCATTGATTTTTCTCCAACTCTTGGTTTTTATTCTTACTTATACCTCTATATACTCCCCAGCCCCGGCCCCAGGAAGACGACCGCCCGTGGCGACCCCTTCCGCGGGACCTAATCCCTTAGGAACCACCATAGAGTCCTTGGGTTTATTAAAACAAAAAAAAAACATTGAGAAACGGGGAAAAAAAAAAAATATTCCCACAAAACCCAAGGACCGAGGGGTCGTCACCCCTCGAGTTGACGCCGGGGTAATGAGGCTAAGCCTCGAGGCCCCTCTCTGTGCCCCCACCAGGGCCGGAAAGAAATTCATTATTATTACCTATATATGTAACACCTTGTTATGTTTAATCTGTGGACTGTTACTCGAGACACGACGTCACCCCAATTTAAGGTCCAGCCTGATAACCAGTGTCACTGCCGTCCTCGGTCGATAATAAATAAAAAAAATAAAAAAATCCTTTTTTTTATAACTGTTTATTATTGTGTGTGGCTATAAATAAATTCTTATTCTTATTATATATTAACTAGGTTAAAGTATGGTTGATCAACACTATCTGACCACTCTTGATAAGTTTTCTTGATTTTTATTTTTAGTTTTATTTTCTATGTTAATTATTCCTGTTTTTTTTTGTTCTATTATATATATGTACTTAAGATAAATATCAATTATTTTATATATAATTATTTTAATAATGACGCCACCGTCAGCTTTAAAACATAGCGATCCTATCAATCCAAAGGTTGCCTGGAAGAGATCGCTTTTAGCGATAAGGCCGCCGATTGTGCCACGTGTCAGTTGTGCCATTAGTATTAAGATCCTTTAGTATTTTTATTATTTTTTTGTATTGATGGTGCTATAAAGTTATATTGTATTGTATTGTATTGTAGGTTGCCTGGGAGAAATCGCTGTCAGCGATAAGGCCGCCTATTGTACTTTTAATGTGTAATATTTAGATATAAGGTGTTATTTTATAGTTTTTAGTACAATGAAGTGTTCACTCATTCATTCATTTCATTCATTGACGACCGATGTAGCGCGGTGGGCGAAGGTCCGCCTGCGATGCAGGAGGTTGCGGGTTCGATTCCCGCCTCGGAACAATTGTGTGCACGATCTGCAGATATTTGTTCCGGGTGTTCTGGTCGTTTTCTATGTATAATAAAAAAATATCTATCTATGTAATGTATTGTATTATGTATATCAGTTATAGTAGTACCCATAACACAAGCTCTGCTTACCATGGGGCTTGATAATGCTGTGTGAATTGTCCAACATTATTTATTATTATTAATTAATTAACAAAAACCATAAAATAATACTTACTATTTTTAACAATAGTTGTCAAATGATTCTGAGCCTCTTCAAACTTCAGTTTTTTCGTGATATATGTGATCAAAGTATTCCGTACCTGCAAAAACAATCAAAATTAAAAAAAAACAACAAGTTTTCAAAGATTGCCTGGAAGAAATCGCTCTTAGCGACAAGGCCACCCATTGTGGATCTGTATCTTTGTTCTTTACCGTTTTTTTCTGTGTTTTATGTGCAATAAAACGTATTGTATTGTATTTTTTTATTGTATTATGTTTATTTATTTTTTAAACTTACCTTCCACTTCTTATTTTTACCAGAGCTTCCATCATCATCATCATCAACATCATTTTCATCATCATCATCGAATTCTGTCACGAGTTGGTCTTTCGGGACCAGCGTCCACAGACCTTCGAAGGTGTGTTGAGAACAGCTCTCCAAGAGTCTAGTTACTTCGGTCAAGGAACTCGTGTATGGGCCGTAGATTCCCAGTGTCTGCAGAAACAATTTGTGTTTCTGTCCAAAATCTGGGGAAAATAAGATATATTAAGGGCTGGTGCTATATGTGTGTATATCTATATATAGACGACCGATGTGGCGCGGTGGGCGAAGGTCCGCCTGCGACGCAGGAGGTTTCGGTTTCGATTCCCGCCTCGGAACAATTGTGTGTACGATCTGCAGATATTTGTTCCGGGTGTTCTGGTCGTTTTCTATATATAATAAAAAAAAATGTCTATCTATGTAATGTATTGTATTATGTATATCAGTTATCTAGTACCCATAACACAAGCTCTGCTTACCATGGGGCTAGATAATGCTGTGTGAATTGTCCAGCATTATTTATATTTATTTATTTATCTATATATACAGCAGAAAAGTTGGAAAACTCAAAAATCTAATCATGGTCAATATCCCGTTTTAAATGACTTTATGAAATTAAAAAAAATTAAATGAAATGAATTTATTTCTTATTAGACTTACACAGAACATAATAAATTTAAACTAAGAGGAAACGTGTAAATTTGTATGTCCAGTAACAAAATGGCTTTGCCTCAGCATGAGTTGGATGACTAGCATGCTAGCAACCAACGCTGGTCTTCCGGCAAAGCAACTTGTTTAACAACCATGATAAAGTTTGACCGAAACCGCTGTACCGCGCCTGAGCTATGCGATCAATACATTTCTTTCCGGCCCTGGTGGGGGCACAGAGAGGGGCCTCGAGGCTTGGCCTCATTACCCCGGCGTCAACTCGAGGGGTGACGACCCCTCGGTCCTTGGGTTTTGTGGGAATATCTTTTTTTTGCCCTTTCTCAATGTTTTTTTTTTTTTTTTGGCTGCATTTGGATTGTTTATTTTTTTTCGTTTTTCTTTATTTTTTTTGTTTTTTTTTCCTTTTTTTTTTAATAAACCCAAGGACTCTATGGTGGTTCCGCAGGGATCAGGTCCCGCGGAAGGGGTCGCAATGGGCGGTCGTCTTCCTGGGGCCGGGGCTGGGGCGGCGCGATGTTGTGGAGGTGTTCGTGGTGCCCGTTGTCGGAGCTATGCTCACGGCGAGACGGGGGGAAATATCGGCCGCTCCGATCCATCAGTCTGCCGTCAACGCGTACTCTTGCTCTTTTTTCCTCCCCCCCCTACCTCGCCGCACTTTCCTAAGGAGCGGTACAGCGGTTTCGGTCAAACTATAGCTCCATAACACTTGTTCCGGTACTCAAAGAAAGCCGTGTTAGTTACACTATTTATTACTCAAGAACAGATGAACCGATTTGGCTGAAAATTTGTGGGCAGGTAGCTTAGAACCAGAATTTGATTCCATTATTTGATTGTTATTTTCCTTGGTACTAAAGGTTGACAAATGCTTTAAAATAAAAAGAATATTAACTCGTTGGGTTCAAGATACTAATATTACTGAATAAAATATGTAGGTATATAAAATCAAATTAAGTAAGTACTTACTGCGGTAGATGCTTTGTCCAACTGAAAAATAAAAAAAATTAATTAAACTTGTGATATTTAAACTTAACTTACTTATATAAGTCCAAAAAATATTTGCAGACAACCTATTTAGTCCATTATCTATACAATAGCTAAGCTCGATGTGAAATATTTGTAAACAAACCAAGACACTCAACCAAAGCTCAGTTATTTGCTTGGCGTCGATTTCAGATATAAATAATCGTTGACAATAAAATACAAAATATTTAAAAGTGAATCTCAAACACTGTTATATTATTCGACGACCGATGGTTGCGGGTTCGATTCCCGCCTCGGAACAATTGTGTGTACGATCTGCAGATATTTGTACCGGGTGTTCTGGTTGTTTTCTTAATAAAAAAAAAATATCTATCTATTTATTGTATTATGTATATCAGTTATCTAGTACCCATAACACAAGCTCTGCTTACCATGGGGCTAGAATCTAGCCCCATGGTAAGCATTATCTAGCCGCTAGATAATGCTGTGTGAATTGTCCAGCATTATTTATTATTATTATTATATATTAAGATTATACGAAATATTAAAGTAATTAATATTTCGTATTTTTTTGTATAGACAATGTAAATTGCGTAAAGAAAAGACGTGGCAACACAGTTAGTTCAAGGTTAAGTTTGGATGGTTAGGGAATTCTATATTCGTCTTTAATACAACTAAAAATGAACCACACGATTTTTAGTAGTTAGGTATTTTGGCAGTACCTATAGTAAGTCATATCAAGTCGCTTCCCTACTTCAGCGTGCGCGAGCCAGTAGCAACGGCATCTTGAAAATCATTGTTTCACGTCTGGACTGTTCCATGTCCCATCCAATACAAATGGATGAAGATATTGATGGGGTCTACATCCCTATAAATGTCCATCAGGTTAGTAAGTTTTCATTTTGTATTTTATTATTATAATTTTTATTTTCCCTAAGTTATATTATTCTATTTTTATTTGATTTTATTGTGTGACATTTATTTTTAATGTTGTATGTGCATTATTATGGATCGTGAATCTGACAATAAATGAGTTAATAATAATAATAAGCCCGCAGGGCAGCTTGTGGCGAGCTGTTGGTGGTAGCGACACCACGGGTACCGAGTGCTCCCGGGGAAGTTCCTGGTTCTCGTCTCCGCTTGCGGAGTGGCATCCCAAGAGAACTAGATCCCCACCTCTTGCTTGCCTTCATTGGCCGGTCTGAGTGGAGTCGCGAGAGATGCATCTTAGGATGTAGACTCGGGGGTGGAAGTGTCTAATGGCGTAATAGCGAGGAAACCCGCTTACGAGCAGTCTTCGTGATGGTTAAATCGGGGACGCACCTCTCGACACCCCTCAGTCGTTTGCGCCGATGTTGTTCCTCTCCGGTAATTTAATCCGGCTTTTTAAGGAACCCATCCAGCATTCGGCAAGCCATCGTCTGCCACTCTTCTGAACATTATGATTGACTTGTTTATGGCAGACGTCCACAATCTCCCCAATAACCCGATTACCCAGTCCATCCATCCATCACAATAGCCTGGTTTTATTTCTTTCATTTTTCTTTACAATAGTCTCTACACCTCGCGGATAATAAAAAATATCTATCTATGTAATGTATTGTATTATGTATATCAGTTATCTCGTACCCATAACACAAGCTCTGCTTACCATGGGGCTAGATAATGCTGTGTGAATTGTCCAGCATTATTTATTTATTTATTTTTATTTATACCATCATTGGGTGTATCATATTGTGCACCCGAGGATGATACCCGCTATGTGTAGCCATCGCCTTTAGATTAACTTCTCAAAGGGCCTCTGTGCTGTTGGCTTCGGCCCCACGCAAGCCTTCCAAAGGACCGGGTCACTTTATGGCCCGAGATTATGGTAATGAGAGACATAATAATACCAAAAGAAAAATAAAATAAAACTTACAGCGCCAGTTTTGTTGCGCTGTGCCCGTCACTCCAAGGATTGTAATCACTGAAAAAAAAACAAACATCTGTCAATAAAAACATTGACATTATCTCACTTATATTGCACTATTGACCCCATGTCACTACATAGTATAAAACAAAGTCGCTTCCCGCTGTCTGTCTGTCCCTATGTATGCTTAGATCTTTAAAACTACACAACGGATTTTGATGCGGTTTTCTAATAGATAGAGTGATTCAAGAGGAAGGTTTATAATACATGCATTTGCACTCGTACGAAGCCGGGGCGTGTCACTAGTAGTTTATAAAACTTCCTCTTGAATCATTTTATCAATTGCTGAAATCTGTTCAGTAGTTTAATAGTAGTTTGCGAACAGACAGCGGAAGCGAATTCATTTTATACTATATAAATAAATAAAGATAACCATATTTGTATTATAAATTCTAAGTAAATGGTTATCAAATTATGTAAAAATGTATTATCATCATCATCATCAGCCTATAGCAGACCACAGCTGGACATAGGCCTCCCCCAATGAGCGCCATAGCGCCCTTTCTTCAGCTTGCCGCATCCAGCATCTCCCTGCAGTCTTTCGCAGGTCGTCATCCCACCTGGTCGGAGGGCGTCACTACATTTATCGAGTCGGGGTCGAGATATGGCCGGCCCACTGCCACTTCAGTTTGCTAATTCTTAGAGCTAAGTCGATAACTTTGGTCCTCTGTCGGATGGATTCGTTACGATTAAAATATGTAAAAATGTATGTGTATGCAATATATGAATATTAATATTAATGTTAAGAAAGGATTTGACCTGCCTCACATATTGTTATTATTTTCAAAATGGCCGACTTACTTTCTCTGACGACTATTTCAATATCCTTTGTGGTGAACTTATCGTCTCCCTCTGTAACAAAAACATAGGATTTTTTAGCTTTCTGACCAAAAAATATCACAAGTGCCTCGCCCAAGCCAAAGGTGATTTTGGCAAAACCCCCCTTGGTTCTGCAAAACCAAGGGGCTATACAGGGTTAATGGTAATTCGACCAGAACTTTTTTAATATACTTTATACATATTTTAATAAACATCTCATCAATTGTAAGCTTCCATATGGATAATTATTCGTTAAATTTTCTTAGTGGTTATTAAGAATTAGATTTGAGACTATTTAAACCTGTCACATCAAATTTGGATTGGATGATTAACTTTTTAAAATTAAGTAAAAACTTAACTTTAACTTTTACATAAACTTTTAATTTTTTAGATGTAAAACGGGGTATTCCCAAAACAAAAAATACAAAAATAGAATATCTCAAAAATGGTTCACTTTTGCATAATACTTTATGGAGTCTAAATTGTTGCAAATGGCGATGGGGACACCGCCTAAAAGGGTCTGGTCTAATTACCAATAACCCTGTATTATTATGTGGTATTCGTTTCTGGAGGCGCGATCATCTTGGTCACCAATACAATAAAGATACCCTTTGAATTTGAGGCGCTTTGTGTTGGCGCAAGATATTTTTTTTCCTGTGGATTTTACAAGGAATGAAACTAACGGAAAAGACATTTGCCGCAAACCATGAACCATTTTTTATTAACTCAACAAAACGAACTTCGATTCACTGTTTTTTTTTTGCTATTTGGGAAAATAAGAGATTTTGGCCTAAAAATCAACGTTTTCTCAAATGCCCCCAAGATAAAAGGTTGTTTTTTTTACGATTTGTGGCAAATTACTTCTCTGTAGGTTTTACTCTTTGTAGAACACAGAAAAAAAAACCACAAACAAATTTAATCTCGCGCCAACAGGATACGATCCACCTTAAAAGACGAACCTAACTAGTTTGGCCTGTCAAACTACGCATAGATCTCACAAACACGAGGTCCCCGTGGTATAAAAACTCGAATTTCATAAAATTCAACATTTTTTCTTTGGTTCCATAAAAGTGAAAACACGATTGAAAAAAAAGTTAAAACAGATTTATGACCTTATAAAAAATTGCAAGTACTTACTTTGGAAGATCTTTCCCGTCTTTGTGAGGCTGCTACAAATTTGATTTTCAGTTTCTGGAAATATAATAATAGTAATTGAAATTATAACGTTCCGTGTTCAGTTAGCTGTAAAAAAAACGTTAACATTGATTTAACAGAGTATTCACAATTCTTAATTTGTCGTTCATTCGAAGTGGAATTAAAGACGCCGAATTAAAATGTCGAATATCGTTGGATCGGTTCAGTTAATGAATTCATTTCCCTTAACTTTCTTTCATTTTGTGTTTAAACGTTTTATTAGTGAAAAGTGGTGAATGAAAGACGAAAATTTACGAAAAATTTACCGACCTTAAACGAAGTGAAATCAGTGATATCAACAAATCTTTGGCGATTTCTTAAATTGGCTGGAGTTTTAGATTTTTGGAAAAAAATTTGTTGTTCTGTAATTACGCATATTTTTGTATATACCTTTTTTCTATAACATGTTTGTATAATGGCTATAAATCAATTCTTTATTATTTTTTTTAAGTTTAAAGTAATTTTTGTATTTCCTTGATAAAACCAGTGATTTTACTATTTAAAACTTTTGAAAATATTTATTTATTCAAAAATCAACATCCACAGCCCTTAAAAACTGAAATTAACATACTTAATCACTATCATGGTCAACACTAAAGTCATTTAAAATAAAAAAAATATTAGAAAACTCAAAAATCAAATCATGGTCAATATCCTGTTTTAAATGATTAGTGATTTTATTATTTCCCTGCGACACATACAGATTTTCACTTGACAGTATCATATATACATACATATCATTAGATATTGGTTAAGATTTTGTATAATTTTTTTTATTGACATTAGAAACATTAACGATTATAATAATTCCTAAGATTTTGCACGCAAGAATAGGTAGTTTATATCTGGACATATTATATATATAGAACGAAGACCTTTTATACAAACATTCATGCCAGGGTTGGCATGATTAAAACAAGTTGTTTTAAAACACGTGTTTAAAACAGTTTGAAATAAAACTATGTTTTATATTAAGAAAAAAAACAGGGTTTAAAACTACCTTTAATCGCAAATGAATGTGTATAAATACCACAGACAGGCTGTGGTATTTATACACTGCATAGGTAACTCCCCGCCAGTAAAGTCCCGCAGGGAAAGTCCCTATGTCGGCCGTCGAAAGAAAGTAATTCACTGGATTAGTGGGTACGGTACCTATTCCCCGCTCTCTCTCTAGTTCTCTACCTACCTACAACACTATATACAAGGTGTATGTAAAGTGTTTTGTATTGATTAATAATAATAATAATTTTTAATAATTAGATTAGAGGTACTGAGATATGCAACAAAAGTAAATATTTATCGTTTTGTTAATTTTTACTAATATGAATTAGGAAATAGTTTAGAAATGGATTATTTTATTATTCGCTATAATTGATTTGAAATTGATAAGTAAAAAAAAACATAAAAACACTTGTTTTAAACATTTTGAACTGTTTGTTTTATAAAATATAAAAAAAACTGTTTTTTTTCCAACCCTGATTCATGCAAATAAAGATTATGATTATATATACATTATCTGTAATGCTGTCGAAACGTCACTCACCATGCGAGTCTTCTCTATTGCATTTCTCCTTCAACAGCTTTTCAAATTGCTCCCAAACCTTAACGATCTCGTATGACTCCTTTATTTGCTTATGAGATTCGCATTTCCCTTGCAACTTCGGCCATCCGAATTTACTAACTCCGTAATCAGGCTTGCAGAAGTTTAGATCTCCTTTTATAACTGAAATCAGAAGAACACGATATAATTAAACACACGATTTTTTTTCCTCAGAATTTAATATCATCAGTCTATGTTAGTCCACAGCTGGACAATCTGGACATAGGCTTCCCCCAATGAGCGCCATAGCGCCCTGTCTTCAGCTTGACGACCTGCAGTCTTTAATATAATTTGGCTTTTTAACCAAATGTAAAATTCTACTGTTTTTTTTACTTTTTTTATGTTTGTTACCTCAATTTCGACTGAACCAATTTTGATGCTTCTTTATTTTTATTAAAAGCTTTCCGTGTGGTTCCATTTTAATTTGGTCCATTTTTGACCATGGTATCCATGAGAAAAGTTTTTGATCGATTTACATATCTATACTAATATTATAAAGAGGAAAGGTTTGATTTTTTGTTTGTTTGTTTGTAAATAGGCTCCGAAACTACTGACTACGACCGATTTGAAAAATTCTTTCACCCGTTGGGAAGCTACCTACACTATCCCCGGTGAACATAGGCTATAATTATATTTTCAAAACGTTAGGGATCCGGAATAAAACCGTGCGAAGCCGGGAAGGTCTGCTAGTATATTAATAAAAATAATGTTTCATACCCTTGAAGAGTTGGGGAACAAGAGTCGTCGCGGTAGCCTTGTGGCAAAGCACTATCTTCAAGAAAGCAATGATGGCTGCAAATAATAAAAACAATTTAAACATTTATTATGAAGCATAGGTAAATCCCTAATTAAAATATGTATTGATAGATAATACTTTCTTGCACACTTAAGTTTATAATCATCATCATCAACCTTTGTTAGTCCACAGCTGGACATAGGCCTCCCCCAATGAGCGCCATAGCGTCCTGTCTTCGGCTTGACGCATCCAGCATCTATAGCTAACTGCAGTCTTTCGCAGATCGTCATCCCACCTGGTCGGAGGTAGTTTAAAAGAACAATGTCAAAAAAAACTGAAAAAACGTGTTACAATTGGCGGTCTTATCGCTCCAGAGCGATCTCTACCAGATAACCATGTCATAACCAATATAACCATGTTTATTAATTAAAATTTTGAACAATTCCATAAGTGTTTTATTAAACTGCCTAATAAAACTAATAATAAAACTGTTTACTTACTTTTTTTGTAAAGAAGACCAACTGAAAATAATAATAAACAAGTTGAAAAAAGGTTATCATTTAATTTTATCGCAATCCAACCGCAAATTTGCAGTTCATTTGCAGTTTAATTGCAATCGGCGTGACGTTCGGCGTGAGTTGACACGACTGCAATCGAACTAGCGCAGTCGGTTTGCAGTTCTATTGCAGTCGCCGTGCAGTTCACGTGAACTGCACGGCGACTGCAAATGAACAGCAATCGAACTAGCGCAGTCGGTTTGCAGTTCTATTGCAGTCGTCGTGCAGATCACGTGAACTGCACGCCGACTGCAAATGAACTGCAATCGAACTGCGCAGTTGGTTTGCAGTTCATTTGCTCTGAAATGCGGTCCGTTTGTCTAGAGCCCTAGCCATTGCAATCGAGTTATAATATTATATGTAAATACAGTGAAACAAGTAATTTGTGTAACATAGTAGGGGGGGGCACAGCTGCCTGTATTTACAGTCTTTTCAGTCTAGTTTAGGCAACTGAGGCTACACAATAGTTTGATCTGGAATCTCAATATGTACTGGAATTATTTCCAAATGTAAACTAAACTACAAATTAATTATGTTATGTGATTCTAACGATTATTAACAATAAATAAATATTTTTTTGGCCATAAAATTTTAAAATTATAATTTTATATTGGGTTAATATCTATTTTATTGTCATTAAAATGACTCAAAGTCTCTTAACACTTTGAGTTCTGAAAACGGTATGAGTTTTCTACAAGTGACTAATATGCGTAAATCCACACTAGCGCAGCGGCTGAGAAAATACAGATCTTTGTGACTCAGCAGAGCTGTAATATTTTTCGAACGAAACGCATGTGCGGCGCAACACAACCGCTGTGTAGAGCGGCAGCACGAATTTTTTAGGTAAAAAAAAGATCGCAGTCGTCGAAAAAAAACCGCAGTCAAAGTGTTAATATAATAAAGAACAAAAAAAAACGTTTCAATAGTGACAGATAGAGATAATTTACTGACCTCCTTCAATCCATCCATCGAGTATTCCTCCTATTCCACTGATCACTGAAAATATAAAAAAAAACAATAAATAAATAACACTATCACTGAGTTTTGTTAAATTATTTACTGCTATACTTACTGTAAGAAATAACTTCTACAGATGATTGTATTTCCTCTTCTTTGCTTAGCTTCTTCTTATTTGAATCTGTATAAAAAACAATAAATAAATAATGCTGGACACAATTCACACAGCATTATCTAGCCCCATGGTAAGCAGAGCTTGAGCTATGGGTACTAGATAACTGATATACATAATACAATACATTACATAGATAGATATTTTTTATTATACATAGAAAACAACCAGAACACCCGGAACAAATATCTGCGGATCGTACACACAATTGTTCCGAGGCGGGAATCGAACCCGCAACCTCCTGCGTCGCAGACGGACCTTCGCCCACCGCGCCACATCGGTCGTCTAAATAATATAATAGATAGATAATTCTTTATTGCACACTTAGATTATAAAAACAATGTAAAATAAAAACTTAAAAAACTTTATACAATTGGCGGTCTTATCGCTCAAGAGCGAGCTTTACCAAACAACCATGATACAATATACAAATCTCTTTTCAGAAGTAATAATAACCCAATCAATCAACGTTTGAACCAATATGGGAAATGGATAATCTGGTACAACTTGATATAATTATACTAATGGGAAAATAATAAAACTTTACATTATAGTTTAAACAAAACCGCTGCACCCGCTGTACCGCTAGCTTCAATACCTTTATATAACTTTTTGAATTATTAAATTCGGACATCCCATTCGAAAGATATCACGAGTTCAAAAATGTAAGTATTATAGTTTGACCGAAACCGCTGTACCGCTCCTTAGGAAAGTGCGGCGAGGTGGGGGGCGAGGAAAAAAGAGCAAGAGTACGCGTTGACGGCAGACTGATGGATCGGAGCGGCCGATACTTCCCCCCCGTCTCGCCGCTCGCATACCTCAGGCGCGGTACAGCGGTTTCGGTCAAACTATAGAAAAAAGTCGCGTGGCTCACACTCGGCTAACTATAACTATGCGATATAGGCGTCACTGGTACGGGTACGGGAAGTCAATGTTAAGAAATAAACAGCCGAAAATAAATGATAAATAATAAAAATAATAAATACCCGTGCGAAGCCGGGACGGTCCTAGTTACTTTCCGTCCTAGTATTACAAACTATCAGATTATCTAGAAGATAAAAAAGCTTGGAACGAGTTTTGCTCCAACTCAAAATCTAACAACTTACAGATAAGCAAATCATATGTACTAGACACATAAGTTATGAACATACTAATGGTTTCTTCTCACTCCTTCCACAGGTGGACAAAAAATTGAAGTGAACATCAATATAATAATGAATAGTATAAAATATGACTTGTCTAAGTGCTTATTTGTAAGCCTAAAGAAATAAACTTTAATTTCATTTCATTTCACTGATATATTGAACTTATGGAAAAAATACTTACAGATTTTGGGGATTTCTGAGAACCATTCGATGGCTTTCCCCGTCTTTTCCTTGTTCAATGTGTTGCACATCATTTCTGGGCGAGATAAATATTAAAAATTAATAAAAAATAAAATGGAAGGAAGATCTAGGCGGATATGGCGGGATGAGCTCGACCTATACAACAAAGAGTGGGCTCTCCTTGCTGAGGACCGAGATGAGTGGAAGAAGGGGAGGGAGGCCTTTGCTCTGCAGTGGGACACTCCGGGCTAATATAATAATAATATATCAAAAAACTCACGGAATCGATTTTGAATTTAAAAAAGGTTTGTATATATTTTTTACAGAAAAAAAACTTACCAAAATCAGAAGAAGTTGTGACTCGGCGACGCTAAAACAAAAAATACATTATCATTATATACATACACTGCCGGCCAAAAGTTTGAGACCGCTTGTAAAAATCTTTGTTGCCATCAAAATATTTTAAAAGTACACATGATAAAGTGCTAATTTGAACACCTGCGTATTCTTTTGTTATTAAAGTAATTCTAGAATTCATTATTTTTGTATATTTTCAAGTAATCGTCCTAAAAAGGTCCATTGTTTCAAAACATCAAAAAGTGCTTCGCAAGGACCAGGTGGTAGAGTCAGTGTGATATTTGTATGACCTGCTCATTGCTAATAATTTTGGTTTTATTTCGCGTTAACCGAAATTAAGGATTATTTTAGCTTCCTAAAACAGTTTTATTACCTGAGTTTTCATGGATTTAATCTTACTTTATCTTTGTTAGTCTGAGCTCTTCGTTGTAACAGTGAAGAAATCTTTAAATGGGATAAATGCGCGAAATCAGCAGTGAAACTCGTTCTCCATAGTTGTTTCACACGGCGAAGGCAAATCTGAACGTGCGATTGCCTCTCAACTTAAGTTGTCCAAGACTTTTGTTCATAACACAGTAACCCGATACAAGGAGACTAGCAGTAATCAAGATCATTCGCGATCGGGAAGGCCGTGAGCTACCTCTTCTAGTAAGGATAATTTCATCGTCGTTACCAGCAAGCGGAATAGACGCCTAACAGCACCAGAAATCCGCGCAGAAGTGAACAAATCCCATCTAAACCTGTGTCATTGACTACAGTAAAAAGACGATTGAGAGATGCTAAATTATTCGGTCGCGTCGCCGTCCGAAAACCACCATTAAGACCACAAAACAAAAAGAAACGAATGCAGTGGCCTTTACCCATCGAGACTGGACTGAACGAGACTTTAAAAAAGTTCTTCGGACAGATGAATCCGAATTTGACATATTTGGTACAAAACGACGAATTTTTGTAAAACGTAGCGCCGAAGAAAAGATGATGCCAGACTGTGTGGTGCCAACAGTCAAGCATGGTGGTGGTTCCATTATGGTCTGGGGATGCTTCTCGTGCCATGGAATCGGTTATTTGGTACGAGTCGAAGGAATCATGAAAAAGGAGCATTATAAACGAATACTACAGCAAAATGCCATTCCGTCTGGTTTAAGATTAATTGGGAATGGATTTTTTTTCCACCAAGATAATGATCCAAAACACAGTTCGATATTATGCAGGGCTATTTAGAACATAAAGAAATAGAAGGGGTGTTAAAAAATATGGTGTGGGCCCTCTCAGAGCCCCGACCTCAACCCAATTGAGCTTTTGTGGGAAGAGCTTGATAGAAATGTGCGCAATCGTTGTCTCTCCTCGCAAGAAGATATGTGACAGGCTTTACATGAAAGCTGGAACAATATTTCATAATATACAATCGACAAATTTATTGCTCGTATGCTGCGACTAGTGAAAAACGTTTTAAAATGCAAGTGAGGGTTTTTTGACGAAAAACCTGTTTAAAATATGAACACCCCTTTGAATGTAAATAAGTGATTTGTCTTGTTTTTTTTTTTTTTTTTTTTATGTATGTGTAATGGTAAATAAGTATTTTAATAAATAATTAAACCTCTTGATTTGTCTTTTGAGTTTTATTTCATTTTCCAACTTTCATATAGGTGGTCTCAAACTTTTGGCCGGCAGTGTATATTACTTCTGCCCTATATTATTATTTAAGCACTATATTATTTAATTATTAAGCTATATTATTGAAGCACTTCCACTTCTATAACCTAACCTCTTCCATGGTTTGCTGGAAGATAATTATTTTTAGGGTTAAGCTCGCCTTTGTTATTAATTTTCTAGTACGATGTTATGTATATTTTTTATCGTGCAAGAAGAATCACTACACAGTAAAACAAGTCGCTTCCCGCTGTCTGTCTGTCCCTATGTATGCTTAGATCTTTAAAACTACGCAACGGATTTTGATGTGTTTTTTTTTAATAGATACAGTGATTCAAGAGGAAGGCTTATAGACTAGTAGCAGCACCCCCGTGGAAATCTATATGTCAAATGGTTTAAACGATAAAACGTCCTATGTCCGTCTCCTGGTTCTAAGCTACCTGCCCACCAATTTTCAGCCAAATCTGTTCAGCCGTTCTTGATTTATAAATAGTATAATTAACACGACTTTATTTTATATATAATTATGTATGTATAGATTTGAAACATAGATTTCCACGAGGGTGAAGCCGCGTAGACAGGCCATGCTGAAGACAGGGCGCTATGCCGGTCATTGGGGGAGGCCTATGTCCAGCAGTGGGGTGTCGTGGTCGGATAACCTCCTCGTGAGCCCGTACTGTTACCGGTCCCTTGGGGATACGTCCCTGGGGAACGGTAGCAGGTGGCGGGCCGGTGCACCCTGGTTCCCACCGCTAATAATGTCCCTCACCGGAGATTGTTAGCGGTGGCCAATAATCCGACAAACCAATCTAAGGTGTTATCCGTACCGTGCTGAGAGATGAATGGCTGATGGTTGTATTCAGTTTCGAACGGTGGCTCTCCGAAACCAGGGCGAATCGGAGTAGTATTCCAGCCCACCCGTGGGCATGCGGGGCTCTGCTGGCGGGTAGTTTTATTTCCCTAGCTACTCGTGGGATTTGTATGGACTGTAATAACCCTAAAAACAGATCTTCTCCTTCCAGAGAACCCTTCTCTCCTTCTGGAGAACCCTCTTCTCCCATCTCGGGAGAAACCAACAATAGGATGGAGGAGGCCCTACTGGCCTCTCCGGAGCCTATGGTTACGGCGCCTTGCTTTGCAGATGACCGTACAGAGGTCGGCGGCTCCGAAGCTGCGGCCCCTGCCACGGCAACGTCTCCAGGTAAGAGGACCCGTAAATTGAGCGGAGCAGCCCGGAAGCGGCTCCGAAGGCTAATGGCTGCCAATCTAAGCTTCGAAGAAGCTCGTCCGTTGGCGACCAAGCCTTGGAGCCAAATTCCGAAGCTTAACGCTCCTCCAGATCCAAAGTCTGCCAAAAGATTGAGATCGGAGGAAAATTCACCCGGGGAGCAACCTAAAAAGGCCCCAAGGCTGGAGTTGTCCCAGGAGACAGATCCGATCGTCCGACCAAGCTTCAAGCAGGTCACGGAGGCGAAGCGTGTAGGCATACGCGCCGCCGCCTCCATGAGTGACGAGCAGATGAGGCTGGTCCGTCGTTCCCTGTCCCTGGCGATAATGAAAACAGCGGATAGTGCTGGGAAGGGGCCTAAGTTTGCCAGTTTCGCACACAAACCTGGGTGGATACTGGTTACCTGCGTGAACCAGGAGAGCCAAGACTGGCTCACCAACGAGGTCCCCAGAATCAAGCCATGGGCCGGGGCAAAACTCTCGGTGATTCCAGAGAGTGAATTGCCCAAGGCAGTAGTGGCTGTCACGTTTGTGCCCAGTATTGAGGCGGAGTCGGTTGACGAAGTCGTCCAACTACTTAGGGCACAAAACGAGGGGCTTCGTCCAGAGCTTTGGAAGGTGCTACACAGCAGGTCAGAGGGGAACGGGTTCGTCATAACCTTCGCCCTAGACGACCTGTCTGTGGAAGCCCTTAAAGCCGCCGACTTTCAGGCTACCCTGGGTTTCAGGAAAATAGCCTTCAAGATCAAAGGCGGCCCTGAGACAAAGCAGACGCACGAGGAGAGAGGCCCACAACCGTCCACGTCCAGTGGAGCGGGCACATCTGGGCGAAGCACAGGAGGACCAAGGCCGCGACCTGTCGTGGCAGGGCCCTCCAATGTAACGCCTCAGAACAGCCTAAATCCGCTGAGACGAGGACAAGGAGGTCCCCGAGGAGGTGGAGCGGGTGACAGGCTGACCGGAGCTAGTCGAGGACGCGGAGCGCGCCCGAAGCTAGCTGGGTCTAAGCCTCGTTACCAGCGGGGAAACCTATAATGGCTACCCAGGCGGGGACGGCGAGGATCCTCCAGGCAAACCTTCACCATGCCGCGGCAGCATCCGCGGTAATGGAGGTTTGTCTGTCGGAAGGACAAGCTAGCCTCGCCTTGATCCAGGAGCCTTGGGTAGCCAATACTCAGGTTCTGGGACTAGACGCTGCCGGTAAGATATTAGCAAACAACAATGGCACAAGGCCCAGAGCATGTATAATCTTTAACAAATATGTTAACTTTTTGCCTATTACAGAGGTATGTAATGACGACCTGGTGGCCGCTTTTGTCGACCTCAAAGGATGGAGTGGGACGAGGGCAATCATATGCTCGGCGTACCTTCCCGGAGAGAGAGACAACCCAACGGGTGACCTGGCGAGAGTGGTCGACTACGCCGCCAAAAACAACGCTGAACTTCTCGTTGGATGCGACGCCAACGCACACCACTCAGCGTGGGGGAGCACGGACGTCAACTCTAGAGGTGAGTCACTTTTCGATTTTCTCCTAACTAACAATCTAACCATCCTTAACAAAGGTCGCGAACCGACCTTTGTAACCCGAGTTAGACAAGAGGTCTTGGACATAACTTTCGCCACTAACAATCTTGCCAGGCACATCAATGACTGGCATGTTAGCAGCGAAAACTCCATGTCCGACCACAAACACATCAGTTTTGAGATAAAGGCCTCCCTTGATTCTCAAATCATAACTTATAGGGACCCTAGGGCAACTGCCTGGGATGTCTTCAATGACAAACTAAGGCAAATGCTCGAAGATTGCCCTAAAAGTATTAAAACTCGCGACAGTCTTGAGATAGCGGCAGTCACTCTCTCAAAAGGCATCT
Source organism: Eupithecia abbreviata (assembly GCA_943735965.1). Classification (NCBI taxonomy): domain Eukaryota; kingdom Metazoa; phylum Arthropoda; class Insecta; order Lepidoptera; family Geometridae; genus Eupithecia; species Eupithecia abbreviata. The sequence continues at coordinate 4,294,296 of OX031004.1, read as the reverse complement.
GCAGTGCCTATGAGGAGAGCTGCCCGTTAAAATCCAAGACCACAAAGCGATCAGTCACATGGTGGAACTCTACGCTCAGCAAGTTAAGGAGTAAAACCAGGAAACTTTTCAACAAGGCTAAAAAGACTCGCTCATGGGAGGCCTACCACAAAGCCTTAACGAAATACAACATAGAGATTAGGAAGGCTAAAAGAGCATCCTGGAGGAAGCTCTGCGAGGAAGTCAAAATCCTACCTCAAAGCGCTAGACTCCACAAACTGCTCTCTAAAGCCAACACTAATCCAATAGGTCTCCTGAAGAAAGGAGATGGCACTTTCACAACAAATGAAAGTGAAACCCTAGAGTTGCTGGCTTCGACCCACTTCCCTGGTTCACGGCACAAAACATCACTTCAACCGGCTCCTGCCAACCCCTATAAGCCTCGGAATGAGGACTGGAACAGGGCGGCCCGGATTATAAGACCGAATCAGGTAAGGTGGGCCGTTAACTCTCTTAAAATTAATAAAGCATGTGGTGAGGATGAAATTCTCCCTGTTTTCTTACAGCGGGGAATCGACGTCCTCACTCCATATCTGGTAAAAATCTTCAGAGCGAGCCTCGCCTGGGGAACTGTGCCAGAACCATGGACTAATGTCAAAGTTGTCTTTATACCCAAGGCAGGAAAGAAGGACTACAGCCAGCCAAAGTCCTTCAGACCAATATGCCTTTCTTCCTTTCTTCTTAAAACAATGGAGAAAGTGGTAGACAGACACATTAGAGACGTGGCGCTTGTCGCGTCTCCCATCCACCATAGCCAACATGCCTATCGCAAGGGCAAATCCACTGAGACGGCGCTTAGTAGCCTCATCGATAGAGTGGAGAAAGCTATGGAGGACAAGGAAATCGCACTCTGTGCATTCCTTGACATTGAAGGGGCCTTTGATAACTCCCCCACATCACTGCTGGTGAATGGGCTGACAAGCAAAAATGTCGACCCAACCACCACCAGATGGGTCGAGGACATGCTCACCCGTAGGGGAGCAAAAATATCCCTTCACCAATCAAACATTGAGATAACCACGGCTAGGGGCTGTCCCCAAGGCGGAGTCCTATCGCCTGTACTATGGACCCTAGCCGTGGACCAGCTCCTGTGCAGACTGGCAGACCTCAATATCGATGCGCAAGGTTATGCAGATGACCTCGTGATCGTCGTACGAGGGTTCTGCCAATCTACCATCTCTAGCATCATGCAGCGAGCTCTCAACACTGTCAGCGACTGGTGCAGCAATAGTGGACTCTCGGTCAACGCTGACAAAACTGTGATTATACCGTTTACCAACAAGCGGTGGCTAGACAAGCTCGCAAAGCCCAAACTAAACGGTAAAATCATAACCTTTTCCACAGAAGTAAAGTACTTGGGCGTAACCATCGACCAAAAACTGACGTGGAACACACACCTAGCCAACGTCTTACATAAAGCAAAGATGGCACTAGGTGCTAGCGGCAGACTCATGGGCAACAACTGGGGTGTAAACCCCAGGATTGCCCTTTGGCTGTACACTGCCATCGTGAGGCCGATAATCACATACGCCTCTATGGCATGGTACGACAAGGCCTTTCAGTCTACCGCTATCAACAAACTAAATAGCCTACAAAGGACTGCTTGTCTTATGGCCACGGGAGCCATGTCCACCTCCCCCGGTCAGGCATTAAATGCACTGCTGGGCCTTCCTCCTCTTCACATGTATATACATAAAGAGGCAAAGACCAGCATGTATAGGGCCAGCTGCCTGGGCGGAGGCAACTGGCTCTCCCACAAACTGAGATCTTTAAAAGACTCAACTATGGAACATCCCATTCTGAGCATGACAACTGATGCCATGCTTCCACGCCATGTGTTTGAAAAGCACTACACAGTGGAACTTCCTTCCAGAGAAGATTGGCTAAATAGACAACCTCTCTGCAAGGATGGATGCCTAATCTGGTACACAGACGGCTCCAAAATGGGACCGGATGTAGGCTGTGGAGTGTACGGAGAGCGACCCAGGTTTGGCATAAGCATAAACCTGGGAAATCACGCCTCTATCTTCCAAGCAGAAATATTCGCCATCTTAGAATGCGCGGATATAAATCTGAAAAAGCGCTACTCCAACCAAACTATAGTTATCAACTCTGACAGCCAGGCGGCACTCCTAGCGTTGGACTCGAAGGTCATCACGTCCAAGCTAGTTGAGGACTGTCTGTCACGACTTAACGTTCTGGGCTCGAATAACAGAGTCCTCTTAAGATGGGTTCCGGGGCACGCAGGAATCAACGGCAATGAATGTGCCGACGAACTTGCGCGCTCCGGAGCCAAGGGGACTCAGCTGGGACCCGAGCCGTTCTGTAGCATACCCAAAAGCTTGGCGCACAGAACACTCCTGGGATCCTGCCTCGAGGAATCGCACAAGCTTTGGAGAAACTCCTCGGGCATGGATCATTCAAAATCTCTGATAAAAGCCTTCGATAGTCGGTATACCAACCGAATCCTAGCGCTAAGCAGAGGTAACCTTCGCATCATGACAAGAGCCCTAACTGGACACTGTCGCCTTAACAAGCACATGTTCAAACTAGGGCTAAGCGACACACAATCCTGCAGATTTTGTGAGGAGGCGGATGAAACGCCCCTCCATCTGCTAAGTGAGTGTGGAGCACTGATGCACAAACGCAGCATCCATCTGGGCAAGCATTTGCATAGCCCAGACGAGCTGAAAGACATCACCCCGAAGAAAATCCTACAGTTCCTAGCAGCTGCAAGGGTTAGTGGCGAACTATGAACGCCACGGCTTCGGGACTGATGTAAAAGTGGCGATCACAATAGGCCTATCATGGCCGCAGTGATACGAAAGCCACCCCAAAGCAAATAAAAAAAAAAATAAAAAAATGTCCAGCAGTGGACTGCTATAGGCTGATGATAATGATGATGAGCCAGGCCACAAAACTTACTTTTGTCCTTAATATACGGGTTCTTTGCGTGATCTTCCTAGTTATTTGAACCGATGGTAGACTGATGATGGCGCCATTGAAGTTATGTGGTTTTATGAGTGCTAATGTGGTCTTGGCATCTTTGACGATATCGTCAAATTTGCTGAACTTCAGGAATACGGCCATGTTACGGAAGACGCTGCTAAACTCTGTAAATATATTTTACATAGTAATTCCTATTTGTTTCTATTCTTTGCTAGTATTTTTGTTTGTTAATGAGATTCATTAAAAATTTACTGGATACAATACAATACAAAAATAATTTATTGTACACCATAATCAAATTAATCATTACAAAAATACATTATATGCGACATGTACAATGGGCGGCCTTATCGCTTAGAAGCGATCTCTTCCAGGCAACCTTTGGATGGAAAGAATTATATGAATTTAAGAAAAGGCAGGCGGTGTACCACAGTTTATCTTAATAAGAATACTAAAAAACAAATAATAAATATTACAAATTCCAAAATAAATAATACACTACTTAAATACATAAATAAATAAATACTAAGATATTTTACATGATGATCCTGAAGTTCTACATTTGCAAGATTGTTAATGAAATTCTAGAAAGTTCTTTACAAAATTTCATCAAAACACTATATAAATATTCCATTCATGATAATTCAAATAATTTTATTTTATTACTTTTCTGCTTCATAAAAAGGTGTTTTCAATAAATTGCTACACATAACTAAAGTCATTTAAAACGGGATATTTACCATGATTAGATTTTTGAGTTATCCAATATTTCGGCACAGTTTCATGCGCCATATTGTGAAATATTGGATAACTCAAAAATCTAATCAAGGTAAATATCCCGTTTTAAATGACTTTAGTGTTGATAACCATGATATTTTCAGAAGTTTTATTGCTACACATAAATTCGTCCAACTATAGTTTTTATAGTAAAACCGACAGACCTCATAAAATAGTCATTATCTACGCCCCGCGGTTTCACCCGCGTGGTGATAGATATTTTGGATAATATTCAATATATCTATATAAATTGTGGCCTATGTGTTATTCTGATATATCTGTATAAGCTATATTATTGTAAAGTTTCATTAAAATCCATTCAGTAGTTTTTACGTGAAAGAGTAACAAACATCCATCAAACATCCATCCTTACAAACTTTCGCGTTAATAATATTAGTAGGATATTTTATAATTTTAAAAGGATTTTTTCAAAACAGCTAATCAGTATATAAAAAAAGGAAAGGACAAATAGTAACTTTAAATAAACATACAAATAGTAGGTAAAAGTGTCGATCACAATAAATATCATGGCCGCTGTGATACGAAAGCCAACCCAAAGCAAATAAAATAAAATAAAAAATAGTAAAAAAATAATTACCGTCAACTAGCTTTCCTCCAACTGAAATAAAAAAAAAACATTTTAAAAGTGACTATAGGAGTCCAGTGCACAAAATAATGTTATTGATTTAAAACTCACGCTTGGCATCTTTGCAACCTGCACCCATGCTTCCAAGAAATATGAACACTGTAAAAAAACATTTTTAGTACCTATAATTATATCAACTAAAAAACTGTATAATAATTAAAGTCATTTAAAACGGGATATTTATCATGATTTGATTTTTGAGTTATCGTGATCATGGCGCATACAACTGTGCCGAAATATTGTATAACTCAAAAATCTAATCATGGTAAATATCCCGTTTTAAATGACTTTAGTAATAATAACCATGATAGTATCAAAAATTTTATTGTATAAAAATTAACTGCGTTTTTAATAAAAATTGTTGTTTAAAATACATTGTTTAACACTCATTGTCTATGACGCATTCTCTCGCTCCTGTAACTGCGGGATGTGCTCCTTTGCGTCGCACCGCAGTGGCTGGGCAGTGAATGCATTAACTGATAGTTGTTGTGATGGGAATTTACAATAGATACAAAAATGAGTTTATTTCTACTTTAGGTTAAAATTTAAAATCTACTTAAGGCTAAATTTAAACCTAAAGTAGTTTTTTTTATCTGAGAAGCAAGTTTTTTTAGGTTGAAGCGGCGCGTGACCCGAGAGCTGGAGTGTATCTGGCGCAGCGCATCAGCATTGCCATACAGCGGGGCAATGCAGCCAGCGTCGCGGGGACGCGCGTCGACTATGTTTTGCATTAGCTGAATTCTTTCAATTGTAAATACAAATTCTAATTTGTTTCTATTATTTGATTGTAACTTTCTTTGTTAATATAGAGATCATTTATTTCTATTCTTTTAATGTAATTTTTCTTTGTTTTTAAGTATTAAAACGGAAATGAGTTTATGTACATATAAACTACTCAAAACAGCCTCGCTGCTGCGCAGAACATGGAGCAGTACCAACACCATCCTGCAGGTTGTGGCAGCAAGTTTGCCTCGCACATCATGCAGTCTTTCAATAGAGTCCTCACATCATAATAATTGTAACAATCTAATTTTAATGTACCTAAAATGGTCGCATCAAAGGGTAATACTGAAAATCAGTGCATTGCTCTTAGAGCAAAGCTTTTCGCTGAGCTATTGCCTTTTTGACAGGCTGCAGCACGCACACAATTTTTAAATTTCCACTTTTTATTTTTTTTATATTATTACTTATTGTTTACTATTACTTTTACTATTGTTACCTTTATATCATGTGTTGCAGTGTCGAATAAATGCATTATCTATCTATCTACTTATTCTAAGGTCTTATTCTTTCTTAAATTGTATTTTTTTATGTCTGTGGACAATTTATGTCTGAATAAAGAAACTTTTTTTTTTTAAACAAAATAGTATTTCAAAACTAGCGGACCTTCCCGGCTTCGCACGATTTTAGTACGGATCCCTAACTTTTTAGAAAATATAATATAGCTTATGTTCACCACGGATAGTGTAGCTTCCCAATGGTGAAAGAATTTTTCAAATCTGTCCAGTAGTTTCGGAGCCTATTCATTACAAACAAACAAACAAACAAAAAATAAAACCTTCTCTCTTTATAATATTAGTATAGATTAAACTTGAAACAAATTGTACGTACTTCTTATTATTTTAATTTAAACAAGATTTTACTGGATGGGGCCGTATTTTGTTTTGAGTTGTTTATTTATGATTTGCCAAAGACTTACGTTTCTTGATTACATCTTCAACGTCCTGTTTAGTCCATGATCCGGCTCCCTCTATAGAAATTAGGCAAATAAATAATTGTTAAAAATAGTTAATCATTAGTCACTACATAGTATAAAACAAAGTCGCTTCCCGCCGTCTGTCTGTCCCTATGTATGCTTAGATCTTTAAAACTACGCAACGGATTTTGATGCGGTTTTTTAATAGATAGAGTGATTCAAGAGAAAGGTTTACAAAACTATTTAACACATAGATATCCCGAGGCGGGAATTTAACCCGTAGGTAATCTCCTGTGTGACATTCGCCCACCGCGCCACAGAAGTCGTCCTTGCTAGCATCTTAAATCCTATCATTATATCACTAATTATTAATAATAAATTCTAATTTGCCATGTGTATTAAGTGTTATGTATTTGATTAGTCTGCGATTCGCTGATGACATAGTCTTAATGGCGGAGTCGCTTGAGGAACTGAACCAGATGCTGGACGGCCTAGCTTCAGCCTCCCGATGTATCGGTCTTGGCATGAATTTGGATAAAACCAAAGTCATGATCAATGGTCACATTGATCCAAGGCCGGTGGTCGTACATGGTCACCTTCTCGAAACTGTTTCCGAGTACACTTACCTTGGGCAGATTCTGCAGTTGGGTAAAAACAGTTTCGAGAAGGAGGCCAAAAGGAGGATCCAGCTGGGCTGGGCAGCATTTGGGAAACTACGTCAAGTCTTCACGTCATCCATACCGCAATGCTTGAAAACTAAAGTTTTCAATCAGTGCGTCCTACCCGTTATGACCTACGTAGCTGAGACGTGGACGCTCACGATAGGGCTGGTCCACCAGTTCAAAGTCGCTCAGCGAGCTATGGAAAGAGCTATGCTCGGAGTTTCTCTGAAGGATAGGATTCGTAACGAATACATCCGACAGAGAACCAAGGTTATCGACATAGCTCAAAGAATTAGCAAGCTGAAGTGGCAGTGGGCCGGCCATATCTCGCGAAGAACCGACGGCCGATGGGGCAAACGTGTTCTTGAGTGGAGACCACGACTCGGTAAACGTAGTGTAGGACGCCCTCCGACCAGGTGGGATGACGACCTGCGAAAGACTGCAGGTAGATGCTGGATGCGGCAAGCTGAAGACAGGGCGCTATGGCGCTCATTGGGGGAGGCCTATGTCCAGCAGTGGACTGCTATAGGCTGATGATGATGATGATGATGATGATGATTTGATTAGTATATTTGTACTAAATTTTGCTTGTATATGATTATTATCTTATCATTATGATCTCGGGCCATAAATTGACCCGGTCCTTTGGAAGGCGTGCGTGGGACCGAAGCCAACAGCACAGAGGCCCTTTGAGAAGTTAATCTAAACGCGATGGCTACTCATAGCGGGTATCATCCTCGGGTGCACGATATGATACACCTAAAGATGGTATCCGCCAGGTGTAGAGACTATTGCAAAGAAAAATTAAAGAAATAAAACCAGGCTATTGTGATGGATGGGTGGACTGGGTAATCGGGCTATAGGGGAGATTGCAGACGTCTGCCATAAACAAGTCAATCATAATGTTAAGAGTAGCATACGATGGCTTGCCGAATGCTGGATGGGTTCCTTAAAAAGCCGGCGTAAATTACCGGAGAGGAACAACATCGGCGCAAACGACTGAGGGGTGTCGAGAGGTCCCGATTTCACCATCGCGAAGACTGCTCGTGAGCGGGTTTCCTCGCTATTTACGCCATTAGACACTTCCACCCCCGAGTTTACATCCTAAGATGCATCTCTCGCGACTCCACTCAGACCGGCCAATGAAGGCAAGCAAGAGGTAAGGATCTGGTTCTCTTGGGATGCCACTCCGCAAGTGGAGATGAGAACCAGGAACTTCCCCGAGAGCACTCGGTACCCGTGGTGTCGCTACTCACCAACAGCTCGCCAGAAGCTGCCCTGCGGCCCTTATCTATTTTATTGTTAGATAAATAGGTTTTTTCCAATTAATTGTGCATACTCAAAAACACTTACTTTGGTAGATTCTTGCCAAATCCAGATATTGGTCCCTTACAGCTATCTCAGATTCTGAAATGAATAAACATAGATTATTGTAATAAGTTTTTGGCCCTTTTTAGTAGATGTAAATGTACGACGACCTCGGTGGCGCGGTGGGCGAAGAAGGTCTGCCTGCGACGCAGGAGGTGGCGGTTTCGATTCCCGCCTCGGGACAATTGTGTGCACGATCTGCAGATATTTGTTCCGGGGTTCTGGTCGTTATGTATGTATAATAAAAAATATCTATCTACATTATGTAATGTATTGTATTAAGTATATCAGTCATCTAGTACCCATAAAACAAGCTCTGCTTAGCTTGGGGCTAGATGCTGTGTGGATTATCCAGCATTGTTTTTTTATAATAAAATAATATTTAAAAAAAAACTTTAAAAAAAGTGAAATAAGTGCAATATAGAAGGTGTTGTAAGCTTTGTAAGGTGTATTCATTTCAAAGTTTACGGCATAGATTTTGAAAATAATTGGAAAATATATACAATACATGTATTAATCTTAAAATTATTTTCATTTTTGACCTTTTATTCAATTTTATATTGTCAATATTTTTTATTTTGTTTTGAGTGAATTAAATGTTGTTTAATATTCATGATTATCACAAGAAATATTCTATAAAAATTTAAATTACTAAAAATGAGTTAACATAAAATTAAGAATTAAATATAAGCAACATTAACTTATAAAGATTAAAAAATTTACAAAAAATGTTTGTGACATGTAACCTTATTTATTTATACTTTTTGCACGAAAAACATAACACAAAGCTTATTCTAGAAAATTTAAACAAAGGCGAACTTAACCCTAAAAAGAGTTCTCTTCCAGCAAACCTTAACCTTATTATTTTTAGGGTTCGTATAAGGGATGATGACCTGCGAAAGACTGCAGGTAGATGCTGGATGCGGCAAGATGAAGACAGGGCGCTATGGCGCTCATTAGAGAAGGCCTATATCCAGCAGTGGACTAACATAGGTTGCTGATGAACTTGAACTTAAGATTACCTGTCAAATTAACAGTAGTAGTCAAACTCAAATGTCCGTACTCTGGCTCGAACATCGTCCCATAGTCATTCTGGCTCTCAGTATTGACTATATTCACGAAATCTTGAACTCAAAGTTAAAAAAGCTTTCGGGGCCGATCATGGGGATCGCTGTATGTGGTTAGGGAAGGCCTATGTCCAGCTGTGGACTATAGGTTGATAATGTTGATGATACTAACCATGGGCACCCTTAAGACCCTCGAACAGTGCTTTTGCATCAGCGAGGATATTATTAAGTTTATATTCTTGTGTTATTTCTTTCGGGTTGTTCTTGCCAGTGAATGGCGCCCAGCCATATTTGGAACCGTAGTTATTCTTGCAAACTTGAAGGTCAAGTCCTGTAAAAAAATGATATAAAGTCAAAACACAGATAACGCTATATAGTATACACTTACGACGTACAGCGCCATCCGCGTCCAGTACAATAATGCGCTGAGAGCGGTCTTGGGGCTGCCCCGCTACTGCAGCGGCTCAGGGATGTTTGCGGCGGCGCGAGTCGACTGTTTTCATACCACCATGCGCAAGCGCGCCGCCTCCCTGGTGCCTCGCAGGTTGCGGGCCAGCTCCAATACCGTTCTGGCAATGATAGCTGGGAGAGTGGACTGCCAATGATAGCTGGGAGGGTGGACTGGCAATGATAGCTGGGAGGGTGGACTGCCAATGATAGCTGGAAGTGTGGTCTGCCAATGATAGCTGGGAGGGTGGACTGCCCGTACACCAGGCACTGTTGTGAGCGCCATCTTCCCAGCAATCCTTTTAGTTTTTAAAGATTGTCTTGTATATTTGCTAATATGAGTGTAAATGCTTGAAATAAATACTTTTGTTTTTGTGTATTTATTTATTTATAACATGCTGAGCAACATGCTGAGTTGACACCTTTTTGACTCGACACCAAATGATTTGCGGGGCAGGTTGCGGATGTTATTGGTTGGGTACCTAGTTTTTTATCTTTTAATCATTAATTTTTGAACTTTGAAATAATTTGGGGATATTTTGTTTTCTCTTTGTTTTGTATTTTTAAGTATATAACTGTTTCACCTCTATTATTTTAGTAATAAGTTTCTGCCTAGTTCTTAGTTATCCTTTATGTTTTTAAAATGTACCATTTGTAATGTGTCGTGTCAAATAAACCTTTTCATTTCATTTAATTTATTTATTTCACATAAAATAATATTATAAAGAGGAAAGGTTTGATTTTTTGTTTGTTTGTAATGAATAGGCTCCGAAACTACTGGACCGATTTGAAAAATTCTTTCACCGTTGGGAAGCTACACTATCCCCGGTGAACATAGGCTATATTATATTTTCAAAAAGTTAGGGATCCGTACTAAAACCGTGCGAAGCCGGGAAGGTGCGCTAGATTCACATAAAATAATATGAATATTAATATATTGAAGGATATTTTACCTTTCAAGTCGATTCCGATACGTTGTCTGGTTGGCTCGTGGCAGAGGCAAGTCCTCATGAAGCCCTTGTAAACTGAAAAAAAATAATCGTAAGTTAGCATGTAAGTACTAGTTTCTGCCCGCGGCTTCACACTTCTCTCAGCACACACCGGGACACCGAGGACGACTAGGGAGGCATGCACCGGCATCAGCGAGCTGCTGGCCTTCCTGGAGGACATCGGGAGGTTAGACTAGCAACCCGCCCACCCGACACGCAAAAAAGGCCCACCGGCGGCCAAGTTGCGGAAACCAGTCCAGAAACAAATAACATACAAAACATACAAATTTAGAAATGTGAAATTTGAATTTAACGCGGCTGAAACCGCGGGAAACAGCTAGTTATTATATAAATATGTATAAGTAACTTTGTTTTTTACTTAAAAATAAATACTTTATAAATGTTACAAATATCAAACTAAATAATATGTTTATTTTAATTCTTATTTTTAATATCATCATCATTCGAGCTTTGATTTTATTATGTAAATAATAAATGTTTATTAATGTTAATGAATAAATAATACATTTTAATGTAATAATAAATAATACATTTTAATGTAATAATAAATAAAAAATAATAAGTGTTTACTAAAAAACTGATTAACTTCGAAGTTTAATACCTACCATAGGTTTACCTTTATGAGAGACAGATTAATGTTTTTTTTTTATTATAAAGTAGGTACTTACTGGCTAGTAGTTTGACGCCGGCTGAAAATAAAAAAATAAACATAAATTGTAATTATAAAATACGTAAGAAATTAGTTATAAAACTAATGTAAAAAAAAAATGCTGAACAATCCACACAGCATTATCTAGCCGCATGGTAAGCAAAGCTTGTGTTATGGGTACTAAATAACTGATATACATAATACAATACATTACATAGATAGATATTTTTTATCATACATAGAAAACGACCAGAACACCCGGAACAAATATCAGCAGATTGTACACACAATTGTTCCGAGGCGGGAATCGAACCCGCAACCTCATGCGTCGCAGGCGGACCTTCGCCCACCGCGCCACATCGGTCGTCTTATAATGTAGGTTTTTATTGTTATTACGCAGTGATAAAATAATGCTTGACAATATCCACACAGCATCTAGCCCCAAGCTGAAAAATCTAAGTTATATTATTCTATTTTTATTTATGTTTATTGTGTGACATTATTGTTAATTTGCATGTGCATTATTATGGATCGTGAATCTGACAATAAATTAGTTAATAATAAAAATAAATAAATAAAATAAAAAATAAAATGTTTTTATTTCAGTCACAGATCCATATTATGGTTAGTTAGTACAACTTATATTATGTTGGTAGGCAGAGCAGGTTATAATGACATTGATTTGCTATTGATAATGCAACATTGACTCGATTTTATACATTCAATTTTTTATTACCATTTATTATTTTAATAATAACAATTATTCATTTATTATCTCTATAATATGAGACTGATTCGAATGCTATTTCAGCATTGTTCAAATACAGTGGCTCAACATTGGACTGTCCGATTTATACTCAATACTCTATACTCAATGATTTATTGCTTACATGTGTACAAAAGTTCTTAAAAAATATATATATGTCCAACATGCACCCTGCAAGGGTATTGCAACAGAAATTTAAAGTTAAATGCTAGGCTATATACAATAAAATTAATAATATGCTTAATTTACCATTTCAAGTTAAAATTATAAACCAATTATATTATATCTAATCACTCATCACATTAAAAGAAACAAGATTATACCTTATACTAAAAGCGTAATACCTACTAAAACTAAAACTACTACATAACAAAACAGGGCTAGAGAACAAGGAACATCAATTAATTGTAGGTATCTATATTTCAAAATATTTTTCGAGGCTATAAAAGCATTTTTCTCGTAAAACATGCTTCAATTTGCTTTTAAATTGGTGCAAATTATCTTCTTCTCGAATTTATCGGACAATGGAGCTTAGGAAAGCAAAGCAGGGTACCTACTATATACTGAGATACGACTAAAGATAAGGTATATACTGAGATACGACTAAAGATAAGGGAATAAGAGGTTACTAATACCGAGAATAAAGGTCTAAATCTATTATTATATTGTTTTTACATACCTCCTTTAACCCAGGCATCTAGAAAACCACTGGTTCCAATGGCAACTGCAAATAAAAAACAATATTTAATTAATATGGATAATTCACAGCATCAAAGAAAAAATTACATAATAATTTAATTCAATTTAATTGAATTATAATCAAATTAAATTATTGAACATTGTTAAAAAAAATAAGAAAACTTTAATTATTGAGCATTATTAAATACTAGCGGACCTTCCCGGCTCCGCACGGTTTTAGTACGGATCCTTAACTTTTTTGAAAATATAATATAGCCTATGTTCACCGGGGATAGTGTAGCTTCCCAATAGTGAAATAATTTTTCAAATCGGTGGAGTAGTTTCGGAGCCTATTCATTACAAACAAACAAACAAAAAATCAAACCTTTCCTCTTTATAATATTAGTATAGAAGTATATTTATAATTGTTTGATCTCTATTTGAGTAAAGGCCTCCTCCAGACTGTGCCATTTCTTTCTATCCTTCGCTATAGCCGCCCAATTATTTTCTGTTTCCAAAATTTCATTGAACCATCTTTCAAGTGCCCCCTTTCTTCTTTTCCTTTAAGTTTTTTTTTTTTTTTTTTTAACAATGTTCAATAATTTAATTTGATTATAATTTAATTATTATGTAATTTATTCTTTGATAATAAATGGCTAAATTAAAAATTAAAATTCACAGCATCATAGCCCCGAGTTAAGCAGAGCTTGTGTTATGGGTACTAGATAACTGATATACATAATACAATACATTATATAGATAGATATTTTTATTATACATAGAAAAAGTCCATAACACCCGAGAAAAATATCAGCTGATAGTACAAATATTTGTCCCTAGGCGGGAATCGAACGAAGTGAAAATTAGGTAATTTTATATCTTTATATACTGGGAAGCGTGCGGTGACTATGACGTGAGTTTCACGCTTTTTGTTCACCCAAAAAGTACACTTAAATACACAGTTACACGTCGACTGCTGAAATCACACCGTATGTGTTTTCTACAAATGACTAATATGCGTAAATCCACACTAGCGCAGCGGCTGCGAAAATACAGATCTGTGTGACTCAGCACAACCGTAATATGTTTTTCGAACGAAACGCATGTGCGGCGCAACACAACCGCTGTGTAGAGCGGCAGCACGAATGGCTTCGGTTAAGAAAAAAGATCGCAGTCGAAAAAAGATCGCCGCAGTCGAAGTGTTAGGAAAGCGTTCAGTGCCGATGACGCGATTTCCATGATTTATGTTCACCCAAAAAGTACACATAAATACACAGTTAGGAAAGCGTTCAGTGCCGATAACGCGAGTTCCATGATTTATGTTCACCCAAAAAGTACACATAAATACACAGTTAGGAAAGCGTTCAGTGCCGATGACGCGAGTTCCATGATTTATGTTCACCCAAAAAGTACACATAAATACACAGTTAGGAAAGCGTTCAGTGGCGATGACGCGAGTTCCATGATTTATGTTCACCCAAAAAGTACACATAAATACACATTTAGGAAAGCCTTCAGTGGCGATGACGCGAGTTCCATGATTTATGTTCACCCAAAAAGTACACATAAATACACAGTTAGGAAAGCGTTCAGTGCCGATAACGCGAGTTCCATGATTTATGTTCACCCAAAAAGTACACATAAATACACAGTTAGGAAAGCGTTCAGTGCCGATGACGCGAGTTCCATGATTTATGTTCACCCAAAAAGTACACATAAATACACAGTTAGGAAAGCGTTCAGTGGCGATGACGCGAGTTCCATGATTTATGTTCACCCAAAAAGTGCTCAACGCGACTAAAGAAGTTTTCACTTCAAAATAATTGTATATCCGTAAGTAATGGGAGAAGATTACTCACGTCGAGTGAGCATTTCCAAACTGCCATCAGGAGTGAACTTCTGGTTTTTCCTTCCAGAGGCTGTAACAAAAAAAAACATTTTTATTCCAGAAGTTTCAAAACGTTGATGGTGTTCTTTCCAGACAAAATATCCTACTAATATTATAAACGCGAAAGTTTGTAAGTATGGATGGATGGTTGGATGGATCTTTGTTACTCTTTCACGTAAAAACTACTGAATGGATTTTAATGAAACTTTACAATAATATAGCTATAATTTATAAATTAAATTAATTTGTATGGTACCTCTACCTCTAAACTTATACTACCGTCATATCATTCATCCTTAGGTATTTCTATATTCAGTAATATCCGTAAGCGGAACAATACTAAACTTGGAATTGTTGTACATGTATCATCATCATCATCAGCCTATAGCAGTCCACTGCTGGACATAGGCCTCCCCCAATGAGCGCCATAGCGCCCTGTCTTCAGCTTGCCGCATCCAGCATCTACCTGCAGTCTTTCGCAGGTCGTCATCCCACCTGGTCGGAGGGCGTCCTACACTACCTTTACCGAGTCGTACATGTATAGGCTCCCTCGATACAGGCCTAGCCTAGTGAGGGCGCCATCAGAGATTACATAACATTGTATATAGGTACGTCAATACTCAATATATTTATTGTTGTCATCTCATTGGCCACTTTGATTGTTGAAATCACACGGTATGTGTTTTCTACAAGTGACTAATATGCGTAAATCCACACTAGCGCAGCGGCTGAGAAAATACAGATCTGTGTGACTCAGCACAGCTGTAATATTTTTCGAACGAAACGCATGTGCGGCGCAACACAACCGCTGTGTAGAGCGGCAGCACGAATTTTTTAGGTTAAAAAAAAGATCGCAGTCGTCGAAAAAAAACCGCAGGCAAAGTGTTAATTAGTAGGTTCTTATGTATCACAATGTGAACCCTATTGGGCGTGAACAACGAGTGGAAGGCAGACCGAGGTTGATTTTAGTAAAATATAAATATATAGGTACTAAGGTAAGTAGTACCTACTTGTCTAGTAATTTTAGTAATGATTATATTTTATTTGCCTTATCATAATGTCAGTTTTATTTATTTATTCTTATAATAATGTCAATTTTTCATTTAAAAATTCATTTATATCATAATAGCATTTGACGTCTCGACAATAACACAATGTATAACACTAAATTTCAAGTACAGTTAATTACAAATACCTTCTCACAAAGTGCTAATTATAAGATTAAGTGTATTCACTTATTAGTATTGCTGTAATAAATGATTTTATTATCTTTATCTTTTTCCTTAAATTTATAAAGATATATTGTATTTTATCCAAAATATCTACCACCACGCGGGTTAAACCGCGGGGCGCAGCTAGCCAATTATAAAACTCCATATTTCCTTTACACCTCACAGGACCCTTGAAAACGTCAGAAAATTCAAATTACATTCCCATCTCCATCCATGGCCATCTCATTATTTAGATTTTTAATTATTATGTCTCTCATTTACCATGATCTCGGGCCATAAAGTGACCCGGTCCTTTGGAAGGCTTGCGTGGGGCCGAAGCCAACAGCACAGAGGCCCTTTGAGAAGTTAATATAAAGGCAATGGCTACACAAAGCGGGTATTATCCTCGGGTGCACAATATGATACATCCAAAGATGGTATCGGCCAGGTGTAGAGACTATTGCAAAGAAAAATGAAAGAAATAAAACCAGGCTATTGTGATGGATGGATGGACTCGGTAATCGGGCTATAGGGGAGATTGCGGACGTCTGCCATAAACAAGTCAAACATAATGTTAAGAAGAGTGGCAGACAGTGGCTTGCCGAATGCTGGATGGGTTCCTTAAAAAGCCGGAGTAAATTACCGGAGAGGAACAACATCGGCGCAAACGACTGAGGGGTGTCGAGAGGTGCGGCCCCGATTTCACCATCACGAAGACTGCTCGTGAGCGGGTTTCCTCGCTATTACGCCATTAGACACTTCCACCCCCGAGTCTACATCCTAAGATTATTCGTTTATTTCAGATTACATTAAATCCATATAAAAATTAAAAACACACAAAACTTAAAAATAAACATAAAATTTAAACATTCATAGATTAGATATAGATTATTAAGTTATACAATATTAATCATAAAAGGAGAACAAAATGACATCCTAAATTTAAAATTGAACTAAAATATAAAAATTAAATTATAAGATTTAAAATAAAAATTAGGATCAGATGGAGCCCATCAGCACCCGCATCCACCTGTTTTGAATTGGGCATCAGTGACTCCCTTCAACATACCCACAATTTAACTGCTATGCATAATTTTGTTTTGTTTGTTATTTATAAGTTTCGGTTATGATAGGACTGGCGTACTTTGCAAAGTCCTTAATCACTACACGGTATAAAACAAAGTCGCTTCCTGCTGTCTGTCTGTCCATATGTATGCTTAAACCTTTAAAACTACGCAACGGATTTTGATACATGTGTTATAGTTATGGTGTATGTACTCTTATACCGCACTTAGACTCAGATTGGTACATTATGTGTAGGGATTTTGATAAGTTTTTTACAATATACATAAAGGGATTCAAGAAGAAGGTTTATAAACCATTTGACACATAGATTTCCAACAGGCGAAGCCGCAGGGCGCTGCTAGTAATAAATATGACTAATGAATATGCTATTATGACTTAAATGAATTTTTTAATGACAAATGACAATTATTAAAATACATATATAAAAGAAAATTACTTATATTATTGACTTATATAAAACGATGTGATTGAATTTAAATTTTCCGCTCTCTCTTTCTCTCTTATGTATTAAACAGAGCTTTGTAGAAACCCGGCTCACTTCCATTCCCAGTACATATCGCCGCGCCCGGCTTGGGTACCATTGTGTTTCTTATACATTACCTAGATACTAAGACCTATAAATGTACACAATGATGCAATAAAATAAATATGAATATGATAAATAGCTTATCACTTACATAAATCTTTTCCAAGCTCCTTGAAGATAATTTTGGATTGGTCACATTTGCCGTGGTTCATTCGTCGAGACAGTGCAAAGAATGGCGAACGACGCTGAAAATAGAAAGGAAAATATTTCGTGAATATTTACTTTAAAAAATAATTGCTAAGTGCATCATTCATATTCCCGTGATTAAAAAATACAACCTCATCTATACTAATATTATAAAGAGGAAAGGTTTGATTTTTTATTTGTTTGTAATGTATTGGCTCCGAAACTTTACTGATTTGAAAAATTCTTTCACCGTTGGGAAGCTACACTATCCCCGGTGAGCATAGCCTATATTAGATTTAGGGATCCGTACTAAAACCGTGGTGAGTCCAAATCCAGAGAGAGTGGAAGGTGGTCCGCTAATATAATATATACAGGTAAAAAAATTGAAACTATCATGGTTACTGACGACCTCTGTGGCGAGGTGGACGAAGGTGCACCTCCGACGCAGGATGTTGCGGATCCTAATGGTGTGCACGATCTGCAGACATTTATTGTTCCGGGTGGTCTGGTTTTTATCTATATATAATAAAAAAATATCTATTTATGTAATGTATTGTATTGTAGGTATATCAGTCATCTACCCATACGAAAAGCTCTGCTTAGCTTGGGGCTTGATGATGCTGTGTGTCGACCTTGCCGCAGCTCTTTCCGCTCTTGCGTAAGTGGTTGCCCCCCTTTATAACATCAAGTATTTGATGCTTGTATTTATGAATAAACTTGACTATTACCTTGCCATTGCTATTTCCGCTATTGGGCAGATGTTTATCCCCCATAAACCATCAAGTTTTTGATGCTTGTATGTATTTGTGTTGAATAAACTTGGGCATGGCTATTCCCACACTTGCGTCGATGGTTGCCCCCTATAAACTATCTAGTCTTTGACGCTTATGTATTTGTGATGAATAAAATTGGCTATTACCTTGCCCTGGCTCTTTCCGCTCTTGCTTCGATGGTTGCCTCCTTGTATAACATCAAGTTTATGATGCTTGTATGTACTTCTAATGAATAAACTTGACTATTACCTTGCCCTGGCACTTTCCGCTCTTGCGTAGATGGTTGCCTCCTTGTATAACATCAAGTTTATGATGCTTGTATGTACTTCTAATGAATAAACTTGACTATTACCTTGCCCTGGCTCTTTCCGCTCTTGCTTCGATGGTTGCCTCCTTGTATAACATCAAGTTTATGATGCTTGTATGTACTTCTAATGAATAAACTTGACTATTACCTTGCCCTGGCACTTTCCGCTCTTGCGTAGATGGTTGCCTCCTTGTATAACATCAAGTTTATGATGCTTGTATGTACTTCTAATGAATAAACTTGACTATTACCTTGCCCTGGCACTTTCCGCTCTTGCGTAGATGGTTGCCTCCTTGTATAACATCAAGTTTATGATGCTTGTATGTACTTCTAATGAATAAACTTCACTATTACCTTGCCCTGGCTCTTTCCGCTCTTGCGTAGATGGTTGCCTCCTTGTATAACATCAAGCTTATTATGCTTCACGGCTCCAAGTCCAAGAGAGTGATCTCTGGGAGAGACCACGCGTTGGTGTCCATGTTGTTGGTGATAAGGCAGAGCTATGGCGGACACCACCTAGAATAATGAAGTATGTAATTTATTTGATAGATTCAGTGCCTAACCTCCGCGAGAGGCTGCGGGGGGGATTTGTGAGTTTTGGGCTATGGAAGTGTTAGTATATTGCAGCAAAAGTAATGCACTGTGCTGGTATCATATTACATGGTAAATAAATATATTACCAAACGACGACGTGGTCTTTAGGTTGGCGCTCAACCATCCATCAACTGTATAACCGTTAACGCAAAATTAAACTTTAAGAAATTCAAATACGGGCTTAAAATCGTAATATTTAGAAACGTTTTATTTAAAGTGTTTAAAATTACTTTCTTCAAGTCAAGCAAATGGCTTGCGAGCTTTCTGTTAATTTTAATGTCTAATGTTAATTTAAAATTCATGTAAACATCACACATTTTTGTGTTGCGCGGCAGCGGTGTTGGATGCGTGAGTGCCAGGCTTTAGGATTTTCAAATCTTCTTTGTAAGGTCTGGTGTCACTGCGTGTGGTGGCGTCGAAAACAACATAAGGCTTTCTGTTTCTTTATAGCTTAGTAAAAATCCACCCTTAGGAAAAATTATAAGAATTTAAGTCCCAAAATTTTACAACAGAGGGATTTGGATCGTGCTACCAATTTCGCTACAAGGTCAAGTAACCGACTGGTTGAAAAACTTTAGGACATTCTATGGACTCAAGCGCCGTCTAAGGCAGTTGGCTCACTGCCGGCGAGAGAACTACTAACTATCGGCTATTTTCTCGCTCAAGAAACGTACAGTTAGATATACATAGTGTGTAAAAAAAAGAGATGCATATACAAATAGTTGATCGCTGACTGTTCACACTGCCGGCGAGAACTCGCTTCACTAGTTTGTCGGTGGGCGACAAGAGCAGGTAAATAACACTCGCTCAGCGATCAGAAAACTCACGCCGAGCGGTCATTTCTCTACAATGCGGACTGTCGTTTGACCAGGCCGCCGCCGCGAGCGAGTGATAGCCGAGCTACACAACTATCGGAACTACGTACTCGCTCCCCGCTTCACGCCGACTCGTTTCAACATTCTAGCTACTCGTTCATCGTTCCCGGTGAGACAACTGCCTTAGGAAAAATTATAAGAATTTAAGTCCCAAAATTTTACAACAGATGGATTTGGACGTGCTACCAATTTCTCTACAAGGTCAAGTAACCGACTGGTTGAAAAACTTTAGTACTTTCTACGGAGTCTTAAAATTTTGGGATACTATTCAAATTCAAAGAACACATATACGACATTATAATCTTCTTTCTATTTCTATACACCTGGTTGGTAAATATATGATTTATAAAATAAGTTCCCACTTGTTAATTTAAACAAAAAAAAAAATACAAATAACACATTTTCAAATCACACACATATTATTTTCAGTTAAATTTTCAAAATCAAAATGTTCGCTTTTATTTCGTTTTCATCTTGGCAAATTCTGGGCACTCTGCATTTTGACAACCATAGTGTTTAGGTATATTTTATTAGTGTCTTTATTAGTTTTGTTAACTTTTTTCTGTATTCTAAATTAGTTAATTTAAATGTATTGTAAACAAGAATTCTTTTATCAGACATATTACTTTAATAGCACAGAAAGGACTTAACTAAATATGTATAATTATTTTTGGTGTACCCAATTACGTAATTGGTAGTGTACATGCATATAATAATGTCCTATGTTATATTCTGGTAAAAATATATCTATTTTAGTAGTGTTTTAGGTGTTCTTTACAGCTATTCTTTGCAGCAGGCAAAGAATAGCTGTAAAGAACACCTTTATAGGTAGATGGACAGAGTTTGCCTACAATCATCTACGAGAAGGGAGATCTAGGCTAGAAATAGTAGCGACATTTCTGAATCTGGAAGCTGAGATGATATCAGTCGTCGGATGTAGTCAGCCGCGGGAGAAGAAGCCGGAAGCGCCCGCGCCGCCGCCCAGACGCGCCGTGAATACATCCTCCGTCGATGCTACTGATGATTGCAAGTTTTGCCAGAAAGGCCACCATATCCTTACAGAATGTCGCGCATTCAAACGCGCTATGCGAAAGGATAAATGGCGTTTTGTTAAAACGCACAATTTTTGTTATGGTTGTCTACAGAAAAGACACAATAAAAACAAATGGTCAAGAAGCACACACGTAAATGTCCAATTCTGCCTGCAAACCAATTTCTGTCGTCTGTCGTTTAAAAAAGTGTTTTTATTTCGATCCCCTACAAAATGTTTGTATATATACATAATTTTTTGTGTATTATTTACAGCTTTATATATACATAGATATCTATTTTACCAGAATATAACACAGGAAATTAAAACAACCGCTAGCTTTAAATTTTAAGTGGACAGACAATATTTTTCAGTAAATAAACTTAATACGCAACATAATCAGTCAGTAACAGGTTGCGAAGAAATGGAGAACAAGTCCGCGGAAGAGTTTTTTCGCAGACAGCTGTATTAAGAGTTTCTCCTCCTGTCTCGAAGTCGGTAGCATAAAATGTTCACAAATTAGCAACGAGACAAAGCAGCTTGCTCTCTGTTTGGGTACTCTTTTATTGGTGACGGTATATGTATGGTTTCACCCTACATTTGCTGTTTTGCGCACGCGGCGATTTAGGTACTCTATGTCGCACGCGCGCGATTCAATTTACTTACATTCATAATTTTTAACATTAGTACGTGACCTACTACCGCGAGAGTGACATTTAAGGAAAGATTTGCCACCTTTACCGAACTCCGTCATTTAACTTACATAATAAACTTTATCTTTGTGAATCGTGTGTTTAGTTTACGTGCTCAACTAACTGAACTACTACGTTACCAACGGTAACAATACAAAGTGAGGTGCTATAGGTAAACTGCCTACAACTACATCTCTACACATGTAAGGGTCTTCACTTAGGTCCTTACAGTATAATTTAGTGAATTTTTTGGCAATTTTAGTTTCTATTTAGTGTGGGGACTTATTAGGTAACTGCATTATAGTTTATTTAAGTCTGTGGGGTACCAAGACTCTCCGGGTTTAAAAAAAATATCATTTAGAGCGTCTAAGCGATGTGTGATAAAAAAAGCTAGTGGATATCTGGCGCAGCGCATCAGCATTGTCATACAGCGGGGCAATGCAGCCAGCGTCGCGGGGACGCGCGCCGACTGGTGTTGATTTGGATTAGTTAAGATCCCTCTAGATTGTTTGCAACAGTCTGCAGAAGCAAACAATGTACAGGTAGCTAAATTCCATATCAATGCCAATCGGAAGTGTCCTTAAGACGCTGGCTGCATTGCCCCGCTGTATGGCAATGCTGATGCGTTGTGCCAGATACTCACTATCTCTCTGGTCACAACTCTGATAAATAATTATTAACACGTTAGCTGCTATGTCAGTCACCGGTGCCTGACAGCCATGGTACTTGATCAGGCCGTGTCTGACATCGAGACATTGGATTGAAATGCTTGTAGAGAGCTGTCCTGCACGTTTAGCCTGCTTGTTTCTATTAGAATTAACTGACATGGCTACAAGGGCTAACTATATGCAACATGGCCTGTTACTTTTCTTGTTTGAACTGAAGATAATCAACATTTTCTGGGGAAAATGTTAAATTTGTTTATTACAAGAAATGCAGCAAAACGTGTTATTTACTCTTACTCTAAATTGATATTTTTTGCATTTTAAGACACTTTGATTCGATATACAATTTTGAAATTGGTCGTAATCGCGATTTATTCTGGCAGCTAACGTGTTAATATGTTTTTTTTAATAAAAAAATGTCTTACCAATAAGGCTGCCAGGATAATCTTTGAGGAAACCATTTTGGCGAAAGGCTCCTCGATTACCTATGCTTGAAACAGTCCAACTCTCCAATTTATACCAAAATTACTGTCTGTATTTGACAGTTTACCCAGATGTTTTAGTATTTACATTCAATTTTGTAGTTTGCATAGTATATTTCGTTCAGGTTAGGTTTGTCTGTGAGTTTTTTATTAATAATCAAACTAGCTGTGCCCCGCGGCTTCGCCCCGTGGAAATCTATGTGTCAAATGGTTTTTGATAAAAAGTATCCTATGTCAGACTCTAATTTCTAAGCTACCTCTCCAACAATTTTCAACTAAATCGGTTCAGCCGTTCTTGAGTTATTAATAATGTACTCGTAACTAACACGACTTTCTTTATATAATAGATATAATGTTTTTACATTTTATTCGATTTGAAAAGGTCTACAAAAATTCCATATATTATCATAGTTGCAGTTATTTTGTCCGTGTATGTAATTTATACAAATCTGATACTCTTATTATGGATGTCATTGTTAGATTTTTTTTTATTTAGCCTGATTCGTCCCACTGCTGGGCAAAGGCCTCCACCAAATCTTTCCACTCAGTGCGGTCACGCGCGAATTAACAAACTAATTATATTACAATGCCTTCCAAGAGAAACCAGGCGACAATCATATCTACCGGCTAAATAAACAAGAAAATTTGTCTCCAAACACAATTGAGCAAATATACTAAAATACCTAAATATGTAATCATGATATAGGTATTAATATTCCAGTTGGTAAATAATGCTAGCTATTTTCACACTAGCATCTGCCTAACTCTTCCCGCGGGTCTCGTAAAGGCGACTAAGGGATATACGCCGGGCGGCGCGCAGCAGGGCCTCAAATTAAAACAAAAATATACAAAAAAGTAAATAGAAACACATAACATTTTTAATACGGACTGTAAATACGGAAATTAATGAACAGTATAAAATATGACCTGTCTAAGTGCTTATTTGTAAGCTTAAAGATATGAAAACTTTTCATTTTCATAATAATAATCTTTATTTGCATGAATGTATGTATAAAAGGTCTTAATTCTAAATATGTCCAGATACAAACTACCTACTCAGGTGTGCATTAAAAATCGTTAATGTCTCGATTTTTAATAAAAATATCATACAAAATCTTAACCAATATATATAAGAAAAAATAGTACATAAAGCAATAAAATTAAAATAAATTAGTCAAACAAGTACATATGTCAATTAGTTTTAAAATTCAAATATTCTTTGACATCATAAAAACAGTTTTCTTATAACCAGTTTTTTAATTTGGTTTTAAATATGTTTAATGGCAAATCTTTTAAACTTTTTGGTAATTTATTGTAGATAGTAATGGCATGGTAGTAGGAGTTACTTTTAACGTTACGTTTTACGTATCAATAGTCAGTACCCTGAGCAAAATGCTACAGGGCCGTCATTTCTTGTTACCGCCCAGGTGGACGCCTATCCAATGCTGGAAAATTGGATTTTTGTATACCGTGTCAGAGATAGCCCTCTATACTATTACCTGACTCAGTTTGCTCCAGCATAATGTCACCCGAGATCGGATGATAGCAAAGAAGTCCGGAACTCCTGCCTCGGAGAACATGCCCGACTCGGCAACCTCATAAGAGTGGACAGTGAATATCAGAGTATATCAGTGGAGTGAATTAGGCTGTTGAGGTTGAGGATTGGCGACGACGATGCGAAGTTCATATGATTCTTAGTTGTTTCGGGTGTTCTTGTCGTTCTCTATGTATAATAAAAAAATATCTATCTATGTAATATATTGTATTATGTATATCAGTTATCTAGTACCCATAACACAAGCTCTGCTTACCATGGGGCTAGATAATGCTGTGTGAATTGTCCAGCATTATTTATTTATTTAATAACAATTAAAGTTTCAAAAGTTTCACCTCAATACATAAGAATAGAGAGTCTAATAAAGTTAATAATGTTTATGACGCATTTCGTACATTAAACAGGTGTTTAATTACAAATATGAACACTACAGAGTTAACTTGGGCGTAAGACCTTCGGCATAATTAGTACTGAGTTCATTAAGTCATAGCATCAAACTAATATTATAACAAAAGTGTAAATTTGGATGGATGGATGTTTGTTACCTCTTCGCGCCAAAACTGCGGCACGGAAAGGACTTAAATAAAACATAGGCTTTATATCTCATAACTCAGTTTCCATAGGATAGAAATAACCTTTAAAGTTTAAAGTTAGTAGTTTAAACGTTTCCATGGAAACAACGCGTGCCGAAGCCGCGTTTCTGCCCGCGCAACTCTAATAATTCTTTAGTTTAAAATATTTTTTATTAAATGTTATGAATTTTCTGGAAATTTCTAGAATTTAGAACAACAGATATGGATGCATTCGGAGATAGTGATAAGGTGTCTTTATTAAAGAAAGTTACAATCAAATAATGGACATAAATTTGAATTAGTATTTACAATTTATACAATTGAGCTAACTGCAAACAATCTACAGGTAGCTCATCCATATCAATGCCAATCGGATGCGTCGCTGGGCGCCAGCTTCGTCGTAGAGTGTCTACAACGTAGGGTCTATAACGTAGGGTCTTCGTCGTAGAGGGTCTACAAAGTTAGGTCTACGTCGTAGAGGGTCTACAACGTAAGGTCTTCGTCGTAGAGGGTCTACAACGTTAGGTCTACGTCGTAGAGGGTCTACAACGTAGGGTCTACAACGTAAGGTCTTCGTCGTAGAGGGTCTACAACGTTAGGTCTACGTCGTAGAGGGTCTACAACGTAGGGTCTTCGTCGTAGAGGGTCTACAACGTTAGGTCTACGTTGTAGAGGGTCTACAACATAGGGGTCTATGACGTAGAAGCTCTACGACTTGACTACTGCTAGTGTAAAACTGTTTAAGCTACGAGTATCAAGATCACACGAAAGTCATTTATAACGGGGTGCCGTAAATAAATAAATAATGCTGTACAATCCACACAACATCACCCCGAAGCTAAGCAGAGCTTGTGTTACTGGTGGGTGACTGATATACATAATACAATACACTACATACATATTTTTTTAATTATATATAAAAAATATACCTACGAAAAATACCCAGAACACCCGGGACTAATATTTGGGAATGAAACCCATGTGTCGGCAATATTATTATAGACTCGTTGCGCGCCAGGGTTTCACCCGCGTGGTGATAGATATTTTGGATAATATACAATATATCTTTATAAATTTTAGCCTATGTGTTATTCTGATGTATAAGCTATATTATTGTAAAGTTTCATTAAAATCCATTCGGTAGTTTTTACGTCGAAGAGTAACAAACATCCATCCATCCATACTTACAAAGTTTCGCGTTAATAATACAATACAATACAATACAAAAATACTTTATTGTACACCAGTTACAAATCATTATAAAACACATCACATGATACAAGTACAATGGGCGGCCTTATCGCTTAGAAGCGATCTCTTCCAGGCAACCTTTGGATGGAAAGAATTATGTGAATTTAAGAAAGGCAGGGGGTGTACCAAAGATAAGCTAGAATAAATATGAACATAACACGAATATTTAAAGATAAATAAATATATATATAAAATATGTATACCTAATATACTTCTTAGTAATACCACAGATAATATAATACATACTGTACTTAGTTTATAAATAAATAATAAGTACCTATATTCACTTTTCTGACAGGTAGAATCCCTTAACGCGAGCTTTAAAAACTGGTAAGGACACTGCTTTTCTGATGGACTCTGGTAGCGCATTCCACAACCTTATGGCCTGGATAGAGAAGGATTTGTCGTAGAAACTGGTTTTGTGAAGTGGCATACTCAAAGCCAGAAATATAATATTAGTAGGATGTGGAAATGTTTGAAATTAAAGTAGTTTACTCCTTCTTCATTCACCATTTTCATTAACATTAATATTCCTAGGATAATTGAGCGGTATAGCAGTATTCCTAAAGCTATATCCTTCATTATTTTTAAAAGACCTTGACCTTGAATGAAGGACGATTTTCAAGTAAATTTCTAATATAATCATCATCAGCCAATAGCAGTCCACTGTTGGAAATAAGCCTCCCCCAATGAGCGCCATAGCACCCTATCTTCAGCTTGCCGCATTAGACCAACAGCATGCACCTGCAGTCTTTCGCAAGTCGTCATCCCACTTGGTTAACTAGTTTTTTTTCTTTATCTATCATTTTTTTCTTTATCTTTCAAGTTCAGCCTCGGGGTGTGCCAGAGGGCTATAGGGTGCTAGAGGGAGCGCAGCATCCTGGGAGTCAGACTTACAGACCGCGTTAGAAACACGTTACTGCGCTCCAAAACGCAAATAGCCGACGCTGCCCAAAAAGTCACCAAACTCAAGTGGGACTGGGCTGGACATGTGTGGCGTATGTCAGACCAGCAGTGGGTGAAGATCGCCACTGACTGGACGGACGACGGTCACGTGGAATGTCTAGGCGGAGATGGCGGGATGAGCTCGACCTATACAATAAAGAGTGGGTTCTGCTGCTGAGGACCGAGATGAGTGGAACAAGGGGAGGGCGGCCTTTGCTCTGCAGTGGGACACCCCGGGCTAATAATATATATCATTTGTTATTATTATGTCTCTCATTTACCATGATCTCGGGCCATAAAGTGACCCGGTCCTTTGAAAAGCTTGCGTGGGGCCAAAGCCAACAGCACAGAGGCCCTTTGAGAGACTTAATCTAAAGGCGATGGCTACACATAGCGGGTATCATCCTCGGGTGCACAATATGATACACCCAAAGATGGTATCCGCCAGGTGTAGAGACTATTGCAAAGAAAAATGAAAGATATAAAACCAGGCTATTGTGATGGATGGTAGAACTTTATTATTATTATTATACACCCATTTATTTAAATTCTCGTATAAAATACATTTTTTACTATAGAAAATAAAATATTATAAAACTATTCTACAGTAAAAAATATATCAAAACGGTAGATCACCGACCGCGAAGCGAGAGTCAAGCGGCCGGTGACTAGGGCTGCGGAGAAAGGGACTTCCTGACGATACGTGCCGAGTCCAAGAGTACCGCCTTCTGGATCTGGCCCTTGATCCAACTTCCTAGCGAGAGTCTCTTCAGGTGTTGATCGAGGCTCTTCGCTATTATGCCGTTAACCGAAACGACTATCGGGACTATGGTCGCTGAATCTACATCCCACATGCTGACAACCTCGTTAGCCAAGTCAAGATATTTGCTAAGTTTATCTTTCTCAGCTCTAACGAGGTTAGCATCATGTGGTATGGTGACATCAGCGAGCACCGCCCTCCGTTCTAACCGATCTATCAGTACAATATCAGGCTTATTCGCAAGAATAGTCCTGTCCGTAATGATAGATCGGTCCCAATAGAGCGTGGCACGGCCATTTTCAAGAACTGGCGCCGGTGTGTACTTATAGTACGGAACTTCAGGACCAGTAAGGCCGTATCGGAGAGCAAGTTGCTGGTGTATAATTTTGGCTACTTGGTTGTGTCTGTGCAAGTATTGAGAGTTAGCAAGGTGCGAACAACCCAAAAGTATATGACGGAGGATCTCCCCAGGAAGATGACACGCTCGACAAACATCGATCGTGCCGTCTTTCATGATATACTTTCGATAATTGTTCGTCTTTACCACCTCGTCCATAATTGCACAGACAAAACCTTCGGTTTCCCTAAAGAGGTCACCAAAGCGTAGCTAGTTCACTGAGCTTAGGAGATCTACATCAGGTCCTATTATTATGTCTCTCATTTACCATGATCTCGGGCCATAAAGTGACCCGGTCCTTTGGAAGGCTTGCGTGGGGCCGAAGCCAACAGCACAGAGGCCCTTTGAGAAGTTAATCTAAAGGCGATGGCTACACATAGCGGGTATCATCCTCGGGTGCACAAATGATACATCCAAAGATGGTATCCACCAGGTATTATTATTATTATTATTTATATTTATATTCGTTTACGTCACACGTTTGTGTATCTAATATTCTTCTTAGTCGTGAAAACCTCTTAATACCCTCTGTTTCTATTTTCTTGTTTTTTTAATTTACTGAATGCGCTGCTGGTTTTCTTTGTATTAAATATACAAACTATTTTTAGAAGACCTTTTACTTGAATGAAGGACGATTTTCACGTAAATTTCTAACATATTACTATTATATTAGTAGGATGTGGAAATGTTTGAAATTAAAATCGTTTAATTCTTTATTCATTCACCATTTTCATTAGCATAGATGTTCCTAGGTCGATTGAAAGGTATAGCAGTGTTCCCAAAGTTATGTCCTTCATTATTTTTAGACGACCTTGCGTTGTGATCACTTGAACCTCCTCTGTTAGAATATGAACTTTCGTCTTTCCTTGGACGACGTCTCTCACTGTTCATGTTACCATATGGTTTTTCATTGTAATCCATTTTTGGAACTGGTTTTCTTTTGGGCTCGCTTTTCAATGGTTTGTCCCAGCTGTCTCCTATAAGAGGAAACAGATTATCAAATAAATAAATAAATAATCCCAGACAATTCACACAGCATTATCTAGCCCCATGGTAAGCAAAGCTTGTGTTATGGGTACTAGATAACTGATATACATAATACAATACATTACATAGATAGATTTTTTTAATTATATATAGAAAACGATCAGAACACCCGGAACAAATATCTGCAGATCGTACACACAATTGTTCCGAGGCGGGAATCGAACCCGCAACCTCCTGCGTCGCAGGCGGACCTTCGCCCACCGCGCCACATCGGTCACACATAAATAGGACATGGCTAATATAATTTTATTGACTATTATTTGAATATTCTGTAATTATGTGTTGTACACAAAAAAAACTTAAAAATAACTTAACTAAAAAAAGATATGTACATAGGCGAGCTTAACCCCAACAAAGAGTATACTTTTCTAAGTATGGTTATTAACACTTTGAGTGCTGAAAACGCACGGTATGAGTTTTCTACAAGTGATTAATATCCGTAAATCCACACTAGCGCAGCGGCTGAGAAAATACAGATCTTTGTGACCGCATGCAGGCACCGCACGTACCGCATGTGCGGCGCAACACAACCGCTGTGTAGAGCGGCAGCACGAATTTTTTAGGTAAAAAAAAAGATCGCAGTCGTCGAAAAAAAACCGCAGTCAAAGTGTTAAATTGAATAAATTAATTGAAATTAAACGTTACCTTTCTTGTTACCCTGGCCATAATCATCAAACCTGTCTACATTCTTCTTCTTACTTTCAGAATGTTCATCGTAATCCCTATGTACTGTCTTTATCGATTTCTTTGGCTTGTCGTAGTCATAGTCAATCACCTTCGTAGGTTTGGGACGTGCTAGATTGGGGTTCCCATGCGAGTTGTACTCAGAATAGTCTTTAAACTCCCTTTTATTAAGTCCACGCTCACGCTCTTTGAATCCACGGTTCTCGCGCTCGTTTTTGAAGCCACGGTTTTCATCGTCGTTTTTGAAGCCACTGTTTTCATCGTCGTTTTTATAACCACGAGTCGGTCGCTCGTCTTTGAGACCGTGATTTTCTCGTTCTTTCTTGTAAACGCGATCGTCTGTGACGCTTTTTCTTACTTCGCGACTTTGGTCTACCATATCCCTTTGTTTTTGACCACGGCTCATTTTCCGATCTGTTTCTTTATTTGAGACCTTGTTGAATCTTTTTGAGTTATGTCCCGATATTCCGACGGGTTTTACCAGGTCTTCGATTACTTGCGCTTCAGGCTCTGAAATATATAGAGAAAATATTGGTGTTTACACACCCTAATAATATTATAAACGTGAAAGTGTGTATGGATGGATGTTTGTTACTCTTTCACGCAAAAACTACTGAACGGATCGGGCTGAAATTTTGAATACAGGTAGTTCTGGGCCCAGAATAAAACATAGGCTATTATTATCCCATAAATCAGTTCCCATAAGATAGAAATAATCTTAAACGTTTCCATAGAAATAACGCGTGCGAAGCCGCGGGCAGAAACTAGTTTAAAATAGAATCAGGGCGCTATGGCGCTCATTAGGGCAGAGGCCTATGTCCAGCTGTGGACTAATAGGTTGATGATGATGAAAAAGGAGATTTATTTAGATTATTTAGAGAAATTTGTCTGTTACATCCCTTTTTAGTAAAAAAAAAAACAAAATGCGATCACAGAATTTTCAAAAATCACTTCCCTCAACCGGTAATCGAATCTACTAAAACCTCAAAACCAAAAACGGAAGGAATCGAACCCGTAGCATCCTGCGTCGCAGGCGGTTCTTCTTCCGCCGCGCCATATCGTTCGTCTAATAATAAACCTACAATCCAAGTAGAATCTTGGTACTGTCCTCGGTACTCCTGGTGCTGTCCACGATCCTATATCCATGGTTGTCTGAGCGATAAGACCGCCAATTGTAACTTAATTTTTACGTTTTTATAGTACATATAGTTTCTCATATACTAACTGTGCAATTAGGTACCTATTTATACCATCGATGTATCTCTCTATCTTGATTTTAGTTTAAAGATTACCTACCATCCAAGCGAAACACAGCGTTTCTTCTTTTAAGCAGAGATTTTAAACCGGCAGGCTGTGTAGTAACGGCGGTTTTTCTGAAAAAAAAAACGATCTAGAATAGGCTAGTGTCCTGGGTAAAAATATATTTTTCTATTTAGTCCGTCAGTTAGATTATCAGAAGATATTGGACACGTATTTTTTCTTTTGTCAATCAAACAAATACTTACAAAAATAAAGCGCGTCAAAGTTTAGGAGTGGGGGCTCGTGACGTCACAACTTGCTATAAAGTGTAGCGAGACGTGACGTCACGCGGAACTTTATTTTTTTTGTTCAATTGACAAAAGAAGAAACCCGGGTCCAATATCTTCTAACAATCTAACTGACGGACTTAGTAGATTTTTTTATGACCCTAGCCTATTCTCCATTTGTAAACCACAGCGGTCAGTGTTAAGGATGTTACTGCGTTTAACATTTGGTCAACAACGTTACTATATGTTACAAACTTAATGCTAATACACAGATTACATGAGGATGTGATCTAAATAAATGAAAAACAGTAACAGTGATTGCTACTTTCTTTATTTATTTAATGAATCGTGTAGCTACAGAACCCTAAAATGTGCGGCTCGAACTCTGAGATCCACATCAAAGTAATATTTTGTTTATTACGCCATCTAGTAACAAAGGCCGGAACTACATACGTTCATACGCAGCCATGATGGTTTGGCAAATTAGTTCCTGAAGATGACACCGGAGGCGCTGTTTCATCCATGTTTCATCTATACTAAATTATGAAAATCAAACGTTTCCTACGTTTGATTTTTTGTTTGTTTGTTTTGAATAGGCTCCGAAAATACAGGACCGATTTAAAAAAATCTTTTACCGTTGGGAAGCTACACTCCCCGAGTGACACAGGCTATATTATATTCTCCTAGAAATGTGAAATACGAATTTAACGCGGGTGAAACCGCGGGGAACAGCTAGTAGTATATACATATGTTGGAACGCCAAGAAGTTTCTTCCTTAAGAGGAAGAAACTGCTTGGTAACTGCTTGGTGGAGTAGTAATAATTGTCTTTGTTTCTAGAACTTTCATTACAAAAATTAACAAGAATTTCTTTCAATTTGAGGACAAGTATCCAAAACCGGGAGCCAGGTACAAATTTGGTCAATTATTTCTATATATAAGGTTCAAATCAGAAATTCTGGGTTCTGACTGAAAACCAGCGCTCTTGCACAAATGACCTGGGTTATTGTGATAGAGCAACAAGCTGAGTCAGGACCTATTAGACCTACACACGCGCGCTTATCCACTTTCTGTGAGGGCTACTTAGTACCAAATACTACTTACATTTTGTACCTTTTCACTTTTTTTTTATATTTTGTCGATGTTACGTGTTTTATAATAAGTACCTAAGTAGGTACTTTGTAGTCTAATATAATTATGTGTAAT
The DNA here is from genome assembly GCA_943735965.1 of Eupithecia abbreviata. Taxonomy (NCBI): domain Eukaryota; kingdom Metazoa; phylum Arthropoda; class Insecta; order Lepidoptera; family Geometridae; genus Eupithecia; species Eupithecia abbreviata. The sequence continues at coordinate 4,261,286 of OX031004.1, read as the reverse complement.
TAACCTTGTTTGTGTGTTGTGTTAGTGTTTAATAAATAATTTTCTTTGTTTCAAATTGAAATTCTCATATTCCAGAATTCTGATTTGAACCTTATTCCATGGGAATAATGCCGTCATCGCTGCAACTGCCCAACCCACCCACGGAGTCGCAGCTGACGGTCACGAGTATCCATAATATTAATCTCTAATGCATTTTACGAAGTACTTGGAGGGACTTGGTCATGAAAATCTGTCACTGGCTCCCGGACCATCAGGCAGCATAAAGCAAAAACACCAGCTTTACTAAAAACTTACTGATTCTTCAACTCGTTGATATATCTGTCCAGAACATGCGGGTTATTAATAAACATTCCTCTACCATCTTTCATATATTTATCCAGAACATTTATGTTCTTCAGCACATGGATCCTGATACCCTCATTGTCTATCTTCTTCTTGATAACATTGAAAATACCTGGTAGGTAGGCGTCGTCTTTCTGTGTAGAGGTTTCTACGATGGCTGTAAAATAATATTATTATTTACTCATTTATTGAAATTCTCGTAGAAAATACATTTTTTACTATAGAAAATATGGGGTTAGATAAATAAATAAATAAATAAATAAATAAATAATGCTGGACATTTCACACAGCATTATCTAGCCCCATGGTAAGCAGAGCTTGTGTTATGGGTACTAGATAACTGATATACATAATACAATACATTACATAGATAGATATTTTTTATTATACATAGAAAACGACCAGAACACCCGAAACAAATATCTGCAGATCGTACACACAATTGTTCCGAGGCGGGAATCGAACCCGCAACCTCATGCGTCGCAGGCGGACCTTCGCCCACCGCGCCACATCGGTCGTCTTTAGATGCTTTAGGACTACATATTGATTTGACTAGATAGCAGTTAGGACTTAAGAGCGTGCCATACCTCAGCCAAAATTCGAATTTCGCTTCAGTTCAGAGCAGAATGACAAGATATGATTTTCTTGTGAGTGAGAAGCACAGAGCGATAGACGTGCTCCGTATTTTTCATCGACGTAAGCGCCAAAACTGCCTAATGCCTAATTACAAGTTATTTACACAACTAATCTAAAAATTCAAATGACGAAAACGAAGAAATTCTACTACGTTTCTCGACAAAACAAAAATCCAACAAAAAAATTAGGTGGTTCCTGAGATAAATAGCAAAATTTGTGCAAAACATCTATTTTTCAAAAAATAAAAGTATAGAGAAAATTTTCACCAATCGTGTTTTCGAAAAGACGGAATCCAAGATAAAAGTTCGAATTATCATTTACCTAAATATGAAGGTGGTAGCTTTCACAGATTCTGAGATAAATAACGATTTCTAACTATAAAATTACATAAGGTAAGTAAGGCTTAAAAAATATTATAAAACTATTCTACAGTATAAAATATATATTCGATGCTATAGTTTGACCGAAACCGCTGTACCGCGCCTGAGGTATGCGAGCGGCGAGACGGGGGGGAAATATCGGCCGCCCCGATCCATCAATCTGCCGTCAACGCGTACTCTTGCTCTTTTTTCCTCGCCCCCCAACTTGCCGCACTTTCCTAAGGAGCGGTACAGCGGTTTCGGTCAAACTTTAGTGATTAATTAGGTTGACTATGACTACACTATTGTATTAGGTAATACTTATAAAAATAGTTGTAATGCTTTAAATAAATAAATATCAGAAAATAGAAAGGAACTTCCTGACTATATTATTATTATATTAGCCCGGAGTGTCCCACTGCGGAGCAAAGGCCTCCCTCCCCTTCTTCCGGAGATGGCGGGATGAGCTCGACCTCAAAGAGCTGGTTCTCCTTGCTGAGGACCGAGATGAGTGGAATTATAATACTCATAAATAACTTTATTCAAAACAACTTAGGGCTATGGAAAGAGCTATGCTCGGAGTTTCTCTGAAGGATAGGATTCGTAACGAATACACCCGACAAAGAACCAAAGTTCGACATAGCTCTGAGAATTAGCAAGCTGAAGTGGCAGTAGGCCGGCCATATCTCGCGAAGAACCGACAACCACTGGGGTAAATGTGTTCTAGAGTGGAGACCGCGACTCGACAAAAGTATTATAGGTCGTCCTCCTGGGATGACGACCTGCAGGCAGATGCTGTATGCGGCAAGCTGAAGACAGGGCGATATGGCGCTCATTAGGGGAGGCCTATGTCCAGCAGTGGACTGATACAGGCTGAAGATGATTGAGGCAACCTACCCACGGAATCGCAGCTGACGGTCACGAGTATTCATAATATGAATATATATAATATATACAACTTTTTTGGGAGAGACTTGTTCATGAAAATAGGTCACTGGCTACCGGACCAATAGAACCTCTTCCGTTTTCGAAGTCGGGAGAAAAATCTCAGAGCCCTTTTCAACATTGTAGGTCATTTAGACGCGATTCTACGATTTTTGATCACCCAAAAAGTACTGAACGCGCCAAAATAAAATCAGTGTTTTTGCTTTTTACCAAAAAATATCGCTGAGCCATGGCCTATTTGTTGTACTGCAGCACACACATATATACCTACAGTCAGTACTTGCCCTTTTAATTGCTCGTTTTAATTTAAAAAAAAAAAATACTAATAATTCTGGACAATTCACACAGCATTATCTAGCCCCATGGTAAGCAGAGCTTCTGTTATGGGTACTAGATAACTGATATACATAATACAATACATTACATAGATAGATATTTTTTATTATACATAGAAAACGACCAGAACACCCGGAACAAATATCTGCAGATCGTACACACAATTGTTCCGAGGCGGGAATCGAACCCAACCGCAACCTCCTGCGTCGCAGGCGGACCTTCGCCCACCGCGCCACATCGGTCGTCAATTGTTTTATAGTACTTTTGTTTAATATTGTATCTATGTAAATTGTATGTGCAAGCTATTTATTAGTACAAGTACAATGTACAATGTTTATCTATCTATCAAAAGAAGTTTTCAGTTTAAAAACTCACGTTGAAACCGATCTTTTTTATATGCAGCCTCCTTTTTCACCTTATTTATCAGTTTAGCAAGTTCCGCCACTGTATCGAAAGAACCTTGGATATGTTTAGATGAAAGAGGTCGGAAGGATCTGCCAGGATCTGGTTGTTGGGAGAAGCTGAACTTGTCTGCAGCTTCATTCTGGATTAGGGATAATGCTGGAAATAAAATTTAAGATTTTTTTCGTGATTTGATTTATAATGACCTTTTCACCAATTACTAAATAATACAAAGAACAATTTTTTTAATTAGAAACACGAAACTTATAGTATAGGGTACAAATGTGGGCTGACTAGCGCAAAATTTAAGTAACTGTGTAGCTTTGTGTTAATAACCATGATATGTAGTTTCAAAAGTTTTTAACCTAATAATTATTACCTGAACCATGAAAATATTGATAACTAGCGGCCCGCCCCGGCTTCGCCCGGGTGGACATTTGTTTTATTAACATTGCGATGAACGTAAAGTAAATGTATCTTTATGTACGAAGAGTCTTAATTTTTCGGGTTAATATAGCTTAAAACACTCACAAATAACGTGGCTTTCTTTTGGTACCTAAATTATTTTTCAGTAGATCCAGAGATTACCCCCTAAAACCTAAACTTTACCTCTTTATAATAATGTGTTATTACAACAGACGTGAGTTTTTCGCCGTTTTCATAGATAATGCACGGAACCCTGCGAGAATCTGACTAGCACTTGGCAGGTTTTATGAAATAATTCTTATGGATTCTTTAAAAATATCATTTGAAAGTTTGTTAGATATAAGGCCGCGACGCTGACTCGACCTCACCTCGACTTACCAGTGAGCAACGCGCCTTAGATTTAAAAGTGAATCCTATTTTATATTATATGATTTAGCGCAGGTAAAAAAATTCAAACGAAGCAAAATTCTTACCTAAAAGAAGCACGCATTGAAAAAACATATCGCACCAAAATCACATTTTGGCCAGATTGAAAACTCACGGTGTGAAATCTTTATCGGAATTCATTACGTTTTTATGGCGTGACAAAACATAATGTGAAAATACTTCATAGTAGGTTAAGGTATTCTATACTTTTGGTGGCCATGAAAAAACAGAGATAGAAACCTCTGCAGATCCTTGGAGGAGGCGTACACCGCCGAAGACGGTCCATATCAGGACATGACAACAAAAACCTGACATAATTAATTCTCAATTCAATTCATTTTCTAAAATTATAATGTACCTACACGACTATTAATTCTTTCTTTTACTTACCATGATCTCGGGCCATAAAGTGACCCGGTCCTTTGGAAGGCTTGCGTGGGGCCGAAGCCAACAGCACAGAGGCCCTTTGAGAAGTTAATCTAAAGGCGATGGCTACACATAGCGGGTATTATCCTCGGGTGCACAATATGATACATCCAAAGATGGTATCCACCAGGTGTAGAGACTATTGCAAAGAAAAATGAAAGAAATAAAACCAGGTTATTGTGATGGATGGATGGACTGGGTAATCGGGCTATAGGGGAGATTGCGGACGTCTGCCATAAACAAGTCAATCATAATGTTAAGAAGAGCGGCAGACGGTGGCTTGCCGAATGCTGGATGGGTTCCTTAAAAAGCCGGAGTAAATTACCGGAGAGGAACAACATCGGCGCAAACGACTGAGGGTGTCGAGAGGTGCGGCCCCGATTTCACCATCACGAAGACTGCTCGTGAGCGGGTTTCCTCGCTATTACGCCATTAGACACTTCCACCCCCGAGTCTACATCCTAAGATGCATTATTATTCTTCTTACTTTCTTTTACTATTATTATTGTTTTAAAAATTGTACATACTAATAACTATTGGGATATGGAACAAAGCTGTTTTTAATTTTTTAGTTCATTTATACTTTCTTAAATAAGATCAGGTGGGATGACGACTTGCGAAAGACTGCAGGAGATGCTGGATGCGTCAAGCTGAAGACAGGGCGCTAGCTGGCGCTCATTGGGGGAGGCCTATGTCCAGCTGTGGACTATCATAGGCTGATAATGATGAATATATTATATGAGAATAAAGTTCTGTAAAGTCTCTGTCGAGACTTGCATATTTGCGCCTAAACTATAATAATGATTTCTGTATCAAAAACATTTTTAGGCTTTGTCTGTCAATTTATTTTGGTCTCGTAGGTGATTTGTTATGCACGCTACCCATTATCAACAAAATAGCGAAATCTTTGAAGATAAGGTTTTATCAGCCGAAAGGTATATAATAATCCGGAATAATTATTTTGAGTTAGATAATAATCATAAATCAATTCTTTAATTATGGAATTGTTATTAATTCTTGTAGTTTCCGTTCTAATAGCTCTGGCTAATGGTAAGTTTTTTATTACTCAACAAGTACTAAAAATAGCGATATCTATAGTAATATTATATAGAGGAAATGTTTGATTTTTTGTTTGTTTGTTTGTATTGAACAGGCTCCGAAACTACTAGACCGATTTGAGAAATTCTTTCACCGTTGGGAAGCTACACTATCCCCGGTGAACATAGGCTATATTATATTTTCAAAAAAGTTAGGGATCCCTACTAAAACTCCAATAATGTAAACCCAAGGTGTAAAAAAAATCACTTAATAAAGTAAAATTCAAGTTTAACGCGGGTGAAACCGCGGGGAACAGCTAGTACAGAATTACTAGACATAAGTATAAACTCGCTGTGTCCACAACTAGGCTAAACAAGATAAATGTATCTTTTAAAGGGCAATGTATACGCTTCTACAACAAAACTCCAATTGGGTTGCAAAAATGATTAGGTATCAATAAATAAATTCAAACAAATTGTCAAACATACCCTTTGTAAAAAAGCTTACTACAAGATATTAGATTAACTAGACGACAAATTTATTTATTTATTATATTTATTTATTATATTTATAAAGCTTGGGATGAGTTTTGCACCATCTCGAAAACGAACAACCTAACAAGGTAAAGGTTTCTCTTTCGCTTCTTTTCTTTCCCGCCCATGGCGACCCCTTCCGCGGGATCTGATCCCTGCGGAACCACCATAGAGTCCTTGGGTTTATTAAAAAAAAACAAAAAAAATATATACAAACCAAATGCAACCAAAAAAAAACATTGAGAAGGGAAAAAAATAGATATTCCCACAAAACCCAAGGACCGAGGGGTCGTCACCCCTCGAGTTGACTTGACGCCGGGTTATAGAGGCTCCTCGAGGCCCCTCTTTGTACCAGATAGATATTCCCACAAAACCCAAGGACCGAGGGGTCGTCACCCCTCGAGTTGACGCCGGGGTATAGAGGTCAATCCTCGAGGCCCCTCTCTGTGCCCCCACCAGGGCCGGAAAGAAATTTATTGATTTACTTTCCCTTCAAAAGATTGAAGCGAACATAAAATCTAGGTGATGACTTTATTTCCTAGTTTTTAATATGTAATTTCAATTTTGTGACGTGTCAAAGAGTTCTGTGAGGTCTAAAGGAAATCAAACACTTTGAATTTTGACTTTTTGACAATTTCACACAGCATTATCTAGCCCCAAGCTATACGCATCTTGTGTTATGGGTACCAGATGACTGATATGCTTAATACAATAAAACTTTAGAAACTATCATGGTTATCAACACTAAAGTCATTTAAAACGGGATATTTACCATGATTAGATTTTTGAGTTATCCAATATTTCGTTATTGGACGTGTCGCAGTGCCTAAAGTTATTCCGTGATCATGGCGCATGAAACTGTGCCGAAATATTGGAAAACTCAAAAATCTAATCATGGTAAATTTCCCGTTTTAAATGACTTTAGTGTTAATACAATAGATTAAATAGATATATATTTTTTATTATACATAGATAACTACCAGACCACTCGGAACAAATATCTGCAGATCGTACAAACATTTTGTCTCGAGGCGGGAATCGAACCCGCAACCTCCTGTGTCGCAAGCGAACCTTTGCCCACCGCACCACTGAGGTCTTCTGTATGGCCATAGCATAAGTGTCTTTCTTTGTTATTAAAGAACCTACTTACTACCTAAATATATTTTTGGTTGCAGCTTCGTATATATCCATTATGTTGGAAGCTCTACAACAAACTATGTATGATGGTCACCACAGTTATTTATTTTCCACCAGGACTCCCCACGGCTCAAGACCCGGTGGTCCGCAAGCTAGACGAGACGCGCTACCATCATGTCCTGGCCGGAGACGGGACCACTCACCTCGTGGACCTGTGGCTGAAGGTCAGCGACCTTCAGGAGATCGCCAGATTCACTCCTGATAGGCAAAATGTTTATCATCTGTTTACCAGGTAAATAGATAATTTAATAAAACCGGAAAAGTGCAAGTCGGACTCGCGCACGAAGGGTTTCGTACCATTATTTATAACTAGCGAACCTTCCCGCGGTTTTAGTACGGAACCCTAACTTTTTTGAAAATATAATATAGCCTATGTTCAGCGAGAAGTGTGGCTTCCCAACGTTGAAATAATTTTTCAAATCGGTCCATTACTTTCGGAGCCTATTCATTACAAACAAACAAACAAAAAATCAAACCTTTCCTCTTTATAATATTAGTATAGAAAACGGTAAAATGCATCTGTTTTATCATGTATTGTATAAAACAGATGCATTTTCTCCTTTTAAATATTTGTTTTATTTTAATTTTATTATTTATTTTGAAAGTGAATATATAACAAAATATTCTGTGCGTCAAGCGTTCTGTCAAGCGTCTACCAGTTGCCGTTATCAATATCAAGCAAAAACAAACAAAAAAATCAAATCTGCTGTATGGGAGCCCCTTCAATATTTTTTTCTGTTTTTTTTTAGTATTCGTTGTTATAGCGACAATATAAAATATCTCAACAACTGAAAATAACATCATCTGTGAAAATCGCTGTATTGATTTATTATATTTAACATTTTCCGTCAGACAAAACCCCACCATCAGCCAGCCCCTCCTCATGGGTTCCACCGGCCTCCTCGGCCTCACCAACTACAACCCTCAGCGCAGAACCGTCGTCCTGATCCACGGGTGGCTGGACAGCATCACCTCCGACCTCAACTCTGTGCTGGTGCCCGCATTCCTATCTGCTGAAGACGTCAACGTGATCGCCGTGGACTGGTCCGCCGGCGCCGGGACTATTAACTATGCTGCTGCGGTTACCAACACTGTTACTTCTGGTAAGGAACGTGGCTTTAGGTAGTTTTTGGAAGGCCATGAATTTTTTTTGTTTTTTTTGTTTCTCTGAAGGATAGGATTCGTAACGAATACATCCGACAGAGAACCAAGGTTATCGACATAGCTCAAAGAATTAGCAAGCTGAAGTGGCAGTGGGCCGGCCATATCTCGCTTAGAACCGACGGCCGCTGGTGCAAACGTCCAGGTGGGATGACGAGCTGCGAAAGACTGCAGGTAGATGCTGGATGCGGCAAGCTGAAGACAGGGCGCTATGGCGCTCATTGGGGGAGGCCTATGTCCAGCTGTGGACTGCTATAGGCTGATGATGACGTATTTATAAAGATGTTTTATATTTTATCTTTATTAGAAATAAAGATAAAATATAAACCATCATCCATCATCACACGGAAATCCTGCAAAAAAACTAAAGCTGCGAATTACTTTTTTTGTGGAATAATATTTAATCCGAGTAGGGTCCTATTTTTAAACTGATTTTTGCGTTGTAAACTTGTGACCAATTAGAAAACTTTTTTGCATTGACGCATTGTTGGCTAAATCAACAAATTCACTGTCCACAGACCATATGCTGCGAGCCGTTACATTTGTTGTTATAGATAGCGGCAACAGAAATACATCATCTGCGAAAATTTCAAATGTCTAACCATCACGGTTCAAGAGATACAGCCTGGTGACAGACGGACAGTGGAGTCTTAGTAATAGGGTCCCGTTTTACCATTTGGGTACGGAACCCTAAAAAGAGCTTTAAATTAAATCTTCTTTCTAGGTGCGAGCGTAGCCCGTTTCATCTCTTGGTTGAACGAGGCGACGGGTGCAACGCCCAACATGTACCACCTGGTTGGGCACAGCCTGGGCGCGCATCAGGTGGGCGTGGTGGGCAGGAACTTGGGTGGGCAGGTCGCTTACATCACAGGTAAGATTACTTAGATAGATAGATTATTTATCAACAACTTCAGACACACATACAAAATACAACAATTATACATTACACTGGAAAACAAAAAACATGAAACACAGATTGACTAAAATAAGAAAAACCAACAATTATTTTATTAAAATAAATGTGGGTAAGATAAAACTTTTGAAACTATAATGGTTATCAACACTAAAGTCATTTAAAACGGGATATAAGTTATTTCGTGATCATGGCGCATGAAACTGTGCCGAAATATTGGATAACTCAAAAATCAAATCATGGTAAATATCCCGTTTTAATGGGTGTGATGTGATGTATGTAGGTTAGGAACTTAGCTGGTAAGGATTGAAGGAAGCCATGCCCAGTAGTGGCGTAGGAATCCAATTCTACAAACAAAAGAAACAAAGAAAAACGCTTCACCTCCGTTTTCTAAACGATAGCAACATTATCTAGAAATAAACTGCCTACCTACTGTTAGCATATGTCTATAAAAACGATAAAATAAAAATAAAAAATAAAAAAATAAAAACAGCTTTATTCCATATCCCAATAGTTATTAGTATGTACAATTTTAAAATAATAATAATAATAGTAAAATAAAGAGTTAATAGTTGTGTAGGTACATTATAATTTTAGAATTGAATTGAATTTAGAATTAATTATGTCAGATATTTTTGTGTCATGTCCTGATATGGACCGCCTTCGGCGGTGTATGCCTCCTCCAAGGATCTCCAGAGGTTTCTGTCTCTGGCTTTTTGTGGCCACATTTTTCCAGCTACTTGTGTGATGTCATCATTCCATCTTTTGAATGGTCTCCCTTTTTTCCTTTTTTGGTCAAGCGGTATCCAGTTTGTGACTATTATATGGCCATCTGCTGGGTTTTAATCTTTGAATGTGCCCTGCCCATTTCCATTTTAAGCCCAGTATTCTTTTTACTACGTCTTTTGTTCTGGTTTTTCTTCTTATTTCTTGGTTTCTCACTCTCTCTTTGAGTTTGATTCCTAAGAAACTTCTTTCTATGCCTCTCTGGCATATTCTAAGTCTTTCTAGCATTTTCTTTGTTGTGTTCCAGGTTTGGCAAGCATAGGTCAGACAGGGTGTTAGGCAGATGTCCATGGCTTTGCTTTTTAAATTGGTAGGAAGATTGCTCTTGAAAATTTCTTTCATGGCCCAATATTTGTTCCATGTCGATTTTATCCGTCTATTTATTTATTTTTCCGTACAGTAGTCAAATGCAATAAGGTGTCCAAGGTATATATATTCATTGACGTATTCTAAGGTTGTTAGGCTGGCCGTTATAGGTATTTATCTTTTGTTTGTTAGCATATGTCTATAACTTATTCAATGTTGTAACTTTTTGACTGGCCCGCCACTCCTGTCAGACTTTATGTCGCGACCTGTCAGAGGCCGGCATGACTGTCACCGATGATTGACGATGTGCGGAGTGGCTTCGCATTGCCGTATCGACACTCAACCAGTGAGGTCGACCATGGGAGGTGTTGGGTTTGTGGTGAATTTAGAGGTGTGAGTATTACCTTGTTAGTGTTTAGGCTTTAAACCCTTTGCCATGAGAAGGTAACGTAATTTTGAGATACACCGTTAGTAGATAGGTGAGTCGCTAACACTACCTAGTACCTGTACTCAGCACTACCTACGATAATGCTACTGACAAAACAATATAAATGGTAACTAAACAAGTTCGATCTTTTTCAAGACGAACAAACATAAAAAAAGTATATATAGCCTCAAAAAAAGTATCTAGGTACCTCTTTCTATGACAAATCATTCACTGTACAAGCTACCCGTCTATGGAATGCTCTCCCTCTGGACATCAGACGTGCAAAATCACTCTCTATCTTCAAAAAACTGCTGCATCAGCATTATTTATCCATACGAAATATTGATAGCCTTATCTTATGTCTATGTAAGTTTATTATAATAATTGTAATGTAGGTATTTAGTGTATTTGTTACCATTTTATTTATTAAAGTGCCACCGTCTATTTTGTTCCTTCATGTCCAGTCCATCCTAAGGTTGCCTGGAAGAGATCGCTCTCAGCGATAAGGCCGCCCTTTATACCTTTTTCTAAGTTTTATCTCTGTATTATTTTCTGTTTTGTGTGGTGTAATAAAGTGCTGTCTATCTATCTAAAGCCGAACATCCTAGATAATACAATGTATGATAAACTCGTCTTATACCCTTCTCTTAAAAATCCCATCACACACTTCCCAGTTCTATGGTGATTCCTTCACGTTGCAGGCCGCCAGACTCTGGAACGCCCTTCCCGTTTCTATCCGTCAAGCGAAATCCCTTCCTATCTTCAAAAGTATGGTTCATCAACACTATCTGACCACTCTTGATAAGTTTTCTTGACTTTTATTTTTATTTTCTATGTTAATTGTTCCTGCTTTATGTATATTTGTGCTCTATTTTTATATATGTACGTTCTTAATATAAATATTAATTATTTTATATATTACTCGTATATAATTATCCTAAATAATTACGCCACCGTCAGCTTTAATACGTACCGATCCTATCCATCCAAAGGTTGCCTGGAAGAGATCGCTTTTAGCGATAAGGCCGCCTGATTGTGCCACTAGATTTAGTTAGTATTAAGATCCTATTTTTATTATTTTCTTTATATTTGATGGTGCAATAAAGGTATATTGTATTTGTATAAATAATGTATAGGCACGTATATGTAATACTTTGATAATACAAAATAACCGTTGTACTTGTCACATGTACCCAATGTATTTTTTGTATTGTATTGTGTTGTGTTGTATTGTATTGTAATAACCCCTTTTCTCTCACAGCTCTAGACGCAGCCCAGCTCGGCTTTCTACTTAACGACGACAAGTTCCGTCCGTCTGACGGTTTGTACACCGAGGCTATCCACACTAACGCGGGTCTGCTAGGCTACCTGCCCAATCACGCAGACGTGGACTTCTATCCCAACGGTGGGATAAACATGCCGGGCTGTAACTCGCAGGAGTGTGATCATATGAGGTGAAGAACCATTATTATTCATGTTAAGTATAAATTAATTGTTATAACAAATATCTATAAAGTAATGTATTGTATTATGTAATATATCAGTTATCTGTATATAGATACCCACAACACAAGCTCTGCTTAGCTTGGGGCTAGATAAAATAATAATATGCATTATTTTATTTATTTTTGTATTCATTTATTGCAACACATACATATATTCCTGTGACGCGTGATGACGACCGATGTGGCGCGGTGGGCGAAGGTCCGCCTGCGACGCAGGAGGTTGCGGGTTCGATTCCCGCCTCGGAACAATTGTGTGTACGTTCTGCAGATAATTGTTCCGGGTGTTCTGGTCGTTTTGTATGTATAATAAAAAATATCTATCTATGTAATGTATTGTATTATGTATATCAGTTATCTAGTACCCATAACACAAGCTCTGCTTACCATGGGGCTAGATAATGCTGTGTGAATTGTCCAGCATTATTTATTTATTCCTACATCATTTTAACTTAGGTGTTGAGCTTAGAGGTCTACATATGGGTACATGTAGAAACCTACCTCTAAGCTCAAGAATAAATGTAAGTGGCGCAGCAATTTATTTATTATATAACTTCGAAAATTTCCCATTCAAGTGAAGAAATGAACTATCTCGAGGTACCTTGAGATCTGTCTTGAATGCTCTACATTTTGATTGCTGAAATCACGGTATGTGTTTTCTACAAGTGACTAATATGCGTAAATCCACACTAGCGCAGCGGCTGAGAAAATACAGATCTGTGTGACTCAGCACAGCCGTAATATTTTACGAACGAAACGCATGTGCGGCGCAACACAACCGCTGTGTAGAGCGGCAGCACGAATTTTTTAGGTTAAAAAAAAGATACGATGATGAAAGATACGCGTTAGGAATACGATGCTACGCTCTTTGACAGGTATTGTCGATGTGGGAGTTAAGACCGCCACACTGAAATGGAAGTGGGCGGGGCACATTCGCCGAATGCACCCCGAGAGGTGGGCTAATGCTGCAACACCCTGGGTCCCGGAAGGAAGCCGCGGGCGAGGTCGGCCAAGAAAGCGCTGGCGAGACGACCTTAACGCCTTCCTCGGAGATTGGTGGGAGATCGCACATGACCGCACCGAGTGGAAAGATTTGGGGGAGGCCTTTGCCCAGCAGTGGGACGAAACAGGCTAAATAAAAAAAAAAAAAAAAAAAAAGATCGCAGTCGTCGAAAAAAAAATCGGAGTCAAAGTGTTAAAAAAGCTTCCTGTTTTTTATAATGGATTTTGGATCTCAATGACATTTAAATATGACTATGAAGCCTACTAACGACTGAGCATACCGAACTAGAGTATGTTTTGAAAGAATATCCTAGGCATTTCAGACGTTTGAGTGAAGGATTAGTTGAAGAATTATCTAAAGGCATGGGGTCAGTCTGTTTTCTCTGGCTTCGATTTTATCCATTGGCATATTCCCAGGCCAGGCAGGCTGGCAGTATTTGTATGTAATATTTTATATATTAATATGATGCACACAGATCCCCATGTTCGATTCACCGATCCTATCCATCCACGGTTTTCGGGTAGAGATCGGTCTTGAGCGATAAGACCTCAAAATTGTCACATATTTTGTATTTTTTTTATCTTGATTGCTTTTTTTTTAGTGCGCAGTAAAATAATTATCTGTCTATTCCAGGGGAGTTTTCTACTTCGGAGAATCTTTGATCTCTGGTGGTTTCAACGGCCAGCGATGCATAACATACGTGACCGCGATGCTGGGACAATGTTACCTGTGGGGCAGCTTGCGCATGGGTGGACTCGTGCCTAAGACTGGGTTAGTAAATTGGCATTAGTCTGTCTGTTACCTTTAGTTAGGGCTGGTTTTATAGTCAGCGGCTGGACTCGCCGCGCTGGGCAGCGCGCTGTTAACGTTTACTGAACGGCGCTGCACAAGCGCGCGTCTTTGAAACCCAACTACTCTACTACCCCCATACATTACATCTCCGAACGCGCGCGCTCCAACGGCGGCGCTGCCGAAACGCATAACAATAAAACCAGCCTATAGTGTCACGCTGATCATCGGCGCTGAGGGTTTGACGCGACGACGCGAAGCTGGTCAGCGCCGTCCGTTTTACCCTTTGGGTACGTAACCCTAAAAACAGTTGGGTTGTTAAACTGTTTGTTTGAGTACTGTTCTGGATACGACGAGTCTGTTTTTAAAATCTATGGCTAATTGATACTATTAGCGAAGTTATGTCTTATGTATAGAATAGGCAATAGTAACTAGATGTCGTCTCCGATTACGACATAGATTAAGTTGTAGTTATTAGGGACTTGTTTATTCTCGAACGCAAGGAACGGAACATTGCTCCAGTAATAATAAGAACATTCTAGTAAGGCTATGTAGATATAAAAGGCCGACCCTGTTTACGATTAGAGTAGTTCATGGGTAGTTCTTGTTTAGTACTGGTCAGTTCTTGTCTGCGAGTCGAATAAAGGGAAGACTGGAGAACTGGAGTATTATTTCAAAAACCCCTAAGGAAGAAAATTAAAATATACAGTCCACTGCATCCAATTCAAGTACCTACCTATCCTACCTAGTTTTTGAGCAAAAATGACAATTTTAATTTACTTTAATATACCGTTTTTTTTTTCAGAAGTTCCGGCATTTACTACCTAGAAACGAACGCTGCACCTCCGTTTTCTAAACGATAGAAACATTATCTAGAAAGAAACAACCTAGTACCTATACTCAACACTATCTATGAGAATGCTACTGACAAAACAATATAAATGGCAACCAAACAAGTTCAATTGGTTTTATTTCTATAAATTATGTAGAGCAGGGCTATCTAAAGGACGGCCTGCAGGCTGCGCGTGTCAAACGGGTGGTGCGACCCGTGATACGTTGTTTTATGTAGGTATCTAACGCAGTTAAGAAATTCGCGGCTCGCCTATAATAATAATTGGCTCTTGTGGTTGGTACACAATGTAGAGCTTGACCCTATTTAATGTTAGCTTACGCACCACTGCAACGCAATCTAATGATACAAACTTTCGCGGCTCGCTCCGCTTGCCGTTGAATTTTTCTTATTTCTGGCTGCAAACTACAGATAGACTCTCGCTTATGGTGTTTGATAATTGGCGTATGGACCATAACTTATGTAATATATGACCAAATCGTAGGTAATTAAATTTAATCAAAAATAATAAATAGTCCATACGAAACGTATCGGCCACTTTGTCTACCACCATGAAAAATAATATACAGTTTTATCAAAAACATACCTACATAGGTACCTACATTACTTAATTTCTCGCGAACCTATTTATTTGTTTGGAGTTCGGACAGAGCTTATAACCCCAAACGAAACGAACGCATTAGGTAGGTATACCAAAAATTTACAAAACACGATAACTTTTCGATTCTCATTTAGGGTTCAGTGACCCCCTCCCTAGATCCCACTAAATGTTTTCCTCCAAGAAATGTCATTTTAATTGACCCGGAATCGTTTCTGGTTTGGACAGCCCTGATGTAGTTAGGCAAAAAAGATTTAAATTAATCAATATTTTTCATTATTAGCAGGTGCAAAAGCAATGACATCAGATACTACATATCTTCCGCGTAGGTAATCAAGGTTTGATAATAGTCGCCACTTGCTTAATTTTTAGGTAAACATGTAGGTAATCTTCACTCACATAGGTAGATACACATACCAAATCTATTTGAGTCCTACCTAGTTTGTACATAGGTACTGAATTGTCCAGCTGATTACATATTTTATGTAGTAGGTACTAATAAAGTTATTCAGTTATTGCTTCAGACAATGCAGAGAGACAGAGTGCTAATAGCGTAGATCTCATCTCAGCATAGATAGCCGTAGAAAGATATCTACTGATACGTTTTAACTGGCCCCTGCTACTGATGATAATACTAATAATAACCTCTCTACGGTGCTAAGTGTAGGCTCCGCTTTAGTTTTTGCTTCGATTCTACCAGTACCTACCTAAGTAGTGTCAGTGTCATGGGGAGAAGCTTGAAAAAAACGTCAAATTCAACGTCAACATTTTGCTAGAGTTGGAGATCGCGTGTGTTACTGTCATTTGCTGGCATTATTGCCAACAGTCAGTAGGTAATTTGAAGTTACAAGTAGCCTTTTATTGTTCTCGATTGTGACGAAATTGTTTCCCAACCAACGACGCCAACGTTGTAGTCAAACGTCTATGCATTATCGGAAATGTATCAATTTGATTATAAAAGTTACAATATTTGTAAAAGTACAAAAAAGGAGTAGGCAGTGATAAAATTACATATTGGTTTATCAACCGCAATTCGAAATGATTTTTTGCATAAAAACAAGCCAATGGATAATATAAGCCATCAGCCATCAATGACCAAATCTTCAGCAGCGGCCAAAAATCTTATAGAGAATTTGGCAATACTAAAATTTTATAACAACAAATGAACAAACTACAAACAATTATTTTCTCGCTTGTTTGTCTTACCTATACATTAAGTAGATTATTGTAATTTGTATTCTCTTTGCTCGCTCGCTTGGCTTGAATGAAGATTACACTAAAGTCAAAAAGTCGAAAGAAAATAAAAATACAAACCTAAAAACTGTGTGAAAGAAAACCTTCATCTATTGTTTTGTAAACAACTCGGATAAAATCTCAGACAAAAAACTTACGATTTCGGTAACGAAAGTCAAAAGCCTCTGAAGCAATGTTTCGCTCCTATCGTGACACGTACAGGCCGGCGAAAGAGCCCATAAAAACGAAAACTCTAACATTTGAAGAACACAATTGCGATATGTGTTGCCTAGGCGGATGGTTTTCGGAAACAGACCTCGAAATACACAGGAAAAACAATCACTTCAGCGAATTAAAGGAAATTAGGAACAAGAATAAGGACAGATTTTGCACAGTAAGTACAAAACTCTCTTCTGTGTAGGCATTTCAGTTTAAAAGAGTTTATTTTACTCAATTGAACAATGTTCATGTGAGTATACACCTATAATAAGTAATAAAGAAAGTTCGTTTATTGGTTCACTAAGAAGTAGGTACATCTTGTTACTATTATATAATAAACTAGCTTTTTCCTGCGGTTTTACCCGTGTTAAACTCGAATTTCACTTTATTAGGTTATTTCTTTAAAGCTTGGGTTACATTATTGGAGTTTTAGTACGGATCCCTTACTTTTTAAAAATATAATATAGCCTATGTTCATCGGGGATAGTGTAGCTTCCCAACGGTGAAATAATTTTTCAAATCAGTCCAGTAGCTTTGGAGCCTATTCAATACAAACAAACACAAAACCTTTCCTCTTTATAATATTATTATATAATAAATAAGAACATATCTAACAAAATAAAAATGACCTATCTATAAAATGCAACAAGTGACTACAAAGCGAACCAATAGGTCCTGTCTCAGCATAATATTGCTCTACTACTACAGAAGAAATGAAATGCTAAAAATAATAATGCGAAAACTTACAAATAAGCACTTAGACGAGTCATATCTTATACTATTCATTATTATATTGATGTTCACTTCAATTTTTTGTCCACCAGTGGAAGAAGTGAGAAGAAACCACTAGTATGTTCATAACTTATGTGTCTAGTACATATGATTTGCATATCTGTAAATCGTTAGATTTTGAGTTGGAGCAAACCTCGTTCCAAGCTTTTTTATCTTCTAGATAATCTGATATTTTGTAATAAGCCTTTTTACAAAGAATATGCTTCACAATTTTTTAAAATGTATTTATTGATAATTTTTGCAACTCACTTGGAGTTTTGTTGTAGAAGTGTATACATTGCCATTTAAAAGATACACTTATCTTATGTAGTCTAGTTGTGGGAACAGTGAGTTTATGCTTATTTCTAGTATTTACATTATGTATATCGCTTTTTTTAGCGAACCGATTTATGTTTTTTATGAGTGTACAACAAGTTTTCATAAATATATTGACATGGTACTGTCATTATGTTTATTTCTTTGAATTTATTACGTAGGGTTTCTCTGGGACCCATATTATAGATCGCACGAACAGCCCTCTTCTGCAACACAAAAACGGTGTTTATATCTGCAGCGTTCCCCCACAATAGTATGCCATAAGACATAATACCATGGAAGTAGCTGAAATAGACTAGTCTAGAAGTATCAACGTCTGTAAGGTGACGTATTTTTTTAACTGCATATGCTGCAGAACTAAGTCTCTTCGATAGCTTATCTATGTGTGGGCCCCATTGAAGTTTACTATCTAAGGTTATTCCCAAGAATACGGTATTGTCTACAATTTCTAGTGTTTCTCCTTTTACGTTTACATCAGCCTTAACTTGTTTTACATTAGGTAGAATAAATCTTATACATTTTGTTTTGGTTTCATTAAGCAAAAGATTATTGATACTAAACCAATGGACTACCTTTGAGATTGCAGTATTTACATCGTCGAAATTTGGGTTTTGTAAAAATAAAGAAAAGCGATGTTGGTTTTCTGACAACCTCCTGGTGTAATTGTATTATTATTAACCATATTATTATTTTCTTACTTGTATTGTTTATCTTAGACCTTATTAGTGCATGTTAAACGTTTGTGTAGTCTATTTTTAAAAGAGTTCACTGAGGGGGCAAATCTGGCGGCCTTGTCTCTACAAGTGTCTTTACAAAAATGGCGATTATACATATAGCTACTTGTTTCTGGATTGGTTTCCGTAACTTGGCCACCTTGGTGGGCCCTTTTTGAGAGTCGGGTGGGGGGGCTGCTACTCTAACCACCTGATGCCCTCCAGGAAGGCCAGCCGCTCGCTGATGCCGGTGCATGCCTCCCTAGGCGTCCTCGGTGTCCCAAGGTGATGCAGTCTTTGAGAAGCCGCGCTGTCGCAATCTACAAGCACATGCGCTGCCGTCTCCTCTGCATTCATGCACCCTCTGCAAAGGGGGCTGTCCGTGATACCTTACTTGTTACTTTTTTCTGGACTGGTTTCCGCAACTTGGCCGCCGGTGGGCCTTTTTTGCGTGTCGGGTGGGGGGATTGCTAGTCTAACCACCCAATGTCCTCCAGGAAGGCCAGCAGCTCGCTCCGTGATACCTTATTATAGCTAAATAATACATAAAATCTTCTGTTCTAGGTATGTATGAGACTGCAAAACTCTAAAGAGGACCTCATATCACACATAAAAGAAAAACACCTGCATAGTTCACCCGACGCCCAACGCATTGAACGAATAATCTACATCTGTGGAGACTGCGCGAACATATTCTTCAATAAAGACTTACTAACAACCCATATTATGTCCGCTCACACACCTAAAGAAGAACGACGTGGAAAACAGCTTACATGCCCGAAATGCTGCAAATCAATACGCCTAACTTCCGTTTGGTTCCACTTACAGAAGCATGAAATACCGAGCCTATCTGTCTGCGAGTTCTGTATAACTCCATTTGCTAATCAAACAGAATTATCCGAGCATATCAAAATCCACAAACCTCACTACAAATGCGATCAAACAGGCTTCCACACGACAGTGAAAGATGAGTTTGACGCACACGTAAAAGCATTCAAAGCTCGGCCTTACGATAAAGAGCCTGTGAGCAGAAAAGTCAACATATTTCGAAGACAGAAACAGCCCGGTCCCTTTCGATATAACATTCCCCGAGCAACAAAAGGCCTGATTCTACCCGAGATTATGAACATTTGTGTGTTGTGCCGGGAGATATGTACAAGTAGAGAGGACATGATAGTACATGCGTTGAGAGATCACTTCACCTTGCCCGAGCGGAAGGTTGGGAATCTCTGTGCTTGCGGTGACGAGTTTGAATTCAAGATATTGTTAAAACAGCATGTTGCTAGACTGAAAGGGTATCATAAACCTGTTGGTAAGTAATTTTGACACATACCTACATATACATACACACTATACGCATACAAAATTAATTTATTTAGCAACACAACCAAAATGCTTACTTTTTACTGGTGGTCCCCCCCCCTTTACTGGTGGTACGCACTAGGTTTAGAACCTGTATCGCGGGAGGCCGGATAACAAAAATAATTACTAATAATCAAGACTAGTAAACAGGGCAGCAGTTCACACTGGAAAAATACTTTGAAAATACAAAAGAAAAAAGCAAATACTAAAACTCATCAACCTATGTTAGTCCACTGCTGAACATAGGCCTCCCCCAATGAGCGCCATAGCGCCCTGTCTTCAGCTTGACGCATCCAGCATCTACCTGCAGTTCGCAGGTCTTCATCCCACCTGGCCGGAGGGCGTCCTACACTACGTTTACTGAGTCGTGGTCTCCACTCAAGAACACGTTTGCCCCAACGGCCGTCGGGCAACTATACACATACTAAATATATTTACATAGGAGCTTTAATTCATTACGTTAGGCGTTTAGAGGTGGTGGGGGTCAACCCAAATTTCCCCCAATCTCATTTGGGGGAGAGGAGGGCCGACAAATCTCACGTATTTTTTTATGTATTTTAGTAGTTCATTTTTAAGTAATTTATTGTTCAAATTTCTTATGCGATTTTATTCAAAAAAAATTAAAAATTTAATATCCATTTTGAAAATAGATATTTTTTTTAATTCAAGTCGATTGGTTGCTTAGTTAGGGCGTGAAGGAAGGACAAACAAACAAACACACCTTCGCATAACATTAGTCAGTATTTGTTAGTAATAATAATATCTTTAGCCACAATTTATATGTTTTTATTTTGCGGTTTATTTTGTTTTGTTTGTTAGTTATAAAGTTAGGTTATGATAGGACTGGCATACTTTACGAAGAAAATATGATTAAAAAAAAATATATATATATCTTGATCGTCACGTCTGCCGCATGTCCAGCGACTTGTGGACAAAGACCACCACAGGTGGAGCCCACCCAACGCTAAGAGGCGACGTGGAAGGCCCAGGATGAGATGGCGCGACGAGCTCGAGGTACATCTTCCACCATGGCCTGTTGCATTGTTGGATCGCGAGGAGTGAAAAGAGAAAAGGGAGGCCTTTGCCCAGCAGTGGGAAAATAACGCCTTTAAATAAATAAATAATCTTGATCGGCTTGATAAATAAATTATTGATGTTTTTCAGAATCCTTACCAATTGAAAATGCTGAAGCGGAGGGTACATCGAAAAGTTCTTTAGAAGAAGAAAGCTTGAAGCATGGGACTGAAGAAATTAACAGAAAAATAGAGTTGGAGTTAACTCCAATGAGTGAAGTGTGCTTCTCTACAGAAATATCTCTACTCAGAAATTAGATTAGGATAATAATTTATACCAGTTCAAAGTCGCTCAGCGAGCTATGGAAAGAGCTATGCTCGGAGTTTCTCTGAAGGATAGGATTCGTAACGAATACATCCGACAGAGAACCAAAGTTATCGACATAGCTCTGAGAATTAGCAAGCTGAAGTGGCAGTGGGCCGGCCATACCTCACAAAGAACCGACGGCCGCTGGGGCAAACGTGTTCTTGAGTGGAGACCACGACACGGTAAACGTAATGTAGGACGCCTTCCGTCCAGGTGGGATCACGACCTGCGACAGACTGCAGGTAGATGCTGGATGCGGCAAGCTATGGCGCTCATTGGGGGAGGCATATCTCCAGCAGTGGACTGCTATAGGTTGATGATGATGATGAATGATTTATAAATTGTGACGTATAATTTGACATTACGAATGAAATGTTTATCTGTTATCTGTTTATCTACGATTGATATTTGATAGGAGGTCTATTAAGGTGCAATTCCAAGATGGACCGCAGGCCGCAACCTGCACCATCAGGCTGCAAACGTCTCTACTGGTTTCTATGCATCTCTATGAAATTGATTCCAAGCGCGGCGACACTGCGGCCACAGACTGCAACGCCATTGTTTTGTTTGAAATAGAAGCAACCGCTCCGGCAGCACAGCGGTCAACCGCAGCCGCTAGCCGCAATGTCGCCTGCGGTTGCCGTCTGCAGACCATCTCGGACTCGACTCACGACTCGTACCTTTACCAGATTCAGAAATTCTGTTTCCGATACTTCGACACAGAATTAGACACAGTTTCGCGTGTTTCTCGATATTACTAATAAGAGTAGTCTATTATTATGTCTAGTTTTAAATAAACGAATTGAATTGTCTATGGCAATCGTATCGTCACAGCTTTGCCGCCATAGACACTTGAATCTAGAAGAATCTTGAAGCAAATAAATAAATTATTGTCTATGCCTGTCAATCTATGTGGCGATTCAGCGACGATAAGCCACACAGAAACCGTAACCGAGCCGGAGGCGAAAGCGTACGGGTTGTCTCATACAAATTTCCGTGCACTGTTGTATTAGGTATGTCATATTAATTCGTATGATACAACCCGCAAGCCTTCGCCTCCGGCTCGCACACGGTTTCTGTGTGTGGCGACTTTAACGGTTGTGCTGTGTTAGGATATAATGCGTAAGTAGGTAATTTAATTAATATATTATTATTTGTTTCTCATTTCCATGATCTCGGGCCATAAAGTGACCCGGTCCTTTGGTGGGCGTGCATGGGACCGAAGCCAACTGCACAGAGGCCCTTTAAAAGAGTTAATCTAAAGGCGATAGCTACACATAGCAGATATCATCCTCGGGTGCACAATATGATACACCCGAAGATGTCATATTCAAAGTGTTTGGCCTGAGATCATGGAAAATAGAGAAACACATAATCCTTACATACTAATATTATTAATAATCAATAAATAGGTAACGTTGGATAGTCCAAGTAAAGGCCTTATCAGAATAACGCGGAATTTCGCGTTGGTTAAAAACGTTAACTAAAAAGAAAGTTATACTAAACCTTGGTATAATTTATTTTTAGTTAGGCTCAGCTCCCATCGAGACGCGACGCGACGCGACGCTGCGCGCACTTCCATTAAAAATATAACTTTATTTTCTACGCTAAAAGATACAAATTGGCACAAGCGCGATACCGTTGCGGGGATTTATGAGTGTTACTTTCGTATTAGGTATGTCAATAAAATTATCTTTTTGCGTGGTAAATAATAATAACGCTGGACAATTCACACAGCATTATCTAGCTCCAAGCTAAGCAGAGTTTGTGTTATGGGTACTAGATAACTGATATATTTAATACAATAGTAATGTAAATATATAATTATATTATTATTATATTATTTTATTTTACGTAGAAAACATAACGTATCACCGATCGTAAAAAGTTACAAATTGTTACAAGGCGCGAATCGATCCCGCAACTTTCGTTCGACGCCATACATCAGTCGTCAAATCCTACTTCCTACTAATATGTACTAATATTATAAACGCGAAAGTTTGTAAGTATGGATGGATGTTTGTTACTCTTTCACGTAAAAACTACTGAATGGATTTTAATGAAACTTTACAATAATATAGCTTATACATCAGAATAACACATAGGCTACAATTTATAAAGATATTGTATATTATTCTAGTTTTAATATATTTTTAATTTTATACAATTATATTGAGTGCACTGTATTTTTGTTTGTGATTTCTTTTTCTGCGCCTGAAACGAACTGATTTTATTTTATTTTTTTATGATCCCAAATATCTATCACCACGCGGGTGAAACCGCGGGGCGCAGCTTGTAATGATATATTTTTAATGAAAGCACAACGTCGTTGCGTCGCGTAGCGTCGCGTCGCGTCTAGGTGTGCCCTGACCCTGTGGTAGAACCGCCGCCGCGCCGGTATAAACGTATACTATAGACATGTGTTCTTCGAAATCGGACGTTTACATTATATTGATTGACCTTTTTGATAGAATTTATCATACATTAACCGACAAAGCTGCTAGCCGATTATCTTTCGAGGAATACCACCCTTTATTAACTAAACAGGTTAGTTAAGAAGAAAACAATATTTAGGTAAGTTTATATTTTATGTTATAATAAATAAAATTTGGTCATAATTTGGTTTATTTTTTTTCATTTGAGGACAGGTTCAGATAGGGGCTACCACCAGATGTCAGGATTTGCCCTGACATGAAATAAATCGTGTTATTATTGTGTTTTATTTATTTGTATATTTCAATTTAATAAGCTCTCAACTTCATACATACCTAATCAACACAGATAATAATAGCAGTCTCAAATGTTTCTTTAATGTAGTAGAGACTTAGAAACAATCAACATATATTGCTTACAATCACTACATAGTATAAAACAAAGTAGCTTCTTGCTGTCTGTCTGTCCCTATGTATGCTTAGATCTTTAAAACTACGCAACGGATTTTGTTGCGTATTTTTTTATAGATAGAGTGATTCAAGAGAAAGATTTGTCAACTATTTGACACATAGATGTCCACGCGGGCGAAGACGTGGGCGCAGCTAGTAATTTAATAACTGACACACGAAGCCAGTTTTAGTTTTAATGTCGTGGTTTGTTTACAAAATTCTATATCGAGATTAGCTTGGGGTAGCAGCGCTAGTGAGAAGCTTTACCTATTATGCGGGTGCCAGACATAGCTTCAAAGATTTTCACATATCTTTGACGACTTTGCAAAGCATTTGAATACATATAGACGTAACCTGCCCGACTTGCTTCGCAAACATTTTTCTCCACAGTATGCTGGTAGACAACAAACAAGATGGACGACGATTTCGTAGACTCAGTGTGCCTGTATTATTTGTGTGCATGTAATTATTTTTTTTCATGTGCAGAAAACAATAATTACGAGAAACCGAGAAGGCGTTCTATTTTTGTGTTTGTTGTTTTTCGGGTTCCATGTACATGGTTCCCCTGTAATAGCTCTAGAAATTCTAGAACGCACTCGCTGCTCCAGTCCATTATATAGCCGCACGCAGTGTAGCACGCACACAACCGTTCCGCTCAACAACGCTCGAGCAAGAGCAACTGAACACTGAACAAGTGTGGCAAGCTACGTAAACATTTGAACACATTCAACTTTGAACGCTTAGATGTGTCGAAAAAGACCGACACCGCATGGCAAAGTGCAAATCTTTGTTCAAACTTTGAACACATACCCAAAGTCCTGTGCCACACTTAGCAATCAAACATGTGTTCAAACATGTGAAGCTAAGTCTGGCGCCGGCATTAAAGTAAATCCAATGTATTAGACACATAATAAATAATGCTGGACAATTCACACTGCATTATCTAGCCCCATGGTAAGCAGAGCTTGTGTTATGGGTACTAGATAACTGATATACATAATACAATACATTACATAGATAGATATTTTTTATTATACATAGAAAACAACCAGAACACCCGGAACAAATATCTGCAGATCGTACACACATTTGTTCCGAGGCGGGAATCGAACCCGCAACCTCCTGCGTCGCAGGCGGACCTTCGCCCACCGCGCCACATCGGTCGTCAGTTTGTAAGTATGGATGGATGTTTGTTACTCTCACGTAAAAACTACTGAATGGATTTTAATGAACTTCACAATAATATAGCGTACATATCAGAATAACACATAGGCTACAATTCATAAAGATATATACAATTATCCAATACATAGTATATAGTACATACCTACTTAGAGCATTAAACCAGAGTACCTACCTACCTACTACAAGTTGACTTGTCTAGGTGCTTATTTCAACTTCAACTTCTTCCTAGATTGCTCTGCGTCTGGATTCACGCAATTCTGCCAGTGTCCGTCTCATGGTAGCATCGCAAGCTTTCTTTAGGATAACACACTTGTATAGTTAAAAATATGGTAGGCCTAAAGAAAAAAAACAAATGAATTTGAGTGCAGGTAGCTGGATGCGGCAAGCTGAAGACAGGGCGCTATGGTGCTCATGGGGGAGGCCTATGTCTCTGACGACCGATGTGGCACGGTTGGCGAAAGTCCGCCTGCGACGCAGAAGGTTGCGGGTTCGATTCCCGTCTCGGAACAATTGTGCGTATGATCTGCAGATATTTGTTCCGGGTGTTCTGGTCGTTTTCTATGTATAATAAAAAATATCTATGTAATGTATTGTATCAGTTATCTAGTACCCATAACACAAGCTATATGCTGTGTGAATTGTCCAGCAATATTTATTTATTTATGTCCAGCAGTGGACTGCTATAGGCTGATGATGATGATGAATTGTGTGATGAAATGAGTGGAGATAAAGAAACATATTTTATTAGAATATATTTTTAATAGAGTCAGCTAGGTGTCTGTTCCCTATTCGTGGGTAGGCGGAGGCGCAGTTATATGTAGAGGTTCGACTTCCTTTTCCTCCGGGAATTCAGACACTACGAATGGTGGCATGTCTGGAGGCATGGTCACCTGCAAATTGTAAATAAAAATAGCTTTATTCCATATCATATCACACATTAGGTACAATTTTAAAACATAATTATCATGTCTCTCATTTACCATGATCTCGGGCCATAAAGTGACCCGGTCCTTTGGAAGGCTTGCGTGGTGCCGAAGCCAACAGCACAGAGGCCCTTTGAGAAGTTAATCTAAAGGCGATGGCTACACATAGCGGGTATCATCCTCGGGTGCACAATATGATACACCCAAAGATGGTATCCGCCAGGTGTATATAATTATTATTATTGTTGTCTTTAATAATCATGCATATTATAAAATTACGATTTAATAAAAAATAGAAAATATGTCAGGACTTGTGTCCTACATGAGAAGACATCTCATTACTTCTCATCTTGGTTTTTTTTAATTTTCAGTGGGAGTTTAGACTTGGACGATAAAGTTTGGATAATTATGTTGAGCAAGGCGAATCTCTCCGATGATGAGGTAGGCTTAAAGGTTGCGGGGTTTTCCACATGGTCTCACTATTTCGCCTAACTGATTTACCTACGACTTGACTTTTTTTATTTGGCAATATGTGTAAAGAATAAAGAATTTATTAATAGCCACCCTTACATATACAATGTACCTATATACTGAGTTACAAAAAAAGGAAAACACACAAAAATACAGAACAATGTGTTGTTCAGTATTTTTGTGCGTTTTCCTTTTTTCTTTTTTTATTAAATCTTTAACATAATGTAGCGTGTAGTAGAGTCCCAAGTGTAAGAAAAACTGGTATTTCCCTATGTGCGCGGCTAATAAGGTCCAATCTCAACTTCAACTTCTTTTTTGTTTTGGCGCCGCTTGCTTTTCGCTACGACTCTGCCAGTGTCTGTTTCAGAGTGTCCTAAACTTCTAGCTTGTTGTCATTATCGACCGAGGACGATAGTGACACTGGTTTGTGCCTGGTTTGCCACTTTTCTGCCAGTTCATAGAAATTTGGACTAACATATCTTCATGGGGGGAGTAAGGGGGACTCCAACTTCTCGTCTCCCAAGCCAACCTAACCTGCACGTGGTGCACCCTGCTAGATAACGAACTAGGCTCTGTGGAAAATATCAAACAATCTTCATAATTTAATATAACTCATCGATTTTTTAGTCCATTCAATTAAGTTTGATCTTGTGAAAAATCTTGAAATTCGTGTGACGTACCTAGGTTATTTTTCGATAGCCCCTAAATAAAAAGATTTTCTTTCTAGAGTCTGTGCAAAAAGAGAACTCTCTTAGGAATAGAGGGCGCGCGTGTGCCAATGTACTACTTTTGTTGCGTTAATATGTTAGCTCACCGTTTCGCCGCGAGACTTCTTTTATGCACAGACTCTAGAAGGTTTTATCCCTTAGGCCCCCCGCGCACTAGGCAGCCTGGCTGCGCAGCCAGAATATTTGCGCAGCCAGTTATAGCAGCCGAATTAACTTCTCTGTATCGAAAGTCATTATTTAGGAACCCAAAATACGTGTGGCTGCTACAACTAGTGCGCGGAGACTGACGGCGGCCACATACATTCGCATGCACACGCTCTGGCTGTCGCGCAAACAGGCGCGTTGTATTGGCTGCTGCCAGCAGCCGGGAATTCGTGGCTGCCTAGTGCGCGGGCTCCCTTACCGTGTGTAAGGCGACATGTTCAGTGGTGGTCGAGAGAATTCCGTCAATTCCATGCGTGGACCTGCCCTCGGGATCCGTGAAGTCACTTCCCAGGTTCTTTATTAGCGCGTGGAGCACCAACCTGTGTAAAGAAAGAAAGAAAATACATTGATTTGACAACATACATATGTACCTAACACCCTAACACATAACACGACATATTACATAGTAAGAAAATATAAAAATGAGAAAAAATACAAGGAAATAGATAAGACATACAGATAAGAACAAATACGTGTTACATAAGGGGCCAAAAAGGTCCCAGTCTCAGCATTATGCCGCTACAAGCCTAAGCTACGGCTACGGCATATCATTTTTGTCTCGTACATGTCATGGACATATCATGGTTGTCTGGTAGAGGTTGCTCTTGAGCGATAAGATCGCTAATTGTAACATTGTACACTAGCTGCGCCCCGCGGCTTCGCCCAAGCGATTCTCGATCGGACGAATTCTTCGCAAATCGCCGCGTTATCGCGATTGTCTCTAGTATCCATAACACAAGCTCTGCTTACCGTGGGGCTAGATAATGCTGTGTGAATTGTCCAGCAATATTTATTTATTTATTATTTATTAACACTTTGAGTGCTGAAATCACACGGTATGTGTTTTCTACAAGTGACTAATATGCGTAAATCCACACTAGCGCAGCGGCTGAGAAAATACAGATCTTTGTGACTCAGCACAGCCGTAATATTTTTCGAACGAACCGCATGTGCGGCGCAACACAACCGCTGTGTAGAGCGGCAGCACGAATTTTTTAGGTTAATAAAAAGATCGCAGTCGTCGAAAAAAAATCGCAGTCAAAGTGTTAATTATTGGATGCCCCATTAGGTACTTACCCATAGTACTCGTAGCCCATCCCCCTAAAGTGGTTGATAAACGATGCGGGGAGTTCCCGTCGTTTCGCCACGTACTCGTCCAATATCTGGCTTGGGGACCTGATGACTTCTTCTTTAGCTTCTGGACCTGGTGCTGGAACCTAAAAAGTTATTTGTTTAAGATTACAATATATATTTATTGCACCATCAATACAAAAAAATAAGTCTAACGGCACAATCAGTGGCCTTGTCGCTAACAGCGGCAACCTTTGGATGGATAGGATCGGTACGTATTAAAGAAAGAAAGAAAGAAAATAAAATTTTTTGACACTATACATAACACAAAACACTACACATTACATAATAAGAAAGAATACAAACAAGAAGAAAATATAAGGAAATAGATAAAACATACAGATAGGTACAAATACGGTGGCAGATAAATAAATAAATAAAAAATGCTGGACAATTCACACAGCATTATCTAACCTCATGGTAAGCAGAGCTTGTGTTATAGGTACTAGATAACTGATATACATAATACAATACATTACATAGATAGATATTTTTTTATTATACATAGAAAACGACCAGAACACCCGGAACAAATATCTGCAGATCGTACACACAATTGTTCCGAGGCGGGAATCGAACCCGCAACCTCCTGCGTCGCAGGTGGACTCTGGTTTCACCCGCGTTAAATTCGAATGTCACATTTCTAAAATCCAATAGCCTATGTTCAGCGGGGAACGGTGAAAGAATTTTTCAAATCGGTCATCGGTCAAGAAGGTGAAGTGAAGTGAAGTGAAGTGATGGTCATTGGTGGGATCATTGCTTCATTCAACAGCTATGTCCAGCGTTGAACAAGTTGACAGATGATGATTATTTTTAACTATATACCATATCTTCTTCAGCTTGCCTCAGCCGCGCACGGAGAGGGTTGTACTTGCTTCGAAGAAGAAGCTTCCTAGAATGAAGAATAACACAAAATTACTTAGAATGAGTAGACTGAATGCCTTCAGTATTTTCGGCTCTTTTATTATAAATAAATAATGCTGGACAATTCACACAGCATCATCTAGCCACAAGCTAAGCAGAGAAATTTGAATTTGAGAATTTAACTTGTGTCCTCAGGAGTACCACACACATGCATACACCCACAAACACACATATACACACTCAAACACATATATCAGACACACTATACAGAACATAAGGATAGCAGGCTAATTAATTAATTACATAATTAATTGATTTTATATCAATTAAACTACAACATTTAATTTTTCATTAAATGCTTTGAGTTTTTAACTTGGACCACACAACAATTTTGTCTACCGTCAACTTTAAATTTTTAATCATTATTTTTATATTTTCTGTTACCATAATGTTATATTATAATACATAAAAAGTCATTGTTAAATCTCGGCTAATGTAACAAGGAAGAGCGAAACCTCCTAGTACAAGTATTCTATACTTAAAAGGAGGCTTCAAAAATTTGTAACCTATACATGTTTTGTTAATGAAATAAAAAAACATTTGTATTTGTATAACTTTCTGATTTGAACCTTATCCCATGGGAATAATGTCGTCATCGCTGCCACTTCCCAACCACCCACGGAGTCGCAGCTGACGGTCACGAGTATTCACAATATTAATCCCTAATGAATTTTACGAATATATGCTCGTGAGGAAATAATTGACCATGTAGGTACCTGGCTCCCGGACCATACCGATATAGCTGAAAAAATTTGCAAGTTAAAGTGGAATTTGGCCAACCATACCTAGATCACGTAGACTTACAACCGTGTTCTTGAGTGAGACCGCGACTCAGCAAACGTAGTGTAGGACGCCCTCCGTCCAGGTGGGATGAAAACCTGTGAAGGACTGTATGCAGATGCTGGATGCGGCAAGCTGAAAACAGGGCGCTATGGCGCTCATTAGGGGAGGCCTATGTCCAGCAGTGGACTACTATAGGTTGATGATGATGATAGGTAAGTAGGTATACTTACTGCCGCACCTTCTCCACATCTTCTTTAGGTTTCAAAGTCTTCATAATATTCGTTTTCATTTCATTTGAAAAGAAAAATACCAGTTGCGCTAGTATGGATGCTAACTGGTTTTTTACTTGGTCCGTCTAAAAATAATATATTATCAAGGAACAGTCTCAATAATAAATAAATGAATAAATAATGCTGGACAATCCACACAGCATCATCTAGCCCCAAGCTATACAGAGCTTGTGTTATGGGTAGGTACTAGATGAATGATATATCTACGTAATACAATAGATTACCTAAATAAAATAAATATAAATAATGCTGGACAATTCACACAGCATTATCTAGCCCCATGGTAAGCAGAGCTTGTGTTATGGGTACTAGATAACTGATATACATAATACAATACATTACATAGATAGATATTTTTTATTATACATAGAAAACGACCAGAACACCCGGAACAAATATCTGCAGATCGTACACATAATTGTCCCTAGGCGGGAATCGAACCCACAACTTCCTTGATTATCACGGATCAATTTTGTTACGGGCGTCATTGAATCCGGATGGCAAACCAAAAATTTACTCACGAGAGAAGCAAGAAAGGGGGTTATGTAGGTAATAGAATTAGTACAAATATAAATACATAGGTACATATGTATATTGAATCACGCCCAAGACGAAGAAAGCTTTATGCATGAGGAAAATATGTACCTACTCTACTTTTCACACTGTCTGCAAGTTAAATAGTTAAAGTATTTTTTTTCTTTTTCTTGGACTCGCTAGTTTTATCATCTGCCATATTTAATTTGTGATTTTTTTTTTAAATTTGGGAAACATTTAAAACTTATAATAACCTAATACGAGAGAGAGAAAACGGAAAAGGATCAGGAGAGTTAGGTTAGGAAAGTTATTATTAAGGAATTATCAAACATACATAATAATATATACATTATATATTTATATTATTTGTACAAACAAAGGATGATAAGCAATGATAAATAGAAGGGTCTAAGGAGGAAAGGAGGGAGGCAATATTAATAGGAAGCAGAATACGGAGGGAGATGAGATCATTATTATTATTGAGTCTATAACTATTTTCTTTCGCAAGAATAATTCGGTACGTAATTATAATTATATATTAATTATTTATATAGGTATATATATTAATGTTTAAGTATAATATAAGTAGCTTAGTATCATTATGAGTAGTATATTTTATTATCTCTATTATATGGCACTACCTACCAAACTGTTGTCCACTACCAAAGGTTAGCAGGTAGAGAATGCTATCTAGCATTATGCTCGCCTATGTACAACTTTTTGTGGAATAAAGTATATTCTATCTATCTATCTATTAAAGAAGGAACTGTGGTCATATTTGTTACAAGAGAAAAAATATGATTTTCGTCACCAAATTAGTTAAAATTTGGTTACAATTTTCGTGGGAATAGGTTTTTATTCCGCCTTCTGCAAAGAGTTCCAATTTCGAAGAAGATCTCTTTATACGGACCTTCTAGGACGACGAACGACTAAGAAGTCCATCTTTAAACTTGGGTAAACCATACGATAACAAGTCCGGTCCTTACTGATTTAACCAATACTCTCAAAGTAATCAAATACCTACAGATTATTGATCAGGTTTTTTGGCAACGGGGACAAATGAGATTTTTAATTAGCCGTCTAGAATTTAATTGGTAACATCATTTGGATTGGATGTGTCGTAAATGACTGGATGACTGGCAGCAAATCATCTTCCGAAAAAGTTGCTTTACTCTCTCTGCGGACTGCGGTTCGCGACACCACTGAGTCTGGCTGAGGTCTGGCGCTGCAGTCGCGGCCGCAGACCGCTGTTTTGCCGCGCTTGGAATCATATTCTTTAGTGGGTGATAGACGTACGAAGTTAAAGTACACGGTTTTTAAGATCGCGAACTTACTCGGCTCGACGTTAGTGACACACGTGAAGCTTACTCACTCTGTATTGCGATGTCGTCGACAGAAGAAGCTTTGTTATTTAGGAATTATATCGTATTACATTTTAAAAACTAAAAAACTGACAGACTTGCCAAACAAAATGGCGGATCGTGGCTCGCAGTGCTGCCACACGTACGAGCGGAGGCGGGTTACGAGCAAAATTTCAAACTTGTCAGATCGCCAACGAACATACTCGGCGGTTTTAAAGTACGGGTGCGGCGCCAAAGCAAAAAGAAGTTGAAGTTGAAAGTACGCGTACTTAGGGTGATACACCAGCGAAAAAGGTCGTCGAGCCACAAGTTCGCGAACTTACTCGCACGTCTATCACCCACTATAGAGATGCATAGAAACAAGTAGTGTCGCTTGCAGCCTGCAGCTGCAGTTTGCGGCCTGCGGTCCATCTTGAAATTGCACCTTTTTGGACAAGTTATTTTTTATCGCGGATAGAGCGTGCAAAACAACGTTCAGTGACAAAATGCATATTTACCCGTTCTCCCAATATTTTTAGATACTCAGGTGAATGTCTAAATTTTTGTAAAACTGTCCGTAGATCGGTGCCGTAAACACTATGCGCCTCTGCTTCTATGTCATACTTTCTAGAGCACTGTACAGATAGGGCTGAAAGATAACAGTAGTTAATACTCGTTGATAAAAGTGGAAATAAATAAAATAAAAATAATGCTGGACAATTCACACAGCATTATCTAGCCACAAAAATAAGGATATCCTTATGAAAAAGTGTGATGTTCACAATAGAAATACAAGAAACAAGAACAAGTTACACATCCCATCATTTAGATTACACAAGGTAGGGAAATCATTTATGGGCAATAGCGTGCGCTTCTATAATAAGCTTCCATCTGAAGCAACTGAGCTCCCTATTCGTAAATTTAAAAATTACATAAAAATAAATCTCATCAAGAAGGCTTTCTACTCCATAAATGATTATCTCAATGATGTTAATGCTTGGCCAGATGTCGCTCAGTTTCGCACAGACAATAGTATGTAAGTAATTTGTTATTGTGCATAGCTTTACTTAAATATTGACATGTATCGAATCATATTATATTTAGACTTAAATAGGCAAATAACCATTTATTAGACATATAAGAGATGAACATGCTAGTGGTTTCTTTTTCACTTCTTCCACAAGTGGACAAAAAATTGAAGTGAACAGTAAAATAATTTTATTTGATAATAATTTAATGTATAAAATATGACTTGTCTAAGTGCTTATTTTGTAAGCCTAAAGAAATAAATGATTTTTTACTTTACTTTACTTTACATGGTAAGCAGAGCTTGTGTTATGGGTACTAGATAACTGATATACATAATACAATTATTACATATGTAGATAGATATTTTTTATTATACATAGAAAATGACCAGAACACTCGGAACAAATATCTGCAGATCGTACACACAATTGTTCCGTGGCGGGAATCGAACCCGCCACCTCCTGCGTTGCAGGCGGACCTTCGCCCACCGCGCCACATCCGTCGTCAAAAAAGAAAAAAGTATTTTTCAAGATTCAACCTTTAACATAAGAAATAGACGATAACTTAAACGCCTATAGGGCTAAACTCAATGTAAAATGTTCATATTTCATATTTATTTTATTGCATCATTGTGTACATTTAAAGGTCTTAGTATCTAGGTAATGTATAAGAAACACAATGATACCCAAGCCGGGCGCGGCGATATGTACTGGGAATGGAAGTGAGCCGGGTTTCTAAAAAGCTCTGTTTAAGGGCCTACATTACCTCAGCAGAAAATCAAATTTCGCCTCAGCTTGTTACGCCGCCGCGCCGCGGCGCACGGGCGGCGCCACGGGGCGGACGGCCGGTGGCAACGTACCTACTCGCCGCGCTATTACTTCGCGCGCTAAATTATATTGGGTTGGGTTCACGCTAGTTCAAAACAATCTTAGGATAGGTAGGTGCAATATTATTGTCTAAAAGGTAGATAATTAATTATATATACGGTACCTACTAAGAAATGAAATTATCAAATACGTAGGTAATGCTTTTTAGTAACTTTATATCTTAGTATGTACCTATACCTACCTAATATTATGATAGTTGGATATTGGTAGGTACCTACCTACCTACTTACAATTACAAAACATTATTTTATTTTATTGTTTTTCAATGTAGTTGCCAACATACCTACTACTGCTACTAGACCACCGCGCCCGAGACGTTATTTTCTACCCAAACACTAGACAGGTGCGAGTCGCTATAGCGCTGAAGGGTTCCGAACATTCTTTTCTGTAGTAAGATAGTGTTCTGCGAAATGTAAATTATACTTATGCCTACTACCAACCTAAAAATAGGTACGTAGTACTATTATTTATTCTTTGGTACTAGTAAATAGGATTTTTTATTATAACACCTTGTTTACAGATTTAATATTAACGAAGATTGGTACTACTACCTATATAAGGTAAAACTAACACAACAAAACCTATATAAGCAATGAAATAGAATACAAGTTTATGTCTAAGTATATTGAGTGAGGGTTCCGCATATTAGTTTTTTAAGTAAAATTGAATTTTGCCAAAAAAACATTGTGTGGAAATAGGATGTGTATAACAAGTAGTGTGAAGGTAAATATTGTAATAAATTAAAATATAGTCTAGATTATATTTGCACATACATAATATGTTTAACTTTATTAACAATATATATTACTTTATATTAAATTTATTTCAATTCACTTATATCTCGTATTTTCATATTGCGAACATGCCAGGGATCGCATAGCTCGGACAAAATATATGTTAAATAAAAAATAAAAAAATTTGGTTCCATTAGTTGTTCCCAAAATTCGTCATCCCTTTCGATGATCTCAACTTTCATCTGAAATGAAATGATATTTTATCACACTAATCTATATCTATTGTGTATATTATATATATAAAAGAAAGTCGTTTTAGTTACACTATTTATAACTCAAGAACGCCTGAACCGATTTGGCTGAAAATTAGTGGAGAGGTAGCTTAGAACCAGCAGAAGGATATAGGACTATAGACTATACGGATATAGGGATACTTTTTATCCCGCAGGGTAGGTTAGCGTAGGGTAGGTAGGTTGGTAGGTTTGGGTAGGGTGGGGTAGTGACTTTGACTCTGGAGAGGTGTGTGTTTGTCTGAAAAAGGAAAAATAAAACACAATCTTATTATAATCTAGATACCAAATCATATTTCAGTAGATATGTAAGTATTTACTTACAATTCTACGTTCTGTAATTGATAAAGATTTGTCTTATCCGAATTTATGCCATTTGTCAAATCATTCGACGTTACTTCCATCCGGTAACAGTTACACATGCCAAGAAAGTAGGTAGGTAAGGTACCTAACATGTAAATATATGTGCCCACTCTAGTAATATGAATGAATCGTAATGAAGAATTAATAAGGACTCTCGTTCAAGCTATCAACCGTAAAAAGTCCATTATTACCCAATTTATAAATTTGAACCATGTGATATATTTTCACTTTCATGAACTAAAAGTAGAAAAGCTTGTGTTCGTTAGGTACGAATAGTTCTAGGTTAAATTATTGCAGAACCCTAAAATTTACAAACTCGTGAAAACGTTAGGAAAGAATATACACTAGGTATATTTATATTTCAGTAGATATGTAAGTATTTACTTACAATTCTATGTTCTGTAATTGATAAAGATTTGTCTTGTCCGGATTTATGCCATTTGTCGAATCATACGACGTTACTTCCATCCTGTAACAGTCATACATGTCAAGAAAATAGGTACCTAACATGTAAATATAATATGCCCACTCTAGTAATATGAATGAATTATAATGAATAATTAATAAGGACTCTCGTTCAAGGTATAAACCGTATAAGTCCATTATTACCCATTTATATTTTGAACCATGTGATATATCTTCACTTTCATGAACTAAAAGTAGAAAAGCTTGTGTTCGTAAGGTTGGAACCATGACTAAATTAATTATTGCAGAACCCTAAAATTTACAAACTCGTAAAAATTTTAGGAAAGTTATAATACATTATAGGTGTAGACAGTAGGTACTATAGTTAGTAACTATAGTAGGTACCTAACCTACTACTTACAATTCAATGTTTTGTAATTGGTAAAAAAAAATCTCGTACGGATCTTTTCTGATATCCAAAATGTCCAGATCATTCGATGTTACTTCCATCATGTATCAGTAACGATTCATATATTATGGAGATACAAATTAGGTGGGTATACCTAGGTGTAAATATTTTATAGTATTGATAGTCAAACGGAACCCTAATATATGTATATTTCTACCTAGATAATGATGTGTTGTGAAAATACTACTTCTATCACATGGAGATACAAATTGAGGGGGGTATACCTTGTATTTACACCTAGGTAGGACCTAGGTATAGGTATTTACCTATAAGTATAAAAAATACGATTTTCACATACTTAGCGCCATCCAGTCCCATAAACAAGTAAGGTCTACTACCTTACTGGTAGGTAGGTGTTTGGTACACACGGATTTACCGGGACATTATTTTCTTTATCATTGTCGCCATCATCGCTTACAATAGGAGCTGTACTTTCTAATCGACGTTTTCTAAAATAAAATAAAAAATAATTAGTTTGGCTGCGACATTTACTTAGGTACTCACAAATCACAATCCACATCCTCACCTCACCTCACCTCAACGTGTAGGGTAGGTAGGTACTTACTTTATAACGTCGTTCATGTGTTTTCCATCTTTTTTATGATTCCGTCGTCGCTTTCTACACTTATTATAAAGATTTCCCATATTTACAAATATACAAAGTCCGATGACACGAAGCGCGGAGCAGCGACACAGGCTCCCCGTCCGAAGGCCGAAGCTAGACTGAATTATGGCCCGGACGGAAGATAGCGCGTGAATGTTTAGGTATTATTTTTTTACGGTAAAAATAATAGTAATTTTGAAAATCTAAAACACACATCGTCTGCTTTATACTCTGATTGTTTACTGTATAAAGTATCAAGGCTTATTTTAACGTATCTATTGAATAGCGACGGTTTAAAGTACAGTTTAGAGTGAACTTTGGATTTTTTTTCTATCGAGAAAATTTCATGTAATCGTGTTTTCAAAACACTGGTGGTCTAGCATCAATCCTGAACTATAACATATTAAAATCTCAAAGTAAATGCTTCAGAATTGTGGAAGATATGATCGTTGAAAATAACCGATTTCAGATAGTATCAACTCTTAATACATAAGAGAGAAAGAGAGAGCGGAAAATTTAAATTCAATCACATAGTTTTATCATAATAATTGTCATATATTACTATTTTAATAAATGAAAATGAAAAGTTTTTATTTCTTTAAGCTTACAAATAAGCACTTAGACAGGTCATATAATATTCTATTCATTATTATCAATTAAAATTATTTTATAGTTCAATTTTTATCCACCAGTGAAAGAAGTGAGAAGAAACCACTAGTATGTTCATGACGACCGATGTGGCGCGGTGGCCGAAGGTCCGCCTGCGACGCGGGAGGTTGCGGGTTCGATTCCCGCCTCGGAACAAATGTGTGTACGATCTGCAGATATTTGTTTCGGGTGTTCTGGTCGTATTCTATGTATAATAAAAAAATATCTATCTATGTAATGTATTGTATTATGTATATCAGTTATCTAGTACTTACCCATAACACAAGCTCTGCTTACCTTGGGGCTAGATAATGCTGTGTGAATTGTCCAGCATTATTTATTTATTATTTATTTATTTATAACTTATGTGTCTAGTACATTTGATTTGCTTATCTGTATGATTTTGAGTTGGAGCAAAACTCGTTCCATAGTCTTTTTCACTTAAATTGTCATTTGTCATTAAAAAAAATCATTTAAGTCATAATAGCATTTATTTATAAGATATTGTTTCAATTTTATTTGAAATGTTTTATCATTTTCCTCGTCTTTTAGTCTATCGGGTTTTTTTTATATATTTTTGATGCCATTGCGTTTGGCCCACAACTTCGCATTTTTAGTTTTGAGTTAGGAAGTGTGATTTTGTGTTTCTATCTAATAATATCTATCAACGTTGCCCGCAATTTTACCTACAAATCAGATGATTGTATTCTATGCTGTTGATATTTTTACAATTATGTAGGTACTCGTACATGTACACATCAGTGGCGTAGCTAGGTGGACAAGGGCCCCGGTGCATAGAGAAGGAATCGGGCCCTCACCGCCCCTCTTTACAGTTTCCACGTAGCAAGGAACATCATACATTAGAATAGATGGAAAGTAAGAGCGAATGAAAAATTAACTAAAAAGTTGACGGCGTCAAGCACGTGAGCTTATAGCTGATACAAAGTGCTACGGACGTACCTAACCTACTTAACCAAACTACCAAATAACAATAACAAAAAAATAGAGAATTCTGTGATTGTTGATGTTCATTTAAAATCATTAAAAAAACACTTGTGAGCAGGTTTGAAGCCTAGCTTCGGAAGCTGGCTGACCGTATCTTTTCAAAGCTTAGATTAGAGCTAGAGGTGGGCCCCTTGAGCTCCAGGGCCCTGGTGCACTGCACCGCCCAGCCCTACGATAGCTACGCCTGCGTATTGACGATACTTGACGATTTCAAAAATACCTTATTTCTCATTTATCGGTCTAAACATGTGCCCAATAAATAGTTCCTTACCCGATATAAAAAGCAAAAATATATTTACACTAAAATTATTTATATCCATTTTAAATTCGATCTGTAAAACTTATATGTATTTTATTTTACAATAACTATTTTTACGAGCGTTTCTACACAACTAGGTAGGGATTTTAGAGTTCGGTGGGTAATACTGAGGGTGTAGCGGCGTAAGAATTGACCCCTCAACTCAGCCCGTCGCGTCGATGTCGTAAAAGTCTAAGGGAACCTCAACCCAGCTAGCAGCAGATTTTCTGTGTACGATACGTACCTACCTAATATTTAACACATTCACTGCGATGCTATTATAATATTAACGATTTTATGACAGATAAATTTTGACATTACCTTATTTTACTATTGCCCATCTTACTCTTACTATTATTACTTTAAAAAATTTTGACATTGTATAAAATTATCTACAATATACCTAAGTTAGAACATTACTAAACTACTGTGACATTTTCATGCTATCTTAATTTCGCACGCCTCGATGAGGTAGTAATTTATTGGAAATACCACTTTTTATTAAGAACTTTTGTACCTACATTACAGCAAATAAATGATTTGATTTGATTTGATGACCAATTCATCTGCCGACCTTCCCGGCTTCGCACGGTTTTAGTACGGATCCCTAACTTTTTTTATAATATAATATAGCCTATAAAATAAAATTCATTTATTTCGGACAACGACAAATCATAATTAAAATTAAATTTAGGTCCATATCATGTTAGTAGCAAATATTACTTAATTCTATGTGCCTATGTTCACCGGGGATAGTGTAGCTTCCCAACGGTGAAAGAAGGGGAGGGATGGGGTCAGAGGTATGTAAATGAAGTAAAACCATGTTATTATGTTCTATTTACAGATTTATTTACAAAAATAGATAATAGTATTTACAAAGAATATTTTATTTACCACCATGGCCTATTCGCTACGATAAAATCTCTATTATTATTTTCATTATATCCATTATTATTTCTGTTATAATTATATGATATAACAGTTGTACCATAGTTAGGTGCTGTATTTGAATTGTCAGAGTGATGGTCGTTATGTGAATTATGTTGCTCGTAATTATTATTATTTCTTTCAGGTCTATTATTGTTATTTGTATTTGTATCTCTCTCGTAAATATTTCGATTCCCAGTTTCAGAATTCCCTGGGCGTTCGTAGGAAACCTCATAATTACTTTCAGAATTTTGACTGTCGGTAAATCTATTATTATTATCATTATTGTTTAGTCTCTGATGGTTGCCAAGTCTCGGTACTTCCCTATTACTAGATGTTTGGCTGGTAACGAAATAGTTACCTGCATTATTATTTCGATTATCGCTTACAGTTTGATGGTTTCCTAGTCTACTAGTCTCTGTGTTGCCAGAAGTGTGACTAGTAACGAAGTAATTATTACCTCCATTACCACGATTATTATTATTTGTAACAGTTTGATGATTACCGAGACGAGTATCATCTCTATTATTGCCAGAGCTCTGACTAGTCACAAAGTAATTTTTTATACCCGCATTATTATTATTGTTACTTATTATTTGATGATTCCCTGGTCTGATATCAGGATTTCTGTTATCAGAAGTTTGACTAGTAACAAAATAATTCGCTCCAGCTGTTGTTCCTCTGTTGTTATTAAGAGTTTGATGATTACCAGGTCTGATAATTTCACCTCTGTTAACATTGGTTACACCATTATTATTACTGATTACCTGATGATTCCCTGGTCGATTAACGCCTTCATTATTACTTCCCGAACTCTGTGAATTACTATTCCAATTGCTACCCTGATTACTATTCGTATTCTGATTATATCCATTATTATTATTATTTTGATTATTGTATCCGTTACCACTATTCCAATTATTACCACCATTACTACCAGTATTGAATCGATCTCCACTATTATTATTTCCATTATTGGCATTATTATTTCCATTATTGGCATTATTATTTCCGTTATTGGCATTATTATGTCCGTTATCGTTGAACTTGACGTTGGAGAAGACTTGAGAGGCGATGAAAGCACGTGGTATTCTGGCGTAGAGCGCGGGCGTCTCTGCAGCACCGCAGGATCGACCCAATGACGTGACAGCGACCACTCGCCATATGCAGCCATCTTGGATTTGAGCTGGGCCACCGGAATCACCCTGAAATAAAAATTTTATTTAATTATTTATTTAGAAAACAAAAAGCTTATACTTAATAAGGAATAAATAGAACATAAACTTAGAGCAAATAAAGCTAACTACAGTTTCCACTCATTGCTTGTAAATTAGGTTACCAAAGTATTTATAAATGTTGAATCGGACGATTTGATTCGTTTGTCGCAATAAATCTGATTGAAATGTAAATCGAGTCATCCAGGTTTCCTGTAAGTGAAAACGATTTTCCATCTTTGGAACTCATAATAATAACGCTAGTACTGACGGCCATTCGGCCAGTTTCAACGAAGTTCACCACACGTCGCGTAGATGCGCCTAGCTAGATACATATGTATATCGCACCTGACAAGTGTCCCGCCCTCCGCTCCGCTCGCCGGCGCAGACCTGACTGGCCACTGACGGTCCCTGGGGCAGCTTCAGCGAGGTGCCCCACACGTCGCGGCACTCCGCCATGTCCCACACTGGTATTGACACGCTACGGAGTTCTGGGGATGAATCGCCTCCTGAAAAACGCCAATTATTCTTGATACAACAAAGGGATAAATAACTTGCTATATTTGACAGCGGGAAAAGGTCGAAGCGCCACACGGTATTCTTTTCGCAGGTGGAACTCCGTCCGTCGCGCCACATCCGTCAACAAGATATGTCATTCATTATTGTGTATCCTTACTTTATCATTTTATTCACACTGGGCTATGATTCTGTATGACATAGGAGATTTCGTGCCCAAATCGTGTGAAGTCAAATCGCGTTCGATACACAAACGTGATCGAAACAAGCCTTGGCGCGGAATCGACAAATAGTATTCTGTTTGCCACAAGACGAGTTGTCTATGCCCCGTGATTATATCTTATCGATCTTAATTTTTTTATTTATACATAACATAACCTCAAAAGATGCTCGATCAAAACCAAAACAAACGAGCCATAGTAACTATGTGAAACCACACCAATCTGTGCCCAAAACACGCTAGAAGCTAGCGCGTTTCTTTGACAGTTCAAGCCGTGACCAAATCGCGTCGTGTCGCGGCGGGGAATGACTTAATGACATAGGGATACGGTATTAACAGATTCCACGCCCGCGGGCTTGTCGTAGGTGTGTAACACGCTTCGAAAGCCAATAGAGAATAAAGCCCAACTGACTCGCTACATACGCGTGTTCTTATCTCTCAAAAACAGGATGTGACCGTACTTTTAATTTTATTATTACTCGCTCTCGTAAAAGAATGAAAAAGTAGGTAATTGGCATACCAAATTCAGTTCTTCCCCAGCCAGTAGCGACGACGCGATTGCCGATAGGTGGTGGCACGCCGAGGCATGCAGGACTTATGGTTTCTGAAAATCTGGAAAACAAACAATTAGTTATTTTACCTTTTACTTATTACGAATATAAAATATAAATGTAACGCAACGCGTGACTCAACAGCTTGTGAGTGTCTGGCGGAACGCATTAGCATCGCTATACAGCGGGGCAATGCAGCCAGCGTCTTGAGGACGCGCGTTGACTGGTATCGATATGGATCAGTTGAGTTACTACCGCAGACGACATTGCGGCTAGTGGCAACCACTAGCCGCAATGTCGTCTGCGGTTGCAGTCTACAGCCCATCTCGGGCTTAGGTCTGCGGTCGCGGTTGCTTCTATTTCCAAGCACGGTTCGCGACCGCAGGCCGCAGTGTTGCTGCGCTTGGAATCAATTTTATAGAGTTGCATAGAAACAAGTAGTATCGTTTGCAGCCTGCATCTGCAGTTTGCGGCCTGCGGGCCATCTTTGAATTGCACCTTGATAGCAACGCTCTGCAGTTAGCTCAACTGTTTCAATCCTAAATACCATTTGCTAATAAATATGATATTAACTCACTTGACAGTCGTAGTGAGCTTCACCAGGGCCACATCGTAGTAGGATCTTCGTAGTTTGTACTTAGGATGGCGGATGACTGTAGAGATGGTAACGACGGTAGAGTCTTGCCCGTCTATGTAGGTGGAGCCTAGTTGGACGGCTTGGGGCGGCCCGCTGAAAGGAAATTATTTTCAATTTGAATTGGGAGAATCAATTTATTTATTTGGCACACAAAACAGAACACAATCAGATATTATACAAATAATACACACAAGAATTAAAACTAGACTGTATCCCTAATAAATAAGATGTTCAAATCAATTCAAATCAATGATTTGAATTGTTAGTTAGTATAATTATAAGCACTAATACAACGGGTATTAATTGCGTTTATGACGACCGATGTGGCGCGGTGGGCGAAGGTCCGCCTGCGACGCAGGAGGTTGCGGGTTCGATTCCCGCCTCGGAACAACTGTGTGTACGATCTGCAGATATTTGTTCCGGGTGTTCTGGTCGTTTTCTATGTATAATAAAAAATATCTATCTATGTAATGTATTGTATTATGTGTATCAGTTATCTAGTACCCATAACACAAGCTCTGCTTACCATGGGGCTAGATAATGCTATGTGAATTGTCCAGCATTATTTATTTACTTATTTTTCACGACGTTTAAT
This sequence comes from Eupithecia abbreviata, assembly GCA_943735965.1. Lineage (NCBI taxonomy): Eukaryota > Metazoa > Arthropoda > Insecta > Lepidoptera > Geometridae > Eupithecia > Eupithecia abbreviata. The sequence continues at coordinate 4,217,084 of OX031004.1, read as the reverse complement.
AATAATTTTTCACGACGCAAATCGTTGTATTAGTGCTTTTATTCAGAATGTGTTAGTTTAAAAATATTTATTGTTAGTTAGTAGTTCTAAAAGAAATCAACTTCTTTTTTATTTCCTATTTCCTACAATCATTGGTTCCAAATGTATAGGTAGGTACTCATTTAGATTACTTCAGTAAACAATAACGCTTATTATAAAGCAAATTAAGATTATTTGGATTAACTTGGCTTGACTTCTTTAATTTGGCAATATGTGTCAACATATTCTTCTTATTAAGTGAACACATCAAATGAGCCAGCTATTGAATGACCACAACCTATGTATAACCTTAACCTAAGAATCCTGTTCTCATGTAAGTGACTTTAAATTGTCTTTTTGAGAATAAATGAATATTAAACGTATATTATTTATCTCATTATGTCCATAACAATTATTATTTGTCACCAATAGGTAATTTATAATTTATACCTGACAACATTGTAGTCCTTATCGTGATAAGTGCAGTGTCCGGCAGTCAGCAAGAACTGCTCGCTGATGAGGGTTCCTCCGCACTTCCAGGAGTAGCCACCTGACTGAAACCAACAAATAAATATATAACAAAATAATTATTTCATTTTAGTTAGTTTAGTAAATATATTGAGAGCTTATAACTAGAGTTAGTTATACCTAATACTAAAATTTTATCTTTATTAGTTCTTAATTTGTATTATTTGTATGAAACGCAAATAAATATTTTATATTTCTATAAATTAAATCACTCTGATACATTTCCACAGGGGAGAGGTGATTCTACCTGCTATGGGTGTTAGGATGGTGTTGGGGCTGTCGCGTACTCTGCGCATCAGGGATGAGGTCTTCTTACGGAGGATGGCAGCAAAGCCATCCGTCTCGTATTCCGCAAACATTCCCGATACACTGCAAAATCGAGGCGGTCCCAACATCATCCTAAATACATTATTATACTATACAAGTGTACACGTAGGGCTCCAGCGGCTGTTTAGTGTAGCTGATCCATAGGTTCCCGGTGTAGAAACCCTGACAGTAAGGCTTACTTTGACTTTCTCTGAACACCGGGAAAACTTACTACGAACGTTCTGTTCGTAAAAAAATGCATTATGTGAGTGGGTGGAGCTATACACCAAACAGCCGCTGGAGCGCGGAGTACGCGACAGCCAACACCATCCTAAAAAAAATTGCAGGAAAGAAAGAATCACCCCGTGGAAATGTTTCATGGGGAAAGTGATTTAATTTATTTAGATTTTTTTTTATTAGGTATAACTAACCCTAGTAATATATTTACTAACAAATTATGAATCCCAGTTATCTGAAATAAATTGTTTTTTTAGCTAAGGTGTCAAGATTTTTACCTGTATATTTTTCCAGCCAACCAGCCCCATATGTGGGAACTCTTTGATACTGACGCTCTTTCCGCCGATGATGAGGGGAATATTGATGGGGGTGCAGGAAGACACGTTCAGTTCTACGCCGGGAGAGTTTTGGACTGTAGCCAAGGGAAGTGCGACCAGCTTCTTCGTGTTTAGTGATTTGTATTCGTCACATTCTGGAAACAAGGTTTTTATTATTAATAATAATAATCATTTATTTCAGAACATAGAAAAGTAACAAATCTTAATTAACTTATTCTACGGTCCATAGTAATATATACCTTAAAACTAGCATACATAAAATATAAAAGGACTAAATTAATAATAACACGCTTTTTTTTATTACGCCGACAGCGTGTAGATGTACTCAGGGTGTCAGCTGGCGTCGGTGCACGGCGCGGGCGGTGCAGCGGTGTTCCGTTGCAATTAATAATTATTATCTCATTACCATGATCTCAGGCCATAAAGTGACCCGGTCCTTTGGAAGGCTTGCGTGGGGCCGAAACCAACAAGGAAGCACAGAGGCCCTTTGAGAAGTTAATCTAAAGGCGATGGCTACACTTAGCGGGTATCATCCTCGGATGCACAATAGCTTGATGGATCGATGAAATACATAAATAACGAAATTATACGAACATTGATTCAACCATTTAAATAAGGTTTCCATGCCTTCCTATACACAAGTTTAAACTTTTTCCATACAAATGACAATGAAATTCGTATTTGGCAATTTGCTTTTTTTAGCGATCATGAACTTAAACTTCGGTTCTTATTATTTTAGAAAAAGAAATACATATGTATACAATATTCAATAGTCGATTCATTCAATGTATTTTTTGACTTACTTTGCGAATAAAAAAACACACAGCAACAGGCCCTTTTGCAATCATGTAGAACTTAATTTGAACTCTATCAGAAGATATAATCATCATCATCAGCCTATTACTAATCCACTACTGGACATAGGCCACCCCTAATGAGCGCCATAGCGCCCTGTCTTGCCAGAGAAGATATATGTATTGTACCTACATAAAATAACTGTAAATAATTGTTACATTACACATCAATTAAGCCACACTATTAAAATAAAAACTGTATAGGAAATATAGAAAACTTACTTTGCTCAGCTATCGAGTAATACCTCTTCTTCTCAACATCGCTCATTTCATCTTCATCGGGTCCAACATCAACATCAACATCCGCTTCATCATCAGGCCTCGATGACGTCACGGGTCTATCATAAGGCCTCGTCACAGGCCTGTTGGTTATCGGAGGCCTGTTCGTATCAACCACCGCTGGCCTTACTCCAGGCCTATTGAGCAAGGGATTTTGAGTCGTATAGCTTTGGGCAATAGGTCGGCTTATCGGTTTTTGAGTTGTATAGCTTTGGGCTATAGGTCGACTAATCGGTTTTTGAGCTACGTTGAAAGTAGAAAAGATAGGCCTCTCTGTTGGTCGTATCACTTCATAATTGTAGACGTTATTACTGTCGTTATCCACCCGTCGATTATTATTTTCATTATCTGGTCGTCTATTATTATTAACGTTATTAATTCCTTTATTATTATTGTACTGATTATATTCGGTGGTTCTATCGTTATTATTAAAATTATCTTGGAACCAAGATCGAGATGTAGTCTTGGGTTTTTTTCTTTTAGGTTTTACGGTTGTTGTAAAAGGGTCCACCGTGCCACCATTTTGTCTCTGCTTGACAAAATCATCTGTTTCGAAGTAAATAGTATCTTGGTATACTGCTTTGTTCGCTTGTTTGGTTGACGGTCGTTTTGTGACATCGTTTCTTCTGGTCGTTGGGGCTTGTAGGAAAGAGCTGAAGCTTTGGAAGAAATCTGAAACAGAGATTATTTATATAAAATAATTAAAAAAAAAAACTTATTTTATTTCAGACAACAAACATGAGTCCATATATCGACCATATGACGACCGATGTGGCGCAGTGGGCTAAGGTCCGCCTGCGACGCAGTAGGTTGCGGATTCGATTCCCCCCTCGGAACAATTGTGTGTACGATCTGCAGATATTTGTTCCGGGTGTTCTGGTCGTATATGTATAATAAAAAATATCTATATTATGTAATGTCTTGTATTATGTATATCAGTTATCTAGTACCCATAACACAAGCTCTGTTTGCCATGGGGCTAGGTAATGCTGTGTGAATTGTCCAGCGTTATTTGTTTATTTATATATATAAACGAGTCTTTATAACACACAATTTTACTAACAACACAAAATAAATAATTGATAGGCACTTGATAAGATGCGCAGAGGATATGCAGATCAAGTATCAAGACTTACCAATGTATTGTGTCCTGACGTGGACGATCACGGCGAGAAGGACCAACGTCCTGATGATGACTCCGCACATGATTGCATCATCTGGGATGGCTGCCTGGAAGACAATACAATACAAAAATACTTTATTGTACACCAGATACAGAACATTATGAAAGATATTACATGTGACAAGTACAATGGGCGGCCTTATCGCTTAGAAGCGACCTCTTCCAGGCAACCTTTGGATGGAAAGAATTGTGTGAATTAAAGAAAGGCAGGGGGTGTACCAAGGATAGAGCTAGAATAAATATGAACATAATATGAGTATTTAAAGATAAATAAGTATGAAATATATATATATATGTATAATATACTACTTAGTAAAACTTAGTTAATAAATAAATAATAAGTACCAATATTCACGATTCTGACAGGTAGAATCCCTTAACGTGAGCTTTAAAAACTGGTAAGGACACTGTTTTTCTGATGGATTCTGGAAGATACAGTCATATAATCATTACATAGTACCTATGAAAAGGGTTGTGGTTGGGGGTTGTGGTAGATGGTACTAGTGGATCCCCAAACCGCCCTTTGAGGCTGGTAGGTAGTATGGTGTAGGTTAGTGGTCAAGGAAAGTCACTGGTTTATGGTATGGACTATGTTCACAAGACAACTATAATAAATAAATAAATAATGCTGGACAATCCACACAGCATTACCTAGCCCCATGGTAAGCAGAGCTTGTATTATGGGTACTAGATAACTGATATACATAATACAATACATTACATAGATAGATAATTTTTACACACTACTGGTTTTATACTACTGCCGAATTATGTAAATGGTATAATGGTGTGAAATGGTTAACACTTTGAGTGCTGAAAACGCACGGTATGAGTTTTCTACAAGTGACTAATATGCGTAAATCCACACTAGCGCAACGGCTGAGAAAATACAGATCTTTGTGACTCAGCAGAGCTGTAATATTTTTCAAACGAAACGCATTTGCGGCGCAACACAACCGCTGTGTAGAGTGGCAGCACGAATTTTTTAGGTAAAAAAAAGACCGCAGTCGTCGAAAAAAAACCGCAGTCAAAGTGTTAAGTGGTTGAACCCGCGACGAAGGCGGCCGATCGCGAACTGATTACATTTAGGCAACCGCGAGCGAATGCGCATTTAACTGCAATCGCAGCTAAATGCATATCTGCTGCGTGGTCGGTGTACCCGAACAACCTATAAAACAAAGTCGTTTCCCGCTGTCTGTGTTCTTTAGTATGCTTAGCTACGCAACGGATTTTGATGCGGTTTTTATAGACAGAAGGATTCAAGAGGCAGGTTTTTTTCCATTTGACACATTATAGATTTCCACGCGGGTGAAGCCGCGGGGCGCAGCTAGTTACATATATATATATATATATAATGTACATATACTACTATGAATAGGTAACTAAGTATAGGTACTTTGTATGTAACTTAGGTATTTCTAAGGGCTAGCCTGATTCACCTATTTAGCTATTCGTGCCAAACCACATAAGTGATTTGAATTGTAAAGTGCATGACTAACATTCCGGCGTATTGTATTGTCTTTATACTTATTCCAAGAAAAAAACATGTGTTTTTATGTTAATATAAGTGTTTTAGCTCGAGTCATTCTGCTTTTTTTTTGTTCCAGTCCACTCTACTTCCTTCTACAACAACTCATTTACTGCTCGAGCTGTACAACTTTGGAACACATTACCAGTCACAGTAAGGCGTGCAAAGTCACTACCGATATTCAAGAGTATGCTAAAGGAACACTATTTCTCCCTATGTCACTGACCACACCCTTGTTTCCCTTTATAAAATTAAGAGTATGTATTTATATAAGTAGGTATATAATTGGTTATATGTATTTATATTTATTTTAAGTAGGAACGTATTTTCATGCAATATTTTATAAATTAATATAATGCACACAGATCCCCATGTACAATCCAATCCTATCCATCCACGGTTGTCTGGTAGAGATCGCTCTTGAGCGATAAGACCGCCAAATTGTCACATGTTTTGTATTTTATTCTGTCTTGTTTGTTTTATTTTGTAAGTGTGCAATAAAAGAATTTTCTATCTATCTATCTATCTTTAAGCTATGACGACTTCTGTGGCGCGGTTGGCAAAGGTCCGCCAGCAAATCAAATGTACTAGACACATAAGTTATGAACATACTAATGGTATCTTCTCACTTCTTCCACTGGTGGACAAAAAATTGAAGTGAACTATAAAATAATTTAAATTAATAATAATGAATGGTATAAAATATGACCTGTCTAAGTGCTTATTTGTAAGCTTTAAAGAAATAAAAACTTTTTATTTTCATTTTCGACGCAGGAGGTTGCGGATTCGATTCCCGCCTCGGGACAATTGTGTGTACGATCTGCAGATATTTGTTCAGGGTGTTCGGGTATAATAAAAAATAGATTTCTGTGTAATATATTGTATTATGTATATCAGTTACCTACCCGTAACACAAGCTCTGCTTACCATGGGGTCAGATAAATGCTGTGGTAATTGTCTAGCATTGTTTATTTATTTAAGCTATAGTTAAGTAACCTACAGTCAGATAGATAGATCTTCTAACATATACATATATCGGTTATTTTAGGTTAAGTATGGGAGATTCAAAGTCGCCAGTTCAAAGTCCTTCAGCGAGCTATGGAAAGAGCTATGCTCGGAGTTTCTCTGAAGGATAGGATTCGTAACGAATACATCCGACAGAGAACCAAAGTTATCGACATAGCTCTAAGAATTAGCAAGCTGAAGTGGCAGTGGGCCGGCCATATCTCGCGAAGAACCGACAACCACTGGGGTAAACGTGTCGTGTTCTTGAATGGAGACCATCATCATCATCATCAGCCTATACCAGTCCACTGCTGGACATAGGCCTCCCCTAATGACTGCCATAGCGCCCTATCTTCAGCTTGTCGCATCCAGCATCTACCTGCAGTCTTTCGCAGGTCGTCATCCCACCTAGTCGAGGGCGTCCTACACTACGTTTACCGAGTCGTGGTCTCACTCAAGAACACGTTTGCCCCAACGGCCGTGTCGGTTCTTCGCGAAATGGCCCACTGCCACTGGAGTGCCACGAGTGGAGACTACGACTCGGTAAATGTAGTGTAGGACGCCCTCCGACCAGGTGGGATGACGACCTGCGAAAGACTGCAGGAAGATGCTGGATGCGGCAAGCTGAATACAGGGGGTACAGGGCTCATTGGGGGAGGCCTATGTCCAGCAGTGGATGATGACGGGAGATTTGTTTGTAACTTATTACATCGAATTTGGCTAGAAATAAGTAGAAGGTACTACTTAAATAAAGTTACATACTTCAATAATAATATACGTAAGTAACACGTGGGAAAATTTTCTATCAAGTACCTACCTACACGTTCATAGCAAAAATATCATCCAAGTTGATTATCAGGTTTTTTAATTGTTTAAGTGATGGATGTAGGTATAATTGGTTTGTTTATATCTGTGAGGAGGCTTGTGGGTGTTGTGGTTTCACAGTTTATGTATCCTTATCTGCTTTATCGATCAATAGGTGTCTAAAATATTTTAGCTCGGTCAAAATACTCAAGTGGATCACACACAGACATACGAACAGTACGCGGTTTTTAAGATCGCGAACTTAGTCGGCTTGACGTTAGTGACACACGTGAAGCTTACTCACTCTGTATTGCGATGTCGTCGAAAGAAGAAGCTTTGTGTTATTTAGGAATTATATCCTATTACAATTTAAAAATTAATAACTGACAGACTGGCCAAACAAAATGGCGGATCGTGGCTCGCAGTGCTGCCACACGTGCGAGCGGAGGCGGGTTACGAGCTAAATTTCAAACTTGTCAGATCGCCAACGAACGTACTCGGCGGTTTTAAAGTACGCGTACTAAGGGTGATACACCAGCGAAAAAGGTCGTTTAGCCACAAGTTCGCGAACTTACTTGCACGTCTATCACCCACTTTAGGTACCTATAGAAAGCTAAGATTTGACGACCTCTGCGTTGCGGTGGGCGAAGGTCCGCCTGCGACGCAGGAGGTTGAGGGTTCGATTCCCGCCTCGGGACAAATGTTTGCACGATCTGCAGATCAGGTGTTCTGGTTTTGTATTTACAAATAAAAATTATCCATGGAATGTATTGTATTATGTAACATATATCAGTCATCTGGTACCCATAACACAAGCTCTGCTTAGCTTAGGGCTAGATAATGCTGCGTGAACTGTCCAGCATTATATAATTAACACTTTGACTGCTGAAATCACACATACGTGTGATTTCAGCAGTCAAAGTGTTAATTGTTGTGTTGTTTTGTACATGTGTATGTGTTTTGTACAAGTGACTAATATGCGTAAATCCACACTAGCGCAGCGGCTGAGAAAATACAGATCTGTGTGACTCAGCACAGGCGTAACTTTTTCGAACGAAACGCATGTGCGGCGCAACACAACCGCTGTGTAGAGCGGCAGCACGAATTTTTTAGGTTAAAAAAAAGATCGCAGTCGTCGAAAAAAAATCGCAGTCTAAGTGTTAAGACACTATTAGCAGCGCCCGCGGCTTCGCCTCCGTGTCAAATGGTTCAAATGATAAAAAGTAAAAAAAATCCTATGTCCATCTCCTGGTTCTACGCTACCTTCCCACCAATTTTCAGCCAAACCGGTTCAGTCGTTCTTAAGTTATACATAGGTAAATAGTGTAACTAACACGACTTTCTTTTATATACTTTATATACTATTGTATACAAAGTATATACTTTGTATAGCTCCTGCCTAAAGATGCTTCAAGGTATGGTAGTTGTGAAAATATCAAATAACTTTATTATAAAAAAAAAAATTCTTTGTAAAAAGGTTTATTGCAGAATATCAGATTATCTAGTAGAGGATAAAAAAACTTGAAACGGGTTTTGCGTCGAAAAACAACAAATAAATAGCCAGTATCTACTCGTAAAAATTAAATCGAAGTTTCCGAGTAGTTTTTGCGCAAACGTCAATCTTATCCAAGAGATATAAGAGTTTGTTGTCTAAAATTAATCAGAAACTTTGTTTTTCCTTTTCTGAGTAGGTGCCCAAGCTAAAGGTTTTTTTGTCGCTTCTTTACTTTAATTGCAGATAATCATATTTGGCGTGTCTCTTCATATGGGGGGGAATGCCCATAATCCCCACGCTGGGCATGCGGGTTTGAGCTCGCAGTATAAGAGTGTGCTGCAAGGGACGTGTGTGTGCTGCCCGCCCCCCTGTGTATGCCCCTTAGTCGCCTCCTACGACACCCACGGGAAGAGTTGGGGTTATGGCGCTCATTGGGGGAGGTCTATGTCCAGCAGTGGACTAATATAGGCTGATGAATCATATTTAATTCTTACACAGTATAAAATGAAGTCGCTTCCGCTGTCTGTTCGATTAGGTCTTTTAAACTACTCAACAGATTTTAATGCAGTTATCAGCTATAGATAGAGCGATTCAAGAGGAAGGTTTATAAACAATTTGACACAGCTTTCCACGCGGGCGAAGCCGCGAGGTGCAACTAGTGTAATATAACACAATACTTCTACGTATCTACCTATTTCATTCAGTCTACATATCGAATCGACTAATCAAAAATATACCATCTACCTATATAATATTTATATAAGAATATATATAATATTATATAATAGACTTTTATTTTCTCTCCTTTATTTACCTACCTACAGTTATTTTATAAAAATTAAAAGTATTTGATTCTCGATTGATACTTCTTCAATATCCAAGCTTTAGTTTTTTATTTGTTCCTCTAACATTATCAGGGGCTTTATGTATCTAGTTTTAAATTAACATTATTATATTTTACTTGGGTATATTGTTAATATCTACTTATTCTTATCTAACTGCTTATCTATTATATGTATGCTATATTATATATTAACATCATATCTTATCAACCTATTTCTAAAAACTACCTGCTTTACTATTCTTACAAAATATTTTAGATACATAGGGCAATCCAAGCTTAAAGACACATCCAAGCTTAAAGTACAATTTAAAGAATTTATTTTATATAGAAAGAAAATACGTTTATTTGGCACCATACACGACACATTACATAATGAGAAAGAATACAAACAAGAAGAAAATATAAGGAACTAGATACAACATACAGATAGGTACAATCTAACTGCTTATCTTTTATATGTAGGTATGCTATATTATATATTTACATCATATCTTATCAACCTATTTCTATAAATTACCTGCTTTACTATTCTTACCAAATATTTTAGATAGGTACATAGGGCAATCCAAGCTTAAAGACACATCCGTACAATTTAAAGCTTCAAGACACATCCGTACAATTTAAAGCTTCAAGACACATCCGTACAATTAAAAGCTTCAAGACACATCCGTACAATTTAAAGCTTCAAGACACATCCGTACAATTTAAAGCTTCAAGACACATCCGTACAATTTAAAGCTTCAAGACATCCGTACAATTTAAAGCTTCAAGACACATCCGTACAATTTAAAGCTTAAAGACACATCCCTACAATTTAAAGCTTCAAGATACATCCGTACAATTTAAAGCTTCAGGACACATCCGTACAATTTAAAGCTTCAAGACACATCCGTACAATTTAAAGAATTTAATTTATATAGAAAGAAAGAAAGAAAATACGTTTATTTGGCACCATACATAACACATAACACGACACATTACATAATGAGAAAGAATACAAACAAGAAGAAAATATATAAAACATACAGACAAATACGTGTTACATAAGGGGCCAAAATGTCCATGTCTCAGCATGATGCCGCTACAAGCCGGAGCTAGTAGCGGCGCTGATTTTATTTATTTATTACAAGGAAAACCAGCAGCACATACAATAAATTAAAAAAAAACAAGAAAATAGAAACAGAATGCTATTAAGAGGTTTTCACGACTAAGAGAATATTAGATACATAAAGGATTAATAGAAGGATTAATAAGGAAGGAAGGATATTAGATACATTTTTTTTTGTTTTTTGTTTTTTTTTTGAAGAAAACAGATAACCTACAAGATTACAATCAACTTAGTATACAGAAGTAGAATAATAATTATAATAAAAGAAGAAAAAAATTAATTAAAAAAAACTAGTTACAAGATATATGGATTTTAATATTATATCACAATAGTTCATTTAAAATATCACATCCGGCAACAAGCAAGGACGACGGCATTCTGTGTAGATAAAACTGCTTTTAGCCGGTCAGATTTAATATCACTATAAATTAAATTTATCGATAACCGTTGGGGAAAGGTTGCCTCGAGTGCATTTATTTTTTAGTGCACCTGCGAGGGACTCGAAACGACTGCAGCTTGGAACTCCTGACGCCTGTACAGTAGGTTATCATAGAACCTTCGCTGTAAAGGCCACTCGGCTATGGAACAGTCTTCCCATTGAATATCGCGAGGCATCCTCAATAAATGTCTTCAGATCTAGAGTCTATAACTATTTTCTTTCGCAAGAATAATTCGGTTCATAATCATAATTATATATTAATTATTTATATAGGTATATATATTACTGTTTAAGTATAATATAAGTAGCTTAGTATTATTATGATTAGTATATTTTATTATCTCTATTATATAGCTCTACCTACAAAACTGTTGTCCACACTACCCAAAGGTTAGCAGGTAGAGAATGCTATATAGCATTATGCTCGCCTATGTACAACTTTTTGTGCAATAAAGTATATTCTATTCTTAAATGTCTTTACAAAGTATATAAGGAAGTCAGTTCCGCTGTCTATTCGCTTAGACTTTAAAACCACTCAACGGGTTATAATGCAGTTTTCAGCAATAGATAGAGTGATTCAAGTGGAAGGTTTATAAAGCGGGCGCAGCCACGGGGCGCAGCCACGGGGCGCAGCTAGTTTATTAATAATACTATGTTCAGATTGCGTAAGTTTAAAAAACTTTACTTAGGTACTTATAAAGTAATATCTACTCATAAAAAGATATATATATATTGACGACCGATGTGGCGCGGTGGGCGAAGGTCCGCCTGCAGTGGGCCGGCCATATCCCGCGAACAACCGGCCGCTGTAGGACGCCCTCCGACCAGGTGGATGCGTCAAGCTGAAGGCAGGGCGCTATGGCGCTCATTGGGGGACGCCTATGTAGACTATCATAGGCTGATGATGATGATAACGAATGATATTTTTTTTTTCGAATTTCTTTTCTCCACTTTGAGTCACCGAACAACGATTTCAACGCGTCCGCGTAATTTCGCGCACAGCGTGGGACTGCGAGCATGTATTATTAAAACTAAAAAAACATATGATCAGCTGATCTTTTTAGTAACTGTCATTTAACTTACCGGAGAAATGTGATACTAGAATTAAAAACTCGCCAAATAATTATGGCGGTCCCAATACTAAACATTCTGTATAAACCTACTTAGTTACCTACCTACAGCCTACTTATAGAAGCCAAAGCATCAAATTTGTATGCGTGGGTTTATTTCCCGTTGCGATAGGATTATCTTTTGTGTTCTAGTTAATATAATCAAAATGAATGATGTACCGTACCGACTTAATATGAAAAAAAATAGAGTTTTATTTTGTTCGTATTCTTTTACGCGTACCTATTCTTCGAATATTATTATTAATGTTTTCATATTTAAATCGTAATCATATCTTAACACTTAACATTATTAATTAATTTGGTTTCGCTGAAAAAAATATTAAATATTTAATAATGATAACGTTTAAGACTGTGTGTAAAAAACAAGAGTGGTAGAAAAAAAACTGGATTGGTGACGTCACCGTTGTATGAAAAACAAAAGAATATCGCGGCATAGTCTTAAAATTTATCTATTTAGAAGGTAGGTATTATAATCCAAACTAATGTTTAAATCAAATTTGGAACACTGCATTACAGCTTTCTTTTTAAAACATCACCTTAGGTATAGAGTTCGAAGAGAAAGAAGTCCAAAGCTTTCGAAACCTCTTTGTTTAAAATAATCATCGACGAAATAAATTGACAGGTCATTCATTCAAAACAAAGGAACAAAAAAGTTTAACCTCCTTGGCGAAAGTAAAGTTCAAGCCGGGTAGAGGCGGACCAAGGATAATAGAAGGGGGCAAAAAACATACAATGTGTTAAAATTAATGTTTTTGTTGACATAAAAGTGTTAGACATTCTTTGTTTTAATTGTATAAGATAGATAGATAGATATAAAACACTTTATTATACCACACACAACAGAAAACACTACAGAAATAAAAACTAAGATTAAGGTATAAAGGGCAGCCTTATAGCTAAGAGCGATCTCTTCCAGGCAACCTTAGGATGGACTGGACTTGAAGGAACAATATCGACCGATTTGGCGTGGTGGGCGAAGGTCTGCCTGCGCCGCAGGAGGTTGCGGGTTCGATTCCCGCCTCGGAACAATTATGTGTACGATCTGCAGATAATTGTTCCAGGTGTTCTGGTCGTTTTCTATGTATAATAAAAGATATCTATCTATGTAATGTATTGTATTATGTATATCAGTCATCTAGTACCCAGAACACAAGCTCTGCTTAGCTTGGGGCTAGATGATGCTGTGTGAATTGTCCTGCATTATTTATTATATTAATTTTATATAGACGGTGGCACTTTAATAAATAATTGATTATTTAATTGAAAAGTCCATTGCCTATGATAGAGTCCTTGGGTTTATTAAAAAAATTAAAAAAAAAACAAATGCAGCCAAAAAAAAACATTGAGAAGTAGGGAAAAAAAATATTCCCAGGAAACCCAAGGTCGTCACCCCTCGAGTTGACGCCGGGGTAATGAGGCCAAGCCTCGAGGCCCCTCTCTGTGCCCCCACCAGGGCCGGAAAGAAATTTATTGATTTGATCCATTTCGCAATTCATATTGCGTGAAATTAAGCAAAAGCGAAACAAAAACGAATAAAGAATTAAAACTTTTTGGAATGGTTCTTACGTGAAATCAACTTACAGCTCTGCACATAGATCATAAAGGCTACTTTTTATCGCGAAAAAATGCGTAAGAAGCCGTGCGCAGAACCTAGTAGTATATTTAAAGCAAAATATTTACAGTAAAACTATAAAAAAGAATTTTTGTAAAGCAATCTACTAAATCGGTCTGTAGGTAAGAAATGGACTCACAACTCTGCACATAGATCATAAAGGATACTTTTTATCGTGAAAAAATGCGTGGGAAGCCGCGCGCAGAACCTAGTAGTGTATTTAAAGCCAAATATTTACAGTTAAACTATAAAAATATTGAATTTTAGTAAAGCAATCTACTAAATCGGTCTGTAGGTAAGTTAAGGCGTTTAAAAGCGGGTTTTAAAGTGGTTAACAACCCATTGTATTTGAGAGAAATCTTCCACGATGGAAAGGAAAAATTTTCGTCAGTGACTCAAAAGTTCTACGTAACGAGTAACAGTGTTACACTGACACGGGCGGTAGAGATTTTTTTAACTTGTGTGCCAACAAATGTGTTGAAATGTTTCTGTAAATTTGGTTTATTTATTGTATTTCACATAGCTTTAAGTATATATGGTTTTTATAAGATGGCATGATAAATTATTTCTAGCGTGTGCCAATGTAGGTAACTACTTTTGTTGCGTTACACTTTGACTGCGATTTTTTTTCGACGACTGCGATCTTTTTTTTAACCTAAAAAATTCGTGCTGCCGATCTACACAGTAGTTTTGTTGCGCCGCACATGCGTTTCGTTCGAAAAATATTACGGCTGTGCTGAGTCACACAGATCTGTATTTTCTCAGCCGCTGCGCTAGTGTGGATTTACGCATATATACTTTTAGAAAACACATACCATAAGTGTTAATATGTTAGTTAACCGTCGCCACGAGATTTTTTTTTTGCACAGACTCTATTTCTGGTTCTGCGTGCAACGTCCCTACCACGTCACCCAAAAATATGCATTCAAAAATGGACTTAACTCTCTCTTTATTAAGTACATTTTATAGTGACAAAATGTGATCAGATTTTATCTAAATTTATCTCTGTGGTACCTTCCTATTGTATGTAGTTATTGTTATTTAATAAATAATAATAATAATAATAAATAATGCTGGACAATTCACACAGCATTATCTAGCCCCATGGTAAGCAGAGCTTGTGTTATGAGTACTAGATAACTGATATACATAATACTATATATTATGGCATGTCTGTCTGCTTTCTTTTGCACAATGCCCTATGGTGTTTCCTTTGTGATAAGTTAGTATGTGTTATAATAAAAATGTGATTTATCTTTTAAATAGTATTTAACGACATCAAGTGTAACATTGTGTACCTACGGTGGAAATAAATAAATAAACTAAACTAAATGACATAGATAGATATCTTTTATTATACATAGAAAACGACCAGAACACCCGGAACAATTATGTTCAGATCGTACACACAATTGTTCCGAGGCGTGAATCGAACCCGCAACCTACTGCGTCGCAGGCGGACCTTCGCCCACCGCGCCACATCTGTCGTATATTAGGTTAGGCATCTATTCTGACTTTTTAGTTATTGTAGTAGTTTATCTGTTAGGTTAGATTCTAATTTAAGTAGCTTGCAATGTATATAGTTTGTTTTTTTTTGTTTGTTTTTGATATTTCTGTATCTATTTGTGTTTGTGATCTACCAACTCTTAGTTAAGTTATATCTTTTTCTCCATGCCTAGGTTGCCTGGGAGAAATCGCTGTCAGCGATAAGGCCGCCTATTTTACTTTTTCTCTGTTATATTTAGATATAAGGTGTTATTTTATAGTTTTAAGTGCAATAAAATGTTAATTCATTCATTCATTCATTCAATGACTTCTCACAAGTTTCAGACAAATGGCCGTCAATATGAAATGCACATAATATAACATAGGTACTAGTTTCTGCTCGCGGCTTCGCACGCGGTTTTCTACTCCAATCTATCTACATAGTTATATCTAGAAAACCGCGTGCGAAGCCGCGAGCAGAAACTAGTAGCTATGTAGCTACTAGTTTCTGCTCGCGGCTTCGCACGCGGTTTTCTAGATATAACTATGTAGATAGTTATATCTCTATATTAATAATAAATAAATAATACTGGACAATTCACACAGCATCATCTAGCCCTAAGCTAAGCAGAGCTTGTGTTACGTACGGGGGATGACTACTGTTTGTAATTAATGATGGACTGTTTTTATGATCTGCAGATATTTGTTCCGGGTGTTCTGGTCGTTTTCTATGTATAATAAAAAGTATATATCTATGTAATGTATTGTATTAAGTATATCTGTCATTGTAACACAAGTAAGTATACATAGTAGAACATACATAGTACCTAACCTACCCATAACACAAGTTCTGCTTAGCTTGGGGTCAGACGATGCTATGTGGATTGTCCAGCATTACTCATTTATTATATTTAATTTGATTGTTTTAAAAATCATAAAAGCGACTATATATATATAGTAAATAAGTAGTAGGTAAGGTACGTAAGTATTTACACTGTCGTTTATGTTTTTCGGGACAAATAAGAACTAATTCTTCGGGAATTTTGTTTTTATAGGACCGGTATGGTGATTATGTATTCAATCAGTGCTGTCAAACGTCAATTTTGTATTAGTTTGACACCAGCTACAATGTCAAAATTGACGTTTGACAGCACTGATTGCTTAATTTACGCCTGTCGCAAACCGGTCGCGAGTTACATAATCACCCGGCGGGTGTCTTTATAATAAGTTTCTTGATTTTGTAACCAAAAACGAATCTATGTGACTAGACAAGGATATAACTTCAGTGCTTTGACACGCACAAGTGCTTAATTCCTTAAGTGCTAATTTTGATGAATTATTTTGGCAACACCTCGTTTTTGTCACCTATCATTCTTAGCCTTCTTTTTTTATGATTCAAGATTTCTCCTACCCACTTATGTCATACCTACCAATATAAATAAGTCACATGAAAAAAAAAACTAAAAAAAACACGTTTTTATAAATAAACCCGAACTAAAAAGTAGATTTTTTTTTAATAATTCAAATTATGGATAAGAGTGATAAATAAAAGAAATTATTTTAATGTAAAAAAGCGTGGGGTGCTTTCTGATAATATTTCTTCAATGTCGCTACTCCTATCAGTATTTAGTTATGTGAGGCAATTGTGTATTATTTATTTTCTGTTTTTTAGTTCAGTTCCAGGTGGGATGACAACCTGCGAAAGACTGCAGGCAGATGCTGGATGCGGCAAGCTGAAGACAGGGCGCTATGGCGCTCATTGGGGGAGGCCTATGTCTAGCAGTGGACTGCTATAGGCTGATGATGATGATGATGAGTTCAAATTATTGTATTGTCATCGGTTATTAATAAGTTTACTAAGTTTAAATGAAATCTGACCGTTCAAAGTGGGTCAAAATCGAGTCCAAAGGAGTCGTTACAAACAAACAAACATACATACAGGTGAAGCTAATAAAAGCATGGTAAAAAGTCAGAATAGATGCCTAACCTAATATACGACCGATGTGGCGCGGTGGGCGAAGGTCCGCCTGCGACGCAGGAGGTTGCGGGTTCGATTCCCGCCTCGGAACAATTGTGTGTACGATCTGAACATAATTGTTCCGGGTGTTCTGGTCGTTTTCTATGTATAATAAAAAACATCTATCTATGTAATATATTGTATTTTGTATATCAGTTATCTAGTACCCATAACACAAGCTCTGCTTACCATGGGGCTAGATAATGCTGTTTGAATCGTCCAGCATTATTTATTTATTTAATATTAAAATATCACAAAAATAAATGAATCTACGGCTTACCAGCAGTAAAAATGTAATCAAATCACAATTAAATTCCCATTGTCCTTGTAGCACAGAAAAAAAAACACAAAAACAGATCGACAACTTTTTTTTTTATATAAACTGCGTCTTCAATAATAGTCACATTAATATCCTCCTAAAAACTCGTTCTGTATTCACTGATTTTGTTCAACCGTTGTCAAAACTAGATTTTCAGAGGAACTTCGCGATTTTTCTAGTTTAGACAAATCAACACAATTTAGGTAAATGATCTCCGAAACTGGTTTACTTGTTCTGTGGAAAACTTTGCAACTAACTGTGTGGAACGACAGAGGAACACTGAGCTTGGATTGCTACACGCAACGCAACGGACACAATCATGGTTGCCAGTTGATACTTAATTTAAAACTCGTTTCTGCCAGCGGCTTTGCGTTTATAGACAGGTTTATTGAGACAAAGTTGGTTATTTCTATAGATAGGTTTATTGAGACAAAGTTGATTATTTCTATAGATAGGTTTATTGAGACAAAGTTGGTTATTTCTATAGATAGGTTTATTGAGACAAAGTTGGTTATTTCTATAGATAGGTTTATTGAGACAAAGTTGGTTATTTCTATAGATAGGTTTATTGAGACAAAGTTGGTTATTTCTATAGATAGGTTTATTGAGACAAAGTTGGTTATTTCTATAGATAGGTTTATTGAGACAAAGTTGGTTATTTCTATAGGTAGGTTTATTGAGACAAAGACTCGCGTATTTTTATTTATAGATAAATAGGTTTATTAACACTTTGACTTTGATCTTTTTTCGATGACTGCGAACTTTTTTTTAACCTAAGCCATTCGTGCTGCCGCTCTACACAGCGGTTGTGTTGCGCCGCACATGCGTTTCGCTAGAAAAACATTACGGCTGTGCTGAGTCACACAGATCTGTATTTTCTCAGCCGCTGCGCTAGTGTGGATTTACGCATATTAGTCACTTGTAGAAAACACATACGGTGTGATTTCAGCAATCAAAGTGAACATTTGCTCGCGTTTTCTCTAGATAGATAGATATAGTTTATTGACACAAAGTTGTATCATTGGCACTCGTTGATTCAATAGAAAAATCGATATGTTTATAAAGGCAAAGTTGTGTTATTTTGCAGTTAAGAGCATCAAAATCAAAATCCTAATTAAGGTTAATCCTATTAATATATATATAATATAATCAATAATTAAATAAACGAACTTTCCCATTTGAAATTGCTATAACTTATTTAATACAACGTGTGAGTGATTAACTAACTTCCTATAATTATGACTAAGTCATATAAAAATTTAGGACATGTCATTAAGTATTTAACGAGAAATTTGAATCTTCGTGGTTCATGTAAGGAAAAAGCACTTATAAAGAAATTAGGATAATGAGGTTCTGCAGAAGACCCTTCGTAAAGGCTTGGTGAGTAATTATTACACTTGTTACTTCCCGCGTCTTCGCACGCGTTGTATGGTAAAGTTTAAAGTTTATTTATTTGCCATGTGAACTGATTTATGGCATAAAGTGTTTAAATGGCAAATCTGCCTATATGCAAAATTTTGTTCAATCCGTTTAGTGGTTTCTTTCATTTTAGTTATTACAATGTAGGTACATATTGATACACATGTCGTTTAATCTACTTTACTTTTATACATACATATTACCTAACTAATTCTTATCATTTATTTATTATAGCTCTGAGAATTAGCAAGCTGAAGTGGCAGTGGGCCGGCCATATCTCGCGAAGAACCGACGGCCGCTGGGGCAAACGTGTTCTTGAGTGGAGACCACGACTCGGTAAACGTAGTGTAGGACGCCCTCCGACCAGGTGGGATGACGACCTGCGAAAGACTGCAGGTAGATGCTGGATGCGTCAAGCCGAAGACAGGGCGCTATGGCGCTATAGGGGGAGGCCTATGTCCAGCAGTGGACTAATATAGGCTGATGATGATGATGATGATGATGATTTATTATATATAATTGTCCCACCTGAAAACTATAGACAATCCAAATTTATTTAAATTAAAACTGAAAGATATTTTGTTGAAGGGGTGTTTCTACTCGGTAGACGAATTCTTAAATGCTGACATTGATGTAGAATAATACTGTTTTTTTTTGGACATCATTATATATTTTTATTTTGTTGAATTATTATTTGTTATTGTTTTTTTTTATGTATGACATTGTATATTATATTCAATAAGGTCCGCATGTGCATGTACAAATTTCAGATACAATTCTATTATTGTGATTGAATAAAGATTATGAATTGTTTAATTAATAAAATATGAATTAAATGGACACATTTATCAAACTAAAAAGTAAACAGCCAAAAATATTATCTCTTGTGAAAAATTACATCTCCGTAACAAAAGCATACTATCCATCGACACTCTTTCTATCCAACAACACCGATGAATATGTCCGGCCAAACGGGCATAGAGATGTTTCCTTGGCGATGGCACAGATAATATGATACATACTGTACTGATTTGATAATAAGTTCATATAAATGCCGCCAGGGGGATCTCGATAGTAATGAAATTCTAAAATTTATGTATTTTTTGATTTAAAAGCATTCCATTTAAATATATTATACTCAAGGGTATTTCCTAAAAGGGTGCAGACATTATTAGAATGAAATTCTTTATTTTTCTATTAATTTACACAAACCTCGAAAACTAATCGATACACCTAAGGCCATCTGTTGTAATCTTTTTGAACTGCAAAAACTCATCTATGGAATGAGACCCCATGGCGATGGTTCGCAGCAGAAAAGAGGTCTGCCTTGGTTGAGCGAGCCGTCTATACACGAAGGTTTTATATCCTTTGGTATAATATAATTATGTTTTAATTAGGTATATTAATTTGTAGTGATAAAATAACAGAGGTCGGTAACAAACATCCAAACTTTAGCATATATAATAGTATGATTAAATAATCTTGATACTTAGTAAATAGCTAAGATGTAATAATTATAACACCTGCAACACAGACCTTTTATACCTACTAATTACCTAGTAGGGAAATAATAAATAAATAAAATAAAAAGAGCTTTATTGTTCCAAAACACTAATTTTAACAGTATTAATATAATAAGAACTTAAGTATAACTACTATTTCTTTTTACACAAAAACTTTCTAAATTACTTATATACTAACTTATTTACTAAGGTAGTGTTAGGACCGCCTGGAGCGGTGAAAGTCTCCTCCAAGGTACTTTTTTTTCTTCGCTGTTATAGCGTACCTTGCACCTCTATCTTCGATATTTTTTTCTTCTTATCTCTGACTTCCACTAAATGTTGAAATATAGTATTTCTGTTGTTTTTTTGCTTAAAATTGGAGGGTGGTGGTCATACTCCCCCACGGTGACCTGCCGGATTGGGGGAGTAGGGAAATAACTAATAAAAATGCTAATAAAGAAACACCATTCGCGACGGGATGACTGACTTCATCCCGTGACCACGACTGTAGACAGTGTGTACCTGTTGAAACGTCAGGAAAAATAGGTAAATAAGCGCGATAAAGACCCGTTTAATAGTACTTATAATGACTAAATGAAATATTTCATAGACACAGTTACTTTTGACAGATAGGCATGCGAATATGTCGACTCGAAAAATAAGGAGATAGAGAGATATAGATAAAGATTCATTTATTTGCTTCAACATAATGTAGGTTACAGTTGTAGATCTTAAATATATTGAAAGTTTCAATTATGTTCTACCTGAAAATTAGGCATGCAAATATTAAGATTGTTGTATTTTGTAAATTATGCATATAGGTTACCTGTTACATTTAAATGGTCAAAGTTTCAAATTGTCAACTAAAAATTCATTAATTATGTAATAGCACTTACTAATAATTGTTTTAATTTAACTTGAAACATAATCTCACTTAGATTTAAGAAGGACTTCGGCATCTTATTAACAATTTTAGGTGCCATACAGATTACGCTTTTTTGTAACAGTGCAGTTTTAGAACTATGCAGACAGAGTCTGGTTGTTATCTCGCCTGTGACGTATCACAATGTCAGCCATTCTTAAAAATAAATGAAGGTTTTTTTCACTCACGTAAGTTTATATT
The DNA here is from genome assembly GCA_943735965.1 of Eupithecia abbreviata. Classification (NCBI taxonomy): domain Eukaryota; kingdom Metazoa; phylum Arthropoda; class Insecta; order Lepidoptera; family Geometridae; genus Eupithecia; species Eupithecia abbreviata. Next base: position 4,195,511 of record OX031004.1, on the reverse strand, counting down.
TCTCAACATGATTTTTTAATTGAAAATTGTTTATAATTAAATTTTACCACAGTTACTCATTCGGATAATGTAAGTGCAATCAAACTAAAAAGACCACGGAAGAGAAAGAAAGAAAACCTCTGTACCAAAATCTTCTTAAAATAAATGATATGTCTTTGTCTATATCTATGATGCAATCAAACTAAAAAGACCACGGAAGAGAAAGAAAGAAAACCTCTGTACCAAAATCTTCTTAAAATAAATGATATTATGTCTTTGTCTATATTCATAAATATAGACAAAGACATATCATTTATTTGCCGCTACATCTAGGTACACACAATAATAAATTACCAATTTTGAATTAATAATAAAATACTTAATCATTAATTACAGAATTAAGAAAAAAAATACGAAATGACAATATGTAGAAAATAAGTTCACCAATGTCTGTCATCCATCACATTTCTAATAAAAAAAAATTAATAGATATATTTAAAACTATGATCTGTGACAGCCCTGTCAAAGTGGGCGTCATTAATAATGACAAGTTTGCGGCATGCGCGGGCGCATATACGTCACTATTGGGGATGGTGTAAGTGGAAAGAGATAGCGTCCTTGCGTCTCGTCAATATCCGTAGTGCTGAGGATCGGTATCGGTTCCTAAGATTTGTATAAAATCAGTCGGAAATCCGTAGATACTTACAAGATATATATGTATATATATACATATTGTATCTTTCTCTATCTTAATTGTATGTGTGTGTTATTAGTATCAAATAAACGTTTCATCTATCTATCTATCATATATCCTGCATCTACATTATATCAGGGTGTCCGGAAGGTCGATGCAAAGCCGTGAGGGGGGGGGGGGGGTAGGTCACCTCGTTACGCATCTATTCAGGCTAGATTACCTTAGTCCAATGTCGACGAATTCCGAGTTATCATAATATCTATGATTTTTTAAAAATTTACCAAAATCATATGCTTATTCCTTCATAGTGTTCAAACAGACAGTTACTAGTGCCTAACAATTTGTTTGCGTCCTAGCATAATGTGTATTCAATCGATAAACACCGAAACAATCATCTGTATCCACATAACTGACTAAATGGGATATGTTTAATAATGAAACATTATTCAAAAATTAAAATTACTTTTTGAAATAGTTCTTTTTTTTTTAATAGAGAAGATAAAACATTCAAACATTTTTTAAAACATCCATGTATATCTTGTAAATCTCGATTTCGATGAGGGCGACCCTAGATAATCACGGTGGAGTGGACATGTCCGCCGCATGGAAGATTGTCGTTTACTTTCGAATTCACAAGATACATACACTTGGGATGAATAATAAAAACTTTTTTTAGGACGTCTGTTTTGAAAATAATTTTATATTAAGTAGGTATCATTTTAAAATAGATAATTGCTGTAAAAAAAATATTAACAACAAATATTAAAAAGTATTTCAGCTACATGATCTTTAGTTATTCAAACAACAATGACAAATAACAAGTAAGGTTCTTTGTTATTTTAATTCGTAAGCCCCTCGCTCTCGGGGTAGTTTTGGGATACTTATTATTTAATTTCTAAGAAATAAAAACTCATATTTAACAACTATATAATATCTGGTCACCGCCTCAATTAATCTCAGTGAAAGCGTTTTTAACGCGGATGTTAAAAACGCTATCTCTTATAACTTTGAGCAAGCGGAAAGGTTAAGTATTTACCTTTTACTTAATTGTATATTTTTCTTTCGATACAGGGCTCCTCGCTACAAGTAGTATAATACAAAGTCGCTTCCCGCTGTCTGTCTGTCCTATGCATGCTTAGATCTTTAAAACTACGCAACGGATTGCGCTTTTTTAATAGATAGAGTGATTCAAGGGGAAGGTTTATATGATATTATAAACCATTTGAAACATAGATTTCTACACGGGCACAATTAGCATTATAATATGTACATATAAGAGTGCGAAACCCATGGAATCTTGTGAACATTTAACGACAGTATCATCAAAGCAAAGCACAGAAGCTCAAAATACTTTTCAAAAGCTGTTATTTTTAATTTCAAATTGATCTTTCGTTCGAGCACAGATAAACTCTACGTCTAATTTGTTTCTTTGTACACTTCCTCTATCTGTTCTATCGCTTCTCCTTTAAACCTAAGGTTTTGCTGTAAGAAAACTCTTTGTTAGGGTTAAGCTCGCCTATGTACACATCTTTTTTTAGTTAAGTTATTTTTAAGTGTTTTGTGTACAATAAAGAATTACAAGAATAATGTAATACATACTGTAGTTCGAGTAACAATTTTCGTTCCACGTGTGAGATTATGCGTTGTTAAAGTTTGTGTTGACATCAAATATCTTGGATTCTAAATCGGAGTAAAAGGTTTGTGCTGTCAGTGTCGAATCGGCAAGCATAGTGTAGGACACCCTCCGACCAGGCGGGATGACGACCTGCGAAAGACTGCAGGCAGATGCTGGATGCGGCAAGTTGAAGACAGGGCGCTATGGCGCTTATTAGGGGAGGCCTATGTCTAGCTGTGGGCTATTATAGATTGTTGATGATGAGTCATTGTTTACAGAGCTACGAATATTTATGAAACTAAACCTGTTATTAGTTAGTAAGTACTATATCAAAGTTATGTAATGAATGAATGACTAATGGGTTTATCTTAATGATGATTTTAAATTTAATATCGTCTTGTGTTGTGTATTTCATTTTTGTTCTAATTTTATTTAAGTCGTCTACTTTTACTGTTCGTCATTTATTAGTCTATTTAAGTACATATCTGCGGAAACTTTTTAATTGGCCCTCAGCACACATGCGCTGGTATTTACCGGCATGTACTAAGAAAGTAACTGTTTTTAAGAACTAGCTGTAAGTTTTCCCAAAATTTTGAAAATAAAAAATAAAATAAATGATATCAGTAGCTTTCCAGTTATTTATGGTTTGTTGCTGTATATTTGGTAAAGTGGGAACTTCTAGATTGATACCTACACAAGCTTTATTACGAAATAATTGTATGTACCTACCTACCTATATCAATTTATATTAATAACTACTTATCGTATATCTTTTTAAGTCGTGTGTTGTTTGTGTTTGTTAGAAAGTAGTTAGAAACTCGTCTATACTAATATTATAAAGAGGAAAGGTTTGATTTTTTGTAATGAATAGGCTCCGAAACTACAGGACCGATTTGAAACATTCTTTCACCGTTGGGAAGCTACACTATCCGCGGTGAACATAGGTTATATTATATTTTCAAAAAGTTAGGGATCCGTACTATAACCGTGCGAAGTCGGGAAGGTCCGCTAGTATTATATGTTTTCCAATAGCTGTGCCTGTATTTATCAAAAATAAGGAAGAAGCTTGTTTTTGATTTTCTATTCAGAAGTAAGAATAAGAGGACTTAAAAACAGGTTAAAAAAGAACATGAGATATGGCCGGCCCACTGTCACTTCAGCTTGCTAATTCTTAGAGCCATGTCGATAACTTTGGTTCTCTGTCGGATGTATTCGTTACGAATCCTATCCTTCAGAGAAACTCCGAGCATAGCTCTTTCCATAGCTCGAGCGACCTTGAACTGATGGACCAGCCCTATCGTGAGTGTCCACGTCTCAGCTCCGTAGGTCATAACGGGTAGGACGCACTGGTTGAACTTTCGTTTTCAAGCATTGCAGACTTAAAAATAGGGTAAAAAAGAACATTGTAGGTTTTATGTTATTTTATCCTCTTTTGTCTTTCGTCGGTTAAAAAGGTTTCCTTAGTAATAATCTCTATAGGTCAATATTTATGAATAGGACTTATGACTAAATATTTATTAATACCAACCTGTGAACAGTAGGTACCTAAGTTATTTTTGAATTGAAACAATAGGTACAATACAAAACAAAAAAACTTTATTTTACACCAGATACAGAACATTATGAAAGATATTACATGTGACAAAGGGCGGCCTTATCTTTAGGCCTTAGGCCTTAGAAGCGATCTCTTCCAGGCAACCTTTGATGGAAAGAATTATGTGAATTAAAGAAATTGATTATTAGAATAAATATATTTTGAATGTACCTATTATACTTTAATTAATAGTCTTATAGATTTTTATTTTTTATTTGATGTTATAATTATTTTACCGATAATTAAACTTAAACTTGAACTTAAGAACATATAGATGAACTAGCGGACCGTCCCGGCTTCGCACGGGTATTAGAACCTTTGGCTACATTATTGGAGTTTTAGTAAGGATCCCTAATTTTTTTGAAAATATAATATAGCCTATGTTCACCGGGGATAGTGTAGCTTTCCAACGGTAAAATAATTTTTCAAATCGGTCCAGTACTTTCGGAGCCTATTCGTTACAAACAAACAAACAATAAATCAAACCCTTCCTCTTTATAATATTAGTATAGGTATAGATGACTAAATCAGTAGCTTCCCAGTTTTATGTATTTTCTGTTATGTACATTTGATAAAGGCGTCGACCGATGTGGCGCGGTGGGCGAAGCTTCGCCTGCGACGCTAAAGGTTGCGGGTTCGATTCCCGCCTTTGGCCAATTTTTTTTTACGATTAATGATGATGGTGGAGGAAAATCGTTTAGTGAGAGTGGTTTTAGTATGAGTGATAGTCAAAAAAGTCAGTCAAAAGTCAAGCATTTATTTCTTTATGCTTACAAAATAAGCACTTATAGACAAGTCATATTTCATATAACAAATTATTATCAAATAAAATTATTTTACTGTTCACTTAAATTTTTTGTCCACAAGTGGAAGAAGAGAAAAATAAACCACTAGTAGGTACATATAATATGTACTAGTAAAGTAAAGTAAAAGTAAAGTAAAGTAAAAAATCATTTATTTCTTTAGGCTTACAAAATAAGCACTTAGACAAGTCATATTTTATACATTAAATTATTATCAAATAAAATTATTTTACTATTCACTTCAATTTTTTGTCCACTAGTGGAAGAAGTGAAAAAGAAACCACTAGCATGTTCATCTCTTATATGTCTAATACATGGTTATTTGCCTATTTAAGTCTAAATATAATATGATTCGATACATGTCAATATTTAAGTAAAGCTATGCACAATAACAAATTACTTACATACTATTGTCTGTGCGAAACTGAGCGACATCTGGCCAAGCATTAACATCATTGAGATAATCATTTATGGAGTAGTAGTACCTACTAGTGGTTTCTTTTTCACTTCTTTTCATGAGACATATTATTTTCATCTCTTATATGTCTAATCTAATAGATACATACTAAAGTCATTTAAAACGGGATATTTACCATGATTAGATTTTTGAGTTTTCCAATATTTCGGCACAGTTGCATGCGCCATGATCACGGAATAACTGAGTTATTCCGTGATCATGGCGCATGAAACTGTAAAAACTGAAATTGACTTTAGTGTTAATAACCATGATAGTTTCAGGAGTTTTAATACATACATACATGGTTATTTGCCTATTGAAGATACACTCATATAGGTATTATGCGTCTGTATACTCGGAATAACTCAGTTATTCCGTGATCATGGCGCATGAAACTGTAAAAACTGAAATTGACTTTAGTGTTAATAACCATGATAGTTTCAGGAGTTTTAATACATACATACATGGTTATTTGCCTATTGAAGATAGGTACACTGATATAGGTATTATGCGTCTGAGTATACTAGCAGATTAAACAGAGCTTGGAGGAAAAATTACAATATATTATTTATTTAAACAGCTCATTCAAAACATAAACAAGTATTTTTTAAAAATAACACACCAGAACTGGTTTCTGGAATCATGTATGACTAGAAAGAATCAAGTTCAATGTTCAAAACTTTATTGGGTATTGGGGCATACCCGATTTTATTGTTTTTAAGTTGAATACAATCATATAGCTACCTTTTTTTTCCAAAAAGGTCGACTCACCTTTTGTGACACATAAGATGAACATAGGTACTAGTGGTTTCTTTTTCACTTCGTCCACTGGTGGACACAAAATTGAAGTGAACATTAAAATATTGTTTTTTGATAATAATGAATAGTATAAAATATGACTTGTCTAAGTGCTTATTTGTAAGCCTAAAGAAATAACCTTTTTTTGAATTGAATTGAATTTGAAGTATTTTTTAATAGGTAATATAAATGGTTAAACAAATCAAGATTTGATAATTTCATGTTTTACGAAACACATTTCTATTAACAAAGAAAATTACAATCAATTAACAGAATAAAAATAAATTATAACTAGTAACAACAGACTCCCGACTCAGATCCATACCGCACTGCTTGAAAACTTTTGTTTTCAAGCAGTGCGGTATGGATCTGTCCTACCCGTTATGACCTACGGAGCTGAGACGTGGACACTCACGGTAGGGCTGGTCCACCAGTTCAAAGTCGCTCAGCGAGCTATGGAAAGAGCTATGTTCGGAGTTTCTCTGAAGGATAGGATTCGTAACGAATACATCCGACAGAGAACCAAGGTTATCGACATAGCTCAAAGAATTAGTAAGCTAAAGTGGCAGTGGGCCGGCCATATCTCGCGACTCGACGCGACGAACCGACGGCCGCTGGGGCAAAAGTGTAGTGTAGGCGCCCTCCGACCAGGTGGGATGACGACCTGCGAAAGACTGCAGGTAGATGCTGGATGCGGCAAGCTGAAGACAGGGCGCTATGGCGCTCATTGGGGAGGCCTAATTCCAGCAGTGGACTAATATAGGCTGATGATGATAATGGTTATTAATACTAAAGTCATTTAAAGCGGGATTTTTACCATGATTTGATTTTTCAGTTATCCATTATTTCGGCACAGTTTCATGCGCCATGATCACGGAATGACTGACTAGTAAGGTTATTCCGTGATCATGGCGCATGAAACTGCGTCTTCTTCTTTCTTGTCAACTTCTTTCAATCATCTTCCATGCATCCGCAAACACATCAAACTGAGGGTGGCTGGTGTTGAGCGCGTTGAGATTGCGCTGCGCACGGGAGATGGGAGATTGCTGACGGTGCAGAGTGCGGGCACGAAGGGGCTCGAAAAGGCGTACCCGGCCGAGGCGGAATCGTGCACGATTTTGTGGGACGCAGAGCCTGCTTCCCTCTGCCAATAGAGTGGGGCAATCAGTTATACCACGCAGAAGTTAGTTAATCTCATGGACCTTTTGGGAATCCATGTATGAAAATTTTAAATTCTAGTTATATTTGTCGTGGACCTCTTGTCTCTTGTCGTGGAAATGACAAACAATAGAATCATGGACCTTTGGGAACAAGCCCTTTTGTTGCGTTAATATGTTAGCTCACCGTTTCGCCACGAGACTTCTCTCTTATGCACAGACTCTAGCTCACTTAACTGATGCATATGACTTGGCTTCTTTTATTTCGCTATATTATGTGTCCGGCTTGCCACGTTTCTGCCCGCTGGCAGAAACGTGGCAAGCCGGACACATAGAAATTTCAACTGATGCCAGTTCATAGAAATTTCAACTGATGCCAGTTCATAGAACATTTTACATTTTACATCTTAAAATATTTTTTTAAGATGATAAAATGTACTAGGCATAACGATTTGGAGTTATCTGTAATGTTATGGTCTTATGTAAAATAAACAATTTGAATTTGAATTTGAATAGAAATTTCAACTGATGCCAGTTCATAGAAATTTCAACTGATGCATCATACAACACTACCAATCGGAAGCGAAAATACCATTGTACCTATGTTATTTTGTGTTTTTTTATCATCATCAGACTATGTTAGTCCACAGCTGGACATAGGCCTCCTTTAATGAGCGCCATAGCGCCCTGTCTTCAGCTTGCCGCATCCAGCATCTGCCTGTATTCCCTCGCAGGTCGTCAACCCATCTGGCCGGAGCGCGTCCTAAACTACGTTTGCCGAGTTGCGGTCTTCACTCAAGAACACGTTTGCCCCAGCGCTGTAGCGGCCCCACTGCCACTCCAGCTTGCTAATCTTAGCGCTATGTCGATAACTTTGGTTCTTTGTCGGATGTATTCGTTACGAATCCTATCCTAGCGGTTGGCGGTTTTTCACGAGATTTATTTATTTATCAAACACAAACTATGATAGTTTGCGCTGCAGTCCTATTACTATAAATAAATAAATAAATAATGCTGGACAATTCACACAGCATTATCTAGCCCCATGGTAAGCAGAGCTTGTGTTATGGGTACTAGATAACTGATATATATAATACAATACATTACATAGATAGATATTTTTTTATTATACATAGAAAACGACCAGAACACCCGGAACAAATATCTGCAGATCGTACACACAATTGTTCCGAGGCGGGAATCGAACCCGCAACCTCCTGCGTCGCAGACGGACCTTCGCCCACCGCGCCACATCGGTCGTCATTACTTGCCCCCGTCCGTTGCCCTAAGTCCGCCCTTGCAGCGCGATTATCTACATTTCCGTGTAGCCGCATTATTGGCAGGAAAAAACAATATCTTAATATGGTTTTTATTCGAAAGAGAAAGGTGAACGTGAACCTAGAGATCAACGTAGGTAGGTAGGTACAGTCAGCAACGAAAGACAATTAACGTTAAGTTAAAGCTTTCTTAAACCGAATCAAATGCGAAATTTGATTCCCTTAATTATGACTAGCTGCACCTCGCGGCTTATCCTGCGTGGAAGTCTATGTGTAAATTGTTTATATACCTTTCTCTTGAATCACTCGATCTATTTTAAAAACCGCATCAAAATCCGTTGCTTAGTTTTAAAGATCTAAGCATACATAGAGAGAGACGACAGCGGGAAATGACTTTGCTTTATACTATGTAGTGATGACTCCGATGTTGCCCATGAAAATGTATTACTTATCCCTCAGGGATAAGTATTTGTCCCTAAAAACCTAAAAATCAAAAATGTATGTACTTATTTACAAAAAAAAAATATCTCAAATGATAATCATTATAACTTTGGGAACTACCATTATATTTCTCTGTGCAAGCTTTCACGGCACGCATTTTCCATATCGAAAACTAGCGGACCTTCCCGCCTGGCTTCGCACTATGCCTATAGCCTATGTTCACCGGAGATAGTGTAGCTTCCCAACGGCGAAATAATTTTTCGAATCGGTCCAGTAGTTTCGGAGCCTATTCATTACAAACACACAAAAAATCAAACCTTTCCTATTTATAATATTAGTATAGAAGTATAGATACTTTATTAGTATACAATAGAGGATAGGGTGATAGTAGACACAAACGAAGTGTTGCCAAATAAATTCGACAAATTAGTCACAATTTCCTATTCGTAGATACCATACGTGCACTTCACCTGTGCTTTAAGGGTCCGGCGACCCTCGCTTGCAAAAATTGCTCCGAATATCGCTGTCCCTGTTTAACCCTTGCGCCGCGCCCCATGCGTGCGCGATAGCAATATTAGCCGTTCAAAATCTGGTTTGTTCCGTAATACCAAAAATTATGACTGAAAACTTTTTGTATTCTTCACAAAGTATTGCTATTCTGTAACTAGACAATATAAGCTATGTTCCTTAATAAATAACACGTAAGATATTGTTGTTTTTAATACGAATCAAACAGGAAGAAAACATGTCCATTTTCGCATAAAAAAGTGCAAAATGCGATTGGCTTTCATTTAATTTTAGGTAAGTATTTTGAAAACAAAACTATTTAGGAACCTAGATAAATACTATTCAATTCAAATACAAATAATACAATATTATAGTGGAAATATGCTTGATTTGGAAATCATTTTGGTATTACGTTTGTATGAAGAATTCGTCCCTCGGAGGCCCCTCAAGAACCTATTAAATAAAACATTGCAATAGTTTACCAAATAGCATTTATTTCATATAAAATTATACATTGTGACAATATAACAGCCGTATTATATAGCTAAAGATATTTATTAATAACGGTCCTATATCAAAATCAAAATAAAAAGTTTATTTCTTTAGGCTTACAAATAAGCACTGAGACAAGTCATATATAATCCAGTTAGGGCTCTTTTTCTTGTGATTCGGATTTCTTGTCAATCTGCAGATAATTGTTCCGGGTGTTCTGGGTATTTTCTATGTATAATAAAAAATATCTATCTATCTAATGTATTGTATTATATATCAGTTATCTAGTACCCATAACACAAGCTCTGCTTACCATGGGGCTAGATAATGCTGTGTGAATTGTCCAGCATTATTCTTATATTATTTATTTATGTTTGTTCAATCGAATAGTTATAGTTGCCGGCAAATACCTTGTCTTGTGACGAGCAGCGAGAGTGATATCCCACTTTCACGGAAATCACATTAACACTTTGACTGTGGTTTTTTTTCGACGACTGCGATCTTTTTTTTTTACCTAAAAAATTCGTGCTGCCGCTCTACACAGCGGTTGTGTTGCGCCGCACATGCGTTTCGTTCGAAAAATATTACAGCTCTGCTGAGTCACAAGGTTCTGTATTTTCTTAGCCGCTGCGCTAGTGTGGATTTTCGCAGATTAGTCACTTGTAGAAAACTCATACCGTGCGTTTTCAGCACTCAAGTGTTAATAATAGACTTAAATCCGAAAGCTTGATGTTTAGATAGATAAATAATGCTGGACAATCCACACAGCATCTAGACTCAATTAAAGCATTGTTTGTGTTTTGGGTAGGTACTCGTAGATAACTGATTTACATTATACAATACATTCTTATGATATATACCGATGTTGGATGGATTGAGTCCACCAATTTGTCCTTAGAATAGCGTTCTGCGCTATATCAGTCATCTAGTACACATAACAGAAGCTCTGCTTAGCTTGAGGCTAGAAATGCTGCATTATTATTAATAAACATGATAAATACCACCACGACCACGAATCGTTAAACGTAGTTTAGGACGCCGTCCGACCAGGTGGGATGACGACCTGCGAAAGACTGCAGGTAGATGCTGGATGCGTCAAGCTGACGACAGGGCGCTATGGCGCTCATTGGGGGAGGCCTATGTATAGAAGTGGACTGTCATAGGCTGGTGATGATAAATACAATCTAAACAATTATTAAGATATAGGAAATAAAACGTCTCTACAATACAAGTCTCTCATTTTTTTGTTCTTTTGCTGCCTTAAATATTAAACTTCTAATTTAGTTTCTATAGCTGCAGCTTTGTGTACATAGTACTAAGATAAAAAGTAGCAACTTTTTTTTCGTATAAATATAACCCGAAACAGCCATCAAAACTTTATAGATCACATACAAGCCACTTTTACTGCGGTTTTTTTTCGACGACTGCGATCTTTTTATTTTACCTAAAAAATTCGTACTGCCACAGCTCTACACAGCGGTTGTGTTGCGCCGCACATGCGTTTCGTTCGAAAAATATTACGGCTGTGCTGAGTCACAAAGATCTGTATTTTCTCAGCCGCTGCGCTAGTGTGGATTTACGCATATTAGTCACTTGTAGAAAACTCATACCGTGCGTTTTCAGCAGTCAAAGTGTTAAGTTGCTGATAGGCACACTAGCGCCGCCACTTATTTTATCTTATCTAGCTGCGCCCCACGGCTTCGCCCGCGTGGAAATCTATGTGTCAAATAGTTGATAAACCTTCCTCTTGAATCTCTCTATCTATTTAAAAAACCGCATCAAAATTCATTGCGTAGTTTTGAAGATCTAAGCATACATGACAGACAGACAGCGGAAAGCGACTTTGTTTTATACTATGTAGTAATAATAATCTTTTGGAAGAGCTCATCAGTCATTTTAAATGTAACTAGGTTCCTACATACAAATAAATAATCTCCAATTCAAAAATTTGGATATTTTTTATACAGTGCGTCACACAGCCATGCCACATGGAGGGAAAGTACCTTAAATCCTTACCTTACCTTATATCTTTTCCTCCATCCCTGGTTGCCTGGAAGAAATCACTTTAAGCGATAAGGCCGCCTATTGTACTGTTATTATGTAAGATTTAGATATAAGGTATTATTTTGTTATTTTGGGTACAATAAAGTGTTCATTCATTCATTCTTAAATATTGTAGATAGAACATTTTACTGAAAGAAGACTTCATTTTGATTTTAAAATCAATTTAAACTGCATTCATAGGTTTTTGAATAATCGCCTGTCTAAACCGGGAATTGAACCCGCAAAATTGTAAAAATCACAGCTAATTTAACGATACCGATCAAAAGGCTCAATCGTAAGTATATATTTTTTTCAAGTAACTTAGTGTTTGAAATAAAAGGAAGTGGTATTGTTTTTAAAATCATAACGTAGTCTTCCTTCAGTAAAATGTTCTATCTACAATATTTTAAGGTACTTTCCCTCCATGTGGCATGGCTGTGGGACACCCTGTATACATAGGGTTACAAAACCAAAGGAATATTGGTGGAAAATATTCAACGACATTGCAGCACGAAGCAAAGTACAGAAGATCGTAACAATTTTTATTTTTGAAAGCTTTCATTCATCATTTAATTAATCTCTCGTTCGTTTTTTATTTAAAATTTAAGTATTTTTCGCTGCACATGTGAGATTATGCGTTGTTGTAATTTGAGTTTTAGTTTTTAGTGATTTTTTGTGATAACCTTGTTATTTTCTGTTATTGTTATTAGTATTTGTTAAGGTACTTTCCTCCATGTGGCATGGCTGTGGGACACCCTGTATACATAGGGTTACAAAACCAAAGGAATATTGGTGGAAAATATTCAACGACATTGCAGCACGAAGCAAAGTACAGAAGATCGAAACAATTTTTATTTTTGAAAGCTTTCATCATTTAATTAATCTCTCGTTCGTTTTTTATTTAAAATTTAAGTATTTTTCGCTGCACATGTGAGATTATGCGTTGTCGTAATTTGAGTTTTAGTTTTTAGTGTTTTTTTGTGATAACCTTGTTGTTTTCTGTTATTGTTATTAGTATTTGTTAACACTTTGACTGCGATTTTTTTTCGACGACTGCGATTTTTTTTTTAACCTAAAAAAATCGTGCTGCCGCTCTACACAGCGGTTGTGTTGCGCCGCACATGCGTTTCGTTCGAAAAATATTACGGCTGTGCTGAGTCACACAGATCTGTATTTTCTCAGCCGCTGCGCTAGTGTGGATTTACGCATATTAGTCACTTGTAGAAAACACATACGGTGTGATTTCAGCAGTCAAAGTGTTAAGGTACTTTCCCTCCATGTGGCATGGATACGGGACACCCTGTATACATAGGGTTACAAAACCAAAGGAATATTGATGGAAAATATTCAACGACATTGCAGCACGAAGCAAAGTATAGAAGATCGAAACAATTTTTTTTTTGAAAGCTTTCATTCATCATTTAATCTCTCGTTCGTTTTCGAATTCAAATTTACGTAATTTTAGGTAAGTATTTTTCGCTGCACATGTAAGATTATGCGTTGTTGAAATGTATGTTTTATTTTTAGTGGTTTTTTATGATAACCTTGTTGTTTTCTGTTATTGTTATTAGTATTTCTTAAGTTTTCAAACGTCTTTGTTAATATAAAAAATCTCGGACTTCCGGAAATCCGAGTATAGTTTCAAGCATTAAAAACACATAAATGCTAAGATATCACATTGTATTTAGTAATGCCGCTTAGGATCAGTTCTTATCTGGCGGAAAATGCGTCGCGTATCAATCGCGTTACGCAAGAAGGCCAGAACAGGCAAATTTGACGACCGATGTGGCACGGTGGGCTCCTGCGATGCAGGAGGTTGCGGGTTCGATTCCCGCCTCGGAACAATTGTGTGTACGATCTGCAGATATTTGTTCCGGGTGTTCTGGTTGTTTTCTATGTATAATAAAAAATATCTATCTATGTAATATATTGTATTATGTATATCAGTTATCTAGTACCCATAACACAAGCTTTGCTTACCATGGGGCTAGATAATGCTGTGTGAATTGTCCAGCATTATTTATTTATTTATAATAAAACATTCAACCTTTCTCATCCACCGATGATGCGTTAGTGCGTCGAGCGTATAGCGTCTGTTCCGTTTCCGTCAACGCATACTTGGTCGACGTAACGCGATACGCGTATTTTGTATAATGCATTCAGACTAAACGTAACATCAGCGTTGTCTACAGGCCGTTCGAACTGACTAGACGCGTAATGTGGCTGGTCTAATTTGACCGAAAAGACGCGACCGATGATAACGCTCGACGTATTTTCCGTCAGATATGTACCGACCCTTAAAGCTGCTAAAACCATTCACTGCATAGGCTGTTGTCGCTTAGTGAACATAATGCTTTTTAATTAATTAAATAATTAATAAATTTTTAATGCTTAAGCCAATTCCTATTATTTCCTGCCTAGGCCAATACTTCTTGAAACATAATGTTTCTTGGGCAGTGAAGACGTTAATGATAATTGGAAAGGAACTGGATAATAACCAGCCAGATATACGACGACCGATGTGGCGCGGTGTGCGAAGGTCCGCCTGCGACGCAGGAGGTTGCGGGTTCGATTCCCGCCTCGGAACAATTGTGTGTACGATCTGCAGATATTTGTTCCGGGTGTTCTGGTCGTTTTCTATGTATAATAAAAGATATCTATCTATGTAATGTATTGTATTAAGTATATCAGTTATCTAGTACCCATAACACAAGCTCTGCTTACCATGGGGCTAGGTAATGTTGTGTGAATTGTCCAGCATTATTATTATTTATTATTATTATTATATCAGCACAAGCAGAACTCCTTCATAGATCTCTGCGAAGACACTTCTTTCTGCAGTTTTAACTTCTGTTCCTGTACATCTTGCATCACCTTGCTGTCCTCTGCGCAGTCGTCCACTATCTTTTGGAAGAGCTCTTCTGTAAAAGAAAATTCAGTTTCAGTTTATTTATTCAAAAACTACTATTTAAATTCTGTATGAATTAATACTATTATGCGGTGTTTTAACAGATGGAGTAATTTAACAGGAAGGTATATATTTTATCAACTATTAGAAACATCGATTTCCACGAGGGCGAAGCCGCGGGGGGCAGCTACCGCATCAAAATCTGTTGCTAGTTTATAGATATATATTCGACGTCCGACGTGGCGCGGTGGGTGAAGGTCCGCCTGCGACGCAGGAGGTTGCGGGTTCTGGTTGTTTTATATGTATATTAAAAAAAAACAAATACGATCTATGTAATATTATCTTTTAAAATTTATAGTATTAAACGACATCAAGTGTAACATGTGTACCTACGGTGGAAATAAATAAACTATAATAATAATAATGCTGGACAATTAACATAGCATTATCTAGCCCCATGGTAAGCAGAGCTTGTGTTATGGGTACTAGATAACTGATATACATAATACAATACATTACATAGATAGATATTTTTTATTATACATAGAAAACGACCAGAACACCCGGAACAAATATCTGCAGATCGTACACACAATTGTTCCGAGGCGGGAATCGAACCCGGAACCTTCTGCGTCGCAGGCGGACCTTCGCCCACCGCGCCACATCGGTCGTCATCAAATCATCAGTGATACTTTGCTGTCTGAAATAAATAAATGTGATTTGAGGAGTTCTTACCTACATTATCCCCCGTCTTACTGGAAGTCAGGAAGTGGCCACACAGTCCTTGCGAGTAAGTGGCCACTACGTCCTGTGGGACTTCTCTCGTCACGTATCCGCCGTCTAGTAGATCTTTTTTGGTACCACAGAGGTATACCTTACATTCCTGGAATAGAAAAAAAATTATATAAAAATAAATAAATAATGCTGGACAATCCACACAGCATCATCTAGCCGCATGGTAAGCAGTGCTTGTGTTATGGGTACTAGATAACTGTGTAGATAATACAATACATTACATAGATAGATATTTTTTATTATACATAGATATAAAAAAATATATACATAGAAGGTACCTGCCTACCATGTTCGGAGTTTCTCGGAAGGATTGGATTCGTAACGAATACATCCGACAGAGGACCAAGGTTATCGACATAGCTCTAAGAATTAGCAAGCTGAAGTGGCAGTGGGCCGGCCATATCTCGCGAAGAACCGACAACCGCTGGGGTAAACGTGTTCTTGGGTGGAGACCGCGACTCAAATGACCTCCGGCCAGGTGGGATGACGACCTGCGAAAGACTGCAGGTAGTTATTGGATGCGTCAAGCTGAAGACAGGACGGTGTGACACTCATTGGGGGAGGCCTATGTACAGCAGTAGACTAACATAAGCTGATGATGATGATGAGGATAGGTACCTCCTCAACAGTCCTCAGTTCTTGGAGCCAGTGCCGCAGCCGCATCCAGGACGCGTGTGATGAAGGTTCATAGCAGATGATAGCGGCGTGGGCGCCTCTGTAGTATATCCTAGTCATGGCTTCATATCTGAAATTATAGATATAATAAACCTCCATCTGAAGCAATGAAGCTTCCTATTCGTAAATTTAAACATTACATGAAACAAAATCCTATGAAGAAGGCTTTCTACTGATTACATCAATGATGTTAATGCTTGGCCAGATGCCGCTCAGTTCCGCACCGACAATAGAACCTAGTTATGCATCCAGCCAGTAGAGACATCATAACATTAAATGCCTAAAGTGCAATCTTGCTCTATTGGGTGGGCTCTACGACGAATGCTTATCGCCTTGCCATGCATCGCCGACGCGCGTCTGCGACGCGTCCGTCGGTAGTACTTAGGATCTAAGTTTGATTTAATTATTTTTGATTCATACGTAGATAGATAGATAGATAGATAGACAATACTTTTATTGCAGACTTAAAAATAAAACAAACAAGGTAAACAATAATAATACAAGATATGTGACAATTTGGCGGTCTTATCGCTCAAGAGCGATCTCTACCAGACAACCGTGGATGGATAGGATCGTTGGATTGAAAAAGGGGATCTGTGTGCGTTATTATGTAGTTCATTACAACATGAAGTTTCATATTATTATGTTACATACAAATACCTATCTACTATAAATACATATATACTTTATAACAAATAATACATACCTACTTATGTAAATATATAATATTAATTTTATAACGGAAAAAAACAAGGGTGTGGTCAGTGACAGCAGGACAAATAGTGTTCCTTTACCATGATCTTGAATATTGCTAGTGACTTAGCACGCCTTACTGAGACTGGTAATGTGTTCCAAAGTTGTACAGCTCGAGAAGTAAATTCGTATTGAGAATAAACACGCTCATAGACGTCTCTTTCAATAGTGACTTTTATTGTCAAAATCCAATAGATTTCCTTTAAAATTAGTTTTTAAAAACCCTGACAACGTTCCCAAATCCTTTACTACCTATGTAATGGTGGCACTTCACATGGCTATTTGTGTGTGTTGGCATTTTTGGCAAACAATTACCATATGTGGACTGTTTATTTGATAAAGTGTTCGCCTTATTTGCCTATTTGACAAATAAGGCCAATACCAAATACGCGTTACCGTGCGCTTGTCGGTTTCTCGAGGCACATCAAAGCAGTCAAATAGGCAAATACGCAATAAGCCGTCCACACAATGGCCGTATTGGCACCTTGCGCTCTGCTCAGTCTGCTGCCAAATGTTTGTGTTTGTTATTTGTGTGCCATGTGTGGATGGTCGTATTTGCCTCTTTTTGCATGTTCGTCTGAACGTCATATATTTTGGCAAATACAACAAACACCCAATAGCGAACACAAATAGCCATGTGAAGTGCCACCATAAGATATTCAATGTTTTGCTTAGCTTTAAACAAATATTGACACTTATCTAAAATAGTATTATATTATTATAGTAGATAGATAGATAGATTATTTATTCATACAAATAGGTTACATCATTAACACTTTGAGTGCTGAAAACGCACGGTATGACTTTTCTACAAGTGCCTAATATGCGTAAATCCACACTAGCGCAGCGGCTGAGAAAATACAGATATTTGTGACTCAGCAGAGCTGTAATATTTTTCAAACGAAACGCATTTGCGGCGCAACACAACCGCTGTGTAGAGCGGCAGCACGAATTTTTTAGGTAAAAAAAAAGACCGCAGTCGTCGAAAAAAAACCGCAGTCAAAGTGTTAAGTGAATAGTGCCTTAAAGCCTATGTTAGGTTTGTCTGAGCACAATAGTTCTCACTTAATTTAAAAATAAATTGATAATCTAGGTACTGTAGTCAACGAACAATCTGACAACAATACAAGTTAACCTATATTAATTATTATCCTAGATCTTACATTAACACTTTGACTGCGGTTTTTTTTCGACGACTGCGATCTTTTTTTTTACCTAAAAAATTCGTGCTGCCGCTCTACATAGCGGGTGTGTTGCGCCGCACATGCGTTTCGTTCGAAAAATATTACAGCTCTGCTGAGTCACAAAGATCTGTATTTTCTCAGCCGCTGCGCTAGTGTGGATTTACGCATATTAGTCACTTGTAGAAAACTCATACCGTGCGTTTCCAGCACTCAAAGTGTTAAAAAAACTCATGTATACCTAAGCATGATAAACACACTCACTCTTACCTAATGCATGAAATTTTTAAAAGAATGCTGCTAATTGTTTAGCGTGAACCTAGCCGCTTATCGACACTGATTGACGCGTTGACAAAGTAATCAAATCAAATCAAATCGTTTATTAGCAAGAATACAAAATTATACAATGTCAGATCTTATAACTAATTAACACTTTGAGTGCTGAAAACGCACGGTATGAGTTTTCTACAAGTGACTAATATGCGTAAATCCACACTAGCGCAGCGGTTGAGAAAATACAGATCTTTGTGACTCAGCAGAGCTGTAATATTTTTCGAACGAAACGCATGTGCGGCGCAACACAACCGCTGTGTAGAGTGGCAGCACGAATTTTTTATGTAAAAAAAAAACCGCAGTCGTCGAAAAAAAACCGCAGTCAGTGTTAAAAGAATGCTGCTAATTGTTTAGCGTGAACCTAGCCGCTTATCGCCACTGATGCACGCGTTGACAAAGTAATCAAATCAAATCAAATCGTTTATTTGCAAGAATACAAAATTATACAATGTCAGATCTTATAACTAATTTAGTAAATGTATTCAGCCTGCATGCAGGCGTGCAAATGTTATGCGAGTCATATTATTATAATTATATATGAAATTAATTATATTAGTCATTATAAGTAACAATTTAAATCTCTAGATATTCGTTCACAGTATAAAAACATTTTTCAAGTAGCCATCCTCTTAACTTTTTCCTAAATATATTTCCATTTAATTCTTTTAGTTCTTCCGGTAATTTATTGTAAATAGTTATGCACATGTTATACACATTTCTTTTATAAATATCAAGTATGGAAGTGTGCGTGCGTTCACCACAGAAGAACAGCATGATGAATATACCTTTGACTCCGTTTTTAAGCCAGTAGAAGAACAGAATGATGATTAATTACATATATCGTCCCTTGACTATACTTAATTTTAAAGCCAGAAGAACAGCATGATTGTACCTTTACCTTTCACTGCCCGCCGTGTCCCAAATACCAACGTTGAAGTCTTTTCCGTTTGAATGCATTCTCTTCGCACAGAAAGCTGCTCCTACAGTCTGAAAAGATAATGTCAGATTAGATTATACTTTTTGAAACTATCATGGTTTTTAACACAAAAGACACTTATAACGGGATATTTGCCATGATATGCGCCATGATCACGGAATAACTGAAGGTCTACCCATAAAAACTTACTCGCAGTGCCTTCAATACAATACAATACAAATACGCTTTATTGCACACCAAACACAGAAAAAAACAGTAAAGAACAAACAAACAGAGATACAGATGCACAATGGGCGGCCTTATCGCTAAGAGCGATTTCTTCCAGGCAACCTTTGGATGGACACGTAGCTATAGTATAGGTATAGACGGTGGCGTATTATAGACTAATTTAAATATAAATTATATACAAAAAAAACATACAAATACATATATACTTGAAAATAAATACTGATTATAGACACTAATACATAAAATATTAACTATTTGAGATCGAAGAAATAAAGTGTTCATAGACCATAATATGTTTAAATATAGGGAGGGATTTAGCTTGTCTTATTGGGGTAGGTAATGCATTCCATAGTCTGGTGGCATGAAGAACTGTAGGCATGGAAGGGGCGAGGAGTTTGTAGCAAAAGGCCCTGCCTTCAGATACCGTGATCATGGAGCGTGAAACTGTGCCGAAATATTGGAAAAATCAAAAGGTAAATATCCCGGTATAAGTGATTTTTAAAATGTACCTATAGAGTTCTTTATAATAATTTGTTTAGGGCAATGGTGGGGCTGCCCAGGTACTGTAGTGCATCAGGCATGTTCGCTGATGCACACGTTAAGGACTTCTACGCTGTTTTTGATTGTTGTGATTTTTTGTTTGTAATGAATAGGCTCCGAAACGACTGGATCGGTTTGAAAAATTCTTTCACCGTTGGGAAGCTACACTATCCCCGGTGAACATAGGCTCCCGGGATCCCTACTAAAACCGTGCGAAGCCGGGAAGGTCCGCTAGTGTAAGATAAGTTCATATGAGATTCATCATAAAACTATATCTTCATAGAAATATAAAGATAAAGATATTTATTTGCCAGAATATATGTTACAATGTAGGTCTTAAATTTATCATATGTGCAGTTATGTTCTACCTTACATAGGCATGCAAATGTTTATTTTACAATTAAAACAATATTAAAATTTCTATTTTTAAGTTACAAATAAAAATAATGGATTAACACTTTGACTGCGGTTTTTTTTCGACGACAGCGATCTTTTTTTTTATCTAAAAAATTCGTGCTGCCACTCTACACAGCGGTTGTGTTGCGCCGCACATGCGTTTCGTTCGAAAAATATTACAGCTCTGCTGAGTCACAAAGATCTGTATTTTCTCAGCCGCTGCGCTAGTGTGGATTTACGCATATTAGTCACTTGTAGAAAACTCATACCGTGCGTTTTCAGCACTCAAAGTGTTAAATAAAATGTATGTCAATGAACATATTCAAAGTCCTCTAAGTCCCTGTAATTAAAATATTGATTCATGGAATAATAGCAAAAATAAACATATAGAATATGTTTATTGTTTAGTATGTAAGGGAAAACCTTGAACTGTTCTCTAGAAATAGCGACGTTCATAGGTACAGCACTCGGCGAGCGGACAAGCTCACCACCTTACCACGTACTCTCGCGAAGTCGGGGAAGTTAACTCGCATAATGGGACCGACGGTGTACAACAATCTTCCTGAAATTGTTAGGAAGGCAACTAGCCTAACAACCTTTAAGAGTAAACTAAAGCACTGGCTCATTGACAATAGCTTTTACAGCTATGAGGAGTTCCTCGATTATAAATGTGACTAAATGTATTATTATTTTTTATTTCTATTTTAATAATGTATAATTTAATTCAATATTGTTAATTTACTTTACTTGTAAGTATAAAATGGCTACGCATCTGTAGCCGAAACTAATGTGACGTGTATTTCATGAAAGTTACGAAATAAATGATTATTGATTATTGATTATGTTTAAATGAATATAAATCTAAGAATAATCTTTTATTAATTGCTCTGTTAGTAGATACACTTCCATTGTCAGTGTTTATGTTAAAAACTGTGAATCACAGATAAGGTAGCTTCCTCATGGATTATTAGTACAAGTTGTAAGGATGCTGTAAGGTTCAAAATGGCCTGATAATTCTATTGTTTATGGTAGGTACTCTATGAATCATGCTCACAGTTGCTGATTTAACATTTTCTTCTGTCTGTCTGACCATGGATTTTCTATGGGACTGACTTAGTCATTGCTATACTCAAAGTTTTAAAATTAAATAAAATATACTTATGTATAAAAGACAGGGCGCTATGGCGCTGATTAGGGATCTTTATGGGGCTATGTCCAGCTGTGGACTAACACAGGCGGATGATGATGATAATAAATAATGCTGGACAATTCACACAACATTATCTAGCCCCATGGTAAGCAGAGCTTGTGTTATGGGTACCAGATAACTGATATACATAATACAATACATTACTTAGATAGATATTTTTTATTATACATAGAAAACAACCAGAACACTGACAGATGATGTTGATAGACATTGCTTCTGAGTGATAAGACTGCCAATTGTTGCTTAATTTTTATGTTCTTATTGTATCTACATAGTTTCTAATTCAGTGTGCAACAAATAATGTTCTATATCTATATCTTCTATCTATACTTCATAGCTTTGTTCACATGGGATCTTGATAAAACAAAAATAAATAAATATATAATATACCGCACTGAATGGAAAGATTTGGGGCTAAATAAAAAAAATGCTGGACAATCCACACAGCATCATCTAGCCCCACAAAGCCCATGTAAAGATCCATCCATCCATCCATTTGGGCTTTGTTGTATGTGTATTGGTGTGAAGATTCTTATATATATATATTCTTATATTTTCACATTACAGCACAAGACTTGATGAAGAAGCGGTACCTACATGCTGAAAATCAGCATTGTGGGGCTACTCGCAACATTCAGCTGAGCATGAACCTGTTTCTAATACTCAATATTTTTATTGCAAACATGTTAATATATATCATCATCATCAGCCTATATCAGTCCACTGCTGGACATAGGCCTCCCCCGATGAGCGCCATTGCGCCCTGTCTTCAGCTTGCCGCATCCAGCATCTACCTGCAGTCTTTCGCAAGTCGTCATCCCACCTGGTCGGAGGGCGTCCTACACTACGTTTACCGAGTGGTGGTCTCCACTCAAGAACACGTTTGCCCCAGCGGCCGTCGGTTCTTCGCGAAATATGGCCGGCCCACTGCCACTTCAGCTTGCTAATTCTCAGAGCTATGTCGATAACTTTGGTTCTCTGTCGGATGTATTCGTTGCGAATCCTATCCTTCAGAGAAACTCCGAGCATAGCTCTTTCCATAGCTCGCTGAGCGACTTTGAACTGGTGGACCAGCCCTATCGTGAGTGTCCACGTCTCAGCTCCGTAGGTCATAACGGGTAGGACGCACTGATTGAAAACTTTCGTTAATATATATATTAAACATTTATTTATCTTTAAATATTCATGTTATGTTCATTTTTATTCTAGCTCTATCCTTGGTACACCCCCTGCCTTTCTTTAATTCACACAATTCTTTCCATCCAAAGGTTGCCTGGAAGAGATCGCTTCTAAGCGATAAGGCCGCCCATTGTACTTGTCACAAGTAATATCTTTCATAATGTTCTGTATTAAAGTATTTTAGTATTGTATTGTATTGTATACAATGTGTAAGCCGAGCCAGAAGTTATCTATATATTTTACGGATAATTACTTTATTATTATCATCTTTACCATAAGTTATTAGGATTCCGTTTAATTTACAGCGTAGACATATTTTACGAAAATCTGCCGAAAGCCATGAAAAAGGCACAAAATGTTATTGAAACAAAATTATAAATTATTTAGTATTGTGTGTTGTGATATTTTTTACAAAAATATGTAATTTTTAGTATAAGTAGTTATAACATCGCCTTAGGGCTTAATAAAAAAACCTAATATGATGTTATTATCTCAATAAATAAATAAATAAAAAATATTAATAATAAAAAGATATTAGATTCTGTATTGTATAATTTAGTTAATTGTCTATTTTTAGTTCTATCTAATTTAATTCAATGTGTAAGTTTTAAGACTAAGCTGTTTTTTATTTTTTAATTTTCATTTCTCCTCCGCAAGCAAGCAATCCTTTAGCTACTACATGCGAGGACACATAATTTGTTATAAGTTATCTGTTAAGTGTGTAAAAATGTTTGTCTTCCGAATAAAACAAAATAAAAATAATTTTTGGCTTTTTTGTGAGTCACAATATGAATTTTCAGAACTGGATTGAATCTTATGAACATTTTTACACCTTTATTAGGTACCTTTGTACTTTGTAGTTCTAGAGATGAACTTAAAAAAATAGTTGATGCATTGAGAGTGTTTGTGACTGTCTATGTAGGTAGGTATTGAATAGAAATAAGTTTTACTTACATTTTGATAAGGCATGTCCGGGTTATATCGACAATTCACGAATCTAATAACTAAACTGGTTTTTCCTACATGCTCACTGCCTAAAAGCACGACTTTCAAGTCACAGCGACTCATTTTTGTACAAAATTGAGGGAGGACAAGTTAATCACATTTTATGCTCAATTATACATATTTGTAAATCACAAACGCTTTTTTCTTTCATTCGCTTCTTGTGTATTCATAAACAATGAAAAATAAAGTTAAATTCAGGCATACACATCTCTTTCTTTCGTAGTTATTGTAGTTGTAGGTAATTAATTGTATTCTCTTTGCTTGATTCAGTCTTTGTTTATATCACAATCTACACGACAATCTATTTTACGTTGTTTAGTTTGTTTGTTACAGTTTTTTTTTATCCGAGCAAGTAAAGCGAGACCCTCCCCCTTGTTTTCCAACTCACATACAAAACTTTCCCGAACGAAATAAATAAGAAATAACATGGCCATCAAAAAATCTGATTTAGGTATTTAGCCCCGAATACTCAAAGGCAACAATGATACAAGCACGGCGTCTGAAGTACAGGGTTTTTTTTATAAATTTCAATAAAAATCTGTTGAAAATACATCGTTTGATGGTGCTTAATTCTGAAATGTATTTGAATAGGTAATCGGAAGTAGGGATATCCAACATGAATAAAAAACAAAATTAAGACAAGTTGAAACATACTTAAATTTAGAAAATATACCTACAACGCTATATAATTATAGGTATGTGTTAAACTTATTCAGTCTAAGTTATTATAATGCTACATTCGACAATCAATAAGCTTTGACTTTAGAAGCTTTTGTCTCAAAAAGAAAAATATATTAAGACTATAATCGAATATCTGAAGGAGGTCATAGAAGGGCGGATATTGCCTAGATATCCGCCCTTCTATGACATAAGAAATCTCACTTTTATTCATCTTTTTAATATTCTTATTTTCTAATTTACCAACCTATGTTTCGGTATATTTTTAGAGCTGGAAATATTTTATTCGCTAATGTGACAGTGCTTGGCGTATTCATAGTTGACAGACTTTGATTCGTCCAGAAACTAAATGAGTAGCATTCGTGTTTTTTGTATCAAATTTTAAATCTGATGATTCCACAAAACAGTAAATAATTTAAATAGTAAAAAAACCATTTAAAAAAAATCGAATGTACGAAAATGCTTTAAGAGAAATCGTGACTGCCTTGAATATTGATAGTCTTGAATACATTTTTGAACGAAAACATGAAAGGGAGTCGTAAAGGGGATACCACCTAGTTAAAATACCCGAAATGATGTAAAGCAAGTTCACTATTAAAACGACACGAAAAGCCAAATTAAGCTTTATTACAATAAAAAAATAATTATTCTTCTTCATTCAATCAACTGAATGTAATGTAAGAATGTAATACTATCTATAATGTAGAATTTCTTAGGTAAATGATTTCGTCAATAAGGTGCCTTATAAATTATTATTAGATCATAACAAAATCTTGTTGGATGGCATAAAATTCGGGAGCACTTCGGCAAGGTCAGCAGTAATTAATCTGGCTGCGGAAGATATTGACAACAAAATCACAGCTTTAGGTATTGCTTGTTTGTAAGTTATATCGTTTACATCTGTAATTAAATTAACTGCTAAGGGGTCTAGAAGAGTATTATGTATGTAATTAATCTGAAGTCTTATTGCAACCACTGGACAGTGACTCAGTTGTGTAACAGAAAATGGACACAGACAGAGTTGCAAATGAAATGAACAATCCCTTATTTAAAATATTCGTAATAACGTTCGATATTAAGAGTTTGATTTACTACCAATCCTACATCATCATCAGCCTATATCAGTCCACTGCTGGACATAGGTTTCCCCAATAAGCGCCGCCATAGCGCCCTGTCTTCAGCTTGCCGCATCCAGCATCTACCTGCAGTCTTTCGCAGGTCGTCATCCCACCTGGTCGGAGGGCGTCCTATACTACGTTAACCGAGTCGTGGCCTCCACGACCTACCAATCCTATCCAAATTATTTGGTTTAGGTAGGCATAATTATAGGACTTTGCACTATCTTAGTAATAATTAACAGATTTTTATGGTTTTTAATATTATCATGGAAGAATATGATATTATTAAATAATGGGATACGTAACAGGGTCAGCAGATACCTATGTAGGTACAACCTAAATAGAGTCTATACGCTAAATGAAAACTACCAGACATTGCGTGCGTATCGTAGGATGTAGGTACCTAATGAAATAGTTATATACATTAACGAATATAATACTTAGGTAAGTATCGATGTGTCACTGGTGCATTGAACTTGAAGGTAAAGCCAAAAACCTTAGAGCTGATAGGTAGACATGGCTTCGCTGAGCTTTACCTACGTAATAAATGATTAATTAGGTACCTATACATTATAATAAAATCAAAGTGTCACTGAATTCAAGGAACGGATACCAACCGACAAAAATATTCACAAAAATCCAAACAATATTAAATATTGTATAGAAAAAAACAAACAAACGATTAAATAAATCAGTAGAAAAACAAATAGTATCTAACTAGGTATTCTCGTCTCTTTCTGATAACCATTATCGAACCCAAAATTGTATATTAGGTTTTATCAATGGGATGTAGAGTCCTAATCAGAATGAAGTATCTCTGTCTGCACAACATGCAAAGTATTGATTGTTAACGCTGGTTTGTAGGTCAGCCGCTGCTGTACAAGGATAAATGAACGGGTTTTAATAAAAGCTACCTGCTTCATTGCGACTATGGAATAAAATGAAAGTTTTGTGTGTTATATGGTTCGGCTAGGTAGATATAGCTACCTACCTATTGCAAAATATTGGGCACCTATGTATATTCGAAGAAGGTAAAAACCTAGATGTCTTGGGTTAGGTTTAGGTACCTAAGATCTGTGTGGTAAGTAGCTAATAAAAAATATTATTTTAATCCTTATTGAAATAATAGGATTCGAAGAACATAGTTGATAATGTACCTAGGTACCTTACCTACCTAATGATATTAAATAAAAATTAAACATAACGGATGAAATGAGAGAGCAAAAGAGTAAAATGCGCAATTAATTATGTCTATAAATTATTATTCACATCACTTCACCAGCATAAATTGGTTGAAAAAACAAAGACAGCACAGAATTAAAAATCCCAAGCAATGTTTCTATTTACGGTACGGATTCACTCTATGCAGATACATGATCAAAATAGAAAAAGAATCTTCTCAACGAATATAAAATAAATAATAATAATATAGCTTAATGTATTCACGAATTATATTAATTAAAAGAAAGATCGTGTGGAAACGAGATGGAAAAACAAATATTAAACAAGGTGAAGCACACAAAGGAATAACCTCGAACGAACGATAGCACGTACGCCGATAACGAAGTCAAGTAGGTAATAATAATGCCAACTCAACGGTCGACCTACCTATAACTATTGCTTTGGTGCACTGTCTTCCACTGAACTCTTGTCCCACACCCAGCCCAATGTTGCTCTATAATAGAAAAAAATTAAAAAGGAATAAAGCCTTTCTAAATTTTTAAAAACATTATTATGATGATTTTAATTTTTTTAAACATTTCTTATGATCTAAATAAGCATTTTAGTGCATTTTTGCAATTAAACTCATCTTTCAATCGAATGCAACAAAATTCGAGAGTCACCATTAGAGCAATGTATGCTTATAAGATTTTTTATACCAATTATATTCTGTGATATTCAGATTTCATGAATTACTAAATGGATTAAGAAAATTAGTTTATTAATTTTTCATCATATCAACAATACTTTATAATCAACCAACATGAAATAGAAACAAAAATATAGGTAATTGTAGATCAAACAAATGCAAGGAAATTTTATTTGACCTACGCATCTCGGCATGGTTATCACCCAGTGTTGCCGTTTTAAAAATATGTATTTCCTTTTTCACCATTTCGTAGGCAGTCGCTTACCCAATGCTCTTGAAATGGACGTCGACTCAATTCGTTTTCAATCCGCGAATTTTGTTTATATCTTCGATGATCCGCGTTCAAAACTTTTGTAGTCACTTTTAAAAGCTGTCCCATTGCTTAATTATGTAGTGCGTGCATTTATAATCATACCAAATCATTTCTATTACGTATTTTACTTAGTTTTATTCCGCACCTTGCTTCCACATCAAATTGATTTCGTTTACCAAGTCCCTGAAGTGAATTTTTTGAAGAAAATTGTTTGTTATTTCACGTAATTGTTATCCGTTAAAGTTTTTACGCTGTAATAAAGTTATATATTTGTTTTTGTGTAAGTTTTCAATGGTTATATTTAGTGGTTTTGGAGAAATGGTATCTTGCTAAAGGTAAGTTGGCATTTACGTCGTTTTGGAGTTGAAACGAAGTTTTACAGCTTTCTGAGGGAGAAGATAAGAATTAATTATGGTTCGATAGCATTTCTTGGCCTGGGTCAGATCTGTTTATACGGAGAACCTTAACATTTACATCCTATTTGGTACCCTGCAGTATCCATATATCTATAGAATAAGTAACATTTTATCATTAACTACAGTTATCACCGCTTACCGCATATAAACAACAGTTTTCTTCCTTAATACAATAACATTTGTGGGAAAAACATTGACGGATAAAACTTTCCTCTTCCTAGTATAAAATTTTCACAAGTCTACTTGTAGACGAGAAGTTAATACATAGCTTATTAATTTAGTAGCAAATAGGCTAGAAATGTCTGGGTAAACCCAGTTCTCCATTTAATTCAGTTCTCATAGCACAGGGTTTGTTTATTTGTTTACATGTAGAGTACATTATGGGCTCAATGCCAAGATAGTTTCTTCCTGCGAAGCTAAACAGATTGTTGCAGGGTAGTACTGCATTATGAACATGGCTACACTATGAGAACATGGTGATGTTTTAATAGCATCATCACATCAATGAGCAGATGGGTAGCAACACCATGAATAAAATAATATCAGAAAAGTATGATTGTCCGATTCCTCGCAACTATGTGGAAGATGTTATTATTTCTTTTATTATTCTCTCTTAGGGATAACAAAAAGTAACACTTCAATAAACTTATATCTTAAAGTGAACCAGGTCCATTATCCACATCTATACTAATATTATAAAGAGGAAAGGTTTGATTTTTGTTTGTTTGTTTTTGCGATTTGAAAAATTCTTTCACCGTTGGGAAGCTACACTATCCGTGGTGAACATAGGCTATATTATATTTAAAAAAAAGTTAGGGATCCATACTTAAACCGTGCAAAGCCGGGAAGGTCCGCTAGTCATAAATAATGTACATTAGAGATTTACAAAGTAAATTTTTTGTTCAAATTCAATGTTATATAATGTACTTTAATATAATAATAAATAACATGAACTTAACAAATCGGATATGTACTGTACATAGGCTTAACTGAAAAGAAGAGTTTTCTTCCAAACTTCTTCAAAACATACAAATAACTCTGACAGACACCAATATAAAGCCTCTTACCAACTTTGAAGAAGATAATACTATGTTTTGTAGTCAGGTAATGTGGGTTTGTTTGTAAATTATTTAGACTGTCGCTGTATCCAAAAATGAAAAGTTTTTATTTCTTTAAGCTTACAAATAAGCACTTAGACAGGTCATATTTTATACTATTCATTATTATCAATTAAAATTATTTTATAGTTCACTTCAATTTTTTGTCCACCAGTGGAAGAAGTGAGAAGAAACCACTAGTATGTTCATAACTTATGTGTCTAGTACATATGATTTGCTTATCTGTAAGTTGTTAGATTTTGAGTTGGAGCAAAACTCGTTCCAAGCTTTTTTATCTTCTAGATGATCTGATAAAATTGCTGAATGAAATTACAATTGTGGTTTGTTTTGACTGTCTATCTGTTTATGAACAAAATCAGCAGCTTTTTAATATAAATTAACTTTAACTAAATAATGTAAATATAAATAAATAATGCTGGACAATTCACACAGCATTATCTAGCCCCATGGTAAGCAGAGCTTGTGTTATGGGTACTAGATGACTGATATACAAAATACAATACATTACATAGATAGATATTTTTTATTATACATAGAAAACGACCAGAACACCCGGAACTGAATCTGCAGATCATACACACAATTGTTCCGAGGAGAGAATCGAACCAGCAACCTCCTGCGTCACAGGCGGACCTTCGTCCACCGCGCCACATCGGTCGTCCTTAACTTATATCACTAACAGCCAATAAAATGTTTGTTCCAGTATAAAGCAGTAAAATACAAGAGTACAATGGCAGTGTGTGAGAGCCAGCTTGACTCCGGTCTGGCCCGGGTACGGAGAGAGGGGAACGATGAGAACAGCCAGGAGAGACCTAGTAAGTTGATATGATATTTGATGAGTTCAGCTAAAATGGGCCAAATTTGGAGCCTAATCCCTATCTCTTCTTAGGACCTTAGGATCTTGAGCACTAATGAAAAGAAATCACTAATTACTGATTTATTTATTGGTGTTTGTACTCTCCAAATTTCACTCAAATCATGTTAATAAATTCAATTCCTATCAGGATCTGTGCCTATGTGGAACTTTAGCTTACATTTTCTGAAGAAACTATGTGAATTTCCAAAAATCGGCTACTTTTTAACAATTTCATTGTTTCAAGTCAATGTTTTTCGTTTTTACCCATTTGTTTCAGCCTTAAAACGAATTGTTATACGTTGAATATATTCACAATTTTAAGGTCTAACAAAATCTGTGGCTAAGTGCTATAAAATCTTTAATTTTGGTATTAAATTACTCACCTTACCCACGTAGGTCAATAACCACTATTGGAAAACCTCCCCCTCCCCATAACTTTTATACCCTTAGGGTACAAACGAAAATTTTACCGGTACAATCGGGTACAAACCCGGTACAATCGAATAGGATCAAAAAAACATGAATATCTCAAAGTCGGTTGCTGGGTTCACACAGCTCATTTTTATGATAAGAGAAAGTGCGTCACAGGCGACGAGCATAGGCAAGTAGAAATTGTCATAGGGTATTTAATTTATGTCTCCAATCACATCAATAGGCCAACTTTGGAGCTTCATCCCCCATCACATCAACAGCCTTTACAGTGTATTTAGTATTAAAACTATCATAGTTTGATGAATTCCTATAATAGATGCTCTGATTTAGAATCCAAGATATTTGATGTCATAAAAGATATTTATGAATGTTAACTTAACAATAACAGAAAATAACAAAGTAACAACACGTAATGTGCAAAAAATATCTATATATTGAATAGAACAAGATAATTGTCCATTATTGTTTATTTAATACCGCAAATTAGATTTTATTTCTGGCAATTTTCACCAAATATGTAAGTAAGGGAGAGAATTTAAGAGATCAATGAGAAAAGGGATGGGAATTGAACTGAACTGTACATATTTTCGAAACATTGTTAATTTTTAAAGTAATATATTTTATTTGCTGGATATAAAGCATTCTTGTATTGTATTGTATTGTATTGTATTGTATTAAGGCAGAAAACAATAACATGCTTATCTAGAGAGACCCTGCCTTTATATGGCTTAAGGGTACACTCCTGATAAGGAAGTTTTTTTCGTAAGCCTGGGAATTAGGGTATAAGGAAGGAAAAATATGCGCTTTTACTAAAAGAACTAATATTATAAAAGTAAAAGTTTGGATATATGTTACTTCTTAACAAATTTATAATATATCTTTAAATATAAAAATCAATAGCTGTTCGTTTGTCTCGCTCAAAACTCGAGAACGGGCGCGGCCGACAAACTTTTCAAAATCTAAATCTAGCTGATTTAGATTTTGAAAAGTTTGTCGTAGTCCAAGGAAGGTTTAAACGGTGAGAAAATAATGGTAAAATTGCACAGAGATTTCCACCCAGGCGAAACCGCGGGGTGCAGCTTGTTTAATAAAAATTGGCAATCAGACCAACAATGCAACAATAGTAGTGCGCGTTACGCGTCGCGGGGCGTCAATAGCGCTAGCGCGGGGCCGGTAGATGGCACAAATTTGGGAGGCCCACAAACGATTATCGAGATAGTTCTAATATCCCAGTGGGGCTACCATGCTTTTTAAAACATAATGTAACGCGCGTTATCAGCGTTATTACGCTAATTTTAGCGCGATTAACGCGTGTTAAGGCGCAATATATTTAGTTATTCGCGTTAAAATGCGCCTTAACACGCGTTAACACGCGTTATCCGTGGTAAGGGGCCATTATCGATGAGAGAGGTTTCTCTCAGTCAACTTAGGGATGAAGAAAAAGATTAAAGTCCAATATGAGTTCGTAGAGCACAAACAGTCGAAGAAAATTATCAATAAAATACACACTATACCGTATGATGTACATTATATACAATTCAAATAAATAAATAAATAATACTGTACAATTCACACAGCATTATCTAGCCCCATGTAAGCAGTGCTTGTGTTATGGGTACTAGATAACTGATATACATAATACAATACATAACATAGATATATATTTTTTATTATACATAAAAAACGACCAGAACACCCGGAACAAATATCTGCAGATCGTTCGTACACACAATTGTTCCGAGGCGGGAATCGAACCCGCAACCTCTTGCGTCGCAGGCGGACCTTCGCCCACCGCGCCACATCGGTCGTCGAAATAAGAAACCGAACTAAGAAACTAACCTAGAAGTACACAATTTCTAATTTACTATTTGCTTTTTATATTTTACTAGTGACCCGCCCGGATTCGCACGAGTGCAGTGTAGATACTAATATGGAGCAGTGTGGGGTGATTAATAAATCATATAAACCTTCCTCTTGAATCACTATCTATTGCATTAAAAACTGCATTAAAAGATCTAAGCGAACAAACAGCGGAAACGACTTCTTCGGGTCACAGACAAAACAAATCAAAGATAAAAATAATTTGCTGCTCTGTTATAAATGCTCAATTTCTTATTCCAGTACCCGCTGGTCTACCATTAACCGTGGACTACCGTTCACCAGTCTCCCACTTCGTACCCCCAGCGGTGGAGTTATACGCAGCGAGGCAGAAGCAGGAGCAAGTCAGCTCTGGTGAGTCTACTACCATATTCTTAAGACCTTCTACCAGGCTACCACGATATTTAACGAATAACTTTACTCGTTATTCACGTTAAAATGCGCTTTAACATATTTAACACGTAACGTAACGCGCGTTATCAGCGATATTATGCTAATTTTAGCACGAATAATGTGTAATGCGTGTAAAGCCGCTTTTTAATGCTTTCCACGCGTTAAAATGCGTTGATAACGTGCGTTACGCTATGTGTTAAATAGCGTGGTAGCCTCGCAGATCTTCATTCCGCCTTAATTGTAAACTGGCGCAGAAATATATCATCATTTTCAAAAATCATCATCAGTAACGTCCGCTGCTGAACCTAGGCCTTCCATAAACGACGTCGCGAATAGCGGTTTGAACTCGGTTCAACTTAACCACTTACGTCTTGGATTCGTAAGACAATGATAAGTATTAAAATTAAATGACTATATAACTGCATGTTTTAAATAAAATAAAATAATTATGGTGTTAGCTACAATATGAATACAATGTTTATTGAAATGTTTGTACGCCTAAGCGGCAGAATCCAACGATCCAAAATAAGTCTTATCTATGTACTGACTGTCAATTACCTGATTCACAAACAATAAATGAATTATGTCATCCATCACTCACATCGGTTTAAGACCTTCCTAGTATTGAAAAGAAAAGGACAACACTAGTTTAATAGCTACGCCTTAGTTTACATTGGTCAGTATTTGGAAGATAGTATTAGCCATCTTTTGCATGATATTAGTTCTATGCATGATAAGAATAAACAGTACAGTTGACTGCTGATCAGCTGACATTGTAGACCTTAAGTGCAGTCAGCACATGTATACTCGTAGTTATTAATATCAAATTAATAAATATATACTCGTATATTTGTTCATTGCCGATTCAATGATTAAATATATAGGCAGTGTATGCGCGCAATGACAAGATATTATCGAATATTTACTCGCACGAATCAACGAATGAAAGAAACAGTCGATAAATTATATCGTAGCGCGCATGCTAGCCCTAGATAACTAAGTATTTGTATTATGTAGAGTCACCAAACACCCTGGTGATATTCCTTAAGCCGCGTATGTATTTACCGCGTTACGGGGCGTTATGTAACGTGTTACACAGCGAGCGTTCGTGCAGTTAGTACGGGGAAAGAATGCGCTCGTAACGAGTGACGAGACGGATTTTAGCGCACGACGTAATGCTCGCTGCGAATGGTACATTACGGCTCGTAACGCCGCTCAGTACCCGGTTCAAGGGATGCTTTTCCACCATGCCGCCGGCAGTATGATGGTAAGCCACACCTTGAACAGACATCATGCCGGCAGTAGGTACACTTGTCCGTGACGTCAAAGACTCAGGCTGGTTTTATAGTCACGCCGCTGCTAGACGCGCTGCAACTACAACTAATACCCCCGTACATCACCGCGCGCTCCAACGGCGCTGCCGAAACGCGTAACAATAAAACCATCCTGAATCGCTCGTTTGTTCAATGACAGGATCCATTAACACACTAGTTGTCGTCGGGGCCATAATTCCACTAAATTAATCGCTTCAATCTTACATGGTTTTGCCTGAAATGTTACATAGTTCAGGCAAATGCATTATCTTATCCCATAAAAATATAAGATTGAGTACTTTTTGTTATATTTCATTATAGTATCGCCTCAGAATGACACATTTAAGTTATCTTAGGAAACTACAGGACGCGTGTCAAAAGTGTGAAGTTTGTAACCATTCTATCAATCTCCGTGAAAATAGCACCACACGCTCTATCTAGAGTTTCTTTCATCTATGGACGATTCTGGGGTGATACTCATTATCAACGCAGTAAAGCGATTATTTAGCAGAATTTGGTCCCTGTTAAATATCAGATGTCGACCGCTACGGTACGATAGTTATCTCGTTCTTTTATAGAGCTCTGTCTTCTTTTTAGAAATCGACACGAACGAGTGTGTTTTGTCGCTCTCGTGTCTTCGTCGCTGCTCTTGTTGGTATTTCAGCCC
This sequence comes from Eupithecia abbreviata, assembly GCA_943735965.1. NCBI lineage: Eukaryota > Metazoa > Arthropoda > Insecta > Lepidoptera > Geometridae > Eupithecia > Eupithecia abbreviata. Next base: position 4,160,462 of record OX031004.1, on the reverse strand, counting down.
GAGTCGAAGGATAAATTTGGCCGAAATGCATGGCATGTATACTCATGTTCATGTCTCGGTCGCTTTATCGACGAGCGACCGAAACATGAACGAGAGTATACGCGCCAACCCGAGACGAAACAAGCGCACCATACGTAGCATTGAGTTCGATCTGTCTCGGGGTAGCGGCGCGGCAAGTGTGTACTGTCGACATCAAAGATGTGCTACGCTTAATCTGTCGATTAGAATCCAAATCCGATTATGTAAGCTTGATTTTGACATAAGTAAGATATCCCTGTGTGGCTACCACGCTATTTAACACATAACGTAACGCACGTTATCAGCGTTATTACGGTAATTTTATCGCGGATAACGGGTATAAAGGCGCATTTTAATGCGAATAACTCGCGTTATTCGCGTTAAAATGCGCCTTAACACGCGTCAATCGCGTTAAATTATCGTAGTAACGCTGATAACGCGCGTTACGTTAAGTGTTAAATAGCGTAGTAGCCCCACTGATCGTTATAACGAAAATTATCAAAAATTATCGAATACAACCGCTTAGGCACTAATGTTTTTAATATCCTGAAGAGATTATAAACCAATAGGCACTAGAAAATTTTGAACACCGGTCAAAATGTTCTAGTGCCTATTGGTTGATTTTGACAAAGCTAAAAGATTTCATTGGTCGGGTTTGGTACATTCTATCGCTTAGCTACAGCTTTGAAAAAAATGTTTAGACAAACAATATAGATATATAAAAAATAAGTATTGAGCTGAGCTATATGGCTACCTTATTTTTCACTTCTTCCACTAGTAGACAAAAAAATAATAGAAGATAAATCAATAACTTTTCATTTCCTAAATATTTTAAACTTACACTATCTGAAGACATAATTATTAATTATACAACGGGTATTTATCGTGTTTATTTACCTATTTATTTAGGTAAATAAACGCGTAAAGTAGTACATACTTCATTTCTTATTCGATAGTAATTGATTGTTTAAAATTATACTTTCCTTAGAGCTTATATTGTAATCCTAAAGAAAAAGTTATTGTACTTGACTTCTACCTTCATTTGATTAATTGTCTTTACATTTTTTCTAATCTGTAGGTACGTAGCACATCTTCGAAGAGCGATTTGAGCAACTCGTAGAATGGCTTCCCCACTCTTAAGTGAAGAAGTCAGACTTCCCCACTCAAAGTGAAGAAGTCAGACTTCTCCACTCAAAGTGAAGAAGTCAGACTTCTCCACTCAAAGTGAAGAAGTCAGACTTCCCCACTCAAAGTGAAGCAGTCATTTAAAGAGCAATCATAGTTTGAAAACTTATTTATCTCGTAGTATAGATAGTTTTTTAAAAGCTGGCACGATCCTCTTTTCGATTTGTTTTGTTTTCGTATACTGGGGGGGGGCTGGATTTGTGACGTCAGCGTAGATAATTGGAAGAAAACAGAAAAAAGACAATCGCGCCAGATTTTAAAAATGTATCTATTAGCATGTGAATGTTGATGTTTTATTCGCCAGCTGAGTCGGCCGAGACCTCAACACCTATTAAACGCAAACGTGGTCGCCCACGCGTGGACAAAACTAGCCCAGAGTACCTGGCCAATCTGGCGGCTAGGAAACAGGCGAGAGAGATGGGTATGTATGTTTGTATGTTTGTTGTAGGTATTGTTTTGTGGGAAGGTGCATCCTCAAGGAAATTTACTGCGATCACAAATATCACATTTTTATTTTCATCCAAAGTTTGCCTGGAAGAGATCGCTTCTAAGCGATAAGGCCGCCCATTGTACTTGACACATGTAGTGTATTTTGGTAATGATATGTATCAGGTGTAATTTTGAATTATAATGTATTGTACTATCTAGATTTCGGGTCACATAAAAAATCATAGCTAAAAGCGCCTGCGTAGATAAGAGCGCACTTGAGGTAAGTAAATGATAATAGATATATATATATACAAAAAATACAAATACAAAATTATTTATTTGCCATTTCACTTATGTATATGTACACATTTCTGGCGGCCCCCGCACGAGGCAAGCCTGTGTCGCGGGAAGCCTGTTTACAAAGGTAACTTTAACGATACAGATTTAAAGAAACTGACACTGATACAGGGCAAACAAACAAATACAATAAGAAAATAAAACTAATCAATTATATATGTAGGTGAATTATAATTAAACAAATCAAGATAATGTAATATAATAGAATAAGGTATTTTTTTAGCTTTAAAGTAACAAATAATATTTTATTTTTATTTTTGCAACTTTTGAATACACATTGCGGCATTGTGACACGTGTTCACGTTGGCTGTGTTTCAATCGACCTTAACAAAATAAGAGCTCACTCACACAGTGCGCTCTTATTTACGGAGACGGACTTTTTGCGCCGACCCGACATCTAGATAGTATTTGTGATCGGAGGAAATTTAGAAAATTTAAAACGTTCGGTGTTTTAGTCACATAATAAATAAATAAATAATGCTGGACAATTCACACAGCATTATCTAGCCCCATGGTGGTAAGTAGAGCTTGTGTTATGGGTACTATATATTAAATAGATAGATATTTTTTATTATACATAGAAAACGACCAGAGCACCCGGAAGAAATATCTGCAGATCGTTACACACAATTATTCCGAGGCGGGAATCGAACCCGCAACCTCCTGCGTCGCAGGCGGACCTTCGCCCACCGCGCCACATCGGTCGTCAAATAATATAATGGTGTCGATTTAGGTGATAACTCAACTAAAATAACTAGACAGTTCTTAAATTCGGTATTTTTAGGGTTCGATATCACAAAAGGAACCCTTAAAAAATCACTTTTGTTAAATTAGTCAGTAGGTACTTAACACTTTGAGTGCTGAAAACGCACGGTATGAGTTTTCTACAAGTGACTAATCTGCGAAAATCCACACTAGCGCAGCGGCTAAGAAAATACAGATCTTTGTGACTCAGCAGAGCTGTAATATTTTTCGAACGAAACGCATGTGCCGCGCAACACAACCGCTGTGTAGAGCGGCAGCACGAATTTTATAGGTAAAAAAAAAGATCGCAGTCGTCGAAAAAAAACCGCAGTCAAAGTGTTAACATAGGTATTATTTTTTATTATTCACATTCTATTTTTATTTGTATTTTTTTTAATTTTATTTATATTAGTGCGTTTTTGTTTGTTTGTATAGCGGTAGTGAGTAGTCAGTCCGTAACGCCGACAAGTTGCTTTGCCGGAAGACCAGCGTTGGTTGCTAGCATGCTGGTCATCCAACTCATGCTGAGGCAGAGCCATTTTGTTACTGGACTTACAGACTTACCAGCACGTTTCCTCTTAGCTTAAGTTTATATTGTTCTGTGTAAGTCTTTTAACACTTTGACTGCGGTTTTTTTTCGACGACTGCGGTATTTTTTTTTACCTAAAAAATTCGTGCTGCCGCTCTACACAGCGGTTGTGTTGCGCCGCACATGCGTTTCGTTCGAAAAATATTACAGCTCTGCTGAGTCACAAAGATCTGTATTTTCTCAGCCGCTGCGCTAGTGTGGATTTTCGCAGATTAGTCACTTGTAGAAAACTCATACCGTGCGTTTTCAGCACTCAAAGTGCTAACAAATAAATTCATTTCATTTTTTTTATAGAGTATCACTTTGCTGTCAAAAATCCGCAAATTTCTAGTTTATTCCACAAGCTTTGAGTTTTTTAAAACAATCAATTTACTCGTATCATATAGCTTGTTGGTGGGATGATGACCTGCGAAATACTGCAGGTAGATGCTGGATGCGGCAAGCTGAAGACAGGGCGTTATGGCGCTTTTTGGTGGAGGCCTAAGTCCAGCTGTGGACTGCTATAGGCTGATGATTATGATGATATCAATAGTTAAGACACTACATTATGAGTGCTATTGAATTAGTTTGTAGTCGGGGCCTAGATAATGCTGTGTGAATTGTCCAGCATTTTTTATTTATTTAATTTAGTTTTTGTGACACCTAAATTGACACCATTAAATCGTTGTCAGTGATAGTAATTATGTGGGCTATTTATTTTTTGTTTAGATTATTCAGTCTAATAGATATTCATATGTTGAATGTTTGGGTGCATTCCCACTGTGAACCATGCAGGTCAATCGACCAATCACATTGATTTAAACTAGAAAAATGCCTATCTCTTCTGTGATTGGCCGATTCCTACACATGCCCGCTTCTCGGTCGTGAAAAATCCTACCTCTTCTGTGATTGGCCGTTTCCTAGACATGCCCGCTTCTCGTTCGTGAGAAAACTTTGTCTACTGAACCTTGACTACAACAGATTATCAATAAATTGCTATCTATTTTAGTAGAATTGCTTATTATTTAAATCAGTTTTTTAGTATGTAGGCGAATCACCTTAAAGGTGCAATTCCAAGATGGACCGCAGTCCGCAAACTGCAGCTGCAGGCTGCAAGCGAGACTACTTGTTTCTATGCATCTCTATGAAATTGATTCCAAGCGCCAGTGCTGCGGTCAACCGCAGCCGCTAGCTGCAGTCTTCAGCCCATCTCGGACTTGTACCTTTACTCTGTCAAATTTAAAAATTGGACAGTCGAGGTAAAATGTAGGTAGATGTATGTAGAACATTAGACCAGCGGGTCCGCATCCTAGTTTTTTGTTTATTATATTAATTTGCACTGCATCCACGCTTCTTACGCATGACAGCCGCCATGTTGAATCCGGAACGGCAACCGGAAGCGCCCGTCCCTGGCGGGAAGCGGAAGCGGGGCCGCCCGCGCATAGACAAGACCAGCCCTGAGTACTTGGCGAGGAAGCACGCGAGGGAGATGGGTATGTACCATAGATTAGTTTTAGTGCATGGTCCGAGTGGCGGAGTGTAGCGTGAGCGGATTGCGTAGAGTCTGTGCAAAAAGAGAAGCGACTTAGGAATAGAGGGCGCGCGTGTGCCAATTTACTACTTTTGTTGCGTTATAATTCTAGTTCACCTTTTCGCCACGACGACGCGACCCTTCTCTTTTTGCATAGACTAGCGTAGATAAATAAACCTAGTTAGAAATTTGTATCCTTAGTCAACTGAGGCCGCTCAAAATTATCCCGGATCACTTGACCTAATGACTTTGAATCGGGTAACTGATCCTATTGATACATTTTATGATTTGTACACCTAAAAAAGTTTTGAGTTCGAGATTAGATTTACGAAAACTACAAAACAAGAAGAAATGCATTGCGCTCGGGTAATGTGCAGTTGAAGGTGAATACTATAGACTTTTCGCAGCAGTTATTATTTCTAACCTAGGCTTTTCTAACGCGAGTTAGAAAGTTTAGGATTGTCTAGTATTTGTTTCGTGCGCCGTGAAATCCGCTTTTGCGGTCCGCTTTCACTTAAGACACGCCCTTAGGGTGTTCTATGATTATTTTTTGTTTTTAGAACGAATACGAGTACCATAGACTTTACAGTAGAACGCAAAAGCAATTTATTGTCTTTGACAGTTAAGAACAAAACTGCCAAAGACAATAAAAACTCATATAAAACTGATATTCAGATAGTCTTTTTTTTTGGTAAAATCATATTTACTATAGATAAAGTAAGATAGCTATAGTAAGACCATGGTCATTAGATAAGAATGCAAGTTAATTATTGTCTTTGGCAGTTTAGAACAAGACTCTTACATAGTTATTGTATTATCTTTGAACAAGGCTGCCATAGACAAAGTTTGATTGCCATAGACCATAAAAATAGATAAAACTGTGTTCTTGTTTGGATATAGTTTTTCGAACTAAGCCGTTTTGCCATATTTAAGGCTCAACTCACACCAAAAGAGCGTCGAAGCGCAGCGAAGCGGAGCGCAGTTTCAGTGTCATATGGATTTTAACTTTATTTTCATTACAATAAAACTTATTATCGCATGAGAAACTCGAACGAGTCGAATTCGCCGGAATTCCCGCGGCGCCGCGGGCATCTGCGCGACTCGTTCGAGTTTCTCATGCGATAATAAGTTTTATTGTAATGAAAATAAAGTTAAAATTCATATGACACTGAAACTGCGCTCCGCTTCGACGCTCTTTTGGTGTGAGTTGAGCCTAAGTCGAATCATGTCGACAGTCGACGGATTTGCCCATAGGGTTTTTAGAACCAAGTTTTTAATGAAATTATAAAGAGAGTCTATTTAGAATAATAATATGTATTTTTTTATAAAGATATCCACATTTTAGATAATATTCCACCATTAAACCAAAGTTGGTTAGTTTTGGTGTTCAAATTTGTTTTAAACTTATAGTTAATTGTGTTTGATTTGATTTATTGTCAAGATGGCGTTTTTTATATTGCATCATTTGAAAAAGCAATCTAAAAATAAAGTAAGAAATTTAGTTTTTTCGGTTTATTAAAACGGGTGAATGCGTGTGTGCGGTTGAGTTTTCTATTGTTAGAAAAAGGGATATGGGAAATAAAAAAAAAACTGTTTTCTAAAATTGTTTATGGTTTTTGTTCGCAGAAGCGCTTGAGAGAAAGGCCAAGAGGGAGTATAAGCGGCGTGGTACTGCTGGTAAGTAAATTTTTATATTTTTGTTTTCTTAAAGACTAACATGGCTACTAAAATTATTTATTCTTAAATTGACAACACCACTGTATGGACTGTTCTTATGACACAGGAGGTTGCGGGTTCGATTCCCGCCTTGGGACAAATATTTCTACGATCTGCGAATATTTGTTCCGGGTGTTCTGGATACTTTCTATGTATGATAAAATCTATCTAAGTATTAAGTATATCAGTCATCTAGTACCCATAACACAAGCTCTGCTTAGCTTGGGGCTAGATGTTGTTGTGTGGATTGTCCAGCATTATTTATTTATTATTTATTTTGGGATTTACCGGGACTTTTATATGAAACCCACCTGGTTTAAAGCGACGCACGTCTTTACTGCATTTATGAGAGACTAAAGACCGTATTATAAAAACTTGACCATTAAGAGGCCTCCGGAGGGACGAATTCTTCATACAAACGTAATACCAAAATGATTTCCAATTCAAGCATATTTCCACTATAATATTGTATTATTTGTATTTGAATAGTATTTATCTAGGTTCCTGAATGGTTTTTTTTTTCAAAATACTTACCTAAAATTAAATGAAAGCCAATCGCATTTTGCACATTTTTATGCGAAAATGGACAAGTTTTCTTACTATTTGTTTCGTTTAAGGTTATTTATTAAGGAACACAGCTAATATTGTCTAGTTACAGAATAACAATACTTTGTGAAGAATACAAAAAGTTTTCTGTCATAATTTTTGGTATTACGGAACAAACCAAATTTTGAATGGCTAATATTGTTATCGCGCACGCATGAGGCGCGGCGCAAGGGTTAAACAGGGACAGCGATATTCGGAGCGATTTTTGCATGCGAGGGTCGCCGGGCCCTTAATCGGTCTACGCTTGAGTTTTCAGATTTCAGATTATTATTAAGTAACATTTTTACTATAAATTATTATCAAATAAGTAAATAAGGTGTTTTAGATTTTCTCTTTACAATTAATTAATTCTCGCACAATTTAACACTTTGACTGCTGAAATCACACGGTATGTGTTTTCTACAAGTGACTAATATGCGTAAATCCACAATAGCGCAGCGGCTGAGAAAATACAGATCTGTGTGCCTCAGCACAGCCGTAATGTTTTTCGAACGAAACGCATGTGCGGCGCAACACAACCGCTGTGTAGAGCGGCAGCACGAATTTTTTAGGTTAAAAAAAAGATCGCAGTCGTCGAAACAAAACCGCAGTCAAAGTGTTAAGAAACCAATCGTACATTAATATATCACTTAAGTGTCTAATACATGTATTTTATGCTTATCTAAATATAAAGCGATTTTAGATACATATCAATATTTATGTAAAGCTAATCACAACATTTAATTTCGTACATACTATTGTCGGTGCGGAACTGAGCGGCATCTGGCCAAGCATTAACATCCTAGATGTAATCATCTATAGAGAAGAAAGCCTTCTTGATAAGATTAGAAGAGATTTTTAAAGGCAAAAGCGTTACTCAAGCATTTAGCTCGATGGCTAAGCATCGTTTTATAATACGGGCCTTAGGAAATAATATAAAAAATAGTGTATTGGTGCGGAACTGAGCGGCATCAGGCCAAGCATTAACATCCTAGATGTAATCATCTATAGAGAAGAAAGCCTTCTTTATAAGATTAGAAGAGATTTTTAAAGGCAAAAGCGTTACTCAAGCATATAGCTCGATGGCTAAGCATCGTTTTATAATACGGGCCTTAGGAAATAATATAAAAAATAGTGTATTAACTAACGTAAGCTTTCATTTGGAGTTCGTGAACTTTAATTTTCATAGATAAAAGCGGGAAGGCGCGCGCTGTTTTAAACTGGGTGGATTATTCCTGTTACCTTGTATATAATATTCACGGTGTGGACCTTATATCACTTAACATAAGAGTGGTTTTCTAATAACAGCTAGTAATTTTATTTGTGTGTATATTTACCTGACTTGTTATTAATCTGTGGACAATCTGTTTTTTTTTACTTCACGCGACAAATATTTATAATAAAATCTATCTAAATCACCTTCAGAAAAAAGACAATTTATAAAATACTTTTTAAAAAAAATGGTTGGCCAGTGTAGCCAACTCATTGATTTCTCACTGTTCATATCTTTGCAACGACTAGTTATCTCAGCTTCCAATTAAATTTTAAACTGTATTTTGATTTTCTGTAAGCTGTTTTCCATGAATTGTGTCGATATGTAGACTTATTTATCCCATAAATGTTGCCTGTTTTGAAAATCAGATTGTGCAAACGCTCCTGCATCACAGTATGTTTTTAATCGTTCTAGTAAAATAGCTCTTCTTAATTCAGTTATTTTATTTTACTTGCGCGATTTAAAACATTCTGTTTCACCGCTTTAGTGAAGACCGCCACGAAAGTAAAATCCACGAATAGACGGGCGCAGCCGCGCGGCACGAAAGTACTGCCAGCTAATGCTCGGATATTACCAGCGAACGCTCGGATATTACCTCAAAAGTCGGGTAAAATGTCCGTTAAAATCGCACCGAGAAAAATTGGCGAAACGAATAAGAAAGTGTTGATAAGAAGGAATAAACTGACAAAAGTTAGGAGAAAAGGTAAAGAGTAGTGGAAGTTTTTTTTAGTGCATGGTAGAAAAAAAATGGTTTGGGTAATTTTTTTAAAATTGTTTGATTATCACTGTAGAAATAACGGTTTGCTTAAGTGAACTGAAATTATACATTAGAATTGAAAACAGAAGTAAATTTTATTTCCGTAAAAGTGCCTGATTTATTTAATATTAGGTTCTTCAAAATGTCAAAAAAAAATTGTTTACATTAGTTTATCAAAATTGAAAACAAATAATTTTGGATAGTTTGTTTTTGTAAGCAGGTAGAGAATGTTTGTTTGTTTATGTATAAATTAAAAAGCATGCAAGAAGTACGCAAAATTCTTAATAATTACTTCAGTAGTAGGATATTGCATGATACTATTTAAACGAAAACATTTTGGCTATATTAAATTATGGTTTTTTTAACGTACGGCAGTTACTCCGTAATAAAAAAAGAACGTAGAACAGCTTAGTTGTTAAGCCATTCTGGTATCTGGCGCAGCGCATCAGCATTGCCATACAGCGGGGCAATGCAGCCAGCGTCGCGGGGACGCGCGCCCTCTGGTGTTGATATGGATTAGTTGATGCTACCTGTTGATTGTTTGAAAATGAAAATGAAAATGAAAAGTTTTTATTTCTTTAAGCTTACAAATAAGCACTTAGACAGGTCATATTTTATACTATTAAATTATTTTATAGTTCACTTCAATTATTATTATTTTTTTTTTTTTTGCAACAGTCAGCAATTAGCTTAATTGTTTCAATTGTAAATACTTGTTCTAATTATTTTCTTTTATTTGGTTGTAACGGTCTTTGTTAATGGCAACAGTGTCTGGTTGGAGACTTTTCTGCCAGTGTCAAGTAATGGAAATAATTGTAAAATTAATGAGTTATCAAATTATGAAGATTGTTTGATATTTTCACCAGAGCCTAGTTCGTTATCTAGCAGGGTGTACCACGTGTAGGTTAGGTTGGCTAGGGAGACGAGATGTTGGTCCCCCTTATCCCCTTCTTTGTTAACCCTTAATTACTCGCGTGGGGTGTTTAACACCTCAGCGACTGTTTCATCGTCTCTAGTTATTGGAGTTTCGAATTTACAACGCTAATTTTTAAATCTTAATCATAAATAAAAGTCTGATTCTGTATGTATTTGGTAGTTTTTTTCTAATTCTAAAATTGGGGTGGAAAGCACGCGAGTACTTATGTATGTTTTTATGCGCGAGTAACTAAGGGTTAAGAGAGTACCCATTCATGACATACAAAATGGCTGTCAATTTTGACAGCTCTCAACTGTCAAAACTGACGTCTAAGATATGACTGACAACTCTGAACCTTTCAGATTCCGGGGCCTCTTCATCCACTGGCGACACAACCCCTCGTGTCAAACGCAAGTACACCAAACGCAACCAGGGGGTAAAGAAAGATGGCGTAAGTAGTACCTGTTTATACTACGGTTTTTAAAACTTTCGCGATTTATTAGGGAGTTCATCTAAAGGCAACAGCGTATTATGAAACTACTCTGGTAGAGCAGAGCGTCTATAAAAGCCGTCGATGTCCAGTCGGTGAAAGCTTATAATGTGAAGAAAAAAAAACAGCGCCGAACGTGCTATTAAAGCTTGTCGCCATTATGCTGAGCTTGCTCCCATTGCCTGAGTGTACTTTGTTCTTTATTAATTTGAATGTTATGTAAGTTAAGTAAGTACCTACTTATTGATTACTAGCGGACCTTCCCGGCTTCGCCCGGTTTTAGTACGGATCCCTTACTTTTTTGATAAAGATAATATAGCCTATGTTCACCGGGGATAGTGTAGCTTCCCAACGGTGAAAGAATTTTTCAAATCGGTGCGGTAGTTTCGGAGCCTATTCATTACAAACAAACAAAAAATCAAACCTTTCCTCTTTATAATATTAGTATAGATAGATATAAGTTATGTTTTTAGTATTTTATGTAGTAACTTTAAGTAGTTATAAATCACTATTATATTCAGAAATATTTCGCGTTCGTCCCACTCGCATCGGCCCAAAGTAGCCCGGACACGGGAAATCAAATTTTATTCGTCTTTTGTCCCATTTTCTAAAGGCTGGTTTAGTACTGTCGACGCTTTTCTCATATATGCAGCTTATTTAATCCTACCTCACTAAACATATTTTCGAGTTACTCAGTCACTAAACATTAGTCGTTCTGACTAACAAAATAAAACGCCAATATTTTACTCGACGTACGTAATGCGTACGCACAGGGTGCTAAAACACTAAATTAGGAAGGTACTGAGCGTGGCGGGGTGGGGTAGTGTCGGGAACAGGGTTGGAAAAAAAACAGTTTTTTTTATATTTTATAAAACAAACAGTTCAAAATGTTTAAAACAAGTGTTTTTTTTGTTTTTTTTTACTTATCAATTTCAAATCAATTATAGCGAATAATAAAATAATCCATTTCTAAATTATTTCCTAATTCACACTAGTAAAAATTAACAAAACGATAAATATTTACTTTTGTTGCATATCTCAGTACCTCTAATCTAATTATTAAAAAATATTATTATTATTAATCAATACTAACTAGAGAGAGAGCGGGCAATAGGTACCGTACCCACTAATCCAGTGAATTACTTTCTTTCGACGGCCGACATAGGGACTTTCCCTGCGGGACTTTACTGGCGGGGAGTTACCTATGCAGTGTATAAATACCACAGCCTGTCTGTGGTATTTATACACATTCATTTGCAATTAAAGGTAGCTTTAAACCCTGTTTTTTTCTTAATATAAAACATAGTTTTATTTCAAACTGTTTTAAACACGTGTTTTAAAACAACTTGTTTTAATCATGCCAACCCTGGTCGGGACGTAAACAGCGAATGCGCGGGAACCGTGTCTCCTGTGAGACTAATGTTTAGTGATCTAGGGTTAATATCCTTACCTTCTTGTTACAGACACCACAGACTGAGAAGGTGAAAGGCAAGCGCGGAAGGCCGAGAAAGGATCAGATGCTGAACCGACCGCCAGCTGGACGTGAGTGGTTGTTTTATTTATACACTAGCTCCTGCCTGTGGGTTTGCCTTATCAGCACATAGAATTTCATTTATTGATTCACTACGAAGTAGTTACAACTTGTTACTATTACAAAATTAATTCGAACTAAAATAAGAAAATAACTAAATAAGTAATAAATAAAATAATAAATAAATAAAATAAAATAATAACGAAATATAAGACCGCACTGAATGGAAAGATTTTGACGACCGATGTGGCGCGGTGGGTGAAGGTCCGCCTGCGACGAGGTTGCGGGTTCGATTCCCGCCTCGGAACAATTGTGTGTACGATCTGCAGATATTTGTTCCGGGTGTTCTGGTCGTTTTCTATGTATAATAAAAAATATCTATACTGATATACATAATACAATACATTACATAGATATATGTAATGTATTTTATTATGTATACCAGTCATCTAGTACCCATAACACAAGCTCTGCTTAGCTTGGGGCTAGATGATGCTGTGTGGATTGTCCAGCATTATTTATTTTAAATTTATTTATTTGGGGGAAGCCTTTGCCCAGCAGTGGGACGGATCAGGCTAAATAAAAAAAAAAGAAAATAATACGTTTTTGATTAATAAAGAAATACATAATACAAATTTCAGAGATCCGAGTCCGCAGTAACCTGATGCCGGCAAACAACGAGCCTATTTCACTGGACAGCGACGAGGAACCAGATTTGGGTGAGTTTTAACACTTTGACTGCGGTTTTATTTCGACGACTGTGATCTTTTTTTTATACCTAAGAAATTCGTGCTGCCGCTCTACACAGCGGTTGTGTTGCGCCGCACATGCGTTTCGTTCGAAAAATATTACGGCTGTGCTGAGTCACACAGATCTGTATTTTCTCAGCCGCTGCGCTAGTGTGGATTTACGCATATTAGTCACTCGTAGAAAAGATATACCGTGTGATTTCAGCAGTCAAAGTGTTAACGACATTCTTCTATTTATATGGTTCAGAACAAAACATGAAGTATCTAAGATTTTAGGTTTTTATTTATTTACAAACATGTACATCTATCTCAAAGAAGAGCTATGCTCGGAGTTTCTCTGAAGGATAGGATTCGTAACGAATACATCCGACAGAGAACCAAAGTTATCGACATAGCTCTGAGAATTAGCAAGCTGAAGTGGCAGTGGGCCGGCCATATCTCGCGAAGAACCGACGGCCGCTGGGGCAAACGTGTTCTTGAGTGGAGACCACTACTCGGTAAATGTAGTGTAGGACGCCCTCCGACCAGGTGGGATCACGACCTGCGAACGACTGCAGGTAGATGCTGGATGCGGCAAGCTGAAGACAGGGCGCTATGGCGCTCATTGGGGGAGGCCTATGTCCAGCAGTGGACTAATATAGGCTGATGATGACATCTATCTCATTGGGCACACCAATATATATATTATATCACACACAAATACACTTTTCTAAACTTGTTATGTTTACATCTAGGTCTACAATCTGGTTCACTACTGTAACTCTATTATTTAATGCATAAATGTGATTGTAAACTGCTTTGTAAACTTATTACAATAAATAAATAAATATCCATAATATAAGATTATATATGCAATATACGTATATAACCTTCTATTTTAGTCAAGTCTTATCATATTTAATCTTAAAATCCTATTAATATTATAAACGCGAAAGTTTGTAAGTATGGATGGATGTTTGTTATACTCTTTCACGTAAATCCATGTAACAATCGTTCTTTCAAACAATCGTATTATATGTCTGTTCTGCATTTTGACTCTCAAATTATCTAGCACATAGGTAATCGAACAATTTGGACATTCTGTCATGTGTGCAGCCATGACCCGGAAGGGTAAAAACTACTGAATTGATTTTAATGAAACTTCACAATAATATAGCTTACATACCAGAATAACACATAGGCTACAATTCATAAAGATATATTGTATATTATCCAAAATATCTATCAGGGGCGCAGCTATAAATAAGTTATAAATATTACAAAAATATCTATCTATGTAATGTATTGTATTATGTATATCAGTTATCTAGTACCCATAACACAAGCTCTGCTTACCATGGGGCTAGATAATGCTGTGTGAATTGTCCAGCATTATTTATTTTATTTTTGTTTTTCCAGGGTCTCCCGGCGCGGCCTCTGACTCTCTAAGTCTGGATGAAAACCTTCGGGCGCTGAGACATATCCATGAAAAATACGCTAACATTGATAAGGTATTATTATGCCGGGGTCTACATAGCTCTAAGGATTAGATAGCTGAAGTGGCAGTGGGCCGGCCATATCTATAGAATAGAATAGATTTTTTTTATTTCTAGCATTAACAAATATACTAAACGAATTTCTTAATTACCCAACACCATAAAGACTACTCTTCTCTTCATCCATACCGCAATGCTTGAAAACGAAAGTTTTCAAGCAGTGCGTCCTACCCGTTATGACCTACGGAGCTGAGACGTGGACACTCACGGTAGGGCTGGTCCACCAGTTCAAAGTCGCTCAGCGAGCTATGGAAAGAGCTATGCTCGGAGTTTCTCTGAAGGATAGGATTCGCAACGTATACATCCGACAGAGAACTAAAGTTATCGACATAGCTCTGAGAATTGGCAGTGGGCCGGCCATATCTCGCGAAGAACCGTCGGCCGCTGGGCCAAACGTGTTCTTGAGTGGAGACCACGTCTCGGTAAACGTAGTGTAGGACGCCCTCCGACCAGGTGGGATGACGACCTGCGAAAGACTGCAGGTAGATGCTGGATGCGTCAAGCTGAAGACAGGGCGCTATGGCGCTCATTGGGGGAGGCCTATGTCCAGCAGTGGACTAATATAGGCTGATGATGATGATGATGATAAAGACTACATAATTACTAATTAATATAAAAAAAACTTAAATGCTACAAAATGGCGTCCGACTCAGCATTATGTTGTGATAGCCGATGTGCATAGCTACCACAACATATAGTTACATATAGTTATCTGTATCCATATGTGTTATTGCTCTAAAATAATACTGTTTATGTATTAACACTTTGACTGCGATTTTTTTCGACGACTGCGATCTTTTTTTTAACCTAAGCCATTCGTGCTGCCGCTCTACACAGCGGTTGTGTTGCGCCGCACATGCGTTTCGTTCGAAAAATATTACGGCTCTGCTGAGTCACATACGCATATTAGTCACTTGTAGAAAACACATACCGTGTGATTTCAGCACTCAAAGTGTTAAAACTTTTGAAACTATCATGGTTATCAACACTAAAGTCATTTAAAACGGGATATATCTAAGAAAATATATATTGTGTCAAAAAAGATAAATGAATTGAATTGAATTAAAACGGGATATTTACCATGATTTGATTTTTGAGTTATCCAATATTTCGGCACAGTTCCATGCGCCATTTTTTATTTTTTTTATTTAGATTGTCTAGTATACTTATATAAATGTTAAATACACTAGAGTATAATTACAATCTAGCCATAGAATCGGCTAATGGGTAATTTAGTTCTTACTTATTTTTATAACAACATATTAAAGAACGTGTCCATTGGCACTTCTCTTATTGTCTCTATACTTAAGGTGAAGACACTTCGTTCATGTGTTCTTTAAGATAGCACTTCTGCACATACACTAATTATCACTACAAAATCCATGCGCCATGATCACGGAGTAACATCAAAAATTGATTGGATAACTCAAAAATCAAATCATGGTAAATATCCCGTTTTAAATAACTTTACTGTTTATGTAGGCCATATCTACATCAACAGTATTATTTTAGAGCAATAACAAATATAAAAATAAAAAACAGTGAAATTGCGCGCGGGCCGGTCATTCCGCCGCTCTTGCCTCCCTTTCTAGCATTCCCCGCGCGGCGTTCGTACGTCCTTGTCTCGAAAAACTCACTTCGCCTTGCTACTAGAAGCTTACCTACTAAAGTCCGGGCGCGAAGCAAAATAATTTCGTACATTGACGCGGGAGTGACAGAGACAGGAATAAAGGTCAATGTACGAAATTCTTTCTGCTTCGCGGCCGGACTTTAAAACAAACTTACCTTTTTATAATATTAGCGCAGACGGATAGTATGGTTTATTATTTCACAGGACGAGATGTTTGATACGCATCTACTCGCTGCTAACTTCAAGAAGCCGCCGCTTGATGGACAAAGGCTGGACGAAGATGGCAACTCTATACGCTCTGCGGGTAAATACATCAGCTTTATAAAATTGTGCTTTATAGCACACTAAGGCTAGTTTTATTGTTACGCATAATTATACAACGGGTATTTATCGCGTTTGTTTACCTTTTTTCCCGACGTTTCAACCGGTTTACATTCGGTCGTGGTCACGGGATGACTCACTGACCCTCACACACGCACACACACACCCTCTCACACACATACACACTCACCCTCGCACACTCAGAGACACACACACCCTCACACTCACACACACACACACACACCCTCACACTCACACACACACCCTCTCACACACACATCCTCTCACACACACACAGACAGACAGTGTGTAAACCTGTTGAAACGTCGGGAAAATAGGTAAATAAACGCGATAAATACCCGTTGTATCAATACTTATAATTATGTGTTCAGATCGCGTTAGATTACAAATATTTATTGTTACTCGTTTCGGCAGCGCCGTTAGAGCGCGCGTTCGGAGATGTATGGGGTAGTAGTTGCGTTTCAAGGCCTGTCGCGCGCCGCAGCGCCGTTCAGTAAACGCTTAAGTGTCTAAATGGCTTTTTATTACAATGTATGTGGTGTGTGTGTGTGTGAGGATGTGTGAGGGTGTGTTTGTGTGTGTGTGAGAGAGAGAGAGTGTGTGTTATGAGAGAGGGTGCAAGGGAGTGTGTGTGTGTGTGTGTGATTATTGAAAGTAATAATACCAGTTACTAGTTAAATTCCTTGTATGATGTCAAAAATTATGTTGCATTTTTAGCAACAGTTTTTTATTGATTTTAAGAGTAACCGCAAAGTAGCGTACTTACAGATCCAGTGGTCTGATGAGTCCTACTAGTTTGCAACAGAAAAAAAACGCTTATCAGTAAAGGTTAGCAGCGCGTCCAGCGGCGTGACTATAAAACCAGCCTAACTGCGCCTGCGCACCTCGACTTCGCCCGCGTGGAAATCTATAATCATAATCTTTATTTGCATGAATGTATGTATAAAAGGTCTTAATTCTAAATATGTCCAGATACAAACTACCTACTCAGGTGTGCAAAATCGTTAATGTCTCGATTGTCAATAAAAAAATCATACAAAATCTTAACCAATATCAAATGAAAAATTATACACATTTAAATAGAAAGAAAAAATAGTATATAGTAATAAAATTAATAAATTAGTCAAACAAGTACATATATCAATTAGTTTTAAAATTCAAATATTGTTTGACATCATAAAAACAGTTTTCTAATAACCAGTTTTTTAATTTGGTTTTAAATATGTTTAATGGCAAATGTTTTAAACTTTTTGGTAATTTATTGTAGATAGTAATGGCATGACAGTAGGAGTTACGTTTAACAAGTTCTAGCCGACAATGCAGGACGTATAATCTATTTATGTGTCTTGTATGTCTAGTCAAGACTTCTGTGTTTCAGATACTATTAAAAAAACTAGACTTTGTATTATATTATAACATAGAATACAACCAGAATACCCGGATCAAATATTTTAGATCTTAAAAATTTGTCCCGAGGCGAGAATCGAACCCGCAACTTCCTGCGTCGCTGGCGAACCTTCGCCCACCGCGCCACAGAGGTCATAATTTGTATTTATTTGATTTCATAAATAAAACTACATTCCATTTGTGTAGGTTCTCCCAAACTGTGTAACAGTTTATAATCCTACTAATATTATAAACGCGAAAGTTTGTAAGTATGGATGGATGGATGTTTGTTACTCTTTCACGTAAAAACTACTGAATGGATTTTAATGGAACTTTACAATAATATAGCTTATACATCAGAATAACACATAGGCTACAATTCATAAAGATATATTGTATATTATCCAAAATATCTATCACCACGCGGGTGAAACCGCGGGGCGTAGCTAGTAATTTATAGTTTTAAATTTGACTCGTCTGAGTGCTTCTTTTGTAAGCCTAAAGATCATAATGAATTAATTATTTGCGACCGATGTGGCGCGGTGGGCGAAGGTCCGCCTGCGACGCATGAGGTTGCGGGTTCGATTCCCGCCTCGGAACAATTGTGTGCACGATCTGCAGATATTTGTTCCGGGTGTTCTGGTCGTTTTCTATGTATAATAAAAAAAATCTATCTATGTAATGTATTGTATTATGTATATCAGTTATCTAGTACCCATAACACAAGCTCTGCTTACCATGGGGCTAGATAATGCTGTGTGAATTGTCCAGCATTATTATTATTATTTCTCTCTCTCGGGCCATGGTAAATAATAATAATAATGCTGGACAATTAATTAATAAATAAATTATTTATTAGTATACATAATTAATTTGGATTACTTCTGTATTTCAGGTAGTTCCAGCCGCGCCAACCGACGGGAAGGCAACGGCGACAGAGTGGAGAAGCTCGAAGACAGTTCCAACTCTGACAGCGACAGCAGCTCCTCCGGTTCCGGTAAGCTTGCACAGACGAAGTAACTTTAACATGTGTTTTAGCGTATTTAAAGCCGTATAATGAAAGCTATCAGTCACCAATCTCTATGAAAATGAACTACCGAATGTTCAGAAACCAACCTCACAGTATATCAATCTCTGCGGTATCGAAGAGAAAAATCTCCTAATGTTGAAGCTCTTGCGTGAAGTTAGGTTCAAGTTTTTATTATGTATCAAGAATTTATATCTCTCATTCTATCATAGATAATGCTGTGTGAATTGTCCAGCATTATTTATTTATTTATCATAACAAGTTTTTTTTTAACCCTTGAGTGATTTATCTACAATGTACAGTAGTACAATTTAGTTCTGTTTCATAATAAATCAATAAATATATGGTAATCAAAAATAATATCGATAATAAAAAAATAAACAAAAATAAATAACTTGAGCTAACCTGCAGACGGCAAGCAATTTTTTATAGTTTTATTATTCTCGCGTAAGGTTACTTTTAATCGTAACAAAACACGTGTCAAGACGTTTGAATCACTTCATAAATATCCTACTAATATTATAAACGCGAAAGTTTGTAAGTATGGATGGATGGATGTTTGTTACTCTTTCATGTAAAAACTACTGAATGGATTTTAATGAAACTTTAAAATAATATAGCTTATAA
Source organism: Eupithecia abbreviata (assembly GCA_943735965.1). NCBI lineage: Eukaryota > Metazoa > Arthropoda > Insecta > Lepidoptera > Geometridae > Eupithecia > Eupithecia abbreviata. Next base: position 4,141,066 of record OX031004.1, on the reverse strand, counting down.
TAATTATATAATAATTATAATAATATAGCTATAATAATTTATAAAGACATATTTTATATTATCCAAAAAATCTATCACTAAGCAGGTGAAACCGCGGGGCGCAGCTAGTATTATAATAAAGCTTTGTTTTATCTTTACAGGCAGCTCAAGCTCCGGTTCATCATCATCGTCATCATCCGGTAGCTCAGACAGCTCGGACAGCTCCGACTCGGAATCAGAGCAGCAGACCAACGACATTGACGCACCGCAGAACAGGTATAATAACGTCCATAGATAATAAATAAATAAATAATGCTGGACAATTGTGCTACGATCTGCGGCGGGAATCGAACCCGCAACCTCCTGCGTAGCAGGCGGACCTTCGCCCACCGCGCCACATCGGTTGTCATGATATAAGCTCTAGCGAAACTGAGCGACATCTGGCCAAGCAATAACACAAAATAAATTTAATCCTCTGTGTATTTCTAATTTTATTTATACACATATATGACGACCGATGTGGCGCGGTGGGCGAAGGTCCGCCTGCGACGCAGGAGGTTGCGGGTTCGATTCCCGCCACGGAAAAATTGTGTGTACGATCTGCAGATATTTGTTCCGGCTGTTCTGGTTCTATCCATGTAATGTGTTGTATTATGTATATCAGTTATCTAGTACCCATAACACAAGCTCTGCTTACCATGGGGCTAGATAATGCTGTGTGAACCCGCAACCTCCTGCGTCGCAGGCGGACCTTCGCCCACCGCGCTACAGAGGTCGTCTTTAGAGTTAATAACCATGATCGTTTCAAAAGTTTTATAACTAATATAACCTAAAACTTACTTTCCAGCACCTACCCAACCCCCCCTTGGGCCGCCCCCGCTTACCCGCCCGCGGAGTCCGGCTCCGACTCCGAGCCGGACCCGGAGCGACTCGCGGCCCCGGCCGTGACCAGCCACGACGAGATCTCAGAGTCAGACAACGAGTCGCCCGACAAGAGCTTTCAGTGTCATATCTGCAAGAAGTGGTACTCCACGCGAGTCACTCTCAAGTACGTACACGCGGCATTAAAGCTAGCCCACCTGGCCGTCCTGCACTGCGTATGCCGAATCGTGGTCTCCATTTAACACTTTGAGTGCTGAAAACGCACGGTATGAGTTTTCTACAAGTGACTAACATGCGTAAATCCACACTAGCGCAGCGGCTGAGAAAATACAGATCTTTGTGACTCAGCAGAGCTGTAATATTTTTCGAACGAAACGCATGTGCGGCGCAACACAACCGCTGTGTAGAGCGGCAGCACGAATTTTTTAGGTAAAAAAAAAGATCGCGGTCGTCGAAAAAAAAAACGCAGTCAAAGTGTTAAGAACACGTTTACCCAAGGCGGTTGTCGGTTCGTCGCGAGATATGGCCGGCCCACTGCCACTTCAGTTTGCTAATTTAAATGCAATTTTAATAACTTATGTAAGCAATATGATTTTGATTTATTCTGCACAAGTGTTAGCACGGCCAGGCGGCGGCTCAGCAGATTATTTATTTATTTATTTATACTTCTTGCACGAAAATAAAATAACACAAAACTTATTCTAGAAAATTTATACAAAGGCGAACTTAACCCTAAAAAGAGTTCTCTTCCAGCAAACCTTATTGGGAGAGAGAGACAAAGTGAAGAGAGAAGTGGAAGTGGAAGAGAGAATTTTTTGGCACCAATAATGATAATGCCAACATTATCATTACACCGAGCATAGCTCTTTCCATAGCTCGCTGAGCGACCTTGAACTGGAATGAAATCATTTTGATTTATTTCAACCCAATTTTAGTACTATATACGAAAATTTATAATAAGGCTTTACTTAAAAATTATGAATCCTTGTAATCACAAATAAAAGTCTTTTTTATATGATTATTAATAAGTACTTATAACTTCGACGACCGATGTGGCGCGGTGGGCGATGGTCCGCCTGCGACGCAGGAGGTTGCGGGTTCGATTCCCGCCTCGGAACAATTGTGTGTACGATCTGCAGATATTTGTTCCGGGTGTTCTGGTCGTTTTCTATGTATAATAAAAAATATATATCTATGTAATGTATTGTATTATGTATATCAGTTATCTAGTACCCATAACACAAGCTCTGCTTACCATGGGGCTAGATAATGCTGTGTGGATTGTCCAGCATTATTTATTTAACTTCAAATGAAACATTGTTATTTATTGCCCTTATACAACTGCATTAAATTATCTTGACATGATTTTTTTTATTTCAATTCAATTTAACTTTATTATTATTTTACTGTTATAAATATTATCTATGAATGTTATATCAAATTTTTAACCCTTAATTACTCGCGTGGGGTGTTTAACACCCCAGCGACTTTTTGATCGTCTCTAGTTATTGGAGTTTCGAATTTACAACGATTAATTTTTAAAACTTAATCATAAAGAAAAGTCTATTTTGTATGTTTTTGGTAGTTTTTATCTAATTCTAAAATTGGGGTGGAAAGCACGCCACGCGAGTACTTATGTATGTTTTTATGCGCGAGTAACTAAGGGTTAAAGAAGGCATGTCTGTCTGCTTTTTCTAAAACACAATCCCTTATGGTGTTTCCTATGTCAAAATTAATGTGTGTTTTATGATAAAAATATTATATTATTTTTTGTACAACTGACCGACATCAAGTGTAACATTGTGTACCTAAGGTGGAACTGAATAAATGAAATGAAATGAAATTGAATTGTTCCAGGATTCACCGCCGCAGCCACCAGAGCCGTGGCAGCGGTACTGGACGGTCGCGCGCGCGCGGCGCGGATCGCTACGAATGTGACATTTGCAATGAGACCTTCGCACGGAGAGAGAAACTTTACACCCACAAGTATGTACAGACTTCCTTACCTTCCCGGCTTCGCACGGTTTTAGTACGGATCCCTAACTTTTTTGAAAATTAATATAGCCTATGTTCACCGGGGATAGTGTAGCTTCCCAACGGTGAACGAATTTTTCAAATCGGTCCAATAGTTTCGGAGCCTATTCATTACAAACAAACAAAAAATCAAAACTTTCCTCTTCATAATATTATATAATCTAAGCTAGCTGCGCCCCGCGGTTTCACCCGCGTGGAGATATATATTTTGAATAATATACAATACAATATAATTGTAGCCTATGTGTTATTCTGATGTATAAGCTATATTATTGTAAAGTTTCATTAAAATCCATTCAGTAGTTTTTACGTGAAAGAGGAACAAACATCCATCCATACTTACAAACTTTCACGTTTATAATATTAGTAGGATTCTACGGAAACCTTCATGCGCGAGTCCGACTCTCACTTAGCCGAATTTATTTGTTCTCTTCAAACTATTTTATTTTGGCTGCATCAAAATGTTTTTTTTTAATAATTATTCTTTGTATTTCAATTACGTTTAATTGTAATGTAAAGGTCTGAGGCCCACCGCGGCGCAATGACATTCCGCTGCAGCGTGTGCCGCCGCTGCTTCGAGCACGACGAGGAGTTATCGGCGCACCGGGAAACGCACACGCAAGACGAGATGGACGGTGAGCTTTATTCTATAATTAATTATATTTGTTTTATAGATGACGACCGATGTGGCGCGGTGGGCGAAGGTCCGCTTGCGACGCAGGAGGTTGCGGGTTCGATTCCCGCCTCGGAACAATTGTGTGTATGATCTGCAGATATTTGTTCCGGGTGTTCTGGTCGTTTTCTATGTATAGTAAAAAAAAAAAATCTATCTATGTATTGTATTATGTATATCAGTTATCTAGTACCCATAACACAAGCTCTGCTTACTATGGGGCTAGATAATGCTGTGTGAATTGTCGAGCATTATTTATTTATTTATTTATTATTATTATTTATATTTAATTTATTTATTTGGCACATGAAACAAAATATAATTAAATAGAAACACACAATAAAGAAGACGACTGTATCCCTAAATATGTGTACACACCATGTCCAACACGTTCTATGTGAAGCGAATACTACGAAATGAATTTAAAAAGAAATAAATATATATTTTGACGACCGATGTGGCGCGGTGGGCGAAGGTCCGCCTGCGACGCAGGAGGTTGCGGGTTCGATTCCCGCCTCGGAACAATTGTGTGTACGATCTGCAGATATTTGTTCCGGGTGTTCTGGTCGTTTTCTATGTATAATAAAAAATATCTATCTATGTAATATATTGTATTACGTATATCAGTTATCTAGTAGTAGTACCCATAACACAAGATCTGCTTACCATGGGGCTAGATAATGCTGTGTGGATTGTTCAGCATTATTTATTTATTTATATTTGTTTGTTCAGGTCGTTGCTCCCAGTGCCCGTGTACATTCGACACGTACGAACACCTTAAACGTCACGCGTTGACTGCGCACTCGCCGCCGCGCGTGACTTCGCCCGGCGCGCCGCACGTCTGCGCGCACTGCGGGAAGAAGTGAGTACTGTCTGTCGTGTCTGTCTGATTGTCGGTGTGTCTATCTGTCTTCGCAATTTTCTTATAATTTTTTTTATCTTACATGAGCTTCAAATATAAGAAAATTTTAAAAAAGATGAATGCAATCGGTAAAGCCGTTCTCAAGTTATAGCGTGACCAGGAGAAATAGGGGTTCATTTTTATATAAATATATTTATAAATAACTAGCTGTTTCCCGCGGTTTCATCCGCGTTAAATTGGAATTTCACATTTCTAAAATATAACATAACCTATGTTCACCGGGGATAGTGTAGCTTCCCAACGGTGACAGAATTTTTCAAATCGGTGCAGTAGTTTCGGAGCATATTCAATACAAACGAACAAAACAAACCTTTCCTCTTTATACTATTAGTATCGATAATACTGGGTTCCTCACTATATTAGGCCACCTTGCGCACCACGGTCTCCACGGAAGACCAGCGCTATGGTACGATCTGCTCTACCATAGCACATGCTGAGTGGAGACCGAGTTTTGTCAATCTCTGTCGTCTGTTAATCTAAGTTTAGTTTATAAGAGTCTCTGTTCTGTTCTGACAAAATAAAAATCTTTTTATTTTACTTTACTTACAATTATTAGTGCCCAATAACGTGACCAAGGGTAACAAATATTTTTTCACTTCTCTTGCTCAAAAAGTGTATCATAATAGTGTAGCTTAGCGGGCCTAAAACTCGAGTTTAATACCTCGGGCTAAAAAGTATTTTTTCTTTTTAATTTTTGTCTAAAATCATCAGCCCGTACAAAGCATTCGTTCTCTTACATAAAAACTCGACTTCTTGGTGCTCCGTCACTCTTTTTTTTTTTAAATAGAACCGTCTTGGTGATGTTTTATGAAGGTTGATTCTTCCCTTCACGGTAGAATGCGAACTGTTTCGTTGCGGGTTAAATAGAGATTTAAAAAAAAAGATGGTATTGGCGCTAAATCTCTAGAATTTTCTTCATTTATTTTCTCGCAATCGAAGTGAAAAGTAGAGTGTTTTAATCGGGCCAAAACCACCCATTATAACTCGGTCTTGTCATCCTCCCTCGCTACGCTCGGGAGTATAACAACCTCGTATATAATGGGATGGTTTAGTCCCTTGTAAAACAATCTACTATTATTAATATTATTGATTTATGTAGATAGTTTTTTCTGAGTAGCCGTGCCGTGGTGCATAATAAAGTGTTTTCTATCTTTCTTATTGTTACCCAGGTTCACGCACGTCCACTCGCTGACGCGCCACCTACAGAACCACGCGAAGCAACTCTACCGATGCGTCGTTTGCAAGGTAATTATATCAATACACATTGACATACACATACACATACACATAGACGAAAATGAAAGAGAGGTCAATTAAATGGTGAATGAAACTTTTCAAAATCAAAAACTGTTTCGAGCTTCTATACTTTGCTTGGATGATACCAATGTCGTTAAATATTTTCCACCAATATTCCTCGGGTTTTGTAACCCCTTTGTATACAAAAAATATCCAGGTTTTTGAATGGGAGTATAGGTACCTATTAAAAAATAATCTAAAGTAAAACAAACATACACAAAAAATGTAGCCCTGGTTGCTTGATGTCAGTACCAAATCATGCTGATTGGTAACTACAAGGTAGAATGATATTAAGATAATTAATGATATTATGTAATTATAACCCTTATTTCGTCTCTTTACAGGCGTCATTCGCTCGAGCGGACCAACTGGCCCAGCATCTGAACAGCCACTTAGACAACTACAAACGTCTGAAGCCATAACTTGTTACATTCATTGTTGAAGGGTAGTCAATCTACCCTATTAGTGATAGAAACTACCCCTTGGGGGTAGAAGGCCCTACCCCGTATTAAGGGAGGAATTGCCCCTGTAGGGGATTTTCTCCTATATACATAGTGTATGATCTACCGAGATGAGGGTAAATTCTACCCTATTATTGATATAAACTACTGCTCGGGGATAGAAAGTCTGCCCCTACCCCGTTTTAAGGGAGGAATTGCCCCTGTAGGGGATTTTCTCCTATACACGTATGATCTACCGAGATGAGGGTAAATTCTACCCTATTATTGATAATAACTACCACTCGGGTATAGAAAGTCTGCCCCTACCCCGTTTTAAGGGAGGAATTGCCCCTGTAGGGGATTTTCTCCCATATGTTTAGATAAGGTGTATTGTCTATCTAGAAGGGGGTAAATAGGGCAGTGTCCTGGGTAAAAAATACATTATTTAGTCCGTCAGGTTATCAGAAGATATTGGACACTGTATTTTTACTTTTGTCATTCAAACAAATACTTAAAAAAATAAAGCGCGTCGAAGTTTAGGAGTCGTGACGTCACAACTTGCTAAAAAGTGTAGCGAGACGTGACGTCACGCGGAACTTTAACTGGCTATATCTTCTTATTTTTTGTTTAATTGACAAAAGAAAAAATACGTGTCCAATATCTTCTGATAATCTAACTGACGGACTTTGTAGATTTTTTTTAAGACTCTACTAGCCTATTCTACCCTATTATTGATAGAAAAGTATTCCTTGTTGATGGAAGAAAGTATGCCCCTATTTTGCCTCAGTAAGGGGTAGAAACTTTCTAGATAAGCGGTTAAAACTGGATAGGAGGCTAAAATTTACCTAGATAGGGGTAAACTCTACATAAATGGGGAAAATCTTCCTAGGCGGCAAAATCTACCTTGATGGGAAGTAAAATAGGAGGGTAAAGTCGATTTAGATTGGGAGGAAACTTCAAATAGATCGGGGAAACTCTACCTAGGGCGTAAAATCAATCTTGGAAGTAACTAGGGGTAAAATCTACCTAGCTAGAGAGTAAAATCTGTGTAGATAGGTGTTAAAATCTTCTTGGTTGAGGGTAGATTCCTGTTCGTAAAATGAACCTACTAGCCTATTAAGTTTGTTTCAAAGATATACCTTATTTCTTCCGCAGTAATGTTTTATTTGTGCTGTCTTGAAGGGTTAATCTATACTAATATTATAAAGAGGAAAAGTTAGGATTTTTTGTTTGTAATAGGCTCCGAAACTACTGGACCGATTAATAAAAATTCTAAAACCAGTATTCAGGTTTTATAAAACGCATCCCTCCATCTATAGAGGCACACTAGCGCATTCTGCAAAGATACCACTGTCATAATACGGTCCCAGGGCTTTAGTAAAGGTACAAGTCCGAGATTGGCCGCAGACTGCAACCGCAGGAGACATCATTGCGGCTAGCGGTCGCGTTTGCTTCTAGTTCTAAGCACGGTTTGCGACACTGCGGTCGCTGCGTGTCGCGGCCGCAGTGTCGCCGCGCTTGGAATCAATTTCATAGAGATGCATAGAAACAAGTAGTATCGCTTGCAGCTGCAGTTTGCGGTCCATCTTGGAATTGCACCTTTATGAAGATATTTTCATGGTTAAAACACCGGGGGTAGATTTTCGGGCACCTTAATGTGAATTTTTATTTATCTTATGATATACACTCTGAAAATCAAAACGAATCATGTTCTTCCGCAAAAATATTATATATACATAAAAACATTATAACTGAACATGATTTTAGTTCGATATTTCTTAGTAGTTTCAAGTTTTGTAAGTACGTTAACGGTTTTAAACTCTGTAAGTAAATCTGTGTTTTAGTATTGAAGTTTTATTTTTTGTAAGTAATTGTGAAATAAGCCAGTCTAAGTTATAAGAAATCCTTTGATATAATTTTAATCTAAGCTTAATAGTGTAGTCATATCAAATATCACAGAAAATGTCTTAAAATAACTTTAAAAATTTCGCTACAAAAACACAGACACGCGGTGTCTATTCTGATATCGCGAAAACTTACTAATTTTACAGCACTTAAAATTTTGGCGTCCTTTTCAACCTGATCATAAAAAAGGAAGCCATTTTTAGTGTTATTAAATTAGTTATGTTTTCGTGAAGTCTGTTTGGATTGGACACCATTTTGACAATAATTTCAAATCTTATGTAAATATTTCTTGCATTATTTCCTTCAATGCTAAATATCAGGTAGGACGTAACCGAACACTAGGTGTAAGGCAGTTTTTTATGACAATTTAATACATTTGTACCACTTTAAAAGGTTTTTTGCACATGCAAATTAATTATACCATGCCTCGTGTTAAAATCAACTGTACATTTTTTTAATCTTTCGAGTTATTGCTCTGATTTAACGAAGTAACTTCACAAGTTCTGGAACATAATGTTGATTCTGTTTGTTGCCAAAGTACATAAACTTAACTCATTTTAAAGTACTAAAAACTTTGAAGCCGCTATCTTTTCAAATGCGACATTAACAGTGTCGTTATTTTAGTCAATGGCTTAGTTAGAATTTGTACCAACAGAATTGACACCTATTTCTATCGATCTAATTCTTCTCTATCTGTCTACGTTTAGACTAATTCATAATTTTCACAATTTCTTTCACCAATGCTATTAAAATGCTTGAAAACATTATTAAGTTAAATATCTTAATAGGCCCATTAAAGCTGCAAATACACTACGCGTCAGTAGAATTGCGTGGCGAAAATTTGACCAACTCAATAAAAAGTCAAAGTATATCCTACTAATATTATAAACGCGAAAGTTTGTAAGTATGGATGGATGGATGTTTGTTGCTCTTTCACGCAAAAACTACTGAATGGATTTTGATGAAACTTCACAATAATATAGCTTACATATCAGAATAACACATAGGCTACAATTTATAAAGATATATTGTATATTATCCAAAATATCCATCACCAGCGCAGATTAGTTATTACATAATGGAAAAGATTGTATATACAAAATGCGTAACAATGTTATTTGTCCATAATGGGCATGTAATTATTTGTCTAGTAGTTACATGAATTATCATTATCATCATCATCAGCCTATAAGAAGTCCACTGCTGGACATAGGCCTCCCCCAATGAGCGCCATAGCGCCCTGTCCTCAGCTTGCCGCATCCAGCATCTACCTGCAGTCTTTCGCAGGTCGTCATCCCACCTGGTCGGAGGGCGTCCTACACTACATTTACCGAGTCGTGGTCTCCACTCAAGAACACGTTTGCCCCAGCAATGCTACATGTAAATGCTACAAAAATAAATAAAAATAAAAAGTATTTATTTCAAGCTTAAAAGATTAGAAATTGTATAACAAAACCTTTATAACTAATATGATTGCTGGTGGGCGGTGGCGCTCACAACAGTGCCTGGTGTACGGGCAGTCCACCCTCCCAGCTATCATTGCGAGAACGGTATTGGAGCTGGCCCGCAACCTGCGCACCAGGGAGGCGGCATTATGATGGTGGATATACACTTAGCAGTTTTTTTGCATTGAACATATATCGTGAATACGTTTTTATATATCGAATATACATTTCGTTATTATTGAAAAAAATCAAATAAGCTTTAAAAAAATTAGGTTTTGGTTCTAAAACTAAAAAGGTTTTATGAATTACTTTATTTCGCGTCTTTTTTTATCACTTATACTATTTATATTTATTATAAGTGATGCATAAATGGTTTTTGATGAAATATTACGAGTTTCCGAATAGTCAATTCATTTGTTAGTTTTTAATAGAAATTAGTTTAGTATCTGGTTTTTTTTAAAATTTATGTTTAATAATAGAGCGCAAATTTATGTGTGAGCATTACTTAAAATTCAGTAGTATGAAAATAAGTGCCTATTTAATGCTTACATTTGCTTTACTTATTATTGTGTTTTATATCGAAATCTTTTACTACGTTTTGGTAGAAAAGAAAGCAAAAAAAATTCGTAAAAAAATTTTGTTTTTGTTTTGTTCGAATTAACCAATACTTATATTTATAAAATATTAATATATTTTTTTTGGATATATTGTGCTCCAACATATTTTTTTATATTAATAAGTTCCTTTTAAGTTAATCTACGTATTTTATAGCAAAAAATGTGTTTTCCTTAGTGAATTAATGCACGATGTTCTTATTTAATTCTTAAGCTTTTGATAATAAGAGTTGTTTTATAATTTAGGGGGTTATTAGGGGTTTTTATGTAAAATCCTATTTATAAACGGCCGGGTGATTATGTAACTCGCGACCGGTTTGCGACAGGCGTAAATTAAGCAATCAGTGTTGTCAAACGTCAATTTTGTATTAGTTTGACACCAGCTACAACGTCAAAATTGGCGTTTGACAGCACTGATTGCTTAATTTACGCCTGTCGCAAACCGGTCGCGATTAACATAATCACCATACCGTTTTCCTTCGATTATTATTTTTTGCTTGTAAAAATCCTGCAATGGTTTTTTCAAATCTTTCAATTCGATTATGGGTCGCGTCACGTAAAAAGAACGCTGGAAGAAAGTAGACGGGGTGTGTTCGCACATGGGTTTACTCGCGCACTATAGTACTATGCCAGTTTGCTAAACCAATTTTTAAAGAATATTTCGCTCGCGGCTTGTTATTACTATTGTTATATTAATAATACTTGAAGTATATCACCGATAATTGAAAATATCGCTTTCATTTTTACGCAGAAGGTTTAGAAAGGGACGACAACATTCTTAGTAGCAGCAAAAAATCAATTTCGGCGGGACATGCACCCGCGAACTTTCCTCAGTGTTTTTTTTTAATATTATTTAAATACTTAGAGATTTTCTCGAGTGCGAGTTACGCTTTATAATAATAAAAACCGGAATCGGAAATTTTATCCAGAGAAAACAGAATGGACTAGTTTGTGAAACAGCTAAAGAAAAAAACTGTTTAACTTATTTTGTAAGTTAAGTACCAAGTTTATTAGTATTTAAGTATGAATTAGAGCTACTGTTTTTGGAAACATCTTTGTTTTATTAGGATCAACTGAACCCCCAAAAAATCCTTTAAAGAAATAAGTGTATTTAGTATGGAGACATTTTGTTTTATAATTAATTTTTCGACGGATAGAATAATAAGTTTTCGACATAATTATTTCTTCGTAAATTTCAATTTAATCTAATTTTAAGAGAATGTTTGTATGTAAACGTCTTGTTTTGAGATAGTATACATGATTATAAATTTTGCGTGAATAAAAAGCGGTAGTATATGTTAGAATAATTATTATTGATAGAGGAAATATGTGCTATTGTTTGACCGAAACCGCTGTACCGCTCCTGAGGTATGCGAGCGGCGAGACGGGGGGAAACATCGGCCGCTCCGATCCATCAGGCTGCCGTCAACGCGTAATCTTGCTCGTTTTTCCTCGCCCCCCACCTCGCCGCACTTTCCTAAGGAGCGGTACAGCGGTTTCGGTCAAACTATAATTGTAATTTAAGGGAAGATTTTTCACAACGTTGGTTTTTGGCGGCCTTGTCGCTGCATTGTTTATTATGTTTTATTTTCAACCAAATAAACAATCATGGAATCTTGTACATAATCTACATATGTATTAGAAGATTATTTTTTTTTGACGATAGAAGAAATATGGTTGACTGAGGGTTTGATAATTGTTTTGTCTTTTTCATGTCTTATAATGGTCCAAAAATAATTGTTATTAATAAGTTTATTATCCTTCTAATGTGCTTTTTAAGTCACTAGGTGTTGTATGGAACGTTTTCATACAAATCATGTATGAAAAGGTCCGACATAGCCTTTTAATTTTACGTTGAAGTTGGTTTTGGGAGAGTGCAAGTTTCATAGACACACAATCTATTATTATATTATATTAATATAGAGTTTTATTTAAAAAAAAACGTCTTTTATTAAAACCCGAAAACAATATCTTTTTAGGTTATTTTATTACATTAAAAATTTCTATATACAATCAAATTACTAGAGCTCGTATTATTTAGGCTCTAGACAGATTGACCGCATTTCAGAACAGCACGCCGCCGACTGCAAATGAACTGCAAACCAACTGCGCAGTTCGATTGCAGTTCATTTGCAGTCGGCGTGCAGTTCACGTGAACTGCGAATGATCTCCAATCGGACTGCGCAGTTGGCTTGCAGTTCTATTGCAGTCGCGTCAACTGCATTCAAACTGCAAATTTGCGGTTGGATTGCAGTTAAAATGCGGTCCGGCTGTCTAGAGCCTTAGAAGATGAAACTGCACCTGCAATAGTAGGTGCAGTTTCATCCTCCTAAATAATACGATTGTAATAATTAAATTACGAGTACCTTGTATGTAGGTGACTTGTAAGCCAATCATTATCAGCCTATGTTAGTCCACAGCTGGACATACGCCTCCCCTAATGAGCGCCATAGCGCCCTGTCTTCAGCTTGCCGCATCCAGCATCTGCCTGCATTCCTTCGCAGGTCGGGCCGGAGGGCGTCCTATATACATTTGCCGAGTCGCGGTCTCCACTCAAGAACACGTTTACCCCAGCGGTTGTCGGCTCTTCGCGAGATATGGCCGGCCCACTGCCACTTCAGTTTGCTAATTCTTAGAGCTATGTCGATAACCTTGGTTCTCTGTCGGATATTCGTTACGAATCCTATCCTTCAGAGAAACTTCGAGCATAGCACTTTCCTTAGCTCAGTAGCCAAATGAATCCCTCCGATACAGTAGTTCAACTAGTTGTACAAATAATACACCACTGTATCATTAGTCCAACTACAAAAAATACAAGCAAATCCCCTGGGTTGTCATTCCTTAGGCGAAATAGGCCACGAGGAAAAAGCCACCTTGAGATGACAGTTCATTTCGTCATTTGAATGAGAAAATTTTCGAAGTTATTTCGAGTGGGTAGTTCTACAGCGCTCCAAAACCCATTGTTCTCAATACCTACTTTAAAGTTCATATATTGATTCCACTGCGCTCCAAGAATTTTGAAGTTATAAAATAATTTAATATTTTTGTTTCACCGCGCTCCACACTCTTTTCTTGCATATTTGAACTTTTTACTCGTAATAAGTACGGTCACAGCAAAATAGCGCATCAAACAGCATTAAAACAACCCTTTGCAACTGAACATTTGAAGGACGTATAACATTGACACAGATATTTCTACTTGTACAAAACATAAACTATGGTGTACCTTTTAAATAAAAAAAAAAATAATGCTGGACAATTCACACAGCATTATCTAGCCCCATGGTAAGCAGAGCTTGTGTTATGGGTACTAGATAACTGATATACATAATACAATACATTAAATAGATAGATATTTTTTTATTATACATAGAAAACAACCAGAACACCCGAAACAAATATCTGCAGATCGTACACACATTTGTTCTGAGGCGGGAATCGAACCCGCAACCTGCTGCGTTTTATGCTGACTCTATCTTTTTACTTTTGGAGCGCTGAGGAATCATTTTAGTACTTATAATTTTTAAAATAAAACGGGTAGGTAATAAAAAATTTGAGCGCGGTGGAACTACCCTTTCGAGTAAAGGGTTTTTTTTCGATCAAGCATACCGAAACGCGTTTGGAGGTTGAGTACCTAGAGGTTGAATCGTGGTCGAGGTACGACTTCAGAGATAACTTCATCTTAAATTTAAAGTATTTTAAAGGAAGTGTAAATAAAACGACTAATATTCCTTTTATTTTTTATGTTTTCGCATCATCTTATATACTAAGTCATATGTATGTGTATTAACTATTTATTACTATAGGTAGGTACAGAGTACATCATATGTTATCGGGTTAATATTTCATTTTTAACCGTTTTAACAAAAACAAGTGGGCTTTAGAAGAAAATATGTTAATTTTTGTACAACTTTTATATGTGTCACTGATTTACTTTTGACATATGGCTTCAATATCTGGGCTCTGTCTTTTTCAGTGTAAGAAATTATACCTAGTTATATTAGACAGTGTTATTTTATCTAAGTAATAAGAAAATATCAAATAGATTTAATAATAAATAAAATATATGATAAATAAATAATGCTGGACAATTCACACAGCATTATCTAGCTCCATGGTAACCAGAGCTTGTGTTATGGGTACTAGATAACTGATATACATAATACAAAACATTACATAGATACCTACCTAGATATTTTTTATTATACATCGAATAATAATTAATGAGCTTAGATTATATGTATAGTAGGTACCATTATAATTTTGGGTTGAATTAGGTAGGTCTTATAATCATTTTTTTTTTGGGTTTTATTTGATGTTTTCCCAGTTTTAAGAAATCATTGAAGCCTTAACTATATTTTCTTCTAGAACCCTTAAAACAATCAACATAATAAACATCAACAAAAACAATTTTTTTCATGAAAACACAACAGACAAGCGACTTTACTTAATTTTATATACTTAACTTTCTATTTTCATTTTAATCTAATTTTTCACTAAATTTATGCGATAATAAAATAATAGGGGTAGGTAAAAAATAATAATTTAATAAACTAACGCAGTTGCCAAATTTCTAAAGCTTTCAGAAAATCTGATATTATTTGGCTTGTCCACCATCGATAAAATAAAATCGTCAACTTCGGGTGTATGTTGGTAACATTCAGAATCTCAACCATTCGACTCCAACCAATAAGCCTTTGTGTGTTTCTCGAAACGTTTTCTCGTTAGTATTACCATATTGTCTAAAGCTGGATTCGACAAGACGACTTATTTTATCGAGCAATTATAACCCCCTACATTTTTATTGGGCAAGTTTTTGGCAATAGTTTTTAAATTAAAGAAATATTAACAAGTGCGTCAGTTTCCAAGTAAAATTGTATAGCATATACCTTAAATACATCACATCCATGATATAAATATATAAAGTTGCAAGGGTAAAGATTCGTAGATACAAATACTGGGAAGATAAAAATCACTAACTCTTTCTGGTCAATAAGTTCGAATCATCACATTTTTTGAAAGAAAAGCTCAATTCTCTAACAACATAATATGTGCGCTGAAGTTATTGAGCAAATTAAACGAATAAAATAATACCTAAGTAACTATTCTAATACAACATCCATGGACGGTAAAAACTAGAAAAAAATCAAAAGTGCGATGTGATTCAAACTTGAAAACGCTCTTTACAAAGGAAAGAACTGATAAAAATTTAATTCATCGATTAAGTTTAGTCACTTTTGCTTCTACGATAAATAATTACCGAGAAAATTATGTCAACACTATTTAGATTCATAGATTATAAATCTTACTTTAATCGATAAAAAATATTGTTATCGTACAGAATGTTCTAGCAGCATATAAAATAAAAAATCTACTACACACCTATTTCGTTATTATTGCTGTTTTTTTTTGCATTTAATACAAAAATTGTATTTAATTTCACTCGCATATCACGACATAATAACAACGTCAACAAAAATAATTGTTGAAAAACTTTCGCGCTATACAATTTTTATATCAAACGCATGTTAAATATTAGATATTGCTAATGTGTGAAAACAACTAGACACATTCCTTCAGACATTTATAGATAAACATCGAAAAAACTACCATCTGACTCGAATCAGCATTGTTTCTATGATCTGATAATTCATATACAAGTTATAAGTACCTCAACTTCTTTTTTTGTTTTGGCGCCGCTTGCTTTTTGCTACGACTCTGCCAGTGTCTATAAGTACTTCTTACATACTCATTTTTATGAAGTTTAGGCATAAACAGTTTGAGACATAAACAAGTTCGTGGGCGAATTCTATCATTGCTACAGTGTCAAACCTTCGAACGATTGTAGTGTTCAACATTATTTAACCGTCCGACTGTTGAACTATTGACTGCTTTAGCCCAAGTGTGCTTGATCCTTTGGCTAGAAGCAGAAACTTCGTAGATATATATTCTACTTTTCTGCACGTTTTTTTCTGCTGATACGAGTTAGAAAAATGATAAATAAAAAAAATCGAAAGAGGATAGAAAATCCGTTTTACATGTATCAAAAAATATGTTTCATTATAGTTTTTGTGTACAAAAACAATGTTTTATGAAGCATGCGACTTCATGGGTCTAATTTTTATTAAAAACTACTAAAACACATCAAACATCTAGCTCGTTCTAAAACTAAAAGGTATATGAAGCTGTTTTTCAACATTATTTGTAAATAGGTCGAAATACGCTATTTTTTTTCGACTGCGTAAAGTTGTAGGTGCAAGTATTCTGCAGAATTAATTATAGACTTCTGTTGATAACGAATTAGGGTTGGCTAGGGTAATTAGCATTGCATTTTTGCATTTATATATATTTAACATTTATCCGATATCCTTCATTATGATCTCTAAATTGAAGTAATTTTATTATTTATACTAATTAATTATGCCTCTTGAAAAACAGCTTCGAAAACGGAAAGAGACACCTTTACTCTATGCACCACTTATCTATGCTCATACAATTTTGAATGTATGTGAGTTGTTCGTGTGTATGAAATTTTATAATTTTTTTTTGTTATCTTTTTAGAAAACTATCCATCGATATATACTGTTGGATGAGTTCTCGCGACACAAAATGACAAAAAAAGTGTTTCATTCTTGTATTCGTTAGATTATTTAAAAGTGACTTCATTTTCAAATTCAGCATTATATTTTTCTGTTTCTTAAATGGTTTTATTTAGATATTGACTAAAACTTGTAATTTTTAAAACTCTTGCATACATTCAAAGTCGTAGGACACTATTAGAATTGCCCTTAGAGAATTATTCACTTATTTTGAATTGGTGTTATCATTATAGTTGGGAAAAGACTGTCCAAAGAAGAAGTGAAAAAAAAATGAAGATTTGGCACCCAGTACGTTAAAAAATGTATATGCTTTTAAAAATAACGGTACTAGAGACTAATTAGGTACTCGTAGTATAATTGATTTGAATATTTAATAATTTCTGTAAAAAGGGATAGCCAATACATTTTCTAACGCTGTGACATTAAAAAGAAAAAGGAGAAGATAAGGCAAGAGTTATCATAAATACATACATATTTTTATATATAATATAGCATATATAACTTTAATTCATAAGTCGAGGACTATACAAAATATTGGTGTTATGGGACTTAACGATATACTTACGATTTATGAAATAAATATAAATTAAATAAATTAACATAATATACATACACAAATTTAATAGCCTATCTAATAATCGCTTGTATAATATATTATTATTATTATAATTATCTTGAATTTCCTAGCTAAAATTACACCCCATTTTATAATGTAGGTTATGTATGCTTAGTTCTAGCGTTATATAGTATGGAATTAAAGAAGCACTTATGTACTAGTCCTTATTTATAACATACTATTCTGAAGGAAGTATTAGCATTTAGAAAGGCATCGGCCGTCATTGCGAAAACTGTGGTAACCCACACATTGCTAAAATTGACGGCCGGCGGTTACCTATTTAGATACACCTTATTACCTATGAATATATATATGTTTTAACACTACGTCAAGCAATTATAGGCATAAGTTATGTTTTTTTTTCTCATTTAAATCTAGCATTACACCTAAATTTGACTATCTAATCGTTCGTCATATTTTTGATAAACTTTGTGAGGTCGTACCTCGGAATAATTTCAAATAATCGCAAAAAATGGGAAAGTCAAAATAAAATTTTACTAATAAGTCTTTTAGATTTAATTTTCTAACGCATTAATAGAGAATTTGTTATTTTCTGCGATTATTTGAAGGTTTGTTAATATTTTTCGATTGACAGAAAGACCGAATTGACACAACGATTCGTCCATAGTCGGAAAATCAATTTTTATTTAATTTTTAATATGTATACTATTAATATCTTAATTGTAATTTCTAGCGATATGTCTCTCAAATTTCACTACACGCCCAAACAAAAAATGCTAATAAGAAATCATTAAAACAACTAGGACAGTCAAAATATAAATTGTACTGTTTCGAATTTATTTTGATTTTTAGAAATAGTAGAAAAACAAAAACATTGTAAGATAGAAGGCATTTCTTAATTGAAAAGAGTTCTACTATATGATAAAAGCAAAAGATATTCGAAACAGCATTATACATTATATATATATAATGTATAAAGTATACATTTACAAAATATTTCGGCCCACACACGCGAGGGCGTTAAAAAGTTTCAAAAAAGATGATTCCATAGAACTACTTTTTATTTTACTTTTAAGAACACTAGCCTCTCGAAGACTCTCACAAGTTTTTTTGTAAAAAGAAATACAGCCGAAAGTCGAACTAAAATAAACACGCGACAGATTTTGTTGAGAGAAAACAAAACACACTCATTTTCCTCTAACTACAGTAAACGGTTATATTAATTACTTATTTTCTATCGCAATAAATATTTTTTCTTTCCACTTATTCCCCTATCAATATATAAATCTAATTTTTACTACTTTTCGGTAATTTTTTTTCTTCAAAGTTCTTTAAGTGTATCCATTAATATATAGACACAACCTTCATTTATAACAGTAGATTTATATTTATGTTTTTTCGTTTTGTATGACTTTTGGCATTGTATCTCACGGAGAAAAGAAGAGAAAATCACTAAAAGTGACCAATTATTTACTCGCGCCATATTTTTTTCTATTTCTTCATCGCCTTCCGTGTATCAACGGCTGATAAAAATGTTTTAAAAAAACCTCGCTCACTGATGTCGCCTAGCCCTACGTTCCTACAAAACATTTTTCCAAAAACTACATTTTTTTCCACTACTCTTAGACTATCTTGTGCTATCTGATGTTTGGTACCATTTTCCACAACATTTTTCCAAAAAATGTTTTTTTCCCGAAAAATCATCGCAACCTTTTTTGGCCCGCGTGTCAACTGATATTTATCATCTTAATACCTATGCCTTATCGAATTTAACTATAACTGTTATAATATAACCTAATATATAATCTAAAATTATGTTACCGCATCCAATATGCCTGTTATAAGCAGCAATAGAAACTAAATCTTTCGTTATGACTCACATTTTTTTTCAAATATTTCGTCAGAAAGTAGTCGTATCCATATTTTTTTTAAACTCGGCTTATAGCCCTCTAACCGCTCCCGTGCCCTAACTGCGTTTACAAATAACAAATTAAACAAAGTATTTAAAACTGTTCTTCTAAATAAAATATCACATTTTGAAACTTTGGCTTCCATAAAAACCCAAGGTCCATAAGACTAGATTATAGAGTTCAAGACTGGAATTCCACCTAAAATAAACAAATTCTGAGTAATCATGAGTTAGAGAGGTTTTTTTAAATTTCATTGTCCATTTTGTGGATGTAGGCCTGTCCAGGTTTTATGGCTATACGGCTTTGTCATAAGTTTTTTTTTATTTATCGTTATTTTAATGCAGAAATATATACATCTTGACTTGACTTCATCGTGTATGGCAGTACACGTCTTTACAGGTTTTTTTTAGTACAGGTATTTTTTTTTCTACATGATTTAGATTTCTCATCAAACTTTTTTCGATAAAATGTGACAAGTCAATAACCGATGTCTTTTATATTAGATATTATTATAACTTAATGACTCTGTAACGAATGATTACAACCAGAATTGCTTTATACGCTTATGCTTACAACTTTATAAGTACAGTTACTAAAACTTTAGTTTATTACTTAAAAACGCTTATAAGACCAATTTTATAGTAAACGTATACAAAGAATAAAGAAAATAAAGTGTAAACATTGCGTTTTTAAGTAACAAAGTGTTAATATTTTTGTAAATAAATTTATTTACGCTTCCTCCAGCTTTGCAGATATATTTTTTATTATTTCGCAAGTAAAATGCTGTAAAATAACGTTTAGGTATCTAGTCCTAATGGATCCCGATAAAAAAAGAAAAAACAAAACAAAGGAACACAAAAATTACAACTCTCAATAATTTTACTATTACCGTAGGTACATAAATAAATAGTAAATATTTGAGACGTATGGACAATAAACTTAAATAACAGTAATATGTAATATTTTATGTAAAGTAACTCTTTTGTATTTACACAACAGGTTTACTTATTACATATACAAGTTTACTCCTACGACAGTTAATAACGAATATGAAACTCATAGAAGATACAACTACGTCATAACAAAACCTAATTTTAAAATAACGAGACGTGTTAAAAATGAAACTAAAATCCTGCGTTTTAATTACCCCTTAAAGGTCAGTTACGCAGGTTCATAACTCATACAAAATTTAGCAACAGAGGTCTTTAACTCATATAGGGTCCAGAACTCATATAAAGTTACGCACGTCCTTATGTCATATATTTTTTATAGCGAAGGTCCACAACTCATAAAGGTCTTTAAGTCCACAACTCATATAAACGTTAATAACAAAGGTCCATAAATAATGTAATGGTTAGTAACTGGTCTACAACTCATATACAAGTTAATAACGGAGGTCTATAACTCATATAAAGGTCAATCAAGGTCTATAAATAATATAAAGGTTAATAACGAAGGTTCAGAACTCATATAAAGGTTAATAACGTAGGTCTAGAACTCTTATAAAGGTTAATAATGAAGGTCTATAACTCATATAGTGGTTAGTAACGAAAGTTCAGAACTCATATAAAGGTTAATAACGCAGGTCCACAACTCATGAAGGGCCAAGTCTACATCATGTAGTCTTGGTTCCTCGGACAGCAGGGCGGGTCGCGGTGTCCTCAGACCAGCAAACTGGGGGCCAGCCATTCGTCCTCACCGATCTAGAATGATTAAGTAAATTATAGCAAAGAAGGCAAAACATTTTTAGGTATGTAAATGAGCCATGAAAATGACATCATATCACATCACATATCATCAGTTATGACAGATTTCATGGTCTTCCTTAAATTTAATATGTTATGACTAAACCGATCATCATCATGATCAGCCTATATTAGTCCACTGCTGGACATAGGCCTTCCCCAATGAGCGCCATAGCGCGCTGTCTGTAGCCTGACGCATCCAGCATCTACCTGCAGTCTTTCGCAGGTCGTCGTCTCACCTAGTCGGCAATTATTTTATTACTTAAAAATTCTTGGAGGGCAGTGGAACTACCCCGTCTATTCTGCTAATATTTAATTGGAAGAAGTACTTACAGGCTGGACCTGGAAATGCTGCACGGGATAGTGCAGCACCTGAGGCTGCGACATGGCAGCGACTCCGCCGACGCCGCCGCCCAGACCTGCGCCGCCGCCCAGAGCCCATGGCAGGCCGCCCACGCCGCCCATACTGTGGAACATTATAAAAGAATAAAATAGTTTATTCATAGCATCAAAATACAGAATAACATAATCTGTACGATTTATATATAAACCGCACATTCGCACTTCTGCAAGCCGTGCAGTTTAACTCCATGTCCATACAAATAAGGCCGTCCATTGTACAACACATTCTGTATTTGTCTTTTTCCTGTCTGATGATAAAGAGCAATTGTTTTGTATTGTAAATTATAATAAATATACATAGACATAAGGCTATCAATCTTTTCCTATGGATAAAAATTGTTGATGCAGCAGTAAAAAAGTAAAAAAAATTATCCCACTCTACCGAAAGCTGCCATAAACAGACAAGCTTACCCCATATACTGGTGATGATAGTGCGCGAACTGTCCGTAGGAGTACCCCTGGAGCGCCGGCGCGGAGGGCGGGGCAGCGCCCCCCAGTTGTTGCGGGTAGGCTCCGTACCAGTATGAAGACGCTGGCACCGTGGTAGCTGTGTACGCTGCTCCGAAGGGACTGTAGGCTGCACCGCCGAGCTGAAGAGACGAATTTCAATGAATGGTATATTCAGTTTTGTTGAAGTGGTAGTGGTCCGGCCATCATATATCACGGACAACCGCTGGGGTAAACGTGCTCTTGAGCGGAGACCAGGTGAGATTACAACCTGCGAAAGACTGCAGGTAGATGCTGGATGCGTCAAGCCGAAGACAGGGCGCTATGGCGCTCATTGGGGGAGGCCTATGTCTAGATTACTATAGGGTGATGATGATGGTTTAGGTAATCAAGTGTTTATTTTGCAATTAGTACCTTGTCTATGACATACCAGAGTGATTGGGCTGGCAACACTAATTAAGTTGTCTGTGGCCAGCTCTCACTTACCCTTTCTCTGTGGTCCTATCTATGAGTCGAACAATAAAGCAAGTGTGTAAAAAGGCGGGAAGCATCAAACAGGGCGGTCGCGTTTTTTCCCACCAAAATTAAAAATTTAATTTTTCTTGTAAATATTGATCAGTAGAGTTAGTTTATACTATTTAGTTTCTTAATTATTGTATGTAGAGTAGTGTAAATAACATATCATCTGGTAAGTGTTTTTATTTTCACTTTTATTGATGGATTTTGAGGAGCCGCCGGATCCTGGGGACACGGTCCCTCAGGTCGGTAGTAATGTAACTGTACTCTCGAATGAATCCGAAATGGATACAGATACCTCGCTTTCCAAAAGAAGGAAGCTTAAGCACAAACATGCGCACAAAGTCTGCAAAAATTGTAATAGAAAAAAGAAAGGATGTCATTGTCCCAAGGCCCTGCCGCAAACTAGCGATGATAGCGACACCACAGTCGTTAGTCAAGATTTCGTCCCTACCCCTGCTGTAGCTGTAGCAACCCCTGTTGCTGAAGCAACCAATGTTGCGGTAGCAACCCCTGTTGCTGTAGCCCCCACACCAATTTCGCCACCAAATTTAATGACGCAGGCTCCAGCTGTGGTTACCCGAATGCAGTATGAATCCACAGACAGTGCTCCTTATATTGTACATGTGCAACGTATTACTGAATCACCGAACGATGGCTCCACGCTCCACCCTATTATCTTTGGAAAATTCCTGCAACGTAACTCAATATACAATGTCGTGAATGGTAGTGTTAAAAGAATTGGTAGGAACAGAGTATCCATTGCATTTAATAGTCACACTGCTGCCAATGCATTTGTAAACCATGCCAGCTTGGTTAAAAATAATTTAAAGGCATTTATCCCAACTTATAATGTTTCCCGTATGGGAATTATTCGTGGAGTGCCTTCTGATATCTCTCCAGAAGAGATAATAGAGTGCACTACAGTTCCTAATGGCTGTGGAAAAATATTAAAAGTTAGAAGAATAAATTTCAAAGAAATTGTTAATGGAGCTCCAGTTTGGAAGCCAACTCAGACAGTAGTTGTAACATTTGATGGGCAAGTGTTACCTAACCGTATCTTCATGTGTTATACTGCCTTACAAGTCCAACTGTACACATACCCAACCATACAATGTTACAATTGCTGTCGGTTTGGTCATACCAAACTGCAATGTCGGTCCAAGCCACGCTGCTTCAAGTGTGGCCAAGAACACTCTGGTGATTCTTGTGAAATTCGTGAAGACTGTATTTCCTGCTGTTCCTGTGGTGGTGCACATTATGCCACCAGTAAGTCTTGTCCAGAGTACACAAGACAAACAAAAATCAAACACTCAATGGCAGATAAGTGTATCTCTTATGCTGAAGCATCAAAAACACACCCACCATTGACACATTCTTATGCTGCAATTTTGACAACACATAAAGATCAATCTATTCCATCTTCTACAATAAACTTTGCACCATCCTCTTCTAGGAAGACTGTTTTTTTAAAACCTCGTCTGCCACCAAAATCACACAAGGGTTATGACCAAAAGGTCCACCATGACCTGATTAGTCAGCCTTTGTCAACACAGTCCAATGGTTGTGCTCTGAAAGAGGACAACAAGACTAAACAGTTAAATATTAATGATGTTATTACCCTTCTTACTTCATTATTACAGTCCAATATAATAGAACCGTCCAACGCTGCCAAAATAATTGACACAATTAGTATTTTAAACACCCATAATGGATCACACCAGATCCGCAGTTCAATGGAACTGCAGGAGTGTAGTTAGTAAAAAGTCTGAAATTATATATTTAATTAATAAATTTAATCCTTTTATTCTTGCCATCACAGAGACCTGGCTTAAGCCAGGCTCTGTGTTTAAATTGAGCGGTTTCTCCTGCCTCAGGGATGATAGACCTGATGGATGGGGTGGAGCCGCTCTTCTTATTAAAAATTCTTGTTCATTTTTTAAATTTGATTTACCTACCCATGACACTAATAACTTTACTGCTGTAGCTTGCATTATTAATAAAATCTGTTTTGTCTCAATTTACATACCACATCCTTCTTCCCAAATTTATGATGAAATTGAAACTCTTTTTTCCTCATTACCTAAGCCATGTGTTGTTTTGGGAGATTTTAATGCTCACCACAGAACTTGGGGTAGTTCTTTATCCAATACTCATGGTAGAGACTTACTTGATATAATTGATAGACAAAACTTGTGTATATTAAATGATGGCTCTCAAACTCGGCGAACAAAACCCTCAGAAAATATTAGTGCTGTTGACTTATCAATTACCTCTCCTAGCCTAGCCTTAGATATTATTTGGAAAACACAACCATGTACACATGGTAGTGATCATTTCCCTATTATTTTACAATTGACCAAATTTAAAGTCAATAATATTACTAGAGCTGCTCCCAGGATGAAACACAAAATTATACCAGATAAATGGTGTGATTTCAAGGTCCTTATGGAAAATAAGATAAATACTTTGCCTCCTATATCCCAGGGGGTTTCTACATGTTCTAATAGTTTTGTTAGTAATTTGATAGAAACAGCTAATACAACATTTCCTCTTAAAAATAGTGCTTCAGACAAGTTAGCATCCCCACCTTGGTGGGATTCTGAGTGTAGTCTTGCTGTTGCTCAAAGAAAACAGGCTGAGTTAATTTATAATCAAGAGATGTCAGTAGAAAATTTCAATGAACTTATTGATATAATAGCTAAAACAAAAAAAACATTAAAAAACAAGAAACTTCTAGGTTGGCAAAGTTTTTGCTCAACCATGTCTCCCAAAACAAAACCATCAGCGGTCTGGGCTAACATAAGGCGTTTTAGATCAGGAGTTACTGAATCTGCTTCTGCTTCGATGCCCCTTATCCTAAGTGATAGCTTCATAGACCTTTTGGCCCCAGCGACTGTACCACCAAAGGAATTATTTATAACCCCAACACTCCCACTAAATCCTGTGTGCCCGAATGGTCTTGATGCACCCTTTTCTATTCACGAGCTGAAAGGCATTCTATCAGTTACCCGCGACACGGCTCCTGGCAACGATGGCATTCCCTATTCTTTCTTTGCTCACCTTGGTGAAGATTCTTTGCATTATTTACTAACAATTATCAATTCCGTCATGTTGACAGGTGACATTCCTTCAGAATGGAAAATCCAAATAGTATTGCCATTTTTAAAGCCGACAAAAAACCCATTAGATTCCGCATCTTATCGTCCAATAGCCCTATCTCCAGTAATTTTAAAAATCGTCGAACACCTTGTAAAAAACAGACTTGAATGGATCATTGAAAGTCGGAACCTTTTGCCTAAAAGTCAATACGGCTTTAGGAAAGGCAGAAGCTCGATGGACAGTGTTAGTGTATTCATAACTGATATAAGGGTAGCTTTTTCATTAAATAGGTCTGTTGTAGCAACTTTTTTGGATATAAAATCTGCCTATGACAATGTTCTTATTGAAGTATTGATACAAAAGCTTAACTTTTTAAAAATTCCACCATTTTTGTCAAAATTTATTCAAAATATGTTAGCTGGCCGAGTGATTCAATTAAATTCTACTGATATTTCAAGAGTAGCATGGAAGGGTCTACCACAGGGTTCTGTGTTGAGCCCTCTTCTGTACAGCATATACACTTATGATTTAGAATGTTCAATGAATGATATGGTTAATATATTACAATATGCCGATGACTTGCTAGTATACACATCTTGCAGTTCCATTGAGACAGGTTCTTCTGATTTAACATGTGCACTTAAATTTCTTAAGCTATGGTTAGATAAGCATGGTTTGGAACTTTCTGTTACTAAAAGCAACGTAGTAACTTTTACTCGAAAGTTCAATCCAATACCTGCTAAAATATATTATGACAATGTTCTTATTCCTGTAAATAGTCACGCTAAATTCTTAGGTATAATATTAGATTCGAAACTCACTGGCCACCCACATTGTGAATATGTTGTCACGAAATGTGAGAAATATTTAAATTTATTCAGATGCCTCTCTGGTGTTTGGTGGGGTGCTCATCCGTTTTCTTTAAAACTCTTATACAATGCACTCATAAGAAGTACGCTAGACTATGGCACTTTTTTATTAGAACCTGGTAAAACAGCTGCTTTCAAAAGATTGGACTGCATTCAGTCTAGAGCAATGCGAATCATTTTGGGGGCTATGAAATCTAGTCCCATTATTGCACTACAGGCGGAATGTGGGGAATCTCCACTGCATTTAAGACGTCGGTATCTATCCGATAGGTTCTTTTTCCGTACCTCCCAGCTATTAAATCACCAACTTCTTCCCAAAATTCAAAATCTTTCCCAGCTTATAACCTCTTCTTCGTATTGGAAACATAAACGACCTCCTTATTTGATTTATAGCTTTAACAAGTATAAATCCATGTCAGCCCCAACTCACCAATCTAATCTTCTTCCCATCTTTAACTGTAGCTATAAAGCTTTAACACTTTCTCCTATTATACACTTTGACCTAAACATAGACCGTGATGATACAAACGCTAATGCACACTTTAAATCTGCTGTTGATGATCGGTGGCGTGGTTGGCATCAGATTTATACTGATGCCTCCAAGCATTCCCAGATAGGAAAAGTTGGCGTCGGTATATATCACAAAGAGTATAATATCGTACAAAAAGTAAAATTTCCTGCAGAAACATCAGTGTTTACTGGAGAATGCTATGGGATTTTGAAAGCACTGGAGTATATATTACTGATGAAACTTAAAAATACTGTAATTTTTAGTGACTCTATGAGTTCGTTACAGTCACTTACTAAATACCCATTCCGATCCAAAACTTACTACCAGATTATAATGGATTCTAGAACTAAGCTCTTGCAATGTAATGATTGCGGATATTCAGTGCAATTTGCGTGGATCCCAAGCCATTGCGGTATAGTCGGCAATGAACAGGCAGATTTCTTAGCTAATGAGGCTGTGGAGTGTGGGGACCTTTTCCCCTACAAAAACTTTTCACAAGACCTGCTTACTCTACCCAGGATTTATCTCAGGAATGCTTGGGATGAGTCAAAATACTATAGATTTATACAAAGCAGTGTCCCACTTAAACCTTGGTTTTTCAAAATAAAACTTAATAAACGTGCAACAACAGTTATCATAAGGATGCGGCTGGGCCATACGTGTACCCCAGCCCATCTATCCCGGATGAAAATTGTAAGGGACCCTTCTTGCGAGTGCGGTGATGAATTTGGTGACGAAAATCATATTTTTTTCTCTTGTAACAAATATGACCACAGTTCCTTCTTTAATGATCTCATCTCCCTCCGTATTCCGCTTCCTATTAATATTGCCTCCCTCCTTTCCTCCTTAGACCCTTCTATTTATCATTGCTTATCATCCTTTATTTGTACAAATAATATAAATATATAATGTATATATTATTATGTATGTTTGATAATTCCTTAATAATAACTTTCCTAACCTAACTCTCCTGATCCTTTTCCGTTTTCTCTCTCTCGTATTAGGTTATTATAAGTTTTAAATGTTTCCCAAATTTTTTGAAATAAAATCACAAATTAAATATGGCAAATGCTAAAACTAGCGAGTCCAAAAAAAAAAAAAAAAAAAAAAAAAAAAAAAAAAAAAAAAAAAAGCAAGTGTGTGAAATTAAAAATGTTATTTTATCCAACTCCATCCAATCCAAATCAAAGAATCAACTTATACATGTAGAGAATGAGATACCTACAATGTAGAGAATGAGAGTAATGAGAGGTCCAAGAGAGGTCTTTCATAATTTTACTTATTTATAAGTGGCGATAAGTGATAAATTATAGTAGCATTCCGTTATTAGAAAATAATAATGCATTGAATTCTACAAATTTTAGCCGCATTCCGTTATTAGAAAAAAAATGCATTAAGTAAGTAAGAATTAGTGTGGTTATAATGCATAAGCATAAATTAATATTTACACGGTTTGTAAAAGATTTAGGATTACTTTGATGTACGTATATTTATGCGAAATCGCGGGCGGTTGCTTGTCTATACTTCTATACTAATACTAATAATATAAATAATTATTATAATGAGGAAAGGTTTGATTTTTTATTTGTTTGTTTGTATTGAATAGGCTCCGAAACTAATGGACCGATTTGAAAAACTATTTCACTGTTGGGAAGCTACTATCCCCGGTGAACATAGGCTATATTATATTTTCAAAGAAGTTAGGGATCCGTACTAAAACCGTGCAAAGCCGGGAAGGTCTGCAGTACAAGATAAAACGAAAGAAAAAGAAACACCCTTATTAATTAAAAATCTCTCACCACATTTAAAATTCATAAAGCATCACAAGATTTTTGTTCAATTTATTTTGCAAATACACCGACTTAATTATTAAACAGGGCTTAATGGAATCTATTTAATTACCGGTATGGATAAAATAAGTAATTAATTGTACATTTTTATGATCCATTAGCAGAAGTAGTACGCCTTTTGATGTTATTTTTTAGGTTCCTTATTTAATTAAAGATTTGGAGTGTCTTATTTTCGCGATATTTACCTTAGCAGCATTTTTTTATTCTTCGCCTTACAATTTCCCATATCAATATTATCAACCTACCTATTCTTTCTAAACCTAAAAGTAGGGTATGTTTATACATATATCTCCTGTAGGGTTCCCGTTATTCTTTCATTGTTAGTAGATGAGTATTCATGAGTCATGGGTCATGGGTCACTTAATCAATAGTCACTTAATGTCATGATAAATACCCGTTGTATTAGTGCTTATTATTATGTGTTCAGATCGTGTACGTTTCAAAAAAATTGTTATTGTCATGTCATGAGTCAAAGATTCATGGCTTTTCTAATTCATTGACTCATGAATACCTGTCCCTGCGCATTGTTAGTAGGACGCTTAAGCAATAGGTCATGTCATGAGTCAAAAATTCATAAATACCTGTCCCTGCGCCTGCGCATTGTTAGGGTCTCCTGACTCCTTGCCCCAGGAGCACTTGACCGGCTGTCCGTTCACATCCGTATTGTGAACAGCGACGATAGCGTGTGTGGCACTCTCCTTTGTAGAGAATCTGCAATAATATAATAATTTGTTAAGCTGCGCCCCGCGGCTTCTCCCGCGTGAAAATATATGTGTCAAATAATTTATAAATCATCCTCTTGAATCACTCTATCTTTTTATAAAAGAACCCGCATCTCAATCCGTTGCATAGTTTTAAAGATACGAAGCGACTTTGTTTATACGATGTAGAGATAGTGATGAAGGGTGGTGAGTCATTACGTGTTAATAAGTCAATACGCCACGAGTCTTATGACTCCTGGCTTCTACAAAATAAGTCTTATGACAATAAGGTTACTTTCTTAATGAGTCGTGCATGAGTCATGGGTCAGCAAGTCACATGACGAAAGCGTATCCTTTGTCCTTGAAGACGCGGATCTCCAGTATGGTGCCCAAGGGTTGAAAGGTCTTCTGCATCAGCTCTTCTTTGAGGCCAGCAGTCAGACCGCCCTAGTACTAGATAGTAATGAGTAAGTGAGTCTAGTGTCGATGGGTCACTTAAGCAATAGGTCAAAGATTCTCTTCTAGTTACAATTCAATGATTCATCATTAGTCAATGATCCATAAGTCAATAAAAATGCACAATCAGACTTGAGTCAAAGAACCACGGATCACTTTCTTAATAAGTCATGCATGAGTCATGGGTCAGCAAGTCACCTGACGAAAGCGTATCCCTTGTCCTTGAAGACGCGTATCTCCTGTATGGTACCGAAGGGTTGAAAGGTCTTCTGCATCAGCTCCTCCGTAAGACCAGCAGTCAGACCGCCGCAGTATACAGTGCAGTTGGTACACGAGCTCTGGTTGTAGACTTCATCGAACGTAAGCGGCTTCGCGTTCACTGGAATTAAAGAGAAAATAAATACAATGTCAAAGTCAAAATCATTTATTCTTTAGGCTTACAAAATAAGCACTTAGACAAGTCATACTTTATACATTAAATTATTATCAAAATGTAACTACACTACAATGTTACTGCTACCCTGTTTACTACAGTCTTGATTATTGGTAATTCCTTTTGTAATTCGACCTCCCGCGACTCAGGCTCTGAACCTAGTGCCCCGCACTAGGTTCAGAGCCTGAGTCGCGGTCCACCACCAGAAAACAGTAAGCATTTTTTGTATTTTGGTAAATAAATGAATTTTGTATTTTTCATGTGTTTTTTTCCTGAAAGTCATATCTGATAAATATGACTGTTCAATACGACACCACAGGGTGAAATTACTTATACTGAAGATTTAGTTATTTTGGTTTTATTTTCTTTGCTGATATTATGGTCATTTTTTTGTAATTTTCTGTTTTCTATGGACCTTTGTCTGGAAATAAAGAATTTGAATTTATAGGAGAATGGAACGAGCGTGACCAATGCTGGTGTCTACAATTTGTTAACAGAGAACATAATCTTTTACTAAGTTATTCACCGTCTAAACTTATTTTAACTCTTTAGCATAAATTACTATCATTGTTATATTAAAAGGTAAATCTATGTATATCTATACTAATATTATAAAGAGGAAAGGTTATATTTTTTGTTTGTTTGTAATGAGGCTCCGAAACTACTGGATCAATTTTCACCGTTGGTAAGCTACACTATCCCCGGTGAACATAGGCTATATTATATTTTCAAAAAAGTTAGGGATCCGTACTAAAACCGTGCGATGCCGGGAAGGTCCGCTAGTAAATTATATAAGGATACTAAAAAAAATATCACTTTAAAATTCTATGCAGCTGTTATAAAACATCCTTGGTAGAAGTTAGCATCAAAACAAACCTCCCTAAGAAGAGTCATAGCTATGAACCTGCTTTGCTTAACCTACTTGGTGAAATTAAAAAGGAACATGACAAATGTCAAACTTGTGTTTGATTTTAATATTTCATTTGTAAACAAAGTTTTGAATCGCAATTCCTTATCGATATTTGATCATTTACACGTAATTTTTACATAATCTGATCGCTATATTGTTAAAAAATGTCTTTACCATGGCATATCCCACTCGAAGCATTACCATGTTTCAAAGAAAAGCCAACTGCGCCACAACCAAGTCTTCTAAAACACTACAGCCACCTGGACATCCACGGCATACCCTGCGAAGAGCTTCAAACAGGTTTGATGTGTGAAATAGGCATGGGTAATAGAGAACCAGCGAACATACAAAGACTTATAGCATCCGGTCTTACTGTAGCTAGATTAAACTTGAGAGATTTGGAGCCAGACGCTTGTGCTCAACTTGTCCAGAGTGTCAGACAAGCGGTTTACAACTACAGCGCCGAATTGGAGTACGTTTACCCACTAGCTTTGATCGTAGATGTCCGAGGTCCAGATATAGTTACGGGAGATTTGAAAGCTGGACCCAAATCGACCGTAGAACTGGTCCAAAACAACACCATTAGACTTACTACAGATATAAGTTGGAGGGCATGTGGGACAGCTGATTGTTTATATGTTGGATACGATAATCTAACAGACCTCCGGCAAGGAGATGCTATTTTTATAGACAGCCTGTCTCCTGGAAAGATTCGATTACAAGCTGTTGAAGCCGGAGACGACTCTCTAGACTGCAGGATAACTGCAGGAGGTACAATCGGCTCGAAAATGAGTATGCGAATCGCGAAAATACCTAAAGAAATTGCTGCTACCGGAAAGGGTGATTCTAACCAATCTTTATCATCCAGTGAAGACTCGAAATCGTTTGAAGATATGGGGGAGCAAATAGCTTGGGCCGTTGGTGCTGATATTGACGCAGTGTTGCTACCAGAATCTCAAACCGTTCAAGACGTGAGACACGTGAGAGAAATACTGGGAGACAAAGGGAAGCATATGCTCATATTCAGCTGCATAGATACCATCTTAGCTGTCGATAATATAGACGAAATCATCGCAGAATCCGATGGCATTTACCTAGATAGATGCGTTTTGGCTACAGACTTGCCGGTGGAAAAGATTTTCATAGCTCAAAAGGCTCTCCTAGCAAAATGCCAGGAGGCTGGCAAACCTTGTCTCTGCAAAGCTGTTATCAATGAACAAATACCTACATTATGCGTCACGGATATAGCTAACCTCATTATCGACGGATGTGATGTAATAGCTTTAGAGCTACACTACGATTCCCCACTTAAAAAATACGCACAACCATATGACGCTTTAAAAATGGCGGAACATTGCATCGCAGCAGCCGCAGTCATTTGCCGTCAAGCTGAACGAATCATCTGGCAACCAAGAATCTATGGCAACATCAGCATAACAGGAGTTCCTCTCGATGATCCGATCAAAGCTTTATGCGTCAGTGCGGTTGAGCTTTCTATGCGAGCTAATGCTGTATGCATAATTTGCCTGACTAGTTCAGGGCGGACGGCGAAGATTCTATCGTATATAAAGCCGTTTTGTCCTATAGTAGCAGTCACTAGAGCCTGTCATACAGCTAGACAGTTGCGATTCTGGCGTGGTTGCCGTGCGATGCACTATTTTGAGATTGGAAAAAGCAATTGGGCAGCGGAAACTGATGCACGGGTTCACGCTGGTTTAGATTATTGTAAGGCGAAGAGGCTGGTGAAAGCTGGTGACCCTTATGTGGTGCTCTCTGGTTCTAGGCGTGGTTCAGGGTATTGCGATAATGTTCGGTTGCTCTACGCAAGTGCTCGGGAAGCAGTGCCTGTTACATAAATGCTGTTTATTTGTATTATTATGTTTATTATTTCTATTATAGCAAAATATTTTCTTACTATATTGACTTTTCCTCTCAGTTCCTTTAACTGAAGCGAAATAAATGTAATTATAAGTATTGATACAAGGGGTATTTATCGCGTTTATTCACCTATTTTCCCGACGTTTCAACAGGTTTACACTCTGTTGTGGTATAAATAAATATAATAAATAATGCTGGACAATTCACACAGCATCATCTAGTCCCAAAGTAAGCAGAGCTTGTGTTATGGGTACTAGATGACTGATATACATAATACAATATATTACATAGATAGATATTTTTTATTATACATAGAAAACGACCAGAACACCCGGAACAAATATCTGCAGATCGTACACACAATTGTTCCGAGGCGGGAATCGAACCCGCAACCTCCTGCGTCGCAGGCGGGCCTTCGCCCACCGCGCCACATCGGTCGTCAAGATACTTGACAAAAGATGCTTATTAAACTTTTTGTCCACCTAACTAGAAGCTTTTTTTTACAAGCTGCACCCCGCGGTTTCACCCGCGTGTTGATAGATATTTTGGATAATATACAATATATCTTTATAAATTGTAGCCTATCTGTTATTCTGATGAGCTATATTATTGTAAAGTTTCATTAAAATCCATTCAATAGTTTTTACGTGAAAGAGTAACAAACATCCATCCATACTTACAAACTTTCGCGTTTATAATATTAGTAGGATTAAGAAGGTTGTATGCGACACCTAACTAGAAGCTAGTAGAGCTGCTCCATTCATTCCCTAGTTCTATTTCATACACCAACTCTATAGCCTTCTTTTTCCATTTAAAATTTCCGTTTATATGAAAAGCTATTCGATTCGGAAGCTTCTTTTCCTTCGCCGGAAGGTATTACCGCTGAATCGGATATTACTGTTCAGCGGGAAGTGCATAGAGCTGAGTATACCTACTTGTATTTGAGAATTTAATAATAAACTACTGGCTGCGCCCCGCGGCTTCGCCTGCGTGGATTTTTTTTATATTTTCTCACCGTTTAAACCTACCCTGGACTACGACAAACATTTCAAAACAAAAATCAGCTAAATCGGCCCAGCTGTTCGGTTTGAGCGAGTTTTAGCGAGACTAACGAACAGCAATAGATTTTTATATACATATAAGATTCACCTTTAACAGAAACCAGAATAATTATGATGTAATTTTTGAATATTATAATTAAGTTATAATTTTTTTTTTGACAATTCACACAGCATTATCTAGCCTCATGGTAAGCAGAGTTTGTGTTATGGATACTAGATAACTGATATACATAATACAATACATTACATAGATAGATATTTTTTTTATTATACATATAAAACGACCAGAACACCCGGAACAAATATCTGCAGATCGTACACACAATTGTTCCGAGGCGGGAATCGAACCCGCAACCTCCTGCGTCGCAGGCGGACGGTCGGGAGGTTCCGAGGTGGGATCATTGTTATTTATACATACTTACATAATACACATGTTATACATAATTTGGCGTTTTAAAAAAACTATAA
Source organism: Eupithecia abbreviata (assembly GCA_943735965.1). Taxonomy (NCBI): domain Eukaryota; kingdom Metazoa; phylum Arthropoda; class Insecta; order Lepidoptera; family Geometridae; genus Eupithecia; species Eupithecia abbreviata. The sequence continues at coordinate 4,106,441 of OX031004.1, read as the reverse complement.
ACCGACTTCAAATTCCTAAAAAACGAAAATGGGTTCGGCGTGATATTGAGTTATTCGTCAAGTTTGGGCGTATAGAGGTAACAAACATCCAAATCTTCGGATTTAGGTATATATATAAAGTGTGAAGTGCGATAATTACAAGAAGCTATCGAATTCGGTTGGAGTGATATCGAGTTATTTATCCAGTTTTGGCGTAAAGAGGTAATAAACATTTTGGATGTTTGTTCTTTACGCCAAAACTTCTTTGGATTTAGGTATATATAAAGTGTGATAATTACAATAAGCTATCGAAGTCGGTTGGAGTGATATCGAGTTATTAGTCCAGTTTTGGCGTATAGAGGTAACAAACATCCAAATCGTCGGATTTAGGTATATATAAAGTGTGATAATTACAATAAGCTATCGAAGTCGGTTGGAGTGATATCGAGTGATTAGTCCAGGTTTGGCGTATAGAGGTAACAAACATCTAAATCTTCGGTTTTAGGTATATATAAAGTGTGATAATTACAATAAGCTATCGAAGTCGGTTGGAGTGATATCGAGTTATTAGTCCAGTTTTGGCGTATAGAGGTAACAAACATACAAATCGTCGGATTTAGGTATATATAAAGTGTGATAATTACAATAAGCTATCGAAGTCGGTTGGAGTGATATCGAGTTATTAGTCCAGGTTTGGCGTAGAGGTAACAAACATCCAAATCTTCGGATTTAGGTATATATTTATACTTTAGTATGATAATTACAATAAGTTATCGAAGTCGGTTGGAGTGATATCGAGTTATTAGTCCAGTTTTGGCGTAGAGGTAACAAATATCTAAACTTTCGGATTTATATAATAAAGTGTGAAATTTAATAATTAAAATAACCTAGAACGAAATAATGTCAACGCAAGGATACATTAGCATAGCAAGGGCAAGCCCCCGAGGGAGGTGTCATCATCTCTTTACTTCCCTAGCCTCCCCTAAATTATACCTGACAAGGACACAATTACATTAAGTACAGTCGACGAGCTAAATTTATCAACCAGGTTTTTTGCTTAGTCTTTCGAACTTCATTTATCTATGTAATGTACAATACAATCCAATACAATACAAAAATATATATATCTTTCTATCTATCATCTTTACGATTATTACTTTTATTTTGATATTTTAGTTCATATTCTAGACATAATAAATAATAAATAAATAATGCTGGACAATCCACACAGCATTATCTAATCCCATGGTAAGCAGAGCTTGTGTTATGGGTACTGATATACATAATACAATACATTACATAGATAGATATTTTTTATTATACATAGAAAAAGACCAGAACACCCGAAACAAATATCTGCAGCTCGTGCACACAATTGTTCCGAGGCGGGAATCGAACCCGCAACCTAATGCGTCGCAGGCGGACCTTCGCCCACCGCGCCACATCGGTCGTCAAAATATAAGGCTGCATTATTTTATGACAAAAGGTAACTACTCTATTGCATTGGGTGTGCCCGTTAGGATATATGTTGATTGTATTTATAAATAAATAAATAATATATAAAACTTTCATGGTGCGCGTCGATTTTAAAAAAGACTGGTATATTACCAAACCTTCAAACCCCTTTACAATGAGCAGCAGTTTTCGAAGTTGACTGTACCTACCTATATCAACTCAAAAGTTATTATCTCTTGTTATCCATGGCGTTGGGGAGTTGAAGAAAAACAACGGGAATTAGTATAGGTAACTAAGGTAAAGGCTTAAGGGTCCGGCGACCCTCGCTAGCAAAAATCGCTCCGAATATCGCTGTCCCTGTCTAACCCTTGCGCCGCGCCCCATGCGTGCGCGATAGCAATATTAGCCGTTCAAAATTTGGTTTGTTCCGTAATTCCAAAAATTATGACTGAAAACTTTTTGTATTCTTCACAAAGTTTAAATTTTTATTCTGTAACTAGACAATATAAGCTATGTTCCTTAATAAATAAAACGTAAGATATTGATGTTTGAATACGAAACAAATAGCAAGAAAACTTGTCCATTTTCGCATAAAAATGTGCAAAATGCGATTGACTTTCATTTAATTTTAGGTAAGTATTTAAAAAAAAAAAAAAAAAACTATTTAGGAACCTAGATAAATTCAATTCAAATACAAATAATACAATATTATAGTGGAAATATGCTTGAATTGGAAATCATTTTGGTATTACTTTTGTATGAAGAATTCGTCCCTCCGGAGGCCCCTTAACTATAAGGTAGCTTGTACCGCGGCGAGACAATATCATCATCATCAGCCTATGTTAGTCTACTGCAGGACATAGGCCTCCCCCAATGAGCGCCATAGCGCCCTTTCTTCAGCTTTACGCATCCAGCATCTGCTTGCATTTCGCAGGTCGCCATCCCACTTGGTCGGAGGGCGTCCTACACTACGTTTGAACCGTGGTTTCCACTCAAGAATACGTTTACCCCAGCAGCGGTTGTCGGTTCTTCGCGAGATATGGCCTGCCCACTGCCACTTCAGCTTGCTAATTCTTACAGCTATGTCGATAACTTTGGTTCTCTGTCGGGTGTATTCGTTACGAATCCTATCCTTCAGAGAAGCTCTAAAGGCTGATGATGATGATGATTTGTGTAACTTACATTCGTTCTTCGGCGCTGGCGGTTTTCTAGTCGCCCAGTTGGTGCGAATCGATCGGGAGCCCAGCCATTGTCCGTTCATGGACGTTATAGCTGACTCCGCCTCCTGTAACAAAAGTAACAAATAAATAAATAATGAGTTCAGTTCAGTTCTTTATTAATTTCTTATGTGTCAAACATAGTTAATACATAGGTAACAAAAAATATGTACTACCTACAGTTTCTAATAAGTAATTTTACCAATTATGATTCAAATAATAAATTATTTTGTTATATCGTTGTTATTAGTGTTTTAATTTGTGATTTGTGTGTTGAATTGTTATTATTAGTGATTTGTGTTGTGTGCTACACTCAGCACCCTGGCGCCGCTGAAAACCAGCGCTGCACTGGCTTACGTCAATGTAGCATTTATTGCTGAGACGGTAGCCTTTCTGTGTTCTCGTATTTTAATTATTTTATTCTTTCCTAATTTGTTATCTTTATTTACCATGATCTCGGGCCATAAAGTGACCCGGTCCTTTGGAAGGCTTGCGTGGGGCCGAAGCCAACAGCACAGAGGCCCTTTGAGAAGTTAATCTAAAGGCGATGGCTACTCATAGCGGCCCCCTGATTATGTAACTGCGACCGGTTTGCGACAGGCGAAAATTAAGCAATCAGTGCTGTCAAAAGCCAATTTTGTATTAGATGACACCAGGTACTACGTCACCCACACTAGGTTTCCCTCTGCCGGACAATCGGTGAACTAAAAATTGCTTGCTAAAATTTCGGTCGCGGTCGCGTCGCTGTTGCTGTTGCTTTTACATAATCAGCCTGCCGGTATCATCTTCGGGTGCACAATATGATACACCCAAAGATGGTATCCGCCATGTGTAGAGACTATTGCAAATAAATATGAAAGAAATAAAACCAGGCTATTGTGATGGATGGATGGACTGGGTAATGGGCTATAGGGGAGATTGCGGACATCTGCCATAAACAAGTCAATCATAATGTTATTATGATTGACTATCTTTATTATTATTACTTCTTAAGTTGTATTATTTTATATGAAACACAAATAAATATTTTCTATTTCTATTTCTAAATAATAAAAAAATATAAATATATTTTTTCTGATGATGATGATTGATTCAAATCAAAGTTATAAATATTATAAGTGTTAAACTTATAACTGAATAATTTAAGGAAACTTTTGCTGAAGGGGTGTTTTTATACTATTGACGAATTTATCAGACGAAAGTAGTTATTATTGTGTATGCTTTTGATTCACTAACCTATTTTTATTTATTTTATTTAGATTAAGGATTTGTAGCTATAAGTATTAATTCATACACAATATAAATTGTTTCTGAATAAATGAACTGAACCTAACTGAATTGAACTGTGGATCAACGACATTGGCGTCATCTAATTTGTCATTTAGGAACTCTTCTAAACTGTGATACCTGTGGCCCTTTCCACTAGGATTCCATTCTCTTTAGTTTGTTAATACCTATTGCGGTTGACGCGGCGCTAGAGTCCGGTGGGTTATTGTATATTCTCCCCCCTATATAATGGATTTTGTTTTTGGTAGAGTGAACTTTCTTCACAGAGCATCTTCTGGTTTTAAATTAAGCAAAAACTTTGTGATACGGCCGCACTATCGCAATAAAGTAAAGATTTCAACACATCTGCCAATTAAGGCAAAAATCTTTAAACCCCTTTACAATAAACAGTAGTTTTCGACGGTTTTGACTGTACCTATATATACCAACACACGTTGAAATGGTCAAGAAAGCATTAATGTTCGATTCAAAACGCAATTCCAAGATTTCCACGCAAACCTAGTTAGCAAATAAGGTTGCAATCGTACAAGTAGCTTCAGCGCTACGGGAACATATGAATGGCTACATACATACATAAATAGGTTGCCAAAAGGGTATCGACCCTCCTCCGTTGATCATCATCATCATCATCAGCCTTTGATAGTTCACTGCTGGACATAGGCCTCCCCCAATGAGCGTTATAGCGTACTGTCTTCAGCTTGAAGCAACCAGCATCTAACTGCAGTCTTTCGCAAGTCGTCGCACGTTTACTGAGTCGTGGTCTCCACTCAAGAACACGTTTGCCACAACAATCAAATCGGCTACATACATACATAAATAGTTTGCCACAAGGGTATCAACCCTCCTCCGTTAGAAGTCGGGTCAAAATACAACGAATTCCTCAAATTCACTCGAAATTCGATCAAGTTGGTGTGGAACTATCCGATAGTTGTCATACTATGAAATTAAGTTCCTCTGTCCGGTAGGGGCGCTACAAGGCGAGAGATGATGAGATGGAAGATGGAAGATCTAATAAATCTAAAGTCATTTAAAACGGGATGTTTACCATGATTTGATTTTTGAGTTATCGAAGAAGTGATGTACCAACCGCGTCGCGTTCTGATACCGTCAGTGTTGTGTGTCGTGATCGAGCTGCGTTCGATAATAATGAAACCGGTGGTAGTGGCAATGTTCGTAGCAAAAGACAAAAAATGAGGGTAGATCGGTATGTCTGCCCATAAAAACTTACTCGCAGTCGCAGTGCCTTCAGTTATTCCGTGATCATGGCGCATGAAACTGTGCCGAAATATTGGATAATACAAAAATCAAATCATGGTAAATATCCCGTTTTAAATGACTTTAGTGTTAATAACCATGATGTGTTTTAAAAGTTCTAATAAATCGAATACAATTAAAAACGCGAAAGTTAGTTTAGTTAAGTTGTTACTCTTTCACGCAAAAACTACTGAATGGATTTTAATGAAAATTCACTATAATATAGCTTACATATCAGAAAACACATATGCTAAAATTCATAAAAATTTATTGTATATCATCCAAGATATCTATCACCACGCGGGTGAAACCGTGGGGCGCAGCTAGTCAAATAATAAATGACTTTAAATCTATTTATTTAATTTTAAAGATGGCATGTCTGTCTGCTTCTTCTTTGCACAATTCCCCTATGGTGTTTCCTATGACCAAAGTTAGTTTGTGATAAATGGTAAAATTGTAATATTACATATAAATAATTTAAAGAACTTAACGACAATAAGTGTTACATATGTATTTTAGATACGAGGAAATAATTAAACATAGAAAATTAAAACCTTCATATTTTTCGTAAACTGTGCAAACCTATATGTAACTATATGCGACCATATCCCACGAGGAATCGACAACGGCCGCGCTGGGGTAAACATGTTTTTAGTAGGGACCACGGTTAGCCACGGGGTAGGTCAGCGTATTATAGGACACCCTCCGGCCAGGTGGGATGACGCCTTGCGAAAGACTGCAGGCAGATGCTGGATGCGTTAAGCTGAACACAGGGCGCTATGGCGCTGATTGGAGGAGGCCTATGTCCAGCAGTGGACAGTTACCGCTAGTTAGTTACATAGGCTGATGATGATAATGCAAAACTGGTACTGAATTCGAAATGAAAACTAGTATAATTATTTATTTGTACTTTTTGCACGAAAATGATAACACAAAACTTATTCTAGAAAATTAATACAAAGGCGAACTTAACCCTAAAAAGAGTTCTCTCCCAGCAAACCTTATTGGGAGAGAAAAGGAATAAATAAATGAACTGAACTGAACTGAACAGACAAAGTAAAGAGAGAAGTGGGTAAATATGCATAAATGAAATAAAAAAATTATCCATTGGAATTATCCACAATTAATCAACCAGTAAACCCCGTTTAATAAGTAAAAGTTATTCCTAACGTAATACCACTTTCATAAATTCACATAATTATTTCCATCCAAAGGTTGCCTGGAAGAGATCGCTTCTAAGCGATAAGGCCGCCTATCGTTATTGTATCATTTGATGTCTTTCATAATAATCTGTAACTGGTGTACAATAAAGTATTTTTATTGTATTGTATTGTGTGGTATTGTAGTACATTGTATTTTATTGTATTGTATTGTATTATATTACATTGTATTTTATTGTATTTTATTGTATTACATTGTATTGTACTGTATTCTATAGAATTTTATTGTATTGTACTTTTGCGAACTAACATAGATAATTTTTATTTTAACATAGCGTAGATATAGATCGAATTCTAACCTTTATATATATTAGTAGATAAGGTTTATATTCCCTTGTATGCAAGTCAGGGATACTGCCATTACCGACACCTGCCCTAGTTTTAATTAATATCAATATATAAACAATGTTACCCGCAGTGGCTGTCTGTTTGTCAACGCGAAAAATAAGCAAACTAATTTACTTTTTAAATTTTAATCTATGTTTGTTTATTATATTACTAGCTGTGCCGCGCGGCTTCGCCCGCGTTCAAATCCATGTGTCAAATGGTTTATAAACATACCTATTAAATGAGAGGCATACACCGCCGAAGGCGGTCCATATCAGGACATGACACAAAAATATCTGACATAATTAATTCTAAATTCAATTCAATTCTAATATTATAATGTACCTACACAACTATTAACTCTTTATTTTACTATTATTATTATTGTTTTAAAATTGTACATACTAATAACTATTGGGATATGGAATAAAGCTGTTTTTATTTTTATTTTATTTTATTTATTAAATGAGTCCTATCTATTTAAAAAAAAACGCATCAAATCCGTTGCGTAATTTTAAAGATCTAAGCATACATAGACGACCGATGTGGCGCGCTGGGCGAAGGTCCGCCTGCGACGCAGGAGGTTGCGGGATCGATTTCCGCCTCGGAACAAATGTGTGTACGATCTGCAGATATTTGTTCCGGGTGTTCTGGTCGTTTTCTATGTATGATAAAAAATATCTATCTATGTAATATATAGTATTATGTATATCAGTTATCTAGTACCTATAACACAAGCTCTGCTTACATTGCGACTAGATAATGCTGTGTGAATTGTCCAGCTTTATTTATTTATATTTATTATGATAAGGAAAATAAAATATAATCATTACTAAAATGACTAGACAAGTAGGTACTACTTACCTTAGTACCTACATATTTATATTTTACTAAAAACTACCTCGGTCTGCCTTCCTCTCGTTGTTCGCGCCCAATAGGGTTCACATTCTGATACTAATCTATACATAAGAACCTACTAATTAAGCCAATGTGGTGACAACAATAAATATATTGAGTATTAATATGCCAAATAAAAGTTAAGTTGCTCAATTTAAATACTTACCTACATAAAAGACCATACAGTCGAACATATATGTATACATACATATCCTCCTTTCTAAGTCAGTTCAAATATCAAGGTATGCTCTACCCGTACGAAGTCGGGGCGAATAACTAGTATCTTGGGCTACCACCATAGAGTCCTTGGGTTCATTAAAAAAAAAAGGAAAAAAAAAAAAAAAAAACATTAAGAAAGGTAAAAAAATAAGATATTCCCACAAAACCCAAGGACCGAGGGGTCGTCACCCCTCGAGTTGACGCCGGGGTAATGAGGCCAAGCCTGGAGGCCCCTCTGTGCCCCCACCAGGGCCGGAAAGAAATGTATTGATGAACTACATAAAAGACCATACAGCCGAACATATATGTATACATACATATGCTCCTTTCTAAGTCAGTTCAACTATCAAGGTATTACTGCTCTACCCGTACGAAGTCGGGGCGAATAACTAGTATCTTGGGCTACCACCATAGAGTCCTTGGGTTCATTAAAAAAAAAAGGAAAAAAAAAAAGGAAAAAAAGTAAAGAAAAACAAAAAAAAATAAACAATCCAAATGCAGCAAAAAAAAAAAAAAACATTGAGAAAGGGAAAAAAAAAGATATTCCCACAAAACCCAAGGACCGAGGGGTCGTCACCCCTCGAGTTGACGCCGGGGTAATGAGGCCAAGCCTGGAGGCCCCTCTCTGTGCCCCCACCAGGGCCGGAAAGAAATTTATTGATGAACTACATAAAAGACCATACAGCCGAACATATATACATACATATGCTCCTTTCTAAGTCATTTAAAATATCAAGGTATTACTGCTCTACCCGTACGAAGTCGGGGCGAATAACTAGTATCTAGATTTAATAACACTAAGTGCTAATCGCTAACGGGCTGAATATTAAATGTGGGACACACCATTTGTTAGAAATCAATAGGGAAAAGCTATCTATTGTAAATAATATAGTTTCCTGAACCATTGTGAAATTGGAACTGACGTTTCGTCGTCATTTTTAACCCCTGGACTAACAAACTTGTTATTTGCCTTGTAGAATAACACTTATGGTCTTTTTAACTTGTTTGAGATCAAAAGAGAACGATTCTATCTACACCTGTATTCCAAGCTGTTATCGTCCCAAACCTCAGACGGATTCACACAATTTTATAATTGAATTATTCCTATTCGTTTGGCCAATCTGACAAAACATTACAACATACTTATAATGTATATAACACGATCATATATATTATATTTAATTACTGTTGCATAAGAACACACCTAAACAACAAAGTTCGTCCGAATTATTTTATTTATTTTGATGAACTTGTTTCCGAAAGCAAAGGGCACAGTGTTGAGACATTAATATTCTGCCTGTAATATCACAATACATCTATGAAAATTTAATGTATACCGAAAAAGTGTGATGTTCATAATAGAAATACAAGAACAAGAAATGAAATTCAATGTTGTGCCCAGCTCCAAATAAATATTGTCATGTTTCTTATATCACATTTTATTTAGATTTAGATAAGCAAATTAAACTACTGAAAGTACTAGACATAAGTGATATATGTGGCTCTAGACAGACGGACCGCATTTCAACTGCAATCCAACTGCAAATTAATTGCAAACCATGGTTCCGTATTGTATTATTAGTCTAATTTGTCTCTTGTACACTTCCTCTATCTATTCCATCGCCACTACTGTAAACCTAAGGTTTGCTGGAAGAAAACTCTAACTCAGGGTTAAGCTCGCCTATGTACATATCTTTTTAATTAAGTTATTTTTAAGTATGTGTACTGTAAAGAATTAAAGAATGGTTTCCAGTTCTATTGCAGTCGTGTCAACTGCATTCAAACTGCAAATGAACTGCAAATTTGCGGTTGGATTGCAGTTGAAATGCGGTCCGTCTGTCTAGAGCCTAAGAGGGTGGTAGTTTGACGTGTGTTGATCAAGGTCTCCGGCCAGGTGTGATGACGACCTGCGAAAGACTGCAGGTAGATGCTGGATGCGGCAAGCTAAAGACTGGGCGCTATGGCGCTCATTAGGGGAGGCCTATGTCCAGCAGTCGACTATCATAGTGATGATGATGATGATGCATTGTCTAAGCTACGCACAGTTTGGAAATAACATCCCAAATACAACCTGCATTCTTCCGAGAACGCGTAGACCGAGACTCAGGCTTACTTCTCAGTCTTAATTCCAAAGGTACATTATACCTAATAGTCTTAGATCTAAGGTATGATGTCATTGGTCATTTAAAATCAAATCAAATTGTTTATTTGTTGTTAAAAATGATTCTACAATAAGAAAAATCGTTACTACATAAAGGATGCTGATGCGGCTGCCTCGCTTTTGCCGCGCGTCTGGTATGTTCGCGGAGGCGCGCACGGACGGCTTTCATGCGATTATTCGCTAAAAAGTCGCTTCCCTACTTCAGCGTGCGCGAGCCAGTAGCAACGGCATCCTGAAAATGATTGTTTCACGTCTGGACTGTCCCATCCGATACAAATGGATGAAGATATTGATGGGGTCGATATCCTTATAAATGTCCATTAGGTTAGTAAGTTTTCATTTTGTGTTTTATTATTATTATTTTTTAATTTTCCTAAGTTATATTATTCTATTTTAATTAAATTTTATTTGATTTTATGTGTGATTTATTTTGTGACTTTTTTTTTTAAATTTTGTATGTTTTTATTTTTGAGTTTGTATATGGATTGTGAATCTGACAATAAATGAGTTTATAATAATAATAAAGAAAATACGACATACAATGAAAATATAACATTATTAAACTTAGTTTTAACTACAAAATGGTCCCAACTCAGCATATGCAGGTGTTAGTAAAAACACCTGCGCTGGTTTTCTGCTGGGGCCTGTGGGACCGAGGAGAAACAAATTAAAATATATAAAAAGCGAAGTGTTACAGATACTTACAAAATAAATAAAAAAAATAAGTAAAGAAGAATTTTTGACCATCTAAAAGCTATAAAAAATCATATATGAACTAAAAATGTATGACAAATTATAAAATAACTGAATTTGTCTACATTATGTTAAATAGCACTCGTATGTTGTCTGAGAGGTTCCTGCTCCTTTTGCCAGTTAAGCAAAAATTTCTTTAGCATGAAAAGTTAAAGAAATTTTTGTTCGGTGGGATTTACACGCATTAGGTAAAGTCTATGCATAAGAAACGATCTCGTGGCGAAACGGTGAGCTAACATATTAACGCAACAAAAGTAGTACATTGGCACACGCGCATCCTCTATTCGCGTGCTATTCTTTTTTGTCTGTTTTGAGCTTCTCTCTTCCTAGCCCGTGATGTGACTGAGATAAAGGTTCAAACTGAAAACCAGCGTTGTTCCGCGCCACGCGTGGTTCAGCACATAGCTGAGTTTGACCCTTTTTGGCCAGCAGGCTAGCACGGTAGCCACGTATTATTATAATTTTTGTTTTTCTGTAGGCTTTTAATTTATGTTTGTTTATACTGTGTACTGTGTTTTTTATGTGTGTTTATTGCTTTAATTGTGTAGCCTGTTTTTTTGGCCAAATAAAACAATTCTTATTCCTCCATTCCTAGGAGACTTCTCTTTTTAATCAGACTCTAAATAAGACTTTTTTTAGACAATGGCTCATTATAACGGTGCCATAAAGCATAGAAAAGTAAGAAATATAATAAAAAACTTACGGATTTCTTGAGGAAGGAGACGAACCCGTACCCTTTGGATTTGAGAGTCTGCGGGTCCCTCACTACGCGGCAGTCGCTGTAACAAACAAATATATAAATAAATAAATAATGCTGGACAATTCACACAGCATTATCTAACCCCATGGTAAGCAGAGCTTGTGTTATGGGTACTAAATAACTAATATACATAATACAATACATTAAATAGATAGATATTTTTGATTATACATAGTAAACGACCAGAACACCCGATACAAATATCTGCAGATCGTACACACATTTGTTCCGAGGCGGGAATCGAACCCGCAATCTCCTGCGTCGCAGGCGGACCTTCGCCCACCGCGCCACATCGGTCGTCTATGTATATGAATAATAATTTTAGTAAAGAGTTACAAAAAAAAAAGAAAACACAAAAATACAGAACAACATAAATCGTAGGCACTTTAATATGCGAGTAGTAGAGTCCCAAGAGTAAGAAAAACTGGTCTTTCCCCGCTCTTACTCAAAGAGCAAACGGGACCTATATTTACACTCTATATATAACCCTCCAGCTCACAAAAAAATTAGGAGACAAAAATTTATGAAAAAAAATTATGAGACGAAAATTAATGAGACTGAGAATCATAGACAGAAATATATCTGGCAACACAACGCATAATCACTGTCTACCGAAGATAACAAAATGAATAAAAATCCAATAGAATTCAAGACATATTAACAGCATTTGTATTGCCTATGACTTGGCGAGATTTAACCAACCTACGAACACATTACAAGATCTGGAAGAGGCCTGTACCCGAAAGGGGTCCTAACCACCGAATTATCTACTAAAATTTCTATTACTAAATCAATAAAATACATACTATCTACACAATTATTCATATGCATAATAATACCAATGCATGTTTTTTTCATACATTTAATCTAATTACTTAATCTTAATAATTTGTTATAAAATATTTGATATAATTATTGTTACCTACATATCTACTGGTTATGGAATAAAAGGTTTTTTATTTTATTTTATTTTATACTAGCTGCTCCCCGCGGCTTCGCCCCCGTGGAAATCTATGTGTCAAATTGTTTAAATGATAAAAAGTATCCTATGTTAGACTCCTGGTTCTAAGCTACCTCTCCACCAATTTTCAGCTAAATCGGTCCAGCCGTTCTCGAGTTATAAGTGTTGTAACAAACACGACTTTCTTTTATATAAGTATATAGATATAGATATAGATTATGTACTTATCAGTCATATACATAGTACCTATATCACAAGCTCTGCTTAGCTTGAGCCTAGATGATGCTGTGTGGTTTGTCCAGCATTATTTATTATTATTATGAATGATACCGAGATGGCCTTTACCTCTATAAAAATATTCACTAGGGGAAAAAATGTTTAAGGAACGAACAGTTGGTTTTAAGTTCTTTTTTTTAAATTTATTATACATGTATGTATAATAATTTTTATATTATTTTGACCATTAAAAAAACCGTTTAAAGAAGTAACAGTCGGTTTTTAGGTAGAGTAGCTAGAGATCGAGGAAGATGGAAGGAGCTGGAGGAGGCTTTCGCCGCTGAAAGCGGTACTCATATATAAATAAATAATGCTGGACAATTCACACAGCATTATCTAGCCCCATGGTAAGCAGAGCTTGTGTTATGGGTACTAGATAACTGATATACATAACACAATACATTACATAGATAGATATTTTTATATACTTAGAAAACGACCAGAACACCCGAAACAAATATCTGCAGATCGTACACACATTTGTTAAGTTAAGTGTGAGAAATAAAAGCTGTTTTATTTTATTTATTTATTTATTATCTTTTGACTGTTATACAGATAGAGAAAGATATGTTGGAACTCCTTAGAACTTTCTGAGTGACTCATAAATTCGTCTATTAAAAAGGCGTTCTTTCAATTATTTTAATGCACCGACTTTTGGCTGGCAGTGCAGTTTCTAAGTAGCCCACTCTGTGCACGGTCGGAGTTATAGCGGGGGCATAGGCGGAGCGAGAGCGTTTTTAGCAACACACACACAAAATATTGATATCAAATCTATACTTTACTAATAATATTATACAGAGGAAATGTTTGAAACTACTGGACCGATTTGAAAAAATCTTTTTGGGAAGCTACACTATCCGCGGTGAACATAGGCTATATTATATTTTCGAAAAAGTTAGGTATCCGTACTAAAACCGTGCGAAGCCGGGAAGGTCCGCTAGTAAATAAATAATGCTGGACAATCCACACAGAAACATCTAGCCCTAAGCTAAGCAGAGCTTGTGTTATGGGTACTGCTGTTACTGACTGATATATATACATAATAAATACCTTATTAATAGCGCACTCAAACTGCGCACTCTCACTGCGGCACACACATGTTTACCTACAGTAAGTACTTTAGTAGCCATAATTGCTCGCTTTATTAATTGTTTTATTGTAATTTAGTTTAATATTGTATCTTTCTCTATGTTAATTGAATGTGTGTGTTATTAGTATCAAATAAACGTTTCATCTATCTATCTATAACTCAAACCTAAAGTATTTTGTAGCGTTCCGCACCCAAAGGGTAATACGGAACCCTGTTAATAAGACTCCGCTGTCCGTCCGTCACCAGGCCGTATCTCATGAACCGTGATAGATAGACAGTTGAAATTTTCACAGATGATTTATTTCTGTTGCCGCTATAACAATGAATACTAAAAAAATAATGAAATAAATATTTAGTTATATATTCACTTTAATTAAATTAAAATAAGCTATGCTCGGAGTTTCTCTGAAGGATAGGATAAAAAGGAATACATCCGACAGAGAACCAAAGTTATCGATATAAGAATCTCTAAGAATCTCTAAGAATTAGCAAGCTGAAGTTGCCGTGGGCCGGCCATATCTCGCGAAGAACCGACGGCCGCTGGGACAAACTTGTTCTCGAGTGGAGACCACGACTCGGTAAATGTAGTATAGGACACCCTCTGACCAGGTGGGATGACGACCTGCGAAAGACTGCAGGTAGATGCTGGATGCGGCAAGCTGAAGACGCTATGGCGCTCATTAGGGGCGGCCTATATCCAGCAATGAACTGCTATAGGCTGATGATGAAAATAAAATAAATATTTAAGTGGGGCGGTTCATGATTGTCATGTCTGTTGTATGGTGACGGACTGACAGCGGAGGCTTAGTAATAGGTCCCGTTTTATCCTTTAGATACGGAAACCTAAAAAAGATTCGGGATGATTTTGAAAAGTAGACCTGCAAAGTTTTGTAAGAATTCAGACAATTTCCCATGCAATCTTGGTCTTTTCGAGACTACTTTTGAATACAGTTAGTGTGTTTTCGTTAACACTTTGACTGCTGAAATCACACGGTATGTGTTTTCTACAAGTGACTAATATGCGTAAATCCACACTGGCGCAGCGGCTGAGAAAATACAGATCTGTGTGACTCAGCACAGCCGTAATATTTTTCGAACGAAACGCATGTGCAGCGCAACACAACCGCTGTGTAGAGCGGCAGCACTAATTTTTTAGGTTAAAAAAAAGACCGCAGTCGTCGAAAAAAAATCGCAGTCAAAGTGTTAATAGAATAAGCAAAGTCACTAACGACAGGAATTAGTGACTGATACATACGCTCAACCCAACTCGCAAAATTAATAATTAATTACTGTATCCCTATGCGGGCGAATTAATTTCCCTTTGAAGATAATATTAATAATTTAAATGGTAATTTCGATTTGTGCATCCGAATTATTATAATTGAAGAGGGATTTATAATACAAATTATCAGGGTGAGGTTGGTTATATACTGAATAAGCCTTAATTGGATTTAAGAACATATAGTCTACTACAATTTAGTGTTCCTTGGGAAAACTTTAGATATTTTAAACGGACCCTTGGCTACTTATACAAAATTACTTTGTTGATTTAATATTTTAAGTGAAAACTTCTTTATTCGCGTTGAGCACTTTTTGGGTGTACAAAAATCATGGAACTCGCGTCATCAATGCTATCTGTGTATATAGCTGTACTTTTTGGTGATCAAAAATCATGGAACTCGCGTCATCAATGCTAACTGTGTATATAGGTGTACTTTTTGGTGATCAAAAATCATGGAACTCGCGTCATCAATGCTATCTGTGTATATAGGTGTACTTTTTGGTGATCAAAAATCATGGAACTCGCGTCATCAATGCTATCTGCGTATATAGGTGTACTTTTTGGTGATCAAAAATCATGGAACTCGCGTCATCAATGCTATCTGTGTATATAGGTGTACTTTTTGGTGATCAAAAATCATGGAACTCGCGTCATCAATGCTATCTGCGTATATAGGTGTACTTTTTGGTGATCAAAAATCATGGAACTCGCGTCATCAATGCTATCTGTGTATATAGGTGTAATTTTTGGTGATCTAAAATCATGGAACTCGCGTCATCAATGCTAACTGTGTATATAGGTGTACTTTTTGGTGATCAAAAATCATGGAACTCGTGTCATCAATGCTATCTGCGTATATAGGTGTACTTTTTGGTGATCAAAAATCATGGAACTCGCGTCATCAATGCTATCTGTGTATATAGGTGTACTTTTTGGTGATCAAAAATCATGGAACTCGCGTTATCGTCTCCGAACGCTTTCCTGTGTATAATCAAAGTTAAAATAATTTATTTCTTTAGGCTTACAAAATAAGCACTTAGACAAGTCAAATGTACATTATTAACATATAAGATAATTTTAATGTTCACTTAATTTTTTTTGTCCACAAGTGGAAGACGTGAAAAAGAAACCACTAGTATGTTCATATCTCTTATGTGTCTAATACATGGTTGAAATGAAATGAAATGAAAAAGGTTTATTTGACACGACACATTAAAATTTTAAAAACACAAAGGATAACTAAGAACTAGGCACAAACTTAATTACTAAAATAATAGAGGTCAAACAGCAAAATACCCCCAAATTATTTTAGAGCTCAAAAATTAATGATTAAAAATAAAAAACTAGGTACCCAACTAATAACCTCCACAACCTGGTGGTTAATGCACATACATGGTAATAATATAATATGTGTACTTTTTGGGTGAACAAAAAGCGTGAAATCGCGTCATAGTCAAGCACGCTTCCCATTATATATAAAATATAAAATTACTTAGTTTTTATATACATTATTTTCGTTTTATTTTTTGCACTATTTGCATTGCTGGTCGGTTTGATGTCTTCCCTACAATGCATAATGACAATTATTTAACAAACTCAACGCCGAAAAGAGTATTTTGTTTTTTTAGATAGATAGAAAACACTTAATTATACCACAGAAAACAGGAAATAATATAAAATTAAATACTTCAAATGGAAGAAGTACCTATAAGAGGCGGCCTTATCGCTGAGAGCGATCTCTTCCAGGCAACCTTAGGATGGACTGGACTGGACATGAAGGAACAATATATGTAAATGGTGGGACTTGAATAGATATTTAGATATATAGAGAAAAAAAAACATACTTCACTACATATATGTTCCATAATACCTTCAATACAAACATTATAATAAATTGACATATACATAAAATAAGGCAATCAAAGTTTTTGCATGAAAAAATAATGCTGACACAGCAGTTTATTGAAGTCAGGGCAAAAACAAAAAAGACGCGCAAAATATGCTTGTCTGATTAGATGTCCAGATTTTTTGTGTTTACTAACATTTTATCTTGATAATGGCTAGACTGAAGGTACTTCAATTAGATATACATATCAGAAGATGAATACCGACCGTTCATTGCGTAATGTACCAGGGTTTAAAAATCCGTCTCGTTGTTCGTAGCGAGCGCCGTTTTTGTCCGCACTGACTGCACGAACGCTCGCTGTGTTACACGTTACATTACGCCCTATAACGCCGGTCAGAATCCGCCTTAACATTTCATCTAACTCGACCTTCTTTTAAGAACGCAGATTGAAATCGCTGCTGCTCAAACCACGCCTCACCGCCTGGCGGTCCGCCAAAATATATGTTACCATGGCGAACGAAGCTTTCCATTCTGGCAAGCATTGTTTTAGGATTTTGTTTATTTTATTGATGTTTTTTATATGTGGCCTAGAAGGTTTTTGAGAGACTGTACTGTAGAGAAGATGTGTAGATAAAATAAATAAAATATATACGCTATATATATGTATACGCTTCTACAACAAAACTCCAAGTGAGTTGCAAAAATTATCAATAAATAAATTTAAAAAAATTGTTAAACACATTCTTTGTAAAAAAGCTTATTACAAAATATCAGATTACTTAGAAGATAAAAAAGCTTGGAACGAGTTTTGCTCCAACTCAAAATCTACCAACTTACAGATAAGCAAATCAAATGTACTAGACACATAAGTTATGAATATACTAGTGGTTTCTTCTCACTTCTTCCACTGGTGGACAAAAAATTGAAGTGAACTATAAAATATGACCTGTCTAAGTGCTTATTTGTAAGCTTAAAGAAATAAAACTTTTCATTTTCAAAAATAAATAAATAATGATTAAGTGTAATCAATGAAGGGTTGTGGATAAAGGTTCACAGCAGAATGTTTGACTTTGGAACTTTCTCTAGGCTAGTAAGGAGAAAACATACAAAAATCTCCCTATTTACTAGTCCAAACAATGTTCGGAAGTTAAACTTTCACCGTACCATCATCTGACCAACATGATCCAACAGTGATCAGATTTTATCGAAATTTTATTTCTGTGGTACCTTCTTATTGTATTCTTATTTGTATTTTTTCTTTTAGGTTAGTTTTAATTTAAGTAGTTTTGTATTGCATGTAATGTATTAAGTTTGTATTCTTTGTTTTTTTTTTACTTCTCTGTTACTGTTTGTTTGTGCTCTACCAACTCTTTGTATAATATATCTTTTTCTCCATCCCTGGTTGCCTGGAATAAATCGCTTTAAGCGATAAGGCCGCCTATTGTACTGTTATTATGTAAGATTTAGATATAAGGTGTTATTTTGTTATTATTTGGGTACAATAAAGTGTTCATTCATTCATTCATTCATCTGATCACGATTCGACAGACTGAAATATAGACATTTCAATTTCAATTTCAATTTGTTGTGTCAAAGTTTCCTATAATGTGTGAGATACAAAAACCGGATTTCCCTTTCTATATCTAATGTATTAAGTATATCAGTCTTCTAGTATCCAATATAGACTGTAGTATCAAATATTGACGACCGATGTGGCGCGGTGGGCGAAGGTCCACCTACGACGCAAGAGGTTGCGGGTTCGATTCCCGCCTCGGAACAATTGTGTGTACGATCTGCAGATATTTGTTCCGGGTGTTCTGGTCGTTTTCTATGTATAACAAAATATATCTATCTATGAAATATATTGTGTTATGTATATCAGTTATCTAGTACCCATAAAACAAGCTCTGCTTACCATGGGGCTAGATAATGCTGTGTGAATTGTCCAGCATTATTTATTATTATTTATTTATTTATAATATAATCAAGGTAGGTGATCTAGTATGCATATAAAGTATATCAGTTATCTGGTACCAAAAACACAAGCTCTGCTTAGCTTGTAGCCAGACGATGTTGTGTTGATTATCTAACATTATTTATTACCACACCTCACCGCGTACCTACTACTAGACTGGTAAAAACACATAAACAGGGTTTAACCCTAAAGCTTGATTTATATAACAAGTTACCACTAGAACTAACTCTACTTCCTTTTCAGGAATTTAAAGCAAAAATAATTAATAATATTTTTTAGTATGTAACCCATTTTATAGCATTAACGAGTTTTTAACGTGCTCATTTGTCAATTTGTGATAAGTTATTATTGTTTATACTTATATTATTGTAATTTGGGATTTAATTTAATTTAAGAGTATTCATTGTACTGTAGTCTTAATTGACATGCCATTATTAGTAATAATGTTATGGTGAATAAATTGAATTTACTTACATATTATTTATCTCTATTTGATTTATTTTTCTATTTGACTTACGATATTTCTCCAAAGGGCGCGAAAGCATCGCGAAGGCTCTGTGTTTCGATCTCGGGGCTCAGGTCGCCGACGAAGATGTGATAGTGTTCTGCAACAAACAGACAAATGAACATTAGAATACAAAATATAAAACAACTAGCTGCGCCCCGCGGCTGCTCCCGCGTGGAAATAATGGTTCATCATCATCATCATCATCATCAGCCTATGATAGTCCACTGCTGGACATAGGCCTCCCCAATGAGCGCCATAGCGCCCTGTCTTCAGTCTTCAGTCAGCTTGACGCATCCAGCATCTACCTGCAGTCTTTCCCAGGTCGTCATCCCACCTGGTCGGAGGGCGTCGTACAGTGGTCTCCACTCAAGAACACGTTTGCCCCAGCCAGCAGCCGTCGGTTCTTCGCGAGATATGGCCGGCTCACTGCCACTTCAGCTTGCTAATTCTCAGAGCTATGTCGATAACTTTGGTTCTCTGTCGGATGTATTCGTTACGAATCCTATCCTTCAGAGAAATCCTAAAGTAGTAGTAACTATGTTTATACTATGTTTCTGATATTTTACGCATTTTCTCTGGTTCCTACTTGATCCTTGATAAAATAAAATAATAAATAAATAATGCTGGACAATCCACACAGCATTATCTAGCCCCATGGTAAGCAGAGCTTGTGTTATGGGTACTAGATAACTGATATACATAATACAATACATTACGTAGATAGACATTTTTTATTATACATAGAAAACGACCAGAACACCCGAAACAAATATCTGCAGATCGTACACACATTTATTCCGAGGCGGGAATCAAACCCGCAACCTCCTGCGTCGCAGGCAGACCTTCGCCCACCGCGCTACATCGGTCGTCAAATTGATAAAAGATATATAGCCAAGTACTTTGCAAATTATGAAATGGCCGTCTCATGAGCGTTTCCTCGTGGTTCAGTCCACACCCCTTCTAAATACAGAACTGAATATCTGTAGGGTTGTCAAAGATTCATTTATTTAATGTAATCAGAACGACCTTAGGCCAATTATACTAATTACAGAGATATAATATAAAAGTTAAGAACATATGTTATAAATACAGTAAAAATTAAATCAAATAATCAATAATGTCAATTATAATTTCAAATTATTGAAGAGTCAACATAAAATTAAGAATGAAATATAGGTAAGTCAAAAATAGGTCAAAATAAATTTTTAGATATTAAAACATTGATGAGAGTGGGAAGAGTAAAAAGTATTTACGAGTATTGCAGCCAACATGGGAAATCGGACGTCCGATGTGGCGCGGTGGGCGAAGGTCCATTTGCGACGCCAGAGGTTGCGGGTTCGTTTTCCACCTCGGAACAATTGTGTGTACGATCTGCAGATATTTGTTCCGGGTGTTCTGGTCGTTTTCTATGTATAATAAAAAATATCTATCTATGCAATGTATTGTATTATGTATATCAGTTATCTAGTACCCATAACACAAGCTCTGCTTACCATGGGGCTAGATAATGTTGTGTGGATTGTCCAGCATTATTTATTTATTTATTTAATGACCGCCATAGCGCCCTGTCTTCAGCTTGCCGCATCTACCTGCAGTCTTTCGCAGGTCGTCATCCCACCTGGTCGGAGGGCGTCCTATACTGGTCTCCACTCAAGAACACGTTTGCCCCAGCGGCTGTGTGTTCTTCGCGAGATATGGCCGGCCCACTGCCACTTCAGCTTGCTAATTCTCAGAGCTATGTCGATAACTTTGGTTCTCTGTCACGTCCATTGCTACAGTCACTAAAGTAACTAAGAGTTAGTATCACCAAAGCGATAACAGCGACGCTCTTCAGTTTTCAGTTGCCTCGGTCAACCTTAATTCATTCAAGTGACAGCCCTGTTCCAGCGGTAACAGAATCCATAATGCAATCACCGATGCGATGCGCGCAAATTGAACTAAATCCTATCTCGGTCTAACACGTGTGCGGGCTCGTTCCCTCTCGCTCGCTCTTGACGCTAGAGCGAAAGTGGTACAGCATTTGGTTAGGTATTGAGATTGATTTCGATGAAAGCGCTTCGCTCATCAATAGGTTTCGTTTGGTATAATAACGAACTAGCTTCCGCTCAGGGCTTCGCACGCGTTTTTGTGGATAAAAAGTAGGCTTTATGAAAATCTAGGTCTAGAACTAGATCTAGTCTACTATTCTTTCTGTAGTTTTAATAATAATAATAATGCTGGACAATCCAATAAATAAATAAATAATATACTATACTATATATAAATAATAATACACAATATCTAGTCCCAAGCTAATCAGAGCTTGTGTTTTGGGTACTAGATGACTGATATTAATACATTGAATGGATATATATTTTTTATTATACATAGAAAACGACCAGAACAGCCGTAAAAATATCTACAGATCGTACAAACTTTTGTCCTGAGGCGAGAATCAAACCCACCTCCTGGCTCGCAGTCGGACCTTCGCCCATCGCGCCACAGAAGTCGTCAAAAACAAAGTTTTGGTGTAAAGGGAAAAAACCCATATAAAAAACAATTCACACTTATAAGTCGACTAGCTGCTATTTTACAAACCTTCCTCTTGAATCACTCTATCTATTAAAAAAACCGCAACAAAATCCGTTGCGTAGTTTTAAAGATCTAAGCATACATAGGGACAGACAGACAGCGTATTTTTTTGTAGTGAGTAGTAGTAGTAAGTTACTATGGCTACGTCGTAGAGTCTTCGTAGCGCGAGAATTGTCTACGACGCAATCGTAGACAGTCTACGCCGTAGACCCTCTACGCCGTAGAGCCTCTACGAAGCCGAGATTCTCTGATCAAATCGGTCTACTATTAAATTTACTTAATATGTATTAAGTTTGTATTCTTTGTTTTTTTTACTTCTATGTTACTGTTTGTTTGTGCTCTACCAACTCTTTGTATAATATATCTTTTTCTCCATCCCTGGTTGCCTGGAAGAAGCGCTTTAAGCGATAAGGCCGCCTATTGTACTGTTATTATAAGATTTAGATATAAGGTGTTATTTTGGGTACAATAAAGTGTTCATTCATTGAATTTTAAGTAAGCGAAAAAGTCTTTCAAGAAAAACTACTGAACCGATCGTGCTTAAATTTTGCATACAGGTAGTTCCAGGACCGTAATAAAACATAGGCTACTTTTTGTCTCTTAAATCAGTTCCTATGGGACAGAAATTACCTTTAATCGTTTCCATAGAAACAACGCATGCGACGCTAGACTATATATAAATAAATAATAAATAATGCTGGACAATTCACACAGCATTATCTAGCCCCATGGTAAGCAGAGCTTGTGTTATGGGTACTAGATAACTGATATACATAATACAATACATAACATAGATAGATATTTTTTATTATACATAGAAAACGACCAGAACACCCGGAACAAATATCTGCAGATCGTACACACAATTATTCCGAGGCGGGAATCGAACCCGCAACCTCCTGCGTCGCAGGCGGACCTTCGTCCACCGCACGATCTGCAGATATTTGTTTCGGGTGTTCTGGTCGTTTTCTATGTTTAATAAAAAATATCTATCTATGTAATGTATTGTATTATGTATATCAGTTATCTAGTACCTATAACGCAAGCTCTGCTTACCATGGGGCTAGATAATGCTGTGTGGATTGTCCAGCATTATTTATTTATTTATTTTTATTTATTTACTTAAAAACAGAAGTAGCAAACTTCCATCAAAACTTTCAAATTTATAATATGTGATAGTGTGATTCGTTACCTAGATCTAAGCACCAAGCTTCCATCTCATTTCCCAGTTAATATATGCAACTGGGTCACCCTGTACTTGGGCATGATGATACATAATGCATTAGGCATACATTTAGGTTCTTTGAGGCGTACTGTCAGCGTTATAAATATCTATGTGTAACGACCCCTGTGGCGCGGGAGGCGAAGGTCCGTAGGAGGTTGCGAGTTCGATTCCCGCCTCTGAACAATTGTGTGTAAGATATGCAGATATTTGTTCCAGGTGTTCAGGTCTTTATTAAATTTCTTACATAAGTGTTACTAAGTCCATCTAAAGGTTGCCTGGCAGAGATCGCTCATAGAGATAAGGCCGCCTATTGTACAACACATTCTGTATTTGACATTTTCCTGTCTAGTGTATCTGTTTAAATTGGTGTGCAATAAAGTGTAATTGTACTGTATTGTATTGTAACTGGTGTACAATAAAGTGTAATTGTACTGTACTGTAACTGGTGTACAATAAAGTGTAATTGTACTGTATTTTATTGTAACTGGTGTACAATAAAGTGTAATTGTACTGTATTGTATTGTAACTGGTGTACAATAAAGTGTAATTGTACTATAACTGGTGTACAATAAAGTGTAATTGTACTGTATTGTATTGTAACTGGTGTACAATAAAGTATTTTTGTATTGTATTGTATTGTATAGATCTCAGGCCACGCTTCCAGCTCAACCCGAGTATATACACACATAATATCCACGCGAGCGGAACCGCGGGGCACCGCTAGTTATTTAATACGAAATAAACAAGATTGGTATGTTACTTAATTTGAAGACAACACCAATATCTGGGTCACCCGCTCCCAAACAAAGGATTTACCACACACTCTGGTACACCCTACACTTCCGCCCGCCTAATTATAAAATTAAAGGGAATCACGCGACGGTACGAATTACTGGAAACCACGACATGTTGATTTATTTTGTTTTTCTAGGGGTTGGAATATGGAATATTTTAATAAGCTCGCTTTTAGCTTTTATTGAAAACTAGCTGCGCCCCGCGGTTTCACCCGCGTGCTGATAGATATATTGGATAATATATAATATATACTTATAAATTGTAGCCTATGTGTTATTCTGATCATCAGCATCATCATCATCAGCCTAAATTAGTCCACTGCTGGACATAGGCCTCCCCCAATGAGCGCCATAGCGCCCTGTCTTCAGCTTGACGCATCCAGCATCTACCTGCAGTCTTTCGCAGGTCGTCATCCCACCTGGTTGGAGGGCGTCCTACACTACGTTTACCGAGTCGTGATCTCCACTCAAGAACACGTTTGCCCCAGCGGTCGTCGGTTAAACTGATGTATAAGCTATATTATTGTAAAGTTTCATTAAAATCCATTCTGTAGTTTTTACTCGAAAGAGTAACAAACATCCATCCATCCATACTTACAAACTTTCGCGTTTATAATATTAGTAGGATATGCTACCGCCCACTTCTTCCACTAGTGGACAAAAAATTGAAGTGAACAGTAAAATAATTTTATTTGATAATAATTTATATTTAAAATATGACTTGTCTAAGTGCTTATTTTGTAAGCCTAAAGAAATAAATGATTTTTTACTTTTTACTTTACTTTACCACGGACTAGCGCGCGTTTTTTTAATAAATAATAATATACCTATACAATTCACATGTCCCAAATCAGTTCCCATGACAAAGATATATCTTCGAAACGTTTCCATAGAAACAACGCGTTCAAAGCTGCAGGCAGTAACTAGTGTGTTATACGACCGATGTGGCGCGGTTAGCGAAGGTCCTAATGCGACGCAGGAGGTTACGGGTTCGATTCCCGCCTCGGAACATTTCTGTGTACGATCTGCAGATAATTGTTCCGGGTGTTTTTTCTATGTATGATAAAAAAATATCTATCTATGTAATATATTGTATTATGTATATCAGTTATCTAGTACCCATAACACAAGCTCTGCTTACCATGGGGCTAGATAATGCTGTGTGAATTGTCCAGCATTATTTATTTATTTATATCAGTATGTGGATGCGGCAAAGTGAAGACAGGGCGCTATGGCGCTCATTGGGGGAGGCCTATGTCCAGCAGTGCTATAGGCTGATGATGATCATGTTGATGATGATGTATATCAGTTATCTAGTACCCATAACACAAGCTCTGCTTATTTTTGAGGCCAGATGAAGCTGTGAATTTTCCAGTATAATTTATTTATTATTTCCACTCAGTGCAGTCACGCGCGATCTCCCACCAATCTCCGAGGAAGGCGTTAAGGTCGTCTCGCCAGCGCTTTCTTGGCCGACCTCGTACGCGGTTTCCTTCCGGGACCCAGGGTGTTGCAGCATTAGCCCACCTCTCGGGGTGAGATTTGATTGATTGAAGATTTGGAGGAGGCCTTTGCCCAGTGGGAAGAAACAGGCTAAACAAAAAAAAAATATTTATCTAAATACGAAATCCGTCGTCACAGGAAATAATAACAATAAACAACAATTATCAAAAAGAAACCAATAACAGATTCAATCTCAAACTTCCATTCAATAGCGGATATAAGATAGGATAACAAAATACGTAACAAATGAACCGAACTCGGAGGAAATCCTTTGTATAATAGAAATAGTAATCTTAGGGTGGTTGACCCTTAGCGAAGGTTGTACCACAGTAAACATATAGTTCAAAGTCGCTCAGCGAGCTATGGAAAGAGCTATGCTCGGGGTTTCTCTGAAGGATAGGATTCGTAACGAATACATCCGACAGAGAACCAAAGTTATCGACATAGCTCTAAGAATTAGCAAGCTGTGGCAGTGGGCCGGCCATATCTCGCGAATAACCGACGGCCGCTGGAGTAAACGTGTTCTTGAGTGGACACCATGACTCGGTAAACGTAGTGTAAGACGCCCTCCGACCAGGTGGGATGACGACCTGCGAAAGACTGCAGGTAGATGCTGGATGCGTCAAGCTGAAGACAGGGCGCTATGGCGCTCTTTGGGGGAGGCCCAGTAGACTGCTATAGGCTAATGATGATGATGATACATATGGACCTTTCAAAATCAGCAGGAAGTTTAATATACGACAGCTCCGGGTTTGATGGAGCCGAGTTCACACAGCCGCCGTATAGAATTTATCGGCAGACATTACCTTACGTGTCATCTGCGTGTTTTGTTTTGACAATAATAATTATCTTTATCAAAGCGCAATGTAATATAACTACAAGTTGAAAACGAGCGTGAGCACTAACACAAACCAATGTTAGTTAAATAAATATAAATAAATAAATAATGCTGGACAATTCACACAGCATTATCTAACCCCAAGCTAAGCAGAGCTTGTGTTATGGGTACTAGATGACTGATATACATAATACAATACATTACATAGATAGTTTTTTTTTTTTATTATACATAGAAAACAACCAGAACACCCGGAACAAATATCTGCATATCGTACACACAATTGTTACGAGTCGGGAATCGAACCCGCAACCTCCTGCGCCGCAGGCGGACCTTCGCCCACCGCGCCACATCGGTCGTCAAAATGGTGCAATATTGGCTATAGGCTATAGTTTTCTATCTATTATATATATATATTATAATAGATAGAAAACACTTTTATTATACCACACAAAACAGAAAAAAAAACAGAAATAAAAACTTAGATTAAAGGTATAAAGGGCGGCCTTATCGCTGACAGCGATCTCTTCCAGGCAACCTAAGGATGGACTGGACATGAAGGAACGATATAGACGGTGGCACTTTAATAAATACATTGAAAAAAAAGCAAACAAATACCTACACTACATACCTACATACAAATATAATTAATAAACTTGCATAGACATAATGATATAAGATAGGCTATCAATCTTTTTGGCGTTCCTTGGGGGAGGCCTATGTCCAGCAGTGAACTGCTATAGGCTAATGATGTCGATCAATCTTTTAAATTAGGTATTTCAATGTCCAAAATTTTTTAAGAGAAAGTAAATATTGGAAAGGATTTGACCACATAACCCTAAAAATATATTTAAAGCGCCTACAAAAAGTGCTTAAGTATTTTTTGTGGCAGGATTAAAGAAGCTCAGCAAAACGAGTCTAAAGATAATCTGCCTAATGGACGTCGTGTCGTTCAGACTCCGCGCATTTCACCCTGATAGCAAAACGTTTCTGAGGAGACAAAATTTAATAAACAAAGAAAAATATAGATATATAGATAACACTTTATTACACCACACAAAACAGAAAATAATACACAGATAAAAACTTAGAATAAAGGTATAAAGGGCGGCCTTATAGCTGAGAGCGATCTCTTCCAGGCAACCTTGGAATATACAAAAAAAATATACAAAAAATGCTTTATTGCACACCAGATAGAGAACATTATGAAAGATATTACATATGACAAGTACAATGGGCTGCCTTATCGCTTAGAAGCGATCTCTTCCAGGCGATCTGGCGATATAATTAAAGAACAGAAACTAATTAGAACTAAATTGTAAGTAAAATACTACTACAATATAACTTGGCGTCGCTTGGCTGCTACACGACGCGTGACCCGCGAGCTGGTGAGTATCTGTCGCAGCGCATCAGCATTGCCATACAGCGGGGCAATGCAAAACGAACGATGGACTAGCCAAATCAATTGCAGACAAGCAAGGACGGCACTCCCATCAACATTACCGAAGCTAACAAAACGCTTACTAAATCTGAATAGATTGGACCTACGTGTCCTTGTGGGAACACTAACTGGACACTGTCATCTAAACAAACACTTATTCACCATCGGAGCGACGGACGGACAGCCCTCTCTGTAGAGGATGCCTCAGCAACGACGAAACAGCTACCCACGTAATCCTGGAATGCGAGGGCGTTTTAGCACAGCGTATAGAAATCCTCAACTTGCCGAGGTCGCTCCGCGAAGCCTGTGAAGACCCCAGGAAGATTCTGCGCTTCTGGACGGAGCTAGGCTGGCTATGCTAGCTAATTACAACGCATAAAGGACTAACTGGAGTCCAAATGCGGAAAATGGAGTACCCCCACCTGAAACCTGAAACCTGACTACTACAATATAACTTGGCGTCGCTTGGCTGCTACACTACGCGTGGGTTGGGTTTATTTAAAAAAAAAGATTATAAACGGAATGATGCCAAAAAACATTGAGAATAAGGGAAAGAAAAGATTCCTACAAAACCCAAGGACCGAGGGGTCGTCACCCCTCGAGTTGACGCCGGGGTAATGAGGCCAAGCCTCGAGGCCCCTCTCTGTGCCCCCACCAGGGCCGGAAATAAATCTATCGGATTGGACGCGTGACCCGCGAGCTGGTGAGTATCTGTCGCAGCGCATCAGCATTGCCATACAGCGGGGCAATGCTGAAAGTTGCAAATAACCTATAGGTAATTCAACTGATCCATATCGATACCAGTCGGCGCGCGTGGGGACGCGCGCCGACGCTGGCTGCATTGCCCCGCTGTATGGCAATGCTGATGCGCTGCGACAGATACCAGCTCTCGGGGCACGCGTCGCTTCAACCAGACTCTCAGTTAAATTATTGAATAAAATCTTTACATTAAATGAAGTCGCTTCCGCTGTCTGGTGTCCTAGATCTTTAAGACTACTCAACGGATTTTAATGCAGTTTTCAGCAATAGATAGAAGTGATTCAAGAGGTAGGTTTTTAAACTAATTTGACACAGATTTCCACACGGGCAAAGCCGCAGTGCGCAGTTAGTATAGGTATATGTATACTAGCTGCACCCTGCTGTTTCACCCGCGTGGTGATAGGTATTTTGGATAATATACAATATATCTTTATAAATTGTAGCCTATGTGTTATTCTGATGTATAAGCTATATTATTGTAAAGGTTCATTAAAATCCATTCATTAGTTTTCACGTGAAAGAGTAACAAACATCCATCCATCCATACTTACAAACTTTCGCGTTTATTAGTAGGATATATTATATGGCCTTAGGGCCTTATCATACTAGCGGATTGCGAGCAGATTGAAAGCGGAGAGGGCGCGCAACGTACACGCGGCGCATGCGCAGCGAATTCGTTGCGGGCGCGCAACGAGATCGCCGCGAGTAGCAGCATGGACGCCATTTTGTACTGTCTCGTACAAACGCCAGCCCGTCTTCCCCGCCTCACTTCAGTCCGTAACGAGTTATGACAATAAAGCTGCGTATCTATATATATAATAATAATAATGACAGACTTGTTTATGGCAGACGTCCGCAATCTCCCCTATAGCCCGATTACCCAGTCCATCCATCCATCACAATAACCTGGTTTTATTTCTTTCATTTTTCTTTGCAATAGTCTCTACACCTGGTGGATACCATCTTTGGATGTATCTTTGTATGTGCACCCGAGGATGATACCCGCTATGTGTAGCCATCGCCTTTAGATTAAATTCTCAAAGGGCCTCTGTGCTGTTGGCTTCGGCCCCACGCAAGCCTTCCAAAGGACCGGGTCACTTTATGGCCCGAGATCATGGATAATGATAATGGATCTTCCCAAATTCGTCGATGCTTTCGTTTTCGTCTCCAGCGTCTTCGAAGTAACAAAGTCAACAGTAGTGTATCCTCGTCGGAATCCATTTTATTACTGAATTTACAAAGACGCGATGAAAACGTTACCAATTTGCCACGCGTCCGCGACGTCTTCTATGTGCAACCGCGGCGTGTTCGCGACGCATTCGCTGCGCGCCCCGCCCTGCAGCCGCTCGCAAACCGCTAGTATATTATGGCCCTTAACACTTTGAGTGCTGAAAACGCACGGTATGAGTTTTCTACAAGTGACTAATCTGCGAAAATCCACACTAGCGCAGCGGCTAAGAAAATACAGATCTTTGTGACTCAGCAGAGCTGTAATATTTTTCGAACGAAACGCATGTGCGGCGCAACACAACCGCTCTGTAGAGCGGTAGCACGAATTTTTTAGGTAAAAAAAAAGATCGCAGTCGTCGAAAAAAAAACCGCAGTCAAAGTGTTAAGGTCCAAGCCAATTCCTACCACCAAATCTCGCCTTAACCAAAGTCACGCTTGACAACCCGAAAACCCATTAAAACTTAAGTTAACTTTACATTTTTCTTCCCTCCCAATGGGCCAGGTAGGCCTAAATAAATGTTCCCAAGTACGAATTTCCCTAAAGTATAGAATATACAACAATTTTATTACTTTATTCTTCTTTTATTTGCATTGGGTTTGGTTTTGTTTGAGTTTACGTGTAACTGGCTTTTATTATTTTTAGGGTCCAATTGGTAACCCGGAGGGTGCCAATAGGGTGGGAGAGTGGCGGTTTTTTTTAGAGTTATTCAATGAAAAATCATCATCATCATCAGCCTAAAGCAGTCCACTACTGGACATAGGCCTTCCCCAATGAGCGCCATAGCGCCCTGTCTTCAGCTTGACGCATCCAGCATCTACCTGCAGTCTTTCGCAGGTCGTCATCCCACCTGGTCGGAGGGCGTCCTACACTACGTTTACCGAGTCGTGCTCTCCACTCAAGAACAAGTTTGCCCCAGCGGCCGTCGGTTCTTCGTGTTATATGGCCGGCCCACTGCCACTTTAGCTTGCTAATTCTCAGAGCTATGTCGATAACTTTGGTTCTCTGTCGAATGTACTGTTACAAATCCTATCCTTCAGAGATATATTTTATAGTGATCAACAAAGATATGAATAAATCAAATATTAGCTTGTTGACAACTAAAGGATCAAGGTTGTTAGCGGGCTCAGATAAGCTTCCACCCTCTACCCTCTGTGCCCCAACTATCTTTACTAGAGACGGGTCAGTCCGGCTTTTTTTCCGACTTTTTGTCACACTTAGTTTAATATTCATTTATTCTCAAACAGATATATATATATATATTATAAAGTCAGTTACATGAGAACAGGGTTCTTAGGTTAAGTATAGATAGATAAATAGGTTGTATTGTTCTTAAAAAATACTAGATGTTAATACTATGGTGAGTGGGGCTGTGTGGGGTTAGATGACGCTGTGTGAATTTTCTACCTTTATTTATTTATTTGTTTATATTTTTATTTATATTTATATACATAAATTTATAAATACTACCCGATCCTCATCGCACGAAGCGGACACATCGGGCAATGCCTGCAAGGCGCATGCAATGCCTAACTCAACGCTAGTTTTGAGTGAGACAAAAAAAAATCAAGGCTAGTTTTTCCGACCCTGTAAACTTAAGAATAAGAATGAGAAATGTTTTATTTGGCCAAAGAAAACAGGCTACACAATTAAAGCAGTAAATACACATAAAAAAACACAGTATAAAAAAACATAAATAAAATAAGCCTACAGAAAAACAAAAATAATAATAATACATGGCTACCGTGCTAGCCTGCTGGCTAAAAAGGGTCAAACTCTATATGCTGATACACGCGTGGTGCGGAACAACGCTGGTTTCAGTTTGAATCTTTATCTCAGTCACATCACGGGTAAGGAAGAGAGAAGCTCAAATCAGACAAAAAAGAATAGTAAGAAAAAAAAACTTCTGTATCCCATCTCTACAAGCCCTACAAAGGGCTCCCTAATGAGACCATTAAGGCTCAGCGTATGCAGTGACCTATATCCTGTAAAAAGTGTGTGCTTTAAACAACGGTCCCCTGCCCATGGCCGTTTGAACCGGGCTGGTACCAATTGAGCGAGCTCAAGCATAGCTTGGACAGAAATAACTATACAGGCATGGTTGTTGGTCCCTGATTGACTGGTAATAAAGACAATGACATAATGTCCCTTTGCAGCTGCTTTATTAGGACACTAGCGGACCTTCCCGGCTTCGCACAGTTTTAGTACGGATTACTAACTTTTTTGAAAATATAATATAGCCTATGTTCAGCGGGGATAGTGAAGCTTCCCAACGGTGAAAGAATTTTTCAAATCGGTGCAGTAGTTTCGGAGCCTAGTCATTACAAACAAACAAACAAAAAATCAAACCTTTCCTCTTTATAATATTAGTATAGATTATATTATTCTTGACAAATTATTATAAGAGTACGTGAATATTATGAGTAAAGCCCGTATTCGATTGCACATTTTTCCAAATCTGCGACAACCTTTAGCCAGCACGTGTCTTGTATTACCTTACCAAAGTCATTGACTTTGTTTTTTTTGTATATATTTATTTTTAAAGAATAATACATAATTTCTTATATTAACACTTTAAACTCGTACCACACAACATCTTGAACTTACGATCGAATAAAGTCACCCAAATGCTACCCTACCCTCAACACATTTTGTGAAAATTGTTATAACTAATTAAATTACTTTAGCGAAATGTTTTTGTAATAAGTAATAATAATATAAACTCATAATGTATGTAAACACTTTGACTGCGGTTTTTTTTCGACGACTGCGATCTTTTTTTTAACCTAAAAAATTCGTGCTGCCGCTCTACACAGCGGTTGTGTTGCGCCGCACATGCGTTTCGTTTGAAAAACATAT
Organism: Eupithecia abbreviata; assembly: GCA_943735965.1. NCBI lineage: Eukaryota > Metazoa > Arthropoda > Insecta > Lepidoptera > Geometridae > Eupithecia > Eupithecia abbreviata. The sequence continues at coordinate 4,073,756 of OX031004.1, read as the reverse complement.
TACGGCTGTGCTGAGTCACATAGATCTGTATTTTCTCAGCCGCTGCGCTAGTGTGGATTTACGCATATTAGTCACTTGTAGAAAACACATACCGTGTGTTTTCAGCACTCAAAGTGTTAAGGAAGAGCGTTACCTCATAATACAGGTATTCCTATACTTAAAAGGAGGTCTCGAACACTGAACAATGTAAATTTATTATTTACAAGCTGTTCCCCGCGGTTTCACCCGCGTTAAACTCGAATTTCACTTTATTAGGTGAATTTTTACACCTTGGTTACCACGTTATATTATTTGAGTTTTAGTAAGAATCCCTAACTTTTTGAAAATATAATATAGCCTATGTTCACCGGGGATAGTGTAGCTGCCCAACGGTGATAGAATTTTTCAAATCGGTCCAGTAGTTTCGGAGCCTATTCATTACAAACAAACAAACACACAAACAAAAAATCAAACCTTTCCTCTTTACAATATTAGTATAGATTATTAAAGTGCCACCGTCTATATTGTTCGTTCATGTCCAGTCTATCCCCAGATTGCACGGAAGAGATCGCTCTCAGCGATAAGGCCGCCCTTTATACCTTTATTCTAAGTGTTTATCTCTTTATTATTTTCTGTTTTGTGTGGTCTATCAATTTACCCTAAGAGAATGACAATAAACATTTTGTATTTTTGTAGGAGTTTGACCCGAATGTTACATTCCTCGGTTTCAATGTAGAATAGGCATGTTATTTTGCCGACTGATTACTATACAAGTGTATTGTAAAGAAAATAAAGGAACACAGCAACAAGCCACAATATTAACTAAGCTAATCCCTAATCAAATGTAACATTTTTACACGCCGGAGGGATTCTAGCAATGTTCTGCGTAGAATAAACATGAAAATCATATGTATGTATAATATATAAACAGTTTTAGGATTGTCTGACTGACTTTCTATTTAACATTTTGACGACCGTGTGGCGCGGTGGGCGCAGGACCGCCTACAACGCAGGAGGTTGCGGGTTCGTTTCACGCCTCGGAACAATTGTGTGTACGATCTGCAGATATTTGTTCCGGGTACTCTGGTCGTTTTCTATGTATAATAAAAAAATATCTATTTATTTAATGTATTGTATTATGTATAATGTGCACCAATACCGAACAAATATCTGCAGATCGTAGATTTTTTTTTCGTTTAAAATAATATTTATTTCCACAAAGAAAATAAATACAGTTCACTTATATGAGATATAATATAGCCTATGTTCACCGGGGATAGTGTAGCTTCCCAACGGTGAAAGAATTTTTCAAAACGGTCCAGAAGTTTCGGAGCCTATTCAATACAAACAAAAAAAACTAAAAATCAAACCTTTCCTCTTTATAATATTAGTATAGAAAAAAAAAACCAATTCTTGTAATTACTTCTATTATAAATACAAATTCTATTTTTATGTCTTTGATTGTAATTTTCTTTGTTAATATACATAGATCGTTTTCTGGATGAATTGGTAGGCAAAACCGCGGGAAGTCGATAGTAATAAGAATATGGAGTTTTCCTTGTACACAAGATAATTTCAATTACATTTTCTCTTGGCGACTCCAGAATGTTGGTTATTTTCAGCTTGGTCTAAGTTATAGGCTGTGGCAGTAGAGAGTTTTCAACCCCCGAAAAAACGAGGGATGGTAACATCCCTTTACTACGGACATAAACGTATACAGACATCAAGTTCAACCCCCTCTTTAAAGGTTCAGACATACGTCAAACCTATAAAGTTGACATGACACAGAAAAACTAAAAAAAAACTAAAAATCAACTTCAGTTTCAGTTTATTTATTAATAAAGTTTATATGTTACATGTTATTTTCGAAATTCTAATTAAACATACGTTACAATTCATAATAAATTGATGAATGATTAAAAATAAAAAAATTCAACTATAAAATGTCAAATGAGCCAGAATTTAAGTTTGCTTTCGAAGGATTGCGTTGAGGAGGCACTGACAACCGTAGCTGGAAGACGGTTATAAATAGCCGGCCCGAAGACATGCTCAAGTTCCGTAGTATTTACACTAAATACTTACGGAACTTGAAGTTGGATTTTAGTTTTTCAAAACAATAAAATTATCTTCTTCATGGGCAATGAAAGCGTTAGTTCAGCTACCTAAAAATATTACTCAAAATACCCGTTTATAACTTGACATCATCAACCAATAATAGTCCACTGCTTGAAGACCGATGTGGCGCGGTGGACGAAGGTCCTGCGACGCAGGAGTTTGCGGGTTCGATTCCCGCCTCGGAACAATTGTGTGCACGATCTGCAGATATTTGTTCCGGGTGTTCTGGTATTCTATGTATAATAAAAAATATCTATCTATGTAATGTATTTGTATTATGTACATATATCAGTTATCTAGTACCCATAACACAAGCTCTGCTTACCATGGAGCTAGATAATGCTGTGTGAATTGTCCAGCATTATTTATTTATTTATTTATAGGCCTCCCGTAATGAGCTTACCACAAGCTAATTATGATGTCCATGGAGGACTACTTGTAATTTAATGTTGCCTCTCTTCGTTCTTCCTTTTCTCTCTGGCTTTTTTATGTTACCTACTTTTGTCTTCTTTTATGAACCTATCTAATGTAATCAAGCTTTGTGCCACCACACCAGGACATGTCTGAAAATCAGCGCCGCTACTAACTCCGGCTTGTAGCGGCATAATGCTGAGACAGGGACCTTTTGGCCCCTTATGTAACACGTATTTGTACCTATCTGTATGTTTTATCTATTTCCTTTTTTTTTTTCTTGTTTGTTTTCTTTCTTATCATGTATTGTGTCGTTTTATGTGTTATGTATGTTGTCAAATAAATGCATTTTCTTTCTTGTAACTTGTACCACACACCAACTCGCTCGCTAGCCAGAACTTTTGTTTCTCTTTTTTAAATGCTTTGTTTTTTTAACTTCTCTCCATCTTGTTTTACGTCAATGTTGCCTTTGTTGGAGTGGAACGACAAGTTGGAAAGGGATAGAGTATGTACTTTCCGCTTTAAAATAGGCGGGGAAAAGGGATAGGAGATTTTGTTTTATAATAGCGTCGTTATTAAGCTTTCTAATTTTATATTCAGAGAGGAAAGGCTCAACTAAAATTTCATTTTACCTCTTCATCGAAAACAATAATAAAATTATAACTATTTAACGCTTTTGGTGGCAGTGGGCCGGACATATCCCGCGAAGAACCGACGGCCGCAGGGGCAAACGTATTCTTGAGTGGAGACCACGACTCGGTAAACGTAGTGTAGGACGCCCTCCGACCAGGTGGGATGACGACCTGCGAAAGACTGCAGGTAGATGCTGGATGCGGCAAGCTGAAGACAGGGCGCTATGGCGCTCATTGGGGGAGGCCTATGTCCGGCACTGGACTGCTATAGGCTGATGATGATGATGATGATGATTTGACGCTTTTACTCGCTGTTTAGTAGTTTGTATGACAATTAAAACAGTAATGTCCTATGCTTTACCGATTTATTTATTTTGGGTATCGTTTAAACAGCGTCTTTGATTACATAGAGCGTCCCACAGCCATGCCACATGGAGGGAAAGTACCTTAAATATAGTAGTTAGACTTTACTGAAAGAAGACTTCATTTTTAATTAAAAAAAAATTAAAACTGCATTCAAAGATTTTTGAATAATCGCCCGTCTGAACCGGGAATAGAACCCGCCAAATTGTAAAAGGAAAATCACACCTAATTTAACGGTACCGATCAAAAGGCTCAATCGTAAGTATATTTTTTTTTGGATTTTAATGAAACTTTACAAAAATATAGCTTATACATCAGAATAACACATAGGCTACAATTTATAAAGATATATTGTATATTATACCAAATATGGCATGGCTGTGGGACGCCCTGTAAAGTCACTTTGCGTGAAATATTTTTTTCAGTCCTCAACCTTTTAGGTTTTTTTTAACCATTTGTGCGATTAAGTTCATTTAGCCCCAGATTTAGATAAAGATGTCCACTTTTCGCGGAAAAACAAGTTAAGAAATCTAATCTTAAGTAAAGTTCGGGCCGCTCTAACTTCAGCACTTTAGGGATAAGTATTTTATCACCGAACTTCATTTTAGGGAAGTTTATTTAGCACCAGTTTTTGTAACTTAGGCATGCTTGAGTAGCTTTTTACCAGACTGAGCTAAAACGGAGGATTATGTCCGAACGTAACACTTTGATTGCTGAAATCACACTGTATGTGTTTTCTACAAGTAATATGCGTAAATCCACACTAGCGCAGCGGCTGAGAAAATACAGATCTGTGTGACTCAGCACAGCCGTAATGTTTTTCGAACGAAACGCATGTGCGGCGCAACACAACCGCTGTGTAGAGCGGCAGCACGAATGGCTTAGGTTAAAAAAAAGATCGTAGTCGTCGAAAAAAGATCGCAGTCAAAGTGCACACAAGCTTAATTACCTATGCCTATATGCCTCTGGACATCAGACGTGCAAAATCACTCCCTATCTTCAAATGCTGCATCAGCATTGTTTATCCATACGAAATATTGATAGCATGATCGTATATCTATGTAAGTTTATTATAATGATTGTTATGTAGGTATTTAGTGTATTTATTTTCTTTTGTTACCACTTATTTACTAAAGTGCCACCGTATATTGTTCGTTCATGTCCAGTCCATCCCAAGATTGCCTGGAAGAGATCGCTGTCAGCGATAAGGCCGTCCTTTATATCTTTATTCTAAGTTTTTATTTCTGTATTTATATTCGTATTGATAATTATTTATTGCATCATTGTGTACATAAGTAGGTCATAGTATCTAGGTAATGTATACGAGACACAAAGGTACCCAAGCAGGGCGCGGCAATAGGTACTGAGAGTGGAAGGACCCGGGTTATAGAAAAAAATTGTTTATTAGATGAGAGACAGACCAGAAAATTATAATTCAATCATGTTAGTCCACTGCTGGACATAGGCCTCCTCTAATGAGCGCCATATCGCCCTGTCTTCAGCTTGACGCATCCGGCATCTACCTGCAGTCTTTCGCAGGTCGTCATCCCACCTGGCCGGAGGGCATCCTACTAAGAACACGTTTACCCCAGCGGCCGTAGGTTCTTCGCGGATATGGCCGGCCCACTGCCACTTCAGCTTGCTAATTCTTAGAGCTATGTCGATAACCTTGGTTCTCTGTCGGATGTATTCGTTACGAATCCTATCCTTCAGAGAAACTCCGAGCATAGCTCTTTCCATAGCTCGCTGAGCGACTATGAACACACATGTTAGTATAGTATATCACCTTAACAGTTCAAGGTAAATAAAAGCTTATATAAAAATAAGTTCTGACATTTCTTTATTTCGCGGAAAATGAACGTTACCCGAGAAATTTATTCAAAGGTATTTTATTAACATGAAACAAAAGCAGGAACTTTATTACTTCAAAAATAATGGTTTTATGATACCAATGAATAAAAAAACGATTTATTTATTCTAATCGGCGGAATAAACAGCGGTTGCCAACGTTCCTCGATTTTGAGGAGGTTTTGATCAAGACAACTAACTAGCTGCGCCCTGTGGCTACGCCCTGTGGACTGGGACCACCTGTGGACCGTGTGGACCCGCGAAAGACTGCAGGTAGATGCTGGATGCGGCAAGCTGAAGACAGGGCGCTATGGCGCTCATTGAGAAGGCCTAGGTCCAACTGTGGACTGCTAAAAGCTGATGACGATGATGAATATTTTTCATGGATCCATTGGAAAATAGAAAATGCCGACCGTGCTTTTCACGGTCGATTGATGCAGATATAGTAGCGATAATAGAGTTTCTTGGCCACCAAGGGCAACTTGGTATAGTTTGACCGAAACCGCTGTACCGCGCCTGAGGTATGCGAGCGGCGAGACGGGGGGGAAGTACCGGCCGCTCCGATCCATCAGTCTGCCGTCAACGCGTACTCTTGCTCTTTTTTCCTCGCCCCCCACCTCGCCGCACTTTCCTAAGGAGCGGTACAGCGGTTTCGGTCAAACTATATCTCTGCGTTAACTATACAAAATAAAACTATTATTAATTAATACATTAAAAAAGGCTTCTAATAGGTACCTATCACATACTGCCCAATGAAATTTTTGATATTTTCTTTGTTCAACTTTATAATGAGATAAAATAGATAGCGGCGCTAGTGTGCCTCGAGGCGCCTTAAGAGGCCTCCGGAGGGACGCATTTTTCATACAAACGTAATACCAAAATGATTTCCAATTCAAGCATATTTCCACTATAATAGTGTATTATTTGTATTTGAATAGTATTTATCTAGGTTCCTAAATAGTTCTTTTTTTCAAAATACTTACCTAAAATTAAATGAAAGCCAATCGCATTTTGCACATTTTTATGCGAAAATGGACAAGATTTCTTGCTATTTGTTTCGTATTAAAAACATCAGTATCTTACGTGTTATTTATTAAGGAACATAGCTTATATTATCTAGTTACAGAATAACAATACTTTGTGAAGAATTCAAAAAGTTTTCAGTCATAATTTTATGTATAATAACAAACCAAATTTTGAACGGCTAATATTGCTATCGCGCACCCAAGAGGCGCGGCGCAACGGTTAAACAGGGACAGCGATATTCGGAGGGATTTTAGCAAGCGAGGGTCGCTGGATCCTTAACGGGCTACTTTTAGCTCGCTATTCATCAGGAACATGAGAGACGTTATCTTTAAAATGGTGGCGGCAACCAATAGTTATTTTAGTTTATTATATAGATACATATGTATATTTTAAATATTACCGAGGTCAAAATAAAAAATTTGAAACTATCATGGTTATTAACGCTAAAGTCATTTAAAATGGGATAGATATATAGATAACACTTTATTACGCCACAAAAAAAAATACAGAGATAAAAACTTAGAATAAAGGTATAAAGGGCGGCCTTATCGCTGAGAGAGATATCTTCCAGGCAACCTTGGGATGGACTGGACATGAAGGAACAATATAGACGGTGGCACTTTAATAAATAATTGATAACAAATACACTAAATACCTACATTACAAACATTATAATAAACTTACATAGACATAAGATTAGGATTTATAAGGGATATTTACCATGATTAGATTTTTGAGTTTTCCATTATTTCGGCACAGTAACGGAATAACTGAAGGCACTGCGAGAAAGCTTTTACTGGCAGACATACCGATCTACCCTCATTTTTTGTCTTCTGCTACGATAATGCATTCGTAGCAGAAGACAACAAATGAGGGTCCGAGGTCACCTATTTGAGCCGTTTACGTTTATCATCAGCCCATGTTAGTCCACAGCTGGACATAGGCCTCCCCTAATGAGCGCCATAGCGCCCTGTCTTCAGCTTGCCGCATCCAGCATCTGCCTGCAATCTTTCGCAACTTATCATCCCACCTGCACAGTGCACCTGGTCGGAGGGCGTCCTACACTACGTTTACCGAGTCGCGGTTTCCACTCAAGAACACGTTTACCCCAGCAACGTAGCGGTTTAGCTTGTTTTGAAATGTTTATCGTAGGAAGGTTTAAACGGTGAGAAAATAAGATAAAATTGCGAAGAAATTTCAACACGAGCCAAACCGCGGGGCGCAGCTAGACTCTTATATTTTCTATAATATTTTCTACAAGCTTATGTGACGTTATCTTGAAAAGGTGACGGCGACCAGTCACCATCGGAGCGTGAACAGTGATTACTGGCGCGGTCAGTGGTCACGGTGTGGCCTAGTTAGCTCTTACAAGGGATAAGAAGCTTTAAGATTATGTATATCTTGATATCACAAGATAGCAGTTATTGTAACGTGGTTATTGTAACGTGGGTTATTGTAACGTGGTTATTGTAACGTGGGTTATTGTAACGTGGTTATTGTAACGTGGTTATTGTACCGTGGGTTATTGTAACGTGGGTTATTGTAACGTGGTTATTGTAACGTGGTTATTGTACCGTGGGTTATTGTAACGTGGGTTATTGTAACGTGGGTTTCATAACTACCTACTTTAATTATATTCTTTAATTTTTCACTTCAACTCGAATACTGAAAACTTTAATTAGGCTAAATTACAAAATGTCCTAATTGTTACTTATTATTAATTTTGTTATTGTTGTTACTACTTAACTGTTACTAAATTTTATTTTAAATTTGTATTTTCGTTTTATTTATATTGGGTATTGTTTTAAGTTACTTTTAAAGAAATTTTAAAGAACGACCTTAGGTTTAGTTCGTATACATATTCCGCCTGCTTCCTTTGAAATGATGTTTTTTTCATTTTCTTTGAAATAAGTTTATAGTTGTTCTGCATTTTTGTAGAGCTAAGAAAACGGTTATGTTTTTAAAATAATCTGCAAGCCAAGTTTCATAATGTTTTTTTTAGTTTTTAAGGCATTTTAGAGGTAAAAAATCGCAATGAATAATGAAATTATATTGTTTTTTATCTCGCATTTTTAAATTTGGAGCGATAATTGTTGTTTTAATATTCATAAATAAACAGAGTTTATTTGTTTTTGTAAATCAAAAGAAAAAAACAGGTTTAAATGGGCAGTTTTTTATAAATCAATTTTTGATGTCGCACTTTTGACTTATTTTGAAAAAAGCTAAAAATCATGAATAATTAAAAATGGTTCACTTTTGCATGATGCTTATGGGGATGAAAATTATCGCAAATAGTCACCACTATCACCTCCTAACGGGAATACGTCGAATTACCAATAACCCTGTATAAATAAATAGTAAGTACCAATATTTACAATTCTGAAAGGAAAAACTCCTTGACGTTAGCTTTAAAATCTGCAAGGATATTGCTTTTCTCTCGCTTTTCTAATGGACTTTGGTAGTGCATTCCAAAACCTTTTAAAAACTTTGATAACCAAAAATTGTGTCACAGATACTTCTACTGAAAATGAAAAGTTTTTATTTCTTTAAGCTTACAAATAAGCACTTAGACAGGTCATATTTTATAGTTCACTTAAATTTTTTGTCCACCAGTGGAAGAAGTGAGAAGAAACCACTAGTAAGTTCATAACTTATGTGTCTAGTACATTTGATTTGCTTATCTGTAAGTTGGTAGATTTTGAGTTGGAGCAAAACTCGTTCCAAGCTTTTTTATCTTCTAAGTAATCTGATATTTTGTAATAAGCTTTTTTACAAAGAATATGTTTAACAATTTTTTTTAATTTATTTATTGATAATTTTTGCAACTCACTTGGAGTTTTGTTGTAGAAGCGTATACATTGCCCTTTAAAAGATACATTTATCTTGTGTAGCCTAGTTGTGGGCACAGCGAGTTTATTCTTATTTCTAGTATTTACATTACGACTACTATTTGTTCTGATGATAGCGTCGTAAATAATTTTCTACCTCTATTTTGACCCCTTCGTTTCCAAAAAATGTGTAGGATTCTAAAACCGAACAAAGCCTTCAACTCCTTATTGTATTTCCAAACGCGTCCAATCAAGTAAAACGTTCTCAATAGCACTTTGTCTACTGTAGTGCGAACTCTTATATCCAAATCCTGCTTGAAATATTGGATTCTGATACAGGCCCCGACTCTGAGAGCGAGAAACGAGACGACTTCTGAAGTGAAAACTTCTTTAGGCGCGTTGAACACTTTTTAAGTGAACAAACATCATGGAACTCGCGTCATTGTCACCAAATGCTCTCATAACTGTGTATCCTACTAATATTATAAACTCGAAAGTTTGTAAGTATGGATGGATGTTTGTTACTCTTTCACGTAAAAACTACTGAATGGATTTTAATGAAACTTTACAATAATATAGCTTATTCAAATTCAAATTATTTATTTACACATTACAGATAACTCCAAATCGTTATGCCTAGTACATTTTACCATCTTAACCCTTATTTACTCGCGTGGGGTGTTTAACACCCCAGCGACTGTTTGATTGTCTCTAGTTAGTTGGAGTTCCGAATTTACAACGCTAATTTTTGAATCTTAATCATAAATAAAGATCTGATTTTGTATGTATTTGGTAGTTTTTTTCTTATTCTAAAATTGGGGCGGAAAGCACGCCACGCCAGTACTTATGTATGTTTTTATGCGCGAGTAACTAAGGGTTAAAAACTACAAGATACAATGAAATAACACACTAGAAAATAGTAGATAACATAAAAATGTAGGTACATAAAAAAAAGGTTGAAAGTTCAAAATTCAAAACATAATATAAAATTGTATTGTATATCTTATACATCAGAATAACACATAGGCTACAATTTATAAAGATATATTGTATATTATCCAAAATATCTATCACCACGCGGGTGAAACCGCGGGGCGCAGCTAGTATAATTATATGTGTACTTCTTGGGAATAAAAAGTGAAATTTGCGTCATCCTCCCGTCGAATGGGTGCAGCGATATTTTCAGAAACACTTCATTTAAATGGTGATCATTCAGATAAATAAATAAAGCTGGAAAATCCACACATTCTCTTTGGTTTCCGACTGCATTTGTCCTCTTGTTGTCTGTGTAACCACATTACACTGGCAGAATTGCGTCAAACGCAGAGCCATCTAGGAAGAAGTTGAAGTTGAAGCACCTGTCAAAAGTGCTCGCTATGGTTTCAGCTACAGGCTGTCATAGAAATCGAGGTTGTTGATCAAAGAGGCTACGCACCTAGGACAAATAATTCTTATGAACTCTCCCTCTATTGTAGTGGACTACATATATTATCTATCACCATTCAATTATAATTGAAATTAACTTTGATTTTGTTGATCTTTCGAGGTAGAGATCTGTCGAGGTAGAAACCCTTGGAGGTACTGATCTTCCGAGGTAACGACCCATCGACGAAACGTACCGTCGAGGTAGAAACCTGTCGAGGTAGAAACCCTTGGAGGTACTGATCTTCCGAGGTAACGACCCACCGACGAAACGTACCGTCGAGGTAGAAACCCTTCGAGGTAATGATGTTTCGAAGTAACGACCCATCGACGAAACGTACCGTCGAGGTAGAGATCTGTCGAGGTAGAAACCCTTGGAGGTACTGATCTTCCGAGGTAACGACCCATCGATGAAACGTACCGTCGAGGTAGAAACCCTTCGAGGTAATGATGTTTCGAAGTAACGACCCATCGATGAAACGTACCGAAGAGGTAGAGACATCGAGGTAACGTCATTCGAACTAGAGTACGAGACACCTTACTGAGTATGCATACCTCAAATACTTAGTATCAGATGAAGTAATGTAACTTCGATTACAACACAATTACTACTACAAGTATTAACTTGTTCTAGTTAAGGTCGCCCTCCGACCAGGTGGGATGACGACCTGTGAAAGACTGCAGGTAGATGCTGGATGCGGCAAGCTGAAGACAGGGCGCTATGGCGCTCATTAGGGGACGCCTATGTCCAGCAGTGGACTGCTATAGGCTGATGATGATGGTGAGTTAAGGTTAGGTAGGTGTATCTATGCCGTATGTAAAGGTAGGTATAGCCGTTACATTTCTGCTCTATCTCATCTCATATATTGCTACAAAAGCCCCGGTTAACGAAGCGTACCTACTGTAGATGCCATCATTTACATAAATACAGGGTGTGTTGTCGGCCATTTTTATTTTGTTTCGTATTCAATTTCGCAGGCGACAGTATTTTGGTCTTAATTGCGTTTTTAGAATGTTTTTTGTATTCAAATTCAAATATATTTATTGCGTAAAACACGGTATAAAGTAGGTTTGATCCTACTAATATTATAAACGCGAAAGTTTGTAAGTATGGATGGATGTTTGTTACTCTTTCACGTAAAAACTACTGAATGGATTTTAATGAAACTTCTACAATAATATAGCTTATACATCAGAATAACACATAGGCTACAATTCATAAAGATATATTGTATATTATCCAAAATATCTTTCACCACGCGGGTGAAACCGCGGGGCGCAGCTAGTTTCAAATAAAGCACTCATGTCTCACTATATTCTAGCATGCAATAATTATAAATAAAATAAAATTAGGTATCTAAGATGTAGCATTTAAAAAATAATTTATATCATACATGATATAAATTATTTTTGAAAGACAAATGGACAGTAAAACGACACTCATCAGAACAAATGACCTAGTTTCATACGATCGTCACCCTCTGCGGGTTAAACACGCTTTCCGTCAAGCGGGCAGAAGAGATGGGTAAAACAACCAATAGAATAACGACACATATCATCATCACTACACAGTATAAAACAAAGTCGCTTCCCGCTATCATACATGATATAAATTATTTTTTAAATGCTACATCTTAGTTATATATAATATTCTATGGAAACGTTTAAAGAATTCTTTCCCATGGGAACTCATTTAGAAATAAAGAAGTGTCCATGTGTTATTCCGGGTCTCGATCTAAATCTATGCAAATTTTAGCTCGATTTGTTCGGTAGTGTTTTTTTAAGAAGATACAAACATCCAATCATTCCAAATCCATTCACGTTAATATTGGTGTGATGTGACAACGTGCAACCCAAGATAATCTGATTATTAACAAAGCTTTATTTGATATGGGTTTAATATTATTATTTACATTTAGGATTACAAGGGCTGGCATTCATTATAAATGAAAGAACTATGCAAAAGTTACGACTAGATACTTGGCATAGTTTTAAAAAATAGTCACTATTTGTGAGGACTAGACGTTACCTATATAAAACCCTCACAGCCTACGTTTTTATTGGTTCCTATATTTAGAGATGCTAGGATTTTTGTAAAAAAAAAACACACGATTGAAACGAATCACAATGAAAATGGCCGATGCAGTGTTGCCAACACTTATTTACATCTTTCTCCTACAAATCCTACAAAAGGTGTTGCCGTATATAATACTACAATAAATCAAGTTTTCTGTCGTGCACACTATTCGACTATAGCGGTGACAGTCGTGTCGTAAGAATTAACAAACTTTTTGGCTGATTTTAGTGTCACGCTGACCATCAGCGCTGACAGCTCAGCGCGTATCTCGTCAGCGCCGACGATCAGCACGGGTCTATCGTCGTATCGGTCGGTGGATTGCCGTGGAGTACAGACGCATACAAAAATGAGAAGTGCATTATTTATTTTTGCCTTGTACCAAGAAAAAGACTACAGGTTCATCCATTGATTGAACAGAGATTAGTCGCGGGAGATTTTTTCACGTTATACGGCACGTTGAGGATGACGAAAGAATTTTTTGAAATTATTTGCGACATGATTGTACCCAACCGGCGCGTGCGATCAGCGCGGCACTAAAAAACTCACTGAAGAACTGACAGAAGCGCGCGGGCGCTGGCCAGCGCCGACAGCTCAGCGCGCTGACGAGCGGCGCGTAGGACGCGTTTACCGTCGTACATTTTTATTGTATTAACTATAAATTGATAGTAAGTGGTTATGAAGGTATTACCGTCCTTATTAATTAAATAAATAGAATTGATTTGAAAGTTGTCTTCACAGTCATGTGAACCTCAGCTTAATTTTGCCCCATTAAAAGTTTAGTATCGCTGATTTTCTGGAAATTCAAAAACTACGATAGTTTTTTTAGTAAAATAACGATAAGGTGTCATTATTCTATTGCTTGATTTCCTATCTCTTCTGTCCGCTTGACGGAAAGCGTTTGTTACCCACAGAATCTAATGAATTTGCCAAACTACGATAGTTTTTATAGTAAAATAAAGATATGTGTCAATAGTTTTTGTAGTAAAATAACGATGTATCGTTTTTCTATTGGTTGTTTTACCCATCTCATTCTCTTCTATCCGCTTGATGGGAAGCGTGTGTAACCCACAAAATCTAATGAATTTACCAAACTACGATAGTTTGAATGGTAAAATAACGATATGTGTCGTTATTCTATTGGTTGTTTCACCCATTTCTTCTGTCCGCTTGACCGAAAGCGTTTGTAACCCACAGAATCTAATGAATTTGCCAAATTACGATAGTTTTTATTGTCAAACAAGCTGCGCCCTCTTGAATCACTCTATCTATTAAAAAATCATTTGGATGATTTTTTAATAGATAGAGTGATTCAAGTTTCATTCCGTTGCGTAGTTTTAAAAACCTAAGCATACATAGGGACAGCCAGACAGCGGGAAGCGACTTTGTTTTATACTTTTTAGTGATGATGATATGTGTCGTTATTCTATTGGTTGTTTTACCCATCTCTTCAGTCCGCTTGACCGAAAGCGTGTTTAACCCGCAGAGGGTGACGATCGTGAGAAACTGGGTCATTTGTTCTGATGAGTGTCGTTTTACTGTCCATTTATCTTTCCTTGTTTAATGTACCACAAGATATTGTTTGAAACTAGAAACTGGCAGTTTTTTTGTTCAAATAAAGAGATCTACAGTGAATATAGACCACAAATTTTGACGGTGTGATAAAATATAGCAGTACCTATTTATAGGACATCATGCAGCATCAACCTGTTCAAAAGAAACTGAGATTGGGCATCTCAAAAAGATTGATAATCCTACTAATATTATAAACGCGAAAGCTTGTGTGTATGGATGTTTGTTACTCTTTCACATTGCCATACAGCGAAGTACCTAATGCAGCCGTTTCGGGGACGCGCGCCGACTGGTATTGATATGAATTATTTGAGCTACCTGTAGATTGTTGGCAACTGTCTCAGTTCAATTGTGTCTTTTCTTTTCTTTTCACTTTTATTATATTATTTATTTATTTATATATAGAATGTGACTTGTCTAAGTGCTTATTTTGTAAGCCTAAAGAAATAAATGATTTTTTACTTTACTTTACTGTCAATTGTAAATACTAGTTCTAATTTGTTTCTATTATTTGAATGTAACTTTGTTTATTCATAAATATATGCTGTTATTTTTCCACGAAAGCTAGGCAAACGCCTATCATTTTAACTTTGTTTCCTCGCGATGTAAGCAGCAGGTAACATACCAAGCGAGGCAAAAATTACGGAGATATATATTGCCAAAAAAATTCACCTCTAACAACAATGCAATTTTCCTTAAACCATGGCAATTTTCTCGCGTAACAAATGACCCCATATGTGACCCCTTAGCATACTATTATTTATTCGGCGCCTACACAATAAACAAACAAACACATTGCCCAATAACCCTGTATAACTAAAGCTAGTACCGTCAGCCCAAATACTGAGCTTATTTCATAAAAAATTCACACCCTGTATACTCAAGTGGAGGGTGCGATTCATTCATTCTGAATTCAACCTAACTGCCTTCAATTTAAGGCTGGAATTTAACTGGCTCCTCTTCTGCAGGAAAGCTAAAGGTTCCTATACACAGATCGGAAACTCTGGATGTAAAAATATACCTACTAAAGAGGATACTGTCTAATCTGTCTATTCCCTATTGACACCACACTATACTTCAGCAAATTCGATGTTAAATATTTGTAAACAAACCGTTCATACTTAACTTAATATTCAATGTGTTGCCGTGTACTTTTTTAACGCGCAGATGACATTTCTTGTCATCAATTATAATTGCTAACTATAAAATCTGGAACTCTATGCCAAGCAGATTTTGATTTCCTGTTTTGGAATGTTTACAAACAATTCACATCAAATTTGGATAGAGTATAGATATATGCAGGGCTGAGAAAACCTTTTTTCTCTAGTCATATAATCACGTGAAGAAGAATGTCGTATATTTTCATGTTACTAGGCCCTTGCATGGCTTCGTTAGGTATTTCTTTAATAAAAACTACCTTGTAAGTTATTCGACATTCGACATTTTTTATTCGTTTTTCGCATGATTTATGTTACAATTTTTTTTTTTTTTAGAATAAGGTATACTTATTTAACCTAGTTCAGGCAAATGTATTATTTTAGACCAATATGGTAACTGATACTGTAATCCATTTAGTCCTAAGCTGTTTTAAATAAATAATTAAAATTTTCATTCATTCATTCGTTCTTGGTGACTTTTAATATCTACAAGTGATCGTCTGTGAGTGAGAGCCTTTATTTAGTTCTAAGAATTTAATATGACAAGAACGCTCGCCGGAACACCGACTCTATCCTGTTAAACTTACAAATCATTTTCCCCTGACTGATTGGGTCAGTTTGGACGTTTTAGAATTTAGTGAAATGAAATGGAGGGGCAATGAACTTCACGTTTCAGGAGTTTCAGGGCCCGAATGAAAGCTACAGAGGTCATTTGTAGAGGGTAAACATAGTGTTCTAGAATGTTCTCGGATATTCCAGAACGAGAGTAATGGAAATAATTGTAAAATTAATGAGTTATCAAATTATGAAGATGGTTTGATATTTTCACCAGAGCCTAGTTCGTTATCTAGCAGGGTGCACCACGTGCAGGTTAGGTTGGCTTGGGAGACGAGATGCTGGAGTACAACCCATAGTTGTAATAAAAAAGTTTGGGATACACTGCAATGTATGTAAAAGTAAAAAGTAAAAAGATTTTTATTTTGTCAGAACAGAACAGAGACTCTTATAAACTAAACTTAGATTAACAGACGACAGAGACTGACAAAACTCGGTCTCCACTCAGCATGTGCTATGGTAGAGCAGATCGTACCATAGCGCTGGTCTTCCGTGGAGACCGTGGTGCGCAAGGTGGCCTAATATAGTGAGGAACCAAACAAAAATATAAATTAATCAACAGAAACTAAAACTGTAAACAATATTATTTAAAATAAAATACGTATATAAATTTTAAAATGATCTTTGTACATTTAAAATAAAATAAACCTGTTAAAACTACAATGAGATTGTTAATATGTAATATTATCTAATTTTTTTAAATGAAGGCAAAGAACGGCTTATTTGAACTGGATGTACATATGTGTTGAGACTCAAGTAGTACGTTTTTTAATATTTTTTTGAAAGTGTAAACGGACTATGTATGTATGTCATACGATGATTTATTGACAAGAAAATACATTCGGCTTTGTCGGGTTTGTTCGAACACGGCTGGACCGATTTTCATGGGTTTTTGGTTTGTTGTATTTGTCTACGTCCCGAATAGCTGAAAAACTATTAAAACATGCGAAAATTGAGAAAAAATAAAATAAAAAAACTGTTTCCTATACAAAATGTTTAGGTTTCGTAACTGTCAAACATTGACAGTTAGGCCGAACGAAATTCGCCGGGTCAAGGTAAGAGGAAAGGTTTGAGTTTTTGTTTGTTTGTTTGTAATGAATAGGCTCCGAAACTAATGGACCGATTTGAAAAATTATTTCACCGTTGGGAAGCTACACTATCCCAGCTGAACATAGGCTATATTATATTTTAAAAAAAGTTAGGGATCTGTACTAAAACCGTGCGAAGCCGGGAAGGTCCGCTAGTATTTATTAAAGTTAAAGGTACTTAGAGTGTTTTGGAAGATTTTTAGGGTTTTTCTAAGTACTTGATGCCTGTGTAAATAAAAACGGGATTAGACGTTATTATTTAGAAATTTTCGCAAAAACAGATGCCGTAATATGACGCCATAAAAACATGAAAATGTCTCTTTTAGGTAATTACAGGGTTTCATATAGGTTATTAAATTTTATGGGCCCGTTACGGCCTGTTTTCTTTAATAACAATGATTATCTTAATACTAGCTTTAATCCGTGGCTTCGTTTACGTTATTTATTTATCATCATCATCATCATCATCATTATCATCAGCCTATAGCAGTCCACTGTTGGAAATAGGCCTCCCCATTGAGCGCCATAGCGCCCTGTCTTTAGCTTGCCGCATGCAGCATCTACCTGCAGTCTTTCGCAAGTCGTCATGCCAGTCGGAGTGCGTCCTACACTACGTTTACCGACGACATCGACAATTCCTTTCTTTCAACTGACGTGGTTAAAGGCAATTTCGGATAATAAAACTGTTTTCGATTCGCTTATAATTATTTCGTTTTAATTGCCAATTATAATGTTATTTTTGTTTTACTACGTTCATTCGAAAGTACAGGGTGCACCGGGGTGTTGCGGCATGCCTGCGGCGAGAGGGTGTGCGTAAATACTGGCAGCTTACGGAAAGCGAAATAGAGAATAGAGCGAGAATGAGGTAACTAGAGTTATCTCAACTGATCTAGATATCAGTCTCAATCACTTTTTTTTATTTGAAATTAAAACGGTTATTAATATTAATAAAAAAATGGAAAGCGAAAGTTTTCTATCAGTGCGTTCTACCTGTCATGACCTACGGAGCTGAGACGTGGACACTCACGGTAGGGCTGGTCCACCAGTTCAAGGTCTTTCAGCGAGCTATGGAAAGAGCTATGCTCGGAGTTTCTCTGAAGGATAGGATTCGTAACGAATACATCCGACACAGAACCAAACTAAGAGACGTAGCTCTGAGAATTATCAAGCTGAAGTGGCAGCGGGCTGGCCATATATCACGAAGAACGGACAACCGCTGGGGTTAACGTGTTCTTGAGTTTGACTGAGTTGAGACTGTGACTCGGCAAAAGTAGTGTAGGACACCCTCTGACCAGGTGGGATGACGACCTGCGAACGACTGCAGGTAGATGCTGGATGCGTCAAGCTGAAGACAGGGCGCTATGCCGCTCATTAGGGGAGGCCTATAGTCCAGCAGTGGACTTCTATAGTTTGATAATGAATTATTTTAATTACTTTCTGTAAAACTTCAACCTACATTCTGTGCGCAAAAATGAAAAACTAAAAGGTAGGGGTGAAAAAAATCGAAACGAGGGTAGGTGGGGTATCATAAATTCCACTAATTATAACCCAGCGACCTACTAACGCCGCGCCCTCTCGCGAGGGGAATAGTTTCGCTAATTAATATTTAAACATGGTAAGAATTTTTGCAAATAATCCGTTAAAAACTTGTATTTTTTTTACCCACACTGAGACTCTAGGTCCAACGGAACCCTGCTATAAATAAATAATAATAAGAAATATTCATTCATAATAGTTATTCATTATAGTAACTAGCGGACCGTCCCGGTTTCATATGGGTATCTATTATTTTTATTTTTCATAATTTATTTGCGGCCGCTTATTTCTTAACACTTTGACTGCAATTTTTTTTCGACGACTGCGATCTTTTTTTTAACGTAAAATCATTGGGGGAGGCCTATGTCCAGCAGTGGACTATCATAGGCTGATGATGATGATGAATCGTCGATGTCAAAAACGTGGATAAATCAATGTATTTATACCTATAAAACATTGATTTATCCACGTTTTTGAATTTAACATTGTTTATACTAATTTCTGCCAGCGGCTTTTCATGCAAAAAATCAGCCCGATCCGTTCAGTAGTTTTTGCGTGAAAGAGTAACTAACTTCCATACTTACAAACTTTCGCGTTTATAATATCACTAGCTGCGCCCCGCGCCTTCGTCCGCGTGGAAATCTATGTATCAAATGGTTTATAAACCTTCCTCTTGAATCACTCTATCTATTAAAAAAACCGCATCAAAATACTTTGCGTAGTTTTAAAGATCTAAGCATACCTAGGGACAGATGGGCTATTGATTTGTCTAGATAGCAATTAGGACTCAATCGCTTTCTGACTAAATCTCGATATGAACATATCGCGTTTTGACTAGATAGCATTTGAAACTTCTGAATCTATCATGGTTATTAACACTAAAGTCATTTAAAAAAAAAATATATATATATATATATATATAAAAAACGAAATATTGGAAAATTCAAAAAATCAGATCATGGTAAATATCCCGTTATAAATGACTTTAGATAGCATTTGGACTAGAACGCCATTAGGCCTGATAGAGTAACGACTATATTGACGTAGACAGACAGCGGGAAGCAACTTTGTTTTATACCATGTAGTGATTAATAACAGTTCTCAAGCCCTATTCAAATGTATTGACCCCATAGTTATTAAATACACTATCACATGATGTCGGCTTAATTAAATTAAGTTAATCAAGTCATAATATACATTGGTATTATGTCTATGTTATGTCTTTGTTTTTTGTAAACGTCTTTTTTAAGAGGCCTCCGGACGGACGAATTCTTCATACAAACGTAATACCAAAATGATTTCCAATTCAAGCATCATTCCACTGTAATATTGTATTATTTGTATTTGAATAGTATTTATCTAGGTTCCTGAATAGATGTTTTTTCAAAATACTTACCTAAAATTAAATGAAAGCCAATCGCATTTTGCACATTTTTATGCGAAAATGGACAAGTTTTCTTGCTATTTGTTTCGTATTAAAAACATCAGTATCTTACGTTTTATTATTAAGGAACATAGCTTATATTGTCTAGTTACTGAATAACAATACTTTGTGAAGAATTCAAAAAGTTTTCAGTCATAATTTTTGGTATTACGGAGCAAACCAAATTTTGAACGGCTAATATTGCTATCGCGCACGATGAGGCGCGGCGCAAGGGTTAAACAGGGACAGCGATATTCGGAGCGATTTTTGCAAGCGAGGGTCGCCGGGCCCTTAAGTGTTTTTATCTAGTATTTCTTTTACTATAATTTATTTTATGTCACATTGCGTATGCCTGTTCGTGACGTCACCTGTACGGGCTCTAACGGAAGACCAGCGCTGGATAAGTCTCTTACGGAGCATAGCCCGCATTATGCTGAGTTAGAGCCTTTTTGTAACAACTCTCTACATGTACCTATGTCTATAAGTGTGTTATTTGTTAATTTAAGTTGTTATGAATAAATGTATTTCTATTGCGACGCAGGAGGTTGCGGGTTCGTTTCCAGTTTCGGAACAATTGTGTGTACGATCTGCAGATATTTGTTCCGGGTGTTCTGGTCGTTTTCTATGTATAATAAAAAATATATATCTATTTAATGTATAGTATTATGTATATCAGTTATCTAGTACCCATAACACAAGCTCTGCTTACCATGGGGCTAGATAATGTTGTGTGAATTGTCCAGCATTATTTATTTATTTATTCTATTCTATCTAACCCCTCACGAGCAAAAACAACTTACCTCCAAGCAAGAAACATAAAATATACACATATAAAAACTGGCATGACTGTTTACAACCTCATATCACCCATCATTCATATTTACCTCGACAATATAAACGGTATAAAGATGTTACATGTCTTTATTGTGCATTGTTGTTTGTGTTGTTCTCTTTAGATTTTTGTTAAGACTTAATCACACACTAGCTGCGCCCCGTGGCTTCGCCCGCGTGGATATCTACGTGTCAAATAGTTTATAAAACTTTATCTTGAATCACTCTATCTATTAAAAAAACAGCAGCAAAATCCGTTAGTTAGTTTCGAAGATCTAAGCATACGTAAGGACAGACAGATAGCGGAAAGCGACTTTGTTTCATCAAATTCAGATTCTGGGTTTTCAATTAATCTTTAGTCAAAAAAATATATTGTCTAAAGTTTCATACTAATGTGTGAATAATATGTTGCCAAAACTAAACCAATAGATGTAAAAAATAATTAAATAACACATTGTACTGAACTGGGCCGGCCATATCTACCGAAGAACCGACAACTGGCTGGGGTATACGTATTCTTGTATCGAGAGCACGACTCGGTAAACGTAGTGTCTTCGTGAACGCCCTCCAACCAGGTGGGATGACGCTCTGCGAAAGACTACAGGTAGATGCTGGATTCATCAAGCTGAAGACAGAGCGCTATGGCGCTCATTAGGTGACGCCTATTTCTAGCAGTGGAAAGCATAAGCTGATGTTGATGATGAGTTTTTATTGGCAGAAAGGTTGCGGTGCGGAGCGCAACATGCTCGATTAATACTTTCTTAATTGATTAATTCATATCTCTCATAATAATAGGAGAGGTCAGGCGCATTACCAGCGACTTATCGCACTTTCCGAAGCACATGTAAACTCCTGAAATATAACTCTATAGAGAAAGGTACTTACCAAGCTTATTGCTGAGATGCTGATGTTGGTGTTGCATGTGCTGTTGCTGCGGTATTTGCTGCATCAATGCTGGATGCGGCAGCTGCAGCAATTTAGGCTCCAGTTTAGTTGCAGCAGCGACGGGTATCGGTCCAGCATTCGTCATCGTCGTCATTGTAGCGGCAGGCATCATAAGCGTAGACATCGTTAGCATTTTGATTTGCGTCACTAGTTCTTTAGTATTTTTAGCACTTCATTTCAATGTTCAGGTAATATGCACTATCGCGGTTGGCTAGTGAGTTTTCGTTTACGGAATTTTCTTTTGGGTTGGTGGTTTTTTTACATGCTTTGTTCTTTTGTTTATTATATTAGTTCTATGTTAGCTAAAACTGTGGAGAGGTATTTTACTTTAAGTTTAAGAGGATGGAGCGACTTTACTAGCTTATTCTATAAACTTTTATCGACATATGTTTTTTTATAAACTTGTAATGGAGCTTAAATAAAACATAATAATTATATTCTGGCAAATAAATGATTGTTTATACGTCTTCATTCTATAAGTGGCGTTCTAGGTCAGACTTTGAGTACACATTTGCATTATCCAATTTATCTAAAGTTAGAATTTTAATGTTGTCTAAATGTTCATACTATTGTGCCAAAACTAAACCAATAGGTTTAAAAATACTTTATAGAACTGATTGTACTTAAGTAATCAACAAAAATTTGGGAATATTCTTATGTTTTCCCAGTTCTCATATCGGGCACAAGTTTTTATCAATTCCTGGGAAATTCAGAATACGAAATTCCTGGGACCAAACGCTACCGCATCCGCTGCCTTACACTCGGATTCGAATGCAGTGGACGTACAGCTTAAATCGTCATTCATATCAATTCTGATGGGACAAAAACTAATCTTATATGGCAGCACCTAAAAAGCCATCCGCCTCTTTCTTTTTGATCGAAATTAAAAGAAGAAAATTATTTTAATCGTGGTCTAATTCTTTTACTTTTTAAACCGACCGAATAAACACAATCATATGCTTCGAGGGATTTCGTTTTCTTTTGTTTTTGTTGTGTTTTAAAATTCTCTTTTTAATGTTCATTCTCTGTTTGATACTTAGTATGTTATAATCTCTATCCTCTCAAAAATAAAGTTCAAATTCAACGATATTTTCTGTTTGTTGTGCTCCGCCCGGGGTCAAACGGAATTAAGAATTTGTAGCCTTTATGCGCCTGAAGTATTTTTTCAATTATTACGCTTTTGTTTATAGCTTCTTTGATGTTTTTAACTTATTTAGAGACAATAAATAAGCTTTTATAAAAGCCTGTTTCAGGATTTCATAAATTGGATAAATAATTCGATTATGTACCTATATGTCGCCGTCGCTTCGTAGAATCAGCCCATTTGTCATCAAACATCAAAGGCGACCTCTGTGGCACCGTGGGCGAGTCCCTATCTGTCAAATCGTGATCAAATGATAGTAAAAACGCAGAAAGTTTCCTTTGGCACTTTGTTTGGACTAGTATGGACACAATACTACTTATTCATTTTATTATTCTTTCTTACTACTTGTAATTGGCCGTCCTTATATATATACTTTCCAGCAAGAAGCGGACAGGAGTGGTAACAGCCTGGCGGGGACCACCTGGTAAAAGGAAAAGGGGACGTCCACTTGAAAGATGGGTCGACGAAATTTTGGAAACAGAAAATAATTGGGCGGCCATAGCGAAGGATAGAAAGAAATGGCACAGTCTGGAGGAGGCCTTTACTCAAATAGAGATCAAAGAATTATAAAAATCCTTATTTAATAATGCTCAATAATTAAAGTTTTCTTATTTTTTTTAACAATGTTCAATTTAATTTTATTATAATTCAATTATTATGTAATTTATTCTTTGATAATAAATGGCTTAATTATTAATTATTATTATTATTATATATATACTTATTCTTTCTTGTTAAATAAATAAACAATTGGAACGATAAATAATATGATTTTTTGAAAAATTTACAACCGACTTCGAAATCCTTAGTTTAATACTAGTATTGCCAAATATACATATATATATGTATATCTCGCAATGTATACTAATCCCTCGGATCGTTATTCCATTTGTCGCGCATATACTTAATGCAAATTTAAGACTTATGGTTTTCTTATGGATACCATTGTTAAAACCAAATTGAAATGGGAAGCACCAGCTTTTAAATTAAAAATAATCATCAAAATTGATTCACTCAATTGAAAGTTCTGAGTTAACACTTTGAGTGCTGAAAACGCACGGTATGAGTTTTCTACAAGTGACTAATCTGCGAAAATCCACACTAGCGCAGCGGCTGAGAAAATACAGATCTTTGTGACTCAGCAGAGCTGTAATATTTTTCGAACGAAACGCATGTGCGGCGCAACACAACCGCTGTGTAGAGCGGCAGCACGAATTTTTTAGGTAAAAAAAAAGATCAAAGTCGTCGAAAAAAAACCGCAGTCAAAGTGTTAACAAACATAAAGTAAGTAGTTATAACATCGCCTTAGGGCTTAATAAAAAACCAGTAATGATGTTATTATCTCAATAAATAAATAAATACAAAACAGACGAATTGAGAACCTCCTTCTTTTTTGAAGTCGGTGTAAAAGTCACTTATAACATGATATTTACCACGATTTCATTTTATAGTCTTCCAATATTTCGGAAAAGTTTTACGCGCCATGATCACGGAATAATTTGGACGTTGTTTGGACTAGTTAGGAGACAAACATACTAGAAGTCCTCACTATACAGGTAGGTATGAAGTATATGATCTTACACAGATTAGGTAATGCTATGTGATGTATGCTAATGCTAGTTGTGCCCTAGATGCATTAGGCTATGTTTGCAGTGTCATAGTAGAAGGCCGCCTGCAACGGGACACCGCTGCACCGCCCGCGCCGTGCACCGAAAACAGCTGACACCCTGAGTACATATACACGCTATCGGCGTAATAAAAAAAAAGCGTGTTATTATTAATTTAGTCCTTTTATATTTTATGTATGCTAGTTTTAAGGTATATGTTACTATAGACCGTAGAATAAGTTGATTAAGATCTGTTACTTTTCTATGGTCTGAAATAAATGATTATTATGTCTCTCATATACCATGATCTCGGGCCATAAAGTGACCCGGTCCTTTGGAAGGCTTGCATGGGGCCGAAGCCAACAACACAGAGGCCCTTTGAGAAGTTAATCTAAAGGCGATGGCTACACATAGCGGGTATCATCCTCGGGTGCACAATATGATACACCCAAAGATGGTATCCGCCAGGTGTAGAGACTATTGCAAATATATTATTATTATATATGATCTTACACAGATTAGGTAATGCTATGTGATGTATGCTAATGCTAGTTGTGCCCTAGGTGCATTAGGCTATGTTTCCAGTGTCATACACTGAGAATAGAAGCGAACCCGAATGTTTAACAGCTTTTTAACAAACGCCTTCTAAGGAGTTTTTCGACTCTTATTATTGATATTTTCTTTCCATACATTCATTTTAACTTAAAATTGTCTTCTACAGCGGAGTTTTAGTGATCATTGTTCTCGATAAGGTTTCATTACCCTTTTGATACCATAAAAATGAAATTATTTTGGGGTTCTAGTTTAATAATTCAAAAACAATTTAAATTGTGTATGAATTAATACTAATACACTACTTACAGACAAATATATAATCTGAACACATTCTAAATAAAATAAAAATAGGTGAATGAATTAAAAGCATGATAAATAATTCGATTCATTGATGGTAACACAATAATTACTTTCGTCCGATAACTCTATGGGTTGCCATATTACTTAGATAATTTAGAAAAAAAGTGTCCGTATCGTTGCTCTATCTTTATCCATTGAAATAAATAAATAAGATGGAGACAAATAAAGTATGTAACTAACATTTACCTTGATCTCGGGCCATAAAGTGACCCGGTCCTTTGGAAGGCTTGCGTGGTGTCGAATCCAACAGCACAGAGGCCCTTTGAGAAGTTAATCTAAAGGTGATGGCTACACATAGCGGGTATCATCCTCGGGTACACAATATGATACACCCAAAGATGGTATCCGCCAAGTGTAGAGACTATTGCAAAGAAAAATGAAAGAAATAAAACCAGGCTATTGTGATGTATGGATGGACTGGGTAATCGGGCTACAGGGGAGATTGCATAACATTATTATACTATTTTTTGTAATGATCTATAAATAAATAAATAAATAAAGTTGGACTATTCACACAGCATTATGGTATGCTGAGCTTGTGTTATGGGTACTAGATAACTGATATACATAATACAATACATTACATAGATAGATACTATATAATAGATCTATACTACGGTACTATAAAGTATTTTTGTATTGTATTGTAAAATTTGTTAAGTTCAGGATGCAATAGAATCGATACGAAGCGAAAGATAGATTAAACATTTTTTTGGTACTAAAACACACACACACACATACAATTAATGAATTAACATAGAGATACAATATTATATATTTATATTTTTTATTTATATTATATATTTATGTATGTATTTATACTTATAGCTATGTAGGTATTTTAATGTCCCTATTAAATATTATTCTGTATTACACGCCACCACTTGTTCTAGCACTTCATGTCCATCCAAAGGTTGCCTGGCAGAGATCGCTCTTAGCGACAAGGCCGCCCATTGTACAGCATATTTTGTATATGTTTTTTTCTTTTCCTATCTTGTGTATCTTTTATGGATTTGATGTGCAATAAAGACTTATTGTATTGTATTAAAAATAAGTGCAATAGGTTTAACGGTTTAAAAATTTACGACCGATGTGGCGCGGTGGGCGAAGGTCCGCTTGCGACGCAGGAGGTTGCGGGTTCGATTCCAGCCTCGGAACAATTGTGTGTACGATCTGCAGATATTTGTTCCGGGTGTTCTGGTCGTTTTCTATATATAATAAAAAAATATCTATCTATGTAATGTATTGTATTATGTATATCAGTTATCTAGTACCCATAACACAAGCTCTGCTTACCATGGGGCTAGATAATGCTGTGTGAATTGTCCAGCATTATTTATTTATTTAATTAAAACGAGCAATTTATAAAGGTAAGTACTTAGTGCAGGTTAATAAAAAGACATAAAGTATATAATTGATAATATGGAATGATGTATATATATATATATTATTATTAATAGACATATCTAAATTAATTTAGTGTTGCGTTTATTTTATTGAATTTTAAAATTCACGTGCCTGCATTCGGACGAGATATGCAGCTCTACTGTTTTATTCCACCAATGGTTCTTTAGGATTTCTAACTTAAATTTTAGATTTTCTTAGTTAGGTTGACCTAAAAAATATGGTATTCTATTGACCGATCCTAAAAATACCTAAATTAGAATGTGTTTGAAAATCGCAAAATCTGTAATGTATTGTAGCATGTCTTATGTGAAAAAATATTACTGATTTATTGATAATATGTGTGTCCTGCAGTACAACAAATAGGCCATGGCTCAGCGATATATAAGAAAGCCCGCTAACGCTTCCGCTGCCCAACTGGCATAGCCTTATTCGAAGCTCTGTCGCCACTTAATCAGCCAGTGGCTAAGTGCTTTCCCTAGTAACACAGCATGATTTTATATAGCTATGCTGGGGTAATGTGCTTTCTCGTAAACAATATTTTCCTTCTAGATGATGAATACAGTTTGTTTTTTTTTTGTTTTTGATTCAAAGATTCAGATTTGACGACCGATGTGGCGCGGTGGGCGATGGTCCGCCTGAGACGCAGGAGGTTGCGGGTTCGATTCCCGCCTCGGAACAATTGTGTGTACGATCTGCAGATATTTGTTCCGGGTGTTCTGGTCGTTTTCTATGTATAATAAAAAATATCTATCTATGTAATATATTGTATTATCGCAGTCGTCGAAAAAAAACCGCAGTCAAAGTGTTAATGGCAGCTGTGTCTGGTTGGACACTTTTCTGCCAGTGTCAAGTAATGGAAATAATTGTAAAATTAATGAGTTATCAAATTATGAAGATTGTTTGATATTTTCACCAGAGTCTAGTTCGTTATCTAGCAGGGTGCACCACGTGCAGGTTATGTTGGCTGGGGAGACGAGATGTTGGAGTCCCCCTTAGGTAAGCATTTTAATCAAATTGTCTTCTCTTTTATCTATAATATAAAAATGAATCGCTGAATGTGTTGCTAAGCGCAAATCTCGAGAGCAGCTGAACCGATTTCGCCAATTCTTTTTTTAGAATATTCCTTGAATTACGAGGATGGTTCTTACGGAAGGAAAAAAGAGAAAAAATTAAAAATTGCCTAAAACAAATGACCACCCGGGCAAAGCCGGGACGGGCCGCTAGTAAATACATAGATATAATAAGTTGATTGTTGAGAAAAACTCTGAACACAAAACAAAACTTTAAATTTTACACTGTTTTTAAATTTTTAAGGAATTACTTTCCAGAATAAAATGTAATCAAAAAAACACTGCAGCCCATATGCGTGAAGAAGTAACAAACATCCATCCAAACAAACATCCAAACATTCGCATTTATAATAGGGTGATTGAGTATGATCAATAATGCTCAAGGTCCGTGAGTGAAACAGAATATTGAAACAGCTTTTCTAGCTAGTGTTGGTATCAAATCGATTTAATTTATATCGATTGAACTTCAACGTTAGGAGAATCAACTAGAAACCAGATATGTATTAGCTGCTAGTACCTACATATCTTGACGACCGATGTGGTGCGGTGGGCGAAGCTCCGCCTGCGACGCAGGAGTTTGCGGATTCAATTCCCGCCTCGGAACAACTGTGTGTATGATTTGCAGATATGTTTCATGGTGTTCTGGTCGTTTTCTATGTAAAAAAAAATATCTATCTATGTAATGTATTGTATTATGCATATCAGTTATCTAGTACCCATAACACAAGCTCTGCTTAGCTTGAGGCTAGGTAATGATGTGAGAATTGTCCAGCATTATTTATTTATTTAAAATACACTTTACATTTAAAATTAGTTATAAGATATCCTTAGTTGCATAGACATAATTGTTTGTAAACATTAGTTGGTTCCTGAAACACAGTTTTTTACTAGTTCAGGAGCCTATGGACTCGTATTGCCTGTTTCACTGTCTATTTTGTCAATAAATAAATAAAATTAAAAAAAAAAACAACAACAAAAAAATTATGTACATAATAAATGCTGTCCATAGCGAGGCTTAGAGACAAAAGATGGACATACAGCACCACCATATGGAGAGGACCTCAAGGAAAAACAAAGAGAGGAAGGCCCTCAACACGCTGGGAGGACGAAATAAAAAAAGTCGCTGGTCCAAAGTGGTGGCAAACAGCTCAAGATAGAGAGAAGTGGACATCGTTGGAGGAGGCCTTTACCCAACCTGGGGACCCTGCTATCAACCAAACGTAGTGTTATAAATAACGCACTAACAGTACCTAAATCAATGTAGCAGGATCAAATAAAGGCTTTTTATTTTTATTTATTTATTTAAATGCTGTCCAAGCCTCATTTTGATCGCAATAACTCATCGATATTCCTAGAAACATGTGCGGATCATTGTTAGTGTGTAGTGTGTGTACCGACTTCGCCTCCTTACGTTTCTGCCATTTCTTCTCTACTAATCATGATGCAGGTTTTAACCGCTTGATAATTATAGAAAGCACACTCAGGGGCGACATCTTTTGTCATTGTTGTATTTTACTACAGAGAGGTGTTTTGTATTGTGAATCTGTTGCGTTAATCAGATAGGCATTAAATTGCAAATCAATTTGGTATATAACACAGGCTCTGCTTAGCTTGGGGCTATGATAATGATGTGAGACTCTTTACGTCAAAAGAATCCAAAATGGCGTGTCCAACTACCTTAGAAGTACCACGTTAACGAAACTACGCTTTGAAACCAGCAAAAGCATAAAACTCCATTTCACCAATCATAAACGAAAAGTTAAAAATGTTAAAGTAACTTAAAGTAAACTGATTTTTCCGAACGCAACGCACGCTCCATGAAACTAGGTCAGTAGGGATGGGATCGGGCAGGGTTGATGAGGCCGAAAGTAGGCCGAAAGTTTCGGTTAATCTTTTGAAGTATAGTTGTGTGTGTTGTTGGTGTTTGTGGCGTGTTGTGAGCCTGCCAGCAGTGGACGTGTTTTGGCTGCTACGATAAGAATGATAAAAGTTGATTTAGATAGATAGATAGAAAAAACTTTATTATACCACACAAAACAGAAAACAATACAGAAAAAACAATAGAATAAAGGAAGTATAAAGGGCGGCCTTATCGCTGAGAGCGAAAGTTTAATTCGTTTATTGACGATATCAGTTTTATAACACGTTTGTTTTTTGTTTTAATTTTATTTCTATGTTCTACGTAATATTTTTTTTATAGTTTGAGAGTAATAAGTGAAGATATTAGTCGTAATGCTCAGGGTTATTATAATTTTGACTACTACAGTAACAAATTATTTCGTAAAAGCATGTCTATATATGTATGTCTTCGTCTTATTAACTTAAAATATTTGACTTTTGTATTTTCGTCAACTTCAAGTAATAAACGCTGTTCTAAGAATTTAAATCTATTCGAATTCGAAATAACTTGAACGGGGAATGATTTATAAAAAGTAAGATCCTAGATAAGGTTCCTATTTATTTATTGAGCTAACTTGTCATAAAAACATGAACTCCAATATAAAAATTATACAATTGATAATTCGTACAGTTATTATAATTGCATGTCAAAAGAATTAATAAATCTTACAAAGTCAACATTAATCACTACATATTGTTTTGAACTTTTCGGCTTCCCTAGCCCGAAGCCGAAACATTAATTAATACAACGCCAGCACAACACTACCCTCACGTATTCCGTTATTGGAGGGAGGCTGGTTTTAAGTGATGGAATCCTGCACGATAGTGAGGTGGTTGGTAAATTACTCTCCATATCCGACCGTTCATGTTATTATACCTATCTTGATGCATTAATATCTGTTATGTAGTCCCCATAACACAAGCTCTGCTTAGCTTGGAGTTAGATGATGTAATGTGGATTGTACAGTAATATTTAATTATTTATACACTGAAGTCCAGATGCGTGCAGACTAAAAGCGTATTCAATAAAGAAAGTTACAACCAAATAATAGAAACAAATTACGCAAACAATCTACAGGAAGTTCAACTGAACCATATCAATACCATAGGGCGCGCGTCCCCGCGACGCTGGCTGCATTGCATGGCCCTGCTGTATGGCAATGCTGATGCGCTGCGCCAGATACTCACCAGTTCTCAGGTCACGCGTCGCATAGACCAGACGCTCAGATATTGTTTTTAAGCCCGGAGAGCCTCGGTTCCCCACGGACCTAGGGTCTCGACTCCGATGGGAGCAAATGCATAGGCTCTTTCGTAACTTGCATGTTTTTAATTAAAAAACTAAAAAAAACGACTTTAATTTCCTCAGTACCGACACAGTTTTTTTAAGTTTATCAAATACTTCATCCCTCGGGAATAATATTATGGATCATTCTCCATAAAATATCAAAAAAAAAAACATATCCAAATCGGTCCTTTAAAAAGAAATCGACGAACATACATAAAAATACAGCCGAACAAAGAAATTATTTTGCTTTTGTTTTTCGTCGTTAAAACATGAAATATAGAAAATACCGTGTTCCGTCCAGCATTATTATTATTGGAAAAAACCATGCGAAGACACGAGCTAAAATAAGTTTCACAAAAAAACATTTAAAACCCGACTCTAACAAAAACAAAGCACGGAACGTTATAAGTAAGATTTTTGTATTTTCTACATTATAATAACAGAGCTGGGTTCTATCAATTTGACGGCTGTTTGTTTTTCATTACCAGCGTCGATATGGACTAACAACTGACCCCGGGTTTGGCTGGAAAATGGTTGGGTTTTACAGTTGAATAAGGATTGGGGTCAGCCTCTGGAGCTTTTAAACTGGCAGCTTTACACGAGTTTGAAGTTGTTTTTGGTACATATTAGCTGTTTTTAAATTTAAGTTTAACTTTGCATGAAAATTTCTTCGAAATCGATCAATTTTAGAATGTTATGTGTTAAGGTAGCGGATTGAAAATACATGTGTATGTATATTTTATATTCTGTATTTTATATATTCGTTATGAGCTACGGAGCTGAGACGTGGACACTCACGATAGGGCTTTCATATACACATGTAATGTCTTTCATATTCAGAATATTATGAAAGATTTTTATTTATATTAAAACTGAAGTTATTTATTAGGTTTATTGAGCTATTGTTATTTTAATTTATGTATGTATATTTTAATCTCATACCATATGTATTATACTCTACGTCTAATTTGTTTCTTTGTACACTTCCTCTATCTGTTCTATCGCTTCTCCTTTAAACCTAAGCTCGCCTATGTACATATCTTCTTTTAGTTAAGTTATTTTTAAGTGTTTTGTGTACAATAAAGAATTACAAGAATTACAAGAAAGATATTACATGTGACAAAAACAATGGGCAGCTTAATCGCTTAGAAGCGTTCTTTTCCAGGTAACCTGTTTGTTTATTATTTTAGTTTATTCCCCTAATTTCCCGTCAATTATACGAAAATGTTATGATTTGAGCCGGGATTCGAACCCGCTCTAATCTCCGCGCCATGTTATTGTAGGGTGCGCTCCCGTGCGATGTCGCAGGAATAACTGAACCGGGGTAATGGCGGTCGAAGAATGTGTATTGACAAACTTTTAGGGATGGACAGCAAAATAGGTTAGAAATGATTTATGTCTATTATAAAAGGTATTTTATTAGTATCAAGTGTCCTAAAGATAAACAAGAGTCTGTTATCTCTAATTTTCCAAATTTATCTATAACTAGCTACGCCTCGCAGCTTCGGCCGCGTGTAAATCTATGTGTCAAATGGTTTATAAACCTTCCTCTTGAATCACTCTATTTATAAAAAAACCGCATCAAAATCTGTAAAGTAGTTTTAAAGACCTAAGCATACATAGGGACAGACAGACAGCGGGAATCGACTTTGTTTTATACTATGTAGTAATTTTCTAATTCTATTTGCTAAATTTTAATTCAAAAATAATTGAATTAAACGGTCGGGTGGTCACCAGATATAAAGTTGGGGCTTAAACAAAAGATTCAATAAACAATACATTATAATAATGCGATTAAACCTTCTTTGAATGAATTTTAGCACTACAAAGTCCTTAAAGAAAATAAAAACATTTTATTTCCTGTGATTTTTTAAAAACTTTACATAAATAAATAAATAAATAATGCTGGACAATTCACACAGCATTATCTAGCCCCATGGTAAGCAGAGCTTGTGTTATGGGTACTAGATAACTGATATACATAATACAATACATTACACAGATAGATATTTTTTTTATTATACATAGAAAACGACCAGAACACCCGGAACAAATATCTGCAGATCGTACACACAATTGTTCCGAGGCGGGAATCGAGCCCGCAACCTCCTACGTCGCAGGCGGACCTTCGCCCACCGCGCCACATCGGTCGTCAAACATGGAATCGAAAGTTTCACAGATCATCTACTTTATAAGAGTCCTTTTGATTCCACTGTTAGACAAAATGGCGTCACTTCCCATCTTTCACGCATCTTAGTTTGCATTTAATATCATAAATAGTAACTCCTAAAGAGTTCCGTTATCACACCACTGAATAATAAATAAGAAAAGTTTACTACAACCGAAAAAATATTACCCCTTCCCAAATAACCCCATCGAGTCCTGTTTTGCCAACCGTACTTAAATAAAAGGGTGACGGTTTACGGTTGTATTACCCTACCCCTAAATTCTCGTAGCAACCTCTACGCTGTAGACCCTCTACGCCGTAGACCCAGCGTAGAGGGTCTACTAGCTACGAGCGTAAATTATTTTTTCTAATTTAATTTTATGAATTTTGCCGCAATTTTTTACTTTTAAACATGAATTATGGTGATGAAAGGATTTATAGCAATTTTCATCAAACTTTTAATCGCGATTAAGACTCGTAAACTCAGTTATCGTTGGACTGAGAGTTCTTACGTCAAATGCGAAACGTGAAGTGACTTTAAAGTATGGATAGCTTTAACTAGAGTTAAATTAAGTATATACTAATATTTTAAAGAGGTTTTGTCTGTAAGTTTGGATGTAGGCGGTAATATCTCTTCGTGAGTTTTCCTATTTCGTCTTCCTCCGTGGCGCGGTTGGCGAAGGTCCGCCT
The DNA here is from genome assembly GCA_943735965.1 of Eupithecia abbreviata. NCBI lineage: Eukaryota > Metazoa > Arthropoda > Insecta > Lepidoptera > Geometridae > Eupithecia > Eupithecia abbreviata. The sequence continues at coordinate 4,039,707 of OX031004.1, read as the reverse complement.
GCGACGCAGGATTTTGCGGGTTTGATTCCCGCCTCGGGACACTTGTGTGTACGATCTGCAGACATTTTTTCCGGTCTTTATCTATGTATAATAAAAAACGTACATATATCTATGTATTGTATTAAGTATACCAGTCATCTAGTACCCATAACACAAACTCTGCATAGCTTAAATAAATAAATATAAATAAATAATGCTAGACAATTCACACTGCATTATCTAGCCCCATGGTAAGCAGAGCTTGTGTTATGGGTACTAGATAACTGATATACATAATACAATAAATTACATAGATAGATATTTTTTATTATACATAGAAAACGACCTAAACACCCGGAACAAATATCTGCAGATCGTGCACACATTTGTTCCGTGGCGGGAATCGATACCGCAACCTCCTGCGTCGCAGGCGGACCTTCGCCCACCGCGCCACATCGGTCGTCATATATTTTGTCTGTGCTACGTGTTTTCTAGTATATCTTCTATTATAATATGTGTAACTAAACTTGTTTGTGTGTTTGATCCGTCAAGCGAAATCCCTTCCTATCTATTTGACGACCGATGTGGCGCGGTGGGCCAAGGTCCGCCTGCGACGCAGGAGGTTGCGGGTTCGATTCCCGCCTCGGAACATATGTGTGTACGATCTGCATATATTTGTTTCGGGTGTTCTGGTCGTTTTATATGTATAATAAAAAATATGTATCCATTTAATGTATTGTATTATGGTATATCAGTTATCTAGTACCCATAACACAAGCTCTGCTTACCATGGGACTAGATAATGCTGTGTGGATTGTGTCCAGCATTATTTATATATTTATATTCAAAAGTATGGTTCATCAACACTATGTGACCACTGTTGATAAGTTTTCTTGATTTTTATTTTTAATTTTATTTTCATTTATTTATGTTAATTGTTCCTATTTTTTTTTTGCTCTATTTTTATATATGTACGTTCTTAAGATAAATATTAATTATTTTATTTATAATTTTCTTCAATAATTACGCCACCGTCAGCTTTAATACGTACCGATCCTATCCATCCAAAGGTTGCCTGGAAGAAATCGCTTTTAGCGATAAGGCCGCCGATTGTGCCACTAGATTTAGTTAGTATTAAGATCCTTTAGTATTTTTATTATTATTTTGTATTGACGGTGCAATAAAGTTATATTGTATTGTATTGTGTAAGTGTTTAATAAATAATTTTCTTTCTTTCAACGTTGAACGTAACTTCTCAGGTTTTTTATATGCGAAATCGAACCCGCATCCATCTATTCCCCTACTATGCCACGAAAGTCATCAATAATATCGAATAGAGTAATTCCGGTCATTTCACGCTCTGTTGGTTCGGCCTTTGTCCGAAATTAATAAATTTCTCGAAATACTGTATTAAGTATAACGATTTTGGGATAAGGGGAACGGTTGGGAGAAAATTGTGGTTGTAGGTTGCCTGGCAGAGATCGCTCTAAGCGATAAGGCCGCCCGTTGTACAACACATTATGTACCTATTTTCCTGACTAGTGTATCTGTTTTATTTGGTGTGCAATAAAGAGTCATTATCATCATCATCAGCCTATATTAGTCCACTGTTGGACATAGGCCTCCCGCAATGAGCGTCACAGCGCCCTGTCTTCAGCTTGCCGCATCCAACATCTACCTGCAGTCTTTCGCAGGTTGTTATCCCACTTGGTCGGAGGGCGTCCTTCACTCAAGAACACGTTTGCCCCAGCGGCCGTCGGTTCTACGCGAGGGCCCACTGCCACTTCAGCTTACTAATTCTTAAAGCTATGTCGATAACTTTGGTTCTCTGTCGGATGTATTCGTTACGAATCCTATCTTTCAAAGAAACTCCGCGCATAGCTCTTTCCATAGCTCGCTGAGCGACGTTGAACTGATGGTCCAGCCCTACCGTGAGTGTCCACGTCTCAGCTCCGTAGGTCATAACGGGTAGGACGCACTGGTTGAAAACTTTCGTTTTGGGAAGAAATAAAGAGCAATTGCATTGTATTGTATTGTGTCAAACATCACCTTGTGTCAAAACGGTTGACCACAGTTCTATGTGATTTCGTTTTTAGATTTCGTGGAAATCTATGTGTCAAATAGTTTATAAGACTTCATCTTGAATCATGTCAATATGTATATATTTAAAAAAACCGCATCAAAATCCGTTACCTAGTTTTAAAAATCTAAGCATACATAGGGACAGACAGACAGCAGGAAGCGACTTTTATTTATACTATGTAAAGATGTGACAAACAAAAATAATAGGAATAGAGACCTGATTCTTTGTTCCCTTTTGTAACTGGACAACAATCTGAAACAAAAAAATATATATATTAGTATACATAAGTAAGAAATAACTCCGTTCTTCGCATACGTAATCAGTGACTCAATTTTGTAGATGTTTTGCTCTGATTTGTTTGATTTTTTGTAGCACCCATCAAATCAAAAAATAGTTTATTGCTTTAACTTAAATTAATTAATATATTACAGTGGTATGGGACCCTCTTTTAAGTAATGTAATACCTGTGCTAGAGGGTCTCGCTCTGCTGCGCGGCTATCTTAAAAATAATTAAATTAAGTTTAATATTTAATTTGTATACTTAAATATGTAACATTTACATAATAATGACAGTTAAAGTACACAAAGTTTTTCCTACAAGATACAGTTAAATTAAAATTAAAATGCCAGAGAAATTATTGTTCTTTAATAGGTTTACAATAATAATAATATAATTTGTAATTTGTGCTAATCTGACAAAAAACAATGTATAATATATAACCCCATGTATATAATCATTATGTATCTCATTACCATGATCTCGGGCCATAAAGTGACCCGGTCCTTTGGAAGGCTTGCGTGGGGCCGAAGACAACAGCACAGAGGCCCTTTGAGATATTAATCTAAAGGCGATGGCTTCACATAGCGGGTATCATCCTCGGGTGCACAATATGATACACCCAAAGATGGTATCCGCCAGGTGTAGAGACTATTGCAAAGAAAAATGAAAGAAATAAAACCAGGCTATTGTGATGGATGGATGGACTGGGTAATCGGGCTATAGGGGAGATTGCGGACGTCTGCCATAAACAAGTCAATCATAGTGTCAAAAGAGCTAATGTTAATTATTATTATTTGTTTATTTCAGATCATCATTCAATCCATATAAAATTATGAAACACACAATTAATTAAATTTATTTTCTTATTATTTTTGTTTGTTTGCTTGTATCAGTATCATTTTCTTTAAATCTCTACCGCTTAAGTTACCTATGTGAACAGGCTTCCCGCAACACAGGCTTGCCTCGCACGGGGGCCGCCAGAAATGTCTGAATGAGTTACTATTACTACTAAGTGAAATGGTTAATAAATAATTTTGTATTTTGTATTTGTAAGTTCAAAATTTAAAAAAATAACTAGTTTCTGCCTGTGGCTTGGCACTCATTGTTTCTATGGAAATGTTTTAAGGTTATTTCTATCCCACGGGAACTGATGTATGGGATAAAAAGAAGCCTATTTCTTATCCAGCCTTAAAACTCCCTGTATATAAATAAAATAGAAATGTTTGTACGATCTCCAGAAATTTGTTCCGGGTGTCCCTTTCATTTTCTATATAATAAAAAATATATAATAAAAAATATATAATAAAAAATATCTATCAATGTTATATATTGTATATCAGCTCTCTAGTACCCATAACACAAGCCCTGCTTAGCTTGCGGCTAGATAATGCTGTGTGAATTGTCCAGCATTATTTATTTACATACAAAACACCCAGAACACGAGAAAGCACTGGTCTATGTAAATCCTTATTGTAACTCTTATAATGTCTTTGTCTGTCTTCCAAATAAATAAAAACAAAATAAAGCAGTAATTTATATTAAAATAAATAAAATACAATAAAATTCATTTATTACGGACAACGACAAATCATAATTAAAATTAAATTAAGGTCCATATCATGGTAGTAGCAAATATTACTTAATTCTATGTTAGTTATTAACAATTAATGTAAATTACAAACAGTGCAATCAAATAATGATGAAAGTGATTATTTCATCATTACTTGGTTGCAGTGCTTGAGGAACGGGCTATCACATTTGTTGGATAATGCATTCAGAATTATGTTGGTACTACCGGGCAGCCTGAACAGCAACGAGGCGATTTTCTTCCGCATGCATGCATGGAAGCCGTCCGTGCGCGCCTCCGCGAACATGCCGGACACGCTGCAGAACCTCGGGAGCCCCAGTATCACCCTGAATGCTATTGTTTATTATAAAAATCATATATGTAACATTACAGCCATTTAAAATTAAGTCGTTACATTATTCAATGGTAATGTCAAGTAAAGACGCGATCAAAAGCAAGTCTGTGAAGACTACTTGTGGGAAACTGACCCGAACGGACCCTTAACAGTTTTCCTTTCATAAAGACATTATCTGTCCTTGCCCGAGGTTAAATAGCTTCTGCTATAAGCGGCCCTTTGAACATTTTGTTAGGAATAATATTTGATTTTCCTAAACCTTAGTTAACTATTAGTAATGTTACAAATCATGATTGTAACGGGTAAGGACTTTCTTTAGTGAAATAATTCATAATTTATTGTAATTTCATGCATACAGGTAGTTTCATGGTGTAGTCTTAGTGGGTAGGTACACAATGCATAAAAACCCTGTCAGGGCACAACAATTAAACAGATTTAGACATATAATTTACTAGCTACCTGCCCTGGTTTCGCACGGGTGCAAATGCATGTATTATCACTACAAATAGTAGATAATAAGTAAGCAGGTGACCAATGTGTGCTGCAGTAGCAGATGAGCCAAAAATGTAATTTTATTATAAATAAATAAATAAATAATGCTGGACAATCAACACAGCATTATCTAGCCCCATGGTAAGCAGAGCTTGTGTTATGGGTAATTTAAATGAAATTGTAAATGGATAACTGATATACATAATACAATACATTACATAGATAGATATTTTTTATTATACATAGAAAACGACCAGAACACCCGTAACAAATATCTGCAGATCGTACACACAATTGTTCCGAGGCGGGAATCGAACCCGCAACCTTCAGCGTCGCAGGCGGACCTTCGCCCACCGCACCACATCGGTCGTAATAATTACTTAAGTATCTAAAAGAAATCTTTAATATATATCTAAATTAAATTAGAAACATACTAAGCAAGTGAAAAGTGGGAGGGTAGTGGTTTCTTATTCACTTCTTCAAAAAATAATGTGTACAAAGAATTTAAGTTCTTACTTAACACTTTGAGTGCTGAAAACGCACGGTATGAGTTTTCTACAAGTGACTAATATGCGTAAATCCACACTAGCACAGCGGCTGAGAAAATACAGATCTTTGTGACTCAGCAGAGCTGTAATATTTTTCGAACGAAACGCATGTGCGGCGCAACACAACCGCTGTGTAGAGCGGCAGCACGAATTTTTTTTATTTAGAAAGAAAGCTACAATGAAATACAATAAAACCGACAAAATTAACGAAATACCGACAAAATTGCATCATTTTCCTTACAAAATGATGAAATACCCGATAAAAACATTATTCACATACAAAAACTCGATTATGAGAATTATTTACACCATAACTACCCATAATATTTTGCAAAGTACCCTCGCAGGCACACATAACCAGGTATGACCCGAGCATCCCTTAGGGCGGAGGGAGTCACAATTCCGCCCCAATATTTGAGTTTCCTTTTCAAATGGGTCTATTTAAGTTCGCCTGTAAATATATTGTGCGGAGGTTTTGATGAAAATTGTACAAATACGAAAATAAATAAATAACAGATAATTCAACAAAGTTTGTAAGTATGGATGGATGTTTGTTACTCTTGAATCTCAATGAAACTTTACAATAATATAGCTTATACATCAGAATAACACATAGGCTACAATTTATAAAGATATATTGTATATTATCCAAAATATCTATCAAAACGCGGGTGAAACCGCGGGGCGCAGATAGTAACGGGTAATTCAGACGGTATCGTTCCGCGGAATAATAAAATATAAATAAAATAAAACCAAGTGTGAGTCAGACTCGCGATCAAAAGGTTCCGTAACATTATCTGTTATATAACGTTTGTTCTATAGGAGCCCCCTTAAATAAGGGTTAATAAAACTCAATACAATTCAAAGGAGCTTTCTGATAACTATGATTTTTTTGCAGTGGGCCGGCCATATCGCGCGAAGAACCGACGGCCGCTGGGGCAAACGTGTTCTTGAGTGGAGACCACTTGGTAAACGTGTCTGACGCCCTCCGACCAGGTGGTATGACGACCTGCGAAAGACTGCAGGTAGATGCTGGGTGCGGCAAGCTGAAGACAGGGCGCTATGGCGCTCATTGGGGGTGGCCTATGTCCAATAGTGGGCTGCTATAGGCTGATATTGATTCAAACGTAATGGGTATTTGGTCTTCCGCCCCGCTACGCTACAAAAGCCCTCAATACCATCCACTACTACAAGCATCGCTGCATATTTTAGGATTTTAAACTAAATGAAGCCAACATACATAATATCCAAAGCACTGAAAATTTATTACTATCCCCGTCCTTTTCTACCCCGCTAGAGGTATAGACTTCGACCGTCTCTTTTCTCTGTCTACCCGCGCATGCGTAAATGATTTCGCTTTGTTAGATTCACGCGGCTCGAGCGAAAGCAAGCTGAATTGAATTGGGTGAAATAATTGATTCAGCCAGTGCAATGTATGTTTGAAATATCTCGATTATATAGAACTAGTTGCGCCCCACGGCTTCGCCCTTAGAAATCTATGTGTCAAATCTATTATATATATATAAAAGAAAGTCGTGTTTGTTACAACACTTATAACTCGAGAACGGTTGGACCGATTTAGCTGATAATTGGTGAAGATGTAGCTTAGAACCAGGAGTCTAATATAGGATACTTTTTATCATTTAAACCATTTGACTTGACATATAGATTTAACGGGGGCGAAGCCGCGGGGCACAGCTAGTGGTTTATAAACCTTTCCCTTGAATCACTCTATCTGTTAAAAAACTGCATCGAAATCCGTTGCGTAGTTTTAAAGATCTAAGCATATACCTATAGGGACAGACAGACATTGTGTAGCGACTTTGTTTGATGAAGTGATTTAGCTTTCGGAAATCTATCAATAGGTATAAAAAAAACGTACTTACTTCGTACAGTATGCTAAAGCGAAATACATGATATAATTAATAACGACCGATGTGGCGCGGTGGAGCAGGAGGTTGCGGGTTCGATTCCCGCCTCGGAACAATTGTGTGTACGATCTGCAGATATTTGTTCCGGGTGTTCTGGTCGTTTTCTATGTATAATAAAAAATATCTATCGTTGTAATATATTGTATTATGTATATCAGTTATCTAGTACCCATAACATAAGCTCTGCTTACCATGGCGCTAGATAATGCTGTGTGAATTGTCCAGCATTATTTATTTTTAATTGTTTCGAAATAACCAAAAAACGACTACAAATTCAGAGAATTATACTTATATAAACGAACCCGCAACTTCCTACATTGTAGCCAGACCTTCGCCCACTACGCCACTAAGGTCTTCATATATTATCACCATACATAAACCATCTACCGGGGATAAAAAAGCCATAGACAAGATGAGTCTCCCCATCAAACAAAATTGCTTACAGAAAGCTGGAAAAAAAAAACGAAATTGACCAAGTTTAACCATTTTCAGCCTAACGATCAAAAGTTTAGCCTGTTAGTTATTAACACCTGATGCTGCATAAAATGCTTAACACTTTAGGGTGTTAACAAGTTTTTAGGGTTAGAAAGGGTGGCATTATTACTTTGCGTCCATCCGTCACTCTCACAAGGTTACAGGTAAATTCAAATTCAAAATGTTTTATTTCTTTCATCATCATCAGCCTATAGCAGTCCACTGCCGGACATAGGCCTCCCCCAATGAGCGCCATAGCGCTCTGTCTTCAGCTTGCCGCATCCAGCATCTACCTGCAGTCTTTCGCAGGTCGTCATCGCACCTGGTCGGAGGGCGTCCCGCTCAAGAACACCTGCGAAAGACTGCAGGTAGATGCTGGATGCGGCAAGCTGAAGACAGGGCGCTATGACGCTCATTGGGGGAGGCTTATGTCCAGCAGTGGACTTATATAGGCTGATGATGGTGATGATATTTAGCAACGTAAATATCTCTGTGTACCTAATTATTACAAACTCCAAAGTTTAACCTCTCGCATGACCGCGACCTTTTGATCCGACCGAGAGGTTCTAAATACCCCAATACTCGTCCTATAGCCTACCTGACCCAAACACAGTAAAGGTAATACAGTAGGCTTACTTATATTCTTTTGAAACTATCATGGTTATTAACACTAAGTCATTTAAGACTGCGATTTTTTTTCGACGACTGCGATCTTTTTTTTAACCTAAAAAATTCGTGCTGCCGCTCAACACAGCGGTTGTGTTGCGCCGCACATGCGTTTCGTTCGAAAAATATTACGGCTGTGCTGAGTCACACTGATCTGTATTTTCTCAGCCGCTGCGCTAGTGTGGATTTACGCATATTAGTCACTTGTAGAAAACACACAACACAAACGGGATATTTACCATAATTTGATTTTTGAGTTCAGTTATTCCGTGATCATGGCGCATGAAACTGTGCCGAAATATTGGATAACTCAAAAATCTAATCATGGTAAATATCCCGTTTTAAATGACTTTACTTCTATTCATTCGACACGTCCAACGATTATTATTTAAGTAGCTGCGGTCCGCGGCTTCGCCCGCATAGAAATCTATGTGTCAAATGGTTGGAATGAACATTAATCTTGAATCACTCTTATCTATTTAAAAAGATCGTATCAAAATCCGTTGAAGTTTTAAAGATATCTGTCTGTCCCTATGAATGCTCTAAGCATTCATAGGGATAGACAGTGGGAAGCAACTTTGTTTCATACTATGGTTAAATATCTATAACCAATACTTATTTTGAAATGTCATTCCTATATATACATAATCTACACTACACTCCTACATAATTAATTCTATAAATATGAAGAATATACGTAACTAGCTGCGCCTTGCGGCTTCGCCCGCGTGTATATCTATGTGTCAAATTAAGATTGAGTAGGTACAAATATGCTTATCAACTTTAAGTTGCACTACTGCATGTTAGTACACTAACAGATAATATAAATAAATAAATAATGCTGGACAATTCACACAGCATTATCTAGCCCCATGGTAAGCAGAGCTTGTGTTATGGGTACTAGATAACTGATATACATTTTTAGATAGATTACATAGATATATATTTTTATTATACATAGAAAACGACCAGAACACCCGGAACAAATATCTGCAGTTCGTACACACATTTGTTCCGAAGCGGGAATCGAACCCACAACCTCCTGCGTCGCAGGCGGACCTTCGCCCACCGCGCCACATCGGTTGCACACCAAATAAAAATAGATACACAAGACAGGAAAGAGACAAATACAGAATGTGTTGTACAATGGGTAACCTTATCGCTATGAGCGATCTCTACCAGGCAACCTTTAGATGAACATAAAGTATGTCAAGTATAGACGATGGCGTGTTATACAGAATAATATTTAATTGGGACATACTAACAAATACATATTGATAGCTATAATATATGCTTGTCAACTTTAACGACCGATGTGGCGCGGTGGGCGAAGGTCCGCCTGCGACGCAGGAGGTTGCGGGTTCGATTCCCGCCTCGGAACAATTGTGTGTACGATCTGCAGATATTTGTTCCGGGTGTTCTGGTCGTTTTCTATGTATAATAAAAAAATATCTATCTATGTAATATATAGTATTATGTATATCAGTTATCTAGTACCCATAACACAAGCTCTGCTTCCCATGGGGCTAGATAATGCTGTGTGAATTGTCCAGCATTATTTATTATTTATTATTTTATTAACTTTAAGTTACACTACTGTATGTTAGTACACTATGGCGCAGGTTAGATATATGGACGGGTCTTGGAAACAGGATATTCTTGAAAAGTGAGACGGGCGTGAGAGGTTAAATGAAGCATGGATGTATAGTCAAACGGTATCGATGGAAAGCTAGCAGCGATGGGTTACGTTGTAAATATGGACCTATAGGGCATGCATGGGCATTGTTAGAAAGAGATAAGAAATAAATAATAATAACTTGGCGTTTAACGAATACATCCCACAGAAAACCAAAGTTATCGACATAGCTTTGAGAATTAGCAAGCTGAAGTGACAGTGGTCCGGCCATATCTCGCGAAAAACCGACGGCCGCACGGGCGGTCAAACTGGGACACAGGAGGTTGCGTGTTCAATTCCCATCGCGAACGAATGTTTGTACGATCTGCAGATATTCTGACGACCGATGTGGCGCGGTGGGCGAAGGTCCGCCTGCGACGCAGGAGGTTGCGGGTTCGATTCCCGCCTCGAAACAATTGTGTGTACGATCTGCAGATATTTGTTCCGGGTGTTCTGGTCGTTTTCTATATATAATAAAAAATGTCTATCTATGTAATGTATTGTATTATGTATATCAGTTATCTAGTACCCATAACACAAGCTCTGCTTACCATGGGGCTAGATAATGCTGTGTGAATTGTCCAGCATTATTTATTTATTTTATTTTATTTATTTCTTCTTTTAGGTGCTCTTTGTTAGTGAAACACACGCGCTTCAGGCGTCTATAATACGCTGAAAACTATCGTAAATCCGTTTCCGCTGCCAGGAAAGCTAACATAACAGAACAATAAAAAAGCGATTATCAATAACCCCGCTCGGCAGTTGGTAAAAGAGACATATCCGACTGTAAGCGGGTTATTCACGATATGGACATCGCGTGCGCACGCAACGTAAAGTGCGTGATGTAGCCATTGATATAATCTTTTACCTTATTTAATTTTTTTTATTTATCGCATCATATTACGGTATATAACATTTTAGACTTATAAAAATATGCAAATAACCCTTTATTAGACATATAAGAGATGAACGTACTCGTGATTTCTTTTAAAACAAAACTTTATGTAGTTATTGTTATTTGTAGGTTATCTGTTAGGTTAGATTCTAATTTAAGTAGCTTGCAATGTATATAGTTTGTTTTTTTTTTTTTTTTTTTGTTTTTGATATTTCTCTATCTGTTTGTTTGTGATCTACCAACTCTTAGTTAACTTATATATTTTTCCTGTTTGTTTGTGATCTACCAACTCTTAGTTAACTTATATATTTTTCTCCATGCCTAGGTTTCCTGGGAGAAATCGCTGTCAGCGATAAGGCCATCTATTGTACTTTTTATGTGAAATATTTAGATATAAGGTGTTATTTTATAGTTTTAAGTGCACTAAAGTGTTAATTCATTCAGTCATTCATTCATTCATTCTTATGAAGAAGGTTTTCTACTCCATATATGATTACATCAACGATGTTAATGCTTGGCCAGATGCCGCTCAGTTCCGCACCGACAATAGTATGTACGAAATTCAATGTTGTACATAAACATTGATATATATCTAAAATCACACTATATTTAGATTTAGATAAGCAAATCAAATGTATCAGACACATAAGTTATATGAACACTATGAACATAATATTGGTTTCTTTTTCACTTCTTCCGTTAGTGGATTAAAAAATTTCTATTCTATTTTCTATTTCTTCTTCTTCAAACTTACATAAGTATGCCAAATTCTCAATCAGTTGATAACAGATGTTATCAAGTTGATAACAGTTGTTATCAACTGATTGAGTTGCAAGATTTGTCCCTCATAAACAAACAGGGAAAGTAGAATAAAGCTTGTAAAAAGGACAGTTTACAACCACCATCTGTCTTCATATGTTACCATTACATTACATTGTCATCAAAATTACATAAATATGCCAAATTCTGAATTAGTTGATGACAACTAGTCTAAAATCCAGTTGCAATATTTGTCCCACATAAACAAACAGGGAAAGTAGAATAAAGCTTGTAAAAAGGACAGTTTACAACAACCATCTGTCTTCATATGTTACCATTACATTACATTGTCATCAAAATTACATAAATATGCCAAATTCACAATCAGTTGATGACAACTAGTCTAAAATCCAGTTGCAAGATTTGGCCCACATAAACAAACAGGGGAAATAGAATAAACGCTTGTAAAAAGGACAGTTTACAACCACCTTCTGTCTCCATCATCAGAACAGCTCAATATTATCATACCATTACATGACAGACTTACATAAGTAAGTTTGGTGACACAAACTTTCATAATATGTAAGTTTGTGTCACCAAACTTACTTAATCAACTGATTGTGAATTTGTCATACTTACATATTGTAAATATGCCAAATTCACAATCAGTTGATGACAACTAGTCTAAAATCCAGTTGCAAAATTTGTCCCACATAAACAAACAGGGGAAATAGAATAAACGCTTGTAAAAAGGACAGTTTACAACCACCATCTGTCTCCATCATCAGAACAGCTCAATATTATCATACCATTACATGACAGACTTACATAAGTAAGTTTGTTGACACAAACTTACATTATGTAAGTATGCCAAATTCACAATCATCATCATCATCATCAGCCTATAGCAGTCCACTGCTGGACATAGGCCTCCCCCAATGAGCGCCATAGCGCCCTGTCTTCAGGTTGCCGCATCCAGCATCTACCTGCAGTCTTTCGCAGGTCGCACAGGGCGCTATGGCGCTCATTGGGGGAGGCCTATGTTCAGCAGTGGACTGCTATAGGCTGATGATGATGATGAAAAGGGACAGTTTACAACCCCGTTTATAACGAGGTCTTTGCCCCTATAGCTCGGCATAGCATCGCTAACAATGTAACACCGCCTTTAATAGTCGTTTCGCATCACGCAAATATTATGTTGACACGAAGCTTTTAGAGTTCCGTAGGTATTTGTCATAAATAAATAATAAATAAATAATGCTGGACAATTCACACAGCATTATCTAGCCCGATGGTAAGCAGAGCTTGTGTTATGGGTACTAGATAACTGATATACATAATACATTACATAGATAGATATTTTTTATTATACATAGAAAACGACCAGAACACCCGGAACAAATATCTGCAGATCGTACACACAATTGTTCCGTGGCGGGAATCGAGCCCGCAACCTCCTGCGTCAAAGGCGGACCTTCGCCCACCGCGCCACATCGGTCGTCAATTTGTAATTTACTCCATACTGACTTACTTTCTAAATCTATTATGTATTATAAAATATTTTTATGAAATAGTATATATTTAAGTACCTAGTGTATTATTTAGTTTGGTATTTGTAATATATATTATTTGTTTTTTAGTATTCTTGTTATGTTCTTATTTAGATAACCTGTGGTACACCCCCTGCCTTTTCTTAAGTTCATATAATTATTTCCATCCAAAGGTTGCCTGGAAGAGATCGCTTCTAAGCGATAAGACCGCCCATTGTACTTGTCGCATATAACGTATTTTTGTAATGATTGATTTGATTATGGTGTACAATTAAATTTTTTTGTATTGTATTATTTTTCTTATTTTTTTCAAACTATGTTCTGCCCGTGGATTTGTCCGCGTTTTCCTGGACAGAAGTAGCCTATTACACATAGACACCCGCGTAAAGAGTTGGCCAAATAAAAAAAAGCAAGTTCTAAGATCGGAACCACACGGCTACATTCATAAAACCTACACAGTAATAATGCGGAACCCACAACTAATTTACAACTCGCCCTTGACGCTTTTCTGTATGGGAGTGTGTTTTTCCTTCGTTATTATAATTAGTCGTTTTCATTCCAGTTAGTATCGATTTTTAGAATTATTTTATACCACTTCCGTTCAGTTTTGTGACCTCTTACTGTAATGCGTCCTGTACACGTTGGGCCAATGCGTTGGGTCAACGTGTAGAGACCTACTTGGCGCATGTTGGTAGTTGGCGGCCAACTTTGGCTCGCAAACCGACTAGTGTCGGTTTTTCGTGCACACATCAAAAGATCTTGGCGCGCTCCGCAAACAGTGTTCACACGTTGGCGCAATGGCCCAAAGCATTGGCCCAACACATTGGCCGAACGTGTACAGGACGCACAACAATTATACACCCTGTATATAGTGGTCCTGTTTGACTTGTTAAAAATAATGGTTTCTGGAGAATGAAGTAATAACCTTGCCTGGAAGAGATCGCGCTTAAAAGCGATAAGTAAGACCGCCTATTGCAGTTGTCGCATGCAATGTCTGTTTGTAATGATTGGCATTAGGAGTACAATATAATAAAGGACAACCCCCAAACCACCCCCAAACCACCCCGTGATAAATTCTATACAAAACCAAAAATAGCATAATATCAGCCCACAAAACCCCGAAATTATCAAATACTAGCGGACCGTCCCGACTTCGCAGGGGTATTGGAATTTTTTAGGTGATTTTTTTTACACCTTGGGTTACATTATTGGAGTTTTAGTAAGAATCCCTAATTTTATTGAAAAGATCATATAGCCTATGTTCACCGGGGATAGTGTAGCTTTCTAACGGTGAAAGAATTTTTCAAATCGATCCTGTAGTTTCGGAGCCTATTCAATACAAACAAACAAACAAAAAATCAAAAGTTTCCTCTTTAGAATTCCTAAATGACAAATTAGATACAAATACAAAATACAAAAAATTTATTTACCAAAAGTTTACAATTATAATAACACCTTAACTTAGTTTATGTACATACATTTAAGAGTTTATTGGTTGAGGTGTTGCACTTAACAGTGACCACTGAACCACCAGTGAACTTGTTTTGATACCCCGCACTAGGCTAGGCCTGTTTCGCGGGGTATCAAAACATTTTCTGTTTGCTCGTCGGGTAAGGAAGTGCACTAACAAAAACTATAGTAACAATATAAAACTAAATCTAAACAAAACAATTAAGGCAAGTGCCAAAGGCCATACATGTGACCAAAAATAATCAGTAAATGAGCTGTGAACTACTAAAGAACAAGAAAGATGACGCCAATGTCGCTGATCCACACGTATAATACCTATTTATAAAATTTATTATAATAAAATGTTAGATAGATAGATAAATAACACACATTTATTTGACAACTGCAGCACATGTTACAAAGGTCACAATAAATAAATAATAATAAAATAAATAATGCTGGACACAATTCACACAGTATTATCTAGCCCCATGGTAAGCAGAGCTTGTGTTATGGGTACTAGATAACTGATATACATAATACAATACATTACATAGATAGATATTTTTTATTATACATAGAAAACGACTAGAACACCCGGAACAAATATCTGCAGATCGTACACACAGTTGTTCCGAGGCGGGTATCGAACCCGCAACCTCCTGCGTCGCAGGCGGACCTTCGCCCACCGCGCCACAACGGTCGTCTATATTATGTTTGACATATAAGAATATTCTTATCAATAAATAACTGAACTGAACTGAACTGAACTGAACTTTATAATATTAGTAAAGAAATCAACGAACATGCATAAAAACAAAAACATAACTTCTATATAAAACCTTCTGTTTCAAAGTCGGTTAAAAAGCAAGCGTCCGATGGCAGAAAATTTTTGAAACTGTCATTTAGGTAAACTCGGTAAACGTAGTGTAGGACGCCCTCCGACCAGGTGGGATGACGACCTGTGAAAGACTGCAGGTAGATGCTGGATGCGTCAAGCCGAAGACAGGGCGCTATGGCGCTCATTGGGGGAGGCCTATGTCCAGCAGTGGACTAATATAGGCTGATGATGATGATGATGATGTCATTTAGGCTCATGGACTAATTAATAATTCCTTTCTTTCATGTTTAGGCTATTAAAACTTTGACTGCGATTTTTTTTCGACGACTGCGATCTTTTTTTTAACCTAAAAAATTCGTGCTGCCGCTCTACACAGCGGTTGTGTTGCGCCGCACATGCGTTTCGTTCGAAAAATATTACGGCTGTGCTGAGTCACAAAGATCTGTATTTTCTCAGCCGCTGCGCTAGTGTGGATTTACGCATATTAGTCACTTGTAGAAAACACATACCGTGTGATTTCAGCAATCAAAGTGTTAACAAAAGTTGTGAACATACAATTATCACTATTGCTATTTAAAAAAAAATCTAAAATGTGTCTCCCATTGCTTGACAAGCCAACCTAACCTGCATCGATAAAGAATTAGGCTCTGGTGAAAATATCAAACAATCCTATAGATTATAAAAAATAAATAATGCTGGACAATTCACACAGCATTATCTAGCCCCATGGTAAGTAGAGCTTGTGTTATGGGTACTAGATAACTGGTATACATAATACTATATATTACATAGATAGATATTTTTTATTATACATAGAAAACGACCAGAACACCCGGAACAAATATCTGCAGATCGTACACACAATTGTTCCGAGGCGGGAATCGAACCCGCAACCTCCTTGCGACGCAGGAGGTTGCAGGTTCGATTCCCGCCTCGCCTAGCTTGTGTTATGGGTACTAGATAACTGATATACATAATACAATACATTAGATAGATATATATTTTTTATTATACATAGAAAACGACCAGAACACCCGGAACAAATATCTGCAGATCGTACACACAATTGTTCCGAGGCGGGAATCGAACCTACTTGCGACGCAGGAGGTTGCGGGTTTGGCGGACCTTCGCCCACCGCGCCACATCGGTCGTCAAAAAATTACATTGCACTGGTATAGAAGTGTCCGACCATACACATATTGCCATCAACAAAAAATCATCATCAATGCTTGCTACCTAGCAATAATTCGCCTTTACAGTAATATAATAAAATCGACTTTATAGGTCTAGACAAAGCTATCCTTGTTCTATGTATTTAAGTCTGCTTTGAGGCTAAGCTAGAGACTACAAAGTGATGTTTATGATACCTTTCGATTGTTATTTCTTTGTTCTTTGAGTTCAGGTACAGAGTTCATTGGTTTGCAGAATTCATTGGTAGGTCGTTTAAAGCCTCTAGCAAGATAGGATAGATTCAAAGGAGGTATATTCTTTGAATCTATCCTATCTTGCTAGAGGCTCTAAACGACCTACCAACGAATTCTGCAAACCAATCGCTTTACTATTTATATATTTATTTTAGAAAAACTTATCGCTAAGCATATTAGCTATGGAAAGAGCTATGCTCAGAGTTTCTCTGAAGGATAGGATTCGCAACGAATACATACGACAGAGAACCAAAGTTATCGACATAGCTCTGAGAATTAGCAAGCAGCAAGTGGCAGTGGGCCGGCTATATCTCGCGAAGAACCGACGGCCGCTGGGGCAAACGTGTTCTTGAGTGGAGACCACGACTCGGTAAACGTAGTGTAGGACGCCCTCCGACCAGGTGGGATGACGACCTGCGAAAGACTGCAGGTAGATGCTGGATGCGTCAAGCTGAAGACAGGGCGCTATGGCCCTCATTGGGGTAGGCCTATGTCCAGCAGTGGACTAATATAGGCTGATGGTGATAGCTAAACATAACAAAACAAAAGCAACGGATTGATTTTTGTCAAAGATATAGTTGAAAGGATGGAATGTAACATAGGAGTATAATTTTGCCATAAATAAATGAATTGAATTGAAATTGAATTGAATAGGTTACTTTTTGCCCCATAAATCAGTTTCAATGGGATAGAAATAACCACCAAACGTTTTCATAGAAACAACGCATGCGAAGCCGCGGTTAGAAACTAGTATAAAAAAAAATGTAACACATAAAGAAGAAAATATATACGTATTAAATAACAAAAACAAAATAAATAGCACCAATATCACTTCAATTATCAGAGCTTTACTTTTTAGTTAGTTCCCTGAAATATAACTAGATGTCGCTACTGGACAAATTAGAAGGCGCTATCGAAGCGTTTGCATCCAAAGAGGGTTTCAGAACCATAACACAACTTGAACAACATACATAATTATGCCGAACATAGGAGATTTCCTATGTATTTTTTGTAGCGGTTTCTCATCTAAGGATGATGAAAGCTTGTTAATATTTTTATATTCATAATTGGATTAAATAGGAGTCTTAGTTCTATCTGGTCAACCAGTGTTGCCAGCCTCATTTTAGAAAATTAGTAGAAAGGATGTGTGCCAAATGTTGGTAGAATGCAAAATTGGTCACCACCTCTCAATTTAGAAGATATTTTCAGATTAAAAATGTATAAACTGTTCTTAAAATGTTTATTTTTGGAACTCATACATATTTTTACTGTTTTTTTTTTAAATTTTCTGCGCTAGGCTGCCCGTTGTTTGCCATGAATCTTTTAATACGCAACAATCCCTCTAGTCTCCGTGCAAATTCTATTTCTCTGGAAGGTTTTCATATTATTAATTGCAGAAAACAATCTCTCAACGTTGATGCTACTATGTGGAATTGCGAGTAATTTTCTCACGAATTCGCATAGCAGGGGAAACATTGGAGACGGGTCTCTTTTTTTAATGGATGAAACATGCGTCCAGAATTCTTCAGGTGTATGAGTGTCAGTCAATAACTGTTGCTTGCTGACGTTTTTTTTTTTTATAGCCTGGACTCTATGTTGCTTGACCGATCGTCGTATATGGCTCACGCAACACATAGCAACGTCGTCGATATAAAAATAATTCAAAGTGGTGACAGGTCAAACTAATTAAAAAAAATAGGTAGTTTTTAGTAGAGATGGGCCGAATATTCGGTATTCGGCATATTCGGGCTTAATATCTTCACGCCGGATCCCTTGCAGGGCAGGCAAGGAATCCATAATAACTTAATGCAAAATATAGGTAGGCGCTTGGCGTAAACAAGTTTAGACTTGCATTTGTGCGACGGAACGGAATCAAATGCTTATTCGGCCGAATATTCGGTTCGGTAAAAGTTTTACCGAATATTCGGCCGAATGTTCGTATTCGGTGAAACCCATGTTCGGCCCATCTCTAGTTTTTAGGTCTAGGGTCGTAGATGGTAGACTGAAGTGAAAATTGGTAAATTTACCAAAAAGTTGGTAGATATGACATCACTGCTGCCAACGACCATCCAATTGACAGGTAGAACTCAACCTAGACATTGCGCGTTTCGTCAGATAGAAACTCTGGAAACTCTAATAACCGCATAATCCCGTTGATTTACCGTTTTGATATATTTTTTTACTGAAGATTAATAATTTCTCGCGCCACGTGTATTTTGATAGATGCATTCACTAGGCGTAACATCAGCGGAGATCGTTTGTGTACAAGCTGTTCGTACTGACTAGACGCGTTATGCGGCAGGTCTGATTTGACCGACCGATGATAAGCTCGACGCATTTTCGGTCAGACATGTACCGACCTTAATGTAAAAAAACAGCCCACTGCCACTTCAGCTGGCTAATTCTTTGAGCTATTTCGATAACTTTGGTTCTTGGTGTAATATTATATAATTAATTATTGTAGTTTTTATATAAAAAATATTATTTACAATTATTTTTTCTTAAAAAATCTCAATAACAACTTTGGCCCAACCCAGGATTCAAACCTGGTAGTTTATTATCAGCGGGCGAACACGCCACCGCTCGACCAACGAGGCTGTCATGATCTACCTATATACCTATATATATAAAGAGCCTAGGGTACGTCTAACATAAGAGCTCTTTTAAAGTGTAAATTCCCTGGGATCAAACAGCGAGAGATCAAAAGGAATAATTTCTCGTAGCTTATTCCAATCTTTGCAAAGTGTAGAGAATGGATATGGGGGTTTACGCGGGGATAACGTTTCGTTATTAAGCTGGAAATGAAAAAGAAGAATCAGCTAAGAGTGAGTAAGACAATGATGATTCTTTGTTGAAATATGAGCATTGATAACCGAAGTAAATAAAATAACTTATAAAGAGATATACATTATATTATAATTATTGTCTTAAACAATTTACCCATACATCGCAATGTAGTTTTGTAAGCAGTTCGAGATTACTGCTTTACATAAAAAAGTAAAAAATTACTCAAAAATATTTAGAAAAGTTTGTAATACAGCAAAATCAAATTATATTAGCTCGAAAATTTTATAAAATCAACTTGGAAAATAATTAATAGTGAGACTGGAAAGGTCATTAATGATTACAATTTAATGATTAGTGATTGCCTCATCAAAAATGATGTTGAAGTAGCGCAAGCTTTTGAATTTTTTTTACTGACATCCAATCTGTACTACAGAAGTGTCTGAACTCTTCTCAAATAATAGCTGAATCATTATCTAAAGAAAATGTACATAATGAAAACGATATAAAAAGCCTTTAAATTTTTGAATATTAAAAAAACTGCAGATCTCTGGGGCATTTCCTTTAAAATTATTAAACCTTTTATTGATACCATTGCACCAGATCTAGCTTTCACACAAAAACAATGGATTCACATCCACTTCAGCTTGCTAATTCTTTGAGCTTTGTCGATAACTTTAGTTTTTTTGTGTATAAAAATAATTTATCTTTTTATCTCTGATCGGGTTTTGATTATTACAGTTTTCCAAAAAAGTAAAAAGTGCTTTATAGGTACCAATTTAAAAAAATAACCAATTGCTATGAGTCGTTCTAGTATAAAACGACGACTCATAGCTATTGCTTAAGGGTCCGGCGACACTCGCTTACAAAAACGCTCCGAATATCGCTGTTCCTGTTTAACACTTGCGCCGCGCCCCATGCGTGCGGGATAGCAATATTAGCCGTTCAAAATTTGGTTTGTTCCATAATACCAAAAATTATGACTGAAAACTTTTTGTATTCTTCACAAAGTATTGTTATTCTGTAACTAGACAATATAAGCTATGTTCCTTAATAAATAACACGTAAGAAATTGTTGTTTTTAATACGAAACAAATAGCAAGAAAACTTGTCCATTTTCGCATAATGTGCAAAATGCGATTGGCTTTCATTTCATTTTAGGCAAGTATTTTGAAAAAAAAAAACTATTTAGGAACCTAGATAAATACTATTCAAATACAATATTATAGTGGAAATATGCTTGAATTAGAAATAATTTTGGTATTACGTTTGTATGGAGAATTCGTCCCTCCGGAGGCCTCTTAAGTTAGATTAGTGACATTTTAATGCTAAAGATTGATATTATTAATCGTTGTTTAATAATTTTTTTGATCCAATAAAAAATCCAGATTTTTTATCAATTACCTTTTATTTCATGAAGAAACTTATATATATCCTATCTTATCGAAGCTTTTCTTGCTAACTGTACCAAACAATATTTCCGTTCCCAACGGGTGCAATTCCATGCACCCGTTGGGAACGGAAATATAAGTTATTTTAAAATGTCGTGGACCCGCTGTGAAACGATATATGAACCTAACTTTTTTGAGAACAATAGAGTCGTGGACCTCTGGGAATAAGCCAAGACAGTGAGGTTTATTTATAAGTCGTTTCTGCCCGCGGCTTTGCATGCTTATTTTATATGGGAACATTTTAAGGCTTTTTCTATCTGAGCACTGATTTATGGGAAAGGTAGCCTATGATTTATTCCAGGCTTGGAACTACCTGAACGCAATTTCATCCCGATCCGTTCAGTAATATACACTTGCAGAGGAAACAAACATCCATCCATACATATTCATAGACATAATAATAATTTATTTGCCACTAGGTACATATACAAAATAAACAAATTAATCATTCATTATACAATAAAGAATGCTGAAAAAACTAAATTACAATATGTAGAAATAAGTAACCATACAAACATTCACATCCTACTAATATTATAAACGCGAAAGTTTGTAAGTATGGATGGATGGATGTTTGTTACTCTTCCACGAAAAAACTACTGAATGGATTTTAATGAAACTTTACAATAATATATCTTATACATCAGAATAACACATAGGCTACAATTTATAAAGATATATTTGTATATTATCCAAAATATATACCACCACGCGGGTGAAACCACGGGGCGCAGCTAGTTTACAATATTAGTTAGTTTGACCTTAGAAGGGTAGACTATAAAAGTCAAAATGAGAATCCCTCATCAGGCTTGGGGTCTAAATATCCCGGAATGATTTGCAGAACAAAGCAAGGGGTAGGTACTGAAGGATGCGGGCGGCAGAGATGGGGTTGTTTATGCAAGATACAGGAGGCAGCGAAATATACTAACTGGCTTTTGTAAAATAACTGTTACTTGTACCCTCTCTCACTCTTCGCCCAATCCTTTACTGCCCGGGCTGTTCAACTATAGTAAATAATAAATAAATAATGCTGGACAATTCACACAGCATTATCTAGCCCCATGGTAAGCAGAGCTTGTGTTATGGGTACTAGATAACTGATATACATAATACAATCCATTACATACAGCCTTGGCCAAAAGTATTGAGCACCCTAAGCATTTTGCATCTGTACGGAAAGTATTGTAATAAACCAAATCTTTTGTTTACGTATCCCATTGTCGGCATCTGAATAGGCATAAAACAATGACCCAAACTGCATCTAGCAATAAAACACCTGGGTGCAATAAATTTTGTCATTTTAACGATTTTTGTAATTATTCATCAGTTCACTACTCTCACTCATCGTGGATACATCAAGTGATCTAGTGCGCTTTTGGTCATTTTTTCGTTAGATTCAAGTGATATCTTTGTAAGATGCCTACAAAAAAAGAACTTTCATTGGAGCAACGTGTGCAGATACAGCTTCTGCATAGACAAGGGAAATCCCAAGTAAAGATTTCCGAAGCAGTGAAATGTTCGCGCCGATCAGTGCAATATGCTATTGAGCGATTCACTGCAACCGGATCACATCGAAATAGACCGAGAACAGGACGCAAACGCATCACCACCGACCGTGAGGACCGTCAGTTGCTAAGAGAGTCCTTAAAAAACAGGAGGAAAACCTCTTTGGAGCTCGCTGCTGAGTTGTCAGCTGAAATTGATAAGACAATTTCTGGTCGAACTGCTCGCCGAAGACTTCAAGAAGCTGGCCTGAAAGGTTGTAAAGCTCGGAAGAAGCCATGGCTATCGGACAACAACAAGAAAGCATGCATGGGCCTTAGAACACCAACATTTCACCACAGAAGATTGGTCCAATGTTTTGTGGTCAGATGAATCAAACTTTGAGGTGAGTTGATCTATTTAATTATCTAACAATATTTTGTAAAATTATTAGAAAGTAATCGCCTACATAAATTTTAATGAATTTTTCGAAACTCACATTTTTCTCTTTATTACAGATTTTTGGTACCCCTGGTGTGACTTTTGTGCGTCGCCGGGTAGGTGAAGAATTTAACGCAGATTGTGTGGTACGGACCATAAAACACGGCGGCGGCAGCATAATGGTCTGGGGCTGCATGACGAGCACTGGAGTTGGTGAATTGTTCGTATGCGAGGGCCGAATGAACTCTACAAAGTACATAAATGTACTAGAATCTGCGTTGCTGACGTCATTTACGACACTTTTTGGCGATACGAACATGGCTGGCGCTAAATTTCAGTAGGACAACGCGCCATGTCACAAATAAGCCCTCACAATGACACGGTTTCGGGAAAACGAAATTGAATTATTGAAGTGGCCAGCCCAGTCTCCGGACCTGAACCCCATTGAGCATTTATGGGGTTTATTAAAGCGCAGAGTCAGGTGCCACACGATTAGCAACAAAGAAGACCTCAAGCGTTGCCTGCGCCTGGAATGGAGCTTAATTACTACCGAAGACTGCGACAAACTTGTACGCTCAATTCCAAAAAGAATTTCTGCTGTTATAAAGGCAAAGGGTGGACCAACAAAATATT
Source organism: Eupithecia abbreviata (assembly GCA_943735965.1). NCBI lineage: Eukaryota > Metazoa > Arthropoda > Insecta > Lepidoptera > Geometridae > Eupithecia > Eupithecia abbreviata. The sequence continues at coordinate 4,015,948 of OX031004.1, read as the reverse complement.
GATTTTTTATTAATAAATAGGCATATAAATCTATAATAATCGTTTTATTTTAATTCCGTTCGATATTTCTTTAAAAAAATAAAAATGTCAGGGGTGCTCAATACTTTTGGCCAAGGCTGTAGATAGATATTTTTTATTAAACATAGAAAACGACCAGAACACCCGGAACAAATATCTGCAGTAAAATCTTTTAAAACGGGATATTTACCATGATTTGATTTTTCAGTTATCCAATATTTCGGCACAGTTGCATGCGCCATGATCACGGAATAACTAAAAAATATCCCATTTTAAATGACTTTAGTGTTAATAACCATGATAGTTTCAAAAGTTTTAAACATCTGCAGATCGTACACACATTTGTTCCGAGGGGGGAATCGAACCCGCGACCTCCTGTGTCGCAGGCGGACCTTCGCCCACCGCGGCACATCGGTCGTCAAATCCTACACAACAACTATGGAACGCATCGCCAATATCGGTGAGGCGTGCTAGTCATTATTAATAACATTTGTTAGAAAGTATTCGTTTTAAGTTTTCTCTGGAACTCCAATTTCGGCAATAGTCTTATAGACTTTGGTAGTTTTATTGTAGAGTTGCCACGAATAATGATTTGGCCGAATAACGAACATTCGGCCACAGAATTAGGTACTTTCGCTTGTGACAGGTTACGACCTGTTTCATTGCAGCGCGTGCGGGAGCGACCGAGGAGGCGTATTTGTTAATTGTTTCATTTACGTAGTGATCGCGTTATGACATGCATCATTTGTTTATTTTTAATGTTAGTACAGTTTGTGCAATTACATCTCTGTTTGTTTACGTAGGTAAGCTTTTAAAATGGCATCGTTTAATAAAAAATCGGCTATTTGGGATTATTATGAGATTTGCAGTAATCGGACGGCAGACCCATACAAATGGTGGTCGGCAAGCGCCAATCTGATTGCCGAGATAATAGATATTTTCTCCTGTTCCCAGAGCGAGTTCCAAAAAGCTGCATTGTTTTTTTTCGTTATCGTTAGTTGTGTAAATCCGTATTATCACAGTTAGACTGAAATTTTAATTTTTTAATATCGATAACATTCTTATTTAATGAAATTATGTTGTATATGGAAATGGATATGATTTGTGATTTTTAATTTATGATTTTGTAATGTAAGGTTCTCTATGATTTTTGTGTTGTTTTTCTGTATTATATAATTATTTCTAATTTTAATATTAAATTTAAATATGTACTCTATTGCATTGGGTGTTCCCGTAAAAATAGAGGTACTTTTGTAAATAAATAAATCATACCCAGTACTGACGAAATTCGCAAAGATTTATCTATCGTCTCTTGGCTATACTATAGACACTGCTGTCTATAGTCAGAGACTTTTTTCAGAAGCGGGTATTATTTATGAAGAAAAGCGCAATCGCTTAATTTCAACAAATGCTAAAAAAAAAATTACTTACCATTGGTAGATTTTACGTATTAATATTGTCATTTATGATTAAAGTATTGCATTTTTGAATAACATGTGGTTTTTTATTTTCCATTTTGTATTATTCGGAATACCGAATAATGGCCGAATATTCATGGCATCTCTATTGTATTGTCTCTGCGATGCGCTCACTCATAGTTGTAAATTGTGTTTAATTACTGAAATACTCGTAGCTGCGCCCCCCCGGCTTCGCCCGCGTGAAAATCGATGTGTCAATGGTTTATAAACCTTCCTCTTGAATCTCTCTATCTATTAAAAAACCGCATCAAAATCCGTTGCGTAGTTTTAAAGATCCAAGTATACATAGGGACAGACAGACAGTGGGAAGCGACTTTGTTTAATACAATGTAGTGAAGGTCAAAGTTGAAGAGGGAAGAGGAAATCCTCCATAATTAGAACATAGAATTAATTATGAAACATGCAGAGTCTTTATAAATTCTCTTTTGCAAAGTTTAAATGAACATAATTGTAATTAGTTATCTGATTAATAATTCTTTTAATTTGACCTCTATGGTGTAGCGGGTGAAAGTCTGCCTGGAATTCAAGTTGCTGGTTTGATTACCGCTGCTGGACAATTATTTGTATGACCGGCTAAAGCTCTGCGTTTTGATTTTTAGCTTCTGGGAAAAATAATTTACTAAATAATAATAGATTAATATAATATAATAATAAATGATGCTGGACAATTCACACAGCATTATCTAGCCCCACGGTAAGCAGAGCTTGTGTTATGGGTACTAGATAACTGATAAACATAATACAATACATTACATAGATAGATCTTTTTTATTATACATAGAAAACGACCATAACACCCGGAACAATTATCTGCAGATCGTACATACAATTGTTCCGAGGCGGGAATCGAACCCGCAACCTCCGAAAAATAACTGGAACTTCTCAATTATGTATGTATGTATGTTTTCCCTGGACTACGACAAACATTTCAAAACCAAAATCCAGCTAAATCGGCCTAGCCGTTCTCGAGTTTTAGCGAGACAAACGAACAGCAATAGTTTTTTATATACTCTATGTATAAAAATTAGTTTAATTCGTGATTTCGACGTTCTAATTAATTATTAAATAAATGTTTAATATGCCTCAAAATAGAACTTCTAAGCGATAAGGCCACCCATTGTTGTTTTTATTATGTATATCGTGTACCTACGGTGGAAATAAATAAACTGAAACTGAAACTAAAGGTTGCCTGGAAGAGATCGCTTCTAAGCGATAAGGCCGCCCATTGTAATTGTAGCATGTAATGTCTTTTATAATGATCTGTATCTGGTGTACAATAAAGTATTTTTATATTGTATTGCATTGCATTACATTGTATTGTATTGTATTGTATTGTATTGTATTGTATTGTATTGTATTGTATTGTATTGTATTGTATTGTATTGTATTGTATTGTATTGTATTGTATTGTATTTTAAGTGTGTATACTATAAGTAAACTAATACCCATAAATCTTTGCTCTGCTGAAAGAAAATAACCTTGAAATTCCCTAAGAACCTATTAATTCAAGAAACCTGTTGAAAACGAAAAGATGGCCGCTTTGACAGATAACTGATGTCGGCTTTACCCGGCGCAAACTACCCACTTGAAATTCGACCTGTTTGCCTCGCAATAAAACACGTTTTCCATTGGGAAATGTATTCTATCAGTCGGAGGAAAATGCTATACTATTGATTGACGTATTTAATTTGTGTTCTGTTGCGTGAAACGCATAATAATGGCGTTGGAATTGGAGTTTGGACTGACATTTACGTTAAAGGTTTATTAATAGAGTGTTTGGTATTGAGACCGACATAATTTATCAAAATTCATCATCATCAGCCTATAGCAGTCCACTGGATATAGGCCTCCCCCAATGAGCGCCATAGCGCCCTGTCTTCAGCTTGCCGCATCCAGCATCTGGCCTGCAGTCTTTCGCAGGTCGTCATCCCACCTGGTCGGAGGGCGTACTACCGTTTACCGAGTCGTGGTCTCTAATGAAATTCATCAATTCATCAAAATAAATTTTAGACATGTCTGTCTCGTTTTCTTTAACACTTTGATTGCTGAAATCACACGGTATGTGTTTTCTACAAGTGACTAATATGCGTAAATCCACACTAGCGCAGCGGCTGAGAAAATACAGATCTGTGTGACTAAGCACAGCCGTAATATTTTTCGAACGAAACGCATGTGCGGCGCAACACAACCGCAGTGTAGAGCGGCAGCACGAATTTTTTAGGTTAAAAAAAAGATCGCAGTTTTACCTCTATCAGAATAAATACATAAATTTTCATTTCATTTAATTTTTTTTGGAGTTGGGAGTGTGTAAATTGTGTAGTTTTTGCAGTATTTTTGCAGTTGAAGTGTTATTTTGTGGCATGACAACTACAAACAAAACGATAGAATAGAATAGAAAACACTTTACTATACCACACAAAACAGAAGACAATACAGAATTAAGAGTTGATACTATCTGAAATCGGTTATTTTCAACGATCATATCTTCCACAATTCTGAAGCATTTACTTTGAGATTTTAATATGTTATAGTTCAGGATTGATGCTAGACCACTACTGTTTCGAAAACACGATTACATGAAATTTTCTCGATAGAAAAAAAATCCAAAGTTCACTCTAAACTGTACTTTAAACCGTCGCTATTCAATAGATACGTTAAAACAAGCCTTGATACTTTATACAGTAAACAATCAGAGTATAAAGCAGACGATGTGTGTTTTAGATTTTCAAAATTACTATTATTTTTACCGTAAAAAAATAATACCTAAACATTCACGCGCTATCTTCCGTCCGGGCCATAATTCAGTCTAGCTTCGGCCTTCGGACGGGGAGCCTGTGTCGCTGCTCCGCGCTTCGTGTCATCGGACTTTGTATATTTGTAAATATGGGAAATCTTTATAATAAGTGTAGAAAGCGACGACGGAATCATAAAAAAGATGGAAAACACATGAACGACGTTATAAAGTAAGTACCTACCTACCCTACACGTTGAGGTGAGGTGAGGTGAGGATGTGGATTGTGATTTGTGAGTAAGTAAATGTCGCAGCCAAACTAATTATTTTTTTATTTTATTTTAGAAAACGTCGATTAGAAAGTACAGCATCTATTGTAAGCGATGATGGCGACAATGATAAAGAAAATAATGTCCCGGTAAATCCGTGTGTACCAAACACCTACCTACCTACCAGTAAGGTAGTAGACCTTACTTGTTTATGGGACTGGATGGCGCTAAGTATGTGAAAATCTTTTTTTTATACTTATAGGTAAATACCTATACCTAGGTCCTACCTAGGTGTAAATACAAGGTATACCCACCTCAATTTGTATCTCCATGTGATAGAAGTAGTATTTTCACAACACATAATTATCTAGGTAGAAATATATATTAGGGTTCCGTTTGACTATCAATACTATAAAATATTTACACCTAGGTATACCCACCTAATTTGTATCTCCATAATATATGAATCGTTACTGATACATGATGGAAGTAACATCGAATGATCTGGACATTTTGGATATCAGAAAAGATCCGTACGAGATTTTTTTTTACCAATTACAAAACATTGAATTGTAAGTTAGTAACTATAGTAGGTTAGGTACCTACTATAGTTACTAACTATAGTACCTACTGTCTACACCTATAATGTATTTAACTTTCCTAACATTTTTACGAGTTTGTAAATTTTAGGGTTCTGCAATAATTAATTTAGTCATGGTTCCAACCTTACGAACACAAGCGGGCCGGCCGGCCATATCTCGCGACAAGCTTTTCTACTTTTAGTTCATGAAAGTGAAGATATATCACATGGTTCAAAATATAAATGGGTAATAATGGACTTATACGGTTTATACCTTGAACGAGAGTCCTTATTAATTATTCATTATAATTAATTCATATTACTAGAGTGGGCGAATTATATTTACATGTTAGGTACCTATTTTCTTGACATGTATGACTGTTACAGGATGGAAGTAACGTCGTATGATTCGACAAATGGCATAAATCCGGACAAGACAAATCTTTATCAATTACAGAACATAGAATTGTAAGTAAATACTTACATATCTACTGAAATATAAATATACCTAGTGTATATTCTTTCCTAACGTTTTCACGAGTTTGTAAATTTTAGGGTTCTGCAATAATTTAACCTAGAACTATTCGTACCTAACGAACACAAGCTTTTCTACTTTTAGTTCATGAAAGTGAAAATATATCACATGGTTCAAATTTATAAATTGGGTAATAATGGACTTTTTACGGTTGATAGCTTGAACGAGAGTCCTTATTAATTCTTCATTACGATTCATTCATATTACTAGAGTGGGCACATATATTTACATGTTAGGTACCTTACCTACCTACTTTCTTGGCATGTGTAACTGTTACAGGATGGAAGTAACGTCGAATGATTTGACAAATGGCATAAATTCGGATAAGACAAATCTTTATCAATTACAGAACGTAGAATTGTAAGTAAATACTTACATATCTACTGAAATATGATTTGGTATCTAGATTGTAATAAGATTGTGTTTTATTTTTCCTTTTTCAGACTAACACACACCTCTCCAGAGTCAAAGTCACTACCCCACCATACCCAAACCTACCCTACCCTACGCTAACCTACCCTGCGGGATAAAAAGTATCCTATATCCTTCTGCTGGTTCTAAGCTACCTCTCCACCAATTTTCAGCCAAATCGGTTCAGCCTTTCTTGAGTTATAAATAGTGTAACTAACACGACTTTCTTTTATATATATAATATACACAATAGATATAGATTAGTGTGATAAAATATCATTTCATTTCAGATGAAAGTTGAGATCATCGAAAGGGATGACGAATTTTGGGAACAACTAATAAAACCAAAATTTTTAATTTTTAATTTAACATATATTTTGTCCGAGTTATGCGATCCCTGGCATGTTCGCAATATGAAAATACGAGATATAAGTGAATTGAAATAAATTTAATATAAAGTAATATATATTGTTAATAAAGTTATACATATTATGTATGTGCAAATATAATCTAGACTATATTTTAATTTATTACAATATTTACCTGCACACTACTTGTCATACACATCCTATTTCCACACAATGTTTTTTTGGCAAAATTCAATTTTACTTAAAAAAACTAATATGCGGAACCCTCACTCAATATACTTAGACATAAACTTGTATTCTATTTCATTGCTTATATAGGTTTTGTTGTGTTAGTTTTACCTTATATAGGTAGTAGTACCAATCTTCGTTTATATTAAATCTGTAAACAAGGTGTTATAATAAAAAATCCTATTTACTAGTACCAAAGAATAAATAATAGTACTACGTACCTATTTTTAGGTTGGTAGTAGGCATAAGTATAATTCACATTTCGCAGAACACTATCTTACTACAGAAAAGAATGTTCGGAACCCTTCAGCGCTATAGCGACTCGCACCTGTCTAGTGTTTGGGTAGAAAATAACGTCTCGGGCGCGGTGGTCTAGTAGCAGTAGTAGGTATGTTGGCAACTACATTGAAAAACAATAAAATAAAATAATGTTTTGTAATTGTAAGTAGGTAGGTAGGTACCTACCAATATCCAACTATCATAATATTAGGTAGGTATAGGTACATACTAAGGTATAAAGTTACTAAAAAAGCATTACCTACGTATTTGATAATTTCATTTCTTAGTAGGTACCGTATATATAATTAATTACCTACCTTTTAGACAATAATATTGCACCTACCTAACTTCAATAAGATTGTTTTGAACTAGCGTGAACCCAACCCAATATAATTTTGCGCGCGAAGTAATAGCGCGGCGAGTAGGTACGTTGCCACCGGCCGTCCGCCCCGTGGCGCCGCCCGTGCGCCGCGGCGCGGCGGCGTAACAAGCTGAGGCGAAATTTGATTTTCTGCTGAGGTAATGTAGGCCCTTAAAAACTTAGATTAACGGTAAAAAGGGCGGCCTTATCGCTGAGAGCGATCTCCTCCAGGCAACCTTAGGATGTACTGGACATTAAGGAACAATATAGACGGTAGCACTTTAATATAATATTGGTTGAAAATAAAAAAAAACTAATAATTATACTGCATACCTACATTACAAACATTATAATAAACTTACATACATAGACTTATGATAAGACTATCAATCTTTTATCTAGAAATAATAATACGAAATAAATAATGCTGGACAATTCACACAGCATTATCTAGCCCCATGGTAAGCAGAGCTTGTGTTATGGGTACTAGATAACTGACGGTGGACGAAGGTCCGCCTGCGACGCAGGAGGTAGCGGGTTCGATTCCCGCCTCGGAACAATTGTGTGCACGATCTGCAGATATTTGTTCCGGGTGTTCTGGTCGTTTTCTATGTATAATAAAAAATATTTATCTATGTAATGTATGTATTATGTATATCAGTTATCTAGTACCCATAACACAAGCTCTGCTTACCATGGGGCTAGATAATGCTGTGTGAATTGTCCAGCATAATTTTTTTTTATTTTTTTTATTTATTATCATAAGAGAAAGAGTTATTTATGTATTGTCAAACCAGCACACAACTAAAGAGTTTTGGAGATATACAAGTAAGGAATTAATACTTGCTCATATCCCTAACTAGCTGCGACCCGCGGCTTCGCCCATGGTAATCGATGTGTCAAATGATTTATAAACCTTCCTATTGAATCACTCAATCTATAAAAGAGAATGACCACCCTGCCGGGCGGTACTTAGATCGTAAATAGAACACCCTTCATTTTACATGTTTTCCGCCTCGTTTCCATAATTTGGTCGGGACCGTGAAAAAAAATATTATATATACCTAAATTATACATATTAACCTAGAATGTTTTCACTGTTTTGACTGTAGATACCAAATTGGCATTTTAATTACTCAACCAAAATCCTTCCTTAAGTATTGGGTGCAATTCTATAATTTTACTGTATTACTATCTGTCACGTAAATGGTGAATATTCAACAAAATGTTGAATAATTACCATTCGTCTGATAAATAATTATAGTCGCAGAGAAATTAAAAAAACACCTTAGAAGATTGAATTGAGCGCCTATTTAATTTGAAGCTCCCGCCAAACGCCAGTTACCGTGGGCTTAAGGTAGAGGCGCTAGTGTGCTCTAGTGTTGGCATTTTTACTCGATGGAGTCTTACTTCTTTCCGTTAGGATATTATTGTTCTGTGATCATGATGACTCAGAACAACCAAAAAATCATAGGTCGCAACCATTGAGGTTGTGTTCTATTCGCAGTAAAAACTCCTTGGGGTTTTCCAATAATTTCCGCTCATATTGTGACCACGCCTTCATTCCATAAATATGGAATTTCCTCAGGGCACTGGCAGAAAAGAGGCAAATCAGACACATATTGCCAATAGCAAAGAAGTCAAGTGAGCCATTGTGACTAGAACTATAAGAAAAATTGTCTATGGAATGTACGCTGCTTGATCTTATTTGTGAACCAAACTTTTTGTGTTTCCAATAGATAAAATAAATCACGATATTCAAACTGGCATAAGAGATAAGCTAGATTTTGAAGAAGAAGAAGTTCTTATGTAAGACAATTGATTTTAACTATTAAGGAGACGATGTTGATGATTCTTTGTTAACGGCAACTATGTCTGGTTGGACACTTTTCTGCCAGTGTCAAGTAATGGAAGTAACTGTAAATTTAATGAGCTATCAAATTATGAAGATTTTTTAATATTTTCACCAGAGCCTAGTTCGTTATCTAGCAGGGTGTACCACGTGCAGGTTAGGTTGGCTTGGGAGACGAGATTTATTTATTTATTTTGTTTTATTTTGCTTTATTCGGAAGACAAACAGTTTTACACACTTAAGCGGCCTCCGGAGGGACGAATTCTTAATACAAACGTAATACCAAAATGATTTCCAATTCAAGCATATTTCTACTATAATATTGTATTATTTGTATTTGAATAGTATTTATCTAGGTTCCTAAATAGATTTTTTTTCAAAATACTAAAAAAAAAGCCAATCGCATTTTGCACATTTTTATGCGAAAATGGACAAGTTTTCTTGCTATTTGTTTCGTATTAAAAACATCAGTATCTTACGTTTTATTTATTAAGGAACATAGCTTATATTGTCTAGTTACAGAATAACAATACTTTGTGAACAATTCAAAAAGTTTTTCAGTCATAATTTTTGGTATTACGGAACAAACCAAATTTTGAACGGCCTAATATTGCTATCGCGCACGCATGAGGCGCGGCGGAAGGGTTAAAAAGGGACAGCGATATTCGGAGCGATTTTTGCAAGCGAGGGTCGCCGGACCCTTAACAGATAACTTGACAGACTTGAGAGACTTAACTTGACAGAGATGTTGGAGTCCCCCTTACATCCCCTTAGTTCATACTAGAGGATCATTCGATAAATTCATGTCATTGTCAAATACTAAAGCTCAACATAATTACATCGAGTATCTCGCGAAATAGCCACAAAATACTTAAACAAAACTTTAACTAGATATAAACTACGATTAAAGACTTTGTCGGTAAGTTCAAAGGGAGCGCTCGCCGACAAAGCCGCGAGATCAAAGAGATGCCGCTGGCTACTAAACTTAGGTTAAATGAAAGAATAGGTACCCAACGATGTTAAAAATAATATAATATTGTTAGTGCTCAGTCAGCTGAAATCGTGGGGGAAAGTTTAACAGATTATTTAATGGCTTCAGATTTATAAACGTTTTCTAAATTATGGAAATTGATGTAGGTATTTATTTACAGAAAAAGCTTAAGAATTTATTTATTTGACGACCGATGTGGCGCGGTGGGCGAAGGTCCGCCTTCGACGCAGGAGGGCCGGAGGGCGTCATACATATCGTCATTTTTCTTGTAGGTACATGTTAAAAAAAAAGTGAAAATAATATTTTTTTATTCTCAATAGATCTTTATTTGGCCACAATCTCACCTGATGTAAAGATAATTTAAAAAAGTAATAATAGTAAGATTCAAAGTATTTTCAACAGTCTGAAGTTAGCTCAATTGTTTCAACTGTAAATACTAGTTCCAATTTGTTTCTATTACTGATTATAACCTTCTTTGTTTGTGTATTATAGATTCAACTTGGCATAATAATTACGATAAGCTTCTGGTTTACCACGTCTTACTACCAACCAAGCGAGTTTTTTTGTAATTTTATATCGATCGATAGTCTACTTTCAAGCCCTTTGTGGGACGATCGTGCTAAATCTAAGATCTTGTTCGAGGTAAGATAGGTTAGCCAATTTTTTTCGAAGGAGGTTGTTTGATAGCTATATACATACATAGAACAACCAAAGAGTTTACGAACGAAGACTTGAAAAGAAGGTCGTATTAAAAGTAAAAGTAACTTTTTTTAAAGAAAACTCCTTACAGTTATGTAAGGAGTTTTCTTTAAAAAAAGTTTATTATTATGGACACGACTGAAAAGATTGCGCTTTTAGTTTAGATCTAATATTTATAATAATAAGATTGGTAAACTAAATTAAAAAATCATAAACCCATCATAGACCTTGCATATAGACGACCTCTATGACGCGGTGCGCAAAGGTCCGCCTACGACGCAAATGTTTGTACGATCTGCAGTTATTTGTTCTGGGTATTCTGGTCGTTATCTCTGTATAATGTCGCGTTTTCCAAAATGCTGGTTCTGACTGAAAACCAGCGCTCTTTCACAAATGACCTTAGGTTATTGTGAATGAGCAACAAGCTGAGTCAAAAAAATTGATTTCTTACCGGCCCTGGTGGGAATACAGAGAGGGGCCTCGAGGCTTGGCCTCATTACCCCGGCGTCAACTCGAGCGGTGACGACCCCTCGGTCCTTGGGTGGGAATCTCTTTTTTTTCCCCCTTCTCATTTTTTTTTGTTTTTTTTTTTCTTGAAATGAAATGAAAGTTTATTTCTTTAAGCTTACAAATAAGCACTTAGACGAGTCATATTTTATACTATTCATTATTATATTGATGTTCACTTCAATGTTTTGTCCACCAGTGGAAGAAGTGAGAAGAACCCACTAGTATGTTCATAACTTATGTGTCTAGTACATATGCTTATCTGTAAGTTGTTAGATTTTGAGTTGGAGCAAAACTCGTTCCAAGCTTTTTTATCTTCTAGATAATCGTTGTGTTTTTGTGTTTGTATTGTTAGTTCGCGAGATTTCTCTTTCTACACAGACAGTAAGACTTTGACCTAGTAAGTAAGGAGGTAGCTACAAAAGAGATTTATTCAAAAAGGTATTACAGTCAAAAACTACACTCACCTGTTCCCTATTGGACGCTCGCCAGAATCTATATTTACTATTTCAATTGTACAAATTCTTACAATAATATTCGTAGAGGCTGGAACGCGCGTAGATATTTCTCTAGTTTATTTAGTTTTATCATAATATCATGATAGTTGATAATAATTTTATAAGCCTCCTTTCTGTAGACTGCAGGTAGATGGTGGATGCGTCATGCTGAAGACAGGGCGCTATGGCGCTCATTGGGGGAGGCCTATGTCCAGTGGACTAACATAGGTTGATAATATAATAAATATAAATAAATAAATAATGCTGGACAATCCACACAGCATTATCTAGCCTCATGGTAAGCAGAGCTAGCTTGTATTATGGGTACTAGATAACTGATATACATAATACAATATATTACATAGATAGATATTATTTTATCATACATAGAAAACGACCAGATCACCCGGAACAAATATCTGCAGATCGTACACACAATTTTTCCGAGGCGGAAATCGAACCCGCAACCTCCTGCGTCGCAGGCGGACCTTCGCCCACCGTGCCACATCGGTCGTCAATAATAATATTATGATATTATGATAGTTGATAATAATTTTATAACCTTACTTTCTGTAGACTGCAGGTAGATGCTGGATGCGTCATGCTGAAGACAGGGCGCTATGGCGCTCATTGGGGGAGGCCTTTGTCCAGCGAACTAACATAGGCTGATGATGATGATGATGATGACTTTCTTTGTAACATTTGTAGGACTTTTAATAAAGTTTTTGGAGGTGTGAAGTTATTTGTTACTTAGAACTTCAAAGTTATTAAACAGTTGGTTATTTTCTGTGTTAAATAAAAAATATATATCTATGTAATATATTGTATTATGTATATCAGTTATCTAGTACCCATAACACAAGCTCTGCTTAGCTTGTGGCTAAATGATGCTATTTGGATTATCCAGCAATCTTTATTAATTTATTTAAATTAAGATGAAATTAGACAATATATAGAACATTTGACTAAAATTATAGTTTACTTTTTATCGAGTTTTGAAACTCAATTTTTAGTAGGTAATAATTTCGAGACATGCTGACACAAAAAGGTTAGATAGGATATTACAGTAGGAAATCCGTAGGCAACAATGAAATCCGTATGCAACAATGAAATCCGTAGGCAACAATGAAATCCGTAGGCAACAATGAAATCCGTAGGCAACAATGAAATTCGTAGGCAACTACGAATTTCGTAGGCAGCTACGCAATTCGTAGCAGTACAAGATTGACGACCTCTGTGGCGCGGTGAGCGAAGGTCCGCCTGCGACGCAGGTGGTTGCGGTTTCGATTCCCGCCTCGGAACAATTGTGTGTACGATCTGCAGATATTTGTTCCGGGTGTTCTGGTCGTTATCTATGTATAATAAAAAATATATATCTATGTAATCTATTGTATTGAGTATATCAGTAATCTGCTCTGCTTACCTTGGGGCCTTGCGGAGACCTTGGGGAGATAATACTGTTTGGATTGCCCAGCATTATATATTATTTATAAAAAATAAGGAGGATCTACGTACAGGAGTCCATAACACGTTCACTATTTAGGCAATGAGAGTGTTAAACCATCAATTTCATTCCGACTTATTATTATATATTAAACTCTTCAATTTACATACATATATAATGATCCGTACCATATTTGATATTCATTTCATTACCCACGTAGTCCCAATTACTGTTCCGAAATTATATTGACTCTGATATTCTTTTATTTATTTAGTAGAGACTTATTAAACGGGTTTCTAAAGGGACAAGGATTTTAAAAGAGTTTGCATAGGCATATACATGAGTACTCATAGAATAGGGTTGAGAATGACGTAAAATCTCATCATCATCATCATCAGTCTTTGTATGTTGCTATACATATATGTGGCTGGACATTATACCTACACTAATGAGCCCGGTAGCGCCCTCTCTTCAACTTTTTGCATCCAGCTTCTGCCTGCAGACTTCCGCAACACGTTATCCTACCTAGCCAGAGGGCGTCTTACACTACGGTTGCCGAGTCGTGATCTCCATTCAAGTTCACGTTTACCCCAGCGGTTGTCGCTTCCTTGATGCCACTTCAGCCTTGCCTAAACTGAAAACCAGCGCCGTTAATGCTTGATAAGCTTGTCGGCAATACGCTGAGTCAAATGTAGTGTATTCTATTTAACTAAAAGTTAACATTTCAGTTTTTGCCAGATAATGCAAATCTGGTATTTTATCCACGTTCCGTTACTAAAATATAGAGTTCCTAAAAACCGCCAGCTATGAATTTATAGCTGAGAGGTTCTAAAATTGAAACTATAAATTGCGCTCGGGTATCAAAGTTTTCAGATAATGTTCGGATTAATGTGTGGCTAGCGAGGTTGTTTTAAGGTTACTAATAAAATCTGTTTTAAACTGACTTCGAAAAATGTACATAAAACCTTTTTTTGCAACTTCAAACACATATACAAAACACAACAATTATACAAACAACACTAGTAAAACAAACAAATTCGAATTCAAAAAAACTTTGTTTCTTTTGGTTTACACTTCGCAAGTCACATTCGATAGTATAAATGATTATGATATTATAAACGCGAAAGTTTGTAAGTATGGATGGATGGATGTTTGTTACTCTTTCACGTAAAAACTACTGAATGGATTTTAATGAAATTTTACAATAATATAGCTTATCATCGCTACATCAGAATTACACATAGGCTACAATTCAAAAAGATATATAGTATATTATCCAAAATATCTATCACCACGCGGGTGAAACCGCGGGGGCTAGTAATAAATAATGTGTTTATGATTTTCTCTTCACTTGTTTGTCCACTTGTAGAAGAAGTTAAAAAGAAACCACTAGTAACCATGTCAGTACATTCATATACCAGATTATGCGAGTACATGTTTGTTTTGTCTATCTTAACCTAAATATTATGTGATTTTGATACATGACGTCATTATAAAGTAAAGAAGTGATTCCCTACCGCAGATGCGCTTGGAGTTTCCAAGTGTTAAGCAAATCAACTTCAAAACTTTTGAAATTATCATTGTTATTAACACTAAAGTCAAAAAATTAGGGTAGATCGGTATGTCTGCCCATAAAAACTTACTCGCAGTCGCAGTGCCTTCAGTTATTCCGTGATCATGGCGCATGAAACTGTGCCGAAATATTGGAAAACTCAAAAATCAAATCATGGTAAATTTATCCCGTTTCAAATCAACTTCATTTGCCATTGCACTGAAAAATGTGCTCGCACGTAGAATATATACGAGTTCTATCCATATCGTGATTTAGATGACGTGATATTTAGCAGATTATGGTTTCTAAGATATTCTACACTTTTTATAATCCTGGTAAAAGACAAGCAAAGCCACGGTCAGAAAGTAGTATAAAATAATTATCTTGTCAAGACCACAAAATCCAAAACGAAGTATTTCCACATAAAAACTATACGACTTGAACATTGGCCAGAAGTCCAAAACGAAGGAAAAACATGGTAGATGCCATCGTCTATACAATTTATGGGTGCATTGGCAAACCGCCATGGCCATGGTTTCAATAAGGGAATTAAGTGTTTAGGTATTTGTGATTGACCGGAGTCCTAAATATGGGTGTACATTGGTGTTCAATCTAGTAGCCAAGTGACATGTATTAGTTCCACTTAACTAGATGTCGCTAGTAAAGGAGCTCTAGATCGCGCTGATGAGAACGCCCGGTCTAGGGCTAAATAGTTTGTAAGGCAAAAATAAACTTTCGCATTTATAATACTTGTAACATCCGTTCATAAATCCATCCATCCATCAAAACATCCAAATGTTCGCATTTAAAATATTAGTGTACCTACCTACCTAATGTACAGTGCTTGTGTCTAACTGTACAAGCAAGGCTAAGGTAACATAACTTTTAGATTACCTTTTACCTTCTTACATGTTACGTACGGACACCATTTTTGATCTGTCTTCTCAACAAAAAAGGTTCTATTCCTAACTAAACATCGGTCATGATAACATCCAACACAAGATCGTTATCCAGACAACTTTATAGCACAATCTCTGCAAAAATGCGGGAATCGCTCAGCATTTGACAGCCAGCGTCAGCCATTTTGAATTTTGCATTCTAGTCACGTACCGCGCTGTATTCTACCAGGACAAATACTTTACATGACGCGACATTATATTTTATTATTTTATGCGGGGTCGTTGGGCGAAACAATAATTTGAGATTTTCACGGTTTTTCCTCTCAGTGCAATGGAATGTTGAGTTGATTTTTTGAAGATTTAGATCACTTGTTGTTTGGAAGTTTTTTGATGACGGTAAAGTTGCCGCCCGTTGAATTGTTATTATTTCTTGCACGAAGCGACTGACTTTCTAATTTATTATCCTAGGATCACGTATACCTCTTATACAGATAAGCACATAAATAAACAAATAAATATATAATTCATGAAAATTCATACAACAAATTTGTTGTATTTCATCATAAATCTAGCCCTAAGCTAAGGAGAGCTTGCAATAAGTGTGCTAGATAACTGATATTCTTTACAATGAATGACAGATACCTAGATATATTTAACCGACTTCGTAAAGAGCAGATGTTCGGCTCTATGTATATTTTTATGCCGAACAATGAACCATCTCTTTTTTCGAAGTCGTGTTTTATACAAAGCCTTTCGTGACTATTAAAATAAAGATATTACTTGTTTTTAATACCATTTCCAATCATATGTAATCTAAAGTTTGTAGTATACTTCATCTTTTTTTATCTCCAGCGTTCGGCGTTGTGATAGCTATGCACAGTGAATATCACAAGAGAATGCTGAGTCGGACGCCATATTGTATCATTCAAGTTTTCTAATAAGTTATCTAGTAGTTATGTAGTCTTTAGTTAGGTAATTAAGGATTGATAGATAGATAGATAGAAAGCTTTATTATACCTACCACACAAAACAGAAAACAATACAGAAATAAAAACTAAGAATAGGGAACTTTGGAGTTTAGAAAATTTGTTAATGCTATAAATAAAGATTTTCTTATTCTCATCTTACAATCTCACTATCTATCCAATCGCTTCTTGTGAGAACGAGCTTACCCACTCACATCGTGTGAAAAGCTAACCCGCTTGGCGACTGACGGCTTGGCAACGTCGCCAAAGATACAACCGATCTCCATCTAAGCTTCAAGATACGAAAGTAAGATATTATTCAACTTTGCCCCGCAGAATATCCAAGGCTTAGGGTTATGAAAAGTTATGCCACAACGTATATTTCAATTTAGTTCCTGAAACGAGCGGGAAAATAAGGCTGCGTTTTTCGTTCGGAAAGCAGATTTTATGAGCTTCGGAACGAAAAAAAAAATTCTATAGTTTTTATGGCGATCATGTGCTATTGAAAACACTTTCATACAGGTTTCTAATAGGTACTGACCGTTGATATGGGGCGTAATGCTATCGCTCGTGATTTTTTTTTATTATGGGTCCTTAAATTTAACGAGATTTAACTATAGATTTTGAACCCTATCATAGCAAAATTATAATCTTCTTATTTACGTAAACGAAGCTTTCTTAATTAAGCCAAGTTATAAGGCAAATACAGTCAAAACAAATAAATTTCTCGACGAAATTACCCTGACGGTCTCATGTTACTAACCTCCTTTCTAAAATTCCAAACTTTTGAATTTGGAAAAGTTTCGCAACTCCCGCCATTTGAATTGCTAATTGTCAGACGACTTTTATTTCAGTCTTTTGAAACTTTAGAGTAAATCGTCGTCTTGGGAAGTGCGTGCAACGGAATGGGGCTGAAAAAGCACAGGTATTTATACTTAGGTACCTACCTACATAAATTTATTATAAATGCGAAAGTCTTTATTGTTATGTACGCTACGCCACGACGAGACGTATTTTTACCCAATAGTCATAAATATCTGTCCAACATTATGAGCTTGCAACACCGTTCTATTATATTAAAGTTGCTGCCCATCAGACCAGCAAAGAGTTGTCACCTAATAAAAAAGTTTCAATTCTATGTTTTGAATTAACAAAAGAGTTTGCACTGCAAGATAAAATAAAGTAACGTTTAGTAATTCCCATCACATTATAACCTAAATTATGCAAACACATGTATGAGAATTTCCCAAAAAGTTTTTATTAGCTTCGCTGTCGGAATATCCCAAGAATATTCACATTTTTTCCGCCATTTTTGCCCATTCATCTGTCAGTGTCACTCTATGTTTCGCGCCAAAGCAGAGCTTTCAGATACGTCAGAACGTTTACTCAAAGGTAGCAGCACTAATGCATTCTACCTGTCATTACAAAACCAGGTCGAGAAGCTTGGAGGCGAGCTTAGCAAATGATCTGTTCTAATTTCATGATGGCAACCCCATTTAGTTCGAAACTAGGAACTAGTGGACCAGTCCACTGATACCTAAATGACCATAGTTAGACGTTCTTGAGGCGAAAAGTTCCACCGTTTGTTTGAAATTGCCGAAAATGGCGGACATTACCATTTGCTATTTGCGGAAGTACGTTGCTATTTGGTCGCTATTGGTGCAAGTATATGCCGTCCACTGGTTTATTTTATTTGTAACACATGCTTGCATAGGCGTACAGGAACTTCACAGGAAGTTAGAATTTCTCTAATTGTTAGGTAAGTAAGTGAAGACTGAATGTAAAAATGAAGTAAGTAATAGACTCTGATTTTATAAATAAATGCGCCCGGGGCTTCGCCCGCGTGGAAATCTATAGTGTGTAACCCTTACTCTATATTTACTCTACCTATTGCTGAAAACTGTATTAAAATCTGTTGAGTAGTTTAAAAGATCTAAGCGAATAGACAGCGGAAGCGACTTCCATGTAAAGATTTTCGACTCTAAGCATGTGAATTACTATTTTTTTCATTCGTTATAATATTCGTATATCTATTTATATACTAATATTATAAAGAGGAAATGTTTGATTTTTTGTTTGTTTGTATTGAATAGGCTACGAAACTACTGGACCGATTTGAAAAATTGTTTTACCGTTGGGAAGCTACACTATCCCGGGTGAACATATGCTATATTATATTGTCAAAAAAGTTAATTATCCTTACTAAAACTTTAATAATGTAGCCCAACGGGCAAAAAATTTACAAAAAAAAATTTAAAACGAGTTTAACGCGGATGAAACCGCGGGGAACAGCTGTTATCATACTTTGCAACGATATATTGTGCTGTTAGCGAAAGGCCTGACCACTTTTAATCCAACACCGCTAACACGAAGCGCAAACAGCGCATATAAATACGGGTGCAACTCATTATCTCGTCCTACTAATATTGTAAACGCGAAAGTTTAAATTAAGTATGTTTGTTGCTTTCACGCAAAAACTAGTGAATGGATTTTGATGAAACTTCACAATAATATAGCTTACATATCAGTATAACACATAGGCTACAATTCATAAAGTTATATTTTAATATTATCCAAAATCTCTATCACCACGCGGGTGAAACTGCGGGGCGCAGCTAGTGTTTATATACATTTTATAGTGACAAAATGGCTTCCTTCAAACGAGTGGCTTGTGACATTTCTGTCATCTGATGCCGTCAATATTAAACGCATCTAAACATTATTTGTTCTTACATATACAATTTTATATTATGTTTTGAATTTTGAAGTTCTAACCTTTATGTACCTACATTGTTTTGTTATTTTACTATTTTCTAGTGTGTTATTTCATTGTATCTTGTAGTTTTTAAGATGATTAAATGGGCATAACGATTTGGAGTTATCTGTAATGTTATGGTCTTATGTAAATAAACAATTTGAATTTGAATTACGAGTCCATATTTGAATGCATATTTTTGTGCTGTATGGTAACGGTGCTGCCCTAATCTGCGACAACCTAAAGATAAATAATGAGAGCCATTAGTTGAGATGCCGACGCTCTTTAGCCTATGTTAGTCCACTGCTTGACATAGACCTCCCCCAATGAGCGCCATAGCGCCCTGTCTTCAGCTTGACGCATCCAGTATCTACCTGCAGTCTTTCGCAGGTCGTCATCCCACCTGGTCGGAGGGAATCCTACTCTACGTTAACCGAGTAGTCTTCACGTTTACCCCAGTGGTTTTCGGTTTTCCGCGAGATATGGCCGGCCCACTGCCACTTCAGCTTGCTAATTATAGCTATATAACCGGGTTCTGACTGAAAACCAGCGCTCTTTCACAAATGACCTGGGTTATTGTGTTAGAGCAACAAGCTGAGTCAGGACCTATTAGACCTACACACACGCGCTTATCCACTTTCTGTGAGGGCTACTTAGTACCATATACAATACTACTTACATTTTGTATCTTCACTTTTTTTTTTATTATTTGTCGATGTTACGTGTTTTATAATAGGTACCTAAGTAGGTACTTTGTAGTCTAATATAATTATGTGTAATTAACCTGGTTTGTGTGTTGTGTTAGTGTTTAATAAATAATTTTCTTTCTTTCTTTCTTTCTTTCTTTCTTTCTTTCTTTCTTTCTTTCTTTCTTTCTTTCTTTCTTTCTTTCTTTCTTTCTAATTCTCACAGCTATGTCGATAACTTTGGTTCTCTGTCGTGCCGAATCCTATCCTTCAGAGAAACTCCGAGCATAGCTCTTTCCATAGCTCGTTGAGCGACTTTGAACTGGTGGACCAGCCCTATCGAACATGTTTTGTCATACATAAATTAATTACCATTTTTGTTTGCTGTCTTTCAATTTGCGTCTTGTTGAAAACCGTCTACGTCAGGTTGATATGGCGTCTAAAAACATTATCCAAAAGGGAAATATCCACAGAAAAATAAACTTCCCCTAAAGCCTAAAGTCCAAATCCTGCGAATAATAGAAACGTTTTTACGTTCCTTTTCCCGCGCGCCTAAATAATTTCTTTCTTAATTTCGGGAGTCTTTTTATTATCAGAAAACAAAAGAGGCCGGATTATTCTTTATAATGGGATATCTGAGAATTTGGGATCACGCTCTCGCAGTAGGTATTCGTTTGTGATAAATTGTAAATAAAAAACATTCCTTTTGTGTAAAAGAAACAAGACCAATACAAGTTGTGGTTTCTTTTTTTTTTTTTTTTTTTTCATATAATTTTTTTCATACATACCTACATGTAAACTTTTATAAGTAAATTCTTTTTAAATTGACCTACTAATTTCCAATATTTTTTATTTTGTGCCTAAGTGTAAAAAATTACAAATTAAAAATTATTAGAAAGTAGTAGGTCAATTTGAAAAAGAGAACGTTCTTATAAAAGTTTGTATGTAAGGATGTTTGTTCCTCTTTCACGCAAAAACTACAGAACGTACAAACGAAAACATTGGCTACTTATGCCATAAATCAGTTGCCATGGGATGGAAATTACCTTAACGTTTAAACGTTTCCATTGAAACAACGCGTGTGAAGCCGCGGGCAGAAACTAGTTAATAATATACCTATTTTTATTATATAAATAATTTATAATTAATGCTGGACAATCCACACAGCATTATCTAGACCCATGGTAAGCAGAGCTTGTGTTATGGGTACTAGATAACTAATATACAATACATTACATATTTTTTTTTTTTTATTATACATAGAAAACAACCAGAACAACCGGAACAAATATCTGCAGATCGTACATACAATTGTTCCGAGGCGGGAATCGAACCCAACCCAACGAAAGCAACCTCCTGCGTCGCAGGCGGACCTTCGCCCACCGCGCCACATCGGTCGTCATATATAGTAGTGTATACATACTAGTGTGATGAGATATATAGAAAATAAAAATAAACAGTTACTTTTTCTGGCATATTATTGTCCATAGATTCAAACACTCAAAAAAAAAAATACATAATATAATAAAAAATATAAAATAAAATTTGGGAAACATTTAAACCACTTTGACTGCGAACTTTTTTCGACGACTGCGATCTTTTTTTTAACCTAAGCCATTCGTGCTGCCGCTCTACACAGCGGTTGTGTTGCGCCGCACATGCGTTTCGTTCGAAAAACATTACGGCTGTGCTGAGTCACACAGATCTGTATTTTCTCAGCCGCTGCGCTAGTATGGATTTACGCATATTAGTCACTTGTAGAAAACACATACGGTGTGATTTCAGCGTGTTAACTTAAAAACCTAATACGAGACGAAAGATATGATGAAACTCAATATAAACATAAAACCTCTCTAGAGTGAGATTACCCCAACCTCCTTTTTGCAAAGACATTGAGCATGTTAAAAATCTCTTCTATCGCTTGTGACATAAGGAACGGTGCTCACTGAAGCGCGGAGGTTTCACTGGAGAACATTAGGATTGTCTTCCACTCCACTGCTATAGTAGCTTGGCATAGCGCTAGACTGAAGAGTATCGCTGTTATCGCATGGTCATACTTACTATTCTCTAATCTGTAGCGGTGGATCTCTGCGCAAATTTATCCAAAATAATAAATAATAATTGACATTACATTAATATCAAGAGTTAAAGGCCATATTTGAATGCAAATTTTTGGGCTGTGCTGCAACTGTGATTTTCGGGTGAATGAAAATGAAAATGAAAATGAAAAGTTTATTTATTTCTTTAAGCTTACAAATAAGCACTTAGACAGGTCATATTTTATAGTTCACTTAAATTTTTTGTCCACCAGTGGAAGAAGTGAGAAGAAACCACTAGTATATTCATAACTTATGTGTCTAGTACATTTGATTTGCTTATCTGTAAGTTGGTAGATTTTGAGTTGGAGCAAAACTCGTTCCAAACTTTTTTATCTTCTAAGTAATACATGACAGCATCTAATATAAATAAATAATGCTGGGCAATCCACTCAGTATCATCAAGCCCTGAGCTAAGCAGAGCTTGTGTTATGGGTACTAGATGTCTGATATACTTAGTACAATACATTACTTAGAGATATGTTTTTTATTATACATACATACATAACGACCAGAACACCCGGAACAAATTTCTGCAGATCGAGACAATTGTTCCGAGGAATCGAGCCGAACCCGCAACCTCTTGCGCCGCAGGCAGACCTTTGCACACCGCGCCACAGAAGTCGTTAAAATATCGTTACCTCCCAGCACAAAAAATTGCATTCTAATATGGACCTAAACTAAAACAACAAAAGTTTTCTAAAACTCGTTATCTTTAGATACATTTGACAGAAACAAAATGGCGCCCTACAAGCTTCAGCCTGGTCCGCGAGCTGTCTGTCATGTCATGATGATTCTTTGTTAATGGCAACTGTGTCTGGATGGACACTTTTCTGCCAGTGTCAAGTAATGGAAAATAATCATAAAATTAATGAGTTATCAAATTATGAAGATGGTTTGTTATTTCCACCAGAGCCTAGTTCGTTATGCAGGGTGTACCACGTGCAGGTTAGGTTGGCATTGGAGACGAGATGTTGGAGTCCCCCTTATACCCTATGCCGTCAATATAAAATACATCTAAATATAACGAGATAAAGCCCATATTTATATTATGCAATTTTTGTGGTGGGCTACAGCATCGGTGCTTTTTGGACGAGCGACGAGCACAATGACAGTAACCAATGTCAATGAATGATAAATAAATAACGAATATCTGCCGATTGTACAAACATACTTTGTACCGAGACGGTGAACCCACGACCTCATGTCGCAAGCGGACCTTCGCCTACCACGCCACATCAGTCGTCGTTTAGTTTAAACATAAGTTTATCTTTTTTACATCGCTCGTGGCAATTACCGAGACTGTTATAATATGTTGTGAGCTTCTCTCAATATTTATTGCTATTTAATTAGGTAGGTATAGATATCCAATTATTTATCTCATCATCATCAGCCTATAGCAGTCCACTGCTGGACATAGGCCTCCCCAATGAGCGCCATAGCGCCCTGTCTTCAGCTTGCCGCATCGTTTACCGAATCGTGATCTCCACTCAAGAACACGTTTGCCCCAGCGGCCGTTGTTTCTTCGCGAGATATGGCCGGCCCACTGCCACTTCAACTTGCTAATTCTTAGAGCTATACCGATAACTTTGGTTCATTTATCTATAGCTTGGGAATCGTATATCTTTAGTACAGTGGAAAACCAGCCTATCAGGCTATACTTACAATGTAGTCAGTTTGAAAATATAGCCGTTTTATCCATCCGAGGGAAAAGCTTTCATGAGACGGCGCTTGTGACATAGTGGTGGATAGATGCAGGTGTATCTTGTCAGGGACTATGCTTACCAACGTGTTAAACACTAAGCTTAACTAATTATAGGGTGGTTTTGATTTTAAAAATACCCCTATAATTCGTTTTGCAAAGACCCTAGTTTTAAAAAATGATTTTGTAAAAATAATAGTATTTCTCTTCTTCATACACACAGAAAAGAAATCAGTTTGTAAGTCCTTAATATAAGCACTTAGCATTATTTACAACTAGATAGTTTTCTACTTGCAAGCCGGGATAAAATACAGTAAAATAAAAAAGAACTAAAAAAATCAAAATCATTTAATGTCCAAACTAAACTATAATATCTTTGCACGAAAAATTAACAAATATGATTGTATAAATAATATCAAACAAAAAATCAAAAGCAACATTCTATTTTCGTTGATAATTCCTTTACTAAAAAATAGGTGGTGAATAAAAAATAATAACAAAATCAATTATTCTAATTTTTAATAACATTACACTTGAAATAAATAAAAACAAAATCAATTATTCTGATTTTGTTTTTATTTCTTTTATGTTATTTGAAATTAGAATAATTGATTTTGTTATTAGTTACATTCAAATAACATTACACTTGAAAGAAATAAAAACAAAATCAATTATTCTAAATTCAAATAACGTTACACTTGAAAGTAATAAAAACAAAATCAATTATTCTAAATTCAAATAACAATACACTTGACAGTATCAAAACATTCTAAAACCAAATATTAACCGAAGGTAGAATGAGCCGCATACACAGGCTTCAAAAAAAAGTGCACGTAAGCAAAATGGCGGTTGCCGTCTACGGATGGTTGCACATATTACCTTTTTCCATTGCGTCAAGCCTGCAAGGAACAAAGAACTCGGCTATTTCCTCCAATTCCAGTCGAAAACCAGGATGAAAATCGTTAATATTTACAGAATGCCGATGATTCGCCGTTTTCACTTTTATTTTGGTAAAATTTTGCAGGAAATTCGAGTAATTTACACTGAAACACAATGAAATTGCCTACACTACACTGTTGAATAAATTATGGAGTTTCACTGTATTTGGAGCGCGTTTTTCGCTAGAAAACCTAGAAATCGACGGAATAGGAAGCGTAAAATGCTAGAATTCTATGTTTTTTTTGCAAAAAGGCCACAAATTCACCGCGCTCTTTTGTTCTGAAGCCGCTCGACGGCGTTCGATTTGTAAAAGCCCCGTTTGAATATCGAGTCAAGAACCCCACCCGGTATGTTTTATTATCATTAGCCGCGAAATATCGTTGAATTTGTTGGTATTTTTGTGTTTTTTGCAGGTTTTTGGTATTTTTTCAGCGGAGAAATACGCAGTACCGTTCTGACTGAAAATACGCGACACACTGAATTCTGCAGAGGCTCGAGGTGGCTGTATGCATTGATTAGGCGAAACTATCTGCCTCTATACGTCTCTTTCTAGCCCGCGTGTCTTGCGTCTCGCTCGCACGCCTGTCCAGTCGTTAGCGGGAGCGAAATTTGGCTTCGCGAACGGTCTGTGGCCCTCAAATATAGTAACTGTATTTATTTTATAATAATTTATGAATAAACATTAGTTCTGTGTGGTTGGTTTGACTGAATGGTTACAATTTATAAGCACAGTAGGTACTTCATTGTTTTAGATTGTAGGAATTGTAACTGCTATGACTTTATTATGAAATATAATGTAGGTACAATGAATTGCCTATTGACGTAGGTAATACGAGTACCTACGGGTCTTTACTTTTGTTCACTTGAGAAATCTACTTGGAGGACGTAGCATTTCAAGTTTCGTAGGTAACAACGAATTGACAACGCTATTTACGAATGTTGTAGTTGTGTACAAATTCGTAGTTGCTAGCTTTCTACAAGTTTTGTAACTGTCTACGACTTTCGCAGCTGTCTACGAGTTGTATACCTGTCTACGGATTTTATAGCTCTCTACGGATTTCGTAGCCCTCTACGGATTTCATAGCTCTCTATGGATTTCATAGTTCTCTATGGATTTCATAGCTCTTTACGGATTTCGTAGCTCTCTACGAATTTCATAGCTCTCTATGGATTTCATAGCTCTCTATGGATTTCATAGCTCTCTACGGATTTCGTAGGGGCCACGACTTTCGTAGCTGTCTACGAGTTGTATACCTGTCTACGGATTTCATAGCTCTCTACGGATTTCGTAGCTCTCTATGGATTTCGTAACCCTCTACGGGTTTCGTAGCTCTGTACGGATTTCATAGCTCTCTACGGATTTCGTAGCTCTCTATGGATTTCGTAACCCTCTACGGGTTTCGTAGCTCTGTACGGATTTCATAGCTCTCTATGGATTTCGTAGCTCTCTACGGATTTCGTAGTAGCCACGACTTACGTAGCTGTCTACGAGTTGTATACCTATCTACGGATTTCGTAGCTCTCTACGAATTTCGTAGCCCTCTACGGGTTTCGTAGCTCTCTACGAATTTTATAGCTCTCTATGGATTTCATAGCTCTCTACGGATTTCGTAGGGGCCACGACTTTCGTAGCTGTCTACGAGTTGTATACCTGTCTACGGATTTCATAGCTGTCTACGGATTTCGTAGCTCTCTACGGATTTCGTTGCCCTCTACGGGTTTCGTAGCTCTCTACGGATTTCATAGCTCTCTATGGATTTCATAGCTCTCTACGGGTTTCGTAGGGGCCAGAACTTTCGTAGCTGTCTACGAGTTTCGTAGCAGCCTTATAGCTATAATAAAGTTGCTACTTATCAGCAAATCTTTATAAAAAACTAGCTTTGCCCGCAGCTTTGCACACATTTTCAGTAGCTTAAGTAATATTACAAATTAAATATCAACTCTTGACAATTTATGTAAATTTTTTACAAACAGTGCAATCAAATTATAATGAAAGTGGATATTTCATCATTACTTGGAAATAAATAAAAAAATAAAATTAAATTCATTCATTTCGTACCACAATAAAAACAAAACTAGCTTAAGTAATTAAATTTAGGTCCATATCAAGTAAGTAGCATATTTTTCTTATTCTTCATATGTTATCTCTTGACACATTTGTATTAATTATTACAAAAACTGTAAATCAAATAATAATGAAAGTGGTTATTTCATCGTTACTTGGTTGCAGTGCTTGAAGAACGGGCTATCCCATGTGTTGGATAATGGTTTCAGAATGATGTAGGTGCAAGAACTTTAATTAGGCAAAATTACAAAATGTCCTAATCTTATTATTAATTTTGTTTATTGTTGTTAATACAAATACAAATACAAAAAATTTATTTACCAAAAGTTTACAATTATAATAACACCTTAACTTAGTTTATGTACATACATTTAAGAGTTTATTGGTTGAGGTGTTGCACTTAACAGTGACCCCCGCACTAGGCTAGGCCTGTTTCGCGGGGTATCAAAACATTTTCTGTTTGCTCGTCGGGTAAGGAAGTGCACTAACAAAAACTATAGTAACAATATAAAACGAAATCTAAACAAAACAATCAAGGCAAGTGCCAAAGGCCATACATGTGACCAAAAATAATCAGTAAATGAGCTGTGAACTACTAAAGAACAAGAAAAAAAAAAAAAAAAAAAACGATTATGTTGTTACTACTAAACTGTTCAAAATTTTATTTTAAATATGTATTTTTCGTTTTATTTACATTGGGTATTGTTTTAAGTTAGTTTTATAGAAATTTTAAAGAACGACCTTAGGTTTAGTTCGTATACGAATTTCCGTCTGCTTCCTTTGTAATGATGTTTTTTTCAGTTTCTTTGAAATAAGTTCATAGTTGTTATGCATTGTTGGAGAGCTAAGAAAATTTGATTTTTGATACGAGAGGCTACTCCTCGGCCTCTCGTATCCAAAGATTGAGTAACGCTGTCGCACGCATTGATTGCAATAAAACAGGCTATAATGGACAGTACATGATTGCGAGCGGATGTGGGATTCTACTCTTTTAAGAGAAATCTTCCTTTTGGGATCCTCTTTTACTTTATTATAATGCTATCTATACCTATATTGAGCCTATATATATATATAAATATACTATAGCTACGTGTCCATCCAAAAGTTGCATGGAAGAAATCGCTATTAGCGATATGGCAGCCTATTGTGTATCTGTATCTTTGTTTCTTTGTGATGTATTGTTTTTTTTTCTTTGTTTGATGTTCAATAAAGCGTATTTGTATTGTATTGCTATTATAATGCTGGACAATTCACACAGCATCATCTAGCCCCAAGCTAAGCAGAGCTTGTGTTATGGGTACTTGATAACTGATATAGATAATACAATAGAATGAATGGATTAATTAATTAATGTATGAATGAATGAATGAATGTTCACTTTATTACACTAAAAATAACAAAATAAAAACCTTACCAATAGATTACATATGTATGTAGATAGATAGGTAGCGACCAGAACACCCAGTATAAATACCTGCAGATCGTACACATAATTGTACTGAGGCGGGAATCGAACCCGCAACCTCCTGCGTCGCAGGCGGACCTTCGCCCACCGCGCCACAGAGGTCGTCTTCTACTGTATTATGTATATCAATGTACTAGCGGACCTTCCCGGCTTTGCACGGTTTTAGTACGGATCCCTAACTTTCTTGAAAATTTAATATAACCTATGTTCACCGCGGATAGTGTAGCTTCCCAACGGTGAAAGAATTATTCAAATCGGTCCAGTAGTTTCGGAGCCTATTCAATAAAAACAAACAAAAAATCAAACCTTTCCTCTTTATAATATTAGTATAGATATCAATTAATCTCGTACCCATAACACAAGCTCTGCTTAGCTTGTAGCTAGATGATGCTGTGTGAATTGTCCAGCATTATTTATTAATTTTTTTTGAGTCTTAGTAATAGGGTCCCGTTTTACCCTTTCAGTACGGAACCCTATTACTAAGACTCCGCTGTCCGTCCGTCTGTCTGTCACTAAGCTGTATCTCATGAACTGTTACAATACAATACAATACAATAACTCTTTATTGCACACCAAATACATAAAAGATACACAAGACAGGAAAAGAAAAACAAATACAAAATATGCTGTACAATGGGCGGCCTTATCGCTAAGAGCGATCTCTGCCAGGCAACCTTTGGATGGACATGAAGTGCTTGAACAAGTATAGACGGTGGCGTGTAATACAGAAAAATATTTAATAGGGACATACATAAAATACCTACTGATATACATAGCTATAATTAGACATGTTATATACATGTAATATACATAGCTATAGTTAGACAGTTGTAATTATCACAGATTAGATAGATAATTCTTTATTGTACACTAAATATAAAATGACAATGTAAAATAATACTTAAAAACTAGATGCAATTGGCGGTCTTATCGCTCAAGAGCGATCTCTACCAGACAACCATGATTATGTATTTCTGTTGCAGCTATCGCATCGACGACCGATATGGCGCGGTGGGCGGAGGTCTGCCTGCGACGCAGGAGATTGCGGTTTCGATTCCCGCCTCGGAACAATTGTGTGTACGATCTGTAGATATTTGTTTCGGGTGTTCTGGTCGTTTTCTATGTATAATAAAAAATATCTATCTATGTAATGTATTGTATTATGTATATCAGTTATCTAGTACCTATAACACAAGCTTTGCTTACTATGGGGCTAGATAATGCTGTGTGAATTGTCCAGCATTATTTATTTATTTACTTTCCATCGTGAGATTATGGTCAAAGGAAGGTCTAATGACATTAAATAAATTAAAAAAACTTAGGCTATGATGGTAAAAATTATCTTAGCATTACAGAGGGCATTTGTCCAGCTGTGGGATACTATAGGCTGATAATGATAGTTCTAAATATGGCCACCAGATGTCTCACTTATAATAGTGAATGTAACCAAGCCTAATAACTCTTTCTTTGGTGAATATCAATTAGGTAAACAGTAATTGAATTAATACAGAACATAATATTCTCTCTATGCGGAGAGCTATGCTCGGAGTTTCTCTGAAGGATAGGATTCGTAACGAATATACCCGACAGAGAACCAAAGTTATCGACATAGCTCTGAGAGTTAGCAAGCTGAAGTGGCAGTGAGCCGGCCATATCTCACGAAAAACCGACGGCCGCTGGGGCAAACGTGTTCTTGAGTGGAGACCACGACTCGGTTAACATAGTGTAGGACGCCCTCCGACCAGGTGGGATGACGACCTGCGAAAGACTGCAGGTAGATGCTGGATGCGGCAAGCTGAAGACAGGGCGCTATGGCGCTCATTGTGGGAGGCCTATGTCCAGCTGTGGACTATCATAGGCTGATGATGATATTCTCTAAATTAATACTCATAATATTATAAAAAATGCCTAATTAATTTGCGGACCACGCGTTTGAAGTTTGTAGGAAGCCATTTTGTCACTGTAAAGTGCCTCTAAAGATAAAGACTTAAAGTCCACATTTCAATACACATTTTTGTGCTGAGCGGTACCGGTGTTGGATTAAGCTGAGCTTTAGACAGACGGCCGCTGGGGCAAACGTGTTCTCGAGTGGAGACCACGACTCGGTAAACGTAGTGTAGGATGACCTCCGACCAGGTGGGATGACGGCCTGCGAAAGACTGCAGGTAGATGCTGGATGCGGCAAGCTGAAGACAGGGCGCTATGGCGCTCATTGTGGGAGGCCTATGTCCAGTAGTGGACTGGCTAGGCTGATGATGATGATGAGCTTTAGACAGACTGACAGAGGAGAAGAAACAAAGGAGACAAGAGGAATGCAAGAGCCCTAAACAACCTATTTTCTCATCAAGTAATTTCATCCATGATTAGGTAATAAATAATAACGGTAGAGTCAGAAGAAAAAGCTCTAATTAAGTGGATGTACCGCCAGCAGATAAACAACTTACAAAGGGCATACGCTATTCGTGAATAAGGGATATAATAGGGACCGGGCGCTGTAGCGTTCGCAGAAAAATATTACTTGGGTTTCTTTCAAATATTGAAAATAATTATATATATTGAGGCGTGTTTGGATTAGGTACATATTTTTCAAAAGAATATGGATAATTAATCTAAAGTTGAAAAGGCGATTGCATTTTGTACCTGAAGATGATAATTTGTTTATGTCATCGTAGCCAATGTATTTAATCATCATTATCAGCCTATAGTAGACCACTGCTGGACATAGGCCTCCCCTAATGAGCGCCATAGCGCCCTGTCTTCAGCTTGCCGTATCCAGCATCTACCTGCAATCCTTCGAAGGTTGTCATCCCACCTGGCCGAAGTGCATCCTACACTAATTTTGCCAAGTCGCGGTCTCCACTCAAGAACACGTTTACCCACGGTTGTCGGTTCTTCGCGAGATATGGCCGGCCCACTGCCACTTCAGCTTGCGAATTCTTAGAGCTATATCAATACATGCATAACTTTGGTTCTCATGTATTTAATAATATATTGAAATTTATCTTAAATTCAAAAAAATGCCGTGTATAATTAAAGTTATGATACTTTAAACTACAATACAATACAATACAATACAATACAATACAATACAATACAATACAATACAATACAATACAATACAATACAATACAATACAATACAATACAATACAATACAATACAATACAATACAATACAATAAAATACAATACAATACAATACAATACAATACAATACAATACAATACAATACAATACAATACAATACAATACAATACAATTACAATACAAATACGCTTTATTGCACATCAAACACAGAAAATACAGATACACAATGGGCGGCTTTATCGCTAAGAGCGATTTCTTCCAGGCAACCTTTGGATGGACACATAGCTATAGTATAGGTATAGACGGTGGCGTATTATAGAATAATGTAAATATAAATTATATACAATAAAAAACATACAAATACATAAATCCTTGTATAAACGTTAATGGAAATAAAACACACTAAAACACAAACTACGACAGTTTCTTACGAACATTAAATTTAATATTGTGTCAAAATATCTTTGACGACCGATGTGGCGCGGTGGGCGATGGTCCGCCTGCGACGCAGGAGGTTGCGGGTTCGATTCCCGCCTCGGAACAATTGTGTGTACGATCTGCAGATATTTGTTCCGGGTGTTCTGGTCGTTTTCTATGTATATTAAAAATATCTATCTATGTAATGTATTGTATTATGTATATCAGTTATCTAGTACCCATTACATAAGCTCTGCTTACCATGGTTCTAGATAATGCTGTGTGAATTGTCCAGCATTATTTATTTCTATATATTTATTATATCTTTAAAAATCATCAAATATGTATATTTAATATTTATTAGCTACAATCTCACAAACTATTTTAAAGTGTAAAACTTTAGACACTTTTTTTCGATGTTAGAAGCACTATAATAGACGAGTCTGGTAGAGATCGCTCTTAGGCGGTAAGACAGCCAATTGTATCTAGTTTTTGAAAGTTTTTATTTTACATACAATACAATACAATTATTCTTTATAGCACATCATAAAAACACATACACTGGACAGGAAAAAGACAAATAAATAATGTGTTGTACAATGGGCGGCCTTATCGCTTAAAGCGATCTCTGTCTCTACATTGTTATTTTATACTAAGTGTGCAATAAAGAATTAGAATTATTATATATAGAACATATTAAATATATATATAATATTCGTCATATTATATATATTTAATATGACGAATGTATTTATCTGCTGCCACTACCTCCGTCACGCGCCGCTTCGTGACAATCTGTATGTTTGTACATTATTAAATACATACCATTCTAACTGACATACTTCTATACGATGTACCGGGTGGTTCATTGATCCAGGACCTTTCATCTTGGAAGGTTTATAAACGTGTACTATCTTCTACCCCCGGCTTTGCTCTCGGGAGAAATGTAGACGATATCCATCCCCGGGATATCGTCTACCACACTTCACACATACATATCATCAGCCTGGACACGTTCACTACTGAACATAGGCTCCCCCAAACGACGCGATGCCACAAATAGCGGTCCTGAGCGACCTCCATTCATCGACTCCCTGCGACCGCTACAATGTCGTCGGTCCATCGAGTGGGAGGTCTTCCCACGTTGCGTTTCGCATTGCATCGCGTTCGCGACTTAGTTTACCGACAGGTGGGTCGAATTATAACATTAAAATTAAATTAAAAATACCCCGACACGGCGGTCATCATTAACCGATTTTCTGCTTCCTTGCTATGACGTGTTCATACACTACCGACTAAATCACCTTTAAAACAAAAAAAGAAAATCAAAATGAATTCTATTCGGGAGCTACGATGCCACAGACAGACAAACACACAAACACGTCAAACGTATAACAACCCGTCGTTTTTGCGTCGGGGGTTAAACATGTACATGGGTAAGAATAATATAATAATATATTAGGTACATATTTATATCAATCCGTTATGTACCTTCACTCTGTTGAATTGAAACACAGTATTTTACTTCTGCAAGTCGCGTCGCTTCATTTTTTTTTGTTACTATCACCTAAGTTTCAAAATAAAAACTTTTTACTTTTTTAAGAAGTCTAATGCCCATATCGCACTCTTACCGGTGTACCTAGGCCAAAACAAAATCAAAAGTTTTTATTTCTTTAGGCTTGCAAATACGCACTTAGCACGAGTCATATTTAATACTATTCATTATTACTCACCTATTAGTAACTTTGACCCGTATTATTCTACTTTTGTTTATTTGTATCAAATATTTTTCACTTTGTTGTCACCGAATTGTCGTCCGTAACTTCAATTAGTATTTAAGGTCTTTGGCTGAAAAACAGCGCTGAATATAATAATGTTGAGCACACGCTGATCCAACCCCTATTTCGGCGCAGGGTCATGGAGGTAGTCTTATTTTCTTAATATCAGCTATTTGTGTCACTTACCCCCATGATAAACTACTTTATTTGCCGTTTGTTATCCTATGCCTGTATTTTGTACCTGTGCCTGTGTCCAAAGAAATGTTTTTCTATTCTATTTCTATTATCAAATAACATTATAATAATGTTTACTTACATTTTGTTCCACCAGTGGAAGAAGAAATGGTCCAACTAGGTAAATTCAACTTCGATAAAGAGGTCAGCCGACGAATCCAACTTAGATGGGCAGCGTTCGAGAAACTTCGCAATATCTTCTTGTCACAGATACCGTCACAGACTAGGAAACCTGATTTTGATCATTTAAAATCATTTTACAACCAATTATTTAGTCGTTATACTGATCTCAGTTAATAAAGGAACAGTACCAAACCAGTATGGTGATTATGTAACTCGCTACCGGTTTGCGACAGGCGTAAATTAAGCAATTAGTGCTGTCAAACGTCAATTTTGTATTAGTTGGACACCAGCTACAGCGTCAAAATTGGTCAATATTGACGTTTAACAGCACTGATTGCTTAATTTACGCCTGTCGCAAACCGGTCGCGAGTTACATAATCACCCGGCCGTACCCCGATATTAGAATATAGCCCTAAAGATCTCATAATGCATTGCATGTTTTGCATAAGTATTTGTATTATTTCCTTATCAAAATTGCATTACAGTTATAACGTTTCTGCCAAACTGTGCAACAGTTAAGAGTGGGCCAGTCTTTTTTTTTTACCTTATATTTGAATAAAGCCTTTTTTCTGCGTGTATAATAAAACACATTTAGGCAAATTATGTGATTTAAACTAATGAATCTATTGTGGCCAAAACCTAGTCCCAAAATTATTAGGAACCCAGTTGGCATCTTTGCTATGGTTCTATCTGAATGAGTCACCCTGTATAATAATTTTCTGGCATGTAGGTATTGGCATGTGTTGGCTATTCGGCCGTTTTTACCCAACAACGCCAAAGCTGGGTTATGGCTTGACAGAATTTATGGATATTTCTAGCATTTGAAAAGTGGGCAAAGAGATAAACACCAACAATCTATATTATAATATGAATCGCTGAATGTGTTGCTAAGCGCAAATCTCGAGAGCAGCTGAACCCATTTCGCTAATTCTTTTTTTAGAATATTCCAGACGAGGCTGGTTCTAGACGACCGATGTGGCGCGGTGGGCGAAAGTCCGCCTGCGACGCAGGAGGTTGCGGGTTCGATTCCCGCCTCGGAACAATTGTGTGTATGATCTGCAGATCTAATTTTTCCGGGTATTCTGGTCGTTTTCTATGTATGATAAAAAAAATATCTATCTATGTAATGTATTGTATTATGTATATCAATTATCTAGTACCCATAACACAAGCTTTGCTTACCATGGGGCTAGATAATGCTGTGTGAATTGTCCAGCATTATTTATTACGGAGAGAAAAAAGAGAAAAATTTAAAAATTGACCACCCGGGCGAATCCGGGACGGACCGCTACTTATTTATATAATAACTAGTTTGTATGGAAACGTTTTAAGGTTATTTTTATCCCATGGGAACTGATTTATGGGTTAAAAAGTAAGCTCTTTTTTTACTCCGGGCCTGGGAACTACCTGTATGCAAAATTTCATTGCCCGATCTGTTCATTAGTTTTTGCGTGAAAGAGTAACAAACATACATACCAACTTTCGCGTTTATAATCGCTCTTTAGAGCATACTGTCAAAGTTTCTACACCGGGAACCTATGGGTCGGCCATACCAAACGACCGCTGGAGACCCTGCGAGTGCAATATAATAACATCTTTAGGATGATGTTGGGACTGCCTCGTTTCTGCAGTGCATCGGGGATGTTTGCCGAGTATCAGACGGATGGCTTTGCCGCCATCCTTCGGAAAAAGACGGCGTCCCTGATGCGCAGAGTGCGGGACAGCCCCAACAGCATCCTACAAACAGTAGCGGGCAGGATTGATTCGCCAATATGGCGGAAATTAATAAGTATTGTAATTTGATTAATTTAAAATTTTTATTGATGATATAATTTGATTTGTTTTAACTTATTTTAATTTTTTCTAATTTATTACTATTCATTTTAATTTTCATTTCAATTTAATTTAATTTTAGTTCGTAAGAATTACTAACATTTATTATAAGATCATTACTAACAAATTATGGATCTGTAGTAGTCCGAAATAAAAGAATTTTATTTTATTTATTTATAATCCTAGTAGCATAGTAGGATGTGATTGTTTAGAAAAAAACTAAAACCCTACTTCAAATCTGTAAATATTATACTGTTTCTTTATTTTTTTCTGTTTCTTTCTTTATTTTTTTACTATTTCTTTATTCTTTTAATTCTTTATTGTACACAAAAAACTTAAAAATAACTAAAAAAATATATGTACATATAGGCATGTAGACATAGGCGAGCTTAACCCTAAAAAAAGAGTTTTTTTACAGCGAAACCTTATTTTTTTTATTTTTTTTTTGTTTATTTTTGCGTGGGTATATTTTGTTTACTGGGTAGACATAGACATTCATTTATGGATCATTTTCTATACATTATTATGTAGTGAAGCAATTTTCAAAATCAGTCCTTAATTGACATTGAAATCAACAACCATACAAAAAAACAGCCGAGCATAGAACCTCCCCCTTTCCTCTATATCGGTTAAAAAGGGACAAATACCGAGAAAATTAAATGTAAAAAATTATAAAGCAGAAGATTACCTTTTTCCAAATCAGCAAACAAAAACATTTACCTTTTCTGACAGTTGTTAAAAGGTTTCAAATAACGTTTTCATAATGCTTTTCTTTGATCATGACAAAAATAAATTGAAAGAGCTATTGCTTGAACAACTTTGCTCGCTAAATAGGTTTAGAATCGAAAACTCACAGACAGAATTCTGGTAAAATATTAACTAAGTAGACAATCTTCTGCTTAAGACTTTGCTTGCATTTTCCCTAACAAAAAGTAGGTAGAATAGGTCCTTTTCTACTGATGCATAGTTCATGATTCATTTGTTCATCACTATTGGTTACATACCAATAGTAGCTAGCTCAGCCTCCCGATGTATCGGTCTTGGCATGCATTTGGATAAAACCAAAGTCATGATCAATGGTCACATTGATCGAAGGCCGGTGGTCGTACATGGTCACCTTCTCGAAACTGTTTCCGAGTACACTTACCTTGGGCAGATTCTGCAATTGGGTAAAAACAGTTTCGAGAAGGAGGCCAAAAGGAGGATCCAGCTGGGCTGGGCAGCATTTGGGAAACTACGTCGAGTCTTCTCGTCATCCATACCGCAATGCTTGAAAACGAAAGTTTTCAACCAGTGCGTCCTACCCGTTATGACCTACAGAGCTGAGACGTGGACACTCACGATAGGGCTGGTCCACCAGTTCAAAGTCGCTCAGCGAGCTATGGAAAGAGCTATGCTCGGAGTTTCTCTGAAGGATAGGATTCGTAACGAATACATCCGACAGAGAACCAAGGTTATCGACATAGCTCAAAGAATTAGCAAGCTGAAGTGGCAGTGGGCCGGCCATATTTCGCGAAGAACCGACGGCCGCTGGGGCAAACGTGTTCTTGAGTGGAGACCGCGACTCGGTAAATGTAGTGTAAGACGCCCTCCGACAGCAGTGGACTGATATAGACTGATGATGATGATTGGTTACATGTCACATTATTATGATATACGTAAAAAACAACATAAATGCACATTATAATACATAATCGCTTAACATATTTCAAACCAAATTAAGAGTTTTATGATAATAAGAAGAGCACTTCTTATTATCATAAAACTATCTATCTAGGTATATATATATATATTTAATTATATATTTTTTATTTATATAAAAACTGAAGTTATTTATTAGGTTTATTGAGCTATTGTTATTTTAATTTATGTATGTATATCTCATTCCATATTGTATTATACTCTTCGTCTAATTTGTTTCTTTGTACACTTCCTCTATCTGTTCTATCGCTTCTCCTTTAAATCTGGAGTCCACAATACGATATCTATATCAACAGAATCGAGCGTATTCAAATAAAATTTATCAAATATCTCTGTTATCGTCTTAAGTTTCCTTATAGTTCGTCTAATTACATAGATCTTTGCCGTACATTCCACCTTCTTCCGCTGAGTAAAAGGCGCGAAATTGGTGACCTTATATTTTTATTCAAAATCACTAACAACCATATTAATTGCCCCGAACTTCTTAGCAAGATATCACTAAACGTTCCCCAAAAAAGGGTCAGATTTAACGAAATCATTCATATTAAAAAAGTTAAAACCAATTATCGCCAGAACTCCTTTTTATATCGAGTTGGCGACCAATTTAATAATCTCTCTAAGGAAATAGATCTGGACCTCTTCTGTTCCAGCGTTCATTCCGTGAGACGGCGGTTGAGCTCTGACTTTTTCTCACCATCCGGCGTGGATGATGAGGATGACTCGAATTTGGCCGCGAGTAATGCAAATATAATGCAGATTGTCTATTATTTATCGATATTTTTGTTGATTGTAATCTTGTAGGTTATCTGTTTTGTTTCTGTATCTATTCTTTGCTTGTTCACATTTTTTATGTTTCTATTATTCTTCTTAGTCGTGAAAACCTCTTAATAGCCTTCTGTTTCTATTTTCTTATTTTTAATTTACTGTATGTGCTGCTGGTTTTCCTTGTAATAAATAAATAAACCTAAGTTTGCTGTAAGAAATTTCTTTGTTAGGGTTAAGCTCGCCTATGTACATATCTTTTTTTAGTTAAGTTATTTTTAAGTTTTTTGTGTACTATAAAGAATTATAGTAATTAAAATTTTCTTTATCTAACACCTACAGCTAAAATCTATAAAGAAACTAAACTAATGAACATGAAATAAAGAATTTTTGTATTGTATTGTATAATATTTAATAATATACTTAGCTTAAGTTTCTCATGTAAGTAACGTGTATGTTGTAAATGAGAAAATAAATATCTTTGAACTGATTTTACAGTCATAAACTCGTTATAATTATAAATTGATTGGGCTATCAGCCACTTCTTTAGATGTACCTTAAAGTTTTTATGGATTTTGCGCTGGTGATAGAATTTGGAATACGACTGTAGACAGCCGTCCCCATCACGTGTTGCAGTTTGGAGGATTTCTCCAATCACCGAGGTAGCGCCCTTAGTCGGCGTGCGTGTCTCGTATTATATCTATGACCATTCGTACCTTGCATATGTG
This sequence comes from Eupithecia abbreviata, assembly GCA_943735965.1. Taxonomy (NCBI): domain Eukaryota; kingdom Metazoa; phylum Arthropoda; class Insecta; order Lepidoptera; family Geometridae; genus Eupithecia; species Eupithecia abbreviata. Next base: position 3,976,915 of record OX031004.1, on the reverse strand, counting down.
TCCAAGCGGCTATGGACAAACAGCGCGGAATGGTATACGACAAGGGCGGGCACGGTCAAGATCCCTAAGGACTCAAAATGCGGCCGTGCAGACTCATCTCGAGCTATCATCGGTACCACGACTCGGTAAACGTAGTGTAGGACGCCCTCCGGCCAGGTGGTATGAGGACCTGCGAAAGACTGCAGGTAGATGCTGGATGCGGCGCTCATTGGGGGAGGCCTATGTCGAGCAGTGGACCTGCTATAGCCTGATGATGTGATGTGTGATGTGCGGCAATGGAACCCGCGATCTGGGTTGCTGGTAGACCTTCCACCACGCCACAGACGTCGACCCTTAAACCGAGTACAAACCTCGTGTGAAGGCTATAGCCTAAGATCCACCACACGTGGTCTACTATACCTTGTTTTAATTATTCACCGATTGACTCGTTCCTTAGTTTCGCATTGTAAATATTAATCACTCATTTCACCTCAGAGCTTGAGGGTGAGACAGATAACAGGAACAACCTGTATAAACACACATGTTGGGTATATTTAGTAATAGCTGCGCCCTGCGGTTTTACCCGCGTGGTGATAGATATTTTGATAATATACAATATATCTTTATAAATTGAAGCCTATGTGTTATTCTGATGTATAAGCTATATTATTGTAAAGTTTCATTCACTTTCATCAGGTCGGAGGGCGTCTTACACTACGTTTACCGAGTCGTGGTCTCCACTCTAGAACACGTTTGCCTCAGCTGGCGTCGGTTCTTCGGGAGATATGGCCGGCCCACTGTCACATTCAGCTTGCTAATTCTTAGAGCTATGTCGATAACATTGGTTCTCTGTCGGATTATATGAATATGTAGTAATTATTATTACTTACCCCCATATCTCATATCTCGACTCAGTCATATCTCGACCACGATTCAACCTCTACTCAAACTCGAAACTCGTTTCGGTCCTTGATCGTATAAAATCCCCTTTTTCTTGCATCTTTTTATATATTCAAATAAACGAGCGAAACCGTAAATAAATGCTAATAATAATCAAAGAAGATTTACTTGAACAAAATAATTAACGTCTAAAATCTACACTAGCTTGAGATATGTTCGAAATCCCCCGACAAAATCCGGAACTACGTTGATCCTTGAAGTGTCGGTGTTATGTAGTAAAGAAGCAAGATTTTAAGATTTTTTTCTATTAAAAAAAAATCTATAAAATCTGGGGATTAATTAGAAACTAGCTGCTCCCCGCGGCTTCGCCCGGTGGAAAATGGTTTGTAAACCTTCCTCTTGAATCACTCTATCAAAAAAAACCGCATCAAAATGTGTAGATTGTTCAGCGTTATTTATTTATCTGAAATTGAAATGAAAAATTTATATAAAATGAAATTTGGCAGGGTTTTTCTATATAGGTCATTTGGTAATAACTCACTTAATAAAGTGAAGATGTGGCCTTAGATAGAGCATGCTGCATAAAATAAGCTAAAGTAAAGTAAAGTAAAAAATCATTTATTTCTTTAGGCTTACAAAATAAGCACTTAGACAAGTCATATTTTATATATAAATTATTATCAAATACAATTATTTTACTGTTCACTTCAATGTTTTGTCCACTAGTGGAAGAAGTGAAAAGAAACCACTAGCATGTTCATCTCTTATGTGTCTAATACATGGTTATTTGCCTATTTAAGTCTAAATATAATATGATTCGATACATGTCAATATTTAAGTAAAGCTATGCACAACAACAAATTACTTACTACATACTATTGTCGGTGCGAAACTGAGCGACATCTGGCCAAGCATTAACATCATTGAGATAATCATTTATGGAGTAGAAAGCCTTCTTGATGAGATTTAGTTTTATGTAATTTTTAAATTTACGAATAGGGAGCTCAGTTGCTTCAGATGGAAGCTTATTATAGAAGCGCACGCTATTGCCCATAAATGATTTCCCTACCTTGTGTAATCTAAATGATGGGATGTGTAACTTGTTCTTGTTTCTTGTATTTCTATTGTGAACATCACACTTTTTCATAAGGCTGCTGTAATAGTAGACCCTCGGGAATCATTATTTATAGTATCCGGACCCCACCATTGATATCTATACAAGACCAAAATAATTATCAAAATTGGTTTACAATTGAAGAAGAAATAAATGAACATATAAAAAAGGTATTCGTACAGACAAACATAGAACCAAAGGCCCGATTCTGCTAAGTCAGTAAAAATCAAGTTAATATCGGCAAAGCATAAACCAAGTTCACGCTAAATGAGAGATTTTCTATCCGAGTTTGGACAACGTCCAAATCCACAAGGTCGCCATTTTACGATTTAAGTTAAAACGGATATAAAATACAGAGGCCACTTTTCCTATTTTTTTCCAGCCAGCAATATGACAAATAATAAAATAACCTGAAAAAGGCTTATCACCAAAAAGTTTGCTACAAAAAACAGCAAAACCTCAACTCTTTAGGCATCAGAATTAAAACAAAACAATGTGAAATACAAGATGGCTGCCCGTGGCATGACGTCTACCAAAGCTGCGCCCAGGGCGAGCCATTTGGGAAATCAAGGTGCACACATCGTAGTGAGAGTGGTGTGAAAGAAAGAGCCAGCGACTGAAGCCATAAACGAAAAATAAATAGAATATAATACAGGGTGGACCAAATAGTGACGTCATAAAGAAATGAATGCCTCACGAACATACCCCATGCATGTTCCTCCATTTTTCGTAATTTTCGAGTTACGATTTTTTAAAGTTTCTTTTTCAACATATGAATAATGACTCAGTTTATTAAAAAATATTTTCAAAATGGCCACCGAAGATAGGGTAAATCAATTAATGACTAAATGATTTTTTATTTCTTAAAAGACTAACACAGAACACAAAAAAACTCAAACTCAGAGGAGTGTAAGTTTGAAAGTCCAGTAACAAAATGGCTCTGCCTCAGCATGACTTGGATGACTAGTCAGATAAAGATAAAGATATTTATTTGCCAGAATATATGTTACAATGTAGGTCTTAAATTTATCATATGTGCAGTTATATTCTACCTTACAAAGGCATGCAAATGTTTATTTTACAATTAAAAAAATATTAAAATTTCTATTTTTAAGTTACAAATAAAAATAATAATAATTATTATTATGTCTCTCATTTACCATGGTCTCGGGCCATAAAGTGACCCGGTCCTTTGGAAGGCTTGCGTGGGGCCGAAGCCAACAGCACAGAGGCCCTTTGAGAAGTTAATCTAAAGGCGATGGCTACACATAGCGGGTATTATCCTCGGGTGCACAATATGATACATCCAAAAATGGTATCCACCAGGTGTAGAAACTATTGCAAAGAAAAATGAAAGAAATAAAACCAGGTTATTGTGATGGATGGATGGACTGAGTAATCGGGCTATAGGGGAGATTGCGGACGTCTGCCATAAACAAGTCAATCATAATAATAATAATTATTATTATTATATTAGCCCGGGGTGTCCCACTGCAGGGCAAAGGCCTCCCTCCCCTTCTTAAAAATAATAAATTAATATAATAATAAAATTCAGAATAGTCTTAAATAAAAGCTAGCAACCAACGCTGGTCTTCCGGCAAAGCGTTACGGACTAATTACTTACTACCATTTTTACTCGCCGCTTTACAAAGAACCAAATGACGCACTAATGTAAAGAAAATCATCAAGGATACAAATAAAATATATAATAATAATCACCATCATCAACACATCAGAGAAGAAGGCTTTCTACTCCATAAATGATTATCTCAATGATGTTAATGCTTCGCCAGATGTCGCTCAGTTTCGCACCGACAATAGTATGTAAGTAATTTGTTGTTGTGCATAGCTTTACTTAAATATTGACATGTATCGAATCATATTATATTTAGACTTAAATAGGCAAATAACCATGTATTAGACATATAAGAGATAAACATGCTAGTGGTTTCTTTTCACTTCTTCCACTAGTGGACAAAAAATTGAAGTGAATAGTAAAATAATTTTATTTGATAATAATTTATATATAAAATATGACTTGTCTAGGTGCTTATTTTGTAAGCCTAAACAAATAAATGATTTTTTACTTTACTTTACTTTACTTTAGATAAAAACGCTTCAGCTGTCACCTTACATCGCCCCCACCACCACTCCCCTAGACCTGTGGTGTACAAAATTCATGACCAACTTACCCCTACTACATTTACCATTTAATTGCTATCTAAGATTACATCCCCAATTAGATAGAGGTCAGGTTTGGGAGGATTTACGAAGCTTTAAAATAGGTCACTAGACAGAATTTGGACTAAACTGTGACTAAAAGTGCGAGTCAAGGTAATCTATTGTATTATTAATATCAGTCATCTAGTACCCATAACACAAGCTCTGCATAGCTTGGGGCTAGATAATGCTGTGTGGGGATAGTCCAGCATTATTTATTTTTATTATTTTATTATTTATAGACATAGACCTTAGATACATTATCATTTTCTAGCTGTTCTCCACGGTTTCACCCGCGTTAAACTCAAATTTCACTTTATAAGGTTTTTTTACACCTTGGGTTACATTATTGGGGTTTTAGTAAGGATCCTTAGAACTTTTTTAAAATAGTGTCAATCCCAACGGTGAAATATTTTTTCTTATCGGTCCAGTAGTTTCGGAGCCTATTTTTAATTTTTTTATTTTAAAAAGCTGGACAATTCACACAGCTTTATCTAGCCCCAAGCTAAGCAGAGCTTGTGTTATGGGTACTAGATAACTGATATACATAATACAATAACATTACATAGATAGATCTTTTTTATTATACATAGGAAGGACCAGAACACCCGGAACAAACCCCTGCAGATTGTACACACAATTGTTCCGAGTTCGGAATCGAACCCGCAACCTCCTGCGTCGCAGGCGGACCTTCGCCCACCGCGCCAAATCGGTTCGTATTAAACAAACAAAAAATCAAACCTTTCCTCTTTATAATAAAGTAAAGATATGCATCTTGAAACCGAACTAGAACTGAGTATTCGAATAGGTCACCGAGTAACAAAGAAGTCACCGAGACTAGGGAAAACATTTACAGATCAACAAGCATTTATCTTAGCTACCCTGGATCGTCGTGCCAAGCGACAATAGATAGGAACCTACCTACCTTCCTAGTAATATTTGCTTGCCTATGTTAGGTATGGCGCTCATTGGGGGAGGCCTATGTCCAGCAGCGGACTGCTATAGGCTGATGATGATGGATATGATATTAGGTATAATATAACTGGACGTATTGTAATTTTAAGACCTACATTATATATTTAATATTTCCCATAATGGACGCCCTCCGGCCAGGTGGGATGACGACCTGCGGAAGACTGCAGGTAGATGCTGGATGCGGCAAGCAGAAGACAGAGCGCTATGACGCTCGTTAGGGGAGGCCTATGTCCAGCAGTGGACTGCTATAGGCTGATGATGATGGATATGATATTAGGTAGAATATAACTGGACGTATTGTAATTTTAAGACCTTCATTATATATTTCATATTTCCCATAATGGACGCCCTCCGGCCAGGTGGGATGACGACCTGCGAAAGACTGCAGGTAGATGCTGGATTCGGCAAGCAGAAGACAGAGCGCTATGACGCTCGTTAGGGGAGGCCTATGTCCAGCAGTGGACTGCTATAGGCTGATGTTGATGATGATGTTAGCTGCAGTGGAAACGTAGATGCACGTTGTCAAACAAACGCAATACATCTATGAAACATATAACGCACAGAAATGGTGATAGATGGTGATAGCTTTATGAAAAAGTGTTCAGCATAGAAATACAAGAACAAGTTATCATTTAGATTACGTAGGGTAATCATTTATGGGCAATAGCGTGCGCTTCTATAATAAGCTTCCATCTGAAGCAACTGAGCTCCCTATTCGTAAATTTAAACATTAGATAGAACAAATTATAAGGTAGGCTTTCTACTCCATAGATGTTTACATCAATGATGTTAATGCTTGGCCAGATGTCGCTCAGTGCCGCGATGGGGCAGGCGGTTTAATTGTATGAAAAACAAACGACAATCGCACCAACTTAGCACCTTTATCTAGCTATAATACTGCGTTTTAGAGGAAAGCAGTTGGTACTTTTGCTTTTACTAGTACTTATTCGTTCACAGTACAATGCGTCGAAATGCTGCAAATATGCTAGGTACAGTCATCTTCACAAGGTTGTATTAGGATAGGTTCAAAGTAGGCAGTAAGACGCGGCTCGCTTCGCTCGCCGACGACATTCGGTGGTTCTTTGGAGGCTGTTGCTCGAACATAATTCCTGGGTATGGCCATTAAAAAAGAAATTGGGTTCCACAACGAAAAATAGCAGCTCTGCGGTTATTAAAAACTAGCTGCGCCCAGCGGCTTCGCCTGCGTGGAAATCTATGTGTCAAATTGTTTATACACCTTCCTCTTGAATCACTATATCTATTAAAAACCGTATCGAAATCCGTTGCTTAGTTTTATAGATATAGCATACATTGGATCAGACAGACAGCGGGAAGCGACTTTCTTTTATACTATGTTGTGATATCCACATAGCGAAAATAGAGCTAGAGTTCAATAATTTAAATATTATTTTTTATTCAAAATGTAATACCTACTTTGTTTATGTTTTGTACTGCAGCAGCAAATAAAAATGAAGGTCTATGTCTATTATGAAAAATAAAAAACCGGCTTTTAATTCCTTAATTTGACACTGTTTTTAACACTTTGACTGCGATTTTTTTTCGACGACTGCGATCTTTTTTTTAACCTAAAAAATTCGTGCTGCCGCTCTACACAGCGGTTGTGTTGCGCCGCACATGCGTTTCGTTCGAAAAACATTACGGCTGAGCTGAGTTACACAGATCTGTATTTTCTCAGCCGCTGCGCTAGTGTGGATTTACGCATATTAGTCACTTGTAGAAAACACATACCGTGTGATATCAGCACTCAAAGTGTTAAAGTTTTTCGATAAAAATACTAATATCAAGTTTTTCGATATAAATAGTAATATTTTGGGAGTGTACTTTTTATGGGACCATGATATCAATCACTGATTTCACCAATACGTTTATGTCAATTAAATAAAACGAAAAATAACATAGTGTGTTTCGATAGAACAATACGAGTAATTTATCTTTGTGGACTTTGAAATACACATTAATCTTGGTAATAAGGCTTGCTATTTTCCTTTTTGAAACTAGTCACTCTATAATTACTGTTTATCGCTTTTCTTTTTGCAAGATACGCTAAACAGTTTGTATAGATATAGCCGCAGCTGACTGTACTTCTTCTTGGTTACGTAAACCGCTTATTCAATGAAAGTATCAGAGGCAGGGATGTGCTACATAAACTAAAGCATGCTCAAGTTTACAGAATCATAGTGTTGTATCTGTTTATATTTTATCGATATCGATAAATTTATATTTACTTTAACGTAGTGGGATGACGACCTGCGAAAGACTGCAAGTAGATGCTGGATGCGGCAAGCTGAAGACAGGACGCTATGGCGCTCATTGGGGGAGGCCTATATCCAGCAGTGGACTGCTATAGGCTGATGATGATGATGATAAGTAGGCGGGACAGAATTTCTTTTTCACTTCTCTTGCTCAAAAAGTGTATCATAATAGTGTAGCTTAGTGGGCCTAAAACTCGAGTTTAATACCTCGGGCTAAAAAGTATTTTTTCTTTTTAATTTTTGTCTAAAATCATCAGCCCGTACAAAGCATTCGTTCTCTTACATAAAAAACTCGACTTCTTGGTGCTCCGTCAATCTTTTTTTTAAAATAGAACCGTCTTGGTGATGTTTTATGAAGGTTGATTTTTCCCTAAACGGTAGAATTTTCTGAAAATTGTTTAATTTTGAATTGTTTTATTTTCTCGCAAACGAAGTGAAAAGTAGAGTGTTTTACTCGGCCCAAAACCACCCATTATAACTCGGTCTTGTCATCCTCCCTCGCTACGCTCGGGAGTATAACAACCTCGTATACAATGGGATGGTTTAGTCCCTTGTAAAACAATCTACTATTTTACTTGCGCTCGCAAGTCTCAATCTTTTAATTCTTTTACTGTCCAGCGTTAACACAGCATTGTGCTCCTAAAAGGTCTGGCTGAAAATCAGTTATTTTGCTTCTTTAGCAAAATATTACGCTGAGCCCAGGCCTTTTTAACATACTGCAGCGCACACAGACATCTTACCCATTTAGGTATTTTAATTTAATAATTGTTTGCTTTCTCTTTAGTCAACTGTGTTTTATGTTTTTGTTTTCCAGAGTAATGTACAATTGTTGTTTTTTGTATGTGTGTGTCTGAAGACTGTAATAAATGGTTTATCTATCTATCTACCTATACAATCCAAAACTTGGTACATAGATATATAAAGTATATCTTACAAGGTACCCCGCGCACGCTGTTGCGATACGATGAGTGTCGTATGCACTGAAGTATGTATTTTAGGTATATATATATATATATATATAAATTATAAAATGTCATAAACATAGTTACTACTACTTATATTTGTATGTAATGTTAGCACGCCAACCCTTTATTTAAAACATGTGTTTCCTGGTTGGCAGGTAGAAAATGCCTCGGCATTAAGCCCACCCTTTGTACCTTTAATAGTTCAATAAAGTTTAAATAAATAAATAAAGTGTTATTCCGTTACTTCGAAATATAATAATGTTCAACACACGCTGAGCCAACCCCTATTTCGGCGCAGGGTCATGGAGGTAGTCTTATTTTATTCTTAATATCACCTATTTGTGTCACTTACCCCCATGATAAACTACTTTATTTGCCGTTTGTTATTCTATGCCTGTATTTTGTACCTCTGTCTAAATGTTTTTTCTATTCTATTCTATTCGTAGGTTACAACATCACGCACGAAAATGAAGACGCCTAATAAAAAAATCTATTTACATATTATAATGTAAGAGTACATCTTGCACCCTGCATCCCACAGTGTACAGTATATTGTACATAAACAGAGTGTCTAGTCACCGGTGTCAGATACTTGGGGGAGCTATTAAATGACACCACTTTTGTCTTTCTAGGATCTCTATAATATATATATAATAAAATCTGTGGCTAAATAAAATGAAAAGACAAAAATAAAACAAAATCAGCTGTTCCAGCTCTATTTGTTTATAGTTATGGCTGCCATTAAATGGCTGCCATTTGTGTATAGTGATTTGTCGATAAAAGTCTCCGACACCGGTAATCAGACGACTTGTATATTATTTGTATAAAGATCGTGGGGGCTATCGATATATGTTTATCTTTCGCAGATCAATTGCTTTATCGATATATCGATGAAACAACCCAAGACATCCTTTCCCCTCCCTACCCAGGTGAACTTTACGTTAACTATCTCTTTAGAACATCTCTTAACTCCCTACACTGTTTTAACTATGCAAAGTAGAGCTTAAACACAAGTAGATAGAGTCTAAACTCCGACGAACGCGAGATGCTATTGTAGAGCAATGTATATCTGTACTTGGTTTAGCCCGTGTCTGTGCTCGTGTACTTAAAACAAAGGTTAATGTTAATATTCGACCTCTGCGGCGTAGCGGGTGATGGTTTGCTTGCCATACAGGAGGTTTAGGATTCGGTTACCGTCCCGGGACAAAAGTTACAAGATCAGTAGATATCAATCAATCAATGGATTTTTTTTCGGCCCTGGTGTGGGCACAGAGAGGGGCCTCGAGGCTTGGCCTCATTAAAGTAGATATGGGTTCTGGAATATAAATAAATAAATAATGCTAGACAATCCACACAATAGTTTTATGATCAGCAGATATGGGTTCTAATAAAATAAAGAAATAAATAATGCTGAACAATCCACACGGCTATCTAGCCCCAAGCTAAGCAGAGTTTGTGTAATGGGTACTAGATGACTTACTTACTTACTTACATACTTACTTACTTAGATACTTAATACAATAGATTACATCGATCGATTTATTTTATTATACATAGATAACAACCAGAAAACCCGTCACATATATCTGCAAATCGTCACACATTTGTCTGAGGCGGGAATCGAACCCTCCTGCGTCATAGGCGGACCATCCCTCACCGGGCCACAGATGTCGTCAAATTTTCATCGATCATTTTGTTGATGGCGCAAACTGTGGTGCCGCCATGGTGTTCTATGATATTAGGGTCCTCACGACATCCACACGCCGAGTTGGAGGGTCAATTCTTACGCTGCGACCCCCCCACGGCCTAGATTATTTACAGGTAGACTAGAAGCGGGTTCTCAGATATTTAAATGACTAACCTTTCCCTGCAGTGAAGTTTCCTGTGTTGATCTTCATCGGTATAATCGGTGATGGGGTCTGAAAAGAAAATTTTCAACTTTAATAATTTTATATAGTCTTGAAAAAACTTATTTTATACCCTATTTTATATAATATAGAAATGATGTATGCTAAGTTTTAAGGTATATATTACTATGGACCGTAGAATAAGTTAAATCTATTACTTTTCTAAGTTCCGATGAATGATTTATAAATATATATATATATATAAACCACTTTTGGGCAGACCTACGGAACCGTAAAAAAAACGGAAAACAGTGGGATTTCCAATACAAAAAAAATATAATATTCATCATTCATAAAATACTGAAAAAACATGTTCCCTCGCTTCGTGTTCTGAAATGTTAGAAAAATAACTGAAGAAACTTTTGTGATTTTGTCTTTTGACGGCATATTTTTACAAGTTTTGCTCTGCTATTATTTTTATAGAGATTTGTTCTCGAAAATTCTTGTGGTCATACTATTATTTGGATTCTTGATCTTCGATAGTTAGATCGCATTCACACAGCATCCGATACACATGTTCCGTTTTTTATCCGTGACAAAAAATGAAACCCGAAAAATTCAAATGAGGCAGTTGTCCCACCGCCGGCGACAAAACAACTAACTATCGGCTATTTTCTCGCTCAAGAAACGTACAATAGATATACATTCCGTGTAAACAAAAGAGATGCATATACAAATAGTTGATCGCTGACTGTTCACACTGCCGGCGAGGACTCGCTTCACTAGTTTGTCGCTGGGTAACAAGAGCCAGAAAATAATGCTCGCTCAGCGATCAGAACGCACGCCGAGAGAGCAACCAGCGGTAATTTCTCTACAATGCAGGTTAGCGCAGGACTGTCGTTTGGCCGCCGCGAGCGAGTGATGCGAGTAATCGCTCGTCTCACTCGCACACTCGCTTATAGCCGAGCTACACAACTATCAGAACTACGCACTCGCTCGCCGCTTCACACCGACTCGTTTCTACATTCTAGCTCTGCTCGCTACTCGTTCATCGTTGCCGGTGAGACAACTGCCTAAACTCGGCATCTTAAAATCGCACTTCTTAAAAAGTCTAATTAAAAATACTTTTAATCATATTTGGTTGTTATAAGGATTAGATTATGGGTATCTTTAGAAAGATAATTTATCCCATTTTCAGATAAAATAGTGTTTTTTTTTAAATGTGATAAAAAAAACAAATTTTGTGTAAGGCAAGAAAAAAGCTCAAAGAATGAGCAAGCTGAAGTGGCAGTGGGCCGGCAGTTCTTGAGTGGAGACCACGACTCGGTAAATATAGTGTAGGACGCCCTCCGACCAGGTGGGATGACGACCTGCGAAAGACTGCAGGTAGATGCTGGATGCGGCAAGCTGAAGACAGGGCGCTATGGCGCTCATTGGGGGAGGCCTATGTCCAGCAGTGGACTCCTATAGGCTGATGATGATGATGATGAAGAAAAAAAACGATTTCTATTCAAGTGATTTTCTTATAAAAATGACTTAAAATTTAACAAAAATGACTTAAAATTTAACAAAAATGACTTAAAATTTAACAAAAATGACTTAAAGTCTAGTGATTTCCTCCTGGCCTTGATAACGGCTTCCAACGAATGTGACCACGCGTTCTTGAGGTATGTTCCCCCACTCCGCAACGAGACGGCAGCTTCGAGCTCTTGAAGAGTGGGTAGGAGCAGGTTCACGTGCGCGCACTCGCCGTTTGACATCATCCCAGAGGTGTTCGATCGGGTTTAGGTATGGACTTCGTGCTGGCCACTGCATAACAGGGATCTTGACCTCTTGTAAGTAATCCTGTACAGTGATTGCGGTGTGGCAACGGGCTTTATCATGCAATGCAAACTTGAGGCCACCGCCTACAAAACCAGCATACGGGGCCACATGCTCTTCCAGGACCTCCGTTACGTACCGACTAGCAGTCAGCGACCCTTACCCGCGACCATTTCTAGCCCAGGAAACGCACACAAGTTCCGTTTTCCCATCAATGGAAACGCCGCCCTAGAACATGCACAATCCACCCCGTGCGACGTTTTTTTTTAAGCAAACTTGTGCGAATACCTCCCCTGTTCATCTGCATACTCTTCTACGACCGTTACAGGAAAGGGTTACCCTCGTTTTATCAGAGAAACAAACAATAAACATAGTTTCGGAGAGGTGCGATTTTTGTGACGATAGAAGAGCAGATTTTGATGCGGTTTTTTTAAATAGTTTATATACAGTATATAGTGTTTTAAGAGAAAGGTTTTTATACCATTTGGCACATAGATTTCCACGCGCGCGAAGCCGCGGGGCACAGCTAGTTTTAAATATAAAAAGCATCCTTTTAAGTTTAAAGATTATATTATAATATATTATTATTCGTTTATGAATTATTTATTTTTAATAGCTATAATAGAAATCATACTTTATAAGTCAGCTTTGTAACGACTGATAAGCCCGTGTTGCCCGGAGGTTGCGAACGTTTCCATTGTATCGAACTGGTTTACTTGGTAAAATTTATCACGATATTTTGCCGGGTCAGAAAAATACCTTATTATATTTCTAAAAAAATTAATTCTAAATCTAAATCTCCTAAAAGGCCAGGTATATCATTAAAAAAAAAATTAACATTTATTCTAAAACACCCTACCTTAAATTGTCATTTCAATTAAAAAAAATCACCTTAACCACCCCATAATACTACCACGAATACTATCTACAAACACTTAAACTAACATAAATAACTATCTAACCATGTTGTCCAAACCATACCACTTACCAATAACCTTACTCTCAAAGCAACTGCTAATTAACACGTAATAGAACCGCTAACAAGCAACTTGTATTGTTTTAGTTAAAGCGATGAAAAAATATTTCGGTCTACCCGCTTTTACATTATTATTTTTTCTACACAAATTGAATCTGGAATATTTCCATAAAAGTTAGGTTATAGTTTTAAGAATAGATATAATATATATACATTTTAGTACATAGTATAGATTTTTGTGTTGTATAAAAGCAGTAAGTAAGTCACGTACCTACGAAAACATCTCCAACTGTTAGTAACATAAGTCCGCTCTGCATATTTACTTAAGATAATCTTATATTTCTCTATAAGTGAATGTATATTCTTTTGAGAAAAATATATTTCTAAAACCGTAATATACTGCCACAAATTTCAGAAATAAATTTCCTTTTTTATAACATTTTCTGTTATAACTAAAAAATACGGGTAGGAGTAAGGAGATAGCAATAAATCCATTATTTAACAATCAAAAAATTGTGTTTAATATCATTTAAATAACTTCATAAAGTAGGCATGGTTTTTAAGCTATGGTTCACCCAGGTCTCCATACGTTTTTTTTTATACAATTGATTTTTTATGTCATAAAAAATCGAAAGCACTAATTTTCATTTTTAAGTATTTAAGAAAAAAAACTGGTGCAGCTAGAAATATTTTGTAATGCGCGATAGCAAGGTCAGTTAATTATTCATGGTTGTTTCCAGAGAAAATCAATTCATTACTATTGAATTTGTAACCGTAGTGACCAATGACGTGAACAAGGGTATTAAATTTTGTACTTAACACTTTGAGTGCTGAAATCACACGGTATGTGTTTTCTACAAGTGAATAATATGCGTAAATCCACACTAGCGCAGCGGCTGAGAAAATACAGATCTTTGTGACTCAGCACAGCCGTAATATTTTTCGAACGAAACGCATATGCGGCGCAACACAACCGCTGTGTAGAGCGGCAGCACGAATTTTTTAGGTTAAAAAAAAGAACGCAGTCGTCGAAAAAAGAAAAAACTAAATAATTCCTTGACTGATACAGATAGTTTTTTTTTCCTGATTGGCTGTGGTGCCCCTCACAAGTATCTACGGGGTTATCCATTAATTACTGGATACCCTGTATATACTAGAAAATAGCAGTAAACCATTGAGATGTGTCGGTAAATCTCGTTAGCGCAATGGACTTGCGCACAAGCCCTTGTACCCTAATTAGATGGCTTGCTAGCCACGGGCGCTTGTTCGAAATATCCTTCGTAGCTTGTTGCTCACAACGAATAATAACTAGAAATTATCGGATATACTGGTGTAAATATTATATTATATATCATATTATATTTAGACTTAAATAGGCAAATAACCATGTATTAGACATATAAGAGATGAACATGCTAGTGGTTTCTTTTTCACTTCTACAACTAGTGGACAAAAAATTGAAGTGAACAGTAAAATAATTTTATTTGATAATAATTTAATGTATAAAATATGACTTGTCTAAGTGCTTATTTTGTAAGCCTAAAGAAATAAATGATTTTTTACTTTACTTTACTTTACTTTAAACGGGAAGAGAACAGACTTACTAGCTTGGGGCTAGATGATGCTGTGTGGATTGTCCAGCATTATTTATTTATTATTTCTTGCACGATAAAATATATGCAATACATTACCTATACAAGATAATTAATAACAAAAGCGTGGTTAATCATCCTCATCCTCAACAATCTATTTGGTCCACTGCTGGACGCAGGCCTCCCCCTGATAAGTCTAAGTCAGGTGAGATAGCATAATATATTTAGGTTTCGCCTACCGACGATGTCGCGCTGTCAACTAGTGTAACCTTAAATAAAGTTGCCCGTTTGCGTTACCTCTAAATGGGCTATAGATAATTATATAGGTAAGTATTACAATAGCCAAATGTTGTAACTCGCGAACTTGTAGGCTCAAGAGCAAAGATTAGGTACGAAAGCTATTCTGGATTTACTTTTATGTGTTATAATGTAAGTCATAGGTTATTAATTACTGATGTATTCTACCTATTAATTAGGGGCCTACCTATCTCAGAACATACCCACGATACCTACCAGAAAAATATAAATTATATATATAACGCGAAAATGGTTCCAAGGAAAAGTAAGAACAAAGATTGTTACAAATAAGTTTTCCACTGTCCCAAAGTTTATTTATTTATAAATAAGTAAATCTATCCTACCGGACACACCCAATGCGATAGAGTACCTACCTTACACTTTAGTCAATCATATTAATAATATTTAAATTAGAAAATCATTGTAGGTATAATATAAAAATATTTTATTTCAATAAGTATTATAACAAGTCTTTTCCGTAATAATTTATACCGATTGTTCTAATTAGGCAGTTACATTTTATTCCGAAATCCGAATTAATAAATAAATAAATAATGCTGGACATTTCACACAGCATTATCTAGCCCAATTAAAACAGTTATAAGCATTTTGTTAGGCAACGTTATTATTTTTGTTCCAATCCAACTCCAAGACATATGTAGAATAAAGCAATTTGACTTGGTTGGTTAGCATAACAATAAAACCTTTTCCTGTAAGCAAATTATATGAGAAACTTTTTTGTAAGCTATTTTCATCTTTAACTAACTAAATAAAACCTCTTTGGTCAAAAACTCCTTTGTAATGCGCCATCAACCAGGCAGCGCCATCTCTAAGATTTTAAATGCAACAGAACGTGCAAAGCTCTACGAAGTTGCTACGCCGGAAAATTATCTACGAGAGCTACGCCGCGGCCGCGATCCGCGATGTCTCGAGTCTTTCCAATTACTTCTGGAGTTTTCACAGAGATGGCGCTGTAATGTCTTTAATACATTTTAAGAAAATTGTTTGGTGGTTGGATTCATTCTTTGAAATGAATTATTTTTACACACGAAAAGGCATTTTTGAGCTTCAGAAATTAGTAAAATCATCCATTTACCCAGAACGTACCTTTATGCTAAAACGTTGGGTAATTAGTAAGTTTCTTTTCATGGGTCCAGATGAATTGCAATGACCAATATTTTGTAAACACCTATTGTGTAATGTACTTTGATAAGTTGACAAAGGTTGAACCAGATTTTAGTAGTAATGAGAACTTTGTAATTGCTAGAAAAAAATAGTTCCTACGAAATAGAAACCAATTTGTGTTGTTTGTTGACGCGTTTACTCTATATTCAGTTGAGATATATACTTAATCTGTTTAAACGTTTTTTAGTGGCAAATAAATAACATAGACTATAGTTTTTGTTTCTACGAAAAAGAAAACTATATTTTGTTGTTTGGTGACGCAGTTACACTATACGTAGGCACCTACGTAGGATTTAATCGGTGTAAAAGTGTTTTTGTGTCAAAAAAGTACAAAAGACTATAATGTGATGTAACTTAACTTCTTAAGCCAAATATTCAATTTTAAGTTTTCAGTCAGTTTTCGGCCTAAAATCCCCACAAATTCGTATCCTTCGATTCTTTATCCAAAAATGTTACATCTAATGATACTCCTAGTCCCAATTCTGTTCGCAAATGCCAACCATCAAGCTCAAAACCTATCTGACGTAATTATCACTTATTCGAATCATGCTGATGCAGAACCCGAAACAAAAACAAAGCCAAATATAGACATAAAACCGCTAAAAATCATGGTTCCTCAAAGCTTTATCACAGAAAAAACAGACACGCAAGTCTTCATCAGAGAGAGACCAGAGAAAGAGAGGGAGACAGAAGAAAGAGTTTCAGATGAAGTAGTTTTTATTCCGAATGAGAAAAGTGAAAGGGAGTTGATCAGAAATGAAGATTATTTGGTGCAGCATCCTTTGAAGATTACAGATTATTTTGGGAAGAGAACAGTGAATGATGTAATGAATTCTAATATGATGCTTGCCACAGGTAAGCAAATAAGGGAATCCCGCGCATCGTTTAAATAAAACCTCACCAGGCATATGTATATTAGTTCACTGCTGGACACAGGCCTTCCCCTGATAAGCGCCTTGTTGGCCTTTATCTCATGGGGGTTACTCATAATCCCACGCTGGGCATGCGGGTTGTTGAGTTGAAATGAAAAGCAGCATGTTAATCCAGATTGCTCATGAAAAATTGGCCGTCGCTTTGACCAGCACTCATATTGTCATAAAAAAATAACTTTTTTTTATTATTCTTACTAAATAGCTACTACTAAATAAATAAAAAATGCTGGACAATTCCACAACATCATCTCGTCCCAAGCTAAACAGAGTTTGTGTTATGCGTACTAATTTAATTATTTTAATAAGTGTAGGTACACTTATAAAAATTATTCTTCTTCCTTACATTATTTCATTGTATTTTACTTGTATATTATTTAATTTTGTACAATATTTTTAGTATAGTTTGACAATGCCCTTATATAGCAGATTACTTTGACATTTTATCTTATTTATTATTCAATTTAACTTATACCATTATTTATTATCTGTTTTATTGTGAAAAATTATTATAAATGAATTTATTTTAATTTTTTAAGAAGGCATGTCTGTCTGCTTTTTTTTTTGCACAATGCCCTCTGGTGTTTCCTTTGTCATAAGTTAGTATGTGTTATAATAAAAATGTAATTTGTCTTTTAAAATAGTATTTAAAGACATCAAGTGTAACATTGTGTACCTACGGTGGAAATAAATAAATAAAAAATAAATAAATAAAAAATTACCAATGGTAGGTACCAGTGGTGCTGAAACAAATGATGTTTATTTTTATGTATTTCTTATTATTTATTCAGGGGTAAATTAAATAGGCAACAAAAAACAACGCTATTACTCTCATGCCATGTTATTTCAGAGCCCCCAAGCGACATTATCTTCCTATCTGGTCGAAACGACCCCAACGAAAACATAAAAGGGAAAAAACAACCGTTCGACGCCACAACAACAGAAAAACCTAAAGTACTAAACTGTACTAATCTAGACTGCAATAATACAGTGAACTCTGTGTGTGGAGGGAAAATGGAGCATAAACTGTGGAGATACAGGCTGTTTTTGAATGACTGCTACTTTAGAAAAGTTAATTGTTATTTTACACACGAAGAAAACAGTAAGTAAAAACCTATATAATTTGGAACTATAGAAAGAAGATGTTGTAACAGAAATATAAGACGACTTAGTACTAGATAGCACGTTACACAGACAAAACAAAAAGTTAATATCAAATGTAGGTACGCATGCTAAAGTGGCAGTGGGCCGGCCATATCTCGCGAAGAACCGCTGGGGTAAACGTGTTCTTGAGTGGAGACTGATCCGGCAATCGTAGTGTAGGACGCCCTCCGGCCAGGTGGGATAACGACCTGCGATGGACTGGGCAGATGCTGGCAAGCTGAAGACAGGGCGCTCATTGGGGGAGGCCTATGTCCAACAGTGGACTATTATTAGTCTGATGATGATGATGATGTTTACAGAGCTGTGTCAAAATCTCCCTAAAATCTAAAAAGGTAATCTAATACGAAGTGAAGGCCATTTATTAGCTTTTCTGTTTCTAGGTTAATGTTACTTATTTTGAATGGATTTAAACTGTAGGCCTTTCTTAAAATAAATAAAAATTTCCAGGGTTCCACCTTCTCCCACTAGAACGCTGTTCCAGCATCGGTTTCCACGTGGCGACACAGCCCTCGCCGTTCCAGCTCTTCCCCATGGACTTCATGTTCAAAAATCAGCCGCGAGAGAGACCTCGCCCTGTGAATAACACTCGCAGGGTGTCTGGTAGACGGTAAGGCTGAACAAGTAAGACCTTTGTGCCTGCTTCGCAAAATACGTCGGTTTATAAACCATTTGACACATAGATTTCTACGCGGGCGAAGCCGTGAGCGCAGCTAGCTATAAAAGTTTACATAGAATCAGCTCGTAGGGCACCGCAATCAGAAACTCGTCATTACCCTATACTATAGGGTAATGACGAGTTTCTACTATAGGGCCTATAGTATTCAACTGCTGGACATGGCCTCCCCTAATGAGCGTCATAGCGCCCTGTCTTCAGCTTGCCGCATCCAGTATCTGCCTGCAGTCATTCGCAGGTCGTCATCCAACCTGGCCGGAGGAAGAAACTATTATATATATAACGAAATCAGAAACTTGTCTCGTATATATCTAAATGCCTCCGTTCCCCATAGGTCCCTCTTCAAAGGCTTAGCGGGCCAGGCCTGCGACCACCCGTGTCCCCCCACGTGTCCCGACGACTACGCCCCCGAGTGCGCTGTGTCCTCGACGGGACAACGTCGGGTCTTCGTGAACCATTGCAAGCTGGATTGGAACTCCTGTACCTTTCATATTGGTAAGAAGTCTCTCAGTGAGTTTTTGTCAGTGTGATGTCAGTTTTCTGTCTACACAGACAACTGACATCACACTACCTTTTTTTTTATTATCTTGGGTGTCACAGCGGCCATGATAGGCCTATTGTGATCGCCACTTATACGTTCAGCCCCGAAGCCGTAGCGTTCATAGTTCGCCACTAACCGCTAGGAACTGTAGGATTGTCTTCGGGGTGATGTCTCGCAGCTCGTCTGGGCTATGCAGATGCTTGCCCAGATGGATGCTGCGTGTGTGCATCAGTGCTCCACACTCACCTAGCAGATGGAGGGGCGGAGATTTTGAGTGATCCATGCCGAGGAGTTGCTCCAGATCACACTACCTAAGCAAATGCTGCTGATGTTGCTGATGATGACAGTTTATACTTTTTTGATAAGATACTCTGCCGTATGATGTAATAACATTAATATTAATTGTGTTAAAAAAGATTTTAAAAACGTATAAACTTTTTATTGTATATGAAGTAAAACGAACATTTTCCGACTGCTTTTTGCCTCAGTCTCAATAATTATATATTTTTACATTGTTTCTCAAAAAGAATAAGGCAGTTGTCCCACCGCCGCGAGAAAACGACTATCGGCTATTTTGTCACTCAATAAACGTACAATAGAATACATTCCGTGTAAAAAAGAGATGCATATACAAATAGTTGATCGCTGACTGTTCACACTGCCGGCGAGGACTCGCTTCACTAGTTTGTCTCTGGGCGACACGAGCCAGGAAAATAACACTCGCTCAGCGATCAGAACGCACGCCGAGAGAGCAACCAGCGGTAATTTCTCTACAATGCAGGTTAGCGCAGGACTGTCGTTTGGCCGCCGCGGGCGAGTGATGCGAGTAATCGCTCGTCTCAATCACACACTCGCTTATAGCCGAGCTACACAACTATCGGAACTATTTACTCGCTCCCCGCTTCACGCCGACTCGTTTCTACATTCTAGCTCTGCTCGCTACTCGTTCATCATTGCCGGTGAGACAACTGCCTAAAATACTCTATTATGCCATTATGTTGATTATGGCCTTACACATGAAGCCAATGTCGTATTTTTTCATAAATGTCACACATATTTCTGTATATTTCCAGCGTGGTACAAGCGCCCTCTATCGGAGTGCGTCGGCGGTAAGAAGGCGGACATGCGGCAGAACAGAGGCTTCATCGACTGGATGCAGCGTGTCGGCATAGTGGATAACAAGGGGAGATTGGTTATTAATTAACGAGAGGAACAACAGTTCTCTACACCCAAAGGGCATATCACTCACGACGACTCAGCTGCCCACGTAATCCTGAAATGCGAGGGAGTAACGCGCAACGAACAGAAATCCTCAACTTGCGGAGGACGCTCCGCTCCTGCGAAGACCCCAGGATATACATTATTTCAGTAATATATGTATATCCTGGGGTCTTCTTCAGCTACAGGCTAATCCGTTGAGACATATTTAATTTAATTAATAATTAGAACGGCAAAATCTCTAATTACACTAATGAATCAAAATTACATACAAACTATAAAATATATTCTTAACTATCGTGTGGGTTGACCACCTTCTTTTGGTTGAAAGGGGATCTGATTTTCTAACTAATGTTTAAACAAAATCGAGCGCTCATTCAAATAAATGACAATTTATATAGACTAGCTAGAATATACTTAGTAATTTATTTATTTATAACTAGCGGCCCGTCCCGGCTTCGCCCGGGTGGACATATGTTTCAAAAACATTTTGCGATGAACGTAGAACACAAAAGTATTTTAAATTTTGATATAACTATAGCATGTACCCCACAAATAATGTGGCTTTCTATTGGTAAAATAGTTTTCAATATTCGTTCAGCAAATCCAGAGATTACCTCCTACAACCTCACAAACTTTACCTCTTTAAAATATTAGTATAAAAAACGCTAAGATGTTAATAATGTAAGCGCTATTTGATTTTTTGTAAAAGCTCTAAAGTTACCAACACAGCACAACTTACTTTAAAATAAAGCAAAAATTTAAAACCGTTGTAAAAGCGACTTTAATTTAAAAGATAAAAGCGAGACAATGGAGGTATTTAGTCATTGCATATTCATAAGACGGAATAAAGCTTCGTTAAGATAAAATTCCGGGAGGTTTTTTACTTTTTGTTTTATAGGATTGCAAAGTTCGTGTTATTTGTGTACTTGGCTGTCTTCCGCAGTAATTTCCAATCATCTTCATCAGTTTATGTTAGTCCATAGACCATGCTATGAAATAAATGATATTATTATCTCATTACCAAGATCTCGGGCCATAAAGTGACCGTATGGTGATTATGTATCAGCATGTTTGACGTTGTAGCTAAATAGTGTCAAACTAATACAAAATTGACGTTTGACAGCACTGATTGCTTAATTTACGCCTGTCGCAAACCGGTCGCGAGTTACGTAATCACCCGGCCGGTCCTTTGGCTTGCGTGGAGCCGAAGCCAACAGTACAGAGGCCCTTTGAGAAAGTTAATCTAAAGGCGTAGGCTACACATAGCGGGTATTATCCTCGGGTGCACAATATGATACACCAAAAGATGGTATCCGCCAGGTGTAGAGACTATTGCAAAGAAAAATGAAAAAAATAAAACCAAGCTATTGTGATGGATGGATGGACTGGGTAATCGGGCTTTAGAGGATATTACGGACGTCTGCCATAAACAAGTCAATCATATATTATTATTATTCCACTTCATTTATTCAAATTCTCGTTATAAATACCTACATTTTTACTATAAAAAATATATAAAGCTATTCTACAGTAAAAAATATATCAAAACAGTGGATCACCGACCGCTCGCTAGAGTCAAGCGGCCGGTGACTAGGGCTGCAGAGAGAGGAACTTCCTGACGATGCGTGCTGAGTACAAGAGTACCGCCTTCTGGATCTGGCCCTTGATGCAACTTCCTAGCGAGAGTATCGTCAGATGCTATTATTATTAAAAAGCTTCACTTACAAACTTACGCCATTATTTTATTATTAGGAAGATATTTGTACTTTGGCTTAGGAAGCCAAAGTACAAATGGCTCTTAATTGTAAACGACAGTGATCGACTGAGCGACCACGACGATCTAGCCGGTTCATTAGGGATAATGTATGATGTATTTATAAATAAAACTCATTGGTGTAATGGTTTAGTGATTTAGGTATCTATAGGTCAACGAATAGACTGGCTACACTGGAGTGGTCACACTAATATTAAATGCGAAGGTTTGGATAGATGTTTCTTATTTCGTCACGCCAAAACTACTGAATGGATCAGGCTGAAATTTTACCTGATCCATCCTTACATCTATATCCATCTAAATATCCAAACTGTCGCATTTATGATATTAGTAGATTGAATCGCTGTCATTCATACAGCGAGCACACATTGAAATAAGAGCTTTTTTATAGAATCCGGTAGGCTGCAGGGCGTCGTAACTAAATTGTATGGGATGGAAACAAAAACGACACTGTAAGGCGCTAAATGTATGAAAGTAAATGTCATCTTACTTAAGTAGTTTTCGTAAACAATACAAAATTTTGTTGAAACAATAAAAATAAAATAAAAATAAATTCATTGAAACATAACTATTTCTGTTAAGTATATATATTATTTTTAACCTTTTTTGATACGGTTTCTTTTAATAGATAGAGCGATTCGAAGGTTTATAAATAAATAAATATAAATAATTCTGGACAATTCACACAGCATTACCTAGTCCCATGGTAAGCAGAGCTTGTGTTATAGGTACTAGATAACTTATATACATAATACAATACATTACATAGATAGATATTTTTTATACATAGAAAATGACCAGAATTCCCGGAACAAATATCTGCAGATCGTACACACAAATGTTACGAGGCGGGAATCGAATCCGCAACCTCCTGCGTCGCAGGCGGATCTTCGCCCACCGTGCCACATGGATCGTCAAAATAAACCATTTGACACATAGTCCACGCGTGCGAAGCCGCGGAGCGTAGCTGGTTATCTATAAAATGTATTACTATATTTCGAACTAGCTGTTCCCCGCGGTTACACCCGCGTTAAACTCGAATTTCACTTTATTAGGTGATTTTTTTACCCTTGGGTTACATTATTGGAGTTTTAGTTCGGATCTCTAACTTTTTTGAAAATATAATATAGCGTATGTTCATCGCGGATAGTGTAGCTTCCCAAGGGTGAAATAATTTTTCAAATCAGTCCAGTAGTTTCGGAGCCTATTCAATACAAACAAACAAACAATTATATTATATGTTTGTAATTTAAAATTGTTCATTTATGTTGTGTGTATTATGTAGTGGCAAATAAATGATATGTTTATGTCAAACAAACAAAAAAATCAAACATTTCCTCTTTATAATATTATAATATAGATTTCTGCATCTCTGATGGAAACGCAGCCTAATGGCACCTATTTCTGGCGCGGAAGGCACTCACTTTGTCTGAGAGCCTATCACCGCGCATTAGAACTAAAATAGACCAGACAATATCTGCTAAGTGGGAGTAGATTAGATTACAAAGATTTAAATTCTTCGAACAACTTATTTTACGAATTCTTATTGCTTGATGATACGCATTATTATCGAACAAGTCGCGCGGATGCCCGCGGCGCCGCGGGAATTCCAGCGAATTCGACTCCTTCGAGTTTCTCATGCGATAATAAGATTTATTTTAATGAAAATAAAGGTAAAATTCATATGACACTGAAACTGCGCTGCGCTTCGACGCTCTCTTGGTGTGAGTTGAGCCTTATTGCTTGATGATACGCATTCTTATTCGCAAGTGCTACTCTGCATTTTGGAACCATCACTACTACGCCACAGAGGTCGTCATCGATATTTCGATTGATGTTTAGGTAGTTACCTAATTTAGAGCGGCTTTACAACTGTTTATATATCAAACCGCTACAGACAAGGCGCTATGGCGCTCATTGGGGGAGGCCTATGTCCAGCAGTGGACTAATATAGGCTGATGATGATGATATATCAAACCTAGAAACTAACTTCACAGTCGTGTAAAATTAAACAATAAGATTTTATCACTGCTAGCAAAAGTTGGCGGCACTGTAATCTCGGAATATGCGGGTATATTCCGAGATTACAGTGCCGCCAACTTTTGCTAGCTTTTGTAATATTAGAAGTTTTGTGTCACACTAGGCTCCGGACCCTATTTTATGTGTCTCTGTATCTCAATATCCCTGTAAAATCTGTGTATCACAGTAACCTGAATTTAACACTTTGACTGCTGAAATCACACGGTATGTGTTTTCTACAAGTGACTAATATGCGTAAATCCACACTAGCGCAGCGGCTGAGAAAATACAGATCTGTGTGACTCAGTACAGCCGTAATATTTTTCGAACGAAACGCATGTGCGGCGCAACACAACCGCTGTGTAGAGCGGCAGCACGAATTTTTTAGGTTAAAAAAAACCGCAAAGTGTTAAAGTGCTGCATCGCTGCGGCGTCGCCGTCGTCGCCGAGCCTAGCACCGCATTGAACGGATATCCGTCGTCAATCTTACACGGCGGAACGGCATTGACTGTACATTTTATTTTCATCTGTTCCCGAAAACAGAATCTACATGATGATGATTAAAAAGTATTGGCGTTCCGCGTAAGATCGGTCCCCAACCTAATCTTACCGATGAGGCGCCCGCCAATTCGCGAACGAGACAATTCGGGAACATTTTGCGAGATGCTTGCGTTTTTAGGAGCGGGACATTTTTCGAAAGGGACTCGTCACACTCCGATTCGAAAAGTCCGGCAACTCATGGCTGTTTGAGGTCAACAGCATTTTAGTTTATTCGAAAAAAATGCGTTAGGTCGGCGACGGATTATACATTCAATATGGCGCTAGCCTGGTTACTAACAGATAAGTAGTAATGTTAGCACGCCAACCCTTTATTTAAAACATGTGTTTCCTGGTTAGCAGGTAGAAAATGCCTCGGCATTAAGCCCACCCTTTGTACCTTTAATAGTGCAATAAAGTTTAAATAAATAAATAAGTTGGTAGCACTGTATGTACTCGCTAGGGGTTGATCACTAATTAGAATTTAGCAGGGCTATTTAATCCAAGTAAATTTTGACTTGCAAAGTCGTTGGGAGGAATTTAACATCGCTTTACGGCGTAATTTGGTCGAAATGGGATGGAATTTTGGTATTCAACCGTTAAAAATCATAAAAAAAACAGTTTTGGGAAATGGTGTTTCCTAATTTTTTAACCACCTTCAAAAATCTATGTGTCAGAGCTACCAGGGTGCCTGAAATGATAACTCCAACGATGATACTTCGCAACTGATTTATTAATTAGATCTAGGTTCACATAGACTTAATACGGAACATAGTAATTACATATAATAATAAAGATCACATATTACACGTACGACATTGCTGAGCTACAACTGTAGGAAGTGAACTAGCTCTCGCACGTACCTTCGCCCTAATGACATTGTACTTTGTACACTAAGATAACGTCGGACTTTGAGAATTCTTAGTTTTAACCTGCAACTAGAAAAACCACAACGTGACTCCATTTCTATTCCGAATTAGTGTTAAGTATCCAAAAGATGAAATAAATTTATTTTGAACAGACTTTCAGCATAGAGCTATTAAATAAAAACTATTGAGTGTACATATTAAGTTAGTTGAGTAACTAACTTAATATGTACACTCAATAGTTTTTCTATTTTAATGTATTGTTTCTTCTCAGTTCTTCCACTGGTGGACAAAAAATTTAAGTGAACTACACTACTCAACAAAGTCTAGGGAACAAGCAATAATACTTCAACTTTTTTGTGAAAACTCGTAAAAAAGTACTGGTCACTAAAATTTATAAATTAAGGCTGGAAGAGGAATAAATCATTTGTTCGAAATTCAAAAAAAATTAAAACAAAAGTGCGAAAGCTTTTCAAAATAAGAAGGAAAAACCGAACTTGGTCGCAGAGTAAGGGGTCTGCTAGCATAAAGTTGTTGTGATTTTTGTCATGTATCGATTTTTTTCTTGTGAAAAACCATTACTGCTAACTTTTTCGATATTTTTGAAACTCTAAGCGTTATGTCACGTCGTCATTTAACGCGGGAAGAGATGCTTAGGGCTGTGGGTATGTTGGAAGCTAGACGCAGTCAACGCGATATCGCGGCCGCTGTTCACACACATCCAAGCGTAATTTGCCGATTATGGGCACGCTACAGGGCTACAGGAGATGTAGCCGAACGTCACCGAGGAAGATACAGGGTCACTACCCAGAGACAAGATCGATTTCTGCAAAATGCTGCAAGAAGGCAGCCCCAGATTACAGCTCGCCAGTTGGTAGGAAGACTCCAGTCCCAGCACCAAGTGGTTATCAGTGACCAAACTGCCAGGAGAAGATTACATGAAGTCAATCTCCGCGCTCGCAGACCATTAAGAGTTCCAGCTTTGCGACGTGGAAATCGAGGGCGTCGTTTATTGTGGGCTAATGCACATTTGCGATGGACCGACAATCAGTGGGCACGTGTTCTCTTTTCCGATGAGTCTCGCTTCGGATTTCATCCTGATTCAAGGAGAGTGCGTGTTTGGCGTGTTCCTGGTCGCCAAAGTAGACTCCGAAATCCTCAGGAAGTTCATCCTTATCAAGGCGGAACGATCATGGTGTGGGCTGGAATTCGCCTGGGTGGGAGAACTGATCTCGTTCGCATACGAGGCAATTTGAACGCAGAGCAATACATTGAACAGGTAGTGCATCCTATGGTCATCCCCCACCACCAGCAGTTTGGCCAAGATTTCGTGTTCATGCAGGATAATACACGCCCACACACCGCAAGACAGGTGATGAATGTGTTCAGCGAGCACAATATCACGGTATTAGAGTGGCCTGCTCAGTCCGCCGATCTCAATCCAATCGAGCATGCATGGGATTTACTCGGAAGAAGAGCTTTCAGTGATTTTCCTCAAAATTTGAACACGGGAGAAGAACTTTTTTCGCATCTCTCCAGAATATGGAGCCTTATTCCACAGGCGACAATTGATAACTTGATACTCAGCATGCCACGCCGATGTAGAGCCGTGGCTAATGCCCTGGGAGGTCCAACGGATTATTAAACAGCTGCAAATAATGTTTTTTCATTTAATTTCCACGTAAGCGTCATATGTTTTTGTAATTTGAAGAATTTTTTTTTTTTGGTTTAGGCACTATTTCAGTTTTTTTTATTAAACCTTAATTTTTTACATGAACGCTTTTTATTTAATTGCATAACTGAAATCAAAAATAAATTTCGCTTCTTTTGATGTATAACATCTGGGACAAAAAAAAGTTGAATTAAAAGTATACACTAAAATATCCTTGTTCCCTAGACTTTGTTGAGTAGTGTATAAAATAATTTAATAGTATAAAATATGACCTGTCTAAGTGCTTATTTGTAAGCTTAAAGAAATAAAAACTTTTCATTTTCATTTACTAATAAAAATATAGTTATTCCCTGCAAATTTTGGATTTGCCAAAAATAGGTAAGGCCAAAATCAAAGCCAACTCTGTCCGAGACAGGCATGACGGAGGGCCTCTCGACAAAGGGCTGTAAGTCCAAACCATGAATTTATTGAGCCCTTGCAAGTACCGCGACACCCGACGTGAGGGCGGCGCGGAGCAACAACACTAATGGATGCGGCATATTAGGTATGCCGTTTATAGATAGATAGATAACACTTTATTACACCACACAAAACAGAAAATAATACAGAGATAAAAACTTAGAATAAAGGTATAAAGGGCGGCCTTATCGCTGAGAGCGATCTCTTCCAGGCAACCTTGGGATGGACTGGACATGAACGAACAATATAGACGGTGGCACTTTAATAAATAATTGATAACAAATACACTAAATACCTACATTACAAACATTATAATAAACTTACATAGACATAAGGCTATCAATATTTTATATGGTTAAATAATGCTGATGCAGCAGTTTATATTAAGGGATCTCGAAATGTTAAGCTCATGTTAAAAATTCAACGTTATGTCAACAAGGAATCTCGACACAACACAAAACCAAAAGTTAACGTAATCAGGACGCACTGAATCTCGACAAATGTTAATGGGGCTCTAGGAATTATATTATTTTGTATTAGCTGCGCACCGTGGTTTCACCCGCGTGGTGATAGATATTTTAACACCAACATCATCACCATCAGCCTATGATAGTCCACTGCTGGACATAGGCCACCCCCAATGAGCGCCATAGCGACCTGTCTTCAGCTTGACGCATCCAGCATCTACCTGCAGTCTTTCGCAGATCGTCATCCCACCTTGTCGGAGGGCGTCCTACACTACGTTTATCGAGTCCTGGACTCCACTCAAGAACACGTTTGCCCCAGCGGCCGTCGGTCTAATAACCATGATAGTTTTAAAAAAACTGTGTGTAAATTAATTTGGCACTCGCAGCTTTAAACACATCCTTACAAAATTTCATAGCTCAAGTGTCATTGCTATTTGAGGGTTAATTTCGATCAAGGGAGGGTTGATATGACTTTTAAAATATATATTCCATGAATTTGAATGGCCACTCGAACATATTTATATTAATAGTATTTTCGTATAGTATTTCCCGCATAGAGGATAATATTATTAAACTTTCTCAATTTGTTAACATATTAAAGATTATTTAATTAAATTACATAGTAGTCAAGTCCATCCAAAGGTTGCCTGGCAGAGATCGCTTTAAGCGATAAGGCCGCCCATTGTACAACACATTCTTTATTTGTCTTTTTCCTGTCCAGTGTATCTGTTTTTATGGTGTGCAATAAAGAATAATTGTATTGTAAAGTCTTAAAAGAATGGCTCGTGCAACGTAGTTTTTATACAATCCAGGACTTTAAAGGTTAAATTATATTTTTGACCCGGGGCACGGCCCGGTCGCGACACGGTGGTGTAGCGTGAACTTTGAGAATTCGACCAGCGTGAATCATTCTTTTGACAGTGCCCCGGCTGGGGCCCGGCTGGGTACGGCCCGGTCGCGACACGGTGGTGTAGCGTGAACTTTGAGAATTCGACCAGCGTGAATCATTCTTTTGACAGTGCCCCGGCTGGGGCCCGGCTGGGGCCCGGCTGGGTACGGCCCGGTCGCGACATGGTGGTGTAGCGTGAACTTTGAGAATTTGACCAGCGTGAATCATTCTTTTGACAGCTTTTGGCCGGGGCCCGGCCGGGTACGGCCCGGTCGCTTTTAGATTGTTCGTACAAACATTTGTCCCGAGGTGGGAACCGAACTCCTGCGTCACAGGCGGAACTTCCACTACGCCTCAGAGGTCTACAAATACAAATTGAAATCATCTCCTCCGCTGGTTTCACGCCCGCGGCGCCATCTGTAATTAGTTCTATTTCATTCCCGTGGGGGCAGCACTGTTGTTTTTAATTAAGATCTCATCTGCCTCGCTGATTGTGGCTCTGGTCGGTGGACTGAGTTATAGGGGAAGATTATGAACCACTATTACTTATTCTATTTAGCGATAAGGCCATCCGTCAGCCTCTATTCTAAGAATTAATTTCTGTTTTATACAAAAAATATAATTAAGATATTATATAATCTGAAATTTATATATGATATTTCAATTTTTATCTTTATCTTGTGTGTTTTCATTGTTTGTACAAAGGAACCATTCTTGAAAATTGATATTTTAAATATTCTGCAGGTATATAATAAAAAGCGGCAAGCTGAAGACAGGGCGCTATAGCGCTCATTGGGGGAGGCCTATGTCCAGCGGTGGACTGCTATAGGCTGATGATGATGATGATGATAATAAAAATCGAACCACTCAACCTAAAATATATTAAACCCGAAATATATTCACAAATATATCACTAATATACCGTGCAAAAGAATTAGAATCAGCATTGTGCTACGCTCAAAGAGCATGCGGCGCTGGTTTTAAATCTACTCTTATGGGTCACCGAGAGGTTAGAATAGCAGGTTTAAAGAGGTTCCTATACTGGTTTAATACATTCATTGCCCATATAGCATAGACGTCCAGGCTCACCGTCACAGGGAACGTCTATATATTACGAAGAAACGCTGGAGTAAACGTGGCTTGGCAAACGTAGGATGCTCCCCGACCAGGTGGGATCACATCCTACGAAAGACTGCAGGGAGATGCTGGATGCGGCAAGTTGAAGACAGGGCGCTATGGCGCTCATAAGGAAAGGCCTATGTCTAGAAGTGGACTATTAATAGCTGATGATGATTATAATGACGATTTTTAACACTTTTATTACCCATGATGCATATGTCCAGGTTGACCATCGCGCGTATATCTGCGACAGCGTGCCTGCCCTTTTGGATCACACCACAAAGCTGGACACTGAATTGGTTAAGGATATCTACCTATGTTATTAACTTATTAACCGTAGTTAACACACGGACCGTACTTAAACCACCCGTAAGTTAGTTAATAGTTCCTATTTTAGTTACAAACTAAATCAAAGTGACTCTTAAGCAAGATCGGCTAAGTTTTGGGTTCACCTGAACTCTATGTAGCTTGACTAATTACGGGTCAGGAACATGCATGGGTAAGCAAAGTTAGCATTGATTTGTCGACCTATATGTTTGTATGTATAAATAAAAAAATAATAAATAATGCTGGACAATTCACACAGCATTATCTAGCCCCATGGTAAGCAGAGCTTGTGTTATGGGTACCTACTAGATAACTGATATACATAATACAATACATTACATTGATAGATATTTTTTATTATACATAGAAAACGACCAGAACACCCGAAACAAATATCTGCAGATCGTACACACAATTGTTCCGAGGCGGGAATCGAACCCGCAACCTCCCGCGTCGCAGGCGGACCTTCGCCCACCGCGCCACATCGGTCGTCTGATATTATTCTTAACACTTTGACTGCGATTTTTTATCGACGACTGCGATCTTTTTTTTAACCTAAAAAATTCGTGCTGCCGCTCTACATAGCAGTTGTGTTGCGCCGCACATGCGTTTCGTTTGAAAAATATTACGGCTGTGCTGAGTCACACAGATCTGTATTTTCTCAGCCGCTGCGCTAGTGTGGATTTACGCATATTAGTCAATTGTAGAAAACACATACCGTGTGATTTCAGCAGTCAAAGTGTTAACTTTGCATGGTCAACATCAAGCAGTGTAGTAGTTAACCTTTCTTCAATAATTTTCATTCCGGCCCTGGTGGGGGCACAGAGAGGGGCCTCGAGGCTTGGCCTCATTACCCCGGCGTCAACTCGAGGGGTGACGACCCCTCGGTCCTTGGGTTTTGTGGGAATTTTTTTTTTCCCTGTTCTCAATGTTTTTTTTTTTTTTTTTGGCTTCATTTTTTTTAGGTATATTTTTTTTTGTGTTTTTTTTAATAAACCCAAGGACTCTATGGTGGTTCCGCAGGTATTAGGTCCCGCGGAAGGGGTCGCCACGGGCGGTCATCTTCCTGGGGCCGGGGCTGGGGAGGCGCGATGTTGTGGAGGTGCTCGTA
The DNA here is from genome assembly GCA_943735965.1 of Eupithecia abbreviata. Lineage (NCBI taxonomy): Eukaryota > Metazoa > Arthropoda > Insecta > Lepidoptera > Geometridae > Eupithecia > Eupithecia abbreviata. Next base: position 3,945,003 of record OX031004.1, on the reverse strand, counting down.
GCGTCCGTTGTCGGCGCGGTCGTACATTCGACGCGCCGTCTGCACGACGAATTCCTCCACGGATTGGATCTGCAGGTCGCGGGCGATGACGTCGTTCCTGACGTAGCGGCCCGCGCCCGTGCAGATCCTGAGAGCCACGTTCTGCAGCGCCTGGAGCCGGTCCTTGTTGGTCTGGGAGACCAGAGCGTACCAGCTCGGCGCCGCATAGGTTAATCGGGACCGGACGTAGGACTTGTAGACCCGCACTTTAGTCCTCAGCGGCAGCCGAGATCCCAGGACAGGTCGGAGGAGCGCACGGGCGACGCGCGCTTGTTGTAGCGCGCGGTCAACCTGCGGCTGCATCCTCAACGACCTGTCAATCTCGATGCCGAGGTACCTCGTGTGCGAGCTCCAAGCCAAGTCCTGGCCCCGAAGCTGGAGTTGAGGTGGGTGGCGGCGGCGGCGGGAGACAAACAGCGCGGCCGTCTTACCCACATTGACGGCCATGCGCCATTTGTCCAGCCATGGCGGCAGGACGTCTAGCAGCCGTTGCATCCTGCTGGCTGCGATGGTGGGGCTGGTGGATGACGCAAAGTAGGCGCTGTCATCCGCGAACAGCGCCAATGAGACATCCCTCTCCCCGGGTTGTAGGTGGCCCTCCAGTGTAGGGATGTCGTCAGTGTACAGCGCGTATAGGGCGGGCGACAGGCAGCTACCCTGCGGTACACCAGCTGAGATGGTCCGGGTGGAGGAGGTAGCATCCTCGACTGCGACGAAGAACCGCCGGTTGGCGAGAAAGGATGCCACAAGCCTGGTGAGGGCTGGCGGTGTAGGAGTCTGCAGGAGCTTGTACAGAAGGCCGGGGTGCCATACACGGTCAAAGGCCTTCTCCACGTCTAGAAAGACCCCGACGGTGGATCGCCCGGCGTTGTGCTCGACTGCGAGGTGGTGCATTACCCTGGTGAGCTGCAGCGTGGTGGAATGGCCGGACCTGAAGCCAAATTGCTCTGGGCGTGGCTCGATCGTTGAGGCCAGGCGGCCCAAGAGCAGACGCTCCAGGAGCTTGGCCACTGTTGGTAGCAGGGTGATCGGGCGATAGCTGGCGGGATGGCGGTGGTCCTTACCCGGCTTCGGCAGGGCGATGACCCGCCCGGTCTTCCATGGGTCCGGGAAGTGGCACGTTCGGAGGATTCCGTTGAGGAGCCGGGCGAGTGCGGCGACTCCACGGCGGGGCAGCTGGGCGAGTGCCATGTTGGGGACTCCGTCATGGCCTGGCGCCTTCCGCCTGGGTAGGCGGAGGACGGCCTTCCGCACCTCAGCAGGGGAGAAGAAGTAATCCCCACCTAGGGGCGGTGTCGGGCCAGACAGGAAGTCCTCAACTGCCTCCTCAACCTGGTGGTGATGGTTGAGAGTCTCGAAGCTGACATCTGCTGGAACAGGGTGCGGCGTGAACTGCTCCGCCAGATGCTCGGCCAGTATCTCGGCACGGTCGGCAGGAGCGAAGCGCCGGACCCCGTCTCGGTCCAGCAGCGGGTAGGTGGGCGCCGGCTGGCGCGTGAGCGCCCGGTTCAGCGCATGCAGGTTGGTGTCGTGCTCGGAGGCCCGGTCGATTGCGCGGTCCCAGGTCTCTCCACGCCATGCCTGCACGGCGGTCGAGAGCTCGGCGGTGAGCCGGTTGAGGCGAGCTTTTAGTCGTGGGCATCGGGAGCGCGCCCACTCGCGCCGGAGCTCGCGTTTCTCCGCGATGCTCCTTTTGAGGTGAGGTGGGAGGTCGCGGCGGCGGCCTTGGCGCCTGGTGATGGGTGAAGAGGCAGCTTCTTTGGCCTCCCTGATGCGTGCCATTAGAGCGGACGCCTCGGCCTCCACTTCGGCCGGTGTCAGGATGGGGCCGACGTCCATGGACTCTAATGCCTTGGCGTACGCCACCCAGTCAGTCCTCACGCCCAGGGGCCGCGGCGCTGTGAAGTCCGCGGCCAGGTCGAGCGTTATGAGGAGAGGGAGGTGCTGTGTGTCTAGGTCATACAGCACCTCAACCAGGACGGGGCAGCGCACGAACTTATGGAGCACTATGTCCAGGACGTCGGCAAAATTTTATTTTTTAAAATACAAATAACCTTTCTTAAAAAAGGTTCTTTGTATTTTGCAGATAACCTACCTACATTGTGGTAACTCAACCGTTAATTTTCATGTAAAAGCATATACATAAGTTTATCTTCTATCACCAAATTATGAATAACAGCGCCCCCTAGCGAAGTTTTTAATTAAATATTTAAATTCATGCTACAACCCGAGATAAGAAGGGAGTTTGCAGTGTCAACTGTCTTGATACTTTACGCTTGGATTTGGAACGGGGCCAACAGGACCCTGATATTTTTTACTTACATTATATTTTTCGTATTGAATTTAAAATTTGAAATTGAAAAATTTAATTAAATTACATTAAATAAATAAACAATAGGAGTGCTAATAGTCTGATGATGATGATGAAATAAATAAATAATGCTGGACAATCCGCACAACATTATCTAGACAGTGTAATACAACACATAACATAGATAGATATTTTTTATAATTATAAAAAAAAATTACCAGAACACCCTGAACAAATTTCTGGAGATCGTACAAAAAAATCCCGAACGGGAATCGAACCCGCAATTTCCTACGTCGCACGCAGGCAGAACTTCGCCCACCACGCCTTCGCCACAGAGGTCGTCAACATTGAAAGTGTGAAGTCTCGACAGAGCGCGAGACCCGAGAGCTGATGAGTAGAACATTTTCTCATACGAGTGAAAAAATGAGCTGTCATTTCAAGGAACCTCGCGACCTACCCTGAATCTTCAAAAGAGCTTGTTATTTATAATGGATTTTGGAGACTCAAAAACATTTACGACATTTACGATGATGACGCCTACTAACGACTTAGCATACCGAACTCGAGTATGTTTTGAGGGAATGCTTGAGTTCGAGTGAAGGATTAGTTCTAAAATATATAAATCATATTAACAATAAAGAAAAACATTAACTGTGGATCAACAAAATGTACCACAGAACTAAAAACAAGAAACTAAGAAAAAACAGTGCTAGGACGACTGACAATGTCTGTCTGTTGTTAACCACAGACTTGTAATGTGACGTCATCCATAGGTTCAGCCTGCGTCGTTACAGTCCTCGGGCGGTAGCGACATTAAGCTGAGGCTGGACCTAATTAGCGCGCACTGAGGACAGGCTACGTTATTTTACTTATTTTCTATTGTTTATCTTTTAGTTTTAGTATTAGTTTTATACTTATTTTCTATTGTTTATATTTTAGTTTTTAATTTTAGTGTTATATCTTATTTAGCTTAATGTGTTTTTTTAATGTACGTTTGTCTTTTTTGTGTGTGCTAATAAAAGTTTTCTATTCTATTCTACAATTATCTACAGATTTCGGTTTAAAGAACTTTATTCTCATACAAACACATGGTTCACTTATAATAAGATACATAATATGAAACAATTAATCTACGTTTTACAATATTGATTTGGGACTAACTGTGTTCGATTTAAACATCCAAGTACCAAGACCGTTCTACCCTAATCTTAAACATGGCGTCTCAAATCGCGCGGTGGAGCGTAGCGGACGTGACGTCATGACGTTACTGCCGTTAACTGATTCGTCTAACGGAATTAACGAAGCGATTTGTAGATATTTTTCAAGACGATTGATTGTCAGATACGAATGAAAAGTTAAAAAGTCAAAGAGGCAAAAAGTCATAGGTGCAATGTTCGTGCGATCTATAATATGGGTCCCAGAGAATCCCTACGTAATCAATTCAAAGAAATAAACATAATGACAGTACCATGTCAATATATTTATGAAAACTTGTTGTACACTCATAAAAACATCAATCGATTCATTAAAAAAAGCGATATATGTACATAATGTAAATACTAGAAATAAGAATAAACTCGCTGTTCCCACAACTAGACTACATAAGATAAGTGCATCTTTTAAAGGGCATACGCGGGTATACGCTTCTACAACAAAACTCCAAGTGAGTTGCAAAAATTATCAATCAATAAATTTTAAAAATTGTGAAGCATATTCTTTGTAAAAAGGCTTATTACAAAATATCAGATTATCTAGAAGATAAAAAAGCTTGGAACGAGTTTTGCTCCAACTCAAAATCTAACAATTTACAGATAAGCAAATCATGTACTAGACACATAAGTTATGAACATACTAGTGGTTTCTTCTCACTTCTTCCACTGGTGGACAAAAAATTTAAGTGAACATCAATATAATAATGAATAGTATAAAATATGACTTGTCTAAGTACTTATTTGTAAGCCTAAAGAAAGAAATAAACATTCATTTCATTAATTTCATTGGCTGTATTATTTTTTATAGTTATTATTTTTTATATATTATTTATATAGTTTGTTCTGATTACTTTGTCAATTGTGGACTGATTTTAATGATTTATTACTTAGTTTATAGTTTTTTTTAATGTTTTACCGTCATCAAAAAGGAAGAGAAACAATGTTTGGGTGTAAGTTTTTTAATTAATGTAAATTCCGAGTACTTAAAAGCAAACGAAAATAAAAATATAACCTAAAATCAGTGATAACTTCTTCCTAGCATTACTTTATGTAATTTGAATTTTGTGACCTATCCCTTAAGGTCTATCCTACTAATGTTATAAACGCGAAAGTTTGTAAGTATGGATGGATAGATGGATGGATGTTTGTTACTCTTTCACGTAAAAACTACTGAATGGATTTTAATGAAACTTTACAATTAAATAGCATATATGTACATCAGAATATCACATAGGCTACAATTTTTTAAAATATATTGTATATTATACAAAATATCTATCACCACGCGGGTGAAACCGCGGGGCGAAGCTAGTACGAAATTAAGCACTTGGATGTTTGATGATAAATTGTGGACTGATTTGAATGATTATTTTGTTATTGTATACATATGTTAACTTAAAAATCCTAATTATCTCAACGATTGACTCAACCAATGAAGGTTTTATAAATCCCGCCTTAAACATTCAACAATACATAAAATATTAATGAAAACCGGGAGTTTGAAATTAAAAGCAAACAATTTGGCTGCTTTGAACTCTGGTCCTTGGAGAATTTTACAAAGGAGTTTTGCAATGATTTATCCTCTTTTACCCTTTGGAAAAAAGTCTTCGGACCAAAGAGGTTGTGTATTGCTGCACTTTGCTTTGATTTTGTGCCAAAGTCTAGAACAAAATGCGGTAAGAGGGTAATATTTTATAAAACGGGATTTATATCACTCTCTGAAAATACCTAATTTTAAATTTAACTACTTTTCAGTAACTCATTATAATTTTTATGTCCGAATCTTTTTTATTGCTAGAAAGATGGTAAGGAGTCGCCGCGTTCTTTACCATCTTACTAGCAATTTTTTTTTTTTTTTTTTAAATTGACATGTCTCTTCGCGAAATACCTACGCCCGGCAGCTGATTTCCTTCTTTCGAGGCTGCAGCCATATAAGTATTACTTACCATATTAACTAGAACTTTATTGTATACCTCTTGAGACTATGCGCGTTTCAAAAAATAATCGCGTGACCCGAGTGCTGGTGAGTATCTGGCGCAGCACATCAGCATTGTCATACAGCGGGGCAATGCAGCCAGCAGCATCTTGGGGACGCGCGCCAACTGGTATCGATTATGAGTCAGTCGTATCTTTAGACTTTTTGCAACTGTCTGCAGTTAGCTCAATTGTTTCCATTGGAAATACTAGTTCAATTTTTGCTATCTTCAAAACGCTCGTAAAGCTATAGTCCACTGCACGAATGAAGTCGTCAATGTGCAAAAACTCGCTACAACTCCTAATTTTTAAAGCTTAGTCTATGGTTAGCTTATCTGACAGTGTAGTGTGTTCACCCCCTGTTTGAGCCACCGCCCGGCACAAAGGTAACCCCTAGGTAACCCTCACAATGGTTCCACAATACCCCGCCGCCACCCTTTGTCGCTACGATTAATATTTAAACAAGAATTCTGTAGGGATGTATGAGCATCGATATCGATAAATTTACATCTAAAAATTACCAGGAGTGTCAATATCGATAAATAATCTTAAAAAAATCTATAAATGTTTTTGTTATGGCCAGGATGACGACTGGGAAATGTTTTGCCTTCTATTTTTAACCATTATTGTCCCACTGCTGGGCAAAGGCCTCCCTTTTCTCCTTTCACTCCTCGCAATCCAACGCTGCAACAGGCCATGATGATATGCCTCGAGAAAAAACTATAACCCGTTTAAGAGCCTCTCGAAGCCTACCGTATATCGTACCTATTGGCCGTACCGTTAGCGTAGCACCTTATTTTTAGTTTCACTTGTATAGAGGAAGACAAACTAAAATAAATAAAGGATTCCTAACGAACCACGTTGGTATTCTTCTAAAACATTACTTCACATTAAAACTTTTGAAACTATCATGGTTATTTATACTAAAGTCATTTAAAACGGGATATTTACCATGATTTGATTCTGCGTTCGATAATAGTGAAACCGGTGGTAGTGGCAACGTTCGTAGCAAAAGACAAAAAATGAGGGTAGATCGGTATATCTGCCCATAAAAACTCGCAGTGCCTTCAGTTACTCCGTGATCATGGCGCATGCAACTGTGCCGAAATATTGGATAACTCAAAAATCAAATCATGGTAAATATCCCGTTTTAAATGACTTTACTTCACATAAACTGCTCTTTGATAATGCTGTGTACACATATTTAGGGATACAGTCTAGTTTTAATTATTGTGTGTTTCTAGTTGTATAATATTTGATTGTATTCTGTTTTGTGTGCCAAATAAATCTTTCTTATATATACATATAAAAGAAAGTCGTGTTTGTTACAACACTTATAACTCGAGAACGGCTGGACCGATTTAGCTGAAAATTGGTGGAGAGGTAGCTTAGAACCAGGAGTCTAACATAGGATACTTTTTATCATTTAAACAATTTGACACATAGATTTCCACGGGGGCGAAGCCGCGGGGAGCAGCTAGTAAAATATAAAAAGCAAATAAGATTCGTAGCTAACTGTTACATTCTTCTACTACGATAGTTTTTAGAGTACAGTTATGGATTTTCAGATGTATAATTTAAATTTTTAATATAAGTAGCTGGCTTCGACAAAGGTTGTGTCGTGCTGTGAAAAACAGAACTTCACAGTGGAAAACGTTCAAACTGTTCGACAAAAGACTTTTTTTAATGATACCTATATATACATTTGACGACCGATGTGGCGCGGTGGACGAAGGACCGCCTGCGACGCTGAAGGTTGCGGGTTCGATTCCCGCCTCGGAACAAATGTGTGTACGATCTGCAGATATTTGTTCCGGGTGTTCTGGTCGTTTTCTATGTATAATAAAAAATATCTATCTATGTAATGTATTGTATTATGTATATCAGTTATCTAGTACCCATAACACAAGCTCTGCTTACCATGGGGCTAGATAATGCTGTGTGAATTATCCAGCATTATTTATTTATACATATACATATATCCCACAACTATTGACAGATTTGATTTTTCTTTCGATGTGTGTTATAGCCATTTTGTAGCAGTAGAAGCGGGTTGAAATCTTTTCATTGGATTACAACACAGATTTTTATTTATAAGTTAAAAAGGTATCACTAGCTAGTGGTATTTTTATTGGTATATTATATACTCCTACTACCTACCCTAGGTATTACCTAATCATTTGCCATCAAAATAATGCTACAAATAAAACGAACAAGTTGTAACTTGTCCGTTTTATCGACATCTGTATTTGTACCCCATCCCTACCGCCGTAGGCGACGACGCGTTCCAATTAGCCAATGCAAACAGTACAGACAGACAGACTTAAGGCAAACACCTACTGCTGCACACGGATGCTATCCTACTAATATTATAAACGTCAAAGTTTGTAAGTATGGATGGATGGATGTTTATTACTGTTTCACGTAAAAACTACAGAATGGATTTTAATGAAACTCTACAATAATATAGCTTACATATCAGAATAACACATAGGCTACAATTCATAAAGATATATAGTATATTATCCAAAATATCTATCACCACGCGGGTGAAAGGTAAAGGTATGGTGTATAAAGGTGAAAATACATTTATTCCATAAATCAGTTCCTAAAGGATATAAACATTTCTATAGAAGCAACATGTGTAAATCCGGGGCAAAAACTAGTTCTGAATAAGGCTTTCTCTGTATGGCATACTGTCACATCTTTTTGGTGTATAAAAAGTGATTGCAGATAAAGTCCTAATTTTTGAAGCGGGTTTCTCCTTATTTCATTCTGAGATCAAACTTTGATATATGTACCTTACATATTAGAAAATCATTGTTCAGAACACAAAGAAACGTATAGCCGAGAACTAGGTTATCGGCGAGCTATAAAAAAAGTTTCAATGTATTTATTTATTTGACGACCTCTGTTGCGCGGTGGGCGAAGGTCCGCCTGCGACGCAGGAGGTTGCGGGTTCGATTCCCGCCTTGGAACAATTGTGTATACGATCTGCAGATATTTGTTCCGGGTGTTCTAGTCTTTAAATATGTATAATAAAAAATATCTATCTTTGTAATCTATTGTATTTAGTATATCAGTCATCCCCATAAGACAAGCTCTGCTTACCTTGAGGCTAGATGATGCTGTGTGGATTTTCCAGCATTATTTATTATTTAAATGTTTTATTTCAGGTTTATTTTACAGTTTTCGTTACCATATTAAAGATTAATTATCGGGCGATAAATACCTGATAAATATCGTCTTTAATACGCCAGCTTGATGTCGACAAATCGTGGAAGCTTAAAATCTGTATTTTCTCTACCGTTATTGGACTTTATTACACGAAAATCATCGAAATAAAAAAATATAGCTCAAATAAAACGATACTCATGTGAACATAATAGAGACTGTATTCCCTAGGTGGATGTTCTAGCAATTTGATGCCAATTAACACGACCGTATGTTACGTGCGCCGCTATGGGCTGACAGCTTAATCGCATCTAACAATTTCGTACGTCGTTTGTGGGCTCAGGTAGCTCAAGTTGATTTTGATATTAACATGTGTTGCCAGCTGAAAAACATTGAGGGGGACTAGGGATGATTAAGACTCCAGTGGCAACACTCAATTCCACACAAAAAGCAATTGAGTTTCTGTATTAGAAGTTACTATGTTATGTCCAGCAGTGGACTAACATAGGTTGATGATGATGATGATTCGATGTTAATTAATAATTCTTTCTATCCAAAGGTTGCCTGGAAGAGATCGCTTCTAAGCGATAAGGCCGCCCATTGTACTGGTCGCATATAATGTATTTTGTAATGATCTGTATCTGGTGTACCTACAATAAAGTATCAAAACTCCAAGTGAGTTGAAAAAAAATTCAATAAATAAATTTAAAAAAATTGTGAAGCATATTCTTTGTAAAAAGGCTTATTACAAAATATCAGATCATCTAGAAGATAAAAAAGCTTGGAACGAGTTTTGCTCCAACTCAAAATCTACCAACTTACAGATAAGCAAATCAATTGTACTAGACACATAAGTTATGAACATACTAGTGGTTTCTTCTCACTTCTTCCACTGGTGGACAAAAAATTTAAGTGAACATCAATATAATAATGAATAGTATAAAATATGACTTGTCTAAGTGCTTATTTGTAAGCCTAAAGACATCGACTAATAAAGAAATGATCTTTCATTTCATTTCATTTATATTTGTATATACACCGTAAATTCACAAATAATTATTTCTAGTCGAAGGTTAGAAAAATAAACATATGCTATTCCTTTCTATTCTATATGCCTTACTGCTCAGGGTCATTTAGATGCTGATCATCATCATCAACATCAGCCTATAGCAGTCCACTGCTGGACATAGGCGTCCCCCAATGAGCGCCATAGCGCCCTGACTTTAGATGCTGATATTATTCTGATATAATCATTATGATTACAGGACAAAAAATGAATTTATCTTTTCTAAGATTTATCTTTTTTTGCCTATAATAAACTGCCTGAGTCTATTAGAGAAAAACCTTGTGCGTTGTTTCGGAGACAAGTGACCAAACTATTGACACAAAAATGCTATTACTCTTTTAATGAATTTATGACCGATAAATTGTAGATATGACATTTATTTTTCTGTATTTTTTTTATTATTATTTGTCTGTGAATTTTTTGTATTTTTTTTTAAGAATTTATATTAGCTAATTATTGTAAATTTTATATCATTGCACGCCCAATAGGGCAGAATACATTGTGACCCATTCAATTATAAGAAGACTCTGCAAGGATTTTTTTTTAAAGTAAATCTATAATGGCTAAAACTTCTGAAACTATCATGGTTATTAACAAAAAATTTATTTATAGAATATATACCATGATTTGATTTTTGAGTTTTCCAATATTTCGGACACACTCAAGTTCAAGTTCATTTATTGGTAAAAATCAATATTACAAGTCAAATAGGTAACCTTAAAGGTGCAATTCCAAGATGGACCGCAGTCCGCAAACTGCAGCTGCAGACTGCAAGCGATACTACTTGTTTCTATGCATTCTACGAAATTGATTCCAAGCGCGGCGACACTGCGGCCACAGACTGCAACGCCAGTGGTGTCGCAAACCGTGCTTGGAACTAGAAGAGAAGCAACCGCGACTGCAGGCAGCACTGCAGTCAACCGCAGCCGCTAGCCGCAATGTCGCCTGCGGTTGTAGTCTGCAACCCATCTCGGACTTGTACCTATAATAAACTTAAGTATAAGTTGGTTGGTATATCATGCGCCATGATCAATTGATCACGAAATAACTAAAAATCACTGCGAGTAAGTTTTGATTGGCAGACATACCGCGTCCCTCATTTTTTGAGATTGTAGATATATTGTAAAATTCAAAAATCAAATCATTGTTAATATTCCGCTATAAAAAAATTACATTTGATAAAGAAATTTTGCAAAATTCTCTTGTATTTTGTTGTTAAATAAGTACTTCGCTAACACTAGGTACATCGTATAAACAAAGTCGCTTCCCGCTGTCTGTCTGTCCCTATGTATGCTTAGATCTTTGAAACTACGCAACGGATTTTGATGCGGGTTTTTTATAGATAGAGTGATTCAAGAGGAAACTTTTTAACACTTCGACTGCTGAAAACGCACGGTATGATTTTTCTACAAGTGACTAATATGCGTAAATCCACACTAGCGCAGCGGCTGAGAAAATACAGATCTTTGTGACTCAGCAGAGCTGTAATAATTTTCGAACGAAACGCAAGTGCGGCGCAACACAACCGCTGTGTAGAGTGGCAGCACGAATTTTTTAGGTAAAAAAAAAGACCGCAGTCGTCGAAGAAAAATCGCAGTCAAAGTGTTAAACCATTTGACACTTAGATTTCTGCATATTTTTTGCTAGTATCTACAGACATCAGCCAGATAATAAACAATACCCAACAGTACCCAATGCAAACATAATTCTGTATCTCCCCTTTTCCAATTTTGTTTCAATCCGACAGACAGACGGACAAAAAAACCGCAAGGGGTCAGAATCGCTGACCTGTCGGGCGGCGCGAAAAAACTGACCGGTAATTAACAACCTACCTATTATTTAGTTATCGATTCTGCATTGCTCGGAGTTTCTCTGAAGGATAGGATTCGTAACGAATACATCCGACAGAGAACCAAAATTATCGACATAGCTCTAAAAATTAGCAAGCTGAAGTGGCAGTGGGCCGGCCATATCTCGCGACAAACCGACAACCGCTGGGGTAAACTTGTTCTTGAGTGGAGACCACGACTCGATAAAGGTAGGACGCCCTTCGATCAGGTTGGCTGACGACCTGCGAAAGACTGCAGGTAGATGCTGGATGCGGCAAGCTGAAGACAGGGCGCTATGGCGCTCAAAAGCGGGCGGGAAGCCTATGTCCAGCAGTGTGGACTGTTATAGCCTGATGATGATGAGGAAATAAAGTGATCACTTTGATTTTTTGTGCAATCTTTTGAGGTAATATAAAGAAGCGTGTTAGGTTGTTCGTTTATGAGTTGGAGCAAAACTCCTCCCAAGCAATACGGGGCTAATACTTCATTGGATTATACTATACAATACAATACAAATATTGTTTATTGTACACCTGAACCAAATCATTACAAAAATAAATTATATGCGACAAGTACAATGGGCGGCCTTATCGCTTAGAAGCGATCTCTTCCAGGCAACCTTTGGATGGAAAGAATTATATGAAATTAAGAAAAGGCAGGGGGTGTGCCACAGGTAATCTAATTATGAACATAACAAGAATACTAAAAAAACAAATAATAAATATTACAAATACCACTAAATCCTGCTCCAACAGTGATCAGATTTTATCGAAATGTTATTTCTGTGGTACCTTCTTATCAGTCTTCTTTTCAGTTATTCTTATTTGTATTTTTTCTTTTAGGTTAGTTTTAATTTAAGTAGTTTTGTATTGCATGTAATGTATTAAGTTTGTATTCTTTGTTTCTACTTCTCTTTTACTGTTTGTTTGTGCTCTACCAACTCTTTGTATAACATATCTTTTTCTCCATCCCTGGTTGCCTGGAAGAAATCGCTTTAAGCGATAAGGCCGCCTAGTGTACTGTTATTATGTAAGATTTGGATATAAGGTGTTATTTTGTTATTTTGGGTACAATAAAGTGTTCATTCATTCATTCATTCATTAAAGTCATTTAAAACGGGATAGGTACTATACATACCTACTTTCACCACACCCCCCTGAAACCTGTCCATAACGAAACCGGTGTGACGTTGTCCAGACATTGCTAATTGACCAATCCAGCCCCCTCAGCCATTTTTATCCCATTACTTCCCCAGTGCCATAAAAAGTTGAAAAAGTCTGTTATTCCGAACGCTTAGGGTAACAATTTTCGACTTTCTAAATCCTACTAATATTATAAACGTCAAAGTTTGTAAGTATGGATGGATGGATGTTTGTTACTCTTTCACGTAAAAATTACTGAATGGATTCTAATGAAACTACACAATAATATAGCTTACATATCAGAATAACATATAGGCTACAATTCATAAAGATATTATTATATTATCCAAAATATCTATCACCACGCGGGTGAAACCGCGGGGCGCAGCTAGTATCAAAGTAATATGATGTTTGAACAAAAAGCTAATACTGACTATAGATTTCTATCAGTTTGCACTGTGTTTGTTTTTACTTTGCGGGACAAATACATAGTTAGTACGGATTAATTATCCTTGTATGAACATATACGACCTCCGTGGTGGGCGAAGGTCCGCCTGCGACGCAGGAGGTCGCCGGTTCGATTCCCGCCTCGGAACAATTGTGTGTACGATCTGCAGATAATTGTTCCGGGTGTTCTGGTCGTTTTCTATGTATAATAAAAAATTATCTGTCTATGTGATGTATTGTATTATGTATATCAGTTATCTAGTACCCATAACACAAGCTCTGCTTACCATGGGGCTAGATAATGCTGTGTGAATTGTCCAGCATTTTTTTTTATTTTTTTTATTTATATACAAAACTAAAATAAATCATCAAAATCGGCACAAAAGTGACGGAGAGATCGACTAACATGCATATAGCCGAACATAGAACCACTTCATTTTTTAAAGTTAAATACTTACTAGAAAGAAAAATATGTGTTCGTCACTTGTATGTGGGTGTGAATTGTCCAGCATTATTATGTCTCTCATTTACCATGATCTCGGGCCATAAAGTGACCCGGTCCTTTGGAAGGCTTGCGTGGGGCCGAAGCCAACAGCACAGAGGCCCTTTGAGAAGTTAATCTAAAGGCGATGGCTACACATAGCGGGTATCATCCTCGGGTGCACAATATGATACATCCAAAGATGGTATCCGCCAGGTGTAGAGACTATTGCAAAGAAAAATGAAAGAAATAAAACCAGGTTATTGTGATGGATGGATGGACTGGGTAATCGGGATATAGGAATTATTATGTCTCTCATTTTCCATGATCTCGGGCCATAAAGTGACCCGGTCCTTTGGAAGGCTTGCGTGGGGCCGAAGCCAGCATTATTATTATACACTCATTTATTTAAATTCTCGTATAAAATAACTTTTTTTACTATAGAAAGTACAATAAAATATTATAAAACTATTCTACAGTAAAAAATATATCAAAACGGTAGATCACCGACCGCGAAGCTAGGCTCAAGCGGCCGGTTATTATTATTATAATCGAAAATTTATATTTTTCAAACATGGCGGCGACTATACTCATATTATTCGACCGAGAATCGAACAGTTGCGTTCAAAACACCATAATTAAAAGCTTTTGCAAGAATATTCACTCTCCATTTTATTTCCAATTCTAAATCCAAAACTTCTAAAACAATTGCCGCTCGAAAGAATTCGTGTTGATTTTTCCGGAAGGCCGATTCGCCTTTTGAATTTTAAATGGCGACAACGATCTCCGAATTTAGATTTTTTATTATTTAATTTGACAGATTGGTAGACGCAGCTTTGTATTTTCAGTAATGTGGGTACATTTTTAAAAGCTGAAGTATTAAAGGCGTGTCTAGGCGACATATTCTTTTGTTTATTCATAAAATTTATCAGGCGCGCTAAAGTCACTTCGTTCTAAATTTCCGTTTTCGTTCGATTAGTGTAACGAACAAACTACTATTTTGACTAACAATATATTAATATGTCACATAGCGAGGCTTAGAGACAAAATATGGACATACAGCACCACCATATGGAGAGGACCTCAAGGAAAAAGAAAGAGAGGAAGGCCCTCAACACGCTGGGAGGACGAAATAAAAAAAGTCGCTGGTCCAAAGTGGTGGCAAACAGCTCAAGATAGAGAGAAGTGGACATCGTTGGAGGAGGTCTTTACCCAACCTGCTATCAACCAAACGTAGTGTTATAAATAACGCACTATTAGTACCTAAATCAATGTAGCAGGATCAAATAAAGGCTTTTTTATTTTTATTTTATTTTATTTATGCTGGATGTGGCAAGCTGAAGAAAGGTGCTAAGGCGCTCATATAGCGCCTATGTTCAACAGTGGACTAATTATAGGTTGATGTTTATGATAATTATGAAAAAAAGCTATAATACAAGTGCACAAATGCACAAGTGTAGGTACAAACACAGGTACACTGTGCACTCTCCTTATCCTTACGACCAGGGAGAGGCGGATGGCGTATAACTGAGGTCCAACCGCCAGAAACAGATGTCCTAGTAGGGTGAGAGAATTCTATGTTTGATTATTGAAGAAATGCTAAATTTTTCCTAGCATTCAAAAAACTTGAGGTAAGCGTGTTTTTGAGTGGAGACCGCGACTCGGCAAACGTAGTGGACAACATCCAGCCAGGTGGGATTACGACCTGCGAAAGACTGCAGGCAGATGCTGGATGAGTCAAGCTGAAGACAGGGCGTTATGGCGCTCATTAGGGGAGGCCTATATCTAACAATGGACTATTATTAGGTGATGATGAAGAAAGCTATTTACAAGTGCACAAGAGCACAAGTGTGTGCACGAACACAGGTGCAGTTCACTCATCTTATCGAGGCGAGGTCAGGCGAATGGCTTATATATATGGTCCAACCGCCAGAAACAGATGTGCAAGTGGGGTGACAGAATTAGATTACTTTCTATGTTTGATTATTGAATTGTGGTCTCCGGTCGCCGTTATCTCGTTATTAATCCGATGATGGAGTGCTTGCTGCTGCCAGCGGGTCTGCACGCTTTTTCTGTGAATTCGATATATTTTTGGTAGCCAGTGGGTTATATAAAACCAAAGAATTAATATTGTTTCATTCTCATCTCGCAACATATCTATCGTATAATAGGGTAGTTTCCTGGGTAAAAAATATATATTTCTATTTAGTCCATCAGTAAGATTATTAGAAGATATTGGACACGTATGTTTTCTTTTGTCAATCAAACAAATACTTACAAAAATAAAGCGCGTCAAAGTTTAGGAGTGGGGGCTCGTGACGTCACAGCTTGCTAAAAAGTGTAGCGAGACGTGACGTCACGCGGAACTTTTACTGGCTATATCTTCATATTGTTTTGTTTAATCGACAAAAGAAAAAACACGGGTCCAATATATTCTAATAATCAAACTGACGGACTTAGTAGATTTTTTTATGATACTAGCCTATTTAAAACGGAATTATTACAAAATATAAAAAAAGTGTATTTATTTCAATCAGTAGAGCTCATATTAGAAAAAAATGCACGAGAGAACCTTGAAAACGAATAGGATTGCTGAAGAGGTTAGGTATACATGGTGTAACATGAGGGGTGGTCATCGGTAAATGGGGGGTAGGGAACCTACTGAGGTTCCCTACACCCCATTTACCGATGAGAGGTTAAATCGATAGGTACTGATAGGTACTGAGGTTAACCTATCGATTTAACCTCACTGTATGTTCAGCGATATTCACTGTTTCAAAAGTTATTTGGCCTTTAGTAAAATTTTAGTTAAAATCATATTTCATCCTTAATTTCGCAATTGCAGTCAAAATATTGGGTGTGCGACCCTGTCTTTTTTTGAAACAAGATAAATAGTGGGCCTTGGGTACCCCTATACCAATTTGACTCTTAGATTTATAAAAAACCAAATATAAAAATTATAGCAAAATTTCTTTTCAAAATCTAATATTTACATTAACTTTATATGGTTCTAAAAAAAATATTTCGTATATTTTTTTTCTTAAAAACATCTGTCTTTCATGAAGAATAAACCCTAAAAATTTAATTTGGCTAGTACGAAGGCATCATGCTGAAAAATGTAATTAAAATAGTGTAAGTGCCAAAAATCCGTGATTTGTTAACAAAAAACTACTGGATCAGGTCAAGGAAATGATAGCTAAATAAAATCTCCTGTTCCCAGAGCGAGTTCCAAAAAGCTGCATTGTTTATTTTATGTAATCGTTAGTTGTGTAAATCCGTATTATCACAGTTAGACTGAAATTTTTATTTTTTAATATCGATAATATTCTTATTTAATGAAATTATGTTTTATATGGAAATTGATATGATTTGTGATTTTTAATCTATGATTTTGTAATGTAATCTTAAAGTAAGGTTGACTCTATGATTTTTGTATTGTTTTTCTGTATTATAAAATTATTTCTAATTTTAATATTAAATTTAAATATGTCCTCTATTGCATTGGGTGTTCCCGTGAAAATAGAGGTACGTTTGTAAATAAATATATAAATAAATAATAAAGGCATTATGTCTTGCTCTTACACCGCTGTGATTGGCTGATTAGGTAGTAATCTATTTTTTATTCTAAATTGAATTCTGGAGTAAATAGTAAATTTAAATTTGAAGTCTGCTTTGTCTTGCACTGCTGTGATTGGCTGTATAGGTAGTATTTTTAAATTTGAATTTTTCGAACGAAGAAGCCTATGTGTTATTCTGATACGTAAGCTATATTATTGTGAAGTTTCATCTAAATCCATTCAGTAGTTTTTGCGTGAAAGAGCAACAAACATACTCGTACTTACATACATCCTCACAAACTTTCACTTTTATAATATTAGTAGGATTCTCTTTCGTAAAACTTCATCAAGCCCCGTGAAATATTTTCCTTTTTTTAATCCAGTGCGAAATCTCAATCGCCGCCATAAATTGTTGAAATGTCCGGGATTTAATTGACACTCCCCTCGGCATGTGGGGAATGCAAGGGTAAAGTACTGTCGACGTCAAAAATTGATGGAGAAATACAAATGAAAATGAAATGTTTTTATTTCTTTAATCTTACAAATAAGCACATAGACAGGTCATATTTTATACTATTCATTATTATCAATTAAAATGATTTTATAGTTCACTTCAATTTTTTTGTCCACCAGTGGAAGAAGTGAGAAAAAACCACTAGTATGTTCATTGCTTATGTGTCTAGTATTACATTTGATTTGCTTATCTGTTGGTAGATTTTGAGATACAAAGTTTTATTTTCTTTAGGCTATAAAGTATAACTTGTCTAAATTCTCATTTTGTAAATGAGAATTTAGACAAGTCTAAATCCTCATGTCTAAATTCTCATTTTGTAAATGAGAATTTAGACAAGTCTAAATCCTCATGTCTAAATTCTCATTTTGTAAATGAGAATTTAGACAAGTCATACTTTATACAAGATTATGTTACTGTTTGACTGTTCACTTCAATTGTTTGTCCACTAGTGGAAGAACTGAATGAAACCACTAGTACATATTTGGTCTTTACGTAGGTGTAAAGGAAGAATGTTCACATTTGAACGACTAAAACATGCATTGTAATTCTACCTTCTACTATTTAATAATACAAAGTCGAGTTTGTTCGAAGACTTTAATTCAAGAACGGCTAGCTGCGCCCCGCGACTACGCCTGCGTGGAAATTTCTGCGAAATTAATCTTATATAGTACTAGAAAATATTTTTTAAAAAGAATAATGAAATGCGTGACCGGAAAAATAGGGATTCATCATCACTATACATAGTATAAAACAAAGTCGCTTCCCGCTGTCTGTCTGTCTGTCCCTATGTATGCTTAGATCTTTAAAACTACGCAACGGATTTTGATGCAGTTTTTTTAAATACATAGAGTGATTCAAGAGGATGGTTTATGTAAATAATAAATGCGTTTGCACCCGGGCGATGCCGGGGCGGATTTTAGATAATATAGATATATGTATGTATATAGATATTTATTTATTTATTGTTACAGTTTGTTGATAGCATCTTAACACTTTGACTGCAAAAATTCGACGACTGCGATCTTTTTTTTAACCTAAAAAATTCGTGCTGCCGCCCTACACAGCGGTTGTGTTGCGCCGCACATGCGTTTCGTTCGAAAAATATTACGGCTGTGCTGAGTCACACATATCTGTATTTTCTCAGCCGCTGCGCTAGTGTGGATTTACGCATATTAGTCACTTGTAAAAAACACATACGGTGTGATTTCAGCACTCAAAGTGTTAAATCCTAACATAGGTTTATCTAGTTCAAGTTCAAGTTCATTTATTGGTAAAATAATTATTACACGTCAAATAGGTATCCTTATTATACTTAAGTATAATTTGGTTTGTATACATTATAATAATATAGTTAATTATAACATCAAATATAAATAATTATTCTATAAGACTATTAATTAAATTATAATACATTCAAAAACATTCACTATAATCGATTCTATAATAAAACAAAATTCCATTAATTAATAATTGCAATAATAATTTAAAATTAATCGAAAAAATGAATGATGATATGCATAATAATATAGTATAGTATAGTAGTAGTCAGTAGTATAGTAGTAGTCTAGAAACTAGAGTTCACTAAACAATACTAAGGTTAAAATTAATATCATCGGTAGGTAAGATTGTGATTGCTGTGCATGAGCTCAGAGATGTTCACTAATACGTTCACAGATGGCTTCGTGGCAATTATGCGAAAGCATCTCTGATGAGTAGAGTGACAGGCAGTAACAACAGCATCCTGAAAGTAACATCTAGTAAATATGACTGTCCAATACGACACCACTGAGCCTCCCCCGATGAGCGCCATTGCGCCCTGTCTTCAGCTTGCCGCATCCAGCATCCACCTGCAGTCTTTCGCAAGTCGTCATCCCACCTGGTCGGAGGGCGTCCTACACTACGTTTACCGAGTCGTGGTCTCCACTCAAGAACACGTTTGCCCCAGCGGCTGTCGGTTCTTCGCGAAATATGGCCGGCCCACTGCCACTTCAGCTTGCTAATTCTTTGAGCTATGTCGATAACCTTGGTTCTCTGTCGGATGTATTCGTTGCGAATCCTATCCTTCAGAGAAACTCCGAGCATAGCTCTTTCCATAGCTCGCTGAGCGACTTTGAACTGGTGGACCAGCCCTATCGTGAGTGTCCACGTCTCAGCTCCGTGGGTCATAACGGGTAGGACGCACTGATTGAAAACTTTCGTTTTCAAGCATTGCGGTATGGATGACGTGAAGACTTGACGTAGTTTCCCAAATGCTGCCCAGCCCAGCTGGATCCTCCTTTTGGCCTCCTTCTCGAAACTGTTTTTACCCAACTGCAGAATCTGCCCAAGTGTACTCGGAAACAGTTTCGAGAAGGTGACCATGTAGATTTAGTTATTTTGGTTGTATTTTCTTTGTTGTAATTGTATTTTCTTTTTTGTAATATTGTGTATGTTTTTTATTGACCTTTGTTTTCTGATAATAAAGAATTTGAATTTAATTTAATTATGCATAGAATTACAAAAAAACTGTCAAATAATTTCCGCTACCCTGTTGACTTCAGCGAGTGTACCGGCGGCGCAGCGGCGGCGGCGAGCGTATCGCCGCGTTAATATTTCCATGCCAGGATGGGAAAGGTCGATTGAGTGCTGAAAATTCCCTGAGGAATTTTAATTAACAGCATTTCAGACGGTTCTACCCATTATGACCTACGGAGCTGAGACGTGGACACTCACGGTAGGGCTGGTCCACCAGTTTAATGTCGCTCAACGAGCTATGGAAAGAGCTATGCTCGGAGTTTCTCTGACGGATAGGATTCGTAACGAATACATCCGACAGAAAACCAAAGCTATCGATATAGCTCTGAGAATTAGCAAGCTGAAGTAGCAGTGGGTCGGCCATATCTCGTGAAGTACCGACGGCCGCTGGGGCAAACGTGTTCTTGAGTGGAGACCACGACTCGGAGGCCCTCCAACCAGGTGGGATGACGACCTGCGAAAGACTCCAGGTAGATGCTAGATGCGGCAAGCTGAAGACAGGGCGCTATGGCGCTCATTGGGGGAGGCCTATGTCCAGCAGTGGACTAACATAGGCTGATGATGATGATGATGACAGACACATAATATGATGTGAAACACATCTTTATATTAAGGAAAGGTTTGAGTTTTTGTTTGTTTGTTTGTATTGAATAGGCTCCGAAACTACTAGACCGATTTGAAAAATTCTGTCACCGTTGGGAAGCTACACTATCCCCGGTGAACATAGGCTATATTATATTTTCGTAAAAGTTAGGGATCCGTACTAAAACCGTGCGAAGCCGGGAAGGTCCGCTAGTCTTAGTATATTTTTACACAAGGGTCCAAAACACACCACTATATACGAGGTTATTATACGAGAAAGACAAGACCGAGTTATTGGTGGTTTTGGATCGAGTGAAAAACAATTACTTTTGACTTGCTGCTTTTTGGGACAGAAGAATTTGGGACGCACTGTCCCACTTATCACTTGTTGATTTTATAATCTTGTATACTAAGGTATCTATATATAGGTACATATGTATATTATGATCAAAATAAAAAATACTTAACCTACAATAATCACAGTATTTTACACAGCATTTGGCATAAATTTGTACTATTGAACACTTTAAAATCAATTTTACTCCGATTCGATTACGAGAAAATATCACAATCCAAACTAATCTACATATTTCGGTTTCAGTTTATTTATTTCCGCCGTAGGTACACATGTTAAACTTGATGTCGTTAAGGCCAGCGGAGGACGTATTTCCCATACAAACGTACATAATACCAAAATTATCATCATCATCATCATCATCATCAGCCTATATCAGTCCACTGCTGGACATAGGCCTCCCCCAATGAGCGCCATAGCGCCCTGTCTTCAGCTTGCCGCATCCAGCATCTACCTGCAGTCTTTCGCAATAATAATTAAAGCATATTTCCACTATAATATTTTATGATTTATATTTGAATAGTATTTATCTAGGTTCCTGGACAGATTTTTTTTTCAATTTTCATACCTAAAATACAATGAAAGCCAATCGCATTTTGCACATTTTTATACGAAAATGGACAAGTTTTCTTCCTATTTGTTTCGTATTAAAAACAACAATATCTTACGTGTTATTTATTAAGGAACATAGCTGATATTGTCTAGTTACAGAATAACAATACTTTGTGAAGAATACAAAAAGTTTTCCGTCATAATTAGCAATTATTATTACGGAACACAACCAAATTTAGAACGGCTAATATTGGGCTTATTCCCAGAGGTCCACGACTCTATTGTTCTCAAAAAAAAAAGTTTCATACATCGTTTCCCAGCGGGTCCACGACATTTTAAAATACCTAATATTTCCTTTCCCAACGGGTCCATGGAATTGTTTGGTACAGTTAGCACGAAAAGCTTCGATAAGATAGGATAAATATTAGTTTCTTCATGAAATAAAAGACAAATAATAAAAATATCAGGATTTGACTTTTTTATTGGACAACAAAATTATTCAACAACGTTGAATAATATCAATCTTAAATCATTTAAAGTCACAGTTCTCTCTAAGCATTAAAAGTAACAGTTTAAGCAGGGTTGGCATGATTAAAACAAGTTGTTTTAAAACAGTGTTTAAAACAGTTTGAAATAAAACTATGTTTTATATTAAGAAAAAAACAGGGTTTAAAACTACCTTTAATTGCAAATTAATGTGTATAAATACCACAGACAGGCTGTGGTATTTATACACTGCATAGGTAACTCCCCGCCAGTAAAGTCCCGCAGGGAAAGTCCCTATGTCGGCCGTCGAAAGAAAGTAATTCACTGGATTAGTGGGTACGGTACCTATTCCCCGCTCTCTCTCTAGTTCTCTACCTACCTACAACACTACATACAAGGTGTATGAAAAGTGTTTTGTATTGATGAATAATAATAATAATTTTTAATAATTAGATTAGAGGTACTGAGATATGCAACAAAAGTAAATATTTATCGTTTTGTAAATTTTTACTAATGTGAATTAGGAAATAGTTTAGAAATGGATTATTTTATTATTCGCTATAATTGATTTGAAATTGATAAGTAAAAAAAACAAAAAACACACTTGTTTTAAACATTTTGAACTGTTTGTTTTATAAAATATAAAAAAACTGTTTTTTTTCCAACCCTGAGTGCTAGTGATTTTTACAAGCGCCTCGAATTGAAGTTGAAGCGAACGTCGCCGGGCCCGGAAATATTACTTTACTATTAATTAGCCTTAGAAGAAGTATTTCGGAATCTATACAATAGCTGGGAAGAGAAAGGAATTATCGTCGGTAGCAAAAGGTTAACCAACCTATGATTTGCGGACGATATCGTACTGTTCTCCTCTTCTGCAGCTGAGCTAAGGGACATGATCAACGAGTTAAACATCGCAAGCCTCGAGGTCGGACTGCACATGAATATGACAAAGACCAAGATAATGACGAACAGTACTGAGCGCCAAATAGATGTCGGCGGTGTGGGGATTGAGTACGTCCAAGAGTACCTTTATCTTGGCCAAATAGTCTCTCTCCAGGCGAGACAAGTCCAAGAGATCGAAAGACGCACAGAAAACGCCTGGAGATGCTATTGGTCAATGAAAGAACTTATGAAAGGCAAACTACCTCTATCCCTTAAAAATAAACTAATGGACGTACGCATTCTTCCCATCCTCACCTATGGTGCTCAAACTTGGAATCTAACCGATCGTCAAAAGTCCGCCCTTGGGGTCTGCCAACGATCCATGGAGCGTAGCATCTTAGGAGTCAAGCTGTCAGACCGCGTGCGGAACAGCATACTACGCTCCAAAACACGCATCGTTGACGTTGGTCAGACAGCCGGAAGCCTGAAGTGGAACTGGGCTGGACACGTCTGCCGTATGTCCAGTGACTTGTGGGCAAAGACCACCACAGAGTGGAGCCCACCCAACGCTAAGAGGCGACGTGGAAGGCCCAGGATGAGATGGCGCGACGAGCTCGAGGTATATCTTCCATCATGGCCTGTTGCAGCGTTGGATCGCGAGGAGTGGAAGGAGAAAAGGGAGGAAATAAATTAGCAGTGGGACGAAATAGGCTAAATAAAGTAATACATTTAAATTATCTAAACCTGCAAAAAAGGGCTAAAAGTGATATAATATAAAAGATAATAACATGCTATTACAACGCAGAAAATGTTATAAATTCAATATGAATAAAAGAAATTATAGGTTTGAACGGATGTCAAGCTAGAGTTTCACGGAAGGGTTCATGTGGTTTAAGAAATAAAATGAAATGAAAATATTTATTAAAAAAGAATTACACAATAGATAGGTAGATAGATAACACTTTATTACACCACACAAAACAGATAATACGGAGATAAAAACTTAGAATAAAGGTATAAAGGGTGGCCTTATAGGATATAGCTGAGAGCGATCTCTTCCAGGCAACCTTGGGATGGACTAGACATGAACGAACAATATAGACGGTGGCACTTTAATAAATAATTGGTAACAAATACACTAAATACCTACATTACAAACATTATAATAAACTTACATAGACATAAGATAGAGCTATCAATATTTCATATGGATAAATAATGCTGATGCAGCAGTTTTTTGAATATAGGGAGTGATTTTGCACAATAACAATAATAAATAAATATAAATAAATTAAATTAAATTAAATTAAATTAAATTAAATTAAATTAAATTAAATTAAATTAAATTAAATTAAATTAAATTAAATTAAATTAAATTAAATTAAATTACATTAAATTAAATTAAATTAAATTTCTAATAATTAATAATTAAATTAAATTAAATTAAATTAAATTAAATTAAATTAAATTAAATTAAATTAAATTAAATTAAATTAAATTAAATTAAATTAAATTAAATTAAATTAAATTAAATTAAATTAAATTAAATTAAATTAAATTAAATTAAATTAAATTGTATTAATTGTAGAAATTGTAGAAATCAGGTAAGGTTCGTCTTTGAGGAATTACAAATTAAAGAGACTTAATTCTTATAAGAATAACAATAATAAACTTAAAATAATTCGAAGATATTTTTTGAATTATTTTAAGTTGTTTTTGTTTGTATTATTGTATAGTAGCTGATATTTTTTTCTCAAATAAATTCATTAAATTTCATCAAGAATTAAAAACTCTTTATTTCCATCAGTACATTACATGTATACATAGTAAATGTATACTTAGAAACCGACCGATGTGGCGCGGTGGTCGAAGGTCCACCTGCGACGCAGGAGGTTGCGGATTCGATTCCCGCCTCGGGACAAATGTTTATACGATCTACAGATATTTCTTCCGGGTGTTCTGGTCGTTACCTATGACTAATAAAAAACATATATCTATGTAATGTATTGTATTATGTATATCAGTTATCTAGTACCCATAACACAAGCTCTGCTTATCTTGGGACTAGATAACGCTGCGTGGATTGTCCAGCATTATTTATTTATTATTCTGCGAACTGAGTGCGTTTTTCCATTTCCGCAACGGAACCCTAAAAAGATATTACAATGTCCCCCAGTCACATGTGTTAGCCCGAATGTAATATTCACAATTTGATTTATCGCTGCGAAGAGAATCACTATTTTTGGCTTAGCCATTTCTATAATATGTTCGCCGTTTCTTTTTGGTAACTGCCAGTATTTTTATAAGTTGTTATACAAGTCGTCGGTTCTTCGCGAGATTCCCTCAAACGTGTTCTTGAGTGGCGACCACGACTCGGTGAACGTAGTGTAGGACGCCCTCCGACCAGGTGGGATGACGACCTGCGAAAGACTGCAGGTAGATGCTGGATGCGGCAAGCTGAAGACAGGGCGCTATGGCGCTCATTGGGAATATATACAGTTCAATTGCAGTCGGCGTGCAGTCTGAACTGCAATTTGCAGTTGGATTGCAGTTGAAATGCAGTCCGTCTGTGTATAATCTACGTATAATAAAAAATGTCGATCTATGTAATGTATATCAGTTATCTAGTACCCATAACACAAGCTCTGCTTACCATGGAGCTAGATGATGCTGTGTGAATTATCCAGTATTATTTATTTATTTATCTACGCGCAGCCCGAGCGAAGTCGCTCACAGAAGCTAGTTTTCGTATAAATAGAGACAGTGCTTAAACAATGAATACATTCAATACAAACATGATTCCGTTTCATTGCCCCGCGCGCGCCCCGGACTCCTCTCGCTTATAAATAAGAGTTACACGGAACACTGGCTCCAATTTCACGATTCAAATGTGAAGGGGCCGTTAGGATAATGTGGATACGATAGATAGGATATGAAGAGCCATGCTCGGAGTTTCTCTGAAGGAAAGGATTCGAAATAATACATCCGACGGAGAATTAAAGTTATCGACATAGCTCTGAGAATTAGCAAGCTGAAGTGGCAGTGGGCCGACCATATCTCGCGAAGAACCTACTTCCGCTGGGGCAAACGTGTGCTTGAGTGGAGACCACGACTCTGTAAATGTAGTGTAGAACGCCTTCCGACCAGGTAGAATGACGACCTGCGAAAGACTCCAGGTAGATGCTGGATGCGTCAAGCTGAAGACAGGGCGCTATGGCGCTCATTGAGGGATGCCTATGTCCAGCAGAATAATAATGATGAACTAACTAGCTGTTCCCCGCGGTTTCACCCGCGTTAAACTCGAATTTCACTTTACGAGGTGATTTTTTACACCTTAGGTGACATTAATGGAGTTGGAGCTACTTGCAGCTCCCGCACACCTCAACAGCTAGAAGTATCAAATCAAATCAAATCAAAATAATCTTTATTTGGAACATAAATACAAGGGAAATAGATAACTTGTGTGAAAACGATAATACACGCAGTAGTTATGTGTCGCGTGCATTAACGCCCTCCCAGTATAAGATACATAAGATCATATCCACATATTTCTAACGCCCTGGAATAATTCTGACTAGGAGAATGATTCAATCTTGTATTCCTTACATTCTTTCCCCTCGTAAAAGAAATGCAAATGAATTAAAATGAGGGTCCTTTGTCTTAGCCCATCGTTTGTTGTCTGGGAGAGATCGTAAGATACGAAAACTGGGATCACTTTGTTAAAGATAAAGATAATTTTATTGCAAAAACACGTATAAAGATGGTAATTAATTGACTCAATGTGTTAGATCAATTAATATTTAACTAGCTGCGTCCCGCGTTAAAATCTACATATGTATCTATGTGTTAAATAGTTTATAAACCTTCCTCTTGAATCACTCTATCTATAAAACGTGTTCTTGAGTGGAGACCACGACTCGGTAAACGTAGTGTAGGACGCCCTCCGACCAGGTGGGATGACGACCTGCGAAAGACTGCAGGTAGATGCTGGATGCGGCAAGCTGGAGACAGGGCGCTATGGCGCTCATTGGGGGAGGCCTATGTCCAGCAGTGGACTGCTATAGGCTGATGATGATGATGATGATGTTGAAACCGCCGGGAACAGCTGGTATTATAAAATATTACGTACCTATTCAAGTCCAATTTTAGCTCGCATAAAGCTGGCCAGTTCTTGTGCGTAGATTTTATAAAACCAGTGTTACCAACATTTTTTTATATCAAAGGACAAAGTTTGAAGAGCCAATGACTTAGCAAGTTAGTATAATAGTCGCTACTTGATGTGATAATTGTAGTGCAAGAGCATGGGGTAGAAAACCCATCATAAATGTTAAAGTCAAAGTCTTTAACACTTTGAGTGCTGAAATCACACGGTATGTGTTTTCTACAAGTGACTAATATGCGTAAATCCAAACTAGCGCAGCGGCTGAGAAAATACAGATCTGTGTGACTCAGCACAGCCGTAATATTTTTCGAACGATACTACTGTACTTTTAATATATAATGTTCAGATATAAGGTGTTATTTTATAGTTTTAAGTACGATAAAGAGTTCATTCATTCATTTTGACGACCGATGTGGCGCGGTGGGCGAAGGTCCGCCTGCGACGCAGGAGGTTGCGGGTTCGATTCCCGCCTCGGAACAATTGTGTGTACGATCTGCAGATATTTGTTCCGGGTGTTCTGGTCGTTTTCTATGTATAATAAAAAATATCTATCTATTTAATGTATTGTATTATGTATATCAGTTATCTAGTACCCATAACACAAGCTCTGCTTACCATGGGGCTAGATAATGCTGTGTGAATTGTCCAGCATAATTTGTTTATTTATTTTATTTATTCATTCTTTAGGCTTACAAATTAAGCACTTAGAGAAGTCATATTTTATACTATAAATTATAATCAAACAAAATATTGAATATTTTGTTTGATTATAATAAATTTATAAATTTATCTGTCCAGTCACACTGTGAAATATGTGCAATTGAGTGCATAAAACTGGGCGTCATTGTTGTATGTTTGTATAGGCCTCCCTCGGGTGACTTTGACATTTTCTTTGCAAACTTAAATAAAATAACAGAGATTCTTAATAAAATAAATAAACAAATAATGTTTGTCGGGGATCTAAATTGTACTTTTAAATACATGTTTCGTTTGATTGAGTGTTGTAGTAGGTACTTCTAGTTTTCTTTTTAACCGACCTTCTTTAAGTAGAGTTGTCATTTTAGCCGACTTCAAAATAGGAGGATGTTCTCAAATCGACGGTTTTATTGGTTTGTTACCTCAGAACTTTCGACTGGGAGAACCGAAAATGATTCTCTCGTCTTTTATTTGTAACTGGTGCTTCCCGTCTGGTCTAGTTCTGACAATGGCATCCATGAGAAAACCATATAAGTCTTCAATTTGCATTAAGTATGTGCGCGAGAAATGTTAGAATAACTCAATACCATACAAACCAATTTCAACGATGATTTTTAAAACTAAGTTTTAAACCCATTATCGTTATTTAGGAATTTGAAGTCGGGTATTTATCGCGTTAATTTACCTTTTCCCGACGTTTCAACAGGTTTGCACACCGTCGTGGTAAATAAAAATTAAATAGGCACATAACCATGTATTAGACATATAAGAGATGAACATGCTAGTGGTTTCTTTTTCACTTCTTCCACTAGTGGACAAAAAATTGAAGTGGACAGTAAAATAATTTTATTTGATAATAATTTAATGTATAAAATATGACTTGTCTAAGTGCTTATTTTGTAATCCTAAAGAAATAAATGATTTTTTACTTTTTTTATAAACGAGAGAAATACCCGTTGTATCAATACTTATAACTATGTGTTCAGATCGCGTAAGTTAAAAAATAATCAAAGTCTGTTTATAGTTTTTTTTAAACGCCAAATTATTACCGAAAATATCTTGGATTGTATATTTTCATATTCTTTCGCCCTCTTACCATGATCTACTCTAGTAACAAAGGGTTTTGGGGACCAAAATATTATTAGATGTAGTATCATAATTAACAATTAGCGCCTGTTCTACATCTTGTAATATTATAGGGGCCATCAAAACATTTTGTCTCTGGAAGGCTACGACGCTTCTAATTAGAGTTTTTCAAGATTTTTCCAAGTAAGCGTGTGGTACTTTCACGAGCCAATAGCGATTATCACTTACTTTGAGTGCTGAAATCACACGGTATGTGTTTTCTACAAGTGACTAATATCTGTAAATCCACACTAGCGCAGCGGCTGAGAAAATACAGATCTTTGTGACTCAGCACAGCCGTAATATTTTTCGAACGAAACGCATGTGCGGCGCAACACAACCGCTGTGTAGAGCGGCAGCACGAATTTTTTAGGTTAAAAAAAAGAACGCAGTCGTCCAAAATAAATCGCTGTTCGATTCCCGCCTCGGAACAAATATGTGTACGATCTGCAGATATTTGTTCCGGGTGTTCTGGTCGTTTTCTATGTATAATAAAAAATATCTATCTATGTAATGTATTGTATTATGTATATCAGTTATCTAGTACCCATAACACAAGCTCTGCTTACCATAGGGCTAGATAATGCTGTGTGAATTGTCCAGCAATATTTTATTTAATTTTTTAAGCTCATCTATTAAAAATAAATAAATAAATGTAAAATATCGCAAAATCCCCCAACTCACCCCACCCCCTAAACGAAGGGGAGCCGTCAAGTGTCCTACGGATCCCTAATAAGCATACAAATGGTTCCAACTTCGCTAATCACTGTTTTCTTACGTGCGAGAGAGAGGAAAGTTCTTGTCAGAGGGAGATAGTGTTAGGTTTTTATCAGATTTTCACTAGCACACTTATTTATTTATTTACAAAATTTTGGAGAAACTTACAAATGAGGTACATATATAGAACATGCCTGGAAAGACCCAGTGCATGTTTGCTGATGGCTAATTAAAAGTTTCCGCTGATAGATAATTAAAAATTTTAAAGTTATGAAGCTAAGTAGGTTGACGACTTTATGAAGATAATAAATAGACATAAGTATAGAAAAATCATTAAAAACAAAACTAATTTAAACAGATAACATAATGTATTTTACACTTTAAAGTTTCACTTTTTATTTACCAATTCATTGGGTTTCGGCAGAACCGTTTTTACCGTAAAGGCACATGGAGCCCAGGGCCCCATCGTCAGAGGGGCTCCGAAAAGCCAGAAAAAAGTAAAGTAGTTTTTTGGTTTTCATATATAGAAAACAAAATGTAAAGTAGTTTTTTGGGTTTCATATGATAGAAAACAAAATCTAAAGTAGTATTTTGGTTTTCATATCAATAGTTTCCTAGGATGGTACGGAACTCTCCGTATGGGAATAGACTCGCCTTAGGCCGGTTTTTTTATTTCTAACAGGGCCCCGGCATGGCCTTAAAAGGACCTGGGTTTCGGACATTATTATGTATAGGTGATATACATATACATAAGAATTAAGTAAGCCTTTTGAAACTATCATGGTTATTAACACTAAAGTCATTTAAAAGTAACTCGCAGTGCCTTCAGTTATTCCGTGATCATGGCGCATGAAACTGTGCCGAAATATTGGAAATCTCAAAAATCAAATCATGGTAATTAACCCACAAAATTCTATTAAGTAATGAATTAAACGAGCAAGAAGCTCTATAGATAAATGTATTCTGTCTATAGTTGGTCTTAACTATAGGAACATAAAGAATGTTCGGTTTCCTCAGTGCAACCGTTAAATTGTCGGTATAATCCGGGATTTTAGTTTGACAAGTTACTAGTCTTTGCCCGCGGCTTCGCACTATCTTTTCCGGGAGAAAAATAGCCTATAACCGTCTCCCGGACACCATCTGCAAAAATCAAAAGAAAAAAAAAAAATTCTTTAGGCTTACAAATAAGCACTTAGACAAGTCATAATGTATACTATTCCTTATTAACAAATAACAATATTTTAATGTTCACTTCAATTTTTTGTCCACCAGTGGAAGAAGTGAAAAAGAAACCACTAGTATGTTCATCTCTTATATGTCTAATAAATAAATAAATAAATAAATAATGCTGGACAATTCACACAACATTATCTAGCCCCATGGTAAGCAGAGCTTGTGTTATGGGTACTAGATAACTGATATACATAATACAATACATTAAATAGATAGATATTTTTTATTATACATAGAAAACGACCAGAACACCCGAAACAAATATCTGCAGATCGTACACACATTTGTTCCGAGGCCGGAATCGAACCCGCAACCTCCTGCGTCGCAGGCGGACCTTCGCCCACCGCGCCACATCGGTCGTCTAATACATGGCTATTTGCCTATTTAAGTCTAAATATCATTGATATCCGTTTAGCCGTTTAGGCGTATAAAGATAACGGACAGACAGACTTACTTTTCAACTGGCTTCAAAAAAGGAGGAGGTTCTCAATCAAGACGATATTTTTTTTTATGTATGTTACCTCAGTGTATGTTACATCTTTCGACTGGGTGAAACGATTTTGATTTTTTTTTGTCGCGCACTTGCTTAATGCAAATTTAAGACTTATATGGTTTTCTCATGGATGCCATTGTCAGAACTGTACCAAATTGAAATGGGACCAATTGACACGGGAAGCACCAGCTATCAAATTAAAAAATAATCATCAAACTCTGTGAAAATCTAAAGTTATGCTTATGAGGTAACAAACATAAAAAAATACATTTGAATTGAGAACCTCCACCTTTTTTCAAGTTAGTTAAATTCTCGCCTAGGTGTACAATGACTACAATAACTATTCCTAATAACATCATCATCATCATCATTGCTGGACATAGGCCTACCCCAATGAGCGCTATAGCGCCCTGTCTTCAGCTTGATGTATCCAGCATCTACCTACAGTCTTTCGCAGGTCGTCATCCCACCTGGTCGGAGGGCGACCTACACTATATTTACCGAGTCGCGGTCTCCACTCAAGAACACGTTTGCCCCAGCGGCCGTCGGTTCTTCGCGAGATATGGCCGGCCCACTGCTACTTCAGCCTAATAACATAATTAGGGTTTAACATTTATCTTTCCTATTATTAAGGTTTTATTTATTTTACCTGTTACCTTTTCCCTTTAATAGGTAGAGTGTATAGAGATAAGTGAACAGTATAGAGGTTTAACTATTGAATGGTTCTTATCTGCGGTCCAGCAGAGCCGCTGTCATAACATTGGATGGACTAAGGACGGGGTACAGTTGGGTGGAAAAGTGTCAATTTTCAAATATTCTTATTACGATATATAGCCGTTGAATAGTACTAATGATATTTTTTCCTGCGAAGATGCTAAATTATCCATCTTTATTAACACTTTGACTGCGGTTTTTTTTCGACGACAGTGGTCTTTTTTTTTACCTAAAAGATTCGTGCTGCCACTCTACACAGCGGTTGTGTTGCGCCGCACATGCGTTTCGTTCGAAAAATATTACAGCTCTGCTGAGTCACAAAGATCTGTATTTTCTCAGCCGCTGCGCTAGTGTGGATTTACGCATATTAGTCACTTGTAGAAAACTCATACCGTGCGTTTTCAGCACTCAAAGTGTTAATAAGTTGACTGTGAGTCACCGCTATAGGTTGGGCTTTAAGGACAGTAAACCCATTTTTAACTTCGAAAAAAAGAGGAGGTTCTATGTATGTATTCGGTTGTATGAATGTTTTTTTTTAATGCATGTTCTTTGATTTTTCCGTAATTTATACATTTATGGATTGATTACGGATGTTTCTTTTGCAGTAGTTTAGAAGATATTATTAAAAAATTAAATGATTCGTATGTATACCGCAAAACTGAAAAAGATTCAAAGTCGGTTGAACAAAAATTTTTTTTATTCATATGAATCAAATGATTAGTTCTTATTTATCCCACAAAACCTAAAAAAAATCATTTAAAACAAGAGATTTCGAAAACTGTTGAATATATATTTTTTTATATCATATATTACATTGTATATATATTCCGAAAGGACTTTTTGTTTATTTAAAAAATTTTGGAGAAACACAGCTAGGTTTACAAATATTTAGATACATATACATGCAAAAAAGTACACCTCAATAACCCAGTTTTAAAGTTACAGACCAAAAATAAAATAAGAATCATTTTATTTTTGCAAATTTCTAAAAAAATATTGGTTTTACTAGGCTTATGTACCGAAATTGTATTTTTTTATTATTTTATTAGCTAGGTAAACTATCTAGCTTTCAAATGAGACTACTTTGAATAATATACACCGTTTATTAAAAAAGAAACGAATAAAAAACCAGATGAAGTAGTTTTCATTTAAATAATAATTCAATCGGCTTTGTTTTTGAAATAAATAAATAAATAATGCTGGACAATTCACACAGCATTATCTAGCCCCATGGTAAGCAGAGCTTGTGTTATGGGTACTAGATAACTGATATACATAATACAATACATTACATAGATAGAATTTTTTTTATTATACATAGAAAACGACCAGAACACCCGGAACAATATCTGCAGATCGTGCACACAATTGTTCCGAGGCGGGAATCGAACCCGCAACCTCCTGCGTCGCAGGCGGACCTTCGTCCACCGTGCCACATCGGTCGTCGAAATAAGTAACATATAATTTTTTATTTTTTGTTTTTTATCGATAAATATATAATGTCGCGTATCCGCACATCTCGTTTGATCAAGGTTCGATCATACACATTGTATAGAACATGCCTGGATAGACCAATGCATGTTCACTTTTCCACACGTCAGTACCACCGCGATATAAAAGTCAAGGGTGGCTATCTGAGGGCCGCAGCTAAGTAAAGAAAATATTATGTTTCGGCCCGCGGAGAGCGGTCAAGATGGATCGCTAGTTTTAGGGTACCTTTTACTTAACTTTTCATCGGGTTCCGTACATGTAATTTTCATATTCATATTTTATTTTTTGACGACCGATGTGGCGCGGTGGGCGAAGGTCCGCCTGCGACGCAGGAGGTTGCGGGTTCGATTCCCGCCTCGGAACAATTGTGTGTACGATCTGCAGATATTTATTCTGGGTGTTCTGGTCATTTTCTATGTATAATAAAAAATATCTATCTATGTAATGTATTGTATTATATATACCAGTTATCTAGTACCCATAACACAAGCTCTTCTTACCATGGGGCTAGATAATGCTGTGTGAATTTTCCAGCATTATTTATTTATTTATTGCATCATTGTGTACATTTGTAGGTCTTAATATCTAGGTAATGTATAAGAAACACGATGGTACCAAAGCCGGTCGCGGCAATATGTACTGGGAATGGAAGTGAGCCGGGTTTCTAAAAAGCTCTGTTTAATACATAAGAGAGAAAGAGAGAGCGGAAAATTTAAATTCAATCACATAGTTTTATTTAAGTCAATAATATAAGTACACTTTGAGTGCTGAAAACGCACGGTATGAGTTTTCTACAAGTGACTAATATGCGTAAATCCACACTAGCGCAGCGGCTGAGAAAATACAGATCTGTGTGACTCAGCACAGCCGTAATATTTTTCGAACGAAACGCATGTGCGGCGCAACACAACCGCTGTGTAGAGCGGCAGCACGAATTTTTAAGGTATAAAAAAAGATCGCAGTCGTCGAAAAAAAACCGCAGTCAAAGTGTTAAGTAATTTTTTTTATATATGTATTTTAATAATTGTCATTTGTCATTAAGAAATTCATTCAAGTCGTAATAGCATTTTAATTGTAAGAATACAGGTACATATAGTTACCTAATGTTGCATAGGAGTCAGCTACTTTTTAAACGAGGTAAAAAAGACACTAATATTATAAACGCGAAAGTTTGTAAGTATGTTTGTTGCTCTTTCACGCAAAAACTACTGAATGGATTTTGATGAAACTTCACAATAATATAACTTACATAAATCAGAATAACAAATAAGCTACAATTCATAAAGATATATTGTATATTATCCAAAATATCTATCACCACGCGGGTGAAACCGCGGGGCGCAACTAGTTATGTATAAATTTTCTCTTTTTTTTTCTTTTCCGTTCTATGTTCGGCTGTTTGTCTTTTTTATGTATCTTCGTCGATTAATACCAGGGGAAGGCTTGGCGGTAAGCTGACATAATTAATTATACATATAAATATAAATTTAAAAAAATATATATTTACATACATAACACCCGGAACAAATAAATAAATAATGCTGGACAATTTACACAGCATTATCTAGCCCCATGGTAAGCAGGAGCTTGTGTTATGGGTGCTTGATATACATAATACAATACATCACATAGATAGATATTTTTTTATTATACATAGAAAACAACCAGAACACTCGGAACAAATATCTGCAGATCGTGCACACAATTGTTCCGAGGCGGGAATCGAACCCGCAACCTCTTGCGTCGCAGGCGGACCTTCACCCACCGCGCCACATCGGTCGTCATATATTTTATATTATATATTTTATAGTATCTAATTACGTAAAATGATAAGATTGGACGGCGGCGCTTGCGACGCAAAATAATACCCATAATCAATCACTATAGGTACAGTCAACGCGACAAATTATTGAGCATTCTTTATGTATTACTATTTCTGTGCGCGGCTTCGCATGCACTGTGATATCTAAGATATGAAAACGTTTAAGGTGTTTAATACGTCCCAAAACCTTTCTTTTTCGTTTTGACGTTTGACCGTTTTGACTTAACGGAAAATCAATTTTAAGGGAACAATACACCTATTTTTCGAATATATTTTGATGAGGATCAAAAGTTTAGGATATTAGTTAGTATGTTATGGGAGTCGAAACACGATTGACTAAACTTGACTCGATAGAAAAAAATTGCAAAGTTTCCTCTAAATTTTCATTTTTACAGAGATATTTCTACGGAAAAACCAGTTTTATTTGCTAGTTATTAAATATTATTACAATGAAATTTCTTCTACGTGTTCCCTAATAAATACTTTAGACGATTATGGTTTTAGTTTTTTGCGAAACAGTATTATTTTAGAGCAATAACAAATTTCAAAAATAAAACCAGTTAAATTGCGGGCCGGTCATTCCGCCGCTCTTGCCTCCCTTTCTCGCCTTTCCCGCGCGGCGCGTTCGTTCGCCCTTGTCTCGAAAAAGCGAACTCACTTCGTCTTAAAGGGATAGAAATAACTATCCCATGGGAAGTGTTCTATGGGATAAAATGACCTATGTTTGATTCCAGAATCTATGCACAATTTCAGCCCGATCCATTCCGTAGTTTTGGCGAGAAGTAGTAACAAACATCCATCCATCTAAACATACAAACTTTCGCATTATTATAATATTAATGTGAAAAGTCATTAGACACTTAGACACGTCTTTGTCAAAAATTTGGCGTTTTCGTATTTTTATGGCGTGATTTTGTAAGTTTAGATTTATTGTTTTGTTTATTGTAGGTATTGTATTTATTTATTTCAGATAATAAAATCCATAGCATAGAATAACATTAAAATAAAATAGCATTAAATTAAAAATAAAATTATGATTAAAATTAAATTTAAAATAGATTTATATATTTTAATGATTGACGACCGATGTGGCGCGGTGGGCGAAGGTCCGCCTGCGACGCAGGAGGTTGCGGGTTCGATTCCTGCCTCGGAACAATTGTGTGTACGATCTGCAGATATTTGTTCCGGGTGTTCTGGTCGTTTACTATGTATAATAAAAAATATCTATCTATGTAATGTATTGTATTATGTATATCAGTTATCTAGTACCCATAACACAAGCTCTGCTTACCATGGGGCTAGATAATGCTGTGTGAATTGTCCAGCATTATTTATTTATTTATTTATCATTCAAATAATAACAGGTAACTTTCTGCTTTTATTTTACTATTCTTACCTACTTATTGCGTTATTCTTGGATTACCAAAAAATATATATTTCCTTTCTTTTAAAAAAAAAGTTAACAATTAGGTATCCTGTCTTTATTATACCAAGTGATTACATACATACATACATAAATAAATACTTTATTGTACACCAGATACAGATCATTACAAAAGACATTACATGCGACAAGTACAATGGGCGGCCGTATCGCTTAGAAGCGATCTCTTCCAGGCAACCTTTGGATGGACAGAATTATGTGAATTTAAGAAAGGGGGTGTTCAGGTTCAGTTTCAGGTGGGGGTACTCATTTTTTCGCATTTGGACTCCAGTTGGTCCTTTATCCGTAGTAGTTTGCTAGCATAGCCAGCCTAGCTCCGTCCAGAAGCGCAGAATCTTCCTGGTGTCTTAACAGGCTACGTTGTGCTAATACTCCCTCGCATTCCAGGACTACGTGGGCAGCTGATTCGTCGTTGCTGAGGCATCCTCTACAGAGAGGGCTGTCCGTCGCTCCGATGGTGAATAAGTGTTTATTTAGTGGACAGTGTCCTGTTAGTGTTCCCACAAGGACACGCAGGTCCAATCTATTCAGATTTAGTAAGCGTTTTGTTAGCTTCGGTGATGTTGATGGCAGTGCCGCCCTTGCTTGTCTGCAATTTATTTGGCTAGTCCATCGTTCGTTATGTGTATCTCTAGTTCGGAGCTTGGTCCATGTCTGGAGTAAAGAGAATGGCAGGGGTTGGAACGGCGGTGGGCCTTCTATGGTTGTCGCCGATCCTCTCCGTGCCAGTTCATCTGCAGCATCATTTCCTAGCGATCCACTATGTCCTTTGTTGGATGATCCGGTTCTCAGTGGATATCCTTTCCAGAGCAGAGTGACATTCGTGAACAAGCTTGGAGTTACAGCTGTTTCCTTCCAAGGCTCTGAGTATGGCTGCGCTGTCAGAGAGGATACACGTTGGTCTTTGATTCCTCTCTTCTGTACGGCTGTAGCTGCCTGTGTTATTGCTACGCATTCGCATTGGAATATAGAGCTAGCGTTATTGATATGTTTATGTTGAGGACCAGTGAGTGAACCCCGGCACCCGTACCGGTTTTGGTTTTGAAGCCATCTGTGTAAACTTTGAACTGATTGTACCAAGTGAATTATTTTTAATTTTTTAAGAGGATTTTGCAGACATCTTATTATATCTATGATAAAAAGGTGATAATTATTTAAATGTGAAGGTACATAATAATGATAATATTTACGTACTTATGTTTTTTGCTTTGTGTTTCGCCCTTGACTGTACCTACTACTTACATATGTATATTCAAGAACGTTATCAACTAAATAGATAAATTTGTATTGTATATACACTAGTTAATCGCCGAGACTTCTCATGCGTTTTTCTATGATAACATTTTAAAGGTTTGGGTATATCCATGGGATAAACCCATAATATGTAAACTGATTTATGGGATAATAAGTCTATGTTTTAATCTAAGTTTAGACCTAGGTACGTCTAATATGCACCCGACCAGGTGGGATGACGACCTGCGAAGGAGCTGTCTAAGTGCTATGACCTGCCTAAGTGCTATGACCTGTCTAAGTGCTAATGACCTGTCTAAGTGCTATGACCTGTCTAAGTGCTATGACCTGTCTAAGTGCTATGACCTGTCTATTAGGGTGGCTCACGAATGTATGGAAAAAAAATATTTTTCGAATTTTAGGTTCTAATAGGGGGGGTTCGGTGCGTAATATTGATGTAAAAATTAATGCAATTTATCATTTTTTTTGGATAACTCCTTCTGCCTCCGCACAGACCTCAAATTCAAATAAAAAACAAAAAAGTTTTACGTGGGGAAAAAATGTAAGAATTTAATTACAAAATTACGTAGATAGTAATTAAAATTCAGTATGTTTATAATAAACATATTTATTAAGATAAAATTACAAAATAAAAAAAATCTAAGAATGACAAAGACCAAATAATGTTCTTTAATTAGCTCAAAAATCTCGTTTTCGGCATTATTTTCCTTGACTCCAATTTGGCTTTTATTGCACCCAAACGGGCTTTTCTTGTGCATTGTGAAGTTGAAGCTTCAGTTGTTATTTTTACTGCCCGTTCAACGGCTTCAGTATGATAGAGAAGCCTCAAAAACAGCAGCTCGGCCTCACCTCCAGTTTCAACGATGTGCTGGATTTCTTGATCGGACAAGTTCTTTAAAATAGGTGGGTCAGTCAGAGTTTCCTGCCAATTTATCAAGTCAATATATGTGGAAGCATTGAAATTTATACGGGGTACTTCAAATAGTCTTGGTAGTGGTGGCTGAGGCATGCTACGTGCCTTCAATATGCGCCGGGCTGCTAATTCTCTAATGTGTTTCCTGTCACCAGTAATAATTGCAAGAAGAATGCTCTCCGGATGCGCAAAATAGCTATTGCGTTTAATAACAGGACCAATAACATTTTTGAGATCTTCTGGCAGGTATCTGGAGACCCTAATTATATTGCAAAGATGTCGTGAACCATCTTTGCATGATGGCTTATGTTTAATTTGAAACCAAGATGGTGCAAAAACTTTTACGACAAATGTAGCCACAGTTTTCAAATTTTCCGATGGTGTCTAAAATGTAACGTACAAACGTAAGATCCGGTTGGCCCGTGTGAGCCAGCGGGCATGAGAGAGTTTGCCTGGAGACTTATTTGCTAAGTTATCTGGGAAATCACCTGAAATTACCGCAGAGACTATCTTGTGTAAGTACTGTTGATCTGTACTTAAATCTTTCGACATTTCAGGAAGTACCTATCTTCCTTCGATGTGTGGAAAGTTTTTCACAGGCAGTAATTCACAGGTTTCCAAAGCTTTACCTAATGGTCCAGTGTAAAATTTAGGTCCCGAAGTACATCCGTCAAGATGAAGAAACAAGTGCCTCAAAGGAAGTTCGTTCATGTGGTAAAACAACAAAAGATCGAGCATTATTATAACTTTATTTTTAAAAAAGACCATAATAGGCATTAGTCGGTGAAAAAAGTCGGCTTATTTAATTTTTATGCAGTAGGTAATGTAGCGTCAAAGTAGACTCCAAAATCATGTTTTTTTAAATATTCGATGACGTTGCGGAGGCAGTTACTGTCAATCAAATCAAATAATATTTTACATAGTTGGTTTTTCATCAAAAACGCACAAACTTTTCACTATTAGATTACAGTAAGTCGAAAAAAAAATTTTCGAGCCACCCTACTGTCTATGTGCTTATTTGTAAGCCTAAAG
The DNA here is from genome assembly GCA_943735965.1 of Eupithecia abbreviata. Lineage (NCBI taxonomy): Eukaryota > Metazoa > Arthropoda > Insecta > Lepidoptera > Geometridae > Eupithecia > Eupithecia abbreviata. Next base: position 3,904,794 of record OX031004.1, on the reverse strand, counting down.
AAATAAACTTTCATTTCATTTCACTGCAGGCAGGTGCTGGATGCGGCAAGCTTAAGACAGGGCGCTATGGCGCTCATTGGGGAGGCCTATGTCCAGCAGTGGACTGCTATAGGCTAATGATGATGATGACGTCTATGCAAAATTTCAGCATATGACAAAAATACATATACAATCAGCCATCTAACCATACAAACTTTCACATTTATAATTATTAGTGATTTTATGTTATTTGTGTAATGGGTGATATCTAAAGCAGATCTAAAATATGTTTTTAATCTTATCATAGGCTTTAAAAGGAGATCTAAATAAAATAGAATTGTATGAAAAAACTAATTACTTTGATTTATTTATTCATTTGTGCGTAAAACAGTCGGGTATTATTCAATTAAATAAAAAAAACTAAATTAAGAAGGTGTAAAAATTTACAAATCGCAGATTTTGCTACTGAAATGACGTGTGTCTTGTTAATTTGTGCGATTATTGGAGGAATATCAGGTAAGAATGTTGCTAAAAAAACACGTAGTAATGACTAACTAATATATTGACACAAAAAAATCTTTATTTACCATGATCTCGAGCCATAAAGTGACCCGGTCCTTTGGAAGGCTTGCGTGGGGCCGAAGCCAACAGCACAGAGGCCCTTTGAGAAGTTAATCTAAAGGCGATGGCTACACATAGCGGGTATCATCCTCAGGTGCACAATATGATACACCCAAAGATGGTATCCGCCAGGTGTAGAGACTATTGCAAAGAAAAATGAAAGGAATAAAACCAGGCTATTGTGATGAATGGATGGACTGGGTAATCGGGCTATAGGGGAGATTGCGGACGTCTGCCATAAACAACTCAATCATAATGTTAAGAAGAGTGGCAGACGGTGGCTTGCCGAATGCTGGATGGGTTCCTTAAAAAGCCGGAATAAATTACCGGAGAGGAACAACATCGGCGCAAACGACTGAGGGGTGTCGAGAGGTGCGGCCCCGATTTCACCATCACGAAGACTGCTCGTGAGCGGGTTTCCTCGCTATTACGCCATTAGACACTTCCACCCCCGAGTCTACAGCCTAAGCCTAAGCCTATTTGACTTGTCTAAGTGCTAATTTGTAAGCCTAAAGAAATAAACTTTCATTTCATTTCATTTCATAAGATGCATCTCTCGCGACTTCACTCAGACCGGCCAATGAAGGCAAGCAAGAGGTGGGGATCTGGTTCTCTTGGGATGCCACTCCGCAAGCGTAGACGAGAACCAGGAACTTCCCCTGGAGCACTCGGTACCCGTGGTGTCGCTACTCACCAACAGCTCGCCACAAGCGAGCATAATCTTTATTATTATTAATGATGATGATGATGATGAATACAAATAATATTGAAATTGGCTCCTATTTATGTTAATAAGATTATTATAACACGAACATTTTCTTCTAGCATTCCCATCCGACCCCGTTATCATGAAGACAGACCCCGGACCCCGTTTCAGTTACCTGCGAGATGACGCCGGCTTCCCTCATCTGGTGGACCAGTGGGTGAAGGTCAGCGACCTTGAAGACATGCTGCGATACGACCCTGATGCTTCCAACGAGTATCATTTGTTTACGCGGTAAGGAAACGGTTCTCTCTACCGTTTATAAAGTATAAAGTTTGATACGAGTAGATAGAAAACACTTTATTTATATATATATTTATTTATATTCATGTTTGAATAAATAAATAAATAAATAATGCTGGACAACTCACACAGCATTATCCATCCCCATGGTAAGCAGAGCTTGTGTTATGGGTACTAGATAACTGATATACATAATACAATACATAACATAGATATATATTTTTTATTATACATAGAAAACGACCGGAACAAATATCTGCAGATCGTAAAGTAAGTAAAGTAAAGTAAAAAATCATTTATTTATTTAGGCTTACAAAATAGGCACTTAGACAAGTCATATTTTATATATAAATTATTATCAAATAAAATTATTTTACTGTTCACTTAATTTTTTTGTCCACTAGTGGAAGAAGACGTACACACAATTGTTCCGCGGCGGGAATCGAACCCGCAACCTCTAGCGTCGCAGGCGGACCTTCGCCCACCGCGCCACATCGGTCGTCTATAAAAATTATGTCTTCTATCTATCCATCTACAGGTGGTAGTATTTTTATAGTAGGACGAACAGAAACTGGTCTCCCTCGTGGTCCTACTAGTGGGACAAAATAATGGGACCATGAGAAAACGGCCAAATAAATAAACAACAAATGAATGATTTGTCTCCAGAGCAAACCCATCGCTCAGTCAACCCCTGGTCTTCGGAGACGTCCAGAGAGTCCTGTCTTCGAACTACAACTCGAGGAGACGGAGTGTCATCATCATGCATGGGTTTGTGGGATCTGCTGTGTCAGAACTCAATACTGTGCTGGTACCAGGTCGGTAAATAAATGAGCTATCTTGAATGTAGATGATAGATACAAAGATTTAAATCGTTATAGATGTGCCCTTACCGTGGTCAGACCGCGCGTCCTTATTGCCACGCGGCGTGAGTGAGCTCACTTTCTTGAACTCAGTAACTATACATCTGAACACAGTGTACAAACGTATAAACTAGGTTAGTAAATACTCTCGGATATACATACTCGTAGAGACAAAAATCGTTAGATGTATCCTGAGTCCAAAAACTGGTATCTTTGTAATGAGTGCGTCAACAATGCCGACGCATGCACACTATTAACGAGTATTGAAAATAAGTGTTTTTGCCATTAAACCTTTTGTTATTACCATTGTTTTTGTATTAATATGGCACAAGTTTTTGTGTAAAATAATATTAATAATAATATAACCCGATTACCCCGTCCACCCATCCATCACAATAGCCTGGTTTTATTTCTTTAATTTTTTTTTTGCAAGTCTCTACACCTGGTGGATACCATCTTTGGGTGTATCATATTGTGCACCCGAGGATGATACCCGCTATGTGTAGCCATCGCCTTTAGATTAACTTCTCAAAGGGCCTCTATGCTGTCGACTTCGGCCCCACGCAAGCCTTCCAAAGGACCGGGTCAGTTTATGGCCCGAGATCATAGTAAATGAGAGACATAATAATAATATATATCCCGCAGGGCAGCTTGTGGCGAGCTTGGTGAGTAGCGACACCACGGGTACCGAGTGCTCCCGGGGAAGTTCCTGGTTCTCGTCTCCGCTAGCGGAGTGGCATCCCAAGAGAGACCCCCACCTCTTGCTTGCCTTCATTGGCCGGTCTGAGTGGAGTCGCGAGAGATGCATCTTAGGATGTAGACTCGGGGGTGGAAGTGTCTAATGGCGTAATAGCGAGGAAACCCGCTCATGAGCAGTCTTCGTGATGGTGAAATCGGGGCCGCACCTCTCGACACCCCTCAGTCGTTTGCGCCGATGTTGTTCCTCTCCGGTAATTTACTCCGGCTTTTTAAGGAACCCATCCAGCATTCGGCAAGCCACCGTCTGCCACTCTTCTTAACATTATGATTGACTTGTTTATGGCAGACGTCCGCAATCTCCCCTATAACCCGATTACCCAGTCCATCCATCCATCACAATAACCTGGTTTTATTTCTTTCATTTTTCTTTGCAATAGTCTCTACACCTGATGGATACCATCTTTGGATGTATCATATTGTGCACCCGAGGATAATACCCGCTATGTGTAGCCATTGCCTTTAGATTAACTTCTCAAAGGGCCTCTGTGCTGTTGGCTTCGGCCCCACGCAAGCCTTCCAAAGGACCGGGTCACTTTATGGCCCGAGATCATGGTAAATGAGAGACATGATAATATTTCATTTATTTTTCAGATTACAATAGATCCATAATGTTAGTAAGAATAAAAACAAAATCTTAGACTAAGTTAGTTTTAATTTAATTATCATAATACTATTTAATTAATACAGAGATGGAGTACTTATATATTACTCCTCCAATTTACCGGCTACTGCAGCCAGGATGGTGTTGGTACTCCCACGTACTATAAATGACACGTAAAAATAAATGACAAATTGGCGCCTTGAAATCGAGAATACCTACATATATGAAAGTGGGTGTAGGTAATAAATAATCAATCGTGCGTACAAAAAGCACACGCCTATAACGGATAGTTAACACTTTGACTGCGATTTTTTTTCGGCGACTGCGATCTTTTTTTTTACCTAAAAAATTCGTGCTGCCGCTCTACACAGCGGTTGTGTTGCGCCGCACATGCGTTTCGTTCGAAAAATATTACGGCTGTGCTGAGTCACAAAGATCTATATTTTCTCAGCCGCTGCGCTAGTGTGGATTTACGCATATTAGTCACTTGTAGAAAACACATACCGTGTGATTACAGAAACCTATATTTAACAAGGTCCATACTCTAAAAATATAATCAAGCGTGTTGTTTCAGCGTACTTGGCCGCTGCTGACGTCAACGTCGTCGTTATAGACTGGAGTGCTGGGTCCTACTGGGGGCTGTATGCTACTAGAGCTGGTAAGTGGCGAGACAATACAGTACAGTACAGTACAGTGCAGTACAGTGCAGTACAGTGCAGTTTAGTGCAGTACAGTGCAGTACAGTGTAGTGCAGTGCAATACAGTACAGTGCAGTAAAGTGCAGTACAGTGCAGTACAGTACAGTGCAGTACAGTACAGTAAAGTGCAATGCAATACAATACAATTTAATACAATACGAAAAAGACATTGCATGCGACAAGTACAATGGGCATAGTATGCTATGGACAAGACGGCTTCGACTGCTTATCACTGAATAAAGTCTTCAATTCCAAAGTTAAATTAAGTGTTTGTAGTTTAGAATATTTGTACCTCTAGGCGCATTCTAGGCGTGATCTAGGTGTGGTATATCGCTAAAAAGTATAGCTATATCAGCCCATATTTCATTCCAGGTCTAGAACTACATCTTTGCAAAATTTCAGCCCGATCCGTTCCCTAGTTTCGATGTAAAGAATTAACAAACATCCATCACAAAAGAGCTCACATAACAAGTGCGCTCTTATTTACGGGGACGGATTTTTTGTACCGACCCGACATATAGATGACAGGAAAGGGCCTAGAGGCCTGCCGTTCGGAGCGTCAGACATGCCTCGAAGTTCACAATAAAGAAATGTGCAACGTATGTGTAGTTCAGATGTTTATTGGTTGATCACTTCGCTACGTACAATACCGCTAATAGTGAAACGCGGCAAGTTCAAGACAGAGGCCAGACGGGACCAGTGCTCTGCTCGGAAGTCGCCAACAAAGTGCCACACCTCACCGTCAGTCCTAACCTCACTGACACTCTGTCTTGACCATGCCCAAGTGACAATGACAATTGTCTACTTGACGTTTCCTACTACTATCACTCAAGTGACAATGACATTTGTCTACTTGACGTTTCTTACGAACTACACACTCCTCAATGCGCTAACAGATGGCGTTGGAGACCGGACTGGACCACAAATGAATCATCGCGGCAGGTTGATCTCCGACATTATATTATTATCATATTATTTGCGATCGCAGGAAATATTCATTGTATTTGAGGGCCACAGTTGATATTTGAGTCATTAATTACGGTACTAAAACTCTTTTCAGGCCAAGCAGCAGGTCGTTTCGTTACCTGGCTCAACTCTGTGACCGGCAGCGGTGCTGGACAGTGGACGGCCGTTGGCTTCTCAGTAGGTGGCCACGGGGTGGGACACCTGGCCAGGACTGTGGAGGGGACTGTTAGTTATGTCATTTGTAAGTACCTTATATCTTTGTGTTTCAATATATATATTCAACAAACAGGCGGGAATCGAAAATATTTCGTATATATATAAATTCAAAATAATTACATCTATTTTAGCTTATTTAATATTACATCTTTTTAACTTTCTTAGATTTTTGACGACCGATGTGGCGCGGAGGGCGAAGGTCCGCCTGCGACGCAGGAGGTTGCGGGTTCGATTCCCGCCTCGGAACAATTGTGTGTACGATCTGCAGATATTTGTTCCGGGTGTTCTGATTGTTTACTATGTATAATAAAAAATATATATTAATGTATTGTATTATGTATATCAGTTATCTAGTACCCATAACACAAGCTATTCTTGCCATGGGGCTAGATAATGCTGTGTGACTTGTCCAGCATTATATTTATATATTATTTCTTCGTCAATTATGATTTGGAAAATTCTTTGCGTTTGCTGCTCCATTATATATATATATATATATATCATGATTCGTTTCTTCTTGTTTTATGTTTTGGATACCAATTTAGTCCTTTGAAATACTTTGAAATAAGTACTTTGAATATTTAATGTAAGTTTTGTCTTTGTCTGTTGTTTTTAATAATGATGCTATGATTGTTTTCTGATATGCTTATCAATAGGTAAATATAACTCCGACTTTTTAAATAACCAAATGTATGATTTTATTTAGTGTTTCACTGGTGCACACAAGCCCAAGGAGTAGCTCGCCAATTGGCAACTTTCAATTTATGATAACAGTATTTAACTTGACTCTGGCTACATGTAAATATTCCTTTTAGTTTTTATCACAAACTAGCTGTGCCCCACAGCTGCGCCCGCGTGGAAATCTATGTGTCAAATGATTTATAAACCTTCCTCTTGAATCACTCTATCTACTAAAACCGCAACAAAATCCGTCGCGTAGTTTTAAAGATCTAAGCATACATAGGGACAGACAGACAGCGGGAAGCGACTTTGTTTTATACTATGTAGTTATGTATTTTCTTTCTTCCCCCTTCAGCCCTCGACCCTTCAGAACGCTGGGACGCTAACCTAGCCTTCAGCCCTGATGATGGAGCGTACACTGAGGTCATTCACACGAGCAGCCTGGGCGAGCAACAACCTTTGGCTCAAGTGGATTTCTATCCCAACGGAGGACAGAGCAACCCTGGTTGTTTGACCCCTGTTTGCAACCATGCGAGGTAAGTTAGAGGTCATTCACACCAGCAATCTGGGCGAGCAACAACCTTTGGCTCAAGTGGATTTCTATCCCAACGGAGGGCGGACCAACCCTGGATGTTTGACCCCTTTTTGCAACCATACGAGGTAAGTTAGAGGACATTCACACAAGCAACCTGGGCGAGCAACAACCTTTAGCTCAAGTGGATTTCTATCCCAACGGAGTGCGGACCAACCCTGGATGTTTGACCCCTTTTTGCAACCATACGAGGTAAGTTAGAGGACATTCACACAAGCAACCTGGGCGAGCAACAACCTTTAGCTCAAGTGGATTTCTATCCCAACGGAGTGCGGACCAACCCTGGATGTTTGACCCCTGTTTGCAACCATACGAGGTAAGTTAGAGGACATTCACACAAGCAACCTGGGCGAGCAACAACCTTTGGATCAAGTGGATTTCTATCCCAACGGAGGTCGGACCAACCCTGGTTGTTTGACCCCTGTTTGCAACCACGCGAGGTAAGTGAGAGGTCATTCACACCAGCAATTTAAGGTTATTTCTATACTATGGGATAAAAATACAATTGATTTAAGGTAAAAAAAGTAGCCTAGGTATGTCTTATTCCGGGCCTGGAGCTAGCTGTATGCATATCTGATCCGTTCAGTAGTTTTTGCGTAAAAGAGTAACAGACATACAAACTTTCGCGTTTATAATATTTAGTAGGACTAGCATTTGATTAATTTAAATTTTTATTGAAGATATAATTTGATTTGTTTTAATTTATTTTAATTTATTCTAATTTATTACTTTTCATTTTTATTTTCATTTCAATTTAATTTAATTTTAGTTGGTAAGAATTACTAACATTTATTATAAGATCATTACTAACAAATTATGGATCTGTAGTAGTCCGAAATAAAATTATTTTATTTTATTTATTTATTTATTATTGTTTTTTTTAACTCCACCAGCGTTTTTCTCCACAACCATAGATTTTTGCCACGAAAAACTTACCATAAAGGTGGAACCATAGATCATTGAACTATCCAATTTTTTTTCTAGAGCCTACTTCTTTTTGGCCGAGTCATTACTAACTGGAGGCTTCACCGGCACTCGCTGCAACTCTGTGGCGCAAGCGCAGGGCGGGGCATGTGATGCAGATGACTCGCTGAGGTTGGGTGGATTGGACCCTAAGATCGGGTAAGTTGGGTGTTAACATTGAGTTAGTTGGTGCTTTCGTCACAGACAGACATATGTAGTATGATGTAGACGATTATTATATTATTGTTATTACCTCGGGGCGCGGTGGGCGAAGGTCTGCGACGCAGGAGTTTGATTCCCGCCTCGGGACAAATGTTTGTACGATCTGCAGATATTTGTTCCGGGTGTTCTGGCTTTCTATGTATAATAAAAAATATCTATCTATGTAATGTATTGTATTATGTATATCAGTTATCTAGTACCCATAACACAAGCTCTGCTTACCATGGGGCTAGATAATGCTGTGTGAATTGTCCAGCATTATTTATTTATTTATATTTATAATCTCTAGTTTTCGAATTCATTTAAACAACGTCGTAACGTCTATGTTGACATAAAATATCTTGGATTCTAAATCGGAGTATAGATATCTACACACATTTTGAAAAAAGTATGTCCATCTTGATCTAATGAATTGACAAACACATCCATTAAATTGTACATAAGAATTGTATGAATATATTGTATTGATTGTATTGTGCACCCGAGGATAATACCCGCTATGTGTAGCCATCGCCTTTAGATTAACTTCTCAAAGGGCCTCTGTGCTGTTGGCTTCGGCCCCACGCAAGCCTTCCAAAGGACCGGCCGCGGCCGGGTGATTATGTAACTCGCGACCGGTTTGCGACAGGCGTAAATTAAGCAATCAGTGCTGTCAAACGTCAATTTTGACCAATTTTGACGTTGCAGCTGGTGTCAAACTAATACAAAATTGACGTTTGACAGCACTGATTGCTTAATTTACGCCTGTCGCAAACCGGTCGCGAGTTACATAATCACCCGGCGGGTCACTTTATGGCCCGAGATCATGGTATGAATCTTAGAAGTATGAATATTGTGCAGAGCTTGGAGTTTTGTTGTTAAAATGACGTTTAAAAATCTTTATTTTTGTTTCAGAAGCACCGGTATTTTCTACTTAAGGACAAACGCACGCCAACCTTTCTCTCAAGGATAGAAAAATGCATTTAAACTTAAGAAATTACTTAATTTAATGAAGGGAAAATCTCAATAAAAGACCGAAAATAGAAAACTTTTTGATTTATTTTCAAAATACAATTAGAAACACAATTAGAGATTTGACAAAGGACCGGCCGGGCGATATGGCGCTCATTGGGGAGGCCTATGTCCAGCAGTGGACTAACATAAGTTGCTGATGATGATGATGTACACAATTAGGTAGGTAAGTACAATTATAATGTAACCTTGTAAAGTTTTGTTTTTATTGTATAAGTACCTCATATTACATGGCATAATAAAGTAAATAATAATAATAAATAATGCTGGACAATTCACACAGCATTATCTAGTCCCATGGTAAGCAAAGCTTATATTATGGGTACTAGATAACTGATATACATAATACAATACATTACATAGATAGATATTTTTTTTATTATACATAGAAAACGACCAGAACACCCGGAACAAATATCTGCAGAGCGTACACACAATTGTTCGGAGGGGGAATCGAACCCGCAACCTCCACTCCACTACTTCAATGAATACGTGTACCGCTGGCGATAATTTCATATATCTTAATGCTCTTTTTGTAGAAAATATCCAGAACAAATATGTGCAGGTTGTACAAACATTTGTCCTAATGCGGGAATCGAAACTGCAACCTCCTGAGTCGCAGGCGGACCTTCGCCCACCGCGCCACATCGGTCGTCAAAGTATTTCTATTCTATTATATTTCAATGTTAGACAAATTACTTGAACTGCGTCTGACCTTCGTGGCGTAGCAGACGAAGGTCCATCTGCAACGCAAGAGGTTGAAATTCGATTCCCACCTTGGGACAAACGTTTGTACAACCTGCACATATAAAATCCATTCGATAGTTATTTAGTAAAAAAAAGAACAAGTCTACATATTTTACTTCGCTGTGTCTTTACTTCAGTTCCGTTCACGGCTGATGGAATACGATGATTACTTGATCGGAACCAGTTCTATACAAGTAAATTAATAGCCACGATCGGAACCAGTTCCGTACAAGTAATTTAAAAGCCTCGTATGGAACCAGTTCTGAAACTCCGGTTCTGTAGACGGCCGAAGCGATTTGTTCTGGATATTTTCTACAAAAAGAACATTTAGATAGGTATATGAAATTATCGCCATCGATATACGTATTCATTGAAGTAGTTCCAAATGAATTGCCTTATCGCTAGAAAGCTCTTCCAGGCAACTTAAGAGAGGATTTGTGGATGAGAAATAACTCAAGTTAGTACATAATTTCGGAATAACTCGTAACATATTCATCGCACGGAGCTAACAGTGTAAAGGGTGCTCTCACACCTGCTTATACAGGCTGATGTTTTATAGGCCTAGGTTATACCTGACGTGTGCCCGTATCATGCTATAAAACACAAAACAACCACAAACTAATGTAAGGGATCCACTTTATTATTTGTTTAGTTATCTATTTAGGAATTATAATAAAAATTGAAATGTTTTATTAGAAAGTGGCACTTTACTTTTAAAATTATGATGTGTCGATTATCCAGCATTATTATTTTATTATTAACATTTTGATTGCTGAAATCACACGGTATGTGTTTTCTACAAGTGACTTAATATGCGTAAATCCACACTAGCGCAGCGGCTGAGAAAATACAGATCTGTGTGACTCAGCACAGCCGTAATATTTTTCGAACGAAACGCATGTGCGGCGCAACACAACCGCTGTGTAGAGCGGCAGCACGAATTTTTTAGGTTAAAAAAACAGATCGCAGTCGTCGAAAAAAAAATCGCAGTCAAAGTGTTAACAAATCAAATCAAATCGTTTATTTGTAGTTAAACATAAATAAAAAACATACAGACAGAAAAAATCGTTACCTACCACTTAAAGAAAATACGACATATAGCGAAAATATAATATTATAATAACAAGCTAATAATATTATATAAATGCGAAAGTTTGGATGTATGTTACATCTTCACGCCAAAACTACTAAACGGATCGGGCTGAAATTTTGCATACAGGTTGATCCTTGAATAAAACATAGGCTTCTATCCCATTAATCAGTTCCCATGGGATATGATAAGTCACTTCCTATAAAGCGAACACATTAAATGAGCCAGCTATTGAATGACCACAAACGATGTATAATAGGTACTTAACCTAAGAACCCTGTTCTCGTGTAAGTGACTTTAAATACATTTTCTTTTTGAGAATAAATTAATACTAAACGTAAAAACAACCTTTAAACGTTCCCATAGAAACAACGAAGTGCGAAGCCACGGGCAGGCATTAGTTATTGTTATAAAATATTCAAGACAAACTCTTAATTATATTCTAACTCCATTTTCATTTGAAAATAAGGAGATCGTTACCCAACAGTGGGATCAATTTGGTTGATAAGATAAGAAAAATACAGTTTAATATAATATAATTTCTTACCGACCCAATGCTTACCTACTTGTGTTTTTTTTTTATTTAGCCTGTTACGTCCCACTGCTGGGCTTGTGTTATTTTATTACATTTAATATTCAATTATGTTTTTTCTGTGTACCTATGTACTTTAACTAAGTATAAATTGGAGTCGAATAAATAATTTTCTTTCTTGTTACAAATTTAGAACACTCTGTATAGTGACTACTCTCAGAAGCTGCTATAAAACGGCTTCATGGTAGATTTTATGGCGATTACGTGCCACGGCGGTTTTTTCTTTATTTAGTACGTATCAGCCTATAGTGAGAACCACCAGAGCGGCTTCATTGAAGGAATGATTACATTTTTATTTAGCACACACAAAAAACTGAAGGAAAGTAGAACACAAAATATTTGAACAACTTTTCAGCAAACGTAAAAAATACGTAACTGCTAATCTAACGACTGAAAAAAATGGCTACTTCTACAGACAAGCCCTTTTAGTCCTAATAAATTTGAATGCTTACAACGCACGCGTCCCTCTTGGAGCTGCAGCGCGCCCTTTCGTGTCGCACGCCGCCGCACCGCAGAGGATAGACAGCGAATGCATTAGGTACAAAATACAAAAATATATTTAACGAAAAACAAAAAAAAGAACACCTTAATTATATACATACATAAGTCTTTGATTTGAAAGATTTCTAGTTAAGGGTCTGGCGACCCTCGCTTGCAAAAATCGCTCCGAATATCGTTGTCCTTAACCCTTGCGCCGCGCCTCATGCGTGCGCGATAGCAATATTAGCCGTTCAAAATTTGGTTTGTTCCGTAATACCAAAAATTATGACTGAAAACTTTTTGAATTCTTCACAAAGTTTTGTTATTCTGTAACAAGACAATATAAGCTATGTTCCTAAATAAAACGTAAGATACTGATGTTTTTAATACGAAACAAATAGCAAGAAAACTTGCCCATTTTCGCATAAAAACGTGCAAAATGCGATTGGCTTTCATTAAATTTTAGGTAAGTATTTTGAAAAAATATCTATTTAGGAACCTAGATAAATACTATTGAAATACAAATCATAAAATATTATAGTGGAAATATGCTTGAATTGGAAATCATTTTGGTTTTACGTTTGTATGAAGAATACGTCCCTCCGGACGCACCTTAAGGTAATGTAATTTCCAATGACCCCCACACTAGGCTAGGCTTGTTTCGCGGGGTATCGAATACATTGTCTGTTTGCCATTATTATTTGAAAAAAGGTACCTACCTACAGTAACTACCGTAAAACTAAACAACACTTGAAATCGCGACAAGGGGTGAACAAGGGATGAACGTAAATCCTTCACCGGTCACGGTAAGGGGTGGAAGACGAATTGCTGTGTAGATTTTCATATCTTGAATATCTACCAGTTAAGTTACATTCTTAGGACGATTTTCGTTTACCACAAGCAAAGCTGTTGTGACAGTATTTACAAAATATCGGATTATCTATTCTAGACGATAAAAAAGCTTGGAACGAGCTTTGCTTCAACTCGAAAACTAACAACTCATCAAGGTAAAAAGGGTTTCTTGTTCGCTTCTTTACAGTCTACATACATGCGACAGAAAATATCAAAAGCATCATTTTTTTCCATTTCACCTTAAAAAGATTGAAGTGAACAAAAAATTAAAGTGTCCACTTTTATTTCCTTTATTTACTCGTGTAAATAGAATTTGGGACGTTGGGACATCTATCTTGGAGATAGACATATATTTATATATATATAGGCCTCCTCATCGATTTCAATGCCGGTGACCCTAGGTAATCACGGATTTTTTCTATCATGAGCTCTAATATGGCTCGCTAGACCGAACTTGGTCTAGATAGACATATAAGATAGACATAGAAGATGAACATACATATTAGTGGTTTCTTTTTCACTTCTTCCACTAGCGGACATAAAATTGAAGTGAACATTAAAATAATTTTATTTGATAATAATATAATGTATAAAATATGATTTGTCTAAGTGCTTATTTTGTAAGCCTAAAGAAATAAATGATTTTTGACTTTGACTTTGACTAAGGTTCGTACCTAAGTCGTAAGGTCTAAAGTAAATAAAGCAATTTTATATCGAGTCGGTAAAAAAGCGGAGCGATACAAATAAAAATAATTTTTGTACAACGACCATGCGGTATACGCAGTATGTAGGTATGTAACCTCTACAGGGTAACCCCTCACGTTCGTTTTAAATATTCCCATTAATCGTGCCATAAATCTGCTAAAGCCAGGAAGTACAGACTTCGCCACTTACAGCGAGTAATGGACTTCCTCGGGTATTTTCGGCTATTTCCGGCTTTTTTCGGGAAAATAATAATCCTAGAGAAAACTTTATGTAGAGGCTACAATTGAAAATTACTATTGAATCGTGGTTTTTAACACAAAAGTCTTTTAAGACGGGATATTTACCATGATTTCATTTTTAGTTACTCCGTCCGCGATCATGGCGCACGAAACTGTGCCGAAATATTGGAAAATTCAAAAATCAAGTTTTATGGACTATATGTATTATGAACTGTGTCTGAAATACCTAGATGGGATTTGATTCTGTCAGGAATCCAACCCGCAAACTGCATATCCACGACACATCTTAATATCTAATACCACTGAGCCATGGAGGTTGTCAAAACGTATTCTCGAATATGTATAGCGATTTTATTTTATTATGCGTTATAAATTCCGATCTCCATAATTTTATTCATAGACTTTTCCGCTACTTTCCTTTGCTTTTGTCTCTTTACGTATATGTCTGTTTGTTTCTTTTGTTTTATTTTGAGTTGGCGATGGAAAGATTGAAACAAAATGGGGCGTTGTACAGTTAGAGACAATTGAACGCTTAATTAGACATTTTAAATTGAATAAACTTAGTAATTAACTGCGATTTTTTTTCGACGACTGCAATCATTTTTTTAACCTAAAAAATTCGTGCTGCCGCTCTACACAGCGGTTGTGTTGCGCCGCACATGCGTTTCGTTCGAAAAATATTACGGCTGTGCTGAGCCACAAAGATCTGTATTTTCTCAGCCGCTGCGCTAGTGTGGATTTACGCATATTAGTCACTTGTAGAAAACACATACCGTGTGATTTCAGCACTATAAAGTTATTTTTTAGTAAGATGATCAAAAATATTAAGTATTAAAATAAAAAATAAATAACATTATGCTTATATCAGAAATTATACAACAAAACCTTAAAAACTAACAGGATTGCTGGGAAGATGGCTTTCATAACAGCGTCCAGGCGCTGTTATGAAAGCCATCTTCCCACGTACGGGTATTGATTGAACATTCCATAATGGAATTTGAAAAATTATACATACTAACTAGAAATAAATCCAAAACAAGCTGTCAAAACAAGTACTTAACATAATACGAATGATTCCTCTCGAAGCGAATATGAATGAGTGAATTTAATTCCATAAAGTTTTTTTTCGAACATTACCAATACCACGGGTTTTATTATCGAACACAGCTCGATCACCACACATATATAGGCCAAACGAAGCGAACTGCCTATAGAGTCAAAGAGCACATACGAACACTTTGAGTGCTGAAAACGCACGGTATGAGTTTTCTACAAGTGACTAATCTGCGAAAATCCACACTAGCGCAGCGGCTAAGAAAATACAGATCTTTGTGACTCAGCAGAGCTGTAATATTTTTCGAACGAAACGCATGTGCGGCGCAACACAACCGCTGTGTAGAGCGGCAGCACGAATTTTTTAGGTAAAAAAAAGATCGCAGTCGTCGAAAAAAAACCGCAGTCAAAGTGTTAATAATCCGGCAACTTAAAAGTCTGCCATACAGAACATCTTCTCGAGTCTGGTTCAAACGGTAATAAAGTTACTAAAGGCAAATCTAAATCAAAAGTCATTTATCCCGCAATAACAGATTTTAGCTAAAAAAAAAATGCTAACGCTCGGAGTTTCTCTGAAGGATAAGATTCGTCACGAATACATCCGACAGAGAACCAAAGTTATCGACATAGCTCTAAGAATTAGCAAGCTAAAGTGGCAGTCGGCCGGCCAAATCTCGCGAAGAACCGACGGCCGCTGGGGCAAACGTGTTCTTGAGTGGAGACCACGACTCGGTAAACGTAGTGTAGGATGCCCTCCAACCAGGTGGGATGACGACCTGCGAAAGACTGCAGGTAGATGCTGGATGCGGCAAGCTGAAGACAGGGCGCTGTGGCGCTCATTGGGGAGGCCTATGTCCATGTGCCTATGTGTGTGGAGTATCATAGGCTGATGATGATAAAAATAAATATATTTACGTAGGTACCTTTTCAGCCACTTTTACAGGCTGTTTGATGATGTACGGGATCCCAGGAACTGGTCCGAAGATAGACGGCATCATGGCTGGTGCAAATACCACCTTCACTGCCTTGCAATAGTCCTCCTCGTCTTTATGGCAGCAGCAGTGGTGGCATTTGGTTTCGCTTTGACAGTTTTTCACTTCACTTTGGCTTTGGTTGTCGTTTTCACTGGGTTTTATTTGAGTTAGATCGTTGTTTTGACAGTTATTTTCCACGCTTTGTTGGGTACTTCGACTGGTTGCTTCGCTCTGGTCACTTTTAGTTTGATTGTCAGTTTGGTTGTGATTTTGTCCTGGTTGAGCGTGATTTTGGTCAGATTTTTGACCCGTTTGTTTTTGATTGTAGCTTAGGTTTATTTGATTGTCTGGCTGACCAGTCGGAAAGTCTTTTTCCCTGGTCTTAACGAGGGTTTTACCAGTTTGAAAGTGATTTTGGCTAGATTTAAAGTCTCTTTGATAGCTGGTTTTATCAGAAGTGACTTCAATATCACTTTGGTAACCCAGTTCACTTTGTACTTCACCTAAATTTGTCAAATCGTTGTTAGATCGAAAATCAGAGACTTTGCTTTGATTGTTGTTTACGATATCACTCGAAAATTTTACAATTTCATCGATTTTTTTCATACCATTTCGTATTCTTTGATTTTCATTGAATAGTTTTGGTTTTTTGAAGTTATTTGGAAGCTCTAGGAGTGGAGTTTTCCGTTTTAGTTCTCTTGGTGTCTCTAGAAGGTAGTTTTTGTCGTTGTGTTTTAGAAACGGGTGTACTAAAAGGGTTTTTCTTTTATTTGAGGCCCCGGGAAGGGCCTCAAGTGGCTGTCGTCCTGTATCCAATTTGACAGCTGTGTAAAGCTATTTCGAAAAATTTAATGATATTTTTTATTTAATTTGCGATAATTTATGATAATTCTCGATGGGGTCCTAGATTTGATTATCTAAACACAGTCTAACAGTCTAACTGGCGCTTTTAACAAAATAGTAATTTTGAAGTTTTTATTTTAACGCATATTTACTATTTTATTGTTTTTTTTATTGCAGAACTTTCTCCAGCGTTCTTTCGTAGAGATTTTGGCCAATTACTGTTATTTATTTGTTTGTATACTTAGATTTATTCTTAACACTCCACATTCACTGCATCAAAGTGCCAACAATCCATTCCCCTTCTAATGTCAATGTCACACGGTCATCGACCCACATCACGTGTCATTTGTTTACAAACAAACAAACAATCCAAAACTCGTCAATAACACACTTTTCTCAATAAAAAATGTATATCACAGCACAGTTTTGCTAACCGTCACTAAACGAGTCACTTAAAATTGTGGTTTACGTACGAAAAGTCAAAAGAAAAGTCGGAAAATCGCGCGGAAAAGTGAAATACGTCCGTGCGTTGCGAAGGTTAGGGGAAAACTGATTTAGAAGGAGGGGCTAAGGTGTAATAAGGGGCGTAGTTAAGGCACGCCCACTCGAATTATAAATTTATGTGTCTAGAACTCGTCTAGTCTTAACAGTTCTATGCACGTTCCGTGGACGAAGGAAGATGGCCGACTTTTAAGACTTGTAGGTATATTCAAGGGGTTTAAAGTTTTATTAAATTCATTATCATTTATTGTGATTTTATGCATACAGGTTATATTCTTAGGTGTAGTATCTTTGTGGGTACGCAATGCATAAAAACCCTGCTAGGGCACAATAATTTTTGGGTTCGTTCTTGTTAGAAAGGTACTTCATAATAAAAATTAATTTAAAAAGCGCGGCCTTATCGCTTCTGAGCGATAAGGCCGCCCATTGTACTTGTCGCATGTAATGTATTTTTGTTATGATTTGATTATGGTGTCTAATAAAGAATTTTTGTATTGTATTGTATTGTATTTATTTATTGTAATAAGTTTACAAAGCAGTTTACAATCACATTATGCATTAAATAATAGAGTTACAGTAAAAAATATTTAGTCTTTGTAAGAGATAGCAAACAACCGCTTGGGTAAATGTGTTATTGCATAGAGACCACGACTCGGTAAACGTAGTGTGTAGGACGACCTCCGGCGAGGTGGGATGACGACCTGCGAAAGACTGCAGGCAGATGCTAAACGCGGCAAGCTGAATACAGGGCACTGTGGCGCTCATTAGGGGAGTCCTATGTCCAGCAGTGGACTAATTGGCTAGGTACTTACTGATGAGTAGATAGATAGAAAAAACTTTATTATAACACACAATAAATTAAAATAGAATAGAATATGTTTTTATTTCTTATAAGAGATCGCTAGGCGTCCGCGGTCTCTTGCTGTTTCAGTCAAGTCGACGGCTCGAAGATAATGCAGACTGTTTTCGCGATGGTTCTCGTAATTAAAAAGTTTAAGTTTAATATAATGTTTGTATTGTAGGTATTATGGTAATAAGTATTATTGTCGCGACGGATCGCGAATTGTATATAATTATAATCAAACTATCTTCAAACCAACTTGATAAATTGACAGCTTTAGATTTGTAGTAATTTGCTCTATGGAAGGACTGCTCCAATTGTTTATGTCTAATCCATGAACAAGATGGCGTCAATTGTCTAATCTTTGTGTGTGATTTGTACACGTGGCATTGTTATCTGAAATAGTATAAAATGTGTAAAGATGTGATTCAGTCCATTCTACAACACGAGGAAACTGATTGCTGTTGGAGCAACGGATTCTATTTGCAAGCTAAGTAGACTTAGTAATCTAAGTAGACTCAGACCTAAGTGGTATAGAGACTAAGACTTAGAGATTTGAGTGAATGAAATATTTCACCTAATATAAACTGAATCATAATAATTCATTATAATACCAGTTATTGTAATCTATATTTGGGGTTTCCCAACTGATAATGTGACTGTTGATTATTGTATATGTTCATATTGAAAGGCTTCAAGATATCTCGAAGATTTCACCAGTAGCTCTGGGATTCCTGAGTGTGGTCCAGAGGCCGAGGTGGCCGACCAGACAGGTCCTCATTAAGGATCAAATAGTCACTAAGAAAGGGATCCTAAGGTATCGCGACAGTTATTATTCTTTTTTTTATCTATGTATTTATTAAAGTACCACCGTCTATATAGCTCTTTCATGTCCAGTCCATCCTAAGATTGCGTGAAAGGGATCGCTCTCAGCGATAAGGCCGCCCTTTATACTTCCTCTATGGGTTAACTATACCAAAAAATCGTTGGATGCCCTACGTATCCAGTATAACAATACTTTTAGGATGCCCCCTTTCGACGAGGCGGCTTCTTCTCCCGGCAAAATTCTGGTATCTGTAACTGGTCTGGTAACATTCGAAATAGGTTTATTTATTCAGTTTTTGGATACGAACAAGTGAACAGTGAAAAGTAAATAGTAAACCAATAGCAATAGCAATCCAGTACCTACTGCAACAAAGAAAATATATAATATAAATAATGCTGGACAATTCACACAGCATTATCTAGCCCCATGGTAAGCAGAGCTTGTGTTATGGGTACTAGATAACTGATATACATAATACAATACATTACATAGATATATATTTTTTATTATACATAGAAAACGACCAGAACACCCGGAACAAATATCTGCAGATCGTACACACAATTGTTCCGAGGCGGTAATCGAACCCTCAACCTCCTGCGTCGCAGGCGGACCTTCGCCCACATCGGTCGTAATATGTACAGAGTTTATTGGTTTCTAATCAATAACCTCTTAAAGGCGACTTGGGTATATCAATACAATACTATACTAACAACTATTGTTCAATGACTTTTGCGAAAACGTACCTAATACATCTCAAGTTTTTTTAAAAGTTTTTCTAGAAGTTTCTATCAATTGCTATCTGATACATACAAATGTTTCATTTATTCGATTTTGTGGTAGCGTAAGTGTGCGTGCGCAGTCGGCTGAGTCATAGTACATAATGCTCTTTTATCTTCTGTTGATCCTCGTAGTCAGTAGCTTCATTTTCTATATTTTCAAATTTATTGCATAGGATAGTAGTCCACTAGTGGACAAAAAATTGAAGTGAATAGTAAAATAATTTTATTTGATAATAATTTATATATAAAATATGACTTGTCACTTGGAAAATATGACGTGTTGATGTGCTTATTTTGTAAGCCTAAAGAAATAAATGATTATTTACTTTACTTTACTTACTTTACTAGTACACTTATCTCTTTTTGGACAATGGAAACTGATGTTATATTCCTCTGTGAACAATTTATTGAAATTTTTTTCGCTCAGTTTTAACGGACATTAATGATACACTGTTGTTACTTACGACAAAATTTATCATATTTTAAATTTATTTTGTTGAACAAAATATAGTAACAGTCAATAATGAAATACTTGTACTAATAATTAAATAGTTGCTACTTACGACAATATTTAAAAAATTATGTTTTTGAAGAAAATGTTGTAACGGGTTCGTAATTTTGTGTATGCGTGTTACACCGTACGAATCAGACAGTTACTTAGATTTACAACGTTGCTAAAAGCTACAAAAACAAAACTTGACCCATACGACTCATAAATTTTACTACAATTTCACTTACGACAAAACAATTTGACTTGATACTTCTTTATTTTAAATATACAGATCGATAGAGGACAAAATTTCCAGTTTAATGGTATAAAAATGTCCCTTACGACAAAATGTCCCTTACGACATTTCAAATTTCCAGCGTCGACATATAGAAGCTGAGTGCGACGACTGCTACGCGATCGCTCGGCCGAGTCTCGTGCTACACAGCGTTTAGGACCGCGCGCGTAGCAGAATTATTTATGATCAACCCTGGACCTCCTCCTATTAGTATTTCAAAGTTCTAGGATCTGTATATGTTTGAATATTGAATCCACAATTCCTTCATACTTATCCAGGCTCAGAAATGGCAACCTAAAAAATTAAAAAGTAGGTTAAAAAATAACGTCGCAATAATTCGTAGTTAATCATAATAAATATTAACACTTTGATTGCTGAAATCACACGGTATGTGTTTTCTACAAGTGACTAATATGCGTAAATCCACACTAGCGCAGCGGCTGAGAAAATACAGATCTGTGTGACTCAGCACAGCCGTAATATTTTTCGAACGAAACGCATGTGCGGCGCAACACAACCGCTGTGTAGAGCGGCAGCACGAATTTTTTAGGTTAAAAAAAAGATCGCAGTCGTCGAAAAAAAATCGCAGTCAAAGTGTTAAGAAAAAGCAAATCATAAGAACAGCTACTGGAGATTGAAATAATAATGCAGTACCTAGTAGGTACTTTCTTACCTTCCGTTTTTGATGATCGCATAGGTACGAGTAGATGTACCAAGGAGGTACCTACTCGTAGGTCGGTTAAGTATGCCGCATGCGTGTCAAACAATGTACCTCATAATTCGTAAATCATAATTCTGGAATATGCTAATTTTAATTTCTAATTTCAACCTTATTCCATGGGAATAATGTCGTCATCGCTGCCACTGCCCAGCCCTCCCACGGAGTCGCAGCTGACGGTCACGAGTATTCATAATATTAATCCCTAATGCATTTTACGAATTTTCGCTTGGGAGGACATAATTGACCTAATTTGTACCTGGCTCCCGGACCAAACCTAGCCTCGACATGTGGTACAGACTTGTCTGCAACTGCCTTGTGCTGCGTGCGTATTATGTCTTTAATCTGTGACCGCCTACATAGAGCTAAGATTATAAAAGACACAAGAAGGTTAGACAATAGATCGTATAATCTCACAAGACAGGTAGGTAATCACATTAAATTATAAGGTAATACGGTAGATATCTTGATTTGATATACTTTTCTGTGTAATATTCTAGCGAGAGTAAACCCGGACTAGGTATTAGGCAGTTGTAGTTCTCTGTTCGGCAGTCAGGAGCAAAGTGGAGTGTTCTCGTGGCTCTCTCAACTCGATGGCTCGGCTCGGCGGTCGTAGGTTCGAGTCACGATGCGAGACTGTCGGACGGACTGACACATGACGGGTGGACTGACGGACGGTCGGGCAAACCGTCAGAGGTACGCTTCGTTCATGTCACTCGGTGAAAGGGTGAAAGAAACGAGAGCGACAACAATTAGAACTGGAAATCTAAATATTTATTTTTTTGTTTGAAAAAACAACATTGAATTAGAAAGTCGTAGTAAAAAAGTTGTTAGTCTTGATTTACCCAAGTCGCCTTTAAGAGGTTATTATTGATACCTAATAACCCTGTATATCGATCTTTATATGGACTATCTTTTATTCCAGGCCTAGACCTACCTGCTTGCAAATTGTCAGCCTGATCTGTTCAGTAGTTTTAGCGTGAAAAAGTAACAAACATCCAAACTTTCACATTTATAATATTAGTGTGCTAACGAATATTCTAAATAAATGCGAAAGTGTGTTTGTTTGCGTATGTTTACAATTCGCGAAAAACTACTGAACGGGAAAAAATACCGTTTTATTCCCCTACTAAACAGCTAGCGAGATATAATTTATAATAAAATTCACAATAATATTATTTATTTTATTTTTAAAATTTTAGGAAAACTTACAGCTAGATAAAGATTAGATACAAGAACTTAAGGCCAATTAGAAGTTTCCACAAATAATTTGAAAAAAAAAGCAGCAATTTAGAAAAAAAATCCAGAAAGTAGGCGATATAATTAAGATTGTCCAAGACGTAAATAAAACACTTTTTAAAATTGTAATATCATTTATTGCACATCACGCATTTCACAATAACATAATAAAATAAATGATAATTAATTATATATGATAAATTAAAACTAAATTACATTAATATAATCCCTTGTTATGATTGATTACCTAAGTTAAGCTTAATTTTAAGTTAAAAAATGCCTCATTAAGTATATTCATCATTGTATTAACCTATCTGATAGTTACATAGTTAAAATAATTTCTTTTGTAGACTGAGAAATGTATACTTCAGCCAAATTTAAGTTACAATATTTGTTAACAACCACAGCTAAAATACATGGAAATCTCTTTTCAGCTTCGTGTTTAAGAAATCATTGATAAGTCAAAAGTCATTAGCATTTATTTCTTTAGGCTTACAAAATAAGCACTTAGGGGCCGTTCAAGTATTACGTAAGCACTATGGGGGGTGGGGGGGTCTTTGTTTTGCTTATTTTGGATGACATAGGGGGTAGGGGAGTCTAGATGATGATTACGTCATCGGTAGTTATTTACTTTTTTACACGAACGGCAACCCTCACATTGTCTATGCTTGAAAACAAAACGCATTTTCAGGGATTCCCGCAAATAATGCATACGTTTAGGCACTCGCTTTAGAACCGATTAGGGGAATTACTGCGCGCTATTCACTTGTCTAAATTTCCTCTGTCAGTGTATTGTTTCGTTTGGATACTATAGCGAGTAGACGTATGTTGAACTGTATGAGTAAAATCTAATTTCTTATTTTTAAAATTATAATTATAATATAAAAAAATACATTTATAATTGAAAAATGTTTACGTAAGCATGGGGGGAGGGGGTAAGAGCTTTGCTTACTTTTGCTGACAAGTGGGCACAGGGGGGGGGGGGGGGGGGGGTAAATAATTGTAATAAACCTTGCTTACGTAATATTTGAACGGCCCCTTAGACAAGTCATATTTTATACTATAAATTATTATCAAATTAATTTATTTTACTGTTAAATTTTTTGTCCACTAGTGGAAGGAGCGAAAAAGAAACCACTAGTATGTTCATCTCTTATATGTCTAATACATGGTTATTTGCATATTTTTATAAGTCTAAATTAAATAATATTTAAGTAACGCTGTTTAAACAATATACATAGGAAACAACTTAAATCGATACGCAGAGCATCTAACAAAATATCATCGTTAAGAAAGTCATCAGTGGGCAGTTTGTTCACAAATATTGTATCTTAAATTTGGCTTAAGTACGCAAAATACTTTTCAGTGTGCAATAAAATGAGGGCGAAAATTAAAAGAGCTTTTTTTCCCTAAAATTGTATGTACCTACTATACGATTAAAATAGGTCACATTTTGAAACTAAAGAATATATGGTCAAATTTATATTGAAATAATATATTTATTATATATGTACATATAAACGATTCTGGAGCGCCGGTTCTCGATAAGGGTCGATAAAACCGATTTTCTCCGTTGTCGATAAAACTAAGTCGATTCTTATCGAATTATGTCGAAATCAGGAATAAAATCGATCATTCTTATCGATCCAGTTATGACAACACACAAACACATACAACTAATAAAATAACCCAAAATAATAATAATAATATTGAAACCCGTTTACTAATAAAAACAAGGAATACTGATTTTTAAGTTTGATCTTTGTGTTAAGGTGGTTTGCGTCTTATCTATTTTGAGCTTTAGATATAGGAAACACTAGCTGCGCCCCACGGCTTCGCCCGCGTGTTAATCTATGTGTCAAATGGTCTATAAACCTTCCTCTTGAATCGCACTATTAAAAAAAACCGCATTAAAATCCATTGCGTAGTTTTAGAAATCTAAGCATACATAGGGACAGACAGACAGCGGGAAGCGACTTTGTTTTATACTATGTAGTGATGATACATAGCTAATTTGATCTCTATCTTCAAGGCACTAGCGTCGATATTTCCTTTCTGAACGTGCCTCGACCAAACGCTTCAATAATGTTCTTTAATCTCATAATACTAACGTCCATATTTCGTTATGGTTTTCTAGTGTTAGAGGAAATGTTGAGTGTTATTAAAATTAACTAGTAGCTGCACCCAGATGGAAATCAATCAAACAGTTTATAAACCTTCCTCTTGAATCGCTCTATTAAAAAAAACGCATCAAAATCCGTTACGTAGTTTTGAAGATCTAAGCATACATAGGGACAGACAGACAGCGGGAAGCGACTTTTTTATATACTTTGTAGTGAAGTAAATTAATCGATTTAAGCGGAAGACGTCGTGTTTGGTCACTCATGATTATTTTAGCGAGCAAAGCGATCCGTAAATTTTAAAGACATTTTCCGTATATCGCTGCGGCTGCGTCCCTGATGCAGTAAATATTTTCTTATTCTAATGCCGTTAGGTAGATATTCGATTGCGAAGTTGTGGCGTATTTCTATGTTCTTCAGGCATGGTTATTTCAGTGTGGCGAGCAAAGCGACCCGCAAATTCTTAAAGACATTATCATATAGCAAAACTTTTCTTATTCTAATACCGTTAGGTCGATATCAATATCGAGATGTGTCTTTATGTTTCTGCCAATCATTTAAGCGTTAATTTTCTCTCTAGCCGTACTAGGTATTCCCAGATATTTGAACATTGATCATCATCATCATCATCAGCCTATAGCAGTCCACTGCTGGACATAGGCCTCCCCCAATGAGCGCCATAGCGCCCTGTCTTCAGCTTGCCGCATCCAGCACCTACCTGCAGTCTTTCGCAGGTCGTCATCCCACCTGGTCGGAGGGCGTCCTACACTACGTTTACCGAGTCGTGGTCTCCACTCAAGAACACGTTTGCCCCATCGGCCGTCGGTTCTTCGCGAGATATGGCCGGCCCACTGCCACTTCAGCTTGCTAATTCTTTGAGCTATGTCGATAACCTTGGTTCTCTGTCGGATGTATTCGTTACGAATCCTATCCTTCAGAGAAACTCCGAGCATAGCTCTTTCCATAGCTCGCTGAGCGACTTTGAACTGGTGGACCAGCCCTATCGTGAGTGTCCACGTCACGTTTGAACATTGATATTTCACCATTTCTTCCTTGCGATACTCGATAAATGCCTAAGTGTAATTTTAGCGTAATGTTTTTTTTTTCTCTCTTACCACACTATTACCAGTTATTTGAGAGTTAATATGTCCTATCTTTTCTCTCTTTGAATACTATTTAGATCCCTATATTATATGTTCTTGCTACACAATTACGATCTCTATTATAAAGGCAATAACGTCGATGTTCCCCCAAAGTCATGCTATACAATATTGATCTCTCTGTCTACACCCCTAACGACGATGTTTCCTCACACGGTCGCTTTGGCGATACTGTTGTTATGTTACATTCCCTTGCTATACAATATTGATCTCTATATCAACACCCTAACGTCGATGTTTCCTCAAATTCATGCTATACAATATTGATCTCTATGTCTACACCCCTACCGACGATGTTTCCTCACACGGTCCCTTTGCGATGCTGTATTTATGTTACATTCCCTTGCTATACAATATCGATCTCTATATCAACACCCTAACGTCGATGTTTCCTCAAAGTCATGCTATAGAGTATTGATCTCTATGTCTACACCCCTAACGACGATGTTTCCTCACACGGTCCCTTTGCGATGCTGTATTTATGTTACATTCCCTTGCTATACAATATCGATCTCTATATCAACACCCTAACGTCGATGTTTCCTCAAAGTCATGCTATAGAGTATTGATCTCTATGTCTACACCCCTAACGACGATGTTTCCTCACACGGTCCCTTTGCGATGCTGTATTTATGTTACATTCCCTTGCTATACAATATCGATCTCTATATCAACACCCTAACGTCGATGTTTCCTCAAAGTCATGCTATAGAGTATTGATCTCTATGTCTACACCCCTAACGACGATGTTTCCTCACACGGTCCCTTTGCGATGCTGTATTTATGTTACATTCCCTTGCTATACAATATTGATCTCTATATCTACACGCCTAACGTCGATGTTTCCTCAAGTGCCTGAGTGCACACCTAGCGGCGGTTCCCTTGGCGATCCTGTAGTTCCGTCCGATTCCTTTGAAGGTGCCTCGCCCGAACACTTCGACACTGACTCGTACGCGACGACCATCGGCTAGGCGCTCTGGTTTACTGTGGAAAGAAAACACTGGGTTAGAATTTAAAATTATTATCTGTACATTACAATACAAATACGCTTTATAGCACGTCAAACACAGAAAAAAACAGTAAAGAACAAACAAACAAAGATACAGATGCGCAATGGGCGGCCTTATCGCTAAGGGCGATTTATTCCAGGCAACCTTTGGATGGACAAGTAGCTATAGTATAGGTATAGGCGTCTTATAGACTAATGTAAATATATAAATTATATACAATAAAAAACATACAAATACATAAACGTTAATGGAAATAAATACTGATTATAGACACTGATACATAAAATATTAACTATTTGAGGTTGAAGAATGCAAGTGTTAATGGACCATATGTTTAAATATAGGGAGCCCCTAGCTAAGCAGAGCAGAGAGAGTGTTATGGGTACTAGATAACTGATATACATAATACAATACATTACATAGATAGATCTTTTATATTATACATAGAAAACGACCAGAACACCCGGAACAAATATCTGCAGATGGTACACACAATTGTTCCGAGGCGGGAATCGAACCCGCAACCTCCTACGTCATAGGCGGACCTTGGCCCACCGCGCCACATCAGTCGTCAAAAAAATTAACTTGAACAACGTACATACCTACGTAGGTAGGTTGGTACGTTGCTAGAAGGTAGTTATTTAAGAAGAAGGTAGTTTTTTTTCAATTTAACACTTTGACTGCTAAATCACACGGTATGTGTTTTCTACAAGTGACTAATATGCGTAAATCCACACTAGCGCAGCGGCTGAGAAAATACAGATCTGTGTGACTCAGCACAGCCGTAATATTTTTCGAACGAAACGCATGTGCGGCGCAACACAACCGCTGCTGTGTAGAGCGGCAGCACGAATTTTTTAGGTTAAAAAAAAGATCGCAGTCAAAGTGTTAAGGTCCTGAAAACCAGTGTCACTATCGTCCTCGGTCGATAATTACAACAAGCTGAGACGGGACCTTATTAGCCGCGCACATAGGGAAATACCAGTTATTCTTACTCTACTACTTATGTTTTTTCTGTATTTATGTGTATTTTCCTTTTTTTGTAACTTTGTTTAACATTGTGTGTGTGTGTGTGTGTGTGTGTGTGGCTAGAAATAATTTATTTTATTCTTTTATTCTTCTTTTTATTTACCTAAACTTGGCGGTATCCGGTTCTGCCTCCAACAGTTCTCTGACGGGAGACTTTGGCGCGGCCGCACTGAAGGCTTCCAGCTCGGCGCCCATTAGACGCACGTAGGAGCCCCACACTGCGCCTAGAGACATGCCTGTAACAAATACGTATATATAACTATATATCTCATTACCATGATCTCGGGCCATAAAGTGACCCGGTCCTTTGGAAGGCTTGCGTGGGGCCGAAGCCAACAGCACAGAGGCCCTTTGAAAAGTTAATCTGAAGGCGATGGCTACACATAGCGGGTATCATCCTCGGGTGCACAATATGATACACCCAAACATGGTATCCGCCAGGTGTAGAGACTATTGCAAAGAAAAATGAAAGAAATAAAACCAGGCTATTGTGATGGATGGATGGACTGGGTAATCGGGCTATATGGGAGATTGCGGACGTCTGCCATAAACAGATCTATATATTATTTTGATAGATAGATAACACTTTATTACACCACACAAAACAGAAAACTATACAGAGATAAAAACTTAGAATAAAGGTATAACGGGCGACCTTATCGCTGAGAGCGATCTCTTCCAGGCAACCTTGGGATGGACTTAGGAACAATATAGACGGTGGCACTTTAATAAATAATTGGTAACAAATACACTAAATACCTACATTACAAACATTATAATAAACTTACATAGACATACGATAAGGCTATCAATATTTCAAACACAATTTTAAGTGGTTTTAAATGTTGTGAAATGGTAGGAGTAAATGAACTTGTCTTTAATAAGTTTCACTTTATTGTCAAACTTATTAAATTCTATTCAGCTGACTCTCAGCTAATAACACATCTATACAAACCTTTGTGGTTTCCTTCGTGTTATTTTTAAGCTTTTTTATGTAACAATATCTTTAAGTTGGTAAATAAATATAAAAAAAAAAAAAAAACTATTACCTATTATAGGTAATTTCCTGATACATATTTTGTTTTGCATGAGTGCCAAATTTAAAGCTAAAATTTTTCCTTTTCTTATATTATGTCTTTAAGTTGTTATTCATTTATTATATTCTTCTTGGCCTCTATAATGGCACTTTTGGTGATGTCTTCCTTATTTGTCTTAATAATAATAATGAAAATCCGTTTATTGGCTGTTAGTGATATTTAAAAGATAAGTTAATTTATAATTAAGAGCTTTGGATTTTAAAACTTTTGAAACTATCATGGTTATCAACACTAAAGTCATTTAAAACGGGATATTTACCATGATTAGATTTTTGAGTTATCCAATATATCGGCACAGTTTCATGCGCCATGATCACGGAATAACTGAAGGCACTGCGACTGCGAGTAAGTTTTTATGAGCAGCAGATACCGATCTACCCTCATTTTTTGTCTTTTGCTACGAACA
Source organism: Eupithecia abbreviata (assembly GCA_943735965.1). Lineage (NCBI taxonomy): Eukaryota > Metazoa > Arthropoda > Insecta > Lepidoptera > Geometridae > Eupithecia > Eupithecia abbreviata. Next base: position 3,875,530 of record OX031004.1, on the reverse strand, counting down.
TTGCCACTACCACCGGTTTCATTATTATCGAACGCAGCTCGATCACGACACACAACACTGACGGTATCAGAACGCGACGCGGTTGGTACATCACTTCTTCAGTTTTTGCACATTCTCACAACAGGGTTCCAGGTTCCCGATAATTGGAAGCCATCTTCTCGGTTGAAGTTCCTATGTTTCTTCATCTCAAAAATCAAATCATGGTAAATATCCCGTTTTAAATGACTTTAGCTTTGGATTTTGTTCAAAAAAAAATTCATATGGATAAATATATATCTCTTATCTCTTAATAATATATCTTTCTTATAGGGATCACTCTGAGAAAGAGACATGCTTATGTTATACTATAACTTAGTTAATTATATTATAATTTAATTTAAGATTCTACTAACCCTCTATAATTATATTTTTGTGTGTTTACTAATACTTACAAATATGGATCCATGGATATCCGAAATAAAGAGATTTTAATTTAATAAATAATGCTGATGCAGCAGTTTTTATTATTAAGTAAGAAATATGTTTCCATGTTTACATGTGTTTCCTGGTCGGCGGGTAGAAAATGCTGATGATAATAAAGTATATACCTGAGTCCAAGAAGATAGCGCCGGCGATAGACTCGAACAGATCGCCCAAAGCTTTAGGCACTTCCACGTCTTCCGCTTGCTCTTGCTCGTCCTCCTGGATCAGGTAATGCTGCGAGACAAATAACTTGATTATAGATCACATCATTATCTTGTACAATACCGAATACTAAAACTGACACTACAGAGTATAAAATCGTTTCCCGCTGTCTGTCTGTCCCTATGTATGCTTAGATCTTGAAAACGACGCAGCGGATTTTGACGAGGTTTTTTCAATATATAGATAAATATAAATTAAATAGTGATTCAATATGCCGGTACGTAATCCTGGAATGCGAGGGAGTACAAGAACAACGTATAGAAATCCTCAACTTGCCGAGGTCGCTCCGCGAAGCCTGTGAAGACCCCAGGAAGATTCTGCGCTTCTGGACGGAGCTAGGCTGGCTATGCTAGCAAACTCTACGCATAAAGGACCAACTGGAGTCCAAATGCGGAAAATGGAGTACCCCCACCTGAACCTGAACCTGATGCCGGTTTATAAACTACTAGCGGACCGTCCCGGCTTCGCACGGTTTTTGTACGGATTCCTATTTTTTTTAGTTAGCGAATGATAATATTACCTCTTCGCTGATAGAATGTCCGTTCTCCTCTTGGATCTTCACGTACTTCATAAGCACCTCGTTCAAGCCAGGAGACGTGTGGCGGAAGTATCTATAAATAAATAAATAAACAATGATAATAATAATCATTCATTCATCATTTATTTCAGACCATAGAAAAGTAAGAGATCTTGTTTAATTAATTCTACGGTCCATAGTAATATATACCTTAAAACTAGCATACATAAAATATAAAGACTAAATTAATAACACGCTTTTTGTGATAAAGTAAAGTAAAGTAAAGTAAAGTTCCCGCCTCGGAACAAATGTGTGTACGATCTGCAGATATTGGTTTCGGGTGTTCTGGTCGTCTTCTATGTATAATAAAAAAGTCTATCAGTTATCTAGTACCCATAACACAAGCTCTGCTTATCATGGGTGTAGATAATGCTGTGTGAATTGTCCAGCATTATTTATTTATTAATTTTGTCTAGTACAGGATGGAAAATACTTAAAATCTACGGACCATATAAAATATATATAAACCTTTATCTAACATACATAAAAAACCTATTTACTAGCACGAATGTTGGCGACGTGTGTGACGCAATATGTGCTGCGACCGGTAATCGTCAAAAGTAAATTACTACAAATTAGAAAATACTACCTGGTGCCCGCTTCGCAAGTAGCCTATGTCTGTCCCCTGGTCATTGTTCACATCAGCCTGCCCAATATATTAGTCCATAGATGGACATAGGCCTCCTCTAATGAGCCCAGTCTTCAGCTTGACAAACCCAGCATTTGCCTGCAGTCTTTCGCAGTTTGTCTTTCTTATGATGAAGGCTTTCTACTCCATAGGTGATTACAACAATAAATAAAAAATAAATAAATAATTTTTTTTTTTTTAGGTAACTTAATTGATCCATAATTTGTTAGTAAAATTAAACATTAAGAACTTATGACTAGGGTTAGTTACCTAATCATCATCATCATCATCATCATCATCATCAGCCTATAGCAGTCCACTGCTGTTACAGTTACCTAATACTAGAAATTAAAACTAAATTAAATTAAATCACTCTCCCCATGAAACATTTCCACAGGGGAGAGGTGATTCTACCTGCTGTTTAGGATGTTTAGGATGGTGTTGGGGCTGTCGCGTACCCTGCGCATCAGGGATGCGGTCTTTTTACGGAGGATGGCAGCAAAGCCATCCGTCTGGTATTCCGCAAACATTCCCGATGCACTGCAAAATCGAGGCAGTCCCAACATCATCCTAAACACATTGTTGTACTGTACACGCAGGGTCTCCAGCGCCTGTTTGGTGTAGCTGATCCATAGGTTCCCAGTGTAGAAACCCTCAATGGCCAAGCATTAAAATCAATGATGTTGTGGGCAGCAAGTTTGCCTCGCCCATCATGCAGTCTTTCAATAGAGTCCTCACTCACTAGACTCCATGGGTTGGGTGGGAGTCTGTTGAATGACTGCTGCAAATCTAATTTTAATTTAATTTAAGGTCTTATGTTTTATTTTTGTAATTTGTTTTATTTAAAATATTTTTTTTTTTTTTTTTATAAATCTAATATTATAAGCGTTAAAATATTAGAATTAGTGACATTAACTGGTGGTTAGCCTACTCGACACTTTACTTGATGCTATTTCACCACCATCAAGTAAAGTGTCGAGTAGGCCCTTAGTATGATATCCGTGACCTGAGCAAACTTCCGACTACCGTTGCTCGTCACCGGACAAGATGTTTGGCAGTAACTAGACATGTACGTACTTGTGGAAGCCATGCCTGACGGCGAGCGTAGCGAAGATGGTGTTATTGACGAGCGCGGAGCGCAGGTCCGTCAGCGCGCCGGGAGAGTGACGCCGCGGGTCTTCGTATAGGTGGCGGGTTATTAGGTAATCTGTAACGAGAACACTTTCTTTATTAGTTTCTTTTTGTTCCTTCCGTGGTTAATAAAAATGGCATAAAAGGCTAATTTGAATATCAGTGTATATGGTCAGTAAGGTGCCTAGTGTGCCCCCCATAATCCTATAGGTTATTTAGCAAAAATAAACCCTCAAACAACAATTTGAAGGTTTTAAACGGGGGTATATTCCCCCATCATGACACTAAAACGGTTGCTGTGATTGGTGCGACAAGCTAAGCAAGCCGCTCAGGGAAAGCGGCTGTTCTTACAGCGTGCCGAGCGAATCGAGCCACGCGGTTTATATGCATGCCATCCCTGTCTCTCACATGGCGTGACGAGTCAAGCAAGGCGTTTCAAAGATAAGACAACCGGCTTGCTTTGCTCGGCGCACTTTACCGTGCTTGGCCCGCTGTGTGCTCTTTAGCGCGCACAGGACATTTTACGTACTCCCCTGCGGATGCATCCTTGATACGGCCCACTCGGTTATAATATTAACACTTTGACTGCGATTTTTTTTCGACGACTGCGGTCTTTTTTTCAACCTAAAAAATTCGAGCTGCCGCTCTACACAGCGGTTATGTTGCGCCGCACATGCGTTTCGTTCGAAAAATATTACGGTTTTGCTGAGTCACACAGATCTGTATTTTCTCAGCCGCTGCGCTAGTGTGGATTTACGCATATTAGTCACTTGTAGAAAACACATACCGTGTGATTTCAGCACTCGAAGTGTTAATGTGATAAAATTACCTAATATGGCGTCTCCTAGGAACTCTAGTCGCTGGTAGCAGTCAGTGAGCGTGTTCTTGTGATGAGAGGCGTGCGTTAGAGCTTGCAGCAGCAGAGACCGGTCCTTGAGACGGTACTGCAGCGTGTTCTCTAGAAGCTAGTTACCTAATATGGCGTCTCCTAGGAACTCCAGTCGCTGGTAGCAGTCAGTGAGCGTGTTCTTGTGATGAGAGGCGTGCGTCAGAGCTTGCAGCAGCAGAGACCGGTCCTTGAGACGGTACTGCAGCGTGTTCTCTAGAAGCTAGTTACCTAATATGGCGTCTCCTAGGAACTCCAGTCGCTGGTAGCAGTCAGTGAGCGTGTTCTTGTGATGAGAGGCGTGCGTTAGAGCTTGCAGCAGCAGAGACCGGTCCTTGAGACGGTACTGCAGCGTGTTCTCTAGAAGCTAGTTACCTAATATGGCGTCTCCTAGGAACTCCAGTCGCTGGTAGCAGTCAGTGAGCGTGTTCTTGTGATGAGAGGCGTGCGTCAGAGCTTGCAGCAGCAGAGACCGGTCCTTGAGACGGTACTGCAGCGTGTTCTCTAGAAGCTAGTTACCTAATATGGCGTCTCCTAGGAACTCCAGTCGCTGGTAGCAGTCAGTGAGCGTGTTCTTGTGATGAGAGGCGTGCGTCAGAGCTTGCAGCAGCAGAGACCGGTCCTTGAGACGGTACTGCAGCGTGTTCTCTAGAAGCTAGTTACCTAATATGGCGTCTCCTAGGTACTCCAGTCGCTGGTAGCAGTCAGTGAGCGTGTTCTTGTGATGAGAGGCGTGCGTTAGAGCTTGCAGCAGCAGAGACCGGTCCTTAAGACGGTACTGCAGCGTGTTCTCTAGAAGCTAGTTACCTAATATGGCCTCTCCTAGGAACTCCAGTCGCTGGTAGCAGTCAGTGAGCGTGTTCTTGTGATGAGAGGCGTGCGTTAGAGCTTGCAGCAGCAGAGACCGGTCCTTGAGACGGTACTGCAGCGTGTTCTCTAGAAGCTAGTTACCTAATATGGCGTCTCCTAGGAACTCCAGTCGCTGGTAGCAGTCAGTGAGCGTGTTCTTGTGATGAGAGGCGTGCGTTAGAGCTTGCAGCAGCAGAGACCGGTCCTTGAAACGGTACTGCAGCGTGTTCTCTAGTTCGTCATAACCTGAAACAGACGAAATTATAGAATTATTTCGTTTTGTTTGATAAAGGCTTCGCCTAGTGAAGAAATCGACAGATAAATACAATGGCGCATGGAACTGTGCCGAAATATTGGATAACTCAAAAATCAAATCATGGTAAATATCCCGTTTTAAATGACTTTGTTAATAACCATGATAGTTTCAAGTTTTAGATGGAATAAAAGAATTAAAATACGAGAACACAGAAAGGCTACCGGCTCAACATTAAATATACTTTATATATAAATACAATTCCTACGAAATATACGCTGTCTTCAAAGGACATCATTAGTTGCTGCTCCCTTTATTTTTCCTGTTTAAATTGTGAGCCTTCTTAAGATATCTATCTTGTTTATTTGGCTAAGAATGTGCCCCTATGTCTTTTGTTCCGTTTTACCCTTTGGGTTCGGAACCCTCAAAATGAGGGTAGATCGGTATGTCCGCCAATAAAAACTTACTCGCAGTGCCTTCAGTTATTCCGTGATCATGGCGCATGAAACTATGCCGAAATATTGGAAAAATCAAAAACAAATAAATAGTGTTAAATAAATAAATAATGCTGGACAATTCATACAGCATTATCTAGCCCCATGGTAACCAGAGCTTGTGTTATGGGTACCAGATAACTGATATACATAATACAATACATTACATAGATAGATATTTTTTATTACATAAGTTATAGTATAAGTTTGTTTAGAAAAGGACTGTGGATTTTGTTAAATAAATAAATCAAATCATGGTAAATAACCCGGTATAAATGACGTATACTATACATAACATACCTGATAGCATTCTTTCCAACTCTCCTTCGGGGTCTGATATGTATCGCAGAAGCGGCGACGGTGGCGCCTTTAGTTCGCCGTATACAATCTGAAAACGATATTTTTAGTAAATTATCCAGCATTATTTATTTATTTTATATGTTTAGAGCAAAATTAAATATCATGCCCATGATTACAAAATTTTTATTGTTTTTAAATGTTTAACGCTTAAGGTTAATTATACATTTGGAACTAAGTAATAGAAAATCAAAAACACCTTATTTTCTACCTTAAAGGTGTTTTTGAATAAAATTTGAGCTACCTTTTTTTTCGAAAGGCATAAAGCGTTTCGAAAAAAAAGGATTTTGAATTTTTAAATTTTGTTCAATGTTCGAGACCTCCTTTTAGGTACCTATCAAATTAACGCTCGAATACCCAAACGCATCTCAGATTTAAGCACGTCTCAAGTTGAAATTTTTTGACAGTTTTTAATGAAAATTTGTCAGAAAATCATCACTTGAGATAGGCTTAAATTTAAGTTGCCTTTGAGTATTCGGGGGGTATGTCCAAACACGAGGCCAAAGAGCAGCGGTATCAGACTGGGCAGTGAATGCGTTAAGGCGAAGTGAGTTCACTTTTTCGAGACAAGGACGAACGAACGCCGCGCGGGGAAGGCGAGAAAGTGAGGCTAGATCCGCGGAATAACCGGCCCGCGCGCAATTTCACTGGTTTTTATTTTAAAAGTTGTTATTGCTCTAAAATAATACTGATTCGCAAAAAACTAAAACCATAATCGTCTAAAGTATTTATTAGGGAACACGTAGAAGAATTTCCATTACAATAATATTAAATAACTAGCAAATAAAACTGGTTTTTCCGTAGAGATATCTCTGTAAAAATGAAGATTTAGAGGAAACTTCACCATTTTTTTCTATCGAGTCAAGTTTAGTCAATCGTGTTTCGACTCCCATAACTTACTAACTAATATCCTAAACTTTTGATCCTCATCAAAATATATTCGAAAAATATGTGTTTTGTTCCCTTAAAATAGATTTTCCGTTAAGTCAAAACTTAGGTTTTTGGACGTATTTCACCTTAACACTTTACCTGATACCAGTTCCCGTGCTCGTCTTGATACGGCCGCCTCGCGCCGGCGGGGCCGAAATGACCCGTAGCCCAGGATTCTTCGGTGTATTCACTATTGTCAGATTTGGCGTCTCCTTTGGAAGGGGTATGTGGTTTCTAAAACAATGTGTAGGTAGGTGTCAGTTTGAGTTAGATTAAATGTCTAACCCACGAATACTAAAACGCAACTCAGATTTAAGCGCGTCTCAAGTAGCCATATTTTTTGACAGTTTTCAATGAAAATCTGTCAGAATATCTTCACTTGACGGGCTTAAATTTGAGTTGCGCTTGAGTATTCGGGGGTCATCATCATCATCATCAGCCTATATTAGTCCACTGCTGGACATAGGTCTCCGCCAATGAGTGCCATAGCGCCCTGTCTTCAGCTTGCTGCATCCAGCATCTACCTGCAGTCTTTCGCAGGTCGTCATCGCACTTGATCGAAGGGCGTCCCACACTACGTTTACCGAGTCGTGGTCTCCACTCAAGAACACGTTTGCCCCAGCGGCCGTCGGTTCTTCGCGAGATATGGCCGGCCCACTGCCACTTCAGCTTGCTAATTCTTAGAGCTATGTCGATAACTTTGGTTCTCTGTCGGATGTATTTTTTCGGGGGTAACTGAATATAATAATATACTGAAACGAATGAAAACTGTAAAAAAAATTAGGACTCGAGATGTGCTTAAGACCAAAATGCGTTTGAGTATTCGAGCGTCAGTAAGAGAACTTCCACGCAGACAAGCTAAACTACGGCTTATTGTCGAGTGTTTAAGGCTTCGCACGGTTTTAATACGGATCCCTAACTTTTTTGAAAATATAATATAGCCTATGATCACCGCGGATAGTGTAGCTTCCCAACGGTGAAAGAATTTTTCAAATCGCCAAGAGCCTATCCATTACAGACAAACAAACAAACAAACAAACAAAAAATCAAACATTGCGAGATAAAGTCCGGAAACATGTGTGGGCTGGGCGGTACTACGTCAAGGGAAAATACCGCTATTCCAAGGTCTGGTTACAGCTTCGCAGTCAGACTATAGCGGGGGAATGTTCTGGAGTATTATGAGTCTTGTGGCTCTGTGTTTAAGGTACCTTATTCCGTGCGATGCGGTGGTGCGGCAGTACGCTGATGCCGAGCCAAGCCATGAACAGCAGCGCGCCGCGCGGCCCGCACGACAGTAGGTACGCGCCTATTAGAGCTTCTACGCAGTCCGCTATTGATTTATCTGAAACAAAAATTGGTCTTAAAGATTTAACCAATCTAGTTTAGATAATCTTGAAGGAATCCTTCACTCCAACTCGTCTGTAGTGCCTCATTCCTTCAAAATATACTAGAGTTCGGTAAGCTTAGTTGTAAGTGGTAAAATCGTGGCGCACCGAGAAGGCGTTCTACAGTATTGATGATTTTGTGCGAAAAATGTAATAATATTTCAATTACTATTACTGAATTATAATAATATAATTATTATTTTGTGACCTGTAATATTTATTTTACCAATAAATTCATTATTCTAATCGTCACTGAGATCAACAAAATCCAGTGTAAAATAAATAAAAAAAACAAACTCTTGTGGAGCATTCAAGGTAGGTAGGTTTTAGTTACATCTATTTCTGAGGGAATTAGACCAATATAACAGGGGACAACCGCGAGAAGGATTCCCCACCAGGCTTGCCTTAGGGATCGGCGACTGTTGCGCTACTCTCCCCTAAGACCGTTTGCGCCTTGCATTTCTATGTAAGGCAGGTCTGTATCTATACTAAACAAGCAGGCAGTTATTCTAGGTGACTAGGAAAGCAAGCAAGCTAGGCGGTATTAAAGCATGGATACAGCCCCAGACCCCCCCCCCCCCCCTCCCCCTCCCCCTCATTTCTTCACTTGTAAGTTTGGGTCGAGTAAGGGGATATTTTGGAGTCTCAAACTCCACAGGTTGAATAGAGGTCGATGTACGAATAAAGATATGGGAGTTCGTTCCGGCTATATGATTCGGCACACACGCAAAAACACTCTAGGCACGTTGTAACGGAATTGAAGGAATTATAAATAACTAGTTTCTAACAAATTAAGGCAATAACGGTACTTCCTTGGCAGCTTTGAATGATTACCAGGGTACGACCTTCAGCAATGAAGAATACGAGTCAAAAAACCAAATGTTCGATTCCCAGCTTGGTTTATTTAAAATCTATAAGAGAGTGGACTGTATGATTGATAATTTTAATGGGTGTGACTCTAAATTGTGTCGACACTAACGAGACGAGAGTGATTCTATTTTGGATAATGAGAGTGAGAAGTGTTGAATCATATGGATGAGGGATGTGTCGAGTGTTGCGAAAAACCACTAACTTTGCAAGTCGGGTGTGTAGCCTTACTCCACTCGTTTCCAGGATTCCTCGGCGCGTCGCGGCTAACTAGACTGACAGAAAAACAGAGAAGAAGATACCTTACCTGGTATGCTATGCTGAGTGATGAGGTTGTAAGGGATATAGCAGCCCGTGCTCTCTTGTTGGATTCCTCTGTCACTGTTCCTCATTTCTTGCACCTGAAAGATGATAGGATTAGCAAGAAAGAGTTTATAACGCGAATCAGAGCTGATATAGAGTAAAATATTCACCGATACATTTCGGATAACTTTTTAATGCTGTTTGCTATAATGGCGGGCCGGAGGGAGTGAGTGAATGAAATTGAATAGGTGTGGAATGAAGGCTAGAGTGAATAGCGATTGATCGGTCACTGACTGAGCTGTTTGCTCTTGTTGTCTTTGGTATTGTTGAAAGATACAAAGTTATATAAATACTAGCTGCGCTCCGCGGTTTCACCCGCGTGGTGATAGATATCTTTATAAATTGTGGCCCATGACTTATTCTGATGTATAAGCTATATTATTGTAAAGCTTCATTAAAATCCATTCAGTAGTTTTTACGTGAAAGAGTAACAAACATCCATCCATCCATCTATACTTACAAACTTTCACGTTTATAATATTATAGTAGGACATAATTTTGGACAATCACAGCATCATCTATCCCCAAGCTTAGCAGGCCTTGTTATGGGTGCGGTCTGCTGAGGTCTACTGTACTCAATTTTAGTCTACTAACGAGTCTTGATGCTATTTTTTGGCCAAAGGTAGCGCCTTATGCAACGACGGTTGCGAGTTCTCTTGTCGTAAGTTTCGGATATATACGCTATCAAAATATATATATATAAGTCATTTTTTACCATGCTTTGATAATAATAACTGTGCCGAAATATTGGAAAACTCAAAAAACTAAAAAAAAGTCGTCCGGAACCAGGCCGAGCGCCAGCTAGTACTCCAGGAACTCAACATCAATGTTGTTGATGTTGGAGCTTTCCACCAAATACTAGCTTATCCCAACACCAAAGAGGCTAGATTGCTATTTGACCTAGCGAACTGTGCTGGCTCAAGTGGCAACTTAGCTTCATAAGTAGCAAAACGTAGGTACATAGGTAGTAAGTTAAGTAATTATTAAAATATGTAACTAGTTAAGTAATTTAGTTCTAATTAAGTGTTATTTTTGTTTTGTTAATTCCAGAAGTGGTTGTTTTGTTAATTTAAGTTTCTTCACTGTTACTAAGTCAACCGACACAAACATTGTTAAAAGGTTGTAAAATCTGAATAATAAAAAATTAAAGTCATTTAAAACGGGATATTTACCATGCTTTGATAATAATAACTGTACCGAAATATTGGAAAACTCAAAAATAAAAAAAAAAGGGTAAATATCCCGTTTAAATGACTTTAGTGTTAATAACCATGATAGTTTCAATTTTTAGTATCATAGTATGAGCTCTAAAGTCATTTAAAACGGGATATTTACCATGATTTGATTTTTGAGTTTTCCAATATTTCGGCACAGTTTCATGCGCCATGAAAACCGAAATAAAAACAAAAACCGAAAAAAATAAAAACCGAAGAAGTGATGTACCAACCGCGCCGCGTTCTGATACCGTCAGTGTTGTGTGTCATGCATGATCGAGCTGCGGTCGATAATAATGAAACTGGTGGTAGTGGTAACGTTCGTAGCAAAAGACAGAAAACGAGGGTAGATCGGTATATCTGCTCATAAAAACGAACTCGCAGTGTCTTCAGTTATTCCGTGATCATGGCGCATGAAACTGTGCCGAAATATTGGAAAACTCAAAAATCTAATCATAGTAAATATCCCGTTTTAAATGACTTTAGTGTTAATAACCATGATAGTTTCAGAAGTTTTATAATATGAGCCGTGGCCTACGGTATATTGTAGGTTACAGAAAATCCCCATCTTTTCACGCGCAAGTCTGATTTATTTAGACGACCGATGTGGAGCGCTGGGCGAAGGTCCGCCTGCGACGCAGGAGGTTGCGGGTTCGATTCCCGCCTCGGAACAATTGTGTGTACGATCTGCAGCTATTTGTTCTTGGTGTTCTGGTCGTTTTCTATGTATAATAAAAAATATCTATCTATGTAATATATTGTATTATATATATCAGTTATCTAGTACCCATAACACAAGCTCTGCTTACCATGGGGCTAGATAATGCTGTGTGAATTGTCCAGCATTATTTATTATTATTATTTGTGCGAATAAATGAATATAAATAATGATTGTTTAGAATTTTAGGCTAATATTTAAAAAGAACCCAAAAATTGTTGTGCCCTGACAGGGTTTTTATGCATTGTGTACCTACCCACTAAGACTACACCTAAGATACTACCTGTATGCATAAAATTACAATAAAATGATATTATATGATATGATTAGATTTGATTGTTTTGATTCACTCACCAATCTGTCATGCTGTTCTTTGGGCGAAGGCGGTGCTTTATGACACGGAGGCAGCCAGTTGTCGTGGGGTTCGAACTTAGATGCGATCATACGCGCGCCCAGCCGAGCGGAGCGACCTAGACGGTAGAGGTTCAGGTTTGATACCTGGGGATTGGAGAATTATGATTAAGCACAGAGTAATGCTTGTTGAATATATCAAGCTGAAGTGGCAGTGGGCCGGCCATATCTCGCGAAGAACCGACGGCCGCTGGGGCAAACGTGTTCTTGAGTGGAGACCACGACTCGGTGAACGTATTGTCGGACGCCCTCCCGACCAGGTGGGATGATGACCTGCGAAAGACTGCATGCAGCATGAAGATTTAGGGGAGGTCTTTGCCCAGCAGTGGGACGAAAATGATATAAAACAATTACAAAGATTAGCATTTCTGGGTACTTTTATTATTACCTTGTTAAACACAGCGCCATCTATGACACTGATGTGGCACTACGTACCCATTCAGCTTTCTTAGATCGATTGCTTCTTACGTGGTTCGCATAAACGCCGAGGAGGCGCTGGCACTAACTATATAAGGAGGCAATGGACGCGGGGGCTCTTTCTCTCTCTCCTCCGTAGACCGAGACACGTTCTTGGAGACCCCGTTGACCCACTCACTGACGCTAACCCGGAAGTGACGGCAACAACTCAGCTTCCGCACACTACACACCCGACCAATAACCGACCCCGCCGGACGCGGGGTCGAAGAATTCCGCGTTTCCGCCCTCAGGTGCACTCGTGCACCTAAGGCGTTACCTCCCTACCCTCTTGTAGCATCTGGCAACAGCCCAAGCCGAGGCTCGCACCTAAGTGGTGGCCCTTGTGCGTGTTGCCCCCAACCTAATTTTTACCGGCGAGGCGCCCTCTGCGCCCGCCAAAAGTCCGGTAACGCTGTCATGGCCATCTGAGGTCAACAGCATAATAGTCCATTCGAAAAAAAAAAAAGGGGGCTCTTTCTCTTTCTCAGCGCATCCATCTTGTCTAAACAACCTTGAATAAATTCCTTTCTGTTATAGCTGGCTGGCTTTCTTTCCCTGCATTTTACATACCTGTTTACTCCTCATATGGCTGAGTTTGAATAAATTCCTTTCTGTTATAGCTGGCTGGCTTTCTTTCCCTGCATTTTACATACCTGTTTACTCCTCATATGGCTGAGTTTTAATAAATTCCTTTCTGTTATAGCTGGCTGGCTTTCTTTCCCTGCATTTTACATACCTGTTTACTCCTCATATGGCTGAGTTTTAATAAATTCCTTTCTGTTATAGCTGGCTGGCTTTCTTTCCCTGCATTTTACATACCTGTTTACTCCTCATATGGCTGAGTTTGAATAAATTCCTTTCTGTTATAGCTGGCTGGCTTTCTTTCCCTGCATTTTACATACCTGTTTACTCCTCATATGGCTGAGTTTCCCCTCGTGCACGGTCGGATGTGCGCAGTACAAGTACGCGGTAATCGCGAACTTTAGAAAGCTGTCACCGATTGTTTCTAGACGCTCTAGGTTGATGCCGTCGTTTGCGTTAGACATTGTTAATGCCTGGAAGATAAAGAATTAATTTGTTAGTCATTAAGTTCTACTGTATCTACTTTCTTGGTTTATAATGACGACCGATGTGGCGCGGTGGGCGATGGTCCGCCTGCGACGCAGGAGGTTGCGGGTTCGATTCCCGCCTCGGAACAATTGTGAAAAAAATCGGCCCAGCCGTTCTCGAGTTTTAGCGAGACAAGCGAACAGCAATAGATTTTAATAAATATCGTAAACTACCTAATACTTATTAAAATCTAAGTTTGTATTGCGATTTTGAACAAATGTATAAAAACGATAAATCACTGTACTTTTAATTAAGCAAGACAACCATTTCACCAATGTTTTAGTATGATTTTAGATTGTAGTAAGTTAACGTTAAGTTTAGCGTTAAATGTGTCTGTCTGGAACCCTCTTTATGATAAATATAACAATCAAATTGAAAGAGTTCAGCGTAAATTCTTACGCTCAAACTACCGATGCTCCCGCTCGAAGTCCTCCTACGATCACCTACTTGATAAATACAGAGAAGACTGCTCCTTGATCAACTAATGTTATATAACATCTGTCATAACAAGTTCGACTGTAATAGTTTAGTTAACCAAATCTATATACATGTACTTTAGGGTATGTGTGTGGGGTGTGTGCTTGAGGTAGTAGTGAAAACACTTGTATGCACGTACACCGTATATTAAATCTTTCACAAATAAAGTTCAAAATAAAAGTCAGAAGGAGTAGGAGACATACACGATAGGATAGATGAAGAAAGTAACAGAAACAGAAAACATAGAATTGAAATAAATAAGATCGCGCGGCCGAGCACAATAAATACAGCGGTAAAAGGCGTGCGCTTCGCTAGTGGATAGGTGAGCGACTGGTGGCGTTCGGCCGGCGCCGGGGTAACTCCAACCGCTAACAAAAGATCCGCTTTGGTCGACACATTCCGCGCGCTGATATCCTTACTGCTGATATCGCGCGGCTTGGGTCGTGTAGAATATAATTTGTTTCGTGTAATGAATGTCTGTATTTATGATTGTGAGTAATGCATGTTAGTGTTGTTCAATAGGTACATAAATAACTATGATATGTAGGTGTAGTGTGCAGTGATATTATATACATAAATATAAATATAAGTAGGGTCACCTACATGTACCATACTGTTCTCGCCCAATTAGAGAGACTCGTAAGCGTGCGTTATTTGTTACCACTCCTTGCAAAACGAACGCAGGTGTGCGTGCTCCACTGCATAGAATGACAACGGTATATAATAAGTACTTCTCTGAAACAGATCCATTTGCTGCTTCACCAGCTTTGTATAAGACAGCCATCACCCTGATATTGTCAACTGATACTATCCTCGATTGTACTTAACTCTTCATGTGAATTACATTGTTGCAAATGCTCACTAACACCACCCCTTGTACAAGTAATAAATGGATAACGGGGCATGGATAATAAGTACTTCTCTGAAACAGATCCATTTGCTGCTTCACCAGCTTTGTATAAGACAGCCATCAACCTGATATTGTCAACTGATACTATCCTCGATTGTACTTAACTCTTCATATGAATTACATTGTTGCAAATGCTCACTAACACCACCCCTTGTACAAGTAATAAGTGGATAACGGGGCTGGTTCACTTCTAGAATTACGTTTATTTAAGTTTAATAGTTTATAGTTAATTTATAAGTGATACTGTTTGTTATCCCTAAGAAAAAAAAGAAAAAAATGAATGTTTAGCAATAAGGAACTCTTTGGAACAATAAAACGTTTATTTAAAGATGATGATTTCAAAAGTTTAAAAAAAAAGTTAGAAGTTGTTAGTTTAGTTAAGTTTAAAAGTTTATAATGAAGTCTTTCAAACTACTAATTTCTTTGCTGTATAAAGTAAAAAAATAGTAGGTAGATGCTGGATGCGGCAAGCTGAAGACAGGGCGCTATGGCGCTCATTGGGGGAGGCCTATGTCCAGCAGTGGACTGCTATAGGCCGATGATGATGATGATGATAAAGTAAAAACCTTACCTGCAATATAACGCTAGGGCTTGGTCCAGGGTGTCCATCTAAATCCGGCTGGTAATCAAAATCGAATCCCTCGCTATTCTGACCCTTACTATCATCGTAATAAGGTTTAAACTCCTTCCGCTCATAATTCAATAGTTTCTCTACATACTTCTCCTTAGAATCAAACCCTACGTTCGCAATTTTTTCATTAACATAATTCGGATCGTCTATATCTATGTCTTTCATATAAAAACAACTCATATTCTTTATTTCATCATCTGATAGAGAACTTTTTATCTTTTGCAACAAAACTCTTTTGTTTCGCTCTATGCTTTCGATCGAGATTTGACCATCGACAATTTTGAGGTTATGATTTTCATATGGGAAGATTTCTTGGATTATTTCTTCCGTTGCGGCCATCTTTGATTTGTCTATGTTGTTTTTGGTTTCTGGTAGCAGCTCGCTGAGTGGTTTGTCTTTGGTAATTAGCTGTCCACTGTTTATTAGGGTTTGTTTGTGAGTTTCAACGGCGTTGCGGAACTTTTCTGTGTACTGGAAGCAAAAAACAGCTTTTACTAGTAGAATGTTGCTTGTCTGTAGGCTTGTCTACTAACGCATAATTACATAATCAAATGTATTAACTTATAATTGTTATTTTACGACCTCAGTGGCGCGGCGAGCAAAGGTCCGTCTGCGACGCATGAGGTTGCGGGTTCGATTCCTGCCTCGGGACAAATTTTTTGCATATATTTGTTCCGGGTGTTCTGGTTGTTTTCTATGTATAATAAAATATCTATCTATGTATATTGTATTATGTATATCAGTTATCTAGTACCCATAACACAAGCTCTGCTTAGCTTGGAGCTAGATGATGCTGTGTGGATTGTCTAGCATTATTATTAATCAATTATATCACTACATAGTATAAAACAAAGTCGCTTCCCGCTGTCTGTCTGTAGGCTTAAATCCTAAAAACTTCGTAACGCATTTTGATGCGGTTTTTTAATATATAGTGATTCAAGAGGGAGGTTTATAAACAAATTGACACATAGATTTCCTCGCGGGTGAATCGACTGGGCGCGTATATATATTATTTCTTTTGGTCTTAATTCTTTACCTTAGGGTCCGCGTCCCCCGTGGTCAATAGTTGGTACAGTTCAGCTCGATCCACCTTCTCATGGCGAGGGTCTCGTTGAGGAGATGGCTTGGTCTCCTTGCATGTCTCCATGTCGACAGCTTCAGCCTCGTGTGCCGTTTTGTATTCGATGCGGACCCCTAAACCAGCTGTTGATGGAAGAGAGACTTAGATAATATAAATACAAGAAAAATCCTACTAATATTATAAACGCGAAAGTTTGTAAGGATGTTTGTTGCTCTTTCACGCAAAAACAACTGACTGGATTTTGATGAAACTCTACAATAATTTAGCTTACCTATCAGAATAACACATAGGCTACAATTCATAAAGATATAATATGCAAAATATCTATTACCACGCGGGTGAAACCGCGGGGCGCAGCTTGTATAATATAAAATAATATTATAGAACTTTAATATATAAATAATTATCAAGCAATGTAACTAATACAATTTAAGACACATTTTTAAAAACATGCATTTTATTTACGTTTTCGTTAATAATTAAGTTATTAAGCCTATAGCAGTCCACTGCTGGACATAGGCTTCGTTGCAGCATATATAGCTTCGTTACAGCATATTATTTTGAGGAAATAGCTATAACTACAATATTATTTCAGCATTTGTGATGCAAAAGAGAGCGATTAGGACGATGATACGTATACCTCAAACTGAATCATCATCATCATCATCATCATCATCAGCCTATGCAGTCCATTGCTGGACATAAGCCTCCCCCAATGAGCGCCATAGCGCCCTGTCTTCAGCTTGCCGCATCCAGCATCTACCTGCAGTCTTTCGCAGGTCGCCACTCCCCGCCATCCCACCTGGTCGGAGGGCGTCCTACACTACGTTTACCAAGTCGTGGTCTCCACTCAAGAACACGTTTGCCCCAGCATCTGTAAGTTTTACTTGTACGAATGAAACCCTTGATGAAACCCCCCATATCAATGCCAAGGCCTTTTCCAGAATGTTTAGACAAGAGCTGATAATATTGTTGGAGTATCTCTGAAGGATAGGATTCGCAACGAATACATCCGACAGAGAACCAAGGTTATCGATATAGCTCAAAGAATTAGCAAGCTGAAGTGGCAGTGGGCCGGCCATATCTCGCGAAGAACCGACGGCCGCTGGGGCAAACGAACTGTTCTTGAGTGGAGACCGCGTTTCGGCAAACGTAATGTCAGAAGCCCTCCGACGAGGTGGGATGACGACTTGCGAAAGACTGCAGGGAGATGCTGGATGCGTCAAGCTGAAGACAGGGCGCTATGGCGCTTGTTAGGGGAGGCCTATGTCCAGCAGTAGACTAATATGGGCTGATGATAATAGTGCCATTAGGGGAGGCCTAAGTCCAGCAGTGGACTGATATAGGCTAAGAACTCATAAGAATACTTTACCACTGACTCCCTTGTTGCTGCCGAAGCCACTTTCCGCGTCTGACTCTGTGTCCACGTCGAAATCGGAGTCATCGGAGTCGAAGTCGCTGCAAAAAAAACACAATATTACTATTTTTAGTCGTTCACCCTTGTTGGCATATTGATCTCGTTAGGACTAGGAACGTCTACAGATTTTTTTTATCTTGTTTGTTATTTTGTAAAGATTGCAAATATAAAAAAAAAAAAAGTTAAATCGTTTATTTGTACACTTTGACTGCGGTTTTTTTTCGACGACCGCGACCTTTTTTTTTACCTAAACAATTCGTGCTGCCGCTCTACACAGCGGTTGTGTTGCGCCGCACATGCGTTTCGTTCGAAAAATATTACAGCTCTGCTGAGTCACAAAGATCTGTATTTTCTCAGCCGCTGCGCTAGTGTGGATTTACGCATGTTAGTGTAGAAAACTCATACGGTGCGTTTTCAGCACTCAAAGTACAACATAAATTAAAAAAAACATACAAACAGAAAAAATAGTTACCTACCACTTAAAGAAAATACTACATATAGCGAAAATATAATATAAAGAATTTTCTATCTATATGCAATTGTTAACTCAATATGTTATACAATTTTTCGGTCCAACATTGTCAAGGAATATTTAGTCTTGCACTGATAGAAATTATTTAAATTATTAACTATATTATTTTAAAATATATTTCATAATTTGACATTATTAAAAAAGATGTACCTATTAAAATAAATGATAATGTAACTGTTAGCTACAATATTATTACAATATAATATTATACTATACTATAAATAATTCGTGGAATTGTTGATTGTGCCGTTCTAATTAATAAAATAAATTATGACAATGTTTATTGAAATGTTTGTACGCTAAGCGGCAGAATTCGACGATCTAAAATAAGTCCTGATTTACAAACAATAAATGAATTATGAATGATGTATTTACCTGGAGGTGTAAGAACAGTCGCTATCAGCCATAGTGTATTGACCCCGAGGCACCTTGTACTCTGGTTTTGGCGTCTGAACCGGATCGCACCAGTTCACACCACCTGCAGAAAATAAACATATATATAACTAGCGGACCTTCCCGGCTTCGCACGGTTTTAGTACGGATCCCTAACTTTATTGAAAATATAATATAGCATATGTTCACCGGGGATATTGTAGCTTCCCAACGGTGAAATAATTTTCAAATCGGTCCAGTAGTTTCGGAGCCTATTCATCACAAACAAACAAACAAACAAAAAATCAAACCTTTCCTCTTTATAATATTATTAGTATAGACTAGCTGCGCTGCTGTTTCGCCCGCGTAAAATTTATGTGTCCTAAACCACATCTTAAATCACTCTTTCTATTTAAAACCGCATCAAAATCCGTTGCTTAGTTTTAAAGATCTAAGCATACATAGGGACAGACAGACAGCGGGAAGCGACTTTGTTTTATACTATGTAGTCTGCGATTACAAATACTATCTAGACGTCGGGTCGGCGCAAAAATGTCCGTCTCCGTAAATAAGGGCGCACTTGTAATGTGAGCTCTTATTTTGTTTAGTTCGATTGAAACAGCCAACGTGAACACGTGTCACAATGCCGCAATGTGTATTCAAAAGTTGCAAAAATAAAAGTCAAATATTATTTGTTACTTTAAAGCTAATAATATTAACTTATTCTACATTTACTTACCTCAAGTGCGCTCTTACTTACGGAGACTGCTTTTACTTTGATTTAGTATGTGACCCGAAATCTAGATAGTACTTGTGATCGCAGTATAAAGTGATGTAAATTTTTTTTTTTTTTTTTTGCTGGACAATTCACACAGCATTACCTAGCCCCATGGTAAGCAGAGCTTGTGTTATGGGTACTAGATAACTGATATACATAATACAATACATTACATTACATAGATAGATATTTTTTTATTATACTTAGAAAACGACCCGAACACCCGGAACAATTATCTGCAGATCGTACACACAATTGTTCCGAGGCGGGAATCGAACCCGCGACCTCGTGCGTCGCAGGCGGACCTTCGCCCACCGCGCCACATCGGTCGTCATGATTGACGTCGTCGTGATTTAGTATGTGACCCGAAATCTAGATAGTACTTCTGATCGCAGTATATAGTGATGTAAATATAAGAGAGCCATGACTTACCATCAGCAGAAGTACAGAAGGTCAGATTGGGAGGCAACGGCTCGCTCCACTCATCATAGATGTCATCCATCTCAGGTATTGATGACGCCATGTCGTTACTCCACGTGCCTATTTCGAAACCCTGAACAATTTTTTTTTTATTTATTAAATTATTAACTAGCACAATTACCTATATTACAACCAATTACACTAGTTAATTAAATAAGAATTCAATATTACCTCTAATTTCAATTCTGACGAAGAATTAAGGTCGAAGATTTAGGTATTCGGATTGCGAGGCTAAGGGTGGCCGCATACACATGTTTTCCGAATTAGATTTCCGAGTTCGTTTTCCGTATTCGGACATCCATATTGTACATAACAACAACATCAATCAAACAGGCGGAATTTCACCCACCGCACCACAGAGGTCGTCAAATACATTTATCTTGTGTAGCCTAGTTGTGGGCACAGTGAGTTTATTCTTATTACTAGTATTTAAATTGTGTATATCGTTATTTTTGGGGAACAAAGTACTTACAGACTCATTATCATTATCAGTAGACTCGTTCAGTCTCTCTTGCTCCTCCTGCAGTATATCGTTTATTGTCTTCTCTTTCTCTCCACCGTCGGCGTCGCCATTTGCTATCCCTTCCGGTTCTGAAGAGTCTATTGCTCTGAAAGTTTAGGATTAATATTCATTTATTCTCAAAAAGGCAAATTTCTCATATAAAGTCACTTACATGAGAGCAGGGTTCTTAGGTTAAGTAAAAATAAAAGTAAAGTAAAGTAAAAAGTCTATTTTGAAACATACTTAGGTGCTAGAACAAAAATATGAAGCGATACGACCTGCAGAAGTAAAATACTGTGTCGCAGGTCGCAACGCCCACCTGCGGGAGTTATAGTTGTAATGTGTTTCAAAGTGAAGGTACATAACAATTGATATATATATACCTACATACAAGTTAAAATTAAGTTTAAGTTATATATTAAAGTAATATAAGTTTCTTTTTTTTTAGTTAGCCTGTTTCGTCCCACTGCTGGGCAAAGGCCTCCCCCAAATCTTTACACTCAGTGCGGTCACGTGCGATCTCCCACCAATCTCCAATCTTTTTTTTAAATTATATTAGGCATATAATTAAAAAAAAAGAAAAGTTTTCAAGGTACAGCAAAAATAATAAAAAGGAAATTACGGAATGATTTAGGGAAAATTTATAAGAAAACAAAGACTGTAACTGTGTGTGTGTGTGTGTTTGATGTCTGTGCATTTGGATCTCCAAGTATAGATAGACATACACACATAGATACATAGATTGTGGTCACACAGCACACACAGCAGCTGAGATAGCTGACTCATTAACTAATTTGATGTGTTCACTTATAGTTTGACCGAAACCGCTGTACCGTTCCTTATGAAAGTGCGGTGAGGTGGGGGGCGAGGAAAAAGCAAGAGTACGCGTTGACGGCAGACTGATGGATCGGAGCGGCCGATATCCCCCCCCCCCCCCCCCCCCTTGTAGCTTTAAGCTTCATCATCATCATCATCATCATCAGCCTATACCAGTCCACTGCTGGACATAGGCCTCCCCCAATGAGCGCCATAGCGTCTTCAGCTTAATGCAATAAAATTTTATATAAATAAATAAGTAGGCTATCCGACTTACTTCAAGTCGATAACGCTTTCTTTTTCTAAAGAAGAATAATCCTCTTTCTTCTTATCACTCTTTTCTGCATCAGCACTGAGGACCTGAAAATGAAAAAAAATTACGTGACTTAAACTAAGGCCCGTCTATGAAAGCGTACTTATAATGAAAAGTTGCTCAATTTTTCAATTTTCGAAAAGTAGTATAGCCTTATTGGCAAAAAATGGAAACTCAAACTTCAAAGTGCTTTATTTCCTTTAGACTTCAAAGTGCTTTATTTTCTTTAGACTTTATTCAAAGTGCTTTATTTCCTATAGACTTTAGACTTCGAAGTGCTTTATTTCCTTTATTAGACTTTAGACTTCGAAGTGCTTTATTTCCTTTAGACTTTAGACTTCAAAGTGCTTTATTTACAGGACTATTGGACACGTCACAAATTTCAAATTGCATAAGTTAAACTAGGAAATGAAGTGATCTCTTAGACAAGAATCATTTTTGATGTAAAGGTACGATTCCACCAGTGTGCTGAACTGTGTGGCACTGTAATGCACAGTGTACGACACAAATGTTCACGCTGGTCGACTCACTCGGGCAAACAATAACAAATTGTTCGCGCATATCTGTATATTATTGTGCGCGCACACATGCATGCAGTGGACTCGCGTCGACGGACGCGTACACGCATGTTGTTCGCGAACTCAGTCTTGCTTCCGCCACCGGAGCGAAAACATTTATTTGTACGTACACATTATTTAACTGAGTTAAATATGGATTTGACGAATCGAATATTCGAATGATAAAATTATTATTATAAATTGATTATATACATAGATAAGCAATCATCATTATTAGCCTACAGTAGTCTACAGGTGGACATAGGCCTCCCCTAATGAGCGCCATAGCGCCATAGATAATATATAAATATATAGCTAATAAATCACAAGCTGCAATACTTCAAATTTTAATTTTCTGTCTTCAGTTGTTAATATGGACGGGCGGGAAAACGGAAAACACTCCGTTTTCCCGTCCGTCAACACAACGTCAAAACAACTGAAGACAGAAAATTCTTCTCAGTGAACATGTTCGTGCACAAGTGTGCCACACTGTTTACGCACAGTCTTGC
Organism: Eupithecia abbreviata; assembly: GCA_943735965.1. Taxonomy (NCBI): domain Eukaryota; kingdom Metazoa; phylum Arthropoda; class Insecta; order Lepidoptera; family Geometridae; genus Eupithecia; species Eupithecia abbreviata. The sequence continues at coordinate 3,852,842 of OX031004.1, read as the reverse complement.
CGGTGGAGCCAGAAGCTGAACGCGATTCAAGCTGAGTACGAGCAATGCTGGAGTATTGCACGAAATGTTTGTAAACAAATGTACTCCACACTATTTTGGTGGAATCCCACCTCAAGTTTATCAGTTTTCGAGTTGGAGCAAAATTCGTCGCAAGCATTTTTATAAGCCTTTTAACAAAGGGTATGTTTGACAATTTGTTTGAATTTATTTATTGATAATTTTTGCAACTCACTTGGGAGTTTTGTTGTAGCATTGACCCTTAAAAGATACACTTATCCTATTTAGTCTAGTTGTGGGCACAGCGAGTTTATTCTTATTTCTAGTATTTAAATACCTCTGCTAAACACCATCCGAAGTCAAGCGGAGGCCAAACGAAGCCTGGCATAGTTGTCTCGTCTATCTTAGGCACGCCTAGCCCAACGTCTATGGCGACCGCGCGGCGAATCTCGTCCGCTATTAGTAAGGCGTTTATTCTGTAAACAAATTATTATGTCCATGATTTCAAATAAAACACATTGTTGATTTACGACTTGTATTACAGCTAGGGAGCTGAATAATCTAAGTGAGGGTACCTTGCAAAGACGATATGACAATCAGTGTGACTACCCACATAAATCCACTTTATTAATTCAACAAAGTAGAATATGCACAGATGATAACATGACACAAATAAAAAACCTTTCACGGCTTCTAAAATTATAGTGTAGGGTAGAGGTCCCAACACTTCGTTATAAATGATAATAAGGATGGGAGCAAATAAGAACCACCCGAGTCCGTGTCGTAACGTATGTACATGATGAGAGCGGCTCGTGAGAACCGCCGCGTTGACTATATAATGTTATAATGTTATACATTCACTGTACATGTAAAATCTTCAAAGAACCCAAAATAAAATTATAAAACTCCTATACCATTATGATCATCTTACGCCAACTAAAGAACTATACAATAAAACTAAAATTTTCAACACTTTGACTGCGGTTTTTTTTCGACGACTGCGGTCTTTTTTTTTTACCTAAAAAATTCGTGCTGCCACTCTACACAGCGGTTGTGTTGCGCCGCAAATGCGTTTCGTTTGAAAAATATTACAGCTCTGCTGAGTCACAAAGATCTGTATTTTCTAAGCCGCTGCGCTAGTGTGGATTTACGCATATTAGTCACTTGTAGAAAACTCATACCGTGCGTTTTCAGCACTCAAAGTGTTAATATAGAAAAACTTTACATTTATAATACATGCATACTAATAAAAAAAAATACTTCAAACTCCATTCAATCAAACATTAAACTACATCTAAAAGAAAGTAAATACAATTTCAGAAATAAAATAAAATTACAGTTGCCGAAATCACGTACTAACTATGGTAAAAAAACAATATTATCAGACGGAGCTCAATTGTTCAACAATCTACCAAACAATGTAAAGGAGTGTATTAATATGAATGCCTATAAAAATAAACTTAACACTTTGAGTGCTGAAAACGCACGGTATGAGTTTTCTACAAGTGACTAATCTGCGAAAATCCACACTAGCGCAGCGGCTGAGAAAATACAGATCTTTGTGACTCAGCAGAGCTGTAATATTTTTCGAACGAAACGCATGTGCGGCGCAACACAACCGCTGTGTAGAGCGGCAGCACGAATTTTTTAGGTAAAAAAAAGATCGCTGTCGTCGAAAAAAAACCGCAGTCAAAGTGTTAAATTACACGTACGTACTCTGTAACAGTGCCTACCTACACGAATATTTTAATCGTGTAGGTAGGCACTTGCCGGTTTTTTTATTTATTTCGGGCTGCTATAGTGTTGGTATTTGTATATGTAATGATAATAGTAGTAGTATAAAGTTATAAATAATATTAAGTATAATTTACTTTTAGGTACCAGACCTTACATTATTTCATTGTATTTTACTTGTATATTATTTAATTTTGTACAATATTTTTAGTATAGTTTGACAATGCCCTTATACAGCAGATTACTTTGACATTTTATCTAATTTAACTTATACCATTATTTATTATCTGTTTTATTGTGACAAATTATTATAAATGAATTTATTTTAATTTTTTAAGAAGGCATGTCTGTCTGCTTTCTTTTGCACAATGCCCTATGGTGTTTCCTTTGTGATAAGTTAGTATGTGTTATAATAAAAATGTGATTTATCTTTTAAATAGTATTTAACGACATCAAGTGTAACATTGTGTACCTACGGTGGAAATAAATAAACTAAACTAAATTAGAGGCTAGTTTTAAATATTGTAAAACATAGATTAATGTTTTCTTATGTATCTCATTATAAGTGAACCATGTGTTTGTATGAGAATAAATTTCTTTAAACCTAAAATAAGGCACACATTTAGCATTAGAAGAGAAGAGCTACCTCAGTTTGATATGCTATCTCAGTCATTTACATCAGTCAATGATTTACTATGCTATCTCAGTTTGAGGAGCTCTGTGGGGCGGTGGGCGAAGGTCCGCCTGCGACGCAGCAGGTTGCGGGTTCGATTCCCGCCGGGACAATTGTATGTACGATCTGCAAATTATTGTTCTGGGTGTTCTGGAAGTTATCTATGTATCATAAAAAATATGTTTTTGTATTGAGTATATCAGTCATCTAGTACCCATAACAGAAGCCCTGCCTAGCTTGGGGCTAGATGATGCTGTGTGGGTTGTCCAGCATTATTTATTTATTTACCTGTATAAGACGCAAGGTAGCGCCACAGTCGCGAACCACAGCGGCGCGGCGAATGGGTGCACGGTACAGAGCTCTGGTACTAAGATCTGCTTCTGGTCGAGTCTGTCTCGCTTCGCTCGCCGCGTGCGTTCCGATGAGACGGGGAGGGCCACGCCTTTTCTGTTTACGTATCTGAAAGATTATGCATCAGAGGGTAAAGACACGTGATTCAAATGAAAGCCAAGATAATCGTACGTTTTTTACTAATTTTTTATTTTTTTTAGCATAGTATAAATTAAAATCTTATTTTAACTCTCCTAACATAATATGTAATAATAATATACACAAATACATGTACAATAATATGTTGGTAAGTTCGGTTTTTACAATATCATTGTAATTGAATGAATCGCTAATATCACCAGGGGTAGGGGGAGGATATAATGAGATATCACGTGTATATATAGTTTTTGATGAATGTGGAAATTTTGACGACCCCTTACCCTCCCACAAAGCACCAAATTTATGACGACTGTTTTTTGTTTTTTAAATTTATGTCTTTATTTTGTATTTTTCTTTTGAATCGCTAATATCACCAGGGGTAGGGGGAGGATATAATGAGATATCACGTGTATATATAGTTTTTGATGAATGTGGAAATTTTGACGACCCCTTGCCTCCCACAAAGCACCAAATTTATGACGACTGTTTTTTGTTATTTAAATTTATGTCTTGATTTTGTATTTTTCCATTATTTGTTTATATGTAAGGTATACATACATTTAGTATTATTAATTGTACCTTGTAATGTAGTAATTATTATGTGTTGTTCGAAGATTACCTGGGTGTGAGAAGATTCAGTCTCGCACTTGTGTGGTCTACATCCAACAACGGCTGGTCTGGCTGTGTTAGCTCCACCTGGAAAAGAAGAAAGGTTTTATTTAGCTTACAGTGCTTAATAAATAATGCTGGACAATCCACACAGCATCATCTAGGCCCAAGCTAAGCTGCTTGTATTATGGGTACAAGATAATAATTAAAAAAAAATTAAACTAAATTATCGACATAGCTCTAAGAATTAGCAAGCTGAAGTGCCAGTGGGCCGGCCATATCTCGCGAAGATCTGACCACCGCTGTGGTAAAAGTGTTCGTGGAGACTGCGGCTCGGAAAACGTAGTGTAGGACGCCCACCAGGTGGTATAGCGACCTGCGAAAGGCAGCAGGTAGATGCTGGATGCGGCAAGCTGAAGACAGTGCTGTGGCGCTTATTAGGGGAGGCCTTTATCCAGCAGTGGACTAATATAGGTTGATGATGATGATGACATGGGCATACCACGAGGGAGGAGGGCGTCCTACACTACGTTTGCCGAGTCGCGGTCTCCACTCAAGAAAACGTTTATCTCAACGCACACACACATTGACCGACATCGTGTATTAAGGGTCCGGCGACCCTCGCTTGCAAAAATCGCTCCGAATATCGCTGTCCCTGTTTAACCCTTGCGCCGCGCCCCATGCGTGCGCGATAGCAATATTAGCCGTTCAAAATTTGGTTTGTTCCGTAATAACAAAAATTATGACTGAAAACTTTTTGGATTCTTCACAAAGTATTGTTATTATGTAACTAGACAATATAAGCTATGTTCCTTAATAAATAAAACGTAAGATATTGATGTTTTTAATACGAAACAAATAGCAAGGAAACATGTCCATTTTCGCATAAAAATGTGCAAAATGAGATTGGCTTTCATTTCATTTTAGGGAAGTATTGAAAAAAAAAACTATTTGGGAACCTAGATAAATACTATTTTAATACAAATAATGCAATATTATAGTGGAAATATGCTTGAATTAGAAATAATTTTGGTATTACGTTTATATGAAGCATTCGTGCCTCCGGAGGCCCCTTAATATGTAATTGTATTGCTGTTCTTTGTATTTTCATTGTCCATACCTTATATTTAGAGCTGTAGTAGCTTCGGAAGGTGTCATGCGTCGGCGATGGGAACGCAGATTCTGGCGTTAGGTGCGTGCAAATCTCAGCAACCAGGAAAAACTGAAATAAAACCACACATTTCTTAGAAAACAAATAAATAACTGAAAATTTATTTAGAAATTAAGTTAATGAAATTAATAAACACGTTGTTTCTTTGTACACTTCCTCTATCTGTTCCATCGCCTCTCCTATAACACTAAGGTTTGCTGGAAGAAAACTCTTTGTCAGGGTTAAGCTCGCCTATGTACATCTCCTGTTTAGTTAAATTATTTCTATGTATTTTTTATATGTGTGTACAATAATGAATAAAAAAGAAAATAAATTTAGAAATGATGGTTGAAAGAATTTGAAAGAAATTAATAAATACGCCGACTGCGATATTTTTAAATCTAAGCCATTTGTTTTGCCGCTCTACACAGCGTTTGTGTTTCCTTCCAAAATATGTTACGGCTGTGATATATGAAGATATGAATTATATTATATTTTTCTTATCAGTTTGGTCCGGGGGCTAGTGACAGATTTTCATGACCAAGTCCCTTTCAAGCAAAACTTCGTAATATGCATTATGGATTAATATTATGGAATAAGTTTCAAATCCGAATTCTGTAATATGCGAATTTTAATTGCTGCTTTGAACCTTATTCCATGGGAATAATGTCGTCATCGCTGCCACTGCCCAACCCACCCAGGGAGTCGCAGCTGGAGTATACTTAATATTAATCGTTAATGCATTTTACGAATTTTCGCTCGGGAGGGAAAATTGAACAAATTTGTACCTGGCTATAAGACAATTAATTAATTATTTAATTAATTATTTCTGGCTGCCGGACCGGTTCTATTACCTGAGGCTGGTCTTGATTCCTGTACCAGGGAGTGACGACCGCTTCTTTGTAACGTTCCGCCTCGAACACAAACACCTCGCCTTCTTTTAACAGAGGATTCTTCAAGGGTGCACTGAAGACAAATATTAATAAGCCTCACATACAAATAAGATTTATAGTCAGTTATACTAATTTAGTATTTAAACAGTTTTCTAACACGTCGACTGCAAACTTTTATTAACCCAAGCCATTTACGCTGCCTCTACACAGGGGTTGTGTTGCACCGAACAGGCGTTTTGTTCGAAAAAATATGTTACGGCTGTGCGAGTCACACAGATGTGAGTTTTCTCAGCCACTGCGCAAGTGCGCGTGCGTGTGCATGAGTGTGCGCACAACTGAAACTGAAGCTATATGATGTAGCTTCAGTTGTATCCTGTATAGTGCCTACATAGTGCGTGAGTGCTTGTACGGAGAGATTTATTTCAACATTGACACTGTCCCGTTTTTTTCATCAAAGGTAAAATACCAAAATTCGGATTATATATAATATTTACCAATTCGGAGACGATATCGATTGTTATGGTGAAGAATTAAGTCGCTGTAGCTGTGCATATGCGTCACTCGTGAAAAAACACATATGGTGTGATATCAGCTCGTTTTTCGGAACAACTCTTATCCCTCGAGAATATATTTTATGGAACTAACTCGGCATCATTCTCCATACAATAAAGAAATAATTTTCGTTTTTTTGTCGATGTCTATCTTAGCTATGTGTTAGACAGAGACAGCTACAATACCTGCCGTCTCCCTCGCTCGTGCGGTGCGTGTACAAAGGCGTTTCGATGTTCGGTAGCTCTGTGTGGTTGTAGATTTGTTCTAGAAAGGCCCAGTCGATATCAATTTTTTGTTTTCCGTCTTCTTTTATAGCTGTGAAAAAATTAAGAGACATTGAAATAATGTTGATATTAAAGAAAAATACAATCAAAGAATAGAAACAGATAAGAACTAGTATTTACAATTGAAAAAATTGGGCTAACTACAGACTGTTGTAAACAATCTACAGTTAGCTCAACTAATCCATATCATACAATAGTATTTACATTGATGTAGCTCTAATCCTCTTGGAATCAAACAAAAGCTACTTTTTATCCGATAACACAGTTTAAATAATAATAATAATCAATTATTTATGGCAGACGTCCGCAATCTCCCCTATAGCCCGATTACCCAGTCCATCCATCCATCACAATAGCCTGGTTTTATTTCTTTCATTTTTCTTTGCAATAGTCTCTACACCTGGCCGATACCATCTTTGGGTGTATCATATTGTGCATCCGAGGATGATACCCGCTATGTGCAGCCATCGCCTTTAGATTAACTTCTCAAAGGGCCTCTGTGCTGTTGGCTTCGGCCCCACGCAAGCCTTCCAAAGGACCGGGTCACTTTATGGACCGAGATCATGGTAAATGAGAGACATAATAATCAATTAATTAATTTCATTAATTAATTTAATTTTAATTTCAGGCCCTTGAACCGACATTCGACTTTAACGTGCAGCGATTATCTGATCAGGTACGGGTCATACAACGTTCAAAAATGTTGGATGACGCTGCACTTGATCAACTGCTGATGTCACCATACCGCATGATGCGAACCTCGTTAGAGCTGAGGAAGATAAACTTAGCAAATATCTTGACTTGGCTAACGAGGTTGTCAGCATGTGGGATGTAGATTCAGCGACCATAGTCCCGATAGTCGTTTCGGTTAACGGCGAAGAGCCTCGATCAACACCTGAAGAGACTCTCGCTAGGAAGTTGGATCAAGGGCCAGATCCAGAAGGCGGTACTCTTGGACTCGGCACGCATCGTCAGGAAGTTCCTTTCTCTGCAGCCCTAGTCACCGGCCGCTTGACTCTAGCGAGCGGTCGGTGATCTACCGTTTTGATATATCTTTTACTGTAGAATAGTTTTATAATATTTTATTGTATTTTCTATAGTAAAAAATGTATTTTATACGAGAATTTAAATAAATGATTGTATAATAATAAATAATGTTGGAAAATTCACACAGCATTATCTAGCCCCATGGTAAGCAGAGCTTGTGTTATGTGTACTAGATAACTGATATACATAACACAATACATTACATAGATAGATATTTTTTATTATACATAGAAAACGACCAGAACACCCGGAACAAATATCTGCAGATCGTACACACAATTGTTTCCAAGGGATATATTCAAATATATCCCTTGTAATAATGACGCGTGACCCTAGAGCTGGAGAGTATCTGTCGCAGCGCATCAGCATTGTCATACAGCGGGGCAATGCAGCCGGCGTCGCGGGGAAGCGCGACGAAACCTTATGAAAATGAAAATGAAAATGAAAATGAAAATGAAAATGAAAATGAAAATGAAAATGAAAATGAAAATGAATGATGAAAATGAAAATGAAAAGTTTTTATTTCTTTAAGCTTACAAATAAGCAAGACAGGTCATATTTTATAGTTCACTTCAATTTTTGTCCACCAGTGGAAGAAGTGAGAAGAAACCACTAGTATATTCATAACTTATGTGTCTAGTACATTTGATTTGCTTATCTGTAAGTTGGTAGATTTTGAGTTGGAGCAAAACTCGTTCCAAGCTTTTTTATCTTCTAAGTAATCTGATATTTCGTAATAAGCTTTTTTACAAAGAATATGTTTAACAATTTTTTTAAATTTATTTATTGATAATTTTTGCAACTCACTTGGAGTTTTGTTGTAGAAGCGTATACATTGCCCTTTAAAAGATACATTTATCTTGTGTAGCCTAGTTGTGGGCACAGCGAGTTTATTCTTATTTCTAGTATTTACATTATGTATATCACTTTTTTTAGTGAACCGATTGATATTTTTATGAGTGTACAACAAGTTTTCATAAATATATTGACGTTTCCAACGTTTCCATAGAAACAAGAGACAACGCGTGCGAAGCTACGGGCAGAAACTAGTTTATAATATCAGAGTGACTAACTTTTGATAGAGGGTACGATGTAGTAGTTGTTCCGTATGGAGCCGTCGTTGTCGAGCGCCATGCCGCGGCGCCGCACGCGCAGCACCTCCGTGAATACGAAGTGCATGAATCTGTACAAAGGAAAATATATATCACTACATATCTATATATATATAAAAGAAAGTCGTGTTTGTTACAACACTTATAACTCGAGAACGGCTGGACCGATTTAGCTGAAAATTGGTGGAGAGGTAGCTTAGAACCAGGAGTCTAACATTACTTTTTATCATTTAAACAATTTGACACATAGATTTCCACGGGGGCGAAGCCGCGGGGAGCAGCTAGTTTAGTATAAAAAAAAGTTGCTTCCCGCTGTCTGTCTGTCCCTATGTATGCTTACATCTTTAAAACTACGCTATGGATTTTGATGCGGTTTTTAAATAAGATAAAAATAAATAAATAATGCTGGACAATTCACACAGCGTTATCTAGCCCCATGGTAAGCAGAGCTTGTGTTATGGGTACTAGATAACTGATATATATAATACAATACATTACATAGATAGATATTTTTTAATATACATAGAAAACAACCAGCACCCGGAACAAATTTCTGCAGATCGTACATACAATTGTTCCGAGGCGGGAATCGAACCCGCAACTTCCTGCGTCGCAGGCGGACCTTCGCCCACCGCGCCACAGAGGTCGTCTATAAGAGTGATTCAAGAGGAAGGTTTACAAACCATTTGACACATGCGATAGATTTCCACGCCGTCGAAGCCGCGGGGCACATCTACTAGATTATAGAACGCGCAATCTTGCAGGCGGACCATCGCCCACCGCGTTTCAAAATGTATCAATTGTATGGCAAAAACCCGAGGGCCGATGGGGCAAACGTGTTCTTGAGTGGAGACCACGACTCGGTAAACGTAGTGTAGGTCGCCCTCCGACCAGGTGGGATGACGACCTGCGAAAGACTGCAGGTAGATGCTGGATGCGGCAAGCTGAAGACAGGGCGCTATGGCGCTCATTGGGGGAGGCCTATGTCCAGCAGTGGACTGTTATAGGCTGATGATGATGATGATGGCAAAAAGGATAATCTCGCAAGCTTTAAAAACTAATCTACCTTCTAACTAATCGCCCGCGTCTCGGCGTCAGCCTTACATCAGCATCGGGCACGTGTTCCACCGATACTCTCACTTCGCCGGAACGAGTGTACACAGGAAACGCCGGGATCTGTAGACTGAAAGATTCAACACTTATAGAAATAAAAATATAAAATATTTATTTGCGTTTCATATAAAATAATACAAATTAAGAACTAATATAAAGCATTTAGGTAACACGAAGTGGCAATGAGCAAGCTAAAGGTTTCTTAGTCCCGGGTTCTGACTGAAAACCAGCGCTCTTTCACAAATGACCTGGGTTATTGTGTTAGAGCAACAAGCTGAGTCAGGACCTATTAGACCTACACACGCGCGCTTATCCACTTTCTGTGAGGGCTACTTAGTACCATATACAATACTACTTACATTTTATACCTTTTCACTTTTTTTTTTTATATTTTGTCGATGTTACGTGTTTTATAATAGGTACCTAAGTAGGTACTTTGTAGTCTAATATAATTATGTGTAATTAACCTTGTTTGTGTGTTGTGTTAGTGTTTAATAAATAATTTTCTTTATTCTTTCTTTCTTTCTTTCTTTCTTAGTCACTTTCCTTGCTTTCTGCGATGATATTTCTTAGATGCTGGATGCGTCAAGCTGAAGACAGGGCGCTATGGCGCTCATTGGGGGAAGCATTTCATATTGTCCAACCTCTTTCTTTGGATTTTTTTTAGCTGTGGTCGAGGTACTAAATATACGAACATATGTAGGTATCAAATACTAGCAAACAGGTATTTTCGTATTTTCTATGTCTAATATCAATATGGGTCAAGATGTTCTGACGCTTACAACGTTACTTAGTTATGATATAACGTTACTCGTTAGTTATTATAACATTAACCGTTAGTTACTAAAACGGTACTCGTTAGTATTATAACGTTATTCGCTAATTATAATAACGGTATTCGTTAATTATTATAACGTTATTCGTTAATTATGATAACGTTACTAGCTAGTGATTATAACGTTACACGTTACTTGGTAGGTTCATCCCGCGCCATGAGTATCGCCAGCGCTTGGTCGGCGTGCTGTGGCGAGTGCAAGCGGCGCCCTCTAGTGTTGTATCTCTCGGGTAACGCGCACCACAGGGATGACTCTATGGCGTACAACATATTTTTTCTGCCACCTAAAAAACAAAGTATACAAATTATTTTACGGACAACAGCAAGGCGACCACGCTATGTAACAGATAACATAACGAGAGTTATCAGCGTTATTACGCTAATTTTAGCGCGAATAATAACGAATAACAAATAAATAATATTTTAACGTGAATTTATTTATTTATTTTATGATGTACACAAAACACATGACAAGCATTAATAGAATAACAAAAAAAAAATGATCGAATGATAAGTATTTCTGTGAATAACAAGTATGTGAAAATTACCAAAGGTTTGTAAAATATTTTCTCGTTAGTCATGAAAAGTTGTATGTTTAGAGGGCAATATTTTTTTTGTTATTGTTAGCTCCGCAGTTTTCTGTAGACGCTAACTCTAGACTGACTTGCTAGCTCTAATAGAATAACAAAAAAAATATATGATCTAATAATAAGTATTTCTGTGAATAACAAGTATGTGAAAATTACCAAAGGTTTGTAAAATATTTTCTCGTTAGTCATGAAAAGTTGTATGTTTAGAGGGCAATTTTTTTTTTTGTTATTGTTAGCTCCGCAGTTTTCTGTAGACGCTAACTCTAGACTGACTTGCTAGCTCTAATAGAATAACAAAAAAAAAATATGATCTAATAATAAGTATTTCTGTGAATAACAAGTATGTGAAAATTATCAAAGGTTTGTAAAATATTTTCTCGTTAGTCATGAAAAGTTGTATGTTTAACTAGAGGGCAAATTTTTCTTTTGTTATTGTTATCTCAGCAGTTTTCTGTAGACGCTAACTCTAGACTGACTCGCTAGCTCTGGATTTTAATATACACACCAAAAACAGTTTTTCCCACTTGTTGCACAAATAACTATTCATTCGAGCTGTTTATTGTGCTATTATTTTGTTCCTATTTGAATTGTTTTAAATTGACTTATTTTATTTATTTTTATTTTATTTTTTATTGCTGGACAATTCACACAGCATTATCTAGCCCCATGGTAAGCAGAGCTTGTGTTATGGGTACTAGATAACTGATATACATAATACAATACATTACATAGATAGATATTTTTTATTATATATAGAAAACGACCAGAACACCCGGAACTTGATTGACTTGACTTGATTCTCAAATTCGTTTACTGAGGGTGTAGGTACTTAACCTACACCCTCAGTAAACGAATTTGAATTTCCGCCCTTCAGGCATTTGCAAGTTGCAAAGTTTTTCGACTCGTCGGTCACTTGATTTCGTGGCTTATTTGGTGAGAGTGTCCCTGCACTGAGGGGAAGATTGCGGGTTCAAGTCCCTCGAAGTCGATTTTTTTTATATTATTTAATTTAGAGATTAGAGATTACTCCTAGTTTCGAGGGCTTACGCACTATAATAACAAAAACCTTATAATTGATTCTCAGCGATAATTATGAAAAACCACTTACTAGTGTCATTTCCACACGTTCCTTTAACCTTATCATCATCAGATAATTGACTCCTCCCTTCAAACTCCTCGGTTCTTTCCGTCGGTTCTGGCATAGCGGTTATCTTGGCCCCTTTCGCCTCAGTCTTTTCTAGTTCGGAATCGCTTGTGTCGATCACAGGTTGGCAGTTTGTAAAGGCCCAAGCGGTCTGTTAAAAGAATAAATACATTTATTTATTTATTCGAAATATAACAACTATTGTATAACAACTATTTGTGAGAAATAACCCCCACCTGTTTCCGCGCATGTCAGACGAAACGCCAAGAAACAGACGTGAGGATAGGCTTTGTTTATTTCAATGCAAAACTGCATTACTACATAAGAGCATAGTATCAATGGCACTAAAAATCTATAACAAAATCCCTAAGAGTTACCAGCACCTTAATAACTGTGAATTTAAAACTAAATTTAAGAAATTTTTAATTGACAAATGTTATTATAAGATTGACGACTTTTTAAATGATAAATTCTAACTTTTTAATGAAAATATATTATATTATAGAACTATTGCATGTTGTAATTACGGATTTTTAAATATTTTATGACATTATTTCTATTGATTGATTTTCTTAACTCAAATAAGTTCTATAAGTTAAATAATAATTATAATAACAGAGACTGCATGCCATATCTCTCAATTTGTACACCGTAATCGGTAAAACATATTTGATACCTACCTGTTTGTAACATCTCAATAACACAATATGTTTATGCAAATAAATAATCTTTATCTTTATCAACTATTTTAACAGGTATTCCCTAATACAATATTGTAATCAACATAATAAAAAAATATTAATAATGCTGGACAATTCAGACGGCATTATATAGCCCCGAGCTTAGCCGCGCTTGTGTTATGGGTACTAGATAATACATCTACTACTACCTATCTACTACTATAACCTATATATCTAACGGTAACATATTATGTTACCGTTAGATATATAGGCCTCCCCATCGATTTCAATGACGGCGACCCTAAGTAATCACGGATTTTTTCTATCATGAGCTCTAATATGGCTCGCTAGACCGAACTTGGTCTTGAATATCCTACGGCACGCATGGCAGTAGAGTTGGCCCGATGAGTTATATGTATATACCGTTAGATAGTAAGGACTCTTAAGATAATTCAAAAATCAAATCATGGTAAATATCCCGTTTTAAATGACTTTAGTGTTAATAACCATGATAGTATCAAAAGTTTTATTAGGACTCGTAATATCATAAAAATACTGGTTAGTTTATAATTTTCCGAAAAATAAACAAGTCTGTGGTTCTTCTTCGAATCTCCTATTTTCTGGTAATTCTTCATAGCCTCCAAAAATAACAAGGTAAAAGTTTCTTGTTCGCTTCTTTGCCTTCAAAGATTGAAGTGTACAATAAAATCAAAGTGATCACTTGTTTTCTTAGTTTTACTTATGTAATTTGACGACCGATGTGGCGCGGTGGGCGAAGGTCCGCTTGCGACGCAGGAGGTTGCGGGTTCGATTCCCGCCTCGGAACAATTGTGTGTACGATCTGCAGATATTTGTTCCGGGTGTTCTGGTCGTTTTCTATGTATAATAAAAAATATCTATCTATGTAATTTATTGTATTATGTATATCAGTTATCTAGTACTCATAACACAAGCTCTGCTTACCATGGGGCTAGATAATGATGTGTGAATTGTCCAGCATTATTTATTTATTTTATTTATTTATATGAATTCTGTGTCGTGTCCAAGAGTTCTGTGAGGTCCACAGGAAATTAAGCACTTTGATGAATGAATGAATGAATGAACTCTTTATTGTACTTAAGATATAAAATAACACCTTATAATCTAAACATTGCATATTAAAAGTACAATAGGCGGCCTTATCGCTGACAGCGATTTCTCCCTGGCAACCTTTGATATTAATATTTGAGTCTATAGTCAATATTTGCTTACCCGTTTAAAATAATACTGTCTTCGTTTGGTAGTGCCCGGTCGTGCGGAGTCATTCTCCGTCAGTATCGTGTCTTGAACCGGATGCGCGCTTTCCAACTCCATGGCTTTGAAGTTTTCTTTACCTGTGGGACATTATAGGATGCGTTAGCTACGGGGGTCATCGGTATGGTTATTATGTAACTCGCGACCGGTTTGCGACAGGCGTAAATTAAGCAATCAGTGCTGTCAAACGCCAATTTTGAACAATTTTGAATTAGTAGCTGGTGTCAAACTAATACAAAATTGACGTTTGACAGCACTGATTGCTTAATTTACGCCTGTCGCAAACCGGTCGCGAGTTACATAATCACCCGGCAGTCTTCAATGAATTAGATGTATTAAACTTGAGATAAAACGTATATCTAGATTACAGAGATGTGCTTTGCGTAGCAGTCGAGAAAGAATACAAAATTAAATATGGCGGTTAAGCCGCCTCCTATGATCTGTTTTATCGCGGAAGCCGCGTGCTCTGTTGCACCGACGTGAATCGCGTCGAGCTTCTTCAGCCTACCGCTAGATGGCGTCAAAACCTCGTTGAGTTTGAATTTCGTGAATAACAGCGCGAACAGGATTAGAAAAATAAGTTGGCGGTATTCCGAGGCACACTAGCGCCGTTACCTATTTTGTCCTCTTATTAAGTTGAACAAAAGACATTATATAAAACATTTCATTGGGCATTTTGTGATACCTTATTATAAGCTGTTTTTCACTTCTCTTGCTCAAAAAGTGTATCATAATAGTGTAGCTTAGCGGGCCTAAAACTCGAGTTTAATACCTCGGGCTAAAAAGTATTTTTTCTTTTTAATTTTCGTCTAAAATCATCAGCCCGTACAAAGCATTCGTTCTCTTACATAAAAACTCGACTTCTTGGTGCTCCGTCAATCTTTTTTTTTGAAAATAGAACCGTCTTGGTGATGTTTTATGAAGGTTGATTCTTCCCTTCACGGTAGAATGCGAACTGTTTCGTTGCGGGTTAAATAGAGATTTAAAAAAGATGGTATTGGCGCTAAATCTCTAGAATTTTCTTCATTTATTTTCTCGCAATCGAAGTGAAAAGTAGAGTGTTTTACTCGGGCCAAAACCACCCATTATAACTCGGTCTTGTCATCCTCCCTCGCTACGCTCGGGAGTATAACAACCTCGTATATAATGGGATGGTTTAGTCCCTTGTAAAACAATCTACTATTTAATGCCTCTGTTAAAGTTTTATTTTGTATAGTTTAAACAGAGATACGAAGTTGCCCTTGGCGGCCAGCAAACTCTATTTTCGCATCTACGACTCAACTACCTATAGGTACTTTACTAAATAAAACTATGTCAGAGGTGTATTTAATAAAGGAATTGCTTCATCATGTTTGGCAAAAAAAAAAATCTCGGCTGTTTAGGAAATGAAATTAAGTTTTCAGGGAGACATTATGTTGACTTGTTGATGACTATCAAATATAGGGTGTTTTCAAATTAGTGCACAATACTGAAGAGGGAGAGAGATTCACCTGCTATGACGGATTCGTATTCAGTGGACATTCCAAGCCGCAAACAATTTTTTTGGGATGTTCAATTTCATTATCACATATCTGCAGATCGTACGAACATTTGTCCCGAAGCGGGAATCGAACCCGCAACCCGCAACCGTCGCAGGTCGTCAAAGCCTTTAAAGCTGGGTACTGACCGAAGTTACCCGCAAAACCTTAATAAATCTCTCGGGAATTTGCGCGGCTCGCTTTGCTCGCCGTCCTTTCTATCGAAACCACAACCTCCTGCGTCGCAGGCGGAGCTTCGCCCACCTCGCCACAGATATCATCAATGATACATAATGCTGAAAGGTTCAATATTAAGGGAACATACCTATCGGCATCAGCTGATTGTCCAGTTCTCCTGACTTGTGCAGTATCCGACACGCTTGTAAAGCGACCATCCGACGCGCCAGCACCCGGGTTGGCATCGGGTGGCCCTGCAGGAAGCAACTAGTTTAGAAATAATGCTGGACAATTCACATAGCATCATCAGCTAAGCAGAGCTTCTGTTATGGGTACTAGATAACTGATATACATAATAGAATATATTACATAGATAGATATTTTTTATTATACATAGAAAACGACCAGAACACCCGGAACAAATATCTGCAGATCGTACACACAATTGTTCCGAGGCGGGAATCGAAACCGCAACCTCCCGCGTCGCAGGCGGACCTTCGCCCACTGCGCCACATCGGTCGTCGAATTAGTAGTTATGTTGTCTTTATGGTGTTGGGTAACGGAACTAGTTAAGTAAATTTATTAATGCTATAAATAAAGATTTTTCATTATTCTTCTTATTCTTAAATACTTACCACAATATTATACTTGACGGGACAGTTGAGAGGCAGCCGCAGCGTGCATACGTACGCCGGACGCGCCCACTCCGGGATCAGAACCCGCTCTATCCACCACTGAGGCGCGAGGCGGGTAAACGTGTCGGATGGCAGTTTGGCGCAGTACCTAAAACATTTCTTTACTTAACACGTTAGCTGCCAGAACAAATTCACGATAATGACCAATTTCGAGAATTCAAGAACCGACGGCCGCTGGGGCAAACGTGTTCTTGAGTGGAGACCACGACTCGGTAAACGTAGTGTAGGACGCCCTCCGACCAGGTGGGATGACGACCTGCGAAAGACTGCACGTAGATGCTGGATGCGTCAAGCCGAAGACAGGGCGCTATGGCGCTCATTGGGGGAGGCCTATGTCCAGCAGTGGACTAGTATAGGCTGATGATGATGATGATGATGATGACCAATTTCAAAATTTTGTATATCGAATCCAATGATGATGAAAAGTAATATGCAAAAAATATCAATTTAGAGTAAGAGTAAATAACACGTTTTGCTGCATTTCTTGTAATAAACAAATTTATAATTTTTGTAATGTCGTATTTCATTTTTCCCCAGAAAGTGTTGATTAACTTCAGTTCTAACAAGAATAGTAACAGGCCATGTTGCATATAAATAAATAATAAAATAAAATCTCTTTTTTTCGGATATCCATAGATCCATATTTGTAAGTATTAGTAAACACACAAAAATATAGTTATAGAGGGTAAGTAGAATCTTAAATTAAATTATAATATAATTAATTAAGTTATAATATAACATAAGCATGTCCCTTTCCCAGTGCCATATAGCCCGGGGCCATGTCAGTTAATTCTAATAGAAACAAGCAGGCTAAACGTGCTGGACAGCTCACTACTGCATTTCAATCCATTGTCTCGATGTCAGTCACTGGTGACTGACATGGCAGCTAACGTGTTAAATATTTTTAAATTTACGCGATTTGAATATAAGTTATAAGTACTATGGGAAAGTCGGTTATAATTTATTATTAAAATAGGAATATAAGGCTTTTTAAAACTATCATGATTATTAACACTAAAGAAACTGTGCCGAGATATTGGATAACTCAAAATTTATATCATCAAAGGCTTTTTGTACCGAGCGAGAAAAAAATATAAATAATATATTATTGTCACTTTTCCCGCTTTTATCATCACTCAACTGCCCAACTCCTTTTCAACTGATGGTCAGTTAACACTTTGACTGCGGTTTTTTTTCGACGACTGCGATCTTTTTTTTTTACCTAAAAAATTCGTGCTGCCGCTCTACACAGCGGTTGTGTTGCGCCGCACATGCGTTTCGTTCGAAAAATATTACAGCTCTGCTGAGTCACAAAGATCTGTATTTTCTCAGCCGCTGCGCTAGTGTGGATTTACGCATATTAGTCACTTGTAGAAAACTCATACCGTGCGTTTTCAGCACTCGAAAGTGTTAATGAGCGCGATTTTTATCCGCAGTTGCTGTTCTGAGTTCGGTCTATGCCGCTATGTACCGCCGTCGACGAACTGGTTACCCGTTGTCGTTTGGTTTGTTAGTCGTCTCGTCAGAGACGCAATCGAGGAAAGGGACGCTATCGTCCCGCTATTGAAATGGGCTTCTGCCTCAAGTTGAACTGCATAAGCTTTAGATCCAGTATACTAAAAAACCAAGGGTTAAAAAACCAGTTTTTTTTTCTTACTCTACTACTTATGTTTTTCTGTATTTATGTGTCTTTTCCTTTTTTTTGTAACTCTGTTTAATATTGTGTGTGTATTGGCTATAAATAAATTATTTTATTCTTTTTTTTTTACTATACTTGCTATCGTGTACCAACAAGACGGCGCAGTGGCATGACATAATTTTTTCCTTTTGGACATAAATATTTTACTTATTACAACCAGAACTCACCTATTTATCAAGGAAATAGCTGAATTCAAATCAACACTAGCGACGCTTTCATTTTCACTACTCATACACGTGCACTTTTCACTTTTCTTATTTTTCTCACTGTTACCATCACTTTTCTCGCTTTTATCGTCACTTTTCTCGCTTTTATCGTCACTTTTCTCGCTTTTATCGTCACTCAACTGCATATGCTTTAGATCCAGTATATTATACTCGCTATCAAACACTATATTCTCACTATCACTTATAGTCCTTTTCATAGACCGGGCTATGTCGTTTTTGATGCGATTCTTCATGCAGACGCAGGATTTGCTCGTGGGTGGGGTGTAAGGTCTGATTGTCGTGTTGACAGCGTCGGCGTGACTCTCTTCGTCCTGTGGCGGTTCGTTTTGGATGCCACAGCCACATTTTCTGGTAATAATCTGGTGGAGAGAGATTGGTTATGTAATATATTATATTATTATTATATTAGAGCTAGAGACTTAAAAAAAAAGAATAATTATAAACACCACAAATAAAAAAAATAAAAATACAAGGTTAATTATTATTATTATTGATGACTAATGCCAACATAAATATCAAACAGTTATAGCCAATAAATACTCGTAATATAACAGTTATCAATTTTGAGTTCAAATATAGTTACAATAAAAGTTTGCTCACAGATTTTGCAATCGAAAAATGTAGAGCATTTTGAAATACCTGCAAATTAATTTACAAACATCTTGAAGCTCCCGAGCATCTCAAAATAAAAGTAAATATGGCAATAAAAAGAAATGAAACTATACTAGAGGATTGTCCAGCGTTATTTTGACTACCCACCAAATTTTAGATAGCCAGGAATAGTTTTAATTGGTTCTGTCAATGACATGGAAATTTCTAGCTAATTTGGTAAACGCCTTGTTCATAGTTCAATTTATTGGTAAACAAAAATATTACACGTCATATAGTACATACCTTAACATATACTTAAGTATATTAGATGGTATCATTCAATTGGTAATTGTTCGATTAGAATATGTGAAATTATACATTTCAATTAAATTATACAATAAATTCATAATTATTCGGTCATCTAGCAATAATATTAAATTAAATTATACAATATGAAAAATGAAAATGAAAATGAAAAGTTTTTATTTCTTTAAGCTTACAAATAAGCACTTAGACAGGTCATATTTTATACTATTAAGTTATTTTATAGTTATAGTTCACTTAAATTTTTTGTCCACCAGTGGAAGAAGTGAGAAGAAACCACTAGTATGTTCATAACTTATGTGTCTAGTACATTTGATTTGCTTATTTGTAAGTTGTTAGATTTTGAGTTGGAGCAAAACTCGTTCCAAGCTTTTTTATCTTCTATAATATAATATAATATAGAATAAATTTATAATTAATTATTCGGTTATATAGTAATAATAGTAAATAATAAATAATAACGATATTAAGCATCCTATTCTACAAATTCGTCAATCCTGTAGAAGGATTGTTCGACCAGCCAGTTCTTTAATTTATATTTAAAGGATTGCATCCCCGAAAACTAGCGAAATAAGTATCAAAATATCATTAAAATTACATAACGACTTATTTTGTAATTCTATGATATTTTGATACTGTTAACTCGATACGCGCCTAAATAATCATCATCATCATCCGCCTATAGCAGTCCACAGCTCGACATAGGCCTCCCCCAATGAGCGCCATAGCGCCCTGTCTTCAGCTTGCCGCATCCAGCATCTACCTGCAGTCTTTCGCAGGTCGTCATCCCACTTGGTCGCAGGTCGTCATCTACACTACGTTTACCGAGTCGTGGTCAAGAACACGTTTGCCCCAGCGGCCGTCGGTTCTTCGGGCTAAAATAATAATTATAAATAATGCTGGACAATCCACACAGTATTATCCAGCCTCAAGCTAAGCAGAGCTTGTGTTGTAGGTACTAGATGATACTCGTACATCTTGACGACCGATGTGGCGCGGTGGGCGAAGCTCCGCCTGCGACGCAAGAGGTTGCGGGTTCGATTCCCGCCTCGGAACAATTGTGTGTACGATCTGCAGATATTTGTGCCGGGTGTTCTGGTCGTTTTCTATGTATAATAAAAAATATCTATCTATGTAATATATAGTATTATGTATATCAGTTATCTAGTACCCATAACACAAGCTCTGCTTACCATGGGGCTAGATAATGCTGTGTGAATTGTCCAGCAATATTATTATTATTATCTTGTACCCATAACACAAGCTCTGCTTATACTTATATATACCTTACAGTGTGACTCGTCTAGCATTATTTATTTATTGTAGCGGTCGCAGGGATTCGATGGATGAAGGCGTGTACGGGCTGATAATGCTAATATACCTGGTCCAATTCCTTATAGGTAGCTAGGCAGTGAAGCATTTCGTCTGTCTGTCCGCGAGCGCCGAGCAAAATGGACGAACTGCGAATGGCTCTGGAGCGACTTCGGCAGAGGACGTAGGATCGATACCTGGGTAAGTACATAATAGTCATTATTTGAATGAACGAACAAAGTATTGAAGAAATAAACAAAATAAAAAAAAACTACAAGTATTCGAGAAAAAAGAAATTAAATCCGCCAGCAATTCTCATTAGTTAGGATTTAAAATGCTATCAACAAACTGTAACAAATTTGTAATAATAAATAAATATATCTATCTAGGTATCTATCAATACTGGCCGCAAAATGACGATTTTTTTTTAAAGGTAAGTATATTAATTAACACGTCGACTGCGACCGTTTTTAAGCCAAGCCAGTCGTGCTGCTAGCGCTACACAGCGGTTGTGTTGCGCAGGTGTTTCGTTCGAAAAAACATGTTACGGCTGTGCTGAGTCATACAGATGTGTGTTTTTTGCCGCTTGCGGATTACTTACGCATGGATCAATCAATAAATTTCTTTCCGGCCCTGGTGGGGGCACAGAAGGGCCTCGAGGCTTGGCCTCATTACCCCGGCGTCAACTCGAGGGGTGACGACCCCTCGGTCCTTGGGTTTTGTGGGAATATCTTTTTTTCCCCCTTCTCAATGTTTTGTTTTTGGCTGCATTTGGTTTGTTTATTTATTTTTTCTTTTTTTTTTCTTCCCTTTATTGCCGCTTGCGGATTAACTTATTCATCATCATCATCATCATCATCATCAGCCTATATTAGTCCACTGCTGGACATAGGCCTCCCCCAATGAGCGCCATAGCGATTAACTTATTATTACGCATGGAAAACACGCATGAGTGTGCGCCCGCACATGCGTCGCAACTGTGCAGCAGGGAGGCGGAGCAAAGGGTCTATGTCACCTGCCCTGCATCTAGTTTTCGGGTACAGTTATGTCTACAGTCGAATTGACTCATTCACCAAATCAGGCGCGTCGAAAATACCACGGAACACTTTGCAGGTTGTCGTCAGCTGATCATGGACTCTACGCGTTTGGGGATTAGTTAAAGCCATGAAACCCAAGCAGGAAATTGGTCGGGTACATAAATAAATAATAATAAATAAATAATAAATAATGCTGGACAATTCACACAGCATTATTTACACAGCATTATTTACACAGCATTATCTAGCCCCATGGTAAGCAGAGCTTGTGTTATGGGTACTAGATAACTGATATACATAAAAGGGTAGTATCCCTGGTTATGTTTGTATAGGAATCTTAGGAACCTTTTCTGTAGTAATATACTATTCTATATATATAGTAATATATACTTCATTCCTATGTATAGGAATGAAGTGCTAGGTACTTACGAAGGCGGGGTATCCCAGCGCAATACTAGATTACACCGAGGCAGGTCAATGCCCTCCTCCAACGCGGACGTAGTTAGGAGTAAGTTGCATTCGTGCATCCTGAATCTGCAAATATATAGAAATATATTAAACTAGCTGCGCCCTGCGGCTTCGCCCGCGTTGAAATCTGTGTATCAAATAGTTTGTAAACTTCCTCTTGAATCACTCTATCTATTAAAAAAGCCACATCAAAATCCGTTGCGTAACTTTAAAGATCTAAGCATACATAGGGCCAGACAGACAGCGAGAAGCGACTTCGTTTTATACTATGTAGTGATAATTACGTACCGAATAATTCTTGCGAAAGAAAGTAGTTATAGACTCTAGATTTGAAGACATTTATTACGATTTTTTCAATGATAAATAGTTCAGGTTAAATCAATGCACGTCATTCTCTCAAGTATGTCTGCATACCGACTAACGGTCAAGCTTTTTGGTCCACAAAATATATATACTTGTTACCATCATGGGCCCAGCCGTGTACAACCGACTTCCCAGTGCTGTTCCAGGAGCCCACGGTCTGCCTGCATTCCAATATAAACTCAAACGCTGGCTTATTGAGCAAACTTTCTACAGCTACGACGAATTCGTAGTTAGTGTTTATTTATAATTTATTATCACTCATTTATTTAAATTCTCGTATAAAATACATTTTTTACTATAGAAAGTACAATAAAATATTATAAAACTATTCTACAGTAAAAAATATATCAAAACGGTAGATCGCCGACCGCTCGCTAGAGTCAAGCGGCCGGTGACTAGGGCTGCAGAGAAAGGAACTTCCTGACGATGCGTGCCGAGTCCAAGAGTACCGCCTTCTGGATCTGGCCCTTGATCCAACTCCCTAGCGAGAGTCTCTTCAGGTGTTGATCGAGGCTCTTCGCTATTACGCCGTTAACCGAAACGACTATCGGGACTATGGTCGCTGAATCTACATCCCACATGCTGACAACCTCGTTAGCCAAGTCAAGATATTTGCTAAGTTTATCTTTCTCAGCTCTAACGAGGTTAGCATCATGCGGTACGGTGACAACAGCGAGCACCGCCCTCCGTTAATTATTATTATTATTAATAAATGACTATTATGGTTATTACCTTATATAACAAGGTCATATCCATGGCACATAATAATCTTTACCTTTATCGAGGATACCTCGGGATATTCGATGGTAAGAACGTTCCATAGCCGTGTAGATACGAGTATAGATAAGATGATTAGCCCTATGTTTTTTTTTTATTTGCTTAGGGCGGCTTTGATACCAAAGCCACCCTAATATAAAAAAGAACCGTCCATAACAAATACTCTGCAGTACTTACTTTTTCAGCACCTCTTCATGCCGTTTCCCTTGCTTCTGGCACTCCTTGTACTCGGCGATAGGCTCGACCGCGCAGTACTGACTGTTTATGTACGAGACGGCGGGCCGCGCGCGGGATATGTCCTGTTATATTAAATAATAAATAAATATTGCTGGACAATTCACACATATGGGTACTCGATGACGGATATACTTAATACAATACATTACACAGATAGATATTTTTTATTTTACATAGATAACGACCAGAACACCCGGACCCACCAAAATTTATTTAGATGGTGTTTCAATGAGTATTAAAATGCTTAATTTCCATTAGTACAAGCACTTCGCTGCCGATCGATTTGCGCGGGAACGAATCAGAAAGCGACAAAGGCGGGACAGCCCCAACAGCATCATACAAACTGTAGCGGGCAGGATTGATTCGCCAATATGGCAGAAATTAATAAGAAATGTAATTTGATTAATTTACATTTTTATTGATGATATAATTTGATTTGTTTTAACTTATTTTATTTTTTTCTAATTTATTACTATTCATTTTAATTTAATTTAATTTTAGTTCGTAAGAATTACTAACATTTATTATAAGATCATTACTAACAAATTATGGATCTGTAGTAGTCCGAAATAAAATAATTATATTTTATTTTATTTATAGGTCCGGCGCGAGGCAAGCGCTCTAGCACTTTGAGTGCTGAAAACGCACGGTATGAGTTTTCTACAAGTGACTAATATGCGTAAATCCACACTAGCGCAGCGGCTGAGAAAATACAGATCTTTGTGACTCAGCACAGCCGTAATATTTTTCGAACGAAACGCATGTGCGGCGCAACACAACCGCTGTGTAGAGCGGCAGCACGAATTTTTTAGGTAAAAAAAAAGATCGCAGTCGTCGAAAAAAAACCGCGGTCACTGGCGGGGCGCGCGCGGTGCGAAAGAGCTCCATCTTGCCCTCGCCCCCCGCGCCTCATGCTTCCCCCGGCTGGAACTGGCTTGTGGGCGCGTCGGCGCCCGCGCGTACGGAGACCTTGTATGCGCCACAGGTTCCCTTAGTTGGTTCGTACGTCATCTACGTCAATCGACAATCGTCGGCCCGACTTGGTTTGATTCTAACGCCGCGCGTCGCGAGCGGGAATATAGCGGTATACCTATAAGTGTATCTTTTCTTATGTTGTTTTATTATAAACTAGCGGACCATCCCGGCTTCGCACGGTTTTAATACAGGTCCCTAACTTTTTGAAAATATAATATAGCCTATGTTCACCGGGGATAGTGCTTCCCAACGGTGAAATAATTTTTCTAATCGGTCCAGTACTTTCGGAGCCTATTCATTACAAACAAACAGACAAAAAATCAAACCTTTCCTCTTTATAATATTAGTATAGATAAATGTCTTTCTATTCTACTGTACCTGTACTGTATTTTACTTTAGTGGACTGTACTGGATTGCACTGGACTGAACTGGACTGTACTTTACTGGACTGTACTGGACTGTACTGGACTTTACTGGGCTGTACTGGACTTTACTGGACTGCACTGGACTTTACTGGGCTGTACTGGACTTTACTGGACTGTACTGGACTGTACTGAACTTTACTGGGCTGTACTGGACTTTACTGGACTGTACTGGACTGTACTGGACTTTACTGGGCTGTACTGGACTTTACTGGACTGTACTGGACTGCACTGGACTTTACTGGACTTTACTGGACTGTACTGGACTGCACTGGACTGTACTGGACTGTACTGCAGTGGACTGGACTGTACTTTTCCGTACTGTACTCTATTCTATTTATATCAGTTGTTAGTACGTACCACTATACACAGGTAGAGGATCTTAGCCAGCAGTGGCTCCTGTAGGAACACGAGCGCGCAGAGCGCGTCGCTGGCCGCGTGCGTGGGACGCGCAGTGCGCGCCACGCGCCGCCCTCGCGGGCGTGAACGTGTGTAGGCTTTTTCACGTGTCTGAAACAGAAATTATGACAATAAGATACAATGATAATTATATTGTTTAGAAAAAACTAAAAACCGATTTCAAATTCATCAATATTACTATTTACGCTATGGAAAGAGCTATGCTCGGAGTTTCCCTGAAGGATAGGATTCTTAACGAATACATCCGACAGAGGACCAAGGTTATCGAAATAGCTCAAAGAATTAGCAAGCTGAAGTGGCAGTGGGCCGGCGATATCTCGCGAAGAACCGACGGCCGCTGGGGCAAACGTGTTCTTGAGTGGAGAAAACGACTCGGCTCGGTAAACGTAGTGTAGGACGCCCTCCGGTGGGATGACGACCTGCAAAAGACTGCAGGTAGATGCTGGATGCGGCAAGTTGAAGACAGGGCGCTATGGCGCTCATTGGGGGAGGCCTATGTCCAGCAGTAGACTGATTTAGGCTGACGATGACTATTTACACTGTTTTTTAATTTTTTCGGGACAGCTACTTATTCCTCTGGGATAATATTTTTATGGGACCACCTCGTGATCATATGGAATATGCATATACAATATACATAATATACAATAGCGAAATAATTTTCCAAATCGGTCCATAATAATTAACATAACTAATCCGCAACCTGCGGCGTCGCAGGCGGACCTTCGCCCACCGCGCCGCAGAGGTTAAACACTTTTAAATAACACTTTCAAACATACCTGAGACTTCAGAAGCGGCTGAAGCTTCTTCTCCTCCTTCCTAATATCAAGCTCTTTCAAATTCCCCTGCACCACATTCAAGCGATCTTCTATCCTATCCCCCAACGTTTTAAAGTCGCATTTGTCTAAAACACTCAGCAACTTATCTCTAGGACTTTCCAAGGTGGTGACGTCATTGCTTTTACTGCTATTGTCATCTTCGTCATTTTCTTTGCTTTTATAGTCATTTTTATTAATGTTATCGTCATTTTTGCTAATCTTATCATCATTTTCATTAATTATATAATCATTTTCAATAATATTATCGTCAATTTTGCTAATCTTAACATCATTTTCATTGATTTTATCGTCATTTTCATTAATATTATCATAATTTTCATTAATATTATCATCATTTACATTTATCTTATCATCATTTTCATTAATTTTATCATAATTTTCATTAATCTTATCGTCATTTTCATTTACTTTGGCGTCATTTTTCTCCCGATCGTCATAATCGTTTTTTCTCTCGTATCTAACGTATGTTCCGTTCTCTATGCTCGCTTTAAGGTCGGGCGGGGTGAATTTCTCTAGGATCTCGATTAATCTCAATAGCTTCGGCGTAGAAAACAGTCTAATTTTATCCCAGTCGTTGTATTGGCTGAGTATATTTTCGGCATAGCATCTGTAACGAAGAAAAACAACATTATTAAGATTTATTTAACTTATTTGACATATTTTAATTTTAGTTTCTATGTAAGACCACCACATAGTGGAGCCCACTCAACGATAAGAGGCGACGTGGAAGGCCCAGGATGAGATGGCGTGATTCAAGACTAAGGTTTATAAACTTTTTGAAACATAGATTTTCACGAGGGCGAGGACGCGGGGTGCAGCTGGTAGATACATACATGGTGACGGTATATACCTAAAATATTTACTTACTGCAACTTACTGATATAAATTTGTACATAGACGTACAGATCTATGCATATTCTATCTAATTTACTGAATCGGCATATTTCTGACATCAATAAACTTTTGAAAAGTGATCAGTGATTTCACTCATTTACTACTACTTGAAAATTAAATGAATTTATTTGTTAAAAGGCTTAAGTACACAGAACATAATAAAAAATAAATAGTATAAAATATGACTTGTCTAAGTGCTTATATGTAAGCCTAAAGAAATACAATTTCAACAAAAAACTTAAATGTAAACTAAACGAGTCGGTATTTTTTTTTTTTTTTTAATAATGCTGGACAATCCACACAGCATTATCTAGCCCCATGGTAAGCAAAGCTTGTGTTATGGGTACTAGATAACTGATATACATAATACAATATATTACATAGATAGATATTTTTTATTATACATAGAAAACGACCAGAACACCCGGAACAAATATCTGCAGATCTTACACACAATTGTTCCGAGGCGGGAATCGAACCCGCAACCTCCTGCGTCGCAGGCGGACCTTCGCCCACCGCGCCACATCGGTCGTCTAAATCATGTAAGTCCAGTAACAAAATGGCTTTGCCTCAGCATGAGTTGGATGACTAGCATGCTAGCAACCAATGCTGGTCTTCCGGCAAAGGAACTTGTTGGCGTTACGGACTGACTACTCACTACCGCTATACAAACATACAAAAACGCACTAATATAAATAAAATCAACTACTTAACATAACTTACTTAATTACCACAATGGGGCCGTTCAAATATTACGTAAGTAGATTTATTACAATTATTTACCCCCCCATACCCCTTGTCAGCAAAAGTAAGCAAAGCTCTTACCCCCTCCCCTCATGCTTACGTAAACATTTTTCAATTATAAATGTCTTTTTTATATTATAATTATACTACACAAGTAAACAATACACTGACAGAGGAAATTTAGACAAGTGAATAGCGCGAGGTAATTCCCCTAATAGGTTCTAATGCGAGTGTGTATGCATTATTTTCGGGAATCCCCGAAAATGCGTTTCGTTTTCAAGCATAGACAATGTGAGGGTTGCCATTCGTGTAAAAAAGTAAATAACTACCGATGACGTAATCATCATCTAGACTCCCCTACCCCCCATGTCATTCAAAATAAGCAAAACAATGACCCCCCCACCTCCCCATAGTGCTGACGTAATACGTATGGCCCCAATGTACGTACAGCTCCGTACAAAATTCTTACCTTATTTTCACCAGCAACGTAGTACAAAGTCGTAGAAGCAAGAAATGCCTTTCATACGGAACCTTTATCTTCAATTTCTCCAGTTTCCCTAGCAGGGAGAACGCCGCTTTGTCGGCTGCGAATGGTCCTGAAAAATGCCAAAAAAAACTACGATAGAAGAAAATTATAAATAAAATCGAAAATTTTCCAATAAAACTTCTGAAACTATCATGGTTATTAACACTAAAGTCATTTAAAACGGGATATTTACCATGATTTGATTTTTGAGTTTTCCAATATTTCGGCACAGTTTCATGCGCCATGTTCACGGAATAACTGAAGACACTGCGAGTTCGTTTTTATGAGCAGATATACCGATCTACCCTCATTTTCTGTCTTTTGCTACGAACGTTACCACTACCACCGGGTAGATCGGTATATCTGCTCATAAAAACGTACTCGCAGTGTCTTCAGTTATTCCGTGATCATGGCGCATGAAACTGTGCCGAAATATTAGAAAACTCAAAAATCAAATCATGGTAAATATCCCGTTTTAAATGACTTTAGCGAAAATTTTCCAATCAATAGATTTCTTTCCGGCCCTGGTGGGGGCACAGAGGGGCCTCGAGGCTTGGCCTCATTACCCCGGCGTCAACTCAAAGGGTGACGACCCCTCGGTCCATGGGTTAGTGGGAATTTCTTTTTTTTTCCCTCTTCTCATCTCTGTTTTTTTTTGGCTGCATTTGTTTGTTATGTTTTTTTTTAATAAACCCAAGGACTCTATCCCCCATATCTTTAGTCATTACCTCAAATAATTCTCCACTTAAACAAGGGCGTTTCGAGCATTCCTTCAAAACATGCTCGAGTTCGGTATGCTTAGTCGTTAATTTTGTTATATATCAACCACACTCGAACATGGTTGAGTCGAGTCAGTGCGTCACCGTTACCGTTACCGTTGTAGGTTTCATCGTTTCGATCGTGAGATAGTCTCCAAAATCCATTGTAAATAACAACAAACTATTTCGAGGAGCATTCAAGGTAGGTAGCGACGTACCTTTTTCGTTACCTTTACCGTTGAGATGACAGTTCGTTATTCCACTCGTATGAGAAAATTCTCGAAGGCTGTTTCAAGTGAAGGATTTTTTTACGATCAAGCATACCGAAACGCATTTGGAGGTTGAGTAGAGTTTGAATCGAGGTCGAGGTAATGACTAAAGATATGGGGGTATGGTGGTTACGGAGGGAAATTTTCCATTTCGAGCTATCTGCTGGACCGATTTTCTAGGTAGTTTGTAGTTACGGTGGGAACAGACTGGTGAAACATGAAATGCATCATTCAATTAAAGAATTAGCAGTACACATTGCTGCAATGTATGATGAAACTACTATAATCTAATCTAATTTGTAATGTGTAATATTTTTCCTATTTTGTTGTTACTATCTTTTAAATTAATTTGTGCAATATGTAATTAATAACTTACCTATAGATCGAACAACTTATATTTACATTATACAAATTGTTTACACTAAGCTAAATAACTATTCTCATGTGACTGTGTCTTTTTTGATACTAAAATATCTTTAAACCTATGAAAGGTTGCACTTAGTAACAATTACACACACAATTTTTAAATCTCTTCTTTTTTTTAACACTTTCACTGCGGTTTTTTTTCGACGACTGCGATCTTTTTTTTAACCTAAAAAATTCGTGCTGCCGCTCTACACAGCGGTTGTGTTGCGCCGCACATGCGTTTCGTTCGAAAAATATTACGGCTTTGCTGAGTCACACAGATCTGTATTTTCTCAGCCGCTGCGCTAGTTTGGATTTACGCATATTAGTCACTTGTAGAAAACACATACCGTGTGATTTCAGCAGTCAAAGTGTTAATTGTTTATATGTACTTTTACTTATTGTATACTACTAGGTACTTAACTCATTGTTCTCTAATTTATCTGTGTTATTCTATGATGTGCCTTTTCTATTGTGACCTTTGTGACATGTGCTGCAGTTGTCAAAGAAATGAATTATCTATCTATCTATGAATTATCTATTTCTCATAGTTTGGAAGTCTTGTGCGCGCGAAATGGGCTTTACACGCGCACGCTACGAGAAATACACGCCGCGCGGAGCGACGCATTATTTGTCGGTTTATCGAACGAACACAAAGGAGCGCGCAGTGTGCGCTGCGCGGGGCAACTCGTAGTTAAAGCGCGGTAAGAGCGTTTGGCCTATGCCAAACTAGGGCAAACAGATAACATGTGCTAGGATAAGTTGGATTTAAGGAAAATTGTTAGTTATCTAAATAAAGGCTTATATTATTATTATGTATCTCATTTACCATGATCTCGGGCCATAAAGTGACCCAGTCCTTTGGATGGCTTGCGTGGGGCCGAAGCCAACAGCACAGAGGCCCTTTGAGAAGTTAATCTAAAGGCGAAGGCTACACATAGCGGGTATCATCCTCGGGTGCACAACATGATACACCCAAAGATGGTATCCGCCAGGTGTAGACTATTGCAAAGAAAAATGAAAGAAATAAAACCAGGTTATTGTGATGGATGGATGGACTGGGTAATCGGGCTATAGGGGAGATTGCGGACGTCTGCCATAAACAAGTCAATCATAATGTTAAGAAGAGTGGCAGACGGTGGCTTGCCGAATGCTGGATGGGTTACTTAAAAAGCCGGAGTAAATTACCGGAGAGGAACAACATCGGCGCAAACGACTGAAGGGTGTCGAGAGGTGCGGCCCCGATTTCACCATCACGAAGACTGCTCGTAAGCGGGTTTCCTCGCTATTACGCCATTAGACACTTCCACCCCCGAGTCTACATCCTAAGATGCATTTCTCGCGACTCCACTCAGACCGGCCAATGAAGGCAAGCAAGAGGTGGGGATCTGGTTCTCTTGGGATGCCACTCCGCAAGCGGAGACGAGAACCAGAAACTTCCCCACTCGGTACCCGTGGTGTCGCTACTCACCAACAGCTCGCCACAAGCTGCCCTGCGTATATTATTATTATTAAGTGCGCGCTATGCGCCTCTTGCAGCGAACATGTAATTAAAGGAGTGAGATATTTAAAGGAAACACAAGTTGCGGACCGAATCTGACTGATTAATTCATGAACCAGCGGGTAGGTCGTGACATAATAATTTAGAACTACCTACAAATACCCAACAAAAGGTACATAATAAAATAAATAAATAAATAATGATGGACAATTCACACAGCATTATCTAGCCCCATGGTAAGCAGAGCTTGTGTTATGGGTACTAGATAACTGATATACATAATACAATATATTACATAGATAGATATTTTTTATTATAAATAGAAAACGACCAAAACACCCGGAACAAATATCTGCAGATCGTACACACAATTGTTCCTAGGCGGGAATCGAACCCGCAACCTCCTGCGTCGCAGGCGGACCTTCGCCCACCGCGCCACATCGGTCGTCAAACATTATAAGTTACGTTTCACCAGTCTGTCACCTTTAGAAAATCGTTCCAGCACATTAAGAAGAAGAAGTCACGTTTCAAACAAAAATTAACTAGATTTTAATCGGTATATCCTTTGTGAGTTATATGTATACGTGTAGGAGGTTGCTGACTCCTTGAAATATAGCAAAACTTACCTAATTCATCCAAAATGTACAGGAACTCTTTGATTATCTGTCTCGGCTCGATGGTCGGGTTGGGCATGTTCTTGAACTCTTCGTACAACTCCTCGCCGTATATCTCTGTTGGGTCGTGTCTGGAATCAACCAATTTATTGTCATTTATTTCATTTCGTTTGTTTATTCCACCATCATAATCATCATCGTCAGCCTATA
Source organism: Eupithecia abbreviata (assembly GCA_943735965.1). Classification (NCBI taxonomy): domain Eukaryota; kingdom Metazoa; phylum Arthropoda; class Insecta; order Lepidoptera; family Geometridae; genus Eupithecia; species Eupithecia abbreviata. The sequence goes on along the minus strand of OX031004.1, from coordinate 3,820,647 downwards.
GCAGTCCATGCTGCTGGACATAGGCCTCCCCCAATGGGCGCCACAGCGCCCTGTCTTCAGCTTGACGCATCCAGCATCTACCTGCAGTCTTTCGCAGGTCGTCATCCCACCTGGTGGGAGGGATTCCACCGTAGGTACATGAGTAAATAAATAATGTTGGACAATCCACACAGCATTATCTAGCCCCAAGCTAAGCAGAGCTTGTATTATGGGTACTAGATGAATGATATATTTAATACAATACATAACTTTATTTTTTTTATTATGAAAAACAATATCTATCTACATAACATAAAAACAATCAGAACACCCGAAACAAATATCTGTATATCATACAAACATTTGTCCCGAGGAGGGAATCAAAACCGCAACCTCCTGCATCGCAAGCGCACCCGCAGCAAGCCTTCGTCCACCGCGCCACAAAGGTCGTCAAATAAAAATAAATATTAAATTTGTAAGCTTTCCACCTTCCAGCTTTAGATGATATTATTGATAGAGAGATTTCAATTGATAACTTGATTTATTGCTTGATATATGAATACACGGGACAGCAGCGGTAGAACGCGTACTGAATTAAATAAATAAATAATAAATAAATAATGCTGGACAATTCACACAGCATTATCTGACCCCATGGTAAGCAGAACTTGTGTTATGGGTACTAGATAACTGATATACATAATACAATATATTACATAGATGGATATTTTTTATTATATATAGAAAACGACCGGAACACTTCTAGTTTTTTTATGTTTTTATTTTACATTGTCATTTTATACTTAGTGTGCAATAAATAATTTTCTATCTATCTATCTAACGCTCGGAACAAATATCTGCAGATCGTACACACAATTGTTCCGAGGCGGGAATCGAACCAGCAACCTCCTGCGTCGCAGGCGGACCTTCGCCCACCGCGTCACATCGGTCGTGAATTGTCCAAGCTTCGGTAAATATACATGCACCGCTTGCAGAAGTACATATGTGCGGTTTATACATAAATCATACAAAATTTATACAACTCATACCTATGATCTTCCAGAAACTCCAACACCTCTGCGACCGTACTCTTCATGTAGCTCTCGAGTTCTACATACTCTTTGGGCAGCTCCTCCAAAGAGGTTTTAGTGTCGTATTCTATTAGCACCTCTTTGGGTTTCGTTGTGGGGCCGGTTATTCTGGAACATGCATTAAAATCAATAAGTTGAAGCATTTAGGTTTTCTTATTATAGTGCGTAAGCCCCTCGCGGTTGGAGTAATCTATAAGAAATTAAATAATATCACAAATTAATCACCCAAAGCAAAGTATCGACTGAATATTATGAAAGAAAGAAAGAAAAGTTTTTTATTTGTAATTCAATACACAAAAAATAATATAAAACAAACATGATTAAAAAATATAGGACAAAACAGATTTTTGTAATTGAGTCACAAATCGGATTATCCATTTCATATTATGAAAAATAATCAGAGTACAAATGGCAACCTTATCGCTGAAAGCGATTTCTCCCAGGCCACCTTGGTTGATGCCGTATTCGGCTGCGGGATCCATAAACTTGCAAAATTTTAAGCCCTACGCATGGATGAAGTGTTGATTATTTTTTTTTATTGAAAATTGAAAATTGAAAATTGAAATTGAAAATTGAAAATTGTTTATTTGTAGAAAAAGTATCTTTACATGCTAGACAGTGAGGACATCCTTTTAAGTATGTAAATATACTTGTGCCAGGATGTCCTGCTCTTCATTACAAATACAAAGATTTTACAAATAAACTAAATTAACTAAATTAAATACAATTTTTAAATACAAATAAAAAAAATTAATTAAATTGATAATTACTAAACTATGGGCTTTTTATTGAATAGATAGCACTGATACCTTATTTTATGTGTCTGGCGGCTGCTCCTGAGGACACCGGTCTCACAGTCCGTGCAACAGGAGCTGCCTATGAGTGAGTGTGTGTATGTGTGTGAGTGTGTGTGAGTGTGTGTGTGTGTGTGGTATTTATTGTTTACACATTTTATTCGTTTTTTTTTACTTAATATAGCTCTCTCACCTCTTACACCCATCAATATCCTCAGCCAGGTCCATCTGACAGCATAGTTCTTTCTCCAGCTCATCAATCTTGTACTCCAACTTAGAATACATCTGGAAGTCATCCAGATTCTCTTGCACACCCAGCTCTTTCAGCGTAGCTTCTACTGCTGGCGCTGGTTTGATATGGTCTATTGGTTCTGATGAAGAGTTTAGAGGTACCAGTGCGGTGCTTGCAGGATCTAGTTCTATGGTTTCCTGTGAAAAAATAGAAATATATATGTATAGAGGTATATACGAGCACATACATACATTTAAAATATTTTTTTTTTTTACTGCGCAATTTGACCCGTAACCAGAGGAGATACAGATGCAGATTCTTTTGAAACAGGTTTTCGGAGAAAATCATTTTTTGGCAAGCGCGAGTAACGCCTAACGAAACATGCAATAGTTTTTTTCTTTGAATCGAAGCATGACTCCTTTCACGACTTATCTCCAACTCTCGTGGTTTCAGATTTGTCCATCACAACCCTTCTCAAAAAACCACCCTGTTTAGCCTACAGCCCTTCTCAAAAAACCACCCTGTTTAGCCTAGAGCCCTACTCAAAAAACCACCCTGTTTAGCCTATGACACAATAACGAGACTATTTCTTTGTTTTTAAGAATGAATTCTCAAAATAGGTTCAGTAGGTCCAGAAATTACCCCCCCACAACCTCACAAACTTTACCTCTTTATAATATTAGTATAGATTTATGGAATCAATAAATTTAGAAATCTTTGAAAAAAAGGTAAAATTACCCAGAAAATTAATAATTAATAAATAAGTATTGATTAAATAACGATATCTAATAATATATATGATTAAATCTGCTTGCGAAGGTTTGTACAACAAAGCATACCTTATTATCAGCTTCATTGGAATCCTCCTCAAGAGTATCTTCAGTTTTGAGAGTGTTAAACAGCGGATAGGTGATCGCCAGGATTCTAGGTCTTTTGTCCTCTTCTGACTGCTTGTATACTTTCATAATCTGAAAGAGATAGATAGAAAACACTTTATTATACCACACAAAACAGAACACAATACAAATATAAATACTTAGAATAGAGGAAGTATAAAGGGCGGACGTATCGCTGAGAGCGATCTCTTCCAGGCAACGTTAGGATGGACTGGACATGAAGGAACAATATAAATGGTGGCATTTTAATAAATAACTTGTAAAAAACAAAGAAAACAGTTATTTGAATGCCTACGTCAGCCAGCAGCCCACACTGCGAAAACGATGAGCAAAAAAAACATCGTGAAAAATGCGAGAATTTTTATTTTTATTTTTTATTTATATTATATATTTATGTATGTATTTATACTTATAGCTATGTATATCAGTAGGTATTTTATGTATGTCCCTATTAAATATTATTCTGTATTACACGCCACCGTCTATACTTGTTCTAGCACTTTTTGTCCATCCCAAGGTTGCATGGCAGAGATCGCTCTTAGCGATAAGGCCCCCCATTGTACAGCATATTTTGTATCTGTTTTTTCTTTTCCTGTCTTGTGTATCTTTTATGTATTTGGTGTGCAATAAAGAGTTATTGTATTGTATTGTAATAACTTAATAAGGCTAGGCGTATACTGGGACGCAGGCGACGCAGATCGACGCAGCGCAGGGCAGAGCAGATTTTGTAATGCATGAAAGTAACGAGTGCTCCGTACGTTGCGGCGCAGGCACGTGCGACGCAGATAAATAAATAAATAATGCTGGACAATTCACACAGCATTATCTAGCCCCATGGTAAGCAGAGCTTGTGTTATGGGTACTAGATAACTGATATACATAATACAATACATTACATAGATAGATATGTTTATTATACATAGAAAACGACCAGAACACCCGGAACAAATATCTGCAGATCGTACACACAATTGTTCCGAGGCGGGAATCGAACCCGCAACCTCCTGCGTCGAAGGCGGACCTTCGCCCACCGCGCCACAGAGGTCGTCGAATGATATGTAGTATCGGGCAGATATGTATTACGTTCATTACAAAATCTGCTCTGCCCTGCGCTACGTAGATCTGCGTCGCCTGCGTCCCCGCATACGCGTAGCCTTATCGTAGTGAGATTTTATAGTTACCTCAAGGAACGTTTTGAATACCTTCACCAAACCCATAGCCGCTCCCTCCGCTCAACAAACACTCTTCAACTAAAAACTCCCCGCCCCTTCCATTCCTATAGCTCATCCTTTACCGTACATGCCATAAAACTGTGGAATGCCCTACCCATTTCGATTCGGCAAGCTAAGTCTCTCCCTATATTCAAACATATGGTCTATGAACATTTCCTTAACTCAGCATCAAACTGTTAATTTATATGCATCATACCTATATTATATATTTATATGTGTATTTTATATTTATATTATATATTTATGTTTGTATTTATACTTATAGCTATCAATATGTATTTGTCCCAATTAAATATTATTCTATATATAACACGCCACCGTCTATACTTGTTCTAACTTTTCATGTCCATCCAAAGGTTGCCTGGCAGAGATCGCTTTAAGCGATAAGGCCGCCCATTGTACAACACATTCTTTATTTGTCTTTTTCCTGTCCAGTGTATCTGTTTTTATGGTGTGCAATAAAGAATTATTGTATTGTATTGTATTGTATTGTATAGTGTCTATGCCTAAAGTATAGTAAATAATTGATGAACATTTAACTCTTACTGCAAGTTGATGAAACCTGGTCCTTTTTTATACAATAAATAAATTCATGTGTTGGCCAATATTCATCATCATCATCATCATCATCCTATATTAGTCCACTGCTGGACATAAGCCTCCCCCAATGAGCGCCATAGCGCCCTGTCTTCGGCTTGACGCATCCAGCATCTACCTGCAGTCTTTCGCAGGTCGTCATCCCACCTGGTCGGAGGGCGTCCTACACTACGTTTACCGAGTCGTGGTCTCCACTCAAGAACACGTTTGCCCCAGCGGCCGTCGGTTCTTCGCGAGATATGGCCGGCCCACTGCCACTTCAGCTTGCTAATTCTCAGAGCATTGTCGATAACTTTAGTTCTCTGTCGGATGTATTCGTTGCGAATCCTATCCTTCAGAGATACTCCGAGCATAGCTCTTTCCTTCAGAGATACTCCGAGCATAGCTCTTTCCTTCAGAGATACTCCGAGCTCTTTCATGGCCAATATTAATTCCTTAAATTATAATAATTGTAAGAAAAGCTTAGAGATACTCTACAATGTACAATGTCAAACGATGACACAGAACTTTTAAGTGTTCTAAAGTCAGCGACTAATTTAATAGAAAATAATAGTAATATAGAATGCATTAAATTAATAATAATAATTGGCTATTGACTAGTAAAGTCTATCCCATTTCGAATTTATGAGTGATGTTCTTATTCAAAATCTTCTTCATTTTTATGTAGTCACAGTATCCCTTTATACATAGTATACAAACCTGTTTATGTGTGTATGTATGTGTCTGTGTTCGAGGGTGCGTGTGTGTATGTGTGTGTGTGTTTGCGAGGGTGTGAGGGTGTGTGTGTGTGAGGGTGTGTTCGAGGGTGTGAGCGTGTGTGTGTGTGTGTGTCTGTGTTCGAGGGTGAGGGTGTGTGTGTGTGTGTGTGTGTCTGTGTTCGAGGGTGAGGGTGTGTGTGTGTGTGTTAGAGTGTGTGTGTGTGTATCTGCGTTCGAGGGTGTGTGTGTGTGTTTAATGAGATGAGTTTTATCGACATTTCAGATACAAAGCAGGCAAAGACGCATGCTAAACCTTATACTCACATATTGCAAGTGTCCATCCTTGTATATAGTATGACAGCTGTCGATAACCATGATGTTAATCTGAGACATCTCCAGCAATCCTTCCTCTAGGACCTGGTGAAGAACCGCTGAAGTGCACACTAACACCTGTGAGAATGAAATCAGTTTATCTTACTCGGAAAATCTGCCTATATTATGCCTATAATAAATTAATTGTGATGTATAATTTGACAATTTATTATTAATAAAATGTTTATCATTGCTAATGATACCAATGTATATTCAATTCTTCAGCAAGGCTACCACACTTTTTACCACATAACGTACCAAGCGTTATCATGGGAGCCTTGCAGCTCCATATTCCCCTGGTGTGACCTGTAGGGATAAAAAGAAGCAGTGAATATCTTCAAGAACAATGGATCCAAGAGTCTCACCTCCTTAACCTCTAACTCCTGGCCCCAATCCAGTACATCAGCAAACTTCACGGCTTGCGTAACCTTCAGATCTGTCAGTATACCAAGTTCATATGCATCAGCCTTGACATTCGGGGCCTGGCTGAGGTGGACGGATCGTTTAGAGCCTGATGAGAGTAAACTGGAAATGTGAAAGTTAGCATATATTAAAACCCTAAGCATTTATTTATAGAGAACAGGTTACAAAATTTATTTTTAGTTTTAAAATGTCCCATGCGATTACATAATTACTGGTTCGATTCCCGCCTCGGAACAATTGTGTGTACAATCTGCAGATATTTGTTCCGGGTGATCTAGTCGTTTTCTATGTATAATAAAAAATATCTATCTATGTAATATATTGTATTATGTATATCAGTTATGTAGTACCCATAACAAAGCTCTGCTTACCACAGGGCTAGAAAATGCTGTGTGAATTGTCCAGCATTATTTTAGTATTTTTTATCTATTGGGATATTATTTAAATTCTTATGGTTTATTTTAGACACCATTCTACCAAGAGAACAGGCATATAAGTTAATTACCCCCGTATGCTATAGGCTTCCTCATGAATCAGTCGAGTGGCGATGAAGGCCCCACACTCAGTGACAAGAGTGTTCACCGCAGCGGCGGCCGCGGCAAGCCGGGCTCCGCCCTCCGCAGCCGTGAATCTATGGCTACAGGGCTCCATCTAAAAAACACACTAATGTTATAAATGCGAACGTTTGCATTGAAAGTTTATACGCTTGAAGGTTTGTTACCATAAGTGGAAACTACTGAACGAATCGCGCTGATGCATAGGTACATATAGTCTTTTGTACACTTGAATAGCTAGTTCAATGTAGTAAAAGTACTTAGTGAGCTAGTTACAGATAAAACTGCCGAGAAAAACTCATTAAATGCAATAATAGTTAATCGCAAAAAAGTTTACATTACAACCGATCTGACAGGTTATAACACAAACTATAAACAAACTCACCATGTTTGCCTTTATCGGTTGATTTATACTATTTCAAAGACGTATTCATGTTTGTTTAGTACGTTTTTGTCAAGACATGCAGTGTATTTTCACAGATCTCTCGGAAATCATAACTTTTTGCATGCAAACTATGCAAAGCAACGTAAGTAAAGTAAACTTACAATAACAATGACTTGTTTGACCATAGATAAGATAAACCAACCAACCGCTAACCATCTGTAGATGTAATACGGAGAGATTGATTTCTTTCGAGAGGTGATGATTTCTTTCGTCCAAGTACTGACGGACGTGTGGCCTACTAGTGGGAGGGAGAGGACGGACAGTAAATAACACAAAAAAAGATAGATACGGGTGTAGCCAACAGTGCTATTGCTTTTTCCTTTTCAAAGAATTTATTTATTTGTAAGCGAGGCCTTGTAAGGTTATTTGTACTTGCTACCTTCGGAGTTGTGAGTCGGGATTGTCGACCAACCCTACTTGGTTAGGGCAGAATGTTTGTTTCCGTATTTGGTGGGGTTGATTGGAAAAAAATCGCTCCGGGTACCAAGCTACGCTACACCGCCGCTGAATCCCTATTCATCGCAGTCAATTTATTAATCCATAAACATTAATACAATCATCATATATTGTTATTTGTTTTGTTCCAATATCAGTTCAAACAATCGAGAGGTAATTATTTTTCCCACTGCCTTATATTTCTACCTAAAGTTGGTATCACTTCAGACACAATTTCGACAATCGCATCATCGCATGCGCAGCTGGTTGTGTTTTTAATGGATTCGTAGTGGTGTTATTCTCTTTGGGTGGATTATCCAAGCGTAATTATTATATTTTCTTTGTATCAAGGGTCTTTCTTTCTCTATGTATTTTGTGATTGTGTTCTAAATCAAAACGTGTCATCAACGTCATATATCACTTAGCCTGCATTCATTCGAAACAACAAAGTTTAGGTAAATATTTATTGTAGTTACCATCGATCAAAACAGAACTTAATTGTTGTTTACTTTACCTTACCAGGTCTATTAATAGACTATGAATAAAGAAGCCCGCCCCATTACTTTATGGTCCTCTTAAACGAGGATGAGTTTTAGGGTTCTACAAAAAAAACGAATCGAGTTTTGTTAGGTCTAGCTAGTCGCATAATCGCAACAATGTTATTGTTATATTTTTTTGATTGCGTTGGTTGGAGTTGGGATCCATAGAGTAGGTAGGACCTAAAAAGTGCCCGAAGTGTTCGAGCAGCAGTGGACTAACAGAAGCTGTCTATCAAAATAAAAATTCCTTATTTCTTAAGGCTTACAAAAACAGAACTTTGATCTATTGAATGTCTATTAATATATAGGTAGGCACCTGCCTAATTAGGGAAGCCTGAACAATTATTATTAAATTAAAATAATTTAGGTAGTACCTACTAGGTACCCTACCTAATTTTGATACCTACAATTAGGATCATAATTAGTTTAGGTACTTTCTTGACGACCAGATTTCGCAATCTCTGCTTTACTTTGACAAGTAGGTGCTGGGTATAGAGTTTGTACGGCTGAGTGTAGCTAACTGTTCATAATATGTTATCTGCACAATGTTAATGCGTATGTAATTAAAATTTGTCATTTTTTTATTACAGACAATGCTACCAAGTGGATCCCATCACCAGATCCGGTTCACCAATACACCAACTAGCTCAAATACTTTGACAAAAAATAATGAAAATAATGATTCAAAATATAATAACAACGAAGTTAATTTAATTGATTTAGAAAACCTTAACATAAACAATGGCGACAAGAAAAAACAGTTAGAAGACATACAAATCAAAATGATCGAAGATTTTCTTAAAACTAGCAGACAGCAAAAAACAAAAGTAAATTATTCAACGGCTATAACTGAATCAGAATTCCAGGCATTTTTCGATAGATATGAGAATGGAAAGAAAACAGGACCAGCTAACAAACTATCGACAGAAGACATACACTTACTTGAAACCAAATTGAGCGAAAATAATCACAAATCACAGTTTAATCCGATTCCTGAAATAAATGCTCACGACATGGTTCAACTCAAGACACCTCAAATTACACCGCAAAAACTAGAATATAATGAAAACCTTGATGTAGAAGACTTGGTAGAAGAAATAATGACACATAAAAATCTTGAAAATAATAAAAATTTAGAAAAGAATTCAAGTTGTGAACCAGAACCTCCGCCTATTATTAGAAAAGAAAATAGAATACCATTTGTCTCAATGGCCAAAGAACGTGGTGAAATGTTAAAACATTTCATTAATTCCCAAAAAGCTAATGATTATAATAATATTTTTGATAAAATAGTAGCACAAAATCATATACAAACCACCAAAGTAGATGAACAGCATTTTCCTAAAGTTAAAAACCTGACAGAGGTTCTTGCTACAAATGTTACAGAAAAATATTTAAAAACAAATAATAAAAGAGAACAAAAAGCCTTAATCGAAGAACTTGTCACAAAATATGATATAAAATATTTAGAAGCTGTAAAGAAGGTCGACAAAGTATTTGCAAAATACTGCAATTTGAAATCGGAAACTGAAAAATCAAAATTGACGTCAGGGCCGAGCTTATATGAAAAATCCGTGGCACTTCCTCACATAATGCAACGGTTACACCAGAGAGATACAGCATCTGAAGCAATTAAGGGACTGGAAATGAAACTTATCCTTGACGCTGCTGGCCCCTCAACTCGGAAACCTATTCACGTCTCTCAAATATCAAATAAAAGTAAAATGACAAGCGGACTTTTCGTGAATCCAACCTCGTTAAGCTCATCGATTCTTGACAATACAATGTTCCCTACCACATCGCATTCAGCAAATATTCCACATTCAAGTCCTAGAATATTGAATACTCCAATAATTGCAAGTGTCAAGCCAACTATGCTAAACCAACGATCGGATGTCATTAATTCGAAGAAACCAACCCAATCACATTCCTATAAAGATCCGAAACAAACAGCTTCATTAAAGCAACCGGATGTTCTCAATTCATCACAAGTCCTAGACCATGAAATTCCTGTTCTAAAACCCCCAGAATTACTCATGGAAGATTGTAACAGGGTACGCCTAAATGCACATAGAACGCATAAATTGTTTGAAAGTATAGTTCGCGGCGATTTTCTTTAGTAAACACATATCTTTGGTTGTCTCAAATCGAAGCAAATAATAGTCAGTCTGTGTAACATTTCAATGTAACTTCATGTTATGATTATCATGCAGTCAATGGGATGCCTATATTAAGCAAACAATGAATTGTTCATCAAGAGGGACCGGGGCTTAGTCAAAAGTCGGGAAATCCCCAGATTGAAACAAAGGGTGATTGTGATTTTATAATTATATTGTATATTGTTTACGAGTAAATTACGTTAAACGAGAGTTATATGACTTAATAATACCATTAATTACTTAAAATATACGAGTGTTTTATTTATTTAGAAATAAGTTTCAGCCAACTCTATAGATGTTAGTTTTAATATTCATAACAAACTTTAAGTAAACGAAATAATCTACTGTAACACTGAGTGCAAGCTAATAAGTTAAGTCCCTATATTACAAAGTAAATCCTGTACAGAACCCAATACATACCTTATAATGCTCGTTACATATCCTATTAGGTATTGCCATCTGTAGTTGGAGTTCCGTATAAAAAGGAAGATTTTTGACTATATCGCAATTATGTTTTGTTTCGATCCTACTAAAATTTCACGTTTTGCCATATTTATTACGTAAAATTTATAATTAAAATAAATTAAGAAAAACTACAGAAAGCTATATTTATAGCTTCTAATTTATTTTTAAACGATTACTCTATTCAATAGGGAATTTATAACGGGTCAAGTTCGCAGCACCAAAAATGAATGTCAAATGGATGACAGGTCAGATGTGGTGCGCTGACTTGACGTAAGTTTGTTTGTTTATTTTTGGATACAACGGATGGAGCTTTGATTTGTTAAAAACTTGATTAATTAAATCTGGCTAAAACTTGTATTTCTTAGTTTAAAATAATGGACCACCTAAATCAACTGGCGAGCGAAATAGAGGAACTACGCAGAACCTTGCAGAAAAAACAGGAGGAATATAATCAACTAACAAGTGAACTAACCTTGGTAAGTAGCAGCTGAAAAAATCTAATTTAAGTATTTAGTAAGCCATTAAGCTAGTGCGCTTGGTTCCCCTACCCCTTGTAACGCCATCGCACACGTTTTGCCAAACACCATTCATCATCACTACATAATAGTATAAAACAAAGTCGCTTCCCGCTGCGCTGTCTGTTTGTCCCTATGTATGCTTAGATCTTTAAAACCACGCAACGGCTGTTGATGCGGTTTTCTTTTAATAGATAAAGTGATTCAGAGTAAGATGTCGATGAATTCAGAGGAAGGTTCAAAGCCTTAAATTTCCACACGGGCGAAGCCGCGGGGCACAGCTAGTTCATAATAATATTGAATTACAAAGTAAAAAATTGTATTTACATAAATCTGTATCTATTCCAGGATCAACACAATACCAAAACTATTTCAAAACCTACTCAGATTACAAATACCAACTCTGTCAATATTTATAATGCAGTCAATCAAGAACATTTTAATACAAAACAGCAGGGGCCACACAGCAATGGCCAACAAGTGTTGAATGAAGGTAGAATTGAGAAAATGAAAGTACAAGTTGGGGAAAAACTCCCGACATGGGCTATAGAAAGGTATGCTTAGTCAATATGGTAATCAATATAAAAATACGGGGCAGTCTTTGGGGACTGCAGATAGAAGTGAAAACAAAGTAATTTTATATTTTATTTGTACAGGGAAGCGTGCGGTGATGATGACGCAAATTCCATGATTTTTGTTTACCCAAAAAGTGCCCAATGCATCTAAAGAAGTTTTCACTTCAAAGATAACAAGCTGTGTGTTTCAAATGGATGGCTTATATTGGCTTGCCATATTTCTCTCCTAGTTCTCTGTCAGCCAACTAGAGACTAACAATCTAATTATCTTGTGTTCTTGCAATATTATATATCTTACAGGCAGTTATTTGAGACAGGCATAACACAGTGAAAAAATTTAGTTTTATTTGAAAAACCATGTCAAATATATAATTGTTTATAATTATGTGTATAAAAAACCTGAAACTTGTGCCATGAAAACAATTGTAGGCTAAAGTTTTACTGGTTATGCAAAAAGAACTGTAGGCTAAAGTTATACTGGTCATGCAAAAAGAACTGTAGGCTAAAGTTATACTGGTTATGCAAAAAGAACTGTAGGCTAAAGTTTTACTGGTTATGCAAAAAGAACTGTAGGCTAAAGTTATACTGGTTATGCAAAAAGAACTGTAGGCTAAAGTTATACTGGTTATGCAAAAAGAACTGTAGGCTAAAGTTATACTGGTTATGCAAAAATAATTGTAGGCTAAAGTTATACTGGTTATGCAAAAAGAACTGTAGGCTAAAGTTATACTGGTTATGCAAAAAGAATTTTAGGCTAAAGTTATACAGGTTATGCAAAAAGAACTTTAGGCTAAAGTTATACTGGTTATGCAAAAAGAATTCCATTCCAGATACAGCCGACAGATCCTGCTCCCCGAGATTGGTGTTAAGGGACAAGAGAAGCTCTGCGCTGCTAGAGTGTTAATAGTGGGCGCAGGGGGGCTGGGCTGTCCCGCCGGGGCCTACCTAGCGGGTGCGGGGGTGGGTGAGTACCACTGAGTTGTTAACATATTCACTGCATAGTGTCTGACTGAAGTGCAATGCGACGTGGCCAATTGCGCTGCAGTACTAAGGAGGTAGATAGATAATATAAAAATGTATACAGCTGTCCTCCACAAACCACACAGCATTGATTACGTAGTAACATAGTAATTCTGGGGATCCGCTAGCAATTCCAATCTAGAGATACTACAGCAGTTTCAAAACATTGCACTGAGAACCATCTTCAGCGCAGACCAGTTTGGAAGAAACTCCGAAATACACGAATACTTAGAAATGTGGACCATAAGAGAAGTAAACAACTACTGCAAAAAGTACAAAGAACGACTAAGCAACCACAGCAGTTCACTGCACTGCAGTACTAAGGAGGTAGATAGATAATATAAAAATATATACAGCTGTCCTCCACAAACCACACAGCATTCATTATGTAGTAACATAGTAATTCTGGGGATCCGCTAGCAACTCCGATCTAGAGATACTACAGCAGTTTCAAACCATTGCACTGAGAACCATCTTCAGCGCAGACCAGTTTGGAAGAAACTCCGAAATACACGAATACTTAGAAATGTGGACCATAAGAGAAGTAAACAACTACTGCAAAAAGTACAAAGAACGACTAAGCAACCACAGCAGTTCACTATAGTTTGATCGAAACCGCTGTACCGCGCCTGTGGTATGCGAGCGGCGAGACGGGGGGGAAGTATCGGCCGCTCCGATCCATCAGTTTGCCGTCAACGCTCACGGCGGTAGGTAGCTTTTCTACCGGACGGTCTATGTCAGACGCACATGAGATAAATATCTAAAGATGGATCGAGCGCTATTTCGTGATGTCAACCCCGTCTTTTTTTTTTCATTTTTATGTTTGTAAGTATGGATGGATGTTTGTTACTCTTTCACGTAAAAACTACTGAACGGATCTTGATAAACTTGAAACATACATATGTATGTATGTACATAGTATATGTACTGGAATAACATTAAGGCTACTTTTTATCGTGGTACCACGCGAGCGAAGCCGCGGGCGAAAGCTAGTAAAAAAATATAAACATATCGTTTACGATATCGTAAGATATATCCGACAATATAGATCTCATGTGTACTCTTGCTCTTTTTTCCTCGGCCCCCACCTCGCCGCAGTTTCTTAAGGAGCGGTATAGCGGTTGCGGTCAAACTATAACTTAAGATCTACTTCAAGATAAAGGCGTAAAATACCTCACGACATGGCATACACTTCACCTAGCCCCAAACTAAGCAGAGCTTGTGTTATGAGCACTAGATGACTGATATACATAATACAATCAAAATCTTTTTACTTTTTACAATATGTACCTACAACACAGTTAGGCAAACGTTCGGCGACGATGACGCGAGTTTCACGCTTTTTATTCACCCAAAAAGTGCACAACGCGCCTAAAGAAGTTTTCACTTCAAAAATTATGTAGTAACCATAGAGGAAGGATAATATGTCATACCTCTACAACATACCTCTATACTATATCCTACCTCTATGGTAGTAACGTTTGTTTTTTTTTTTCAGGTGAAATTGGCATCGTAGACTATGACACGGTGGACGTTACGAACATACACCGACAGTTTCTCCACAGTGAGAGGGATCAGTTCATAAGCAAGGCGGAATCAGCGGCTAATAGCTTAAGGAGGTGAGAGGAAAGAGTATAATATACCTAAAGAATGGGACTGAAAATTAAATATGAAGTATATATATATACACTCATATAAAACATCATACAGAGAACCAAAGTTACCGACATAGCTCTAAGCATTAGCAAGCTGAAGTGGCAGTGGGCCGGCCATATCTCCCGAACCGACTACCCCAGCGGTTGTCGGTTCATCGTTCGTTCGTCATGTCCTTTAATAGTGACAGCGACTTCGCAAACGTAGTGTAGGACGCCCTCCGACCAGGTAGGATGACCTGCGAAGACTGCACAATATGTGTGTGATTTTATTTTGCACTAGTTTCTGCACACGGCTTCGCACGCGATGTTTCTATGGAAACGTTTTAAGGTTATTCCTACCCATGAGAACGGATTTATGGGATACAAATTAGCCCATGTTTTATTCCGAGCCTGGAACTACCTGTATGCAAAATTTCAGCCCGATCCGTCCAGAAATGAGTTCGTTATTGCTCTAAAACAGGGTTTCGCAAAGTGGGGTACGCGAACCCCTAGGGGTTCGCCATTCGACGGCAGGGGGTTCGCGACAAGATTTACGTAATGGTGGCGTGATGACTGTCTGTTTTCCTCTTTTGTATGAATTTATCACGACGAACGACTTATCCGTGGATTCTGAAACAAAGGCTGACAATACTGTTTCTCAAAAAACTAAAACCATAATTGTCTAAAGTATTTATTAGGGAACACGTAGAAGAAATGTCATTACAATAATATTAAATAACTAGCAAATAAAACTGGTTTTCCCGTAGAGATATCTCTGTAAAAATGAAGATTTAGAGGAAACTTTGCCATTTTTTTCTATCGAGTCAAGTTTAGTCAATCGTGTTTGTACTCCCATAACATACTAACTAATATCCTAAACTTTTGATCCTAATCAAAATATATTCGAAAAATATGTGTTTTGTTCCCTTAAAATTGATTTTCCGTTAATTCAAAACGTGGGGACTCATTTCACCTTAATCTAAATATTACACCTCGGGGGCCACTTTGCGGTATTGCAAGTAAATAGTAAGTAGGTATGTATATCTATGTTTTTATAAACTACATGGATGCTAATCTGACCAATAGTCTAGTCTAGTAGTCTGGCTAATAGTACCCATAACACAAGCTCTGCTTACCATGGGGCTAGATAATGCTGTGTGAATTGTCCAGCATTTTAAATAAAATAAAATAATCAAAGTTATTTATTATAGATTAGCTTAAAGTAGACTATAAATATATTTCTTTAATTTGGTTTTGAACGTGTTTATGCTAGCGCATTCCTTTATCTCATTAGGCAAGTTATTAACACTTTGATTGCTGAAATCACACGGTATGTGTTTTCTACAAGTGACTAATATGCGTAAATCCACACTAGCGCAGCTGCTGAGAAAATACAGATCTGTGTGACTCAGCACAGCCGTTATATTTTTCGAACGAAACGCATGTGCGGCGCAACACAACCGCTGTGTAGAGCGGCAGCACGAATTTTTTAGGTTAAAAAAAAGATCGCAGTCGTCGAAAAAAAATCGCAGTCAAAGTGTTAAATAACTGCCTAAGTCCCTCGTAGACAACTGTTTTCTTGCCGTAATCAGTACGTGCTTTTGCTAATTCTAGTTTATATTTGTTTCTAAATGCGTATAGTTCATTGTCCCGTTCAGTTTTGCGTGAAAGAGTAACAATAATATGGATGTTTGCTACTCTTTCACGCAAAACTGACCTACTCATTATAAACGCTAATGTTTGTTGGTATGGAATGGACTCACATACATTCGCGTCTATAATATATGTAGGATTAACCTGTTTACTCCATTTCAACTATAAAATTTGACTTGTCTAATCTAAGATTATTTTGTTAGTATAAAGAAATAAAATATTTAGAATTTGAATCTCTTTTTCCAGCCTAAATTCAAGGATCAAAGTGACCCCGTACAACTTACAGTTGGCGTCGGATAACGCTGCGCAGATCGCGTCGCAATACGACGTTGTGCTCGACTGTACCGACAATGTACCTACACGGTACTTGCTGAACGATCTCTGTGTTCTCTCTAAGGTAAGAAATAAATAATGCTGGACAATCAATTTCACGCGTGCGAAGCCGCCTGGCGCAGCTAGTTAGCCTATAAATTGACGACTTGACGACCTCTGTGGCGCGGTGGGCGAAAGTAAGCCTGCGGTGCAGGAGACTGCGGGTTCGATTACAATCGGGACAATTGTGTGTACGATTTGCAGATATTACCCTACCATCATTAAACAGTGTGAGTCTCATAAAGTGCACATAGTAAAATGAGAGAAAATACGCCCTATATTACCGACGAAAAATGTAAAAAAAAACTGTTATTTTTTTAAAGCGTTTTTAAACATTTTTTCGCTGTGACGACCCCCATTTAAACAAAAGGGTGTAACTTTAAAACTAAACGATCAATTATTGTACCTTCTCTCATTTTAGTATGTGCACTTTATGCAGACTCGCACTGTAGTGCAGTCCTAGTAGGCACCATTGAACAGCACAAAATTTACTTACTACTAGGGTAGCATAAACATAAACCTAATCGTAATCGTTTTTACGTTGTTGTACAAACCGCAATGCCACAAGCATATCTATGAAAAAAAATTAATTAATATGTCCATTACTATCTTTAATAAGTTCCCAGAACCTATTAACACTTTGACTGCGGTTTTTTTTCGACGACTGCGATCTTTTTTTTTACCTAAAAAATTCGTGCTGCCGCTCTACACAGCGGTTGTGTTGCGCCGCACATGCGTTTCGTTCGCAAAATATTACAGCTCTGCTGAGTCACAAAGATCTGTATTTTCTCAGCCGCTGCGCTAGTGTGGATTTACGCATATTAGTCACTTGTAGAAAACTCATACCGTGCGTTTTCAGCACTCAAAGTGTTTAAAGACCTCAATGGCAAGTTATTTAAACTAAAATTAAATATATAAGGCCGCCCATTGTACCTGTCGCATTTAATATATTTTTGTAATGATTAATTTGATTATGGTGTACAATAAAGAATTTTTGTATTGTATTTGTATTGTAAATAAGTGGCTGCTTGACAAATGTTTCTATAGTATAAATTATTATTATTATGTCTCTCATTTACCATGATCTCGGGCCATAAAAAGTCCCGGTCCTTTGGAAGGCTTGCGTGGGGCCTAAGCCAACAGCACATTATTATTATTATTATTATATTAGCCCGGGGTGTCCCACTGCAGGGCAAAGGCCTCCCTCCCCTTCTTCCACTCATCTCGGTCCTCAGCAAGGAGAACCCACTCCTTATTGTATAGATCGAGCTCATCCCGCCATCTCCGCCTAGGCCTTCCTCGTGGCCGTTGTCCGTCCGAATATAAAATAATATAAATTATAAATTAATAGTATAAATGAATATTTAAAATTATTAATCTTAATATATTAATCTTAAGTAGAAAAATTTATTATGCTTTCACAATGATTGTAAATTAATTATCTTAAAGTTAATTATATATTTTAGAATGTACTTACCTTAAATTTATTTTCCTCGATTATTTTAATTGTTGATTTACTTGACTACCCTGAATCACTGCTATAATATTTAATTGTAATATAATATTAATATTTGCACACCTGCTTGCGGGTTGAATACATGTGACACTACTCTAGTTATAACACCTGACTTGTACTATATATAGGTACAAGTCAGGTCTTAATCAAATAATATTGTGTTCAGCAAAAAAAATATATTTATTATTATTTTTATTTGATTTGATACGATCTGCAAATATTTGTTCCGGGTGGTCTGGGTATTTTCTATCATAAAATATATATATCTATGTAATGTATTATATTAAGTATATGAGTCATCTAGTACCCATAACACAAGCTCTGCTTAACTTGGGGCTAGATAATGCTGTGTGGATTGTCCAGAATAATTTATTTATTGATTTGTGAATCCAATACTTTTTTCTTTCTTTCAGTTACCTCTAATATCGGGAAGCGCATTGAAAATGGAAGGGCAACTAACCATCTACGGATATAGGGAAATAAACAACCCTCATGAAACGGTTTGTACAAATTAAATATTATTCTTTAGACGACTGATGTGGCGTGGTGGGCGATGGTCTGTCTGCGACGCAGGAGGTTGCGGATTCGATTCCGTCCTCGGGAATAGAATAGAATATATCTATTTGCGTTTCGAATATCAAACAGTAAAAGAAGGAACTAATATTAAAGGCGAAAACGCAAATAGGCTACCGGATCAGCTTTAAATGCTTCATTGACACGGGTGCCAATGCAGCGCTGGTTTTCAGCGGCGCCAGAGTACTTAGTGCAGCACTTTTTCCCGCGGTTTCATCTGCGTTAAATTTGAATTTCACATTTCTAAAATATAATATAGCTAATGTTCACCGGGGACAGTGTAGCTTCCCAACAGTGAAATAATTTTTCAAATCGGTCCAGTAGTTTCGGAGCCTATCCAATACAAACTTTATAATATTAGTATAGATGAAACAGCGCCTCCGATGTCATCTTCAGGAACTAGTTTCCCATGATCAATCGAACCACATGGCTGCGTATGAGTATGTTCCGGCGTTTGTCACTAGATGGCGTTAACATAAATTTTAACATAAATTATCACGATAAAACATATACAAAACATTATACTAGAAAATTTATAACAAAAGCGAGCTTAAACCTAAAAAGAGTTATCTTCCAGCAATCCTTATTGGAAGATAGAGAGACAAAGTGAAGAGAGGAGTGGGTTTCTGTTATTATAATCAGTTGTTTTAACCTACAGGATGGTATATACAGGGGTCCATGCTACCGCTGCGTGTTCCCGACGCCGCCGCCCCCCGAGGCAGTCGGCAGTTGCTCTGCCAACGGCGTCGCCGGCCCCCTCCCGGGCGTTATAGGTACGTACTAGACAATATTACAGGATGGTATATACAGGGGCCCATGCTACCGCTGCGTGTTCCCGACGCCGCCGCCTCCCGAGGCAGTCGGCAGTTGCTCTGCCAACGGCGTCGCCGGCCCCCTCCCGGGCGTTATAGGTACGTACTAGACAATATTACAGGATGGTATATACAAGGGCCCATGCTAAGGTACTAGACAATATTACAGGGTGGTATATACAGGGGCCCATGCTTAGGTACTAGACAATATTACAGGATGGTATATACAGGGGCCCATGCTAAGGTACTAGACAATATTACAGGATGGTATATACAGGGGCCCATGCTAAGGTACTAGACAATATTATAGGATGGTATATACAGGGGCCCATACTAAGGTACTAGACAATATTACAGGATGGTATATACAGGGGCCCATGCTAAGGTACTAGACAATATTACAGGATGGTATATACAGGGGCCCATGCTAAGGTACTAGACAATATTACAGGATGGTATATACAGGGGCCCATGCTAAGGTACTAGACAATATTACAGGATGGTATATACAGGGGCCCATGCTAAGGTACTAGACAATATTACAGGATGGTATATACAGGGGCCCATGCTAAGGTACTAGACAATATTACAGGATGGTATATACAGGGGCCCATGCTAAGGTACTAGACAATATTACAGGATGGTATATACAGGGGCCCATACTAAGGTACTAGACAATATTACAGGATGGTATATACAGGGGCCCATGCTAAGGTACTAGACAATATTACAGGATGGTATATACAGGGGCCCATGCTAAGGTACTAGACAATATTACAGGATGGTATATACAGGGGCCCATACTAAGGTAGTAGACAATATTACAGGATGGTATATACAGGGGCCCATGCTAAGGTACTAGACAATATTACAGGATGGTATATACAGGGGCCCATGCTAAGGTACTAGACAATATTACAGGATGGTATATACAGGGGCCCATGCTAAGGTACTAGACAATATTACAGGATGGTATATACAGGGGCCCATACTAAGGTACTAGACAATATTACAGGATGGTATATACAGGGGCCCATGCTAAGGTACTAGACAATATTACAGGATGGTATATACAGGGGCCCATACTAAGGTACTAGACAATATTACAGGATGGTATATACAGGGGCCCATGCTAAGGTACTAGACAATATTACAGGATGGTATATACAGGGGCTGTTAGTTTGTCTGGAACAAATCTTGCAACTGAATTGTAGACTAATTATCCTGAACCCATTGAACTGAGGCCAAAAGGAGGATCCAGCTAGGCTGGGCAGCATTTGGGAAACTGCGTCAAGTCTTCACGTCATCCATACCGCAATGCTTGAAAACGAAAGTTTTCAACCAGTACGTCCTACCCGTTATGACCTACGGAGCTGAGACATGGACACTCACGATAGGGCTGGTCCACCAGTTCAAAGTCGCTCAGCGAGCTATGGAAAGAGCTATGCTCGGAGTTTCTCTGAAGGATAGGATTCGTAACGAATACGTCCGAGAGGGAACCAAGGTTATCGACATAGCTCAAAAAATTAGCAAGCTGAAGTGGCAGTGGGCCGGCCATATCTTGCGAAGAACCGACGGCCGCTGGGGCAAACGTGTTCTTGAGTGGAGACCACGACTTGGTAAACGTAGTGTAGGACGACCTCCGACCAGGTGGGATGACGACCTGCGAAAGACTGCAGGTAGATGCTGGATGCGGAAAGCTGAAGACAGGGCGCTAAGGCGCTCATTGGGGGAGGCCTATGTCCAGCAGTGGACTACTATAGGCTGATGATGATGATGATGACGATTGAACTGAAATTTCACGTAGTTATGTAAGGCCCAGCAGTAGACTATTACAGATTAATGATGATTAGTATTGTAAGTTCGGGGACAAAGCAATGTTAAGGTACCATCTAGCTGGTCTGATGATGGAGGATGGATGCACTTTGGTCCTAGATGATTATAAAAGACTAGCTGCGCCCCGCGGTTTCACACGCGTGGTGATAGATATATTGGATATCTTTATTAATTGTAGCCTATGTGTTATTCTGATATGTAAGCTATATTATTGTGAAGCTTCATTAAAGTCCATACAGTAGTTTTTACGTGAAAGAGTAACAAACAGCCATCGTAAGCAATTTGGGTTTACTCGTGGCAGGTCAACTACTGATGCCGGTGTAGAGTTGGTATCGCATATTTTTGATGCTTGGGAGAAGTCGCAAGATGCTTTAGGCGTTTTTTGCGACTTGTCAAAAGCATTCGATTGCGTTCATCACGAAACATTAATCAGGAAACTACATCATTATGGAATTAGGGACAGCTCTTTGGATCTTCTTACATCTTACTTGAGTGATAGGATACAAAGATTTGACATTAATGGGAAACGATCTAAAGGGTCTGTTGTTACAATGGGTGTACCGCAGGGCTCTATCTTGGGTCCTTTCCTATTTTTAGTTTATATTAATGACCTACCTCATCATGTAAAGAATGATCATGAGATTGTATTGTTTGCTGATGATACTTCATTAATTATTAAAATGAAACGACAAAACACAAATTTCGACGATGTAAATACTGCAATCTCAAAGGTAGTCCATTGGTTTAGTATTAATAATCTTTTGCTTACTGAAACCAAAACAAATGTTTAAGATTTATTCTACCTAATGTAAAACAAGTTAAGGCCGATATAAACGTAAAAGGAGAAACGCTAGAGATTGTTGACAATACCGTATTTTTGGGAATAACCTTAGATAGTAAACTTCAATGGGGCCCACACATAGATCAGCTATAGAAGAGACTTAATTCTGCAGCATATGCAGTTAAAAAAATCCGTCACCTTACAGACGTTGATACTTCTAGACTAGTTTATTTCAGCTACTTCCATAGTATTATGTCTTATGGCATACTACTGTGGGGGAACGCTGCAGATATAAACACCGTATTTGTGATGCAGAAAAGGGCTGTTCGTGCTATCTATAATATGGGTCCCAGAGAATCCCTACGTGAAAAATTCAAAGAAATAAACATAATGACAGTACCGTGTCAATATATTTATGAAAACTTGTTGTACACTCATAAAAATATCAATCGGTTCACTAAAAAAAGTGATATCCATAATGTAAATACTAGAAATAAAAATAAACTCGCTGTGCCCACAACTAGGCTACACAAGATAAATGTATCTTTTAAAGGGCAATGTATACGCTTCTACAACAAAACTCCAAGTGAGTTGCAAAAATTATCAATAAATAAATTTAAAAAAATTGTTAAACATATTCTTTGTAAAAAAGCTTATAACAAAATATCAGATTACTTAGAAGATAAAAAAGCTTGGAACGAGTTTTGCTCCAACTCAAAATCTACCAACTTACAAATAAGCAAATCAAATGTACTAGACACATAAGTTATGAATATACTAGTGGTTTCTTCTCACTTCTTCCACTGGTGGACAAAAAATTTAAGTGAACTATTAAATATGACGTGTCTAAGTGCTTATTTGTAAGCTTAAAGAAATAAAAACTTTTCATTTTTCATTTTAATTTTTCATCCATCCATCCATCCATACTTACAAACTTTGACGTTTATATATTAGTAGGATTGTTCTAAAAAAGTTTGTTTTTTTATAATTTTATTTAAAATATTACCAGGTGCATTGCAGGCCTTAGAAGCTATAAAGTACATCGTTGGGCACACACGTACTCAACTGCTGGTCGAGAGGATGCTCATATTTGATGGAGAGGATGTGACCTTCAGAACTGGTAAGTTATTAATTTTTTGCTTCGGCTTACACGTGGTATAGGTAAATTTTTAAAAGTTGGGTGAATACTTCTTTAGGCGCGTTAACAAAAATCAAGGAATTCGCGCCATCGTTACCGAACATTTTCCAAACTGTGTATATACATGTGTACTGTTTGGGTGAACAAAAGGCGTGAAACTCGCGTCATCATCACCGCACGCTTCCCAGTATTAACTCTTTTATTTCTGACGAGACCCTACACAATCTGGTTGAAACGTTGAGGGACGAGGGCATCAAATTCTGTCGAAAGCAGCGTACTGGCAAGAAGTCCAAACTCTCGGATGAGACTCTTGGGCTGATGACAAAAAGACGGGAGACCACCCAAGCGACTTTGTCAGAGAGGTCAGACCTGAACAAGCGAATTGCGAAGATGGTACGGCACGATCTCCGGAGCTCCAACACGCGCCTCATTGAAGAGGCGATAGAGCGAAACCGGGGGTCCAAAGTATTCACTCAGCAGCTTGGCAGGAGCCACCTGACAAAGCTTAAAACGCACGACGGAAGGACCGTATTGTCGAAGCCAGAGATCTCAGCCGAGATAGAGGATTTCTATGGCCGTCTATACGCTGCTCATGCCCCTCGTTCCCGACAAGACAACCATGATTCCAGAGCCACCCTGACACGCCACTACACCGACGAACTACCTGACATCAGTCAAGACGAGATCGTGTTAGCTCTAAGGCAGCTTAAAAATGGAAAAGCCCCCGGTGAAGACGGTATAACATCCGAGCTCTTGAAAGCTGGAGGAGCTCCTGTTATACAGGAGCTACAGAACCTCTTCAACGCCGTTCTTAACAGTGGGAGAACTCCAAAGGCGTGGAGCGGGAGTTTGGTGGTGCTCTTTTTTAAGAAGGGCGATAAAACCCTTCTTAAAAACTACAGACCCATTTCACTCTTGAGCCACGTCTATAAGCTGTTCTCACGAGTAGTCACGAACCGTCTCGCTAGGAGACTCGACGAGTTTCAGCCACCAGAACAGGCCGGATTTCGCGGTGGATATGGCACCATAGACCACATACACACAGTGAAGCAGATTATACAGAAGTCTGAAGAGTATAATCAGCCCCTGTGTCTGGCTTTTGTGGACTATGAGAAGGCCTTTGACTCTGTCGAGACCTGGGCTGTTCTGGAATCCTTACAGCGATGCCAAGTGGACTATCGTTATATCGAGGTTCTGAGATGTCTCTACGAAGCCGCCACTATGAGTGTCCAAGTACAGGGCCAGCAGTCTAAACCTATCCAACTGCGCAGAGGAGTGAGACAGGGGGATGTCATATCCCCGAAACTGTTCACAAGCGCGTTGGAAGATTTGTTTAAGACTCTGGACTGGAAAGGTAAGGGCATAAACATAAACGGCAACTACATCTCACACCTACGATTCGCTGATGACATAGTCCTATTGGCGGAGTCGCTTGAGGAGCTGAACCAGATGCTGGACGGCCTAGCTTCAGCCTCCCGATGCATCGGTCTTGGCATGAATTTGGATAAAACCAAAGTCATGATCAATGGACACATTGATCCAAGGCCGGTGGTCGTACATGGTCACCTTCTCGAAATCGTTTCCGAATACACATACCTCGGGCAGATTCTGCAGTTAGGTAAAAACAATTTCGAGAAGGAGGCCAAAAGGAGGATCCAGCTGGGCTGGGCAGCGTTTGGGAAACTACGTCGAGTCTTCTCTTCATCCATACCGCAATGCTTGAAAACGAAAGTTTTCAACCAGTGCGTCCTGCCCGTTATGACCTACGGAGCTGAGACGTGGACACTCACGATAGGGCTGGTCCACCAGTTCAAAGTCGCTCAGCGAGCTATGGAAAGAGCTATGCTCGGAGTATCTCTGAAGGATAGGATTCGCAACGAATACATCCGACAGAGAACTAAAGTTATCGACATAGCTCTGAGAATTAGCAAGCTGAAGTGGCAGTGGGACGGCCATATCTCGCGAAGAACCGACGGCCGCTGGGGCAAACGTGTTCTTGAGTGGAGACCACGACTCGGTAAACGTAGTGTAGGACGCCCTCCGACCAGGTTGGATGACGACCTGCGAAAGACTGCAGGTAGATGCTGGATGCGTCAAGCCGAAGACAGGGCGCTATGGCGCTCATTGGGGGAGGCCTATGTCCAGCAGTGGACTAATATAGGCTGATGATGATGATGATGATGACCCGACTCTTACGAGGCCGGTGATATTGGAGAACAACTACCTAACTCATTTATACAAAACACACTTTACATAGGTACATTATACATTACACAAATTTCTGTTGATTGTTTTTTTCTTGAAAATATTATATAATTTTGCTAATCATTTATTTGCTATGCTCCCCGCGGCTTCGCCCCCGTGGAAATCTATGTGTCAAATAGTTTAAATGATAAAAAGTATCCTATGTTAGACTCCTGGTTCTAAGCTACCTCTCCACCAATTTTCAGCTAAATCGAGATAACTGATATACATAATACAATACATTACAAAGATAGTTTTTTTTTTTTATTATACATAGAAATCGACCACAACACCCGGAACAAATATCTGCAGATCGTACACACAATTGTTCCGAGGCGGCAATCGAACCCGCAACCTCCTGCGTCGCAGGCGGACCTTCGCCCACCGCGCCACATCGGTCGTCAATTAAATTCTAAATAGAGTTGAACCCCATTAACATCATCCACTTGTTTTGGATGGGACAGTCCAGACGCGATATAATCATTTTCAGGGTGCCGTTGCTACTGGCTCGCGCGCGCTGAGTATGAATTAAGTATAAAATTACTCCAAGGTGAAAACACCTTGGAGTAATTTCCACTTCTATCGGCAGTCTCCAAAGACTGTCCCGCATGTGTTTTTTCATACCATTAATTTATTGATTTATTTAAACTTTATTGCACTATTAAAGGTACAAAGGATGGGCTTAATGCCGAGGTATTTTCTACCTGCCAACCAGGAAACACATGTTTTAAATACAGGGTTGGCGTGCTAACATTACATACAAATATAAGTAGTAGTAACTATGTTTATGACATTAATCACGCTTACGTTATGAATCCAGGTCTTCAGTATACGAAAACCAAAACGATCGCACGAGTTTTTAATTAATTTAATTTGAATATCTGTGTTAACTCCAGTGAAACTCCGTCCCAGAAGCGCGCAGTGCGCGGCGTGCTCGGAAAACGCAACGATTTCGCAGCTTATCGACTATGAGGTCTTCTGCAAGACTCAGGCTAAAGAAAAGGTATGTTTGAGACAGATATGTAGTTTCTGTACTTGAAGTAGAGTTTCAATTTAATCTGTATAACACATTGAACTCACTGAGTAGACTGAATTTATTTTTGCCTTATAAGCCGCGTTCTCGTCAGCGCGATCTAGAGCTCGTATACTTTTACTAGCGACATCTAGTTAAGTGTGTCGGAACTAATACATGTCACGTGGCTACTAGATTGAATATTTGGTATATACACGACTATGAAGATCCCTAATTGTTGACAGGTGATTGAATTAAGACTGAATGGAAGAATGGAGAATTTTATAGACGCTACATATTATTTGATACTTTTGATAAATAAAGATGTGAATCTTTCGACTTAGAAGTCATTTCGAACAGGGGTAACGTTTGATTTTAAAAGACCCACAATACAAACAGGGGTATCGTGTGTCCGCAGTGAAATTATGAGAACTTATTCATTTAAAACGGGATATTTACCATTATTTTATTTTTGAGTTTTCCAATATTTCGGTACAGTTTCATGCGCCATGATCACGGAATAACTGAAGGCACTGCGAGTTAGTTTTTATAAAATATGAAACTGTACCGAAATATTGGAAAACTCAAAAATCGAACCATGTTAAATATCCCGTTTTAAATGACTTTAGTGTTAATAACAATGTTAGTTTCAAAAGTTCTCTTATGAAAACTTACTTTTTTGTGTAATGAGGATTGTTCTAGATGATTTTTGAACCAAAAAATAATGTTATATTTTGAAACAAAGTGCGCGCAGTGGATCGCGCCGCGTTGCATCTCGGTATGGCACAAAAAAATATCTTACTTCCCTCACGTAAAATATCTTACTTCCCTCACGTAAATTATCTTACTTCCCTCACGTAACTTATCTAACTTCCCTTACGTAAAATATCTTACTTCCCTCACGTAAAATATCTTACTTCCCTCACGTAACTTATCTTACTTCCCTCGCGTAAAATATCTTACTTCCCTCACGTAAAATATCTTACTTTCCTCACGTAACTTATCTTACTTCCCTCAAGTAAAATGTCTTACTTCCCTCACGTAAAATTTCTTACTTCCCTCACGTAAAATATCTTACTTCCCTCACGTAAAATATCTTAGTTCCCTCACGTAAAATACCTGACTTCCGTCACGTAAAATATCTTACTTCCCTCACGTAAAATATCTTACTTCCCTCACGTAAAATATCTTACTTCCCTTTCGTAAAATATCTTACTTCCCTCACGTAAAATATCTTACTTCCCTCACGTAAATTATCTTACTTCCCTCACGTAAAATATCTTACTTCCCTCACGTAAAATATCTTACTTCCCTCACGTAAATTATCTTACTTCCCTCACGTAAAATATCTTACTTCCCTCACGTAAAATATCTTACTTCCCTCACGTAAATTATCTTACTTCCCTCACGTAAAATATCTTACTTCCCTCACGTAAAATATCTTACTTCCCTCACGTAAATTATCTTACTTCCCTCACGTAAAATATCTTACTTCCCTCACATAAAATATCTTACTTCCCTCACGTAAATTATCTTACTTCCCTCACGTAAAATATCTTACTTCCCTCACGTAAAATATCTTACTTCCCTCACGTAAAATATCTTACTTCCCTCACGTAAAATAAAGTGGACACGTACCTACCTCTGCATGTTTCATAACACTTTGGGAATATCAAAATAGGCGGACTTAAAAGCGTTTTAAGTTTTAATATAATTAGTGTGTTTTGTATTCGTTTTTAACCGTGTCTGTGTGTGTGCTTCGAAGAAACTCAAAACTGCGAATGTCAAGAAACAACCTACTTGGTGAGTTTACTTTCCCATTATAAAAATAATTAATTGATTTTATGAACATTCGCGGTCTTGAAATAACATATGTATATGTATGTATATGCTAGCTTCTTCCTGCAGCTTTGCTTGCATCATCCTGACATGAATTTATGTATATTCTATAAACAAGACGACTTAACTGACTCAGTAGATAGAGTCTGCCTGTAACGCAGAAGGTTGCGGGTTCGATTTCCGCCTCGGAACAATTGTGTGTACGATCTGCAGATATTTGTTCCGGGTGTTCTGGTCGTTTTCTATGTATAATAAAAAAATATCTATCTATGTAATGTATTGTATTATGTATATCAGTTATCTAGTACACATAACACAAGCTCTGCTTACCATGTGGCTAGATAATGATGTGTGAATTGTCCAGCATTATTTATTTTAACTTCCAAGCAATAAGGCCGCCCATTGTACATATAATGTAATGTGTACTTTTTTTTGTTATGATCCCCATCATCCATCTGGTGTATAACAAAGTATTTTGTATTGTATAGTTTTTTTATAACTTGTATAATAGGTTAGTGTCTTAAAAAAATCTACTAAGTCCGTCAGTTAGATTATTAGAAGATATTGGACACGTGTTTTTTCTTTTGTCAATTTAACAAAACAATATGAAGATATAGCCAGTTAAAGTTCCGCGTGACGTCACGTCTCGCTACACTTTTCAGCAAGTTGTGACGTCACGAGCCCCCACTCCTAAACTTTGACGCGTTTTATTTTTGTAAGTATTTGTTTGATTGACAAAAGAAAAAATACGTGTCCAATATCTTCTGATAATCTAACTGATGGACTAAATAGAAATATATATATATATTTTTTTACCCAGGACACTACCCTATTAAAGTAATAATAATAACCTAAAATTCTAAGTCGTCATAAATGATTGTTCTTTCTTCCAGAAAACCCAAGAAGCCCTTCTTAAAACCGAGCTCAGACAGCTAGAAAAGGAAAAGCGTATGACAGGACAAAGCTACTACGGGTTCCGTACAGGCAATGGAACTAAAAAATGGGTCAGTATCATAATAACGTTTATTACTTGTAGCGGTCGCGGCGTAAGAATAGACCCTTAGGGAACCAGAAGAAAGGCAGCAGCTTTCAGCTTTGTATTTTTAACCGACTTACAAAAAGGAGTCGTTTCAAATCGACTGTTTTTTTTTTGTTTGTTACCTCGTAATTTTCGACTGAGTTTACCGATGTTAATGCTTCTTTTTGACGTCCGATGTGGCGCGGTGGGCGAAGGTCCGCCTGCGACGCAGGAGGTTGCGGGTTCGATTCCCGCCTCGGATCAATTGTGTGTATCTGCAGATATTTGTTCCGGGTGTTCTGGTCGTTTTCTATGTATAATAAAAAATATCTATCTATGTAATATATTGTATTACGTATATCAGTTATCTAGTACCCATAACACAAGCTCTGCTTACCATGGGGCTAGATAATGCTGTGTGAATTGTCCAGCATTATTTATTTATTTAATTTGAATGCTGGTGCTTCCTGTATTCATTTCAATTTGGTCCAGTTGTGATAATGACATCCCCAACCCGCATGCCCAACGAATTTTATTTTATTAGGGACATAAACAGTACATTAATACTTTAGGAAACTTAATGTATTCATAAAACAAAATTATTTCCTCAATCCAAGATTAGAAGTAGTAAATAGTTCTAATTTGTTTCCATTATTTGTTGGTAACTATCTTTGTCGGTAAATAGTTGTGTCAGTAATAATAGAAACAAATGAGAACTACTAATTGACGACCGATGTGGCGCGGTGGACGAAGGTCCGTCTGCGACGCAGGAGGTTGCGGGTTCGATTCCCGCCTCGGAACAATTGTGTGCACGATCTACAGATATTTATTCCGGGTGTTCTGGTCGTTTTCTATGTATAATAAAAAATATCTATCTATGTAATGTATTGTATTATGTATATCAGTTATCTAGTACCCATAACACAAGCTCTGCTTACCATGGGGCTAGATAATGCTGTGTGGATTGTCCAGCATTATTTATTTTTATTTTATTTTAATTCCAATGTGTTTCTATTATTTGGTGGTAACTTTCTTTGTCAGTAAATAGTTGTTTCAGTAATAATAGAAACAAATGAGAACTACTAATTCTAATTTGTTTCTATTATTTGGTGGTAACTTTCTATGTCAATAAATAGTTGTGTCAGTAATAATAGAAACAAATGAGGACTACTAATTCTAATTTGTTTCTATTATTATTCCTCTGTAAAATGTTTTGCTGGTCGGCAGGTAGAAAATGCCTCGGCATTAAACCCACCCTTAGTAGTGCAATGAAGTTTTAAATAAATCAATAAATTTTTTGATTGTAACTTTCTTTGTTAGTAAATAGTTAGATAGACAGATAGACAATACTTTTATTGCACACTTAAAAATAAAACAAACAAGGTAAACAATAATAATACAAGATATGTGACAATTTGGCGGTCTTATCGCTCAAGAGCGATCTCTATCAGACAACCGTGGATGGATAGGATCGTTGGATTGAAAAAGGGGATCTGTTTTAAATTGAATATTAATATTAATAAATAATGTTCACACAGCATTATCTAGCCCACATGGTAAGCACATAATAATATATATTAATTAATTATCTTAACTATTTAAAGGTCCAAGACGTCCCCAAATCAGAACGTAAGCTCGGAGCGACCTGTACATCCGACATGTGCTTGAAGAGTGCAAAGAAATGCTCGCTATTCGAGGAAGGGAGACGGCATGATATATTCCAGCAGTTCTGGAGCTTGGATTGGAAGAGAAAGAAGATGTTTGTCAAGTCTCTAGTAGATACAGGTAAGGAATCGTTACATGTTATCTTTTTGATAGCTCTAAGAGTTAGCAAGCTGAAGTGGCAGTGGGCTGGCCGTATCTTACGAGGAACCGACAACCGCTGGGGTAAACGAGTTCTTAACACTTTGACTGCGGTTTTTTTTCGACGACTGCGGTCTTTTTTTTTACCTAAAAAATTCGTGCTGCCGCTCTACACAGCGGTTGTGTTGCGCCGCACATGCGTTTCGTTCGAAAAATATTACAGCTCTGCTGAGTCACAAAGATCTGTATTTTCTCAGCCGCTGCGCTAGTGTGGATTTACGCATATTAGTCACTTGTAGAAAACTCATACCGTGCGTTTTCAGCACTCAAAGTGTTAAGTGGATACTGCGACTCCCGCAAACGTAGTATAGGACGTCCTCCGACCAGGTGCGATGACGATCTGCAAAGGACTGCAGGTAGATGCTGAATGCGTCAAGCTGAAGACAGGGCGATATGGCGCTCATCGGAGGAGGCCTATATCCAGCAGCGGACTAACATAGGTAGCATTTTGCTTTGCCGGAAGACCAGCGTTGGTAGCTAGCATGTTAGTCATCCAACTCATGCTGAGGCAGAGCCATTTTGTTACTGGACTTACAGATTTACGTTTCCTCTTAGTTGAAGTTTATTATGTTCTATATAAGTCTTATATCACATAAAATTTCATTCTCATTCAATTCATTCATTAATACGTAGACGGTCCAGGGTTTGATTCCCGTCTCTGGAAATGTTTACTATCTGCTGATATTTTTTCTACCCATAAATAAATAAATAATGCTAGACAATCCACACAGCATTATCTAGCCCCATGGTAAGCAGAGCTTGTGTTATGGGTAACTGATATACATAATACAATACATTACATAGATAGATATTTTTTATTATACATAGAATTAACTAGTGTAATTGGTTTAATATGATCATGCTAATTAATAAATTAATTTATTAATTGCAGTGCCTGTAAAACGAAGAAGAGTGAAGATCAAAGGAATAGTCTCAAGGAAGGTGGATTCGAAGGTGTACCATCTGCTCTATGGAACAGAGCGACTGGTCGTCTGTCGAGTTATGTTCTTAAGCACGCTTGGAGTCAAAGAGGCTATGGTCAGGTAAGTCGAACTAACAGCTAGCGTCTTCCCGTGGGTTTGTTCACGTGGTACCTATTTCCGTAAAATTTCTTAAATTGCTAATTTTTGCTATTGATTTTTACCGTTTTTTTATGAAATATAATGTGGAAACTTGTATTTAGGCGCCCTTAGTAGTAAATCATGCATATATACAACTTTTTTATGTTATCCTGTTTCGTCCCACTGCTGGGCAAAGGCCTCCCCCAAATCTTTCCACTCAGTGCGGTCACGCGCGATACTAATAACGTAAAAAAAAGTTTACTTTATTTTTTTACGTTATTTTTGCCAGAACACCCGGAAGAATCTGCAGATCGTACACACAATTGTCCCGAGGCGGGAATCGAACCCAACAACCTCCTGCGTCGCAGGCTGACCTTCCCCCACCGCGCCACAGATGTCCAATTTTCTATATTTGATCATATATTTTCTTCCAGATGCTGGTTAACAACGGAAGACCGTCCAAAATCAACCAAACAACCAATGAAATCAATAAACGTCGACACCTACCTAGACAGCCTACCCAAACTCCCACCTAAATGCCAAAACTGCATCAACGATGGCTCAACACTCCAATACATCAATATAGAAAACGTTAAGAACCAATTTCAACTCTACAACCTATACGCACAAGATATGAAATCGCAGAGCTTAGTCCCGGCGTCTAGAAAGACATTCTCTAAAGTACTCAGTATAAAGAATTTAAGGATTTTTAAATCTAAGAATGATACTGATATCTGTGATGTTGTTAAGGAACATAATTCTTTGCCGTGCTTAAGTTACGAGCAAAATGGATATTATTTTGATGTTAATCAATGGTGATGAATAAAGTCTGTTATTGGTATATGAAATGAAATAATTTATTTGATACGACACAATTAGGTACATTTTAAAAACATATAGGTAGGAAAGCTAAAACTAGATACAAACTTATTACTAAAACAGTAGAGGTGAAACGGTTATCTACTGCGATTTTTTTTCGACGACTGCGATCTTTTTTTTAACCTAAAAAATTCGTGCTGCCGCTCTACACAGCGGTTGTGTTGCGCCGCACATGCGTTTCGTTCAAAAAACATTACGGCTGTGCTGAGTCACAAAGATCTGTATTTTCTCAGCTGCTGCGCTAGTGTGGATTTACGCATATTAGTCACTTGTAGAAAACACATACCGTGTGATTTCAGCACTCAAAGTGTTAAAAATACAAAACAAATGAAAAAACAATATTACAAAAATAATTAATTTTAAAAAGTAGGTACCCAACCAATAGCCTCGGCAACCTGCCTGGCAAACCATTTTGGTGTCGAGTCAAAAAGGTGTCAAGCTCAGCATAATGCTGGTAGATAAAAAAATACCAACTCAGCGCTGGTATTATGTGATATATATTTTGAGAATTTAAGTGACATTTATTTTCCCCTGTAAATGACAGGGGGAAGTACCTCGAGGCACACTAGCGCCGCCACCCATTTTATGTAATTATTTCGTAAAACAATCTCCGATACTTCACTTCTTCCACTGGTGGACAAAAAATTTAAGTGAACTATAAAATAATTTAATAGTATAAAATATAGATAGATAGATAGATAGAATATACTTTATTGCACAAAAAGTTGTACATAGGCGAGCATAATGCTAGATAGCATTCTCTACCTGCTAACCTTTGGGTAGTGTGGACAACAGTTTGGTAGGTAGTGCCATATTATAGAGATCATAAAATATGACCTGTCTAAGTGCTTATTTGTAAGCTTAAAGAAATAAAAACTTTTCATTTTCATTTTCAGATATTTCCTAATCTATAAGATATAATAGGTGGCGGCGCTAGAATACGGCCTAGCTTCAGCCTCCCGATGTATCGGTCTTGGCATGAATTTGGATAAAACCAAAGTCATGATCAATGGTCACATTGATCCAAGGCCGGTGGTCGTACATGGTCACCTTCTCGAAACTGTTTCCGAGTACACTTACCTTGGGCAGATTCTGCAGTTGGGTCAAAACAATTTCGAGAAGGATACCAAAAGGAGGATCCAGCTGGGCTGGGCAGCGTTTGGGAAACTACGTCGAGTCTTCTCGTCATCTATACCGCAATGCTTGAAAACGAAAGTTTTCAACCAGTGCGTCCTACCCGTTATGACCTACGGAGCTGAGACGTGGACACTCACGATAGGGCTGGTCCACCAGTTCAAAGTCGCAGCGAGTTATGGAAAGAGCTATGCTCGGAGTTTCTCTGAAGGATAGGATTCGTAACGAATACATCCGACAGAGAACCAAAGTTATCGGCATAGCTCTGAGAATTAGCAAGCTGAAGTGGCAGTGGGCCGGCCATATCTCGCGAAGAACCAACGGCCGCTGGGGCAAACGTGTTCTTGAGTGGAGACTACGACTCGGTAAATGTAGTGTAGGACGCCCTCCGACC
The DNA here is from genome assembly GCA_943735965.1 of Eupithecia abbreviata. Taxonomy (NCBI): domain Eukaryota; kingdom Metazoa; phylum Arthropoda; class Insecta; order Lepidoptera; family Geometridae; genus Eupithecia; species Eupithecia abbreviata. The sequence goes on along the minus strand of OX031004.1, from coordinate 3,785,867 downwards.
AGGTGGGATGACGACCTGCGAAAAACTGCAGGTAGATGCTTGATGCGTCAAGCTGAAGACAGGGCGCTATGGCGCTCATTGGGGGAGGCATATGTCCAGCAGTGGACTAATATAGGCTGATGATGAACATAGTTATAGGTGGGGGTGGGGGGGGGGACTCCAACATTTCGTCTCCTAAGCTAACCTGCACGTGGTACAGCTGCTGTCAACCTGCTAGACAACGAACTAGGCTCTAGTGAAACTATCAAACCATCTTCATTATTTGATAACTCATTAATTTTACAATTATTTCCATTACTTGACACTGGCAGAAAAGTGTCCAACCATACACAATTGCCATTAACAAAGAACCATCATCATAGTTATAGTTAGGTGTACTAACAAATATAGTGAACAACCATAATAAATAATCCTGATTTCCCTAGGACTTGGACCTACAGATTCTGCCATTAGAACACAGAATAACAGCATCCGAATTATCGAAACAAATAACCTCCGATCAGCGCCATCTATTAGTGGACGTCAGAAGCGAGGCCGAGTTCAACATGTGTCGGATAGATGGCAGTAGTAACTATCCTGTTGAGAAGATTGGAGGGAGCTTGGGGAGGCTTTTGGAGGAGATACGGTGTGTTGATTTTGGTAAGTTTTTAGATTAAATAATGTTTACAAGAATTTTTGGGTATTTGTTTTTTTTTAGATTATTTGATATAAATCGATAGACGGTCGTCAGTTGAGCACTTCTTACTAGCACGCCATTCTGACAAGAGAATCATATATAAAAATCTAGACCTTCGTGATACATCGTCGGCCAAATCTTCACTTTCAGGTTTGATTGTTATCAAACGAAGGTCGACAACTAAAATAGTAATAATAGTTAATTGCACAATTAAAAATAATTTACACACGAATAATAAGCGACAATACGGATGATGAAACTAACATCAACAAAATTATGTATTTACCGAACACCCCAGCGATGGATTACAAAAGATTATTATTTTTTTATTATTATTATTATGTCTCTCATTTACCATGATCTCGGGTCATAAAGTGACCCGGTCCTTTGGAAGGCTATTATTATTATTATTAAATTTTTTATATTGACCGAGTTTCATTATTATTTTGATAAATAAATTCAGTAAATTCAATTTATTCACCATAACATTATTACTAATATTGGCATGTCAATTAAGACTACAGTACAATGAATTCTCTTAAATTAAATTAAATCCTAAATTACAATAATATAAGTAAAAACAATAATAACTTATCACAAATTGACAAATGAGCACGTTAAAAACTCGTTAATGCTATAAAATGGGTTACATACTAAAAAGTTCTTTATTTTTGCTTTAAATTCCTGAAAAGGAAGTAGAGTTAGTTCTAGTGGTAACTTGTTATATAAATCAAGCTTTAGGGTTAAACCCTGTTTATGTGTTTTTACCAGTCTAGTAGTAGGTACGTGTAACTTTTCTTTATTTCTTGTATTGTAGCTATGTATGTTCATCTTTTTGGGTATTTCATCTTTAATCTTATGTATTTCTAGTAGGCTATTCAAGATAAATAATGCAATCACTGTCAGAATTTTAGATTTTTTGAAGTATGCCTTTACTGAGGTTAATCTATGTAGACCATGTATGATGCGCAATGATCTATAAATCTACAAAATACAGCAATCCACTATGACTTCGTGACGTGTAATTTTTCCATTGGTTTTGGTACAGCGGCAGCGCTTGTATTGCGCGCCATTTTGTAATTGTTACAAAAACGATTATAAATAAGTATCTATATATTATATTTCTTTTCAGTTACATTCGTATGTCGCCGCGGCAACGACTCTCAGATCGCCGCGCAGAAGGTTCTAGAAGGCATAGAGAAGGAACACCGGCATAAAGTCAAAGATTTGACTGGAGGGCTGCATGCTTGGGCCAAAGAGGTTGATACAGAGTTTCCTATTTACTAAGTTATGTCGAGCGAAGCGAGCGTAGATTTTCAGTGGGTAAAGTAAAGAAAGATTTTACGTTCTGTAGTTGTTCTAGCAGAGAGAACATAAAAAATACATACATATATAAATATGTAGCCATCGCCTTTAGATTAACTTCTCAAAGGGCCTCTGTGCTGTTGGCTTCGGCCCCACGCAAGCCTTCCAAAGGACCGGGTCACTTTATGGCCCGAGATCATGGTAATGAGATACATAATAAATATAAATAAATAAACAATGCTGGACAATCCACACAGCATCATCTAGCCCCAAGCTAAGCAGAGCTTGTGTCATGGGAACTAGATGACTGATATAATTAATATAATACATTACATAAATACATATTTTTTATTATACATAGATAACGACCAGAACACCCGGAAAACATTTATCCCGAGGCGGGAATCGAACCCGCAACCTTCTGCGTCGCAGGCGGACCTTCGCCCACCGCGGCACAGAGGTCGTCAAATAATAATAAAAACCATTTAAAAAATCGATGAAAAAAAACGTTGATCTGATGAGCTTGAAAATTAAAAGGTCAACAGTTTGTGTCCACATAAGAAAGCATTATTTAAACAGCTAATATTCACATGCTATTTACGTATATATACAATTTGACAATAACAATTCGTCTAAAACAATTCGACTAGCAGGGTTGGAAATAAAACAGTTTTTTTATATTTTATAAAACAAACAGTTCAAAATGTTTAAAACAAGTGTTTTTTTTTACTTATCAATTTCAAATAAATTATAGCGAATAATAAAATAATCCATTTCTAAACTATTTCCTAATTCACATTAGTAAACATTTACAAAACAATAAATATTTACTTTTGTTGCATATCTCAGTACCTCTAATCTAATTATTAAAAATTATAAAAAACTCTTTACATACACCTTGTATGTAGTGTTGTAGGTAGGTAGAGAACTAGAGAGAGAGCGGGGAATAGGTACCTTACCCACTAATCCAGTGAATTACTTTCTTTCGACGGCCGACATAGCGACTTTCCCTGCGGGACTTTACTGGCGGGGAGTTAACTATGCAGTGTATAAATACCACAGCCTGTCTGTGGTATTTATACACATTCATTTGCAATTAAAGGTAGTTTTAAACCCTGTTTTTTTTCTTAATATAAAACATAGTTTTATTTCAAACTGTTTTAAACACTGTTTTAAACACTTGTTTTAATCATGCCAACCCTGTCGACTAGTAACAACTCGTCGATATGCGGATCGTACAATTAACGCAGAACCGACATATTATAGTACTTAAAAAGAGATATACATTACATTATATTATTATTTTAGTCTTAAACAATATATCCATACCTCGCAATGTATTTCTGTACGCATAGTCTCAGATTACTGCTCTACATGTTATTGTTATGTTTTTATTAAGCTGGATTACTCTGTACCTAAATTTTAAATTAGTTATAAGTTATCCATAATTGCATAGACATAATTGAATGTAAACATTAGTTGGAGAAGCCATTGGTTCCTGAAACACAGTTTTTTACTAGTTCAGGGGCCTATGGACCCATATTGCCTGCTTCACTGTCTATTTTGTCAATAAATAAAATTATTACTTTTACTTTTTACTTTTATAGATATTTATTTATTTTTTTAGTTTATTAGGCACACAAAACACATGACAAGCAATAATATAATAACACAAAAAAAATATGGTCTGGCTTGAGACGTTAACAATGTGCACTCAGCAAATAATACAGTCGCGTGTTAGGTAGATAACCTTCGTGGTTTTTTTAAACCATCCGGGAACCTTTCCTATCAAAAACACCTTCTAACTCGGATCGTAGATTAACACAGAACCGCACGGATAGGTTACAAGGTTAAGGGGCCTCCGGAGGGACGAATTCTTCATACAAACGTAATACCAAAATTATTTCTGATTCAAGCATATTTCCACCATAATATTGCATTATTTTTATGTTCAAATAGTATTTATCTAGGTTAGCAAATAGTTTTTTATTTAAATACTTACCTAAAATTAAATGAAAGCCTCTATCATTTTGCACATTTTTATGCGAAAATGGACAAGTTTTCTTGCTATTTGTTTCGTATTAAAAACATCAATATCTTACGTTTTATTTATTAGGGAACATAGCTTATATTGTCTAGTTACAGAATAACAATACTTTGTGAAGAATACAAAAAGTTTTCAGTCATAATTTTTGGTATTACGGAACAAACCAAATTTTTTACGGCTAATATTACTATCGCGCACGCATGGGGCGCGACGCAAGGGTTAAACAGGGACAGCGATATTCGGAGCGATTTTTGCAAGCGAGGGTCTCCGGACCCTTAAGGTATGTTTTAGTCGAATGGTTTTATACCAGTTGTTACTTAGTCGAATTGTTTTCAATTAATTATTTTAGTCCAATTGTTGTAGTCGAATTTTCCGCAATCTGTATAAGAACAATACGTGGCAAGGAATCTCAGGTCGCCCGCTTTGTGTCATTATCGACCGATGTGGCGCGGTGGGCGAAGGTCCGCCTGCGACGCAGGAGGTTGCGTGTTCGATTCCCGCCTCGGAACAAATGTGTGTACGATCTGCAGATATTTGTTCCGGGTGCTCTGGTTGTTTTCTATGTATAATAAAAAATATCTATCTATGTAATGTATTGTATATCAGTTATCTAGTACCCATAACACAAGCTCTGCTTACCATGGGGCTAGATAATGCCGTGTGAATTGTCCAGCATTATTCTAATGCATTTTTTTCGTTACGTTAAGTATAATGTAGGTATAGTTTGACCGAAACCGCTGTACCACTCCTTAGGAAAGTGCGGCGAGGTGGGGGGCGAGGAAAAAGGCAAGAGTACGCGTTGACGGCAGACTGATGGATCGGAGCGGCCGGTACTTCCCCCCCGTCTCACCGCTCGCATACCTCAGGCGCGGTACAGTGGTTTCGATCAAACTATACATATTTATGTTTTTTAAGTTACCAACTTATTTCGTTAATTTCATAAGTTGTTGTCTGTTGTATTGTTATATTTAATATATTTTTACGTTTAAAAGTGACAAGAATCATGGAGAAGTTTAAACTAAGTATAAACTATGTTAATTATTAAGAATAATATGAATAAATAAATATGTTTTTCATAATCATTACTGTTTCTTTTCATTCCGGACTATGGCTAATATGTTTCGCTTATAATCTAAAACACAATAGGAAGTACATACATATTTTTACAAAGGGATATCACGTAATAGCTAAAAAATAACTATTCAAACAGTAACAGTTCAAGGTCGCTCAGCGAGCTATAGAAAGAGGCTCGGAGTTTCTCTGAAGGATAGGATTCGTAAGAAATACATCCGACAGAGAACCAAAGTTATCGACATAGCTCAAAGAATTAGCAAGCTGAAGTGGCAGTGGGCCGGCCATAGCGAAGAACCGACGGCCGCTCGGGCAAACGTGTTCTTGAGTGGAGACCACGGTAAACGTAGTGTAGGACGCCCTCCGACCAGGTGGGATGACGACCTGCGAAAGACTGCACGTAGATGCTGGATGCGGCAAGCTGAAGACAGGGCGCTATAGCGCTCATTGGGGGAGGCCTATTTCCAGCAGTGGACTGCTATAGGCTGATGTGATATCGTTTTCTATCCCTTGACAAGAAGAGGGGTGTTTTAGTTTGAATATGTGTATGTTTGTGTGCTCGCCTGTGTTCTCAGCATTTTATGAATAAAAGGTCGTGAGTATTACCTTATTTAACACTTTGACTGCGGTATTTTTTCGACGACTGCGATCTTTTTTTTTACCTAAAAAATTCGTGCTGCCGCTCTACACAGCGGTTGTGTTGCGCCGCACATGCGTTTCGTTCGAAAAACATTACAGCTGTGCTGAGTCACAAAGATCTGTATTTTCTCAGCCGCTGCGCTAGTGTGGATTTTCGCAGATTAGTCACTTGTAGAAAACTCATACCGTGCGTTTTCAGCACTCAAAGTGTTAATAAATAATTAATACAATAAAAGTTTATTTTGACGACCGATGTGGCGTGGTGGGCGAAGCTCCGCCTGCGACGCAGGAGGTTGCGGGTTCAATTCCTGCCTCGGAACAATTGTGTGTACGATCTGCAGATATTTGTTCCGGGTGTTCTGGTCGTTTTCTATGTATAATAAAAAATATCTATCTATGTAATGTATATTGTATTATGTATATCAGTTATCTACTACCCATAACACAAGCTCTGCTTACCATGGGGCTAGATAATGCTGTAGAGGATTGTCCAGCATTATTTATTTATTATTTATTTATTTTATTTAAGTTTAATAGTTTATAGTTAATTTTTAAGTGATACTGTTTGTTATCCCTAAGAAAGAAAAATAAAATAAATAAATAAATACAAAATCCATTTATTCTACAACGTAGTAACAATAATCGTGCAAATTAATAAGTTACAGAATTGCTTATATGTTAAACATTTCGAATTTATGTCAAATCAAATTAATTACACAATCAAGTGAAATGTAATTTAAAATACAATAACCTAAATTTAACAATTAATACCATGCATTCAGTTAGATGTAATAAATCAAATAATAGGAATAAATTAGAACTATTACAATTGAAACAATTTAGCTAACTGCAGACTGCTGCAAACAATCTACAGTTAGCTCAATTGATCTATATCAACACCAGTCGGCGCGCGTCCCCGCGACGCTGGCTGCATTGCCCCGCTGTATGACAATGCTGATGCGCTGCGACAGATACTCATCAGCTCTCGGGTCACACGTCGCTTCAACTATAGTCTATCCATCCAGAATGTAGAATGTTTGTAAACAGAGCCACTGACAGTTCAATCAGCTGATGTAGGGGTGAAAAACATTTTTTTATTTAGGTCACATCTTGAGCTTTGATGGGGGTGCCTTACTGGGCTGGTGATATTTGATGTAAATAAATTAAATGGCATAAACAAAGCATCCCTGTGAAATCAGCCTACTTTTATCATTACCTATCCTTATAGAATGGAATAAAAGCTAAAGGATTATGAAATAAGACTAAAAATCATTAGACTTTTTGTGCTCTCAAACTATTTTTCACCTGTGCCAACTCAATTAAATGTAAATGTGCCTGTTTAAAGTATTTTCCTTGAAGTACTAAACATTATTGATGAAATTGGAAGAATTCATAACCTTTGGACTGATTGTCGCTAAACAAATATGCAGCGTGAAATTAAACGTTAAATAATCCGGCTAAATTAAAATAATACTCTCTGTAAGAAATATGTATGGTCATAGTGCTATCCTTGATTCGAAATCATAGTTAAAAAGTAACCAACTGTTTGCAACACGGGACGTCAAAACTGAGATTCGCTAGGGATGGCACTGTTACAAAGACAAAAAATCTCTAGTTATTTTAATCTTTGTTTACGATCACATAATGTCGATTTGTAAATTGAAATAATTAGATTCTGCATAGAATTGACGTCAGGATTATAAAAAGTAATAAATCTAATAGAATGTATATGTGAAAACATTAGAATTCTATTAGGCCTGCATCATTTCGTGGTGATAACCCTAAAATCAGCTGATTTCTAATGTTTACAAACATTCTACATTCTGGATGGATAGACTATAGACGCTCTGATAATTTTACATTGGTTAGAATTCTGTCTAACCAACGACATATTATATTAACTGAAGGAGGCTTGTAGGTACCTAATCCTCGTGCAGTTAATGTATTATGTTTCAAGTTTTCTTTAAGCTAGCTAATTGTCTTTGCAGGCTACGAAAAAATAATAAGTTTGTATGTCATATTTTTAATCTTCATCTATACTAATATTATAAAGAGGAAAGGTTTGATTTTTTGTTTGTAATGAATTGGCTCCAAAACTACTGGACCGATTTGAAAAATTCTTTCACCGTTGGAAAGCTACACTATCCCCGGTGAACATACGCTATATTATATTTTCAAAAAGTACTACCGTACCGTACTAAAACCGTTTTTTTTTCTTCTATATTCAGGCGATCCTACGCTATAAGTAGCGGTTACATATATGAAGAACATATATGGAAATATTCTTCTGTCTCTCTGGTTTATTCTGAGCTGGAGGGTTTTCGAATTCATCAATAAATTAAATAAGTTTTTTGAATAAGTTATCTTTATCCAGGACCACAGTGAGTGAAGATACGGGTTGAAACTAGTCACAATTTGTGAAGTTTTGATTGGATTTCTTTAATCTGTGTGGTATAAGGGGGACTCCAACATCTCGTCTCCCCAGCCAACCTAACCTGCACGTGGTGCACCCTGCTAGATAACGAACTAGGTTCTGGTGAAAATATCAAACAATCTACATAATTTGATAACTCAGATAATTTACAATTATTTTCCATTACTTGACACTGGCAGAAAAGTGTCCAACCACAGTTGCCATTAACAAAGAACCATCGTCATCTTTAATCTTTTTTTACCATTTGATCTTCAATTCATGATCTTCTTCCAAATCATAATTCAATTCCAGTTTATCATCGTCTAAATTTAATTCTTCCGACGAAGAGTCGGATTTATCACCCTGTACGTTTCTCCCCCTCATCGAATCTTTCGCAAACAAAGGCGGCTGTATCTTCAATGTTTGTATTTTAGCTACCGCATCTCTCGTAGATAATGGTTGTTTTACCTTTGTTTCTCTTTGAGGTATAACAAACTCTTTCTTCGCTGATTTTAACTGAGCTCTACCCATCTCTCTTTTCATTTCTAACTCTCTTTCTAACATTTGCAAACTCTTCTTCGCATCCACCATCTTACTTTGCTCAGCAAATCTCTTCAGTTCTTCTCTTCTTCTGTCTTCCTCTCTTTTTGATTCGTCGACAGGAACTTTAGTTTTTTTGTAAAAGTTTATTTTCTTTAGCTGAGTATAGTTTGTAAGACTGTGCGGAATAATGTTCCGTGTTTTTTTTGTTGCTTCTTTCGGTTTTAAAGTACGCACTGCATAGGGTACTTTAAAGGGCGCCGGGGTAAATTCCATTGTGTTTTTATTTATAACAAAAGAGTTTCTTAAAACTGGAACTTCCTGTCCTTCTTCGATATGTTTTTGTGTAGTAATTGGTAATTCTGTAGCGTTCATTTGATTTCTGCTATTTGGGTTCATGAAGTTTGGTATATTTTGGTGATTGGCGGTTGGAATATTTGGTATATTTGGTTGTTCGAACACTTTTTTCATCGGGTATATTTGGTTGTTCGAACACTTTTGAAGTAAAAGTACTGAAAAATAACAATCACTTTAAAATATCTGCTTTTTTACTTTCTTTTACCTTAAGCGACGTTATTTGTGAGTGCCATAGCATAGGATATATCAACCCAAAAAATGAATAGTCTTCATCGTGCATAAATACATTTACTCTTCGTTCATCGCAAAATGTTAATGAAACAAATGTCCAGTCCACCCGGGCGAAGCCGGGCCGGGCCGCTAGTATCTATTATAAAACACACTAATATTATCAGCTATCTTCTGCCTACGGCTTCGCGTTTTTCATCATAAAAGTAGCCTAAATGTTAATCCCTATAACAACGTCTATGCAGGATTTTAGCCCCTCCTTTATGTGTATTAGTTTTCTAGTACGTACATAACACAAGCTCTGCTTAGCTTGGGGTTATTAACCCCAAGCTAAGCAGAGCTTGTGTTATGTTAGATCATGCTGTGTAGCTTGACCAGCATGATTAATTTATCGCACGCATTTTCGCACGCGTTTTTTCGCGATAATAAGTAGCCTATATTTCAATTAAGGTCTAGAACTAAATTTATTCATAATATCAGCTCGATCCGATCTGTAATTAAAAAAAAAATAATAATGCTGGACACAATTCACACAGCATTATCTAGCCCCATGGTAAGCAGAGCTTGAGTTATGGGTACTATAGGGCGAAGGTCCGCCTACGACGCAGGAGGTTGCGGGTTCGATTCTCGCCTCGGAACAATTGTGTGTACGATTTGCAGATATTTGTTCCGGGTGTTCTGGTCGTTTTCTATGTATAATAAAAAAATATCTATCTATGTAATGTATTGTATTATGTATATCAGTTATCTAGTACCCATAACACAAGCTCTGCTTACCATGGGGCTAGATAATGCTGTGTGAATTGTCCAGCATTATTTAAATTATAATAATGTCAAAAAAAAACCTCCTACGTCGCAGGCGGACCTTCGTCCACCGCGCCACATCGGTCGTCATTTGAACGGAATTTCTGAGTGAAAGTATAACATAGCAGGTGCGAAAGTTTGAATGTCTTCACGCCAAAACTACTGAACAGCTGTGGTTATGTTAAAACCATCAATCCTATTGACATTTCAAAACCCTTTGAATGGCCTTCGTAATTTGTAATTATAGAAGGCCATTTAAAGGGCATTTAATGTGTTCTTGAGTGGAGGCCACGACTCGGTAAACGTAGCGTAGGACGCCCTCCGACCAGGGGGGACCACGACCTGCGAAAGACTGCAGGTAGATGCTGGATGCGTCAAGCCGAAAACAGGGCGCTATGTTTCATTCATTTAGTTTCATTTCATTTATTCAGTTCCACCGTAGGTACACATGTTACACTTGATGTCGGTCAGTTGTACATAAAAATAATATATCAATTTTATTATAAAACACACATTAATTTAGACATGGCGCTCATTGGGGGAGGCATATGTCAAGCGGACTAATATAGAGGAGTACGCCTGTGGTCACGGACTGGTGTACAACTCAAAAAAGAGTCAGTTCATGGTCTTTGAGGTTGGTACAAGGAGGCTGCATAACGTTCCCCCCGTTCGATTGAACGGTGTTGACTTAGAGACGGTGTACTCTTTTAAGTACTTAGGTCACATAGTCACTACCGACCTCAAAGACAATGAAGACATCGAACGGGAGCGGAGGGCGCTGTCGGTGCGGGCGAATATGGGCCAGGAGGTTTGCGCGTAGCTCAGAGAAGGTAAAGTTGACACTCTTCAGAGCATACTGCACCTCTCTGTATACATGCAGCCTGTGGGCGAAATATACGCTTGCGACGTACAGCGCCATCCGTGTCCAGTACAATAATGCGCTGAGAGCGGTCTGGGGGCTGCCCCGCTACTGCAGCGCCTCAGGGATGTTTGCGGCGGCGCGAGTCGACTGTTTTCATACCACCATGCGCAAGCGCGCCGACTCCCTGGTGCGCAGGTTGCGGGCCAGCTCCAATACCGTTCTCGCAATGATAGCTGGGAGGGCGGACTGCCCGTACACCAGGCACTGTTGTGAGCGCCACCTTCCCAGCAATCCTTTTAGTTTTTAAGATTATCTTGTTGTTACTAATATGAGTGTAAATGCTTGAAATAAATACTTTTTATTTTATTTATTTATTTATTAATATACATAGGCTGATGGCTTTCAAATGACAGTTTATAATTAATATAGGGTTTTCGTATAACTCACGCGAAACGTACGTGAAAATATGTAAGAACTTACTGATTATAAAGAAAACAATGTGTTCCATTCTATAAAATTTCTCAAAAACTGATTAAACATCGATATGCATAGGTCGTAAAAACTTAACACTCTGTGAAATTGCTCGTCTGAGTTATACCGATATGATTAAATTTAATAATCTCTCCGTAGGCATTTTTTTATCCGACACGCAATTTTTATAAGTCTTCGACGTAATAGGCTTTAGGTGTTTAACTGACTTCAAAAAAGGAGGAGGTTCTCAATTTGACTGTATTTTTTATATATATTTGTTACCGACTGCGAACCGATTTTGATGACCTATTATTATTTTTTATATGAAAGCTGGTGCTTCCCGCGTGGTCCCATCGCAATGTCTAGTTCTGACAATGGCATCCATGAGAAAACCATATTCAATTCAATTCATTTATTTATCTTTTGACACAATATATATGCTCTTAGATAAGTCACAATACATTTAAACTTATAGCTAATTAACAGCAACCTTAGCTTCAGTACCTATCACATATAATAAATAAATAATAAATAATGCTGGACAATTCACACAACATTATCTAGCCCCATGGTAAGCAGAGCTTGTGTTATGGGTACTAGATTACTGATATACATAATACAATACGATACATAGATAGATATTTTTTATTATACATAGAAAACGACCAGAACACCCGAAACAAATATCTGCAGATCGTACACACAATTGTTCCGAGGCGGGAATCGAACCCGCTACCTTCAGCGTCGCAGGCGGACCTTCGCCCACCGCGCCACATCGGTCGTCAAAATGTGCGACAAAAGGACGGATAACTCAATATCACGCCAACTGATTTCGATGCTTTTTTTTTAAACTAAATTTTAACCCCATTTTCATTATTTAGACAATTGAAGCCAGTTTATAGTTTTTTAAAACACGCCAAATTATAATATCATTTAAAACGGGATATTTACCATGATTTGATTTTTGAGTTTTCCAATATTTCGGCACAGTTTCATGCGCCATGATCACGGAATAACTGAAGGCACGTTTTATATGACTTTAGTTTTAATAACCATGATACACAGTTTCAAAAGTTTTAACACTTTGACTGCGGTTTTTTTTCGACGACTGCGATCTTTATTTTACCTAAAAAATTCGTGCTGCCGCTCTACACAGCGGTTGTGTTGCGCCGCACATGCGTTTCGTTCGAAAAATATTACAGCTCTGCTGAGTCACAAAAATCTGTATTTTCTCAGCCGCTGCGCTAGTGTGGATTTACGCATATTTGTCACTTGTAGAAAACTCATACCGTGCGTTTTCAGCACTCAAAGTGTTAACGCCAAATTATGTTTTCGTCGGTTAAAAATGTTGTCCGTTTTAGATTTTTTGTAAATCTAGCTTGCAGGCAAATATTATCAACCATTGCATTCTCAACCTTCTTGTTAATACCCATCAAATCACTGAACCGGGACTATCAAGCAATTTAACCAAAACAGCTTTTATTAATTCCATTGCATTTTCAACTCTGTTTCTATGCACATAGAAGTAAAGATACCTTGACTTCATTGTTAATATATTCTTGTCGTTGCATTTTGATCTTTCGCGTTTGGAAGATAAGGTTGAAGTTTTTGATTGGTTTTTTTCTTAGGGTCAAAGCATATTTAGTGCCTCGGTATTGGATTAGTTTCTTTCTAAATTATGATATGGCGCAGTGGGCGTAGGTCTGTCTGCGAATCAAGAGGTTGCGCGTTCGTTTCCAGCCTTGTGACAAACGTATGTACGATCTCCGTTCATATGTTTAATTCCAGGCGTAGAACATGTATGCATGCATACAGGTAATGCAAAATTTCAGCCCGATCCGTGTAGTAGTAAGAAACATCCATCCATATATCCAAAATTCGCATTTATAATCATCATCAGCCTATAGCAGTCACTGCTGGACATAGGCCTCCCCCAATGAGCGCCATAGCGCCCTGTCTTCAGCTTGCCGCATCCAGCATCTACCTGCAGTCTTTTGCAGGTTGTCATCCCACCTGGTCGAAGGGCGCCCTACACTACGTTTACCGAGTCGTGGTCTCCACTTGGGAACACGTTTGCCCCAGCGGCCGTCGGTTGTTCGCGTTATATGGCCGGCCCACTGCCACTTCAGCTTGCTATGGTTCCGCGCAAATGGGCCACCGATCACAGCCACCGGTGGCTGTCGCGCGCTACCACCACATTTGTAACAGTGTCAGAAGCGAGTGGCCACACGTATGCGGCGCGTCTATACAAAATATATGAAAAAGTATGTTAAGTGGCTGTCGCTGGCCACCAGTGGCTGTGGTCGGTTATGAAATGAAATGAAATGAAAGTTTATTTCTTTAGGCTTACAAATAAGCACTTAGACAAGTCATATTTTATACTATTCATTATTATATGTATTGTTGTTCACTTCAATTTTTTGTCCACCAGTGGAAGAAGTGAGAAGAAACCACTAGTATGTTCATAACTTATGTGTCTAGTACATATGATTTGCTTATCTGTAATTTGTTAGATTTTGAGTTGGAGCAAATCTCGTTCCAAGCTTTTTTATCTTCTATGTCGATAACCTTATATTTATTTATAATATTAGTGTGATATTGGTATAAATTAACATGACATGCATTTGTTGACCTTTGCACATTTTGCGAAAATAAGTGAAAAAGCGAATTGGTGCGGTTTTTATAATAGATAGAGTGATTCGTGTGTGTGAGGAAGGTTTATAAAGTACAAGTTAAGCCCCGCGGCTTCGACCGCGTGAAAATCTTTGTCCAAATGGTTTACAAACCTTCCTCTTGAATCACTCTATCTATCAAAATCCGTTGCGTAGTTTTAAAGACCTAAGAATACATAGGGAAGGGACAGACAGACAGCAATATATATATGGCACTCCGAGCTGATATGTCTGGCGTGACCTCAGTCTGTAGAGATACTACAGTCCACCGCTTAGCACCTGTGATTGGCCCCATTCCCTCCATGCGCGCGCATTAGGGATGGCCACGGCGGGAATTGGCTAATGGATGAAATACATTGCTTCTTTAGCGACTTCCAAAAAGAGGATTAAATAATAAATAATGCTGGACAATTCACACAGCATCATCTAGCCCCATGGTAAGCAGAGCTTGTGTACTAGATAACTGATATACATAATACAATACATTACATAGATAGATATTTTTTATTATACATAGAAAACAATCAGAACACCCGGAACAAATATCTGCAGATCGTACACACGTGTGTGGATTGTCCAGCATTATTTATTTATTTATTTACAGAGGCATAAAAAAAGCTTTTAATAAGGTATCTTTTAATAAGGTGACTCTTGCAAGCCTCTGTTTAAGAGCTGTAATGTTATGCATCTACCTTGCATGTACATTAGAGACAATTGCATGTTTGTAAAATCCTACCCACAACACTTTGCCAAACGTAAGGATATTATCACTCGACAGAAAAGAGCAAAATTTGATAATTTGATTTACAAACCGCATTGCCACAAGCGGATTTATGAAAAAAAAATATTTAATATGTGCATTACTATCTTTAATAAGTTACCAGAACCTATTAAAGACCTCAATGGCAATTTATTTAAACTAAAATTGAATAAGTGGCTGCTTGACAAATGTTTCTATAGTATAAATGAATATATTAATCTTAAGTAGAAACATTTATTATGTTTTGACAATGATTGTAAATCTTAAAGTTAACTGTTTATTTTAGAATGTACCTTAAATTTATTTAACTTGATTATTTTAATTGTTGACTACCTTAAATCACAGTGATATTATTAAATTGTAATATAATATTAATATTTGCACACCTGCTTGCGGGTTGAATACATGTGACACTACTCTAGTTATAAGACCTGACTTGTACCTATAATAATGTGTTCAGCAAATAAATGATTTGATTTGATATCACAAAATGGCCAATGAAATATTTGATATTTCCTCTGGACATACCGATCAAGCTAAAATATTGCATTGTTAGTTTCCATCCGCCATATTTGCCTGGATTTAACACGTAAGCCACTTTTCATACAGAAAAATCACTTGCGAACCCGCTCTCAGAACCTAGGGAACTCTAAAAACCCAGCAATGTACACGAAACAACACAAGACCCCCGCTCGCTCCCCACCCCTTTCTTCAGTCCTGATTTTACTGTCTCAGTTTCACCCGCGGTCCCGAACTTGCGAAAACTTGTGAAAATGTGATCAAGTGACTATTTTATTATGATTTACATTAGAAGCGCTTTAATTAGCCACCATGATATAGACTGACACGTTTACATGAGAAGTTGAATTAAACTGATAAAGTGTGAATTAAGTTTTAAACCGACATAGAAAAAGGGAGGAGGTTCTACGTTTGTCTGTACGTAAGTTTTTTTCAGTATAGGTTCGTCGTTTTTTTCGTAATTATGGATCGATTTTTGCTGTTTTATAGAGAAAGATCCTGAGGTCGTCCTATAAAAATATTATTTTGGGATTTGTATTAGTTAGTGATTTAAAAGCACTTATCATGAACTTGAATTAAACTTTATAAGTAAAAAAACAAAAATAATATTTAAAAAAAAATGATTTCGACGGGACTGGAACCTGCGACCGCGCACCCGTACTGCCGCACCCGAAGATCGCGGATTCAAGTCACGCCGATAAATTTAGGTATGTTATTTATTTTAAAAAATTGCATACTGTAATTGAATGCTAATTTAAGAATTAAATACAATTAGCTGTGCCCCGCGCCTTCGCCTTCCTCTTGAATCACTCTATCTATTGAAAAAACCGCATCAAAATCCGTTGCGTAGTTTTAAAGATCTAAGCATACAGACAGACAGTGGGAAGCGATTTTGTTTTATAATATGTAGTGAAGTCCACACCGTTAACTTCAACTAAAAGATCATAATGTGGCACTAACCTTAGTCTATTGTCTGCACCGAAGACGTGACCGTGTATTTGTTGATGGTGATGATGGATGTGGTAATTAGAACAGGAGTAGAGTACCTATGCTGAAAATATTGATCCTCGCGCGATTATAATTGGTTTTATCTATCGGCCGAAAGACCTACGGAGCTGAGACGTGGACACTCACGATAGGGCTGGTCCACTAGTTCAAAGTCGCTCAGCGAGCTATGGAAAGAGCTATGCTCGGAGTTTCTCTGAAGGAAAGGATTCGTAAATACAAACAGGCGAACATAGAACCTCCTTCCTCTTTGGTTTTTCATATCTTCTGTTAAAAAGGCTTGGAATGGAAAATTCAATTTCCTGGTTTTCTTAAGGGGATACCGTGAATAACTAAGACTGTCAGATTGCAAGTCAATTTTACCAAAAGTGGTCCACAGACGGCGCCTATTTTTTACATAGACTTGTGCAAATTTTATCTGTTATAGAATAGGCAAACTTTAGTTCTTTTGGTTGATGTAAGGTTAGGTACCTTACATCAACCAAAAGAACTAAAGTTTGCCTAAAGTCATGAAATACGTATTTATTCTATATTACAAAATTACAAGCAAATTTAAGTTACAATCATTATTCATTTCTAATGTAATACTAATATTTGCCCGATATCCTAGGTACCTAAATTAAACCGTATGTAGCTTAATATTAGGTAGGTAGCTGATAAATGATCTTTAAATATTCTTCGAAATGAGAAACGCATAAAATAGGTAATAATGACAACTCCGGGTTTGTTTTAAAGTGCATTCGATTCTATATGATTACTAGCGGGCCGTCCCGGCTTCGCCCGGGCGGTCATTTGTTTCAGGCAATTTTTAAATTTTTTCTCTTTTTCTCTCCGTAAGAACCATCCTCGTACTTCAAGGAATATTCTAAAAAAGGAATTAGCGAAATCGGTTCAGCTGCTCTCGAGATTTGCGCTTAGCAACACATTCAGCGATTCATTTTTATATTATAGAATAAAGAGGTAGATTTTGTTTCTACATATTATTGGAAAAAATATTGCATTGTATAGGAATAAGATAATGCTTGATAATGTTTTTACCTGAACTGGGTAAAAACCTGTTTTTCATGCAAAGAAAGTGCATGCTAGCTGATAGTAAATAAACAAATTATCAAATTTATCTAAAGTAGGCTACTAATTGTAAGCACCTTTATTATAAACACTGCTTAAGCGTACTTAGCATAAGTAAGTCTACATAAGTACGCTAAGTACGTAAGTAGTTTTTATAATAAAATTGCTTACAATTAGTAGCGTAGTTTAGAAAAGTCAGATAATTTTCTGTTTCATCGTATGACATACTACGTACATTGTAGGTAGAGTGTCTCTAAGTTTTTTCTTATAGCTTTTATAATAAAGGGAATCATAATTAATTTATTATTTAAAGAAGGACCAAGGATACTGTAAAAAATCACTTATATCACCTATTAACGGGAAATTTACCATGATTTGATTTTTGAGTTTTTTAATATTTTGTACAGAATGCGCCGGAGTAACTGAACGCACTGCAGTTTTTATTGGCAGACATACCAATCTACCCTCATTTTTAAACCCGTTTTAAATTACTTTAGTGTTGATAACGATGAAAGTTTCAAAAGAAATAAGGTTGTTTTGATTTTATGTTCACTTCAATTCTTTGTCCTCTAGTGGAAGAAGTGAAATGAAAATACAAAAGTCATAGCGGGATATTCCATATTTCACAGCACTGCAAGTTTTTATTGGCAGACATACCGATCTACCCTAAGTTTTTGTCTTTTTTACGAAAGTTACCACTAGAAAATTGCCGTTTTAAATGACTTTAGTGTTGATAACCATGATAGTTTCAAAAGAAATAAGGTTGTTTTGATTTTATGTTCACTTCAATTCTTTGTCCTCTAGTAGAAGAAGTAAACTGAAGTGAAATGAAAACAGTTCATGAATTAGAAGTCAGTATTACCTAGATTCAGTTTCAATCAAGTGAACCACTCATAAATCTGCTTTCCGAGGCCATCCAATAGACAAGTCAAAGTCTACAAATAAAGCGCTGACGTCACCCAAATCGACAAAAGGGTGGCTCGGGGTGGGGCCAATTCATTCGAGTCATGCTTTGAACCTAATGATGACCAATTTGTTTAGCCTTCGGGTTATTCGAGTTTTTAGCTTAATGTTTGCTATACACGGGTTTGTTTATTGACAGATTAGACATCTATAAAGTAGGTACCTACTCGTATTACATTTGAATGTACATATATTAGTACAATTATGTCAGTAATACCCCGCTTTACGCGAGGGATACGTTCCGCAAAAATCGCCGTAAGTGAAATTCGTGCATATCGGGGTTTACGATTATAGAGGTACATAGAGAGAGTGTGTTAATGATACATATATTTGTATATTTCTTACTATGTAAAATCGACCATCGGTACATAGTCAAAGGTAAATATATACAAAAAAAACAAATTATTTGAATTAATCACTTTAATTAATAATGAAAATTTTGCCATTTATTATCAAAGAATAAATTATATAATAATTGAATTATAATTAAATTAAATTGAACATTGTTAAAAATAAGAAAACTTTAATTATTGAGCATTATTAAATACGTATTTTTATAATTGTTTGATCTCTATTTGAGTAAAGGCCTCCTCCAGACTGTGCCATTTCTTTCTATCCTTCGCTATAGCCGCCCAATTATGTTCTGTTTCCAAAATTTCGTCGCTTTAATCACTTTAATTACCACCCAATAAATAAGTTAGTATAAGTAGATATAGCATCGCATTAGGGCTTATAAAAAAACCTGTAACGATGTTAATATCTCAATTTCAATAAATAAATTCTAAGAACACTTTATGCAGTATGTATTACATGTTTTTCTAACGTTAAAATACATCTATTGTGTTTTGGGTAGCGTTTCATTTAGTCACGTAAAGCGGGGTATTACTGTCTAGATTTTTTTTAGTGATGATGTGTACTTATATGGGACACTCTTTCCCAGAATGAACTTATCCGCCCAACAGTGGAGAGGTGCATGACGAAATGTGACGAAAGTGGCGAAAATGGCGTCATAAATCATATCTGTCAACAGTGCAATTTTTTTTGCACATTTTAGCATTTTGTTTTTACTAATCCTAGATTTAAGTCTCAAAAATTATCCTCTAACAGGAAAACAGACGCATAAAGCTAATTCCGGTGGTAAATAATAGTCGTACGAACATACATAATTCCGAGCTCTGTAGATTTTCAGAAACTATGCTGAAGCTTCTGTAACTCCGTGTGAAGAATGGCCAACGTTGGCAAAGTGTTGGCCACCATCAAAGCTGTCATCACGCGCCTCGTCTTCTCGTGTCACGGGATCCTAGCTATTTGGCAGGTGAGTGATCAACAATGATAAAAAGCTTAATACTACAGTCGCCATTCCAGTAGATTTCAATTGCCAAAAGATGAAGAGAATAAATAAACGCGGTATTGCAACAAAATGGCGGACCGAGTGCGGAGATATATAATAAATAAATTATTATTTATTTATTATATTATTATTTATTTTAAGCCATTACTGTCCCACTGCTGGGCAAAGGCCTCCCTTTTCTTCTTCCACTCCTCGCGATCCAACGCTGCAACAGGCCATGATGGAAGATGTACCTCGAGCTCGTCGCGCCATCTCATCCTGGGCCTTCCACGTCGCCTCTTAGCGTTGGGTGGGCTCCACTCTGTGGTGGTCTTTGCCCACAAGTCGCTGGACATACGGCAGACGTGTCCGGCCCAGTTCCACTTCAGGCTTCCGGCTGTTTGACCAACGTCAACGATGCGTGTTTTGGAGCGTAGTATGCTGTTCCGCACGCGGTCTGACAGCTTGACTCCTAAGATGCTACGCTCCATGGATCGTTGGCAGACCCCAAGGGCGGACTTTTGACGATCGGTTAGAGACCAAGTTTGAGCGCCATAGGTGAGGATGGGAAGAATGCGTACGTCCATGAGTTTCTTTTTAAGGGATAGAGGTAGTTTGCCCTTCATAAGTTCTTTCATTGACCAATAAAATAAATAAAATAAAATAAAAAAAAATAAAAAAAAAATTCTAATAATATTAATTCTAATAATTAATAATATTCTAAAATAAATAAATAAATAATAAATAATGCTGGACAATTCACACAGCATTATCTAGCCCCAAGGTAACCAGAGCTTGTGTTATGGGTAATCGATATGTATATCTAGTACCCATAACACAAGCTCTGCTTACGTACCCATAACACAAGCTCTGCTTACCATGGGGCTCGATAATGCTGTGTGAATTGTCCAGCATTATTTATTTTTTATATCATCCAGGTGGTGAAGTGGAAGGGTGACCCTTGGTACTGGTACCTGGCGTCTCCGCTGCTGCTGCTCCTCTTCGAAGGTGTCTTCACGTTGACCATCAAAGAGAACCAAGAGTGGAAATGGTGAGAGACATACAAAACTTATTCTTTGAGCCCATTTTAGATCCATGCTGTATTCGACGATAATGACACTCAGTATTCGATTATAAGGTCCGATACCCGCCTCTGAACAATTATGTGTACGATCTGCAGATAGCTGTTCCGGGTTTTCTGGTCGTTATCTAGGTATGTATATTAAAAAATATCTACATATTTATGTAATTTATTGTATTGTGTAAATCAAGCATCATAGATGGGCATTACATCTAGCCCTAAGTACAATCTAAAATATTGTGTAGGAATAGTGAAGCAGGTAATTTTTAGAAAAAGGTGGATAAGATATGATGTATATAAATATTAAAATATATAATATAGCATACATATAATAGATTAGCAGTTATATAAGAATAAAATAAAATAAATAATGCTGGACAATCCACACAGCATTATCTAGCCCCATGGTAAGCAAAGCTTGTGTTATAGGTACTAGATAACTGATATACATAATACAATACATTACATAGATAGATATTTTTTATTATACATAGAAAACGACCAGAACACCCGGAACAAATATCTGCAGATCGTACACACAATTGTTCTGAGGCGAGAATCGAACCCGCAACCTCCTGCGTCGCAGGCGGACCATCGCCCACTGCGCCACATCGGTCGTCAAAATGAATAAGTAAATATACCTAAGTAAAATATAATAATTTTAATATAAAACTAGAAACATAAAGTCTCTGCTAATGTTAGAGAAATAAGTAATATAAAAAAAATAACAAGCTTTGGGCTCAGGCTCTTACCTTGGGGCTAGATGAGGCTGTGTGTATTGTCCGGCATTATTAATGATCATTTATAATGACCTCAGTGGTACAGCGTTCGAAGGCCTGCCAGCGACACAGGAGGTTGCTGATTCGAATTCCGCTTCGGGAAAATTGACAAAACATCGTCAGATCATACCTATATAGCTGGTATATCGTCGACTACAAATCACTACGTTTTCAAAGCTAATGAATTACAAGCTACCCTCTCCCCCTCGCTATATGTAGGTAGGCGCGGCTGTCCGACTGTCAAGACCGGAAGAACCATTAGGCTCGTGATGACTCAGATCATTATGTTGGTATGTTTTTTATAGTAGTATGGTATATTTTAGGAAATACTCAAAACGCGTAAAAAAATGACTAATCGATCCACCGTTCATTAGTCTGTTTCCTTATACTTCCTCTATGACGACCGATGTGGTGCGGTGGGCGAAGGTCCGCTTGCGACGCTGGAGGTTGCGGGTTCGATTCCCGCCTCGGAACAATTGTGTGTACGATCTGCAGATATTTGTTCCTGGTGTTCTAGTCGTTTTCTAAATATAATTTTAAAAAAATCTATGTAATGTATTGTATTATGTATATCAGTTATCTAGTACCCATAATACAAGCTCTGCTTACCATGGGGCTAGGTAATGCTGTGTGAATTGTCCAGCATTATTTATTTATTTATTCATTTATTTATCTATTAAATCGCCTCTCCTATCATCATCAGCCTATAGCAGTCTAATGCTGGACATAGGTCTCCCCCAATGAGCGCCATAGCGCCCTTGTCTTCAGCTTGCCGCATCCAGCATCTACCTGCAGTCTTTCGCAGGTCGTCATCCCACCTGGTCGGAGGGCGTCCTACGTACGTTTACCGAGTCATGGTCTCCACTCGAGAACACGTTTGCCCCAGCGGCCGTCGGTTCTTCGCGAGATATGGCCGGCCCACTGCCACTTCAGGTTGCTAATTCTCAGAGTTATGTCGATAACTTTGGTTCTCTGTCGGATGTATTCCTCCTGTTTGACGCTCTTAAGGTTTGCTGGAAGAAAACACTTTGTCAGGGTTTAGCACGCCGTTGTAAATATCTTTCTAAGTTAAGTTATTTTTAAGTTTTGAGTGTACAATAAAGAACTCAAGAATCGTTGTCCCTTGTTTCTTCAGTCGAATTATAAAAATGACACATTTTGTATAATTTTTGCCTTCTTTAATTTTAATTTAGTTTTTGCTCATTGTTAACAGAACCACCAATCTAACACAAGATAATACGAATTAGTTTCAAGAAGCTGTAACCTATGCTCATTATTTGTACTTCCGTGGATTGAGCCTCGATTCTTTGACTTATTATTTATTAATATACATACATTGAAATCTCTCTTAATTTTTTGGGATACAGAACTCCCAGGTTATTTCTGTTTTAATTATAATAAATAAATCATTTTGATTAAAACTTAATAATTATTATGTCCAATTTATTTATTTATTGATTACTTGCCCGAGCACCGTTTCCGTAGAGATGGTATTCGTAGAACCTCTACATTGTCCGTAGCACTGCTACGAGGCGGTTACATTCATAGCCGTAGACCCTCTACATTGTTTGTAGCATGGCTACGATCGTAGCCATTACACCTTCGTTCGGAACATCTCTACGCTGTTCGGAACATCTCTACGCTGACATCTCTAGCCATCATGACATCTCTGAGCTCGAATCCGCAACCTCTTACGTCGCAGGCGGACCTTCACTCGCTGTACCACAGAGGTCAGTACCTTGGTACTTACATTGAGTAGGTACAAAAGTTTGCAATACTCACACTTGATGAAAAGCCCTCACCTTGAAACATCTGCCCTTCAAATATTTAATTTTATGTGAATAGGCGTAGCGTTGACCTCCACAGGGGTAGAACTTACCCCTTTAGGGTTAAATCTACCTTTACTCGGTTCTCAAATACAAGATACTATTTGTATACAAAAACATTTATTTTTTAACCTTTCTGCGGCGTATCAGGCGAAGATTCGCTTGCTAAGGACGCCTGCTAAAGGAGGTTGCGGGTTCGATTTCCGCTGGGACAAATGTTAATACGATCAGCAGATCGTTTGTTCAGGGTGTTTATCATCCTACTAATATTATAAACGCGAAAGTTTGTAAGTATGGATGGATGTCTGTTACTCTTTCACGTAAAAACTACTGAATGGATTTTAATGAAATTTTAAAATAATATAGCTTATACATCAGAATAACACATAGGCTACAGTTTATAAAGATATATTGTATATTATCCAAAATATCTACCACCACGCGGGTGAAACCGCGGGGCGCAGCTAGTATATACTAATATTATAAAGAGGAAAGGTTTGATTTTTTGTTTGTTTGTTTGTTTGTAATGAATAGGCTCCGAATCTACTGGACCGATTTGCTAAATTCTTTCACCGTTGGGAAGCTACACTATCCCCGGTGAACATAGCCTATATTATATTTTCTTAAAATTAGGGATCCTTACTAAAACTCCAATACTGCAACCCAATGTGTAAAAAATTACCTTAAAAATTCCAATAACATTGCGAAGCCGAGACGGTCCGCTAGTGTATTATAAAAAAATCATTCTCTGCGAAGCGGGGGCAGGTTTATTTGTAACTACCCTCACTTAGTTTTCGAATCTAGGCATGTCCATCTGCACCCTCGGACGACAACAACACTAACAGTATCCGCGACGCGCCGAGACACTACGGTAATCAGTCAGATGATTTACCAGTGTTGTAAAATATTTTCCACCAAATATGTTCATAATCATATCATTTATTGTGATTCTATGCCTACAGGTAATCGTTTTTAGGTGTAGTATCTTCGTGGGCACACAATGCATAAAACCCTGTCAGGGCGCAACAATTTTTGGGTTTGTTATTTTATTTATTACACAAAACACATTACAATGTTATCTACAATAGCCATAAAACAAGTAATTTTAATCTACATTGTACCGTAAAGATATATGTGTCCAGCTATACTTAGTCAATGTTATTATAATAGTTCGTACTCATCATCATCATCATCATCATCAGCCTATATTAGTCCACTGCTGGACATAGGCCTCCCCCAATGAGCGCCATAGCGCCCTGTCTTCAGCTTGACGCATCCAGCATCTACCTGCAGTCTTTCGCAGGTCGTCATCCCACCTGGTCGGAGGGCGTCCTACACTACGTTTACCGAGTCGTGGTCTCCACTCAAGAACACGTTTGCCCCATCGGCCGTCGGTTCTTCGCGAGATATGGCCGGCCCACTGCCACTTCAGCTTGCTAATTCTTTGAGCTATGTCGATAACCTTGGTTCTCTGTCGGATGTATTCGTTACGAATCCTATCCTTCAGAGAAACTCCGAGCATAGCTCTTTCCATAGCTCGCTGAGCGACTTTGAACTGGTGGACCAGCCCTATCGTGAGTGTCCACGTCTCAGCTCCGTAGGTCATAACGGGTAGGACGCACTGATTGAAAACTTTCGTTTTCAAGCATTGCGGTATGGATGACGTGAAGACTTGACGTAGTTTCCCAAATGCTGCCCAGCCCAGCTGGATCCTCCCGGTTCGTACTAAAGGACTAATATTAACAAAAATAATTTTTAAAAGACACTGGCGATAAATTTATACAAGCACTACCTAGCTATAAGACCGGGCAGTACTCTATTCAATTCCATCACCAGGTAGGGTGGCCCAGCTTGGAGGACCAGCGATATGAGGATCATTGAAATGGAGGATACCTTTAAGTTCTCTAATGAAATAGTTAATTTCAAGTTCTATATGTTTTATGGACAGCTCATTGTACTGACGCGCCATTCTAGTGAGTTCTTTTTAGATTATCAACTTTACTTACCTACATATTTCATATTTATAGAATTATTTAATAAAGGAATGTAATTTTTAATCAAATATTGTATTGGTTAAATTAAATAATTGTAAAGTTCGTAAAGGACCAAAAATTTTTACGATGGCAACTAAGGAAATAAATAAATAGATTACTATTATTATTATTAATAAAAAATTATGGCTATATTGGATAGGAATAAGTTTTCAACCTTGTAAAACGATCGTAAATTAATATCAGATCAGGAAAAGAGACATTATGCCAATTTTATCTATGTATGTCATAGGTTTTGTTACCCCTTTGTTTACAAAAAGTATCTAGTTTTCCAGAACCGAGTACAGTGGGGTAGAACCTACCCCGTGGGGTGAGTGTGACATTATGGTGTTTTGTGAAGGGGTAGGAAACCGTGACGAGTTAGCCAGCTTAGCGCGCTGTGTATTTAGGGAGAGTATTAGCCTTAGTAGTGTCATGATTATAAGGTTCATTAGCATTTTAGATATATAGAAAACACTTTATTATACACCACAAAACTAGATGCTGGATGCGGCAAGCTGAAGACAGGGCGCTATGGCGCTCATTGAAGGAGGGCTATGTCCATGATGTGAACTGCTATAGGCTGATGATGATGAAGATACCACACAAAACATGAGATTTTTTCCATTCTTCGATTAGAGATTTTCTCAACTCTGTTACCAGCAATAAAGGCTTATATTGTGTAATATAGTGTTTTGAAAATCTCCTTCTGTTTCTGACCCAGGTTCTGTCCGTCCGTGTTCCTCTACCTAGCCCTGGTGGTGCCCGCCATCTGGCTGCTAGAGCTACACAAGGTGGACCTACGCCTGCAGAAGAAGATTACCAACTCTACTGATGTTGACGTAAGTGGCAAACGGCGAACCGTGAACAACACATGTTTATTGTGTACTCGCCCCACGGCGTGTCAAATTGGGTGTCAAATTAAAAAAAAAATCCTGGACAATTCACAAAGCATTATCTAGCCCCATGGTAAGCAGAGCTTGTGTTATGGGTACTAGATAACTGATATAATACATTTCATAAATATATATTTTTTATTATACATAGAAAACGACCAGAACACCCGGAACAAATATCTACAGATCGTACATTGTTCCGAGGCGGGAATCGAACCCGCAACCTCCTGCGTCGCAGGCGGATCTTCGCCCACCGCGCCGCAGAGGTCGTCTTTAATTATAAAAGCATCCTATGTCCGTCTCCTGGTTCTAAACTACCTTCCCACCAATTTCAGCCAAATCGGTTCAGCTGTTCTCGAGTTATAAAAAGTGTAACTAACGCGACTTGCTATATATAGAAATATATAAATTCTCACCCGAATACAGACACGTGATAATAGAAATCAATAAAATTTCATCAAATGTCACTAATTATGTAAATCAAAATAAACGCAAATATATCCTATACATCCACGGTTGTCTGGTAGAGATCGCTCTTGAGCGATAAGACCGCGCAATTGTCACATATCTTGTATTATTCTTTTTTGTTTTATTGTATTTTATTTTTTGACATTTTTAATTTGTATGTGCATTATTTTATTATGAATTATGAATCTGAGAATAAATGAGTTAATAATAATAATAAAAATAAAACTTCTCAAAGGGCCTCTGTGCTGTTGGCTTCGGCCCCACGCAAGCCTTCCAAAGGACCGGGTCACTTTATGGCCCGAGATCATGGTAAATGAGAGACATAAAAATAATAATCTATTTATCTATATAAAAAAATATCGAATAAAATAGGACTCTCTAGGTCGAGTTCCGAGTGCGAAAATCCCTAAAATAAAATCCCTCGTTTATTTTCAGACGGAGATCCCCTTGCCAGGCATGACTAGACTCCGCACAGACATGTTCGTGACGCTGATTGAACAGTTCCTCATGTTGACGCTGATCGTCGGGAGATGGCTGCTGCCCAAGGGAGACTTAACCAGGGACCAGCTCAGCCAACTGCTGCTTGTTTATATCGGTGAGATATAAATATTCAAAAAACAACATACATGTACTTAACATATTATTTTTTATTATTCACATTATATTTGTATTCTTGTTGATTTTATTTATATTAGTGCGTTTTTGTTTGTTTGTATAGCGGTAGTGAGTAGTCAGTCCGTAACACCAACAAGTTGCTTTGCCGGAAGACCAGCGTTGGTTGCTAGCATGCTAGTCATCCAACTCATGCTGAGGCAAAGCCATTTTATTACTGGACTTACATGATTACCGACACGTTTAGTTTACATTTAAGTTTATTATGTCTGTGTAAGTCATTTAACAAATAAATTCATTTCATTTCATTTCATTCAATTCAAGTTATTTATTTCAGTAAGTGCATGTTACAGCCGTAGATAATATTTAAGAGTACATTCTCCTAATATGTACCTACTGCAGCTAGTCAAAAAGATCTGCTCAATTATTTGCTACCAACGGACCGTCCCGGCTTCGCACGGGTATTAGAATTGTTAAGGTAATTTTTTACACCTTGGGTTACATTATTGGAGTAAGGATTCCGATACGATCCCTAATTTTTTGGTAAATATAATATTGCCTATGTTCACCGCGGATAGTATAGCTTTCCAACGGTGAAATAATTTTTCAAATCGGTCCAGTAGTTTCGGAGCCTATTCGTTACAAACAAACAAACATACAAACAAACAAAAAATCAAACCTTTCCTCTTTATAATATTAGTATAGATTACGGTCGCCTTATTCAACCTCATTCCATATTAAGAAGGTATATGTAGGTAGGTATCTACCTAGTACCTATCTACAACACAAGCTCTGCTTAGATTGGGACTAGATGCTTTGTGGATTATCTACAAATATTTATTTATTAACATTTTCCTTTCAGGCACGGCCGCCGATATAATAGAATTCTTCGACTCCTTCAAAGACGAGAAGGTTGCAACCGAAACGGTCCTAGTTCTGCTAACCCTGGCCATCTGGTCGTGGTCGCTGGTGCAGTTCACGGTCGTGATGACGGCGACCAAAAGTCGCAAGTCGCGCGGAGGGGCTAATAGGTCTGACATGTACGTGGCACGCACACGCACGCACACACACGCATAACTGCTAGGGATTTTAGATTTCTACTATCTAACGGAATCTATAATTATATCTTTAAACGATAACTTTTGATGGAAGTCATTCATCTATGA
This sequence comes from Eupithecia abbreviata, assembly GCA_943735965.1. Lineage (NCBI taxonomy): Eukaryota > Metazoa > Arthropoda > Insecta > Lepidoptera > Geometridae > Eupithecia > Eupithecia abbreviata. The sequence goes on along the minus strand of OX031004.1, from coordinate 3,757,279 downwards.
ATATTTATCAAAGATGGGATATTTAGCTGCTAGGGATTTTAGCTTTCCAGCAAAACTGTCACGCTTTTGTGCGAATAACGCCTTTTCACGCGTTATTTACGTTAAAATGCGCAATAACACGCGTTATTCGCGCTAAAAGAAGCGTAATAACGCTGATAACGCGAGTTATGTAATGTGTTAGAAAGCCTATGAATACTAAACAATGATTCGTCGGACCGACATAGCCATAGAGATGTGATAAATAACTGATTTTAGCTTTCCAGCAAAATTGCCACGCTTTTGTGCGAATAACGCCTTTTCACGCGTTATTTACGTTAAAATGCGAAATAATACGCGTTATTCGCGCTAAAAGAAGCGTAATAACGCTGATAACGCGAGTTATGTAATGTATTAGAAAGCCTATGAATACTAAACAATGTTTTGTCGGACCGTCGTCGGTCGTCATAGCCATAGAGATGTGATAAATAACTGCTAGGGATTTTAGCTTTACAGTATCTAACGGAGTCATAGTTACCTATATATGTATATCTTTGATAGTCCGATAGTTATTTTATTGGTAAAGAAATTTACAAGTCGATAAATTACAAAAAATTAAGGTAACAATTAATAAACATAATAACAATTAATAATATAATGTACAGTAAAATTCTAATAATAAGCAATTCTGTTGTAATAGTAGTTAGTAATAGTAATAATAAACAATAACTCAAATCAAAATTTTCAACTATTGATGGAAATCATTTAGATTTCTATGAATAGGTATTATACAATGTTTCGTCAGACCATGGCTATAGAGTGTAATATCTAGTGAACGCTGTGGATACCTACTTTATAAATACTAAAAGCTATAAATTCTTACGCTGCATACAATATCGGTCTGTTTTACGCCTTTATGATAGTTAGGTAGGTAGTAGGGACCTAATCATTATATATGATGAGGATAATCCTTGAGTCTAACTTGCTTGTCACTTGCCAGTCACATTTCATTGCTGATTATTACCGACATAACACTAACAATGTATTTTACGAATCTTATTCCTTTCTTTTCTTAGGTACTACCGCTTGGCACTACTAGTAGAGTCAAGGGAAATTTTACTTTCCCGTGACACTACTGGTAGTGCTACGGGTAAAAGTTCATTTCCAGTGACACTACACTGTAGCCAGTAGTTTCACGGGAAATATGATTTCCCGTGGCACTAGTGGGTCGTTTGTAAAAATCTCATAAGTTCGTCGATCGAACTAATCAATCGAACTGGTGAGAACAAACGGGGTGAGCGTGCGAGTGGGCCATCTATAAGGGCTATTATATTTTTATCATAACTGCAACTTTAAACTACTTGGAACAAGGAAGGTACTGGCACTTGAGATGAGTAGATGAGTAGAAAATTATAATGACAATGTTACGCAATGTGATTGTATTTTATTACAACTCAAATTCTAATAGTCCTAAATAATTGTGCAAAAATAAAAAATATTTTTTTCATAATGGACGATAACGTAAATGGATTGTTCTTCAGACAGCATAGAGGCGGCACGGTAGTTCTGAATCGTAAATGGATTGTTCTTCAGACAGCATAGAGGCGGCACGGTAGTTCTGAATCGTAAATGGATTGTTCTTCAGACAGCATAGAGGCGGCACGGTAGTTCTGAATCGTAAATGGATTATTCTTCAGACAGCATAGAGGCGGCACGGTAGTTCTGAATCGTAAATGGATTGTTCTTCAGACAGCATAGAGGCGGCACGGTAGTTCTGAATCGTAAATGGATTGTTCTTCAGACAGCATAGAGGCGGCACGGTAGTTCTGAATCGTAAATGGATTGTTCTTCAGACAGCATAGAGGCGGCACGGTAGTTCTGAATCGTAAATGGATTGTTCTTCAGACAGCATAGAGGCGGCACGGTAGTTCTGAATCGTAAATGGATTGTTCTTCAGACAGCATAAAGGCGGCACGGTAGTTCTGAATCGTGATTACCAATATCATAAGCTGCGAGAGTTTTAGAATGGTTCATCTATATGGCGATGTTAGGGTTCAATTACATTACCACGATTGTTAAAACTCCTGACGGAGTTCCAAAAAACGAAAATGTTAAAAAAACAACAAACAAACAAAGGGTCAAAGCGGACTAAACTTGCGATTGACAATGATGATCACATAATGGACATTCTCCTTCAATTTATCAATTGAGAATTAACGGTTGGTTATGCGTTGGAGAAGTTACGATAATCTTTTTTTAGGGTTCCGTACCAAAAAGGTCCTACCACCTAGTTTGATTGTTAATGTTTTAACATGTTTTAGTTATAAAAGATGACTTTTGTTTTTAGTAAATGTTTTAAACAAATAAATATTTTGTTTATCTTGATATACTTAGTATTAGTAGTGCCATTGGTAATGAGATAATCCATGGGAGATTTTATAATATGCGTTTAATCAGCCAATAAGAATGGTGGTGTCACGGGAAAGTAAAATTTCCCTTGACTCTACTAGTAGTGCCAAGCGGTAGTGCAAAGAAGAAAAGAAAGGATGTTATTTACAGTTGTCGTGGACTGAAAGACAATTCGCGGCTTGCTTCGCTCGCTGTTGTTTTAACTGACTTCTTTTGCAGATATTGTGTAAAGAAAAGGCTAACTGTCACATAATATTGATATTTTATACCATAATTTCAATTGTGCACCATACATTTTATATTTCCTATACATACCTACTGTACATATTATATTTTAATAATATACATAATGTTGTTTGTTAAATTAACGTTAATCGTTTCAATCGCTTTCATTTTCAACGTATTACTATTTCATTACTATGCTTGTGGTAAGCTGAAAAAACTAGGCACCTACCTTGTATTTTTTCGGCTCGCTACGCACGTCGGTACACTTTTCTTTGATCTTTTCATACTTGTTAAATATATTCTACAGTGTTAAATATATTCTACGTAGGTAAATGATCTCTTGAAAAACCAAATTCTAGCCGATAAAATGCACTCCCTATAATTATTAATCTACGTTAAAAGTTGTGCTTGTAATGCTACGCTTGTTTTTCAACCTTCGTCCCCCATCAATGACCACGTATTCAGTGGTTACTCCATTCTTTCAGGAACAACCGCGCCTGCTGCTGCTCCATAGAAGTCTGCGCTATTATGATGAACATAGTATTACAGGATGCCCCATTCCTGGCGTTCAGACTTCTTATTATTATACACTACAAGATTGTCAACTACATGAATATTTTCTTCACTTGTAAGAATACTTTGGTAAGTTGTTGTGGCCTGTGGGTACAAATATTTGCCATTGTTCTTTGACTTCAAACTAATTTAGGTATAACCAAGGTCTCATAATAATCTAAAGATATCAAGTTGGTTATTAGGTATAATTATTTTCGTTTCAACACCTTATAAAACTAACAAAACCTTTAAGATATATCGCGGCTTGCTCCGCTCGTCGATAACATTTCTTTTACTAAAGTCATTTAAAACGGGATATTTACCATGATTTGATTTTTGAGTTATCCAATATTTCGGCACAGTTGCATGCGCCATGATCACGGAGTAACTTTAAACATTTCTTTTAGTAGCTAATGCATGTGTCAAAACCTCGACCCATACATGTTTTAAATTAAGGTAGGTATGTGATTTTATTTTATTCCCTTTCTCTGTGTTAATTTTGTTTTGTACTGTTAGTAGGTATATACCTAACTAAGTATTTTCTTTTCTGTCTTATTTTTATAATGTGCGTAATGTAACGACTTACATTTATGATTATTAATAATAAACTTGCTCCTGAGACTTGTGCCTGCATATTATAGTGAACAAGTGTGTGTGCAAACATTCTATGCCTCTTTCTAGGTGATTGTTCTTCAAATCTACCGCCTGTACGTGCTACACTTAGAGACAGTCGACGGCGAGGGCACTGTCGCGGGTTCCGTACATCGCAAGAAGAATAAACATCGCGGCGAGCGAAGCGAGAGGAAAGAACGGGATAGGGACAAGCATTCGTGAGTAGAATCGGCGAACGTAGTGTAGGACGGCGTCTGATCGATCCCCTTATTAAACAAAAATATTAAAAAATATCAAAAATGTTTATTATCATTCGCTTTGGTTGATTTATACATTATGGTTCATAAATACATTATTCAGTGTTAGAGACCTCCTTTTAAGTGTAGGAAGGACCTAACTTAGGTACCTCCTAATACAGGTACCTACCAGTACCTGTATTAGGAGGTACCTAAGGTAGGTCCTAACGCTCCATAAAATGGAGGGGCTGTTTGTTCGTCTGTTTCTATGTTTTTATGGATGTTTTCCCATTACTCCGTCAATTATGGACCGATTTGGATGTTTTTTAAGTAAGGTCTTATTGTTTCTTTAATTGTATTCTATTTTTGTATTTTTTTATGTCTGTGGATAATTTAAACCTGAATAAAAGAAACTTTTTATTTTAATCTAAACTATCGTGTAAAGAATGACAACGAAATGGTCCAATAAATTTGTTGTTTCGGAGGCGTGGAATTATCATATTTGTAAAATATATCGTTTATGTCTTAAAACTTAAAAAAATTGTAAATATAAGGGAATTTGAAGCCGGTTTATAGTTTGTTCAAAATAATTAAAATTAAAATGGAAAACAAATCAAATTATTCGATTGATAGATCAGAAACAGCGGAAACAGCAGTAATTATGTGTTGTCAAAGTAATTTAAGAAATTGCAACAGCAGAATCGACCCCCATGGCTTTTCATGAGCTTTCAAACCAGAATGATGGAGTTGACTTTACGACCTCAGTAGCGCAGTGGACAAATGTCCGCCTGAGACGTAGAAATTGTGGATTCGACTTCCACCTCGGTACAAATGTTTTTTTGCTCTATGGGCCTACAAATAAATAGGGCGATTTTGTTTCAGAAAACACAAGCATAAGAAACACAAGAAAGAGAAGAAGCATGAAACTCGCGAAACAACAATATCCGTCATCAGCGATCCGAGGAGGCAAGACAGGGAGGGTGGGGGGAGGATAAGGTACTTATGACGTTACTAGCTGCTCCCCGCGGTTTCACCCGCGTGGTGATAGGTATTTTGGATAATATACAATATATCTTTATGCATTGTAGCATTGTAGCCTATGTGTTATTCTGATATGTAAGCTACATTATTGTAAAGTTTCGAAGTTTCATCAAAATCCATTCAGTAGTTTTTGCGTGAAACAGCAACAAATACATATACTTACATACATCCTCACAAACTATCGCGTTTATAATATTGGTAGTACTTATATAGTTGTTTCTATAATAGTTAAGATACAATCAATTATAATTGATTGATTCTAAGTATTAATAATTATTAATACATAGAATCAAAATTAGAACTAGTATTTACAATAGAAGTTTTTCTAGTATACTACGCCGGCAGCTTTTAAAATGCATGTAAAAGTTACAAGAGAAAGCTCCTATTGAATGCACATTTTTGTGCTAGATTAGGTACAACGGTGCTTTTCAACGGTGTGTACGCACCTACGCCAAACTTTACTTACAGCTGGGTCGAAATAAAAAATCGTGGAGGCATGCACACTTCGCAAATTGATAGAATGATATTGATGAAAAATTTCGCTTCTAATCCAATCTAAATTAACATTTCAGAGCAATAATCTTGACGAATTCTGACGAGATCAAAGAACTGGAACTGTCAAAGCTGTTTAAAGATCAGCTAGCCTTGGAAAACGAGAAGAGAAAGGGGTAGGACTGCTTTACATCTTTATTTTTTATATCCGAACCACCCTAAACCAAAAGTAGGGGAATTGCCAGGTATAATAGTCGTCAAACTTCTTGCCCTCTGGCGAACCACGTGACAAAGTATCGTATCTTTGAATTAGAATGCAATTCTTAGGCCAATCGGACGATTACCTCCTGGACAGTCGCTTCGATTATTCGGGTGTGTTGTGAGTTTTTGATTGAACAATGAAAAAGCAAGACAATTAGGTATACGAAGCTTTACCTATCTGATTCGCATGCTGCTTTGTTGGGCATATGAAGTACCTATATGCCTGAGTGTGCCTGCACAGACTACCTACTCTCTCTGTCCATTACCGGACAAGTTGTTTGACGCCAACGTGTTGACGGTGTTCTGCGTATTTTCTATGTATATTAAAAAATATCCATGTATGTAGGTAATGTATTGAATTAAGTATATCAGTCATCTAGTACCTACCTACCCATAACACAACCTCTGTTTAGGACTAGATGATGCTGTGTGGATTGTTCAGCATTTTTTTTAAATATAATAACTGTTCCAGAACAAAGAAGAAGCAGAAATCAGACTCTTCAACGGAGTCTCTGAACAACATCCAGCACACGACGGACGACTCGGGCATTTGACATCATCGAATTCGTCGCGAGGTGACCCCGCGCGACGAACGCAGAGCCCGCGACGAGAAGAAACGGCGGCGACGTGAAGTGAGCAGTGAAAGTGACAGTGACAGTTGAACGTCAACGTCAAAAAGACTGATGAATAGTGTGGCAAAATTCAAAATGAAAACGAGTATTTCACCTTTTATATGAACGAAGGGAGGAATAAAGTCGGTCATGTTGCGCAGGCCTCGCATTTGTAGACCAGTAAAGGGAGACTTTAACATAGCTAAATTTTAAATTGGAACGATGTTAACTCCTTCAAATGCTAGAAGGGAATCAGAATAAGAGTTTGTTCTCATGTTAAGGGATAATCAAGATAATATTTTTATTTATTTAATTAAGGCAATAAATAAAATGCATCTTTTCACGTGTTATTCACGCTAAAATTAGCGTAATAACGCTGATAATGTGCGTTACTTTATGTACCTACTAAATAGCGTGGTAGCCGTAGGATAAGAAAGCGGCTGGGATCGCAGTACGATTTTTATAGAAATGGTTCGTACAAAAACGTCATAAATTTTAGGTTAGTTTGGTTAGAGTAAGACTTGGTGCGGATCTATAGGTACTGCACCACTGTCACACAGCACAAAAACGTCAAATTTGGGCAAATATGTAGGTATATAAAGTTCGTAATGTGAGGGTAATTTTTAAAGTGACGGTATAAAATAGCAAAGAGCTCGCTCGCTCGAATTCTAATGACAAATTCGTGGGCGGCTCGTTTCAGGACAGACGCGTTCGCATCGATTGTTCAGTAAGAGCTTTTCTTTCAAAAAATTAAAGAGCGAGACTGAGCTACATGAATCTGTACCTATCTCTTTCGCCTGCTGCTTAGTCGGAAGCATGAATTATGTATATCCGTGAGTGTTACCTGCGCTAATTTCTCACTCTCGCTGCCCGTCACCGGACAAGATATTTTCGGCAATCTTTTTTATATACATAGATACTTAGCTTTTAAATATGTTAGAAAAAACACTAGATTTTATGAAATTGTTCTAAATATTAAAAATTTAATTAAAAGTGATTGAATTTAGAAATAAAAATGTGCCTTACGCGTAAGCAAACATGTGCCTACCTTCTATGGTTAAGTCCATATAAAACGTGATTTTGATCACTAATCACAAGCAACAATATAATTAAGGTAGGTACGTTCATTTAGAGTCTGTGCAATAAGAGAAGTCTCGGGCGCGCGTGTGCCAATGTACTACCACAGATAATATAATACATACTTTTGTTGCGTTAAAATATTAGTTCAGCGTTTCACCACGACGACGCTTCTCTTTTTGCAGACCTACTTTAACGCTAAATTTGTTTTTTTTTATAAAAAAAGGCTACTTGACCTTGACCCTTGATCGGTATAGGTCAGTCAGATGTTAATAGGTAGATTGGCACTACGTAAATATATAAAATTATATTTATATTCTTACTATAAAAAGTGTTATTTGTGTATCTACAAAATTAATTAATTAGTTTTTTCTTAATATGTATTCTTACCTACCTAATAAATGGATTTACGTAGGTAGACTAAACCTTATCTAAGTAAGGAGTCGATTTATAATTTTATAAATACGCGCACAAATGTAGGTAATCAAAAATTTTGTAGTTTTTATAAATAAAGACATAAAGTAAACAGTGTGTTTAAATTAACTTTTGAAATATCTGAACTCAACATTTATGAAAAATTTCGAAGTTTCAAGTCAAATTTTTTGTTAACTTAGGCATAGATAATGTTACGTATCGGATCAACTAACATGTTTTTAGTCAAATTTCAAACGTTTTTTAGTATTCACCTATGAAACGGTGTACCCGTTTGTACCTACCAGTGACGAGTGGGTAGGTACACGTCACTGCAAAAATTTGTCTCACATTTGCGTAGGTGTACCGTAGAAAAGTACTTTGTGGGTGTACCTTCCAGCTTTGACAAAAAATTGCGATATTAGTATAATAGTAACGCGTCTGTGGGGGAGAGGGGAGAAAAAAAACAATGTTATTTAGCATAGTTCTATTTGTATTGACTTGACTTTGATATTTTATAAATAAAACACAAGAGCTCAAAACAGGACACAAAAAAGGAAATACAAGCAATTTGATATTTTATACAACGACCTCTGTGGCGCGGTGGGCGAAGGTCCGCCTGCGACGGAGGAGGTTGCGAGTTCGATTCCCGCCTCGGAACAATTGTGTATCTAACAATTGTACGATCTGCAGTTATTTGTTCCGGGTGTTCTGGTCGTTTTCTATGTGTAATGAAAAATAAATAATTATGTAATGTATTGTATTATGTATATCAGTTATCTAGTACCCATAACACTCTAAGCTCTGCTTACCATGGGGCTAGATAATGCTGTGTGAATTGTCCAGCATTATTTATTATCATTCATTTGATATTTGAAATTCTTAGATCTTCTCCATTACTACCTACCTACCTAAATGAATTTACTCCAATCCTAGAGTTTGTAAGGGTTTTTCCCTGTATGTATCTTTATGTGTTTTGTCAAACTGCTCCGGTCTGAAAATGATTTATCACAAATTGTACAAGTAAATGGCTTTTCTCCCGTATGCATTCTCATATGATTCTTTAAGTCACTGGAACCGGTGAAGGCTTTGCTGCATCGGTCACAGGCGTATGGCCTTTCTCCTGTGTGAATTCTCATATGCCTGGTGAGATTCTGTTTCACGCTGAATGTTTTATCACAGCTTATGCAAGCAAATGGTTTCTCGCCTGTGTGAATTCTCATGTGTGATTTCAAATCGCTTATACTGGCAAGGGCTTTACTGCATCGGTCGCAGGCGTATGGCCTTTCTCCTGTGTGAATTCTCATATGCCTAGTTAGATGTTGTTTCATTGTAAAGGTCTTGGTACAACTATTGCAAGCATAAGGCTTTTCGCCTGTATGAATTCTCATATGAATTTTTAAGTCGCTTAGCTTTGTGAAAGCTTTGCTGCATCTATCGCACGTGTATGGCTTTTCGCCTGTGTGAATTCTGGTGTGTACAATCAGAGATCCTTCTTCGGTAAATGTTTTTTTACACCTCGTACATACGTATGGTTTTTCTCCAGTGTGAATTCTGATGTGTCTGGTCAAGTTGTGCTTCATGCTGAATCGTTTATTGCAGCTTTTGCAAGTGAATGGCTTCTCCCCTGTGTGAATTCTCATATGGCTGTTGAGGTCGCTAAATCGAATGAATGTCTGTGTGCATCGATCGCAAGAATAGGGTTTTATTCCGGTATGTATCTTGGTGTGTCGGATCAAACAGTGTTTGTTGCTAAAGATTTTGTTACATCTGCTGCAAGTGTATGCTTTTTGTGCACGGCTTTGAGAGATTTTAAGTGCTTTATTATGAGCTGCCATGTGTTTTAACAGCCGGCATTCACAGCTGAATTTCTTATCACAATTCTGACATGCGTATGACTTTTCTCCATTGTGAATTCTCATAATATGTGATGCCAATTTGTGTTTTGTTTTAAATTTAGTATTGCAAACATGGCAATGGGATTCATTGATCTTTTTGCATTCCTCTTGTAAAATGTCCGCTAGTTCTGCTTCAACAAAAGTGGTATCATTTTCATCAAATTCATCTTCATTTTGTTCAAGCTTCACTGTAATTTCTTCACTTTTGAAATTATCATGAGAACTATCAACGTTACCATCAAAGCAGCTGGTTGGTTCATTTACGTACATGTAATTTAAAGGAGTCACAGCCAAATCATGGCACAATACTCGAGGATTTTGAGTTAAAGCACCTTTATTTACTACAGTACCTTCATAAAACAAATCCTTGAGTGTTTTCTCAGATCTGAGACACATGTTGGAGAATTTGGAGCACTTTTGTAGCTTCGACAGGCAGATGTAACATATTGTGTTGCCAGGACCACCTGAAAGCTGAGACAAAGAACTTTATAAGAATGCTTTTTAACTAATAGAATCTTTAAGATCTAAGAATACTGGACCCTTGCGTAGTCATCAAGTCACCATGCTCCGTGAGGACTAACATAAGTTCTTTCATATGTTGTTAGCTGTGTGAATTGTCCAGCATTATTTATTTATTATTATTTTTTATTCATTAGTACTCAACTCTACTAACAACACAAAAAGCGGATAATATCAGAGAGCAGATTGGATTATTGTTAACATAAACAGATTGCCAAGAAGCAGTATAGAAAAAGAAAAAAAAATACATTTTATTTATAAAAATAAATCTATAGCTCTCTCAGCTACAGCTTGATTTTTATATATGAAACAACCCAAAAAAGGGCCAGCTATGAGGTTGCGGGGTCTATCCAGGGGAGCAAGTGTAGTAATTTACCCTTATCAGTTATTTACTTTAATTATACACAATATGAAATGAAAGCTTAGCCGCTAGCTATTGGGTTGTTAGGCCAAAAGATACTTTAATTAAAATGTTATGTTTAGAGTGTTTGGAATGTAACGAAATAATTTCCAGACCATATTAGTCCACTGCTGAACATAGGTCTCCCATAAAGAGCGCCATAGTGCACTGACTTCAGCGGTGTAGCTATGCATTATTTATATTATATATAACATAATATAATCGATATAAAAGCTGGCCGGTCTTTCTCAGTAAGGTGCATGTCAATCAGTGTGTTGATATGTAGACTTACTTTATTTACTCTTAAAGACTTACCATTGTATTCGTAAGCTTTTCATAGAGATTAAGAAGATGAAAGTTATCCATCCAGTACATTTTGATGTCGGTGGCCAGACACGCTCTGCACCAGAGGTTTTCGTCTTTACACTCAGACATAGTGACAAGATGCGACTTGCGAATGATAAATACAAAGAGATTAGAGAATAGGTACAATATGTTGAAGCCTATACCAATACCTATTAAATAAAATAAACAACAACAAACAAAGCCCACCCAACAGAAATCAAATCATGTTCCGTTCGTTCATACTTAGTGTTTCCCACAGAACAATAATATCCTAACGGAAAGAAGTAAGACTCCATAGAGTAAAAATGTCAACACTAGAGCACACTAGCGCCTCTAACTTAAGCCCACGGTAACTGGCATTTGGCGGGAGCTTCAAATTAAATAGGCGCTCAATTCAAAAGGTGCCTTTTTAATTTCTCTGCGACTATAATAATTTATCAGACGAATGGTAATTATTCAACATTTTGTTGAATATTCACCATTCACCTGACACAATATAAAATATAGAATTGCACCCAATACTTAAGGAAGGATTTTGGTTAAGTAATTAAAATGCCAATTTGGTCAAAACAGTGAAAAAATATATAATTTAGTAGGTAAATATAATATTCTTTTATTTTACACGTAATTCACCTTGTTTTCACAGTATGATATTAAATAAAGAAAAAATACAAGCACTTTAAATGTTTTGTAGTATATTTATTTTCCTTTTCATTGCTTTCTTCGATGCTTCGTCCGTAAATTGTCTATTTTTTAACAATTATGTAGTACCGTTTAATGCATAATGCATATTGTCGACACAATTATATGCAATTTATTTTTTTCAAAATGCTGGGAGCATCCTTGCAACCACTCAAAATCTACTTCATTATCTAATTTTTCTTTTAATGTTTTTTTAATAATGCGTCAAACATGTAAAGTGAAGTTAGTTCTTTTTTAGATCTACCGCCCGACACGGTTGTCATTCTCATTTTTGAAAGTGTTCCAGGGACATTTGAGTGTCATGCCGAGACTTTGAGCATAAATGTTGTTGCTCTGTCTTACATATAGCGTCCTCTCATACATTTTATTTGTCCCATGGTACTTGTGCTGTTGGCATTTCATGCTTAGCTAGTTGATACCCACTGGTGTTTCCACTTAATATTTTGTTTTTCCCTAAATTCTTTGGAAATAATCCCAAAAATATAAACCTTAATTATTTATTTGATTCTTCACTGACCTAAAGTGCTTAGCTTATTTTACAAAAAAAACATTTCCTCTTGATTCTCGATCCCGGAACGATTCGAATAAACAAAACGCACACAAACAACACACGTGCGCAAGAGATACTCTATTGATGATTGAGAATATTGAACGCTGCTTGCTCGAATCAATTTTATTTAATGTCAAAGTTTATCAGAACTCAATGTCACTAACATAATCCTAACCTCAACAAAACAACAAACAATTTTGATTGAATATTGAATACCTACCGAATACATCTAAACACGTAAGAAATCTAGACCAAAATCAAAAAATACTGCTTTTTTCGAATTCTTACTTATACGAAATTACTTAAAAATGCTGCCCCTCTCACTGTTACGGACAGCACAGAACCATCCAATGCTCGTAGAACTGAAAAATGGCGAGACATATAACGGGCATCTCGTAAGTTGTGATAACTGGATGAACATAAATCTTCGAGAAGTGATTTGCACATCAAGGGACGGAGATAAGTTCTGGCGGATGCCAGAATGCTATATCCGAGGTAGTACCATCAAATACTTACGGATACCGGACGAAGTAATCGACATGGTGAAAGAAGAAACTCAGGTTAAAGCTAGAGGAAGGAACGAGGTTTCCAAAAGCCGTGGAGGACAGAATATGAGGTCAGGACGCGGCGGCGGTCGCGGAGCTTTCGGTAACCGCGGTCGGCCGGCGCCCCTGGCTCGCGGAGGACCCAATCAACGACCAAATCAAAACAATCAGAACAAGAACAATAACAAAAAGTAGTGTTTAGGCTAACTAGTTAATATATTTGTTTTACATAAGGATTTTTGTAGTTTTATTGGTGTGTGATTCATGTTTTGACAATAGTAAGTATATTCCTTTCACTGCCACTGTCTGCAGTATAACCTGAGAGTAAGCATCAAGAGACACCCATTAGATACTTGTTGAATATAATATGTGTATGATGATGATCAAAGGTTGTGACTCATCAAGCAATTCTAAGTTACTTGTAGGCTTCACGACTAGAAACTGCACCTGTTCTGCCACGTTTAGGCCAGTTATACATGCTTACCTTATTCTTAAAACCCCTGCGGAGCTTAAGTCACTTCAATATTGATATTGCTGGTATTGCTGGTGAATTCATAAATGCATGCATCTTGTGCAATCAGAGTTAACATTTTGCTTTAGCTAGCTAAAGGATCAGAAATCAATAATTATTAGCATAGCCTTCATACAGATCAATTTGATGGTATTCTTGTAGTAAAACCTTCTGATTTGAGTTTCATTGAATCATAAAATACATAAGTACAACGATAACAATTTGATATAAATTTAAACATTTTATCAACTTAATTCGAACACCCATCCTATACCTATGACAGCGAGCACACCTATGATCAATTTGAAATAAAATTTTGTTTGTTGCTTTTTCACATCTGAATGGATCTTGTGATCTGTGGAACTGAGATCTGCTCTGACATCTCACGCGGGAGTGATTTGTTGCCTAACCAGCCCTTTTCCCTAAAATACCAAAGCAGGGATTTCGTTGATTTGTTTTAGCTTCTCTGTAGGTGTTGATGCCTCAATGATTGAAATCAATATCAAGTCTGGCCTCCATGGCTGTGCTAATATCAATAAAATTTATTTGTTAATAGTCAAGCAGCCTTTGGCTTGATGTGTCTATATCATAGTGTTGTTTTGGCAAGGATAAACATATAGTAGTATCACAGGTAAGTGTATTTTGTCCCAGAAAAAAAAGTACCAAGCCCCATAAGTGAGAATAGGTATCTAGCCAGAAAGCTTACAATAGGTACTTATTACAAAAAAAGAATGAAATTTTTGATATTTCTTTTGTTCAACATAAAAAGATAAAATAGATGTCGGCACTGTGTGCCTCGGGGTACCATCGCCTTAACACTGACTGCTGAAATCACACGGTATGTGTTTTTTACAAGTGACTAATATGCGTAAATCCATACTAGCGCAGTGGCTGAGAAAATACAGATCTGTGTGACTCAGCACAGCCGTAATATTTTTCGAACGAAACGCATGTGCGGCGCAACACAACCGCTGTGTAGAGCGGCAGCACGAATTTTTTAGGTTAAAAAAAAGATCGCAGTCGTCGAAAAAAAACCGCAGTCAAAGTGTTACGAAAGTAGTATATTCGATAATATATTAACAACTTCCTTTAGTTTTGGCCAAAGGGTGTCAAGTTCCGAAGGTTCACTGGCCGCCTGCAACGGTACACCGCCGCACCGCGCCGCCCGCGCCGTGCGCTACGTCAGCTGACACCCTGATTACGGCATCTACATGCTGTCACCTTTCTAAAAGAAAGCGTGTTATTAATTTAGTCTTATATATTTTATGTATGTATGCTAGTTTTAAGGTATATATTACTATGGACCGTAGAATAAATTAAATAAGATCTGTTACTATTCTATGGTCTGAAATAAATGATATATTATTATTATTTAGTATAAAACTTGAAACTGTTATGGTTAAAATCAAATCATGTTAAATATCCCGTTATAAATAATTTCCTTCAGTTCTTCTCAAACAGTACCTACCTACTTGTATGGATAGAAAGTTGTTTGAAAGTAAATAAGAAAAACACAAACTCGAATTAATTTCTTTATTTTACAAACTTTTTTTTTTTTTTTTTTTTTTTTTTTATTACACTGGAAAACTATGTATAGATTGGTGTAAAAATCTTATAATACATATTAAAAAATATAATACTATGGTATGTTGTGTATGGCATATCAATATGTGATATTAAATGATAAAAGAGATCTATTCTATCAAAATATAATAAAATTACACTTAATTACTTTAGAACTCGATTTTGAACCTTTTTCGATGAGCTAGTGCAATTATGTGTTTGTTATATGTTGTTTCAATTGCAAATACGTGTTCTAATTTTTTTGTATTATTTGAATGTCAACGACCGATGTGGCGCGGTGGGCGAAGGTCCGCCTGCGACGCTGGAGGTTGCGGGTTCGATTCCCGCCTCGGAACAATTATGTGTACGATCTGCAGATATTTGTTCCGGGTGTTCTGGTCGTTTTCTATGTATAATAAAAAATATCTATCTAATTAATGTATTGTATTACGTATATCAGTTATCTAGTACCCATAACACAAGCTCTGCTTACCATAGGGCTAGATAATGCTGTGTGGATTGTCCAGCATTATTTATTTATTATTGTATTATGTATATCAGTCATCTAGTACCCATAACAGAAGCTCATCTTAGCTTGGGGCTAGATGATGCTGTGTGAATTGTCCAGCATTATTTATTTATTTATTGTAATTTTCTTTGATAACACAGTTAACAGAAGGTCGTTATTTACACATCTCGTCTCCGCTCAGTGGTAGAGACACTCGAGCGTTTACAATCTATACACTAGCTGCGCCCCGCGGCGTTGCCCGCGTGGTAATCTATGTATTAAATAGTGTATACACATTCCTCTTGAATCACTCTATCTATTAAAAAAGTCGCATCAATTTCCGTGACTTTGTATACATCCTACTAATATTATAAACGCTATTATAGTATATTATTGTAAAGTTTCATTAAAATCCATCCATCCATACTTTCATGGATGGATGGATTTTAATGAAACTACTATAATATAGCTTATACATCAGAATAGCACATAGGCTACAATTTATAAAGATATATTGTATATTATCCAAAATATCTATCACCACACGGGTGAAACCGCGGGTCGCAGCTAGTATTATATAAGCTATGGAAACACCCTAGCAAAAAACGTAAAAAAAGTATCTGTTCAGAAAAACTGTCAAAATCGGTCTCCACTGTCTACGAAGAAATAATAAGTCTTCTTCTTAGTCCACTGTGCGTGTAGAGCAGATCATACCATAGCGCTGGTCTTCCATATCCGCTACGGACATTTCCGCACACCTCCGCTTTAGCAGAGTCTGGGCTTTCATCATCATCATCAGCCTATATTAGTCCACTGCTGGACATAGGCCTCCCCCAAAGAGCGCCATAGCGCCCTGTCTTCAGCTTGCCGCATCCAGCATCTACCTGCAGTCTTTCGCAGGTCGTCATCCCACCTGGTCGGGGGGCGTCCTACACTACGTTTACCGAGTCGTGGTCTCCACTCAAGAGCACGTTTCCCCCAGCGGCCGTCGGTTCTTCGCGAGTTATGGCTGGCCCACTGCCACTTCAGCTTGCTAATTCTTTGGGCTATGTCGATAACCTTGGTTCTCTGTCGGATGTATTCGTTGCGAATCCTATCCGTCAGAGAAACTCCGAGCATAGCTCTTTCCATAGCTCGCTGAGCGACTTTGAACTCGTGGACCAGCCCTACCGTATGTGTCCACGTCTCAGCTCCGTAGGTCATAACGGGTAGGACGCACTGCTTGAAAACTTTAGTTTCGGGCCTTAAACATTGTTATCAATCAAGTTAGACACTGTTACTCGTCAACCATCTTAGACTATGTTCTGTGATGCGTGTAGAGGCGGGATCGGCTGTAGCGTATGTATGAAATTCTGCAGGTCGGCGTACGGGTCTTGTTTCTTGACTGACGGCGCGCGGGTCACCTGACGAATAAACAAAGGTTTATTAGATAAAGTTTGTTTGTTGTAGTTTTTTTTAAAGGAGCCTATATGTTGTTGTTACGAGCGTATTGTGGGCACGTCAAAATGGCGACGTAGTGAGTAGTGTCTATCGTGGTTTTGGTGATACTCTAATGTAACATTATTATGAATAAACAAAACTATTTAATTATAAACAGTGTTATTGGTGTATTGCCATGTTGTTGGTGTATTACCGTGTTGTTGGTATATAACCCTGTTGTTGGTGTATAACTCTGTTGTTGGTGTATTACCCTGTTGTTGGTGTATTACCGTGTTGGTGGTGTATAACTCTGTTGTTGGTGTATTACCCTGTTGTTGGTGTATTACCGTGTTGGTGGTGTATAACCCTGTTGTTGGTGTATTACCGTGTTGTTGGTATATTACCGTGTTGTTGGTGTATAACCGTGTTGTTGGTGTATTACCGTGTTGTTGGTGTATAACCGTGTTGTTGGTGTATAACCGTGTTGTTGGTGTAAAACCCTGTTGTTAGTGTATTACCCTGTTGTTGGTGTATTACCGTGTTGTTGGTGTATAACCGTGTTGTTGGTGTATAATCGTGTTATTGGTGAATTACCATGTTGTTGGTGTTATTAACTTGGTATTGTTGTTCGTGTATAACCCTGTTACTGGTGTATAACCCTGTTACTGGTGTATAACACTGTTGGTGTTGTATAACCGTATTGTTGGTGAATTACCTTGTTGGTCCGTTTGTTGTTATGCATCATCTTCATATGCTTGTAGATAGAAGTCTGCCAGGTGAAGGATGCTGCGCACAGCGTGCACTTGTAGCTTTTGACCGAGGATCGCTGCGTGTGCATCGCCCACACGTGGGCTTTTAGACGTTTTACGGACTGGAACAGAAATTAGTATACGATCAGTATATTATCATTTACCCCCATGATAAACTACTTTATTTGCATTTGTTATTCTATGCCTGTATTTTGTACCTGTGTCTAAATGTTTTTCTATTCTATATATTACTAGCTGCGCCCCGCGGCTTCGCCCCCGTGGAAATCTAATCTCTGTGTCAAATGGTTTAAATGATAAAAAGTACCCTATGTTAGACTCCTGGTTCTAAGCTACCTCTCCGCCAATTTTCAGCTAAATCGGTTCAGCCGTTCTCGAGTTATAAGTGTTGTAACAAACACGACTTTCTTTTATATATATAGATTATTCACTTATTTCAGATTATGAAAATCCTAGCAATATACGAGTATACAGAAACTTTACTAATGGTCCGGGAGCCAGGTACAGATTTGGTCAATTATTTCCTCCCGAGCGTAAATTCGTAAAATGCATTAGGGATTAATATTATGAATAAATAAATAATGCTGGACAATCCACACAACATTATCTAGCCCCAGGTAAGCAGAGCTTGTGTTATGGGTACTAGATAACTGATATACATAATACAATACATTAAATAGATAGATATTTTTATTATACATCGAAAACGACTAGAACACCCGAAACAAATATCTGCAGATCGTTCACACATTTGTTCCGAGGCGGGAATCGAACCCGCAACCTCCTGCGTCGCAGGCGGACCTTCGCCCACCGCGCCACATCGGTCGTCGAATACTCGTTACCGTCAGCTGCGACTCCGTGGTTGGGTTGGGCAGTGGCAGCGATGACGACATTATTCCCATGGAATAAGGTTCAAATTAGAATTCTGGAATATGATAATTTTAATTCCTTTTGACCTTACGTAGCAGCTTATTACGAAGTTTTACTTGGGAGGGACTTGGTGATGAAAATCTGTCACTGGCTCCCGGACCATAAACATAGAAAACATAGACGACTCCGTAAACGTAGTGTAGGAAGCCCTCCGACCAGGTGGGATGACGACCTGCGAAAGACTGCAGGTAGATGCTGGATGCGGCAAGCTGAAGACAGGGCGCTATGGCGCTCATTAGGGGACGCCTATGTCCAGCAGTGGACTGCTATAGGGTGATGACGACCTACAGACATACCTTGTAAGACTTCCCGCAGACTTCACACAGATGTTCACCGTCCGGTTCCCGTTTCCGTCCGCCGTGTATGTTGTTCACGTGAGCTACCATTATCTTCGCTGTTTTGAACGCCTGTAGAGAAAACATTCGTAAATAACTTTGTAATTCTTGTAATTCTTTATTGTACACAAAACACTTAAAAATAACTTAACTAAAAAAAGATATGTACATAGGCGAGCTTTTTTTGGGATATTATTTAACACTTTGACTGCTGAAATCACACGGTATGTGTTTTCTACAAGTGACTAATATGCGTAAATCCACACTAGCGCAGCGGCTGAGAAAATACAGATCTGTGTGACTCAGCACAGCCGTAATATTTTTCGAACGAAACGCATGTGCGGCGCAACACAACCGCTGTGTAGAGCGGCAGCACGATTTTTTTAGGTTAAAAAAAAGATCGCAGTCGTCGAAAAAAAATCGCAGTCAAAGTGTTAATTTTTTACCCGGGTTTCCTTACCTTGAAGCAGACGCTGCACTGGTACTTGATGCGCTTCAAATGTTCCCAGTCCACGTGGTCCACCATACACCATTTAGTCGGGAACTTCTTACCACAGTAGTTGCATTCGTGCCTGAAACACAAAAAAATGTCTCATAATTTGGCGTTTTTAAAAAACTATAAACTGACTTCAAATTCCTAATGAAACTGGGTCAAAAACTTAGTTTTGAAAAAGGAATCATCAAAATCGGTTGGCGTGATATTGAGTTATTCATTCATTTGTCGCGCACATGCTTAATGCAAATTTAAGACTTATATGGTTTTCTCATGGATGCCATTGTCAGAACTGGACCAATTTTCTCATGGATGCCTTTGTCAGAACTGGACCAATTTTCTCATGGATGCCTTTGTCAGAACTGAACCAATTTTCTCATGGATGCCATTGTCAGAACTGGACCAATTTTCTCATGGATGCCATTGTCAGAACTGGACCAATTTTCTCATGGATGCCTTTGTCAGAACTGGACCAATTTTCTCATGGATGCCATTGTCAGAACTGGACCAATTTTCTCATGGATGCCATTGTCAGAACTGGACCAATTTTCTCATGGATGCCATTGTCAGAACTGGACCAATTTTCTCATGGATGCCATTGTCAGAACTGGACCAATTTTCTCATGGATGCCATTGTCAGAACTGGACCAATTTTCTCATGGATGCCATTGTCAGAACTGGACTTAATTTTTTTACTATCAACTAAAAATACAAATCATCAAAATCTATTCCTGTATTGTTTTCTGTTTTTTATGATATCTATACACGGAAACGGTAGCGCAGTTGATAGTAACGACGTTAACTATAAATAGATAAATAATGCTCGACAATCCACACAGTATCGTCCAGCCCTAAGCTAAGAGCTTGTTGGGTATACTACATAGCTAAAGTAATTTAAAACGGGATATACTTACCATGATTTGATTTTTGAGTTATCCAATATTTCGGCACAGTTTCATGCGCCATGATCACGGAGTAACTGAAGGCACTGCGAGTTTTTATGGGCAGACATACCGATCTACCCTCATTTTTTGTCTTTTGCTACGAATCCCGTTTTAAATGACTTAATTATAACGTATTAATAACCATGATAGTTTCAAAAGTTTTATACTACATAGCTTCATATCTAGGGTAAGTTCGCGGCTTCAAGTTTCGCCGTAATAGAATTGTGTTGCGTGTGGTAGCGGAATTAGATAAATGAGCTCGGAGACTTTACTTACACGTAAGTAGATTCGCTGGCATGCCGCTTGCTGAGCCGCATGTGGTTGTTGTAGCAGTCGCGCGACGCAAATGTCTTGTTGCATTCGCGACACTGAAACAAATAACAGATCGCACTCATTATGTATTTATTTATTATCTAGAGGATAAAACAGCCAGGGAAGAGTTTCGCTCGAAAACTAACAATCTAATCTAGAAAAGTTTAAGTTTTAAAATAATTTATTCACAAAAAGACAAATTATATAAAGTCACTTACATGAGAAACAACACTCATACTGTCACCAACAACACTCATACTGTCACCAACAACACTCATACTGTCACCAACAACACTCATACCTGATGCGTGGCGCCCGCGTCTCTGTCCTTGTGAGCCCGCGTGTGTCGAGACAGGTTCCGCTTCCACATAAACAGCTTGCCGCAGATAGGACATGGGTAGGAATGACCCTCGTGGATAACACTGTCACCAACAACACTCATACTGTCACCAACAGCACTCATACCTGATGCGTGGCGCCCGCGTCTCTGTCCTTGTGAGCCCGCGTGTGTCGAGACAGGTTCCGCTTCCACATAAACAGCTTGCCGCAGATAGGACATGGGTAGGAATGACCCTCGTGGATAACACTGTCACCAACAACACTCATACTGTCACCAACAGCACTCATACCTGATGCGTGGCGCCCGCGTCTCTGTCCTTGTGAGCCCGCGTGTGTCGAGACAGGTTCCGCTTCCACCTAAACAGCTTGCCGTAGATAGGACATGGGTAGGAATGACCCTCGTGGATAACACTGTCACCAACAACACTCATACTGTCACCAAGAACACTCATACTGTCACCAAGAACACTCATACCTGATGCGTGGCGCCCGCGTCTCTGTCCTTGTGAGCCCGCGTGTGTCGAGACAGATTCCGCTTCCACCTAAACAGCTTACCGTAGATAGGACATGGGTAGGAATGACCCTCGTGGATAACACTGTCACCAACAAAACTCATACTGTCACCAAGAACACTCATACCTGATGCGTGGCGCCCGCGTCTCTGTCCTTGTGAGCCCGCGTGTGTCGAGACAGGTTCCGCTTCCACATAAACAGCTTGCCGCAGATAGGACATGGGTAGGAATGACCCTCGTGGATAACACTGTCACCAACAACACTCATACTGTCACCAAGAACACTCATACCTGATGCGTGGCGCCCGCGTCTCTGTCCTTGTGAGCCCGCGTGTGTCGAGACAGGTTCCGCTTCCACCTAAACAGCTTGCCGTAGATAGGACATGGGTGGGAATGACCCTCGTGGATAACACTGTCACCAACAACACTCATACTGTCACCAAGAACACTCATACCTGATGCGTGGCGCCCGCGTCTCTGTCCTTGTGAGCCCGCGTGTGTCGAGACAGGTTCCGCTTCCACCTAAACAGCTTGCCGTAGATAGGACATGGGTAGGAATGACCCTTGTGGACTACACTGTTACATACAACACTCAAACTGTCTCCAACAACACTCATACTGTCACCAACAGCACTCATACCTGATGCGTGGCGCCCGCGTCTCTGTCCTTGTGAGCCCGCGTGTGTCGAGACAGGTTCCGCTTCCACATAAACAGCTTGCCGTAGATAGGACATGGGTAGGAATGACCCTCGTGGATTACACTGTTACATACAACACTCATACTGTCTCCAACAACACTCATACTGTCACCAACAACACTCATACCTGATGCGTGGCGCCCGCGTCTCTGTCCTTGTGAGCCCGCGTGTGTCGAGACAGGTTCCGCTTCCACATAAACAGCTTGCCGCAGATAGGACAAGGGTAGGAATGACCCTCGTGGATTACACTGTTGACGAAATTTGCATTATAAAATTTACAGTTTCAATTTCGTGCGTAATTCAACGAAAACGTTGGACACTCGCTGTGGCCATTTGCCGCCATTTTGCTCTGTGCTCATGACGTCAGATAGCTGTGTAGGTAACCTAAACAAATGAGGCTGATTTCAGTTGATACTTTTTGAAAACTTTTAATGGACTTTCATTATTAGCGTACCCTTTGCGTATCCAAAGGGTAAAACGGAACCCTATGACTAAACAAATATTCGTTTTTTTTGCCGTTTTTATAGATAATGGTACGGAACCCTTCATGCGCGAGTCCGACGCGCATGACGGTACATCCACGGTCTTTAATAATGTATAGATAGATAGTTATATTATTTTATTTGACACTGCAGCACATGATACAAAGATCACAATAAGAAAGGCACATCCGTTAGAATGTGCCTTTCTTATTAACACAGATAAAATTAGATAACAATAAGTTAAAGTAATAGTAAACAATAAGTAATCATTTATTGTTTAAGTACATAACTTACAATTGTATAAACAATTTAAAAAGTAGAGATTTAATAATTGTGTGCGTGCTGCAGCCTGTCATAAAGGCAATAGCTCAGCGAAAAGCTTTGCTCTAAGAGCAAAACACTGGTTTTCAGTATTACCCTATGAAGCGACCAGAAGAATGAAACACTGACGAAATAAAAGTTTGATTGCATAATATTTTGTATTTCAACCATTAAATTCTAAATACTTACACATGCGCTCTGTAACTCTTCTTAGAATTGAACACCTTGTTGCATCCTTTGCATGGTATGTACAGCTTCTCTTTAGGCTTGTCTTCTTTCTTCAGCGGGAGTAATCTGAAAGAAAACAAACATTAAAACTTTAGAAACTATCATCAGTTCAGTTCAGTTCAGTTCAGTTCAGTTATTTATTGATAAGAATATTCTTATATGTCAAACATTAATAATAAAAGTAACAAAAAAAATACACAACGATTTATAAATAATAATAATAAATAATGCTGGACAATTCACACAGCATTATTTAGCCCCACTGTAAGCAGAGCTTGTGTTATGGGTACTAGATAACTGATATACATAATACAATACATTACATAGATAGATATTTTTTAATATACATAGAAAACGACCAGAACACCCAGAACAAATATCTGCAGATCGTACACACAATTGTTCCGAGGCTTTACAAATCATACACACACAGGAGTTTACAGGAGTTTCTTATAATTTTTTTTTTTTTTTTTTTTATGTAATTTTACCATCGATATTAACACTAAAGTCATTTAAAACGGGATATTTACCATTTGCCTTCAGTTATTCCGTGATCATGGCGCATGAAACTGTGCCGAAATATTGGAAAACTCAAAAATAACATCAGGGTAAATATCCCGTTTGAAATTTAAAAAAAAAGCTTTGTTCACTATTTATTAGACGTCTGCCGTATGTCCAGCGACTTGTGGGCAAAGACCACCACAGGTGGAGCCCACCCAACGCTAAGAGGCGACGTGGAAGGCCCAGGATGAGATGGCGCGACGAGCTCGAGGTACATCTTCCATCATGGCCTGTTGCAGCGTTGGATCGCGAGGAGTGGAAGGAGAAAAGGGAGGCCTTTGCCCAGCAGCGGGACAATAATGGCTTAAATTAAATAATAATAAATAAATAAATATTATATGTATAAGGCGATGTGTAGCTATTATTAATTTAATTAAGTTCCATATTAGGTACTTGACAAATTGTTATCATTTTAATATTTAAAATTTTATTTAATTGTATTGTTGTTTGTATGTATATTAATTTTAATTAAGCGACTTGTAAATAATACTTTATATATAAAATAAAAATAATAAATAAAATAAATAATGCTGGACAATCTACAAGGCATCATCTAGCCCCAAGCTAAGCAGAGTGTTTTGGGTACTAGATAAATGATATAAGTACATAATACAATAAATTACATACATAGATTGTGAAAACATTTGTCCCGCGGCAGGAATTGAACCCGCAACCTCGGTCCTCAAAGAATACTCACTTGAGATGGTACTTAAGGGTCATCTTGTTCGCGAAGACTTTGCCGCAACAGTCGCACTGCGGCCGCTCCGCGCGGCAAGACGCAGAGCGGTGGTACGACAGCTTGGATTTAGAGCTGCGAACAAGCAGGGAAGGTGTTAGAAATATAACATCATCATCATTAGTCACCTTTGAATAGTTAAATAAATAAATAATGCTGGACAATTCACACAGCATTATCTAGCCCCATGGTAAGCAGAGCTTGTGTTATGGGTACTAGATAACTGATATACATAATACAATACATAACATAGATCGATATTTTTTATTATACATAGAAAACGACCAGAACACCCGGAACAAATATCTGCAGATCGTGCACACAATTGTTCCGAGGCGGGAATCGAACCCGCAACCTCCTGCAGGCAGACCTTCGTCCACCGCGCCACATCGGTCGTCAATTAAAACTTTCTATTTATTTTGAAAAGAAAAAAAACTGCATTCAAAGATTTTCGAAAAATTCGCTTTACCACGCCCGGGAGTTGGACATTAATATTGACTAAAAAACCATATAATTATTAATATAAAAAATAGACTTAATAGTAATATAAGGACATGGGCGCCATAGCGCCCATGTCCTTATATTACTACTACGCCTATGTCCAGCATTGGACTAATATAGGCTGATGATGATAATAATCATGAAGGACATTAGAAATTCACTGATCAGTAATGTAACAACAATATGTTCTATTTGACTATTATAATAATAGATTTATTATATTTTTCTGTTGTGTAACCTGCTTTAAAAATGTTTAGTGACCATAGCCTACCGCAGGAAAACAAATGTTGCATGCCCTAGACCAGTGTTTTTCAATCTTTTTGTATAAGCGACCCCTTTACAGGATGAAAAATTCTCACGACCCCCTTAAGACATAATATGTAGACAAAACTTAATTAATT
Organism: Eupithecia abbreviata; assembly: GCA_943735965.1. Lineage (NCBI taxonomy): Eukaryota > Metazoa > Arthropoda > Insecta > Lepidoptera > Geometridae > Eupithecia > Eupithecia abbreviata. Next base: position 3,731,856 of record OX031004.1, on the reverse strand, counting down.
TAAATTAGTATGTTTCCGATTTTCTCTGCAAAACAATATATTTGAGTCTTTTCCGTGTGTTCAGAAGACTGTTGATGATAATGCAACAACCCAATCACTTGTTACAAAGGCTCATTCCTTCTATGATACAGAGAGAGCTTACATAATTTGCAAGAGAAATTATTAACATACTTTCCAGACTTGCACTCTGAAGCTGACAATGGGCGTACATGGATTTTGGTCCCTTTCTTGGATAAGTCAATAGAATTGGCAGATCTCGCTATAAATCTGAAGGAAAAACTTGTAGATTTAGCTTCTGACGGCGGCGCGTTGAAAATGAAATATAATTCGCAAAGTATTGACGTGTTTTGGATGAAAAGAAAACAATAATATCCAGAGCTCGCAAGGGAAGCTCTAAAATTATTAGTACCATTTGCCACCTCATACTTGTCCGAACTAACTTTCTCCTCAATGGTGGACATTAAAACTAAAAAGAGAAACAGACTACTACTAGAAAATGATTTAATCATAAAATTTTCTAAAATAGCACCACACTTTGAGAATGTTTTGAAAAATAAACAAGCACATCCTTCTCACTGATATTGTATTTTTATTGTAGTGTAGAACCTTGTCATTTCTCTTTTGCCGTCGATCGCCCGAATAAGGCGTCCAAAAATCAATTATAAAAATTAATTAATAATACTTGCGGCCACATTCTGACAGGCAACCTGGTATATGTATATTCTCCTAATCATTAATATTCGTAAAAATAAGGTTTTAAGCTAATACTGATGCGTGCACTGATTCTGCAGTCGGATCTTAGACTATCTGTGACTCATGTGTGCAAATTAATGATCTGTATTCTGTATGATGACGATGATGGGCGTACCTGAAGACTTTATCACAGTAGGTGCAGGGAAACTCTTCCTTGACGATGCTTTGAGCGCACGCGTGCTGGGAAATACCCCGCTTGAGGGTAGTCACTAAACCGCAGACGCGACATCTATAGGGAGAAATACAGAGTTAAGGATTATTGATTTTTTAACAAAATCCAAGTCATATGACGACCGATGTGGCGCGGTGGGCGAAGGTCCGCCTGCGACGCAGGAGGTTGCGGGTTCGATTCCCGCCTCGGAACAATTGTGTGTACGATCTGTAGATATTTTTTCCGGGTGTTCTGGTCGTTTTCTATAAATAAAATAAAAAATAAAATGATTTTATTTCAGATGACATAATGATCCATAATTTGTTAGTAAAATTAAACATTAAGAACTTATTACTAGGGTTAGTTATACCTAATACTAGAAATTAAAACTAAAATTAAATTAAATCACTCTCCCCACGAAACATTTCCACAGGGGAGAGGTGATTCTACCTGCTATAGTGTTTAGGATGGTGTTGGGGCTGTCGCGCACCCTGCGCATCAGGGATGCGGTCTTTTTACGGAGGATGGCAGCAAAGCCATCCGTCTGGTATTCCGCAAACATTCCCGATGCACTGCAAAATCGAGGCAGTCCCAACATCATCCTAAACACATTGTTATACTGTACACGTAGGGTCTCCAGCGCCTGTTTGGTGTAGCTGATCCATAGGTTCCCAGTGTAGAAACCCTGGCAGTAGGCTTTAAAAAGCGTTAACTTTACTTCCTCTGAACACCGGGAAAACCTACGTATCAACATATTACCTCTCACCGCTAGAGCCCTACGTTCACGTTCAATGTCTACATTGTCCTTAAGGTCGTCGGTGATATAATGCCCAAGATATTTGAAAGATGTGATTTTATTTATGTTCATGCCATTTAGGGTTATTTCTGGGAAGTCTTTGAGATTATTTCCGGCGGCCTTAAAGACAATGTATTCACACTTTTTGATGTTATAGCGGAGACCATGGGAAGCAGCGTAGTCAGCACATACCTTCAGCATCTCTTCGACTGATCTCGCCGTCGGGCCCAACAGCACCATGTCGTCCGCGTAGCTGATGTTGTTTATAGAAACACCATCAACACGACAGCCGACACGCATGCCGCTGAGCCCCACAATGAGATCATTAACGTACAGGTTGAAGAGCGAGGGAGAGCTTACCCCCCCCCTGCCTTACCCCACACTCCAACCCGTACGCGTCAGAGAAGGCATTGGACCACTTGACGACATTACTTTGGTGCCCGTACCAATACTGGAATATTTTAAGCATATCCGGTGGTACGCCCCTGTCCCTCAACTTCTTCCAAAGCACGTCATAACTGACAAGATCAAATGCCTTGGATAGGTATAGAAAGCAGGCGTACACCGGCGTCCTGCGACTTGTGTAGTATTGGACAGTATGCTTGAGTGCTAAAATTGCGCTTTCTGTGGATAGTCCGGGTCTAAACCCGAACTGTGCGTCATGTAGGTTTAGGTATTTTTGTAGCATAGTTTCAAGCATACTGTCCAGCACTTTTGCTATGGTTGTGGCAAGAGAAATAGGCCGGTAGTTCCCCCTGTCCGATATGTCTCCTGTCCTGTTCTTCACAATCGGTACCACTACGGTCTTCATAAGGTCAGCCGGCAGGTACGCATGACTAAGACACATTGTGAAGAACATGGAGAGGAGACCGGGCAGGTGGTTACCCGCATGTTTGAGGTGTTCTATGCTGAGCCCATCATGACCGGGTGACTTGCCTCGCGTCATACCTTTGATTGTGCTGCGAACAAGGTCCGCAGATATTTTCAATAGAGGTTTGTCACCCGGCACTAAAAACTCAGCACCGATCGCCCCTGTGGAAGGGCCGAGTGGGGAGTGAACTTTAAAATGTTCCATGAACAATTGTGCTATCTCCCTTTGATCACTCTTCCCCTCCACGCTCACGGGGGGGCCAGGCTTAATACTTAGTTTATTTGTGGATTTCCAGAAGGTCTTAAAGTCGTTTGATGCTCGCTCTTTAGCAATCTTATCCATTATAAGCTGGTCCTGGTTTTTCTGACACCAATTCAGGCGACTTTTGAATATTTTGCGAGATTCGCACATCTGTTCGAAAGTTTCGCCTGAATTAGGTCTGTTACTCAGAACCCAGCATTTGAATTTAAGCCTGGCCTCCTCGTGTGCGGCCCGAACATATTTACTCCAGCCACAGACGCTATTACCTTTCTTTGGTCTGGCACCACCACGCCGCCTCGTCCGTGCTGCCGCCTCGGCCATAGTATCCACTATAACCCCATACAGCCTGTCTAGAATAGACCTGTGCTCAGTCAAACTACACGGCCCATGCGCGCACTCAACGAAATCAGGGGGAAAGTGAATAGTACGGAACGTGTTGTTACAAATACCACTGTAGTTTTTTATTTGTTCTTGAGTCCGTTCACCCCATAGCACATCACTAGAAGTTAGGTCACGCGCCCCTAGCCTCGGTCTGACTGCGCACAGATCACATTCCACGTAAATAGGCAGATGGTCGGACGTGTAGACATCCTCATATACGCCTACTTTGTTAACTGTATGCCAAGCTGAGAGGGAAACAATACAGTGGTCCAACCATCTCCTACTCCCGGATTTTTGACAAATAAATGTATAGGTATTTGATGAAAGCCCGAGTTTTTCTATATCCGCACAAAGCCAGGACTGATCTGAGCAGAAGCTTGATAGTTCGCGATAGAACGATTCCTGGGGGTGAGCATTAAAATCCCCCAGAACGAAAATAGATTCGACATTACTACTTTCTTCTATTGCACTTATCTCACTTAGGACTTCCGTAAAAATAGGCAGATTATCTTTCTTGCAGGTAGGCATATACACGGAGAATATTATAACAGAGCGATCACTGCTGGTGACCTTAATAGCAGCTAACCTAGGACTATTACAATCTAAGACTGCGACCGACTCGAACATACCCCTTCTCCAGAGAATGGCTACCCCCCCGTGAGGTCTTCCCACCAGTAGGCCCGCGGACGTATCCACTGCAGACTTACCGGTGTATTCGAAGTCTTTACTAACAGTACCTAGCAGCGGAATATCATGAGGAAGTAACCATGTCTCCTGCAGGGCCACTACGTCCGAGCGCTCACATAGATTTCTAATACAGTTCATAGATGTAGGCAAGTACTTACAGTTATAACTAGTTAGTTTACAGCATTTATTGTACATATCCATAAAAAACAAACTGACTAACTAACTTTAACACATTCATCAGATTTCGTTTTGTACATAAAATGCACAAAACGCCTAAAGGAAATACCGTCCGGCCAGAATTGATCGCTTAGAAATAAATCGACGTTACGTTTACAAACATACAGCTTGTAGGCATTGTATTTCCTCACCGACTTCATATTAATCTTTTTTAGCGACACGGATTCATTCGTTTTCTCCTTAATATAACTAATAATATCGGACTCGCTTGTTTGCATACTAACGTTAGAGATAAACAACGGAATTTTTACGTCAGCGGCTTTAAATTTGCCGTCCGGCGCGGTAGAAGCTCGTCCTTTATGGCTAATAAGCCTATATTGCCTAGGTGATTTACGGCGCACTACCTGCCAGTCCGAGTCCGCATTAACCACTTGATTACCACACACGTTCAACTCCGATGCATGCAACTCCGATGCATACGTATTGTTCATCATTCCTCCCCGTCTAGGACTTGAGTGGGCTTGTGAAGCCCCAGCTGCTGCCGCCGGTTGACTGTCGCTCGAGGAGGAAGCTTGTGAAGCTCTTTCGCAACAAAAACAGGGAATACTTCAGGATTGGATCCTTTCATAAGGCATATTATATCATCAAGATCTCGAGACATTTTCTTTTTTCCTCCTTTACGACGAAGTGGCATTTTCTTAGCACTTGGCAATGACTCATAGAGCAGAGTTTTAGCATTCACTATTTCTTCAGCAGAGAACGATGTAATACATAGCTGTTCTATACTCTCTTCATCCATAAAATCCATTACATTCCGCAAAAACGCTAGAAGTTCGTTTATCACTACGTTGCAGTTCGCACATTTCACAGTACTTGAGGCCATTGTCCTCAACAATGAGTCACCGAGAAAGACAATAGACGCGCGTCCGTGCTAATTAGCGGTCGGCTAGAGACTGATATAAAAAATGTCTATGCATAATAAAAAATATCTATCTACGTTATGTGTTGTATTATTATATCAGTTATCTGGTACCCATAACACAAACTCTGCTTACCATGGGGCTAGATAATGATGTGTGAATTGTCCAGCATTATTTATTTATTATATTTATTTATTTATAACGGGATATTGACCATGATTTGATTCAACTTTTTAAACTTTTGCGATTTGGTAACATATCAATTTATCGCTGTAACGCGTTTGTAACATAGGGGGGAAATAAAACAAAAGGTCACACGACAAATTAATCTTTAACATGATTTGATTATTGGGTTTTCCAATATTTCGGCACAGTTTCATGCGCCATGATCACGGAATCACTGAAGGCACTGCGAGTAAGTTTTTAATGGCAGACATACCATCATCATCAGCTTATAGCAGTTCGCTGAACATAGGCCTCTCCCAATGAGCGCCATAGCGCCCTGTCTTCAGCTTGCCGCATCCAGCATCTACCTGCAGTCTTTCGCAGGTCGTCATCCCACCTGGTCGGAGGGCGTCCTACACTACGTTTACCGTGTCGTGGTCTCCATTCAAGAACACGTTTTCCCCAGCGGCCGTCGGTTCTACCGGAATATTGGATAACGTACAAATCAAATCATGAATTTTTTTTTTGTTATTATAGTGCATAATCCCTTGCAGTTGGGGTAAGAGAAAGAAGAAAGAAATTTAAAAATATCACCTGTACGCCGCTAGGTGGTGCGAGCGATGCACTGCCAGATTGTCTCTGGTTAGGAAGTACGCTTTGCAAACGTCGCATTGGTGGGCCCCGCCGGTTTTCTAGAACATAAACACCAGCTTAACACTTTGAGTGCTGAAATCACACGGTTTGTGTTTTCTACAAGTGACTAATATGCGTAAATCCACACTACCGCAGCGGCTGAGAAAATACAGATCTTTGTGACTCAGCACGGCCGTAATGTTTTTCGAACGAAACGCATGTGCGCCGCAACACAAGCGCTGTGTAGAGCGGCAGCACGAATTTTTTAGGTTAAAAAAAAGATCGCAGTCGTCGAAAAAAAATCGCAGTCAAAGTGTTGAAGTTCTGATTACAATTACCCGCGCAGACTAAGGGTCGGTACATATCTGAACATAGTAAGCAAAACTCTTCGAGGTTAACTTTCTACTTACTGGTCGATGTTTCCCGCTATCATGCGCCAACCAACTGCTCCGTGTTGAACCTTATAATGCAGTCCGTGCACTTGTGCCGCATGCGTTGGAAACACTCGCTGTCAACGTCCTCCATGCGAACTATCCACATCTCGTCTTCAGTCATTGTGTGAAGACTAACTACGGGGTACATTGGTGTGCATAATGGGGCAAAATACCCTAATGTAGAATGATGTAGTATGTAATACATAATGTGGTAATCTGGTGCGCTAGATGGGGTAAAGTGGGATGCAAAACCTGTTGAGTAAACTTTCTACTCACTGGTCGATGTTTCCCGCTATCATGCGCCTCTTTCAACCGCTCCGTGTTGAACCCTATAATGCAGTCCGTGCACTTGTGCCGCATGCGTTGGAAACACTCGCTGTCAACGTCCTCCATGCGAACTATCCACATCTCGTCTTCAGTCATTGTGTGAAGTTCCACCACATCGGGTAGGTTCTTCAGTTTGCGGGTCACTCGTTCTGGCGGTTTTGTCTGGAATGAAGTTAGGAATGCAAATAATTTAATTAGCCGTCAGTAAACATGCACTGGTCTACCCAGGCGTGTTCTATATCTGTCTCTAAATATTTGTAAACCTAGCTGTAAGTTTCTCCAAAATTTTGTAAATAAATAAATATAGATAGATAGAACTTTACACACAACACAGAAAACAATACAGGAATAAACAATATAATAAAGGAAGTATAAAGGGCGGCCTTATCGCTGAGAGCGATCTCTTCCAGACAACCTTTGGATGGACTTGACATGAAAGAACAAAATAAATGGTGGTACTTTAGTAAATATATAGATTAAAAAAAGAAAACAAATACCTACATTACAAACATTATAATAAACTTACAAGTTCAAGTTCATTTATTGGTAAAATAATTATTACACGTCAAATAGGTATCCTTATTATACTTAAGTATAATTTGGTTTGTATACATTATAATAATATAGTTAATTAATAATATAGTTAATTATAACATCAAATATAAATAATTATTCTATAAGACTATTAATTAAATTATAATACATTCAAAAACATTCACTATAATCAATTCTATAATAAAACAAAATTCCATAATAATCATTGCAATACACATAGCATAGACATAAGTTAAGGCTATCAATGTTTTCATAAGGATAAATAATGCTGATGCAGCAGTTTTTTGAAGATAGGGAGTGATTTTGCTCTTAATAATCACTGTATATATAGCATCATATATTGTGGTTGTAGAATAGACCGTGTTTCTTTGATGTAGGATTGTAAAATCGACGCCTCCTTATAATGAGAACTTTTTCAATTTCAAGTTACAAATAATTTTGTGTGTATAAACTTTATACAAACTTCAAATTCCTAAATAATGAAAATGGGTTTAAAACTTATTAAAAAAAAAGAATCATGGAAATCGGTTGGCCTGATTTTGAGTTATTCGTCAATTTGTCGCATACTTGATGCAAATTTAAACTTTTAGGTTTTCTTGGATGTCATTGAAATGAAATGAATATTTATTTCTTTAGGCTTACAAATAAGCACTCAGACAAGTCATATTTTATACTATTCATTATTATATTGATGTTCACTTCAATTTTTTGTCCACCAGTGGAAGAAGTGAGAAGAAACCACTAGTATGTTCATAACTTATGTGTCTAGTACATATGATTTGCTTATCTGTAAGTCGTTAGATTTTGAGTTGGAGCAAAACTCGTTCCAAGCTTTTTTATCTTCTAGATAATCTGATATTTTGTAATAAGCCTTTTTACAAATAATATGCTTCACGCACAAAATTATCAATAAATAAATTTAAAAAAAAAATTAAAATTTATTTATTGATAATTTTTGCAACTCACTTGGAGTTTTGTTGTAGAAGCGTATACATTGCCCTTTAAAAGATGCACTTATCTTATGTAGTCTAGTTGTGGGAACAGCGAGTTTATTCTTTTTTCTAGTATTTACATTATTTATATCGCTTTTTTTAAATCGTAATAATTAATCGCATTGTCAGGACTGGGCCAAATTGAAATGGGAAAACATGGGAAGCTGTCGCACTCACACGAGATGCAAAAACTCCGTGGCGACCTCTGCCCCGGGTGCTCCTTGAATCGCTCGAAGCCATCACCCAGGAAGACCAGAACAGCCAACAGGCTAACAGCTCTTGAGAAGCCTACAAGGCTCTCATAGCGATAGCACATTACTTGAGGAAAGCTTTAATAATATAATAATAATATCTTTATTTCAGGCAACAAAGAAAGTGTACAAAAAGTAACTTAATTAGGGCCCATATAATAAATACCTTAGAGACTAGCATAGATAAACAAAAATTTATAATTAACCGAGTGACCGAGGCCGACGCTCCGATGACGCATGCGCGGTGTCATTTGACAGGCGTCCAATGAACTTCCTGAAAATGACACCTTTCGGCCAAAACCCACTGTCCATAAACGTAGAGAGTCGATCCGTCGGCACTCTCACCATAAATGAACCGAAGTTTACGTTACGGCGAGACACCAATTTTTCGACTCTCAAGGTGATGCCGATCTTCAGCACCAGGTACTTGACCACATCCTCAGCGGTCACGGTGTAGAAGACGCGCTTTGCTCGACGTAGAAACCGGAAGAAAGAACTCTAGTTCGATTCCCGCCTGCATTCAACAACGTACACAACGTTGAGTCGAATGTTGACGACCACCTGACTGAGGGAAGCTCTCAAAACAACACTTTGAGTTGGCCAATAACAGCTCTGTATGACAGGGTTCTACCTTATGTTTCTTTTTCTTCCTTCCCCTCTTCTCTTTCTGCTTCTTGTCCTTGATCTGTGAGAGCTGCACATCCTCGTCTGATGATTCAGGATCCAGACCCACCTCCCAGCAGTTAGATAAATCCGGATCCTCTTCTTTAACACCTGTAAGATAATTATCACTACATAGTATAAAACAAAGTCGCTTCCCGCTGTCTGTCTGTCCCTATGTATGCTTAGATCTTTAAAACTACGCAAAGGATTTTGATGCGGTTTTTTTAATAGATAGAGTGATTCAAGAGGAAGATGCCATAATCTCACCGCAGTCTTTATCAAGTCGTCATGGCCTGGTCGCTGGGCGTCCTACACTACGTTTGCCGAGTCGTGGTCTTCGCGAGATATGGCCAGCCCACTGCCACTTCAGACTTCGGTGCTAATTCTTAGAGCTATGTCGATAACTTTGGTTCTCCACACGTTTAAACTTACTGCCTTCTTCATAACCATCCTCTGCGGCCGGTTCATTCTTGGTCTCCACTTTCACATCCACATCTATTTCAACATCCTCGTCTACTGCTTGTGTTTCTGTCCAGTCGGTCCACGTCACGGGCGACGTGCTGAGATGAGTGGATGCGTAGATGGTCAGGTCTTTAGGGGAGTTCAGGAATGTGTGCTGGAAAATATTGTTTAGTGGTTTATTTACTGACGTGCGCGCCGCCGCCGCCCCGCCATGAGAGAGGTGCCCACTTGTAGGACCAACCTACTTAAGTTTGCCCCCATGTCCCTCACTATCTATTTACTCAATATCTGTCTCAGAACAGCGTAGATATATTTTACCAAAACCTGCCGAAAGCCATGGAAATGGCACAGCAGGTTATTGAAAAAAAATGTATAAATTAAGTAGTACTGTGTATAAAAAATAAAAATAAAAGAGCCATTTATTCCATAACCACATCACTTTGAGTGCTGAAATCACACGGTATGAGTTTTCTACAAGTGACTAATATGCGTAAATCCACACTAGCGCAAAAAAGAAAATACAGATCTTTGTGACTCAGCAGAGCTGTAATATTTTTCGAACGAAACGCATGTGCGGCGCAACACAGCCGCTGTGTAGAGCGGCAGCACGAATTTTTTAGGTAAAAACAAAGATCGCAGTCGTCGAAAAAAAACCGCAGTCAAAGTGTTAATAGTAACAGTAAAAGTGCATAATGATTAATATGTAAAAAATGATAATAGCTTTTATACATTATATTCCTCATTTAAGTCAAATCATAATAAAATTAGTTAGATTTTCTTAACATCATATCAAATAGTTACTTAATAATATAATAATTGCATACATTAAGTTTAATTAAAATTATGTTGGTTAGGACCTCTTTTGGGTACAGGCCTCCTCCAGCGTAGATATATTTTACCAAAACCTGCCGAAAGCCATGGAAATGGCACAGCAGGTTATTAAAAAATATGTCAAAATTAAGTAGTATTGTGTAAACACAATACTAATAAATTTTTAAAGAAAATATGAACTGATTGCCTATAACAAAGAGTGTTCTCAACTGCCCAATAATATATATATATATAGGCCTCCTTATCGATTTCGATGACGGCGACCCTAGGTAATCATAATCACGGATTTTTTCTATCATATATTTCTATTTTTACAACGACAACTTAGGTGGTGTGGACATGTCCTCCGCATGGAAGATCGTCGTTTACCAAAAGCTGTATTTTATTCGGAGATGGCAGAGGGTAATCGGAGACACGGCGGTCAGCATCTGCGCTACAAGGATGTGTGCCCAATAATAAAGAGGAATGGAAAGTCGAACAGGAGGCTTTTCCACTGCAGTGGTATGTTTACTGGGATCTATAACATACCTGTCTAGAATAATTAATTAGTACATCATAGGCGGCCAATATTTGTGTTTGGAAGGATGAGATTCTTCTGACTGCGGCCAGACATTCCCAGCACACCTGGATAGAGAGGCCATCGGGGACCTGCAACCATGATGGGACGCTATAATTGACAAACAGATATACATATGTTTTATTGATTATAACTAACATTATAATCACTCCCTATATTGAAAAATCTGCTGCATCTGCATTATTTATCCATATGAAAAGATTGATAGCTTTATCTTATGTCTAAGTAACTTTATTATAATTTTTATAATGTAGGTATTATGGTAGTGTATTTGTTTCATCTATTTATTAAAATGCCACCGTCTATATTGTTCCTTCATGTACAGTCCATCCTAAGGTTGCTTGGAAGAGATCGCTCTCAGCGATATGGCCGTCCTATATACTTCCTTTATTCTATTGTTTATTTCTGTATTGTGTTCTGTTTTGTGCGTTTAAATATGCTATCTATAACTTGTGGTGTTCCCTACATGAAATAAAAAATATCAATGTACTGTATAATGTGTATAACACAATTTTTATGGAGAAAAATATACATTTAAACACAAATTGTATAACACTAGCTCCCTTTGCTTGGCTGGGCTAGACGACGCGGTGTGAAACTGTGAATAACCGAGAATGAGTCCAGCATTACTTTATTGATAATATGCTGACTACTTTATTGGTTTAATATCGGAAGTTACAGCGAGTCCATAGAGCGAGTCATGTTATAAATACCGCAACACAAAGGCCGATCATAGGATTTCTGTTCTTGTTTACTATTACATTTTTGCCGAAATACTGACTGAAAGTACGGATTATACTTAGTCCTATCGGTTTATTACAGACCAATTAAGTCATTTAAAAGCTAAAAAGTAAATCAAAACCAACTTACATCGATATTTCCGATTGTTTTGAAACATTCTTTCACTTCGTCGTCGTAATACATTTTACGATTATAATTCAAACATCCGACACACACACCGTTCACATTGTAACCCTCGATATTAATGTTGATTTCCTTCATTTTGCATGTAAAAATTTGATGATAAGACTGTTGTTTTTATCCAAAATTTTTGAAAATCTTTACAAAGAAAAGGCAACTGCATTCCTTTCCTCGGCCATTTTGCATTGAACACAAACATTTTTTTATTTTCTGGCAAAGACTATTTCACCGTCGCTTGGTACGACCAAGCGTGCTGCAATCATAATAATCGAATCGATTTTAAAATACAGTGAATTTAAAAATCGCTTTCCCTGTTTCATAACTTTAAATAAAGTTTATTAATTAGTTTGAGTCTTTCTGAGGACGTCGGGGCTGCGCCTCCATTGCCTTAGGGAATAGCAGGAATAGAAAAATTTACACGAAATTCGTGATGTCGACGTCTGGACAAAAAACGGCAAGGGACGGACAACTTGTAGTATACAACTCGTAGGTTGCGCTGCGATCACAAATACTATCTAGATGTCGTCGGGTCGGCGCAACAAATCAGTCTCCGTAAATAAGAGCGCACTTGTAATATAAGCTTTTATTTTGTTTAGTTCTATTGAAACACAAACACACGAAATCTAGATAGTATTTGTGATCGAAGATCGTAAGCCAAGTTCATACATGTTAATATTTTGAAACCTAAAATCTCATCCTTATTGGTCTATGATCTCTACGAACTTGAGAGGATGTATGGCTCTGTATGGCTAGCAATTTTTGTTGTTGATTGTACAATCTCAATCAAAAGAGCACAAGCAAAACACTTTGATAAATTTCGAATAATTTATTTAAAGAGGTAAAGCTTACTGTACGATGGTATTAATAATAGTCCTTACATCAAATCTGCAGTTTCAGGTACTGCCGCCTCTTTGTGCTTTATCTTCCTCTTTTTCTTCTTTTCCCGGCGTTTAACCTTCTTGTTATTCATAAGTTTCCTGTACATTTTCAACAATAGTTTTGCATCCTTTTTCATTTCCCTTGTTACACTCTCTTGAACCTTTTCCCCTTCTTTTTCATCATTAGAAATCTCTTCAGTTATTACTTCAGTTTCCGGTACCGGATTTACGTACTTAGACGAGCCTTGCAGCGTTTGATAATGCTCTATAGAACCTTCTTCTAGAACTTTTTCTTCTTGCGATTCCATTTCTAACTTTTTAGCATCAGCCATTTTCTCTTTCAAATCTTTGTTCTTCTTGCGTAAAGCGTTGAGTATGTTTGCGGTTGTGAGTACCTTTTTGACCTTCTTGCTGCCCAAATATCTGTCTTTCCACGATATCTGCTCTACCTCAGCGTCAGATACGTCCGTTTGTGTATGCGGCGAGTTATCTTCAACCGGAGTGTTAATGTTTGTTTGGTCTATGTCTTCTCTTTTTATTTCGTCGATTCGAGCGGAGAGTGCCGCTATTTCTTCAGCTGTCGGTTCTTTAGATAGACATGTGCCCTCAACTTCGTAGCAGGATGAATCATCAGACAGTTCTAGAATCTCGTAGACATCGTCATCTGTTAGGTCGATAGCTGTACTGTTATCGTCTATTTTGTTCACATCGTCTATTTCAGATGATTTCGGATCTATTGTCTTAACGTCTTTATAGAAATTTTGATCAGCGCCTTCACGAAAATCCTGCTTCGATTTTTTAGATTTCTTCTCTTTTTTTGCTTTTTTATCCTTTTTCTTCTTCTTTTTCTTTTGTTTTTCGTCGTCAGATATACAGACGACTTCGGGTTCGACATCGTGCGCCTCGACTTCTGAGCTTTCTCTATCAGACAACTCACCTTCTGATATTTCTCTCTCATTCTTATTTTCTTTTTCAAATTTTGTTTCTTGTTCTGTGGTATCATCAATTAAAAGTGGTATTTCATCAATCTTGTTTATTTCTATCACTTCCTCCTCATTTTCTTTGTTCTGTTCCTCCAATTTGTTTGTTTCTGTATCTTTTTGTAATTGCGTTGGCGATTCGTTTACTTTATCCTTTTGGACATTGGTTATTCCTTCTGCCATATTTTTTTCTGTTTCTTTTTTATCCACTTCTACTTCTGTAATTACTTCATCCTCGTTAACTTGTGGCGATGCTTCTAGATTATAATTTGTTTCTTCTGCTTCCTCCACAATTGTATTGGTGTTTGTAGACATTTCAGTTGGACTTTTCTCTGCGTCACGTTGAGATCTACTTTCTCTTTTATTTTCCTTTGCGTCTGGAGATTTATTTGTATCCTTATCAGAATCCTTTAGAGTAGTTTCAACACTTCCATCAAAGTCTTTCTCATTTTCAGCAGCTTTGATATTTGCCTCGTGATCTGATGGTATTTTTTCCGAAACCTTAGTAATTTCTGATCTTTCAATTTCATTACTCCATTCTTTGTCGTTACTTTTGTTGAGATTTGTGTCATTTTTAACAGATTCTTTAGAAGTGTCTACTTCAGAATCGGAGCTACTACTTTCACTATTATCCGAGGTGCCAGACGAGACTCTCTGATAGTTCTTGTCTTCCAAATCTTCTAGAAGATCCATTTTCTCAGTATCCGAAAGTTGTAGAGTTATTTCATCGTGGTCACTGCCTTCTTTTTCAAGATCCTTCTTTTTCTTGGCTTTTTTTTTCTTCTTTTTGTCAGCTTCCTTGGGGGTTTCCTCAGTAGTTTTTTCGCTAACTGTACTTTCATCAACCATGATGGTTTTTGGAACATTTTGGACAGTTACAGTAACCTTACTTCTGTTCAGTTTGATTTTCCTGATTGACTTGGCTTGCGGGACAGTTATTATTAGATCGTTTATTCGTTTTGTTGTGACTGTTTTCGCTGTATTGTTTTGGTTTTCTGCCTCTTTCTGTTGTTGCGTATCTTTTTCCGGCTCTGTCGGTTTCTCTATATGTTTTGTTGTTTTACTTGCATCATTTGATGTGGTTGCTTTTTCTTTTGTTGTGTCTTTGGTTTTGGCTGCTTCTTTTGCTTTTGGAGACTTATGAACTGTGGACAAGAAAATTTCAGTTAAACTCAGTTTGCTGAATTATGTTCTTACGTAAAAATAATCAGACCACCATATCTATATATTTTAATTTAAACCCACGTAAAAAAAAAACAATTAAATCCTATAAGATATATTTTTGACTTCTACGCGGAAGAAGTCGCTGGTTTTGCCAGCGACTTCTTCCGCGTAGAAGTTAGTAAATAAATATATATATATATATATAATATTTTTAAGTCGTGTGCTGTATTTGTTTATTATAGTTAGATAATTAAGTCTTAGCTCTATCAGAATAAATATATTTTCATTTCATTTCATATATAATTAGTCCCGAGGCGGAATACGAACCCGCAACCTCTTGCGTCGCAAGCGGACCATCGCCCGCCGCAGAGGTTTTTGTTTTGGCGAGGCATGAACCATTGACCATAAGTGGACTTGAAGTATTATGGACTGACATGATGATATGAATTATCATATCATATCAGCCTATAATACTTCAAGATATAATTTTTCTATTAAAACTTCGAACGAAATACTTCTTGTAGATCGAAGGTTAAAACTACGACGACCTCTGTGGTGGGCGAAGGTCCACCTGCATCGCAGGAGGTTGCGGGTTCGATTCCCGCCTCGGGAAAATTTTGTTTACGATCTGCAGACATTTGTTCCGGGTGTTCTGGTCGTTATGTATGTATACTAAAAAAAACGATTTATGTAATGTATTGTATTATGTATATCAGTCATCTAGTACCCATAACACAAGCTCTGCTTAGCTTAGGGCTAGATGAGGCTGTGTGGATTGTCCAGCATATATTAATATATTAATAATGCTGAACAGTTATATATTATTATTCTACTACCACAGTATAACGACTAGATTACAGCTGTAAGCGGGTCAGCATAGGTTTCATACCAGCTGCCTGCAACACGTTAATATCCGGCTTCTCATCCCCGCTGCTGATTTCCACCACATCAGGCTCCTCCTCCTTGATCTCCACTTCATCATCATCGCCATCATCAGAGCCGGCGGCTGCTGCGGCTTGTAGTTGTTCTGTACGGATAATATCATGAGGTTACATTTCTTTATTTATTTCAACTTCTTCCTAGATGGCTCTGCGTCTGGATTGACGCAATTTTGCCAGTGTCCGTCTCATGTATATCATCAATAAATAAATTTAAAAAATTGTTAAACACATTCTTTGTAAAAAAGCTTATTACAAAATATCAGATTACTTAGAAGATAAAAAAGCTTGGAACGAGTTTTGCTCCAACTCAAAATCTACCAACTTACAGATAAGCAAATCAAATGTACTAGACAGATAAGTTATGAATATACTAGTGGTTTCTTCTCACTTCTTCCACTGGTGGACAAAAAATTGAAGTGAACTATAACCTCGTACGGCCCAATGTACCTTTCATTGCACAATATAGACAACAGGCTTACCGCCCAAACTTTCAATTGGTTCAGTATAATTACCGCCCATGTCCCTTAGATTGGACAAATCTGTTTTTCGTAGGTTAACTTCACAATTCAAACTAAACCGCCAATTTTGTACACTGTCGTGATTGGCTGATATTGTTAGCATAGATTCAGTGCTACCAACAAGTTCACACACATAAAATTCTCAGTCGAGTGCTTCGCAAAGTTGAATATGGCGACCTCGCGGAATTCAAGTAAGTTTAATCAATAAAAATCATAGGTTTTTCTTATATTTTTTGTCGAATTTCACAGTATTCTAAAAGCATAATTAGTATCCTATGATAGTTTATCAATATTTGTGAATTACATCTAATGTATTTGGAATTATTTTGATTTGAATCGATTTGTCCAATATGATTCACATTGGTTGTTTGTTAGATAAATAACTAGTTTCTATTTGTGTCATCTAGTTGACATTGGGTTGTTATTTATTTCGCAGTATTGCGGAACGCGGATATTATCGAGCACTTGTATGACTCTGACGTCGGGGATTTCATACCCAGCGACGATGACTTCGGAGACGTAGAGTATACAATTCCTTCTTTCGATGATCCTGAGTCCGAAAGCACGTCTGAATCTGAACCCGAAGCAGCAGAAATGCAAGTCAATCGTGGTCGAGGCGTATCAGGACGACGACGTGGACGTGGTAGTGTTCGCGGTCATCAGTCCAGTAGTCGTGGAAGTCAGAGAAATTGTTCTGTAAATAGAGTTTCGCAACAGTCTGAAAACATCAACTGGACTGACAAGCCTTTTCCTCCAAAGACTCTACAACTCTATGAACCGGCATATTTGGTCCAAGATACCAATTATGTAGACAGAAAATTTGTTTACTTTGAGCAATATATTGATGAGGAATTGATGAACATCATTATACTGAAGACGAACCAAACTCACGTGAAGATACATGGACGAAGCCTAGATCTGAGCGTTCGAGAATTAAATGTGTACATAGGCATCACTTTTGTTATGGCGTCACTAAACTATCCCTCTCTAAGAATGTACTGGGAAAATAAATGGAGGGTGCCAGTGATTGCTGACGCTATGGCTCGAAACCGATTTATTTTGCTAAGGAACTCAATAAAAATCGTATTCGACGATGATATTACGGCTGAGGCGAGACAGAAAGATAAACTTTGGAAAGTGCGCCCGTTAATGGAAAAGATTCAAGCAACTTGCCAAAAACAGACAAAAGCCCAGTCATTGTCCATAGATGAGATGATAATGCCATTCACGGGGTCATGTGGCATTAAGCAATATTGCCCCGGAAAACCCAACCCTGTGGGGGTTAAGGCATTTGTTTTGGCTAATCCAGATGGTATGGTGTTGGATTTCCATGTATATGAAGGAAACACAACTTACCCGCAGTATGAAAACACGCAATTTGGATTAGGTGAGAAGGCAGTGTTGACTTTAGCGGACTCTTTGGTACCAGGTCACATTTTGTATTTTGACAGATACTTCACTACCGAAAAGTTAGCAGATGAACTTGGAAAGAAAGGTATTGGGTGCACTGGCACTCTAATGAAAAACCGAATACCGCGTCCTGTGCGGTCTCTGTTAGAAGAAGATAAAACACTCCGACGAAGAGGAAGAGGTAGTTCTCATGTACTTGTGAGAGGTACTAATGAACTAGCAGTCACGAAATGGTATGATAACAAACCCGTGATTTTTTTATCGTCTGTGGAGGCCGTTGAGGATTCTGATGTTTGTCAGCGTTGGTGCAAAAATTTGAAAAAGTACGTCTCTGTCACCAGGCCACAAGTAGTTCGAAAATACAACACAAACATGGGGGGTGTGGATTTGGCAGACCGTCTCTTGGCGGTCTGTCCCAACCGTTATCGTACAAAAAAATGGACGCAGCGGTTCATCTCGCATATGCTGGACATGTCTGTGTGTAATGCATGGCTACAATACAAAAAGGACCAAATTGCAATAGGCACGCCAAAAAGAAAGATCGACCAGCTACGGGCATATAAAATTGAACTGGGTGAAGCATTGATAAGAGGGACAATTACACCAACGACCGCTTCTCCTGATTCTGATGACGAGATATCTACACCACCACTACTGGTAACTTCAGGTAGAAAGAGGGGAATGCCTACAGTTTTACTCCCCTCAAAGGAGAAACGTGTGCAAAATGCAAAGCATATGCCATCGTTCATAAGTCATGGCAGATGCAGAAAATGCCATGTCAACAAAACTTATTTTGCATGTACAACATGCAATGTTCGTTTGTGTTTGACCAAACTGCGAAATTATTTTGCAGATTTTCATAGTGAACATGATGAATAGGCCTGTTTACTATAAAATTTGCCAGAACAGTTTCGTATTTTGGTTATACATAAACACCACTTTGTAAGTTTTGAAATAATTTAGTAAATAAAAGTTTCTATTCTTATCATTTGTTTTAAATGAACAGCCCAATGTACCTGAAATTTGACGAATAGACGGTAGGAGTTTATGTAACTAACGCCCAATGTCCCATAAAATGAACCGAAGATATTTCACTTTTGATTGTGCAGACGGACCCTTTAATATATAAATAGTACCCCCAATAATTATTAAAAAGTTTAGAAACTGAGAACTATCTATAAACATAAAAACATTTTTGGGCTGCAATGCTTATAATCATTTTGTCCAAAGAATTGGACTTGGGCGGTAATTCAGATGTCCAATAAATTGACTTGGGCCGTAGGAGGATAAAATATGACCTGTCTAAGTGCTTATTTGTAAGCTTAAAGAAATAAAAAACTTTTCATTTTCATTTTCATTTTCATGATAGCATCGCAAGCTTTATAAGATGGAGTTTTGTCACAAAGTGACAAAACTCCATCTTATAAAGAAGTTGTAACAAAACAATGTCACTGCCATAAGAGATCAATAGGCTATTTGACAACATTGAAAATATGCTACAAATTGTAGTCATCCTATCAGATAATAGCCTAAAAAAACATTTTTCGCTTTATTTCAACTAAATTATGTATATTTTTTGCAAATTACACGAAACAAAATGTAATAATTAATTGAATTTTATCTGTGACGAAAACGCCCTGTTGTTGGTTACAACTCTGGTGACGTCACATGCCAGTAAACATACATTCCTCGACCGATTGTTGTTTGCCTTTTGCGTTTTCTGGGTGTTAAATTCAATCTCTGAGCTATTTCTGAAGCATTCTCTGTCAAATTTTAATAACTATTATAACTAGAGGCATAAAAATATCTGTTATTGTTTACTGCGTGTGACGTCACACGCCAGTAAACAATAGCGCCATTACAGAAACATTGTTTTTGGCGCGGTTTGGAAAATTTAAACTTTAACATTGATTTTTATAAATAATACAATAGATCGCCCGGATATATTAATGTAGTGTGTTTATAATGTAATAAAGAATAATTTAAAACGATTTCCAAAATTTGTCAAATAGCCTATTCTTTATAATATAAACATGGCAAAATACATAAACTCCACAAAAAAGAAATAACAATAACGTCTGTGACATTGCATGGCCACCTCCATAAGGAATGTGGATAACAATATGAGGTTACAATTCATTATGAATGAAAGTAGAATAACATAAAAAAAAAAAATATATATGACTGTCCAATACAACACCACATTTGGGTGAAATTACGAATACTCTAGATTTAGTTATTATGGTTTTATTTTCTTCACTGTAATTGTATTATCTTTTGTTGGAACTTTGTGTTTTCTTGGATGTTTGTTGTCTTGAAGGAATTTGTATTCAATTGAATTTATTTGTGTTGGCTGTTGGTAGAGCATCAAAGGTTAATATTTTATTGAGATTATACGAAAACTTCCTGCGACGCCTCGCTTGCGCCATTTTCTATCTGCATAGTTAATGTATACTAATTATAAAGAGTAAATCCCCGGTGAACATAGGCTATATTATATTTTCAAATAAGTTAGGGATCCGTACTAAAACCGTGCGAAGCCGGGAAGGTCCGCTTGTAAGGTTATATTTTGAATCAAAGTGCGAGCAACGTCGCGTCGTCGTAGTGTCTCGGTGTAAGCTGACTCTTAAGCACGACTCACTCTTGGCCTGTTCGTTCTGCAGCTGCGCCCTGATGGCGCGCGCCCTCGCTTGCAGCTCCAACAGCTCCAGGACTGTGAGGCCGGCGCGGGAGGCCTATAACAGAGGTGTCACCGATTTATTTATCATATCATAGTATCCGTGTAAGAACAAGGTTGGCAGGACCATGGGAATTGGGAAGGTTGGAGAGATTATCATAAAATATCATATATTAAGTATCAAATCAGGATATTAACCATGATTCGATTTTTTAGTTTTTCTTGGCTTCAGCACAGTTATAGTAGTGTAGTAGATGTAGTTATTTATCTAAAACTTTTTCTAACGACTTTAAAAAAGGAGGAGGTTTTATGTTCCCCTAATATGTATTATAGTTTGTGTGTTCGTTGACTTCAGTCATTATTATGGACTGATTTAGAAAATTATTTTGATATAATATACAATATGTCTGGTCTAATTAATAAAATTTTATCGACAAATCACTATCCCTATTTTTTTTTCTACCTCCATGACAAAATGGTAGCCATTTTGTTTTCTTTTGCCTCGAAGCACGGGTGCTTGTACTGATTAAGCTATAGCTACCCATGATGAGGTCCTAGGAAGACGATAGAGGACTCATTTGATAGCCAATAATGTGGACAATAAAGCAATGATAACATTGTTTCAATTTCAATTTTATAATTCAAGAAAAAATAATTTATAAAACAAAAAAAAGTTTGATGACAATTCTTTTTTTAATTATTAGCTTTTTCATAGAATCGAAACTGTCAAGCTACAAGTTTTTTGTTTTTGAACGATAGTAAATACTGTGTGCTTCAAAATAAGTCTTGCATCTTAGCTATAAGTAAGTTTAGAAGTTATTTTCGTTAGTCTCGCCACGGATAATATAATACATACTGTACAGACATTATTAGAATGAAATTCTTTATTTTTCTATTAATTTACACAAACCTCGAAAACTAATCGATACACCTAAGGCCATCTGTTGTAATTTTTTTGAACTGCAAAAACTCATCTATGGAATGAGATCCCATGGTCTCGCTAAAACTCTAGAACGGCTGGGCCAATTTAGCTGATTTTGGTTTTGAAATGTTTGTCGTAGTCCAGGGAAGGTTTAAACGGTGAGGAAACATGGTAAAATTGCGCAGAAATTTCCACGCGGGGCGCAGCTAGCATATAATAAGTATTGATAATTAGTTTTCTAATATATGTATAGAGAATGATGATGTGGTGTTCACATAACATGGTTATACCTGCGAAAGATCTGCACAGTCATCAGTGGCTTTGCGCTCCTTGGATCTATCCTTCTCTTTTTCTTTCTTCTTCTCCTTAGACTTTAAACTGCGCCGGTGCTTGTGCTGAAACGATAAACAAAATGATGTTTTTGTATATATAATAATAATAATAACATTACGATTGACTTGTTTATGGCAGACGTCCGCAATCTCCCCTATAGCCCGATTACCCAGTCCATCCATCCATCATAATAGCCTGGTTTTATTTCTTTCATTTTTCTTTGCAATAGTCTCTACACCTGGCGGATACCATCTTTGGGTGTATCATATTGTGCACCCGATGATGATACCCGCTATGTGTAGCCATCGCCTTTAGGTTAACTTCTCAAAGGGCCTCTGTGCTGTTGGCTTCGGCCGCACGCAAGCCTTCCAAAGGACCGGGTCACTTTATGGCCTGAGATCATGGTAAATGAGAGACATAATAATAGTCGATTGCGCCGATGTTGTTCCTCTCCGGTTATTTACTCCGGCTTTTTAAGGAACCCATCCAGCATTCGGCAAGCCACCGTCTGTCACTCTTCTTAACATTATGATTGACTTGTTTATGGCAGACGTCCACAATCTCCCCTATAACCCGATTACCCAGTCCATCCATCCATCACAATAGCCTGGTGTTATTTCTTTCATTTTTCTTTGCAATAGTCTCTACACCTCGCGGATACCATCTTTGGGTGTATCATATTGTGCACCCGAGGATGATACCCGCTATGTGTAGCCATCGCCTTTAGATTAACTTCTCAAAGGGCCTCTGTGCTGTTGGCTTCGGCCCCACGCAAGCCTTCCAAAGGACCGGGTCATTTTATGGCCCGAGATCGTGGTATATGAAAGACATAATAATAATAATAAAAGATATTTATTCACAGAGATGGGTTTACAAAGTAGGAATAATAAAATACAATTAGTAATAAGGAACTTACATTCTATTACATATTTGGTGTAGATAAGGCTAGTTTGCTTTTTCCTTAGGTACACATTCCTACTTGTAATAAACCTTTTAGGGTCAAAGTTCATGACTATATATGTTTGAAGAGTTAAATAAATAAATAAAGCTGGACAATTCACACAGCATTATCTAGCCCCATACAGAGCTTGTGTTATGGGTATTAGATAACTGCTATTTTTTCACTGACAACTGATTCTTTTTTTTTATTATTATACATAGAAAACGACCAGAACATCCGGAATCTGCAGATCGTACACACAATTGTTCCGAGGCGGGAATCGAACCCGCTACCTTCTACGTCGCAGGCGGACCTTCGCCCACCGCGCCACATCGGTCGTCAGTTAATGTTACCGCGGGTCAGCAGTTTTACGCTGTGACCTGTCTCTAAAAGGCGCTATTACCGGCAGTCGCAAACAACTGTCCAGGGCAACAACGACACGGCGTAAACTCGCGATTCATTAACTTAACTAAATAAACAATTACCCGTGAACATAACTAAAAATCTTTTAACTTAACGACGAACAACCTCAACTCATAGGATAGTAGGGGGCGAACTACGCACCCTACAGTGTTTTTATATGTACAGACTTGGCAGACAAAAGAATATCGACGACCGATGTGGCGCGGTGGGCGAAGGTCCGCCTGCGACACAGGAGGTTGCGGGTTCGATTCCCGCCTCGGAACAATTGTGTGTACGATCTGCAGATATTTGTTCCGGGTGTTCTGGTCGTTTTCTATGTATAAAAAAAATATCTATCTATGTAATGTATTGTATTATGTATATCAGTTATCTAGTACCCATAACACAAGCTTTGCTTACCATGGGGCTAGACAATGCTGTGTGGATTGTCCAGCATTATTTATTTATTATTTATTTATATACAGTATAGTGTGTATACAGACACCGGCCGTGCCGGCGGAAAAATAAATAATAAAAAGTGTTTATTTTCAAAAACGGTTTTTAAAGGTTAACAGAGTACTTAAAACTAATTACGTTTTCTCTAAATGTAGGTATACATGATTATTTTTTATCTGTTTTAATTTAGCCTGTTTCTTCCCACTTCTGGGCAAAGGCCTCCCCCAAATCTTTCCACTCACTGACCAGTCTCTGAGGAAGGCGTTAAGGTCGTCTCGCCAGCGCTTTCTTGGCCGACCTCGCCCGCGGCTTCCTTCCGGGACCCAGGGTGTTGCAGCATTAGCCCACCTCTCGGGGTGCATTCGGCTAATGTGCCCCGCCCACTTTTATTTAGATTTTTTCCAAAATAACTTTTCTCCTATTTTTATCAATAATTCTTTGTCTATTGATCTGCCAGAAAAAACACATTGTATACATAAGTTGCCGCCGAATCGTAGAATCAGGCCGTTTATAGTATGGCTAGGCCGATTACACAACGAAAGTTGATTGTTCAAAATCAGCATAGGCAATTTATTGAATTGAATCATTTTATGATTGGCCTAGCCATTGTACAAACAGGCTGATTCTACAATCTGCCAGCGACATACACTAGTACCCATAACACAAGCTCTGCTTAGCTTGGGGCTAGATAATGCTGTGGGAGTTGTCCAGCATTATTTATTTATTTATTTATTAGTAAAGTGGATGAAACAACATCAAGTGTATCAATATGTACCAGTGAAATAAATGAAATAGAAAATACCTTCTTCTTCTTATTACTCTGGCTTAGTATCTCCTCATCTGATGATATACTGTCCAAGGATATTGTCTCCAGCCGATCGGGTGATGGAGAAGCACTTGAGGACTCGGTGTCTGATGGTGGCTCGCAGCCATCCAGAATGGCTAGCAGGCGCTTGGAGCTTATACCGAGGAGCTGGAAGATTTTTGACAGTTACGAACAGCTACAAATATTATAACCTCTTTATCCAATATTTTAGCTAAATAATGCAAAAATTACTATTTTTTATTATTTGCTCCTCTAAAGCTTGCATATTTTATACAAGTGTATTTTATATTAAAACAAAATTTACTTATTTTTAAGTAACTATGATTTGTAATGCAAAGTTTAAAAATTACCCATCTAATAAAAAAATGTTACTATACAATTGACGAAGCTATGGCTGACACATCTTTATTATGTGAAGAAAATTCTGATACTTAATAATAAGTGAGATCTAGGTACATTGTACAAATGTTATGTAATTTTTCGACATGTCTACATGCTTTAAATAAGTTTAAAGATGAAATAAATTACTTTTATGACTTTTACCTACATATGTTTTGATAAGCGCACCCCTAGTTTTTTAAACATTGTTTTTGTGTATGTTTATGCATTCTAGGATTAAAGTTACACTAGTATTGTACCAGACTAATGTTATTTAAGGTTTAATAAAGAACTTTTTAAATTGATTGTAAGATTTTTACAGTTTATAAGTCACACTGACTCTAGGAGAGATCACTTTGAGTGATAAGACCACAGATTGTAATTTATTCTCATAGAATAAACTACAGCTATGTATAAATAATTTACAAAATAACATAGTAATAATATCTTGTTTTTTTGTAAATTGTTTCTATGTAGCAAAACTATTATTGATACAAATAAAGCTAACTACAGTTTCCATTCGCATATCGCAAAGTATTTTCAAAGTTAAATAATGTTTACCTCTTCAGTACAAAGTTCTTGCAAATCTCCGATGGGTAAGTCCCTCACAGATTCAGGTGCCAGGGCTTTTAGATCCTTGTATTTAAGCATAGAAAATACTTGGTGCATCAATTCAATTCTGTCATGTATGTAGTAAGCTAAGTCCTGCGCTTCATTTTCGCGAGAAGAGGAGGCTTCATTTTTTTCCGTTTTAATTTTATGCCGTTTGATTCGCTTCATTTCGCGGAGACACGTAAATATTTAGGAAAATTATGCGGTCAGTTTTTGGTTTAGAAATCTAGTTCGAGTGATTCTGACTGGTTATTATGGTAGTAAACAAATTCCGATGACTGTCACCGGCCACAATTTCACAGACTACTCAGGGATACTAACTAACTTATCACAATTTATTTTAAAAATATAAACACACAGACTCGCTCAGGCTATTCTTTCTTCCTGTTTGGGTTTGGTAAGTGCGTGCGATTAGCCGATTATACGATTACCTTTAATTCATACCTATCATATCTGTCAAGTCAAGTATCAAATTTTAATTTGATAGTTATTTGATAAAGGTCGCGTTCCTTCGATCAGGGGGAAAGTGGTTTCGTCCGTCCAAGTAATGTTCAATGTGTTCATTATGGTGTTCATAGTATATTTTCATTCATGGTGTTCATGTTCAAAATCAACCTTAGGGGGTAACTTTATATTCTCTTTGCATATGGGTATCGAAAAACTAAACTATGTTTGTAGAACAAAAAATAAATATATAATTTTGTTTGTTCTTTGTTTATGAAGATATAAACCTTTTTTAATATTTTTCTAACAAGGTTCTTTTTTTTTGTTTTGACGTATCTACACGTAACTATTTTTGTTCATCTCCTTGTATAATTAAATTCATGTCATTCAAGTAGCAAATTTTTGTAACTATGGAACTCTTAGATACCTAAACTAAAATAAAAAATGTAAGTACATACTTGTTAAGGGTTTTCCCAGAACCATGCCTTTGGAGAAGCTCATTAGTCTGTGTATTGATAAAGCTATCCAGATTGCAATAAAATCCATCGTTTTCAGAGTTGGTCATAATATTTCTGTCCTTCTACCGAAACAAATGCAAATCCAAGGCTATAAACATCTAGTAGATAGATATTAGATTGCAATCTTCCCCATTATCGCTAAACGTTTCGAAAGAGAATTTAGAAAACCATTCAAAAGACAAGTTACTGTCCTCGATTCAAATTATTCAATAAACATGAACGCACTCTTAGTAAAGATGTCAACAAACAAGGAAAGAGTTGAAAAACTCTACGAGAGTGAAAATTATTTGGTCGTAAATAAGCCTTACGACATGTACATCAATTCAGATGATGAAAATGAAAAGGTATTTATAAGATATAGTAAAACTTTATTATTACGCGTCTATTTATTTTTACTTTTCAGGTTATCTTTCGTCTTTTTCTATCTATTTACTTAAGTTGCTTTATTTCAGTCGCACTAGTGATGTGACGGAATCATTGTAGTAATGTCTTATCGATATTCGATTTTCAGAACACAGTAACTTACCACATAGCATCTCCGGATTCTCACCTATCAACATCGGAGAGCCCTATTCACTTCGTGCAAAGATTAGATTATTCGACAAGTGGCGTGCTTTGCATAGCTAGGAATAAAACAGCGGCGGCTAGAGCCGGGAAACTGTTTGAGAATCGTCATTGCAAGAAGTACTATTTGGCAGTAGTAAGAGGTCATGTGAAATACGAGCTCGGAGACATCGAGTACAAAGTCGGTAAGTTTGTTTATTTTGTATAGAAATAAACTAGGTTCGTCGCACCCCGCCGCCGCGCCGTGAAATCTTGTAGTCAGTACCTACCTAAGCATAGACAAACAAAAAACAACAACACAGTAGAGGTAATTAGTCTAGGGATGGCAGTAGCTAATCAGGGTAATTAAGAAATATATACCTAATTGCTTACTAGATACCTAAGTAGGCACGACAGAGTGTATCTGTCGGTGTAACTTATTTTTTCTCGTCCTATTCTAACAGGCATGGACCCGGCGACCGCTGACTCGTGTCACAAGATGTCCGCGATAGTATCGAGCGCCTCGCTGGACTCGTGTGTGCAGTCCCGCTTCGCGCACACTCGCACGCTGGTGCTGGAGACTGGCTACTATGGCCGGGACCCCGCTACTGTCATGCTCCTGAAACCGATTACAGGTAGACTTCTGTCACAAGATGGCGTCGATAGTGTCACAAGATGTACGCGATGGTATCGAGCGCTTCACTAGACTCGTGTGTGTGCACTGCACACTCGCCAGCATTATTTATTTGTACATTTTTGTTGTAGGGCGCCGTCACCAGTTGCGCGTGCACTGCAAAGCTATCGGCCACACGATCCTCGGGGACTACACGTACAGCGGCGCTGCGGATTCCATACCGCATCGGATGTTCTTGCACGCTACAAGGTAGGTGCGCTCGAGCTATACACTACCCAAACTACATGTGGAATGTTTGTAAACATACAAACAACACAAAAACTAAAACTCACTTGCTTGGCGTCGAGTTTCAGATTGTAAGCAACATTTATTTAAGACAGTCAGAGAGCAGGAAGCGACTTTGTTTTATACTATGTAGTGACACAGATAATATAATACGGTAGTAATATGATTCTAAATGATGTTTATCTTTCCAGACTAGTTCTTCCACTACCTCAAGAGTCTATGGACATACAAACGCCTGACCCGTTCTTCACTGACCCTAACTTCAGTTCGAAATGGAAGTCCGAAAACTGTTTCTACAAATATCGGAGTAAACAGGACTTTGTGAAAACTTGTGATTTAATCGACAGTGCTTATGTGATTGGCGTACGGTATAAGATATTCCGATTCAGAGAATAATGTTGCATTTATCTGAACTACTACTACTTTTTCTAATAAACTAGTCTTACAAAAGCTTTGCCGAATTTTTTTTTATGATAGGATACGATCTAGCTTATACAACACCTTTTATTGCAATAAATCGTCAACCATTCATACAGTCAACTTTAGCAAAACTTATACGAACCATCTGCGAGTCTGACCAATAATAACTAACTGAATGTAACAAGAGAAGTCGTCTGTTCCCCCTGTTCCACATATCCCTACTGCTCTATTTCTACTGGTAGGGAAGAAAGGATTTTTTTTCCACATTTAGCTACTAGGGGGGACTACTTTTCCGCTTATCTCTACTGATAAAATAATGTCCAAAAATATGTTAATCGATGGGAAAGTTTTATTTATAGATGGTACTTTTAACATTTGTCCAAAACCTTTCACTCAGCTAGTTACAATTCATTGCGACATTGGAAGTACCATAGAGTGTACGAATATAATCCCAGTGCTTTACGCACTTCTCCCAGACAAAAAGACTGAAACTTACGTTACATTGTTCCGACTCATTAAATCATCTGCGTGAACAAAGTGAAGTGAAAGACTTGAAAGAGAGCGCTACGGGGTGTAAGGGAGACTCCAACATCTCGTCTCCCAAGCTAACCTAACCTGCACGGGATACACGTACATACACCCTGCTAGATAACGAACTAGGCTCTGGTGAATACCTATATGAAACATCTTCATAATTCATCGATATTACAATTATTTTCTATTACTCGACACTGGCAGAAAAGTGACAACCAGACACAACAATTACCATTAACAAAGAATCATCAGAGAGCGCTACGGTTTTTTTTTCGAAACTTTTTTTTTATTTTGGCCGCAGATGTCAGGGTTTTCATGTAGAGCGCGCCTATATTATGTAGTGCGGGTAGGGTTGCCCGCTTGGATTCGAAATATTTCCAATACTCTGGTATTTGAAATACTCGCAAAATATTTCTCATAAAAAAACCTGTTCACGAGCGCGTTGGAAGATATATTTAAGACGCAAGAGAGATAATAACATAAGTGGCATCTCACTTGCGATTCGCTGATGGAATAGTCTTAATGGCAGAGTCGTTATAGGGGCTGAAACAGATGCTGGACGGCCTAGCTTCAGCCTCGCGACGCATCGCTCTTGGCATGAACTTGGATAAAACAAAAGTCATTATTATTTTTCTTAAAAATTACGAATAGTACCTAAAGGTTTCTTTTATCATCATCATCAGCCTATGATAGTCCACAGCTGGACATGGGCCTCCCCCAATTAGCGCCATAGCTCCCTGTCTTCAGCTTGACGCATCCAGCACCTAACTGCAGTCTTTCGCAAATCGTCATCCCACCTGGTCGGAGGGCGTCCTACACTAAGCTTACCGAATCGTGTTCTCCACTCAAGATCACGTTTTCCCCAGCGGCCGTCGGTTCTTCGAGAGATATGGCCGGCCCACGGCCACTTCAGCTTGCTAATTCTTAGAGCTATGTCGATAACTTTGGTTCTCTGTCGGATTATTCGTTACGAATCCTATCCTTCAGAGAAACTCCGAGCATAGCTCTTTCCATAGCTCGCTGAGCGAATTTGAACTGGCGGACCAGCCCTATCGTGTGTGTCCACGTCTCAGCTCCGTAGGTCATAACGGATAGGACGCACTGGTTGAAAACTTTCGTTTTCAAGCATTGCGGTATGGATGACGAGAAGACTTGACGTAGTTTCCCAAATGCTGCCCAGCCTAGCTGGATCCTCCTAACAAATAATACAATAGAGACATACAACGAGTTTATTCAGGAGTAACCTAACCTATACACCTACGAGTACCTACTACTACGAGCTTTACGCTTAGGTACCTAGGTATAGGTATTAACTGAAAACAATATTATGACGAATAGTGTATTTTCTCTTACTTGCAAAATCAAAAAACAACAAAATTTATACAGGTAATCAAAAATATATAATAATTGATCGAGCTATGTTCGATCTCAGTGGTATGGTAAGTTGCCTAGGACCCAATTTTGCTAACCAATCGTTTTACTATGACAATGGTTATCGTCGCAGAATTGTCACGTAGAACACTTCGATGGGAGAAACTAGATATTGCATAGAATGGTTATAGGACCATACATTTTTTTTTCATTATCTGCAAAAAAGATTAACAATCCCGGTACGAACGTAAGAATAGGTCCCAGATCAGAACTCTTCGAAAGATCTTCGCTCGCTCGATCCAAAAAAAAATAACAATTACAACACGCAGAAATGAACTATGCACCTCGCTCTAATGACGTCATAGTGATGTAGGTACTAACTACATAAAAAAATTCAAGTACCCCTATAAGACCCCTCGACACTCGTGATTGTGACAATGCAAATGTGGATGAGCACGTTTTCAACCGAAGTTCACGGGGGGTTCGCGTGCGTACCTCCTAAATTGATTACTTTAAATATGTTTTGACGACCGATGTGGCGCAGTGGGTGAAGGTCCGCCTGCGACGCAGAAGGTTGCGGGTTCGATTCCCTCCTCGGAACAATTGTGTGTACGATCTGCAGATATTTGTTCCGGGTGTTCTGGTCGTTTTCTATGTATACTAAAAAATATCTATCTATGTAATATATAGTATTATGTATATCAGTTATCTAGTACCCATAATACAAGCTTTGCTTACCATTACCATGGGGCTAGATAATGCTGTGTGAATTGTCCAGCATTATTTATTTCTTTGTTTTGTCTTATTCTCACTTTGACAGATGACAAACTCGTTTTTTATTCGCATCAAAGTTCTTTTCAGTTCGAACAACCAGTTGCCAAACAAGTTCGTTTGACAGCTTGATCGACAGGAATGACGAAAAGTTTATTCTTTTTTTAATTTTCAAAAAACTGCATCTCTTTCTAAAAAAAATTTATTTCCCTACTGTGAATAGTTTTCCCCATAATCACTCAAAAATCTGGCCAACAATAATAACATCGAAAATAAAAACGCAAGGGACGCGCGCGCGTAGCGGTAGTAGGTATTTGATTTTCTAACCGTACTGACGACGCGGACACTCACGATAGGGCTGGTCCACCAGTTCAAAGTCGCTCAGCGAGCTATGGAGAGAGCTATGCTCGGAGTTTCTCTGAAGGATAGGATTCGTAACGAATACATCCGACAGAGAACCAAGGTTATCGACATAGCTCAAAGAATTAGCAAGCTTAAGTGGCAGTGGGCCGGCCATATCTCGCGAAGAACCGACGGCCGCTGGGGCAAACATGTTCTTGAGTGGAGACCGCGACTCGGTAAACGTAGTGTAGGACGCCCTCCGACCAGGTGGGATGACGATTTGCGAAAGACTGCAGGTAGATGCTGGATGCGGCAAGCTGAAGACAGGTCGCTATGGCGCTCATTGAGGGAGGCCTATGTCTGAGTGGACTGATAAAGGCTGATGATGATGATGACTGACGACGCGTCGAGGGCGAGAGCGGTAGGCGGTGGGGTGTGGTGGGAGGGGAAGCACACGCAGGTGTCAAGTTGATTTCTGCGTATTATAGGTACTTATCTAGTTACGGGTGTTCCTATTGTAAAAACATCAACACCTACTCTTAACATCAGGGTGGCGTTCTTCGAAAGATAACCCGACGATCAGTAGTTTCGTCCATTAACTTTGCCGTATTTTATCTACAACTGTCAAAAACTTGGGGTAAATATATAACTGATTATTTTTTAGAAGAACACCTCCCATTACATAAATATCATGTTTAACCTTTCTTATCTATATACATTAAACTAGTTGTTGGATGTGCGCGAGCTGCAAGCAGCTCGCGGCGGTTATGTGTAACAGTAATTTTTTATTAAGACTTCTTTTTCGTACCTTTGATTATTTTGTTTGAAATCGATAGCCATGAGAAAATTTTGCGATGAAAAAATGTCAGCCATCTTTGATTTGGAAATGGACATCTTTTTCGTAATCTACGTATGCGAGTTATTCGAAAACGATACCCATATTATGTGGGTGCTCGTCTCAAGGCGAGTATAAACTGCGATATAGAGATGTCAGCCATCTTGAATTTGGAAATGGAAATTTTTTTCGTAGTCGACGTATGCGAGTTGATCGAAAACGATATCTATATTAGTGGGTGTGCCTTCACACAGCGCGGCTCGCTTCGCTCGCCTTGCTGTATGGCGGTGGTCGCATTGACGCACGACTCTGCTCCTGCTGCCACACAGCAAGGCTCGCTTCGCTCGCCTTGCTGTGCGACAGCTGTCGCATCAGGTCAGGAAGCGCGGCTCGCTTCGCTCGCCTTGCTGTGTGACGATGGTCGCAATTCGATCGCATTGTGGCTCGCTTCGCTCGCCACAATGCTACCCTGGGTTAAGGGTGAGGGGGTCTTGGGGGGTCACAGCACGGCTCGCTTCGCTCGCCGTGCTGTTCCCCTTGGTCGCATCGGATTCGAAATCCTCACCCCCAAGTTAGTCAAAAACGATACCCATATCAGATTTTTTGGTTGGGGGAGGGGGTACAGGGGGGTTGGGGGCGTGGGGGGTCACGGCACGGCTCGCTTCGCTCACCATGCCGTTCCCCTTGGTCGCATTGCGGCTCGCTTCGCTCGCCGCAATGCTCCCCCGGGTTATAGTTGAGGGGATCTTGGGGGGTCATTGGGGGGTCACAGCACGGCTCGCTTCGCTCGCCGTGCTGTTCCCCTTGGTCGCATCGGATTCGAAATCCTCACCCCCAAGTTAGTCAAAAACTATACCCATATCAGATTTTTTGGTTGGGGGAGGGGGTACAGGGGGGCTGGGGGCGTGGGGGGTCACGGCACGGCTCGCTTCGCTCACCGTGCCGTTCCCCTTGGTCGCATTGCGGCTCGCTTCGCTCGCCGCAATGCTCCCCTGGGTTATAGTTGAGGGGGTCTCGGGGGGTCAATGGGGGGTCACAGCACGGCTCGCTTCGCTCGCCGTGCTGTTCCCCTTGGTCGTATCGAATTCGAAATCCTCACCCCCAGGTTAGTCAAAAACGATACCCATATCAGATTTTTTGGTTGGGGTAGGGGGTACAGGGGGCTGGGGGCGTGGGGGGTCACGGCACGGCTCGCTTCGCTCACCGTGCCGTTCCCCTTGGTCGCATTGCGGCTCGCTTCGCTCGCCGCAATGCTCCCCCGGGTTATTGTTGAGGGGGTCTTGGGGGGTCATTGGGGGGTCACAGCACGGCTCGCTTCGCTCGCCGTGCTGTTCCCCTTGGTCGCATCGGATTCGAAATCCTCGACCCCAAGTTAGTCAAAAACGATACCCATATCAGATTTTTTGGTTGGGGGAGGGGGTACAGGGGGGCTGGGGGCGTGGGGGGTCACGGCACGGCTCGCTTCGCTGACCGTGTCGTTCCCCTTGGTCGCATTGCGGCTCGCTTCGCTCGCCGCAATGCTCCCCCGGGTTATAGTTGAGGGGGACTTGGGGGGTCATTGGGGGGTCACAGCACGGCTCGCTTCGCTCGCCGTGCTGTTCCCCTTGGTCGTATCGAATTCGAAATCCTCACCCCCAGGTTAGTCAAAAACGATACCCATATCAGATTTTTTGGTTGGGGGAGGGGGTACAGGGGGGCTGGGGACGTGGGGGGTCACGGCACGGCTCGCTTCGCTCACCGTGCCGTTCCCCTTGGTCGCATTGCGTCTCGCTTCGCTCGCCGCAATGCTCCCCCGGGTTATTGTTGAGGGGGTCTTGGGGGGTCATTGGGGGGTCACAGCACGGCTCGCTTCGCTCGCCGTGCTGTTCCCCTTGGTCGCATCGGATTCGAAATCCTCGACCCCAAGTTAGTCAAAAACGATACCCATATCAGATTTTTTGGTTGGGGGAGGGGGTACAGGGGGGCTGGGGGCGTGGAGGGTCACGGCACGGCTCGCTTCGCTCACCGTGCCGTTCCCCTTGGTCGCATTGCGGCTCGCTTCGCTCGCCGCAATGCTCCCCCGGGTTATAGTTGAGGGGGACTTGGGGGGTCATTGGGGGGTCACAGCACGGCTCGCTTCGCTCGCCGTGCTGTTCCCCTTGGTCGTATCGAATTCGAAATCCTCACCCCCAGGTTAGTCAAAAACGATACCCATATCAGATTTTTTGGTTGGGGGAGGGGGTACAGGGGGGCTGGGGACGTGGGGGGTCACGGCACGGCTCGCTTCGCTCACCGTGCCGTTCCCCTTGGTCGCATTGCGGCTCGCTTCGCTCGCCGCAATGCTCCCCCGGGTTATAGTTGAGGGGGTCTTGGGGGGTCTTGGGGGGTCACAGCACGGCTCGCTTCGCTCGCCGTGCTGTTCACCCCGGTCGCATCGCGGCTCGCTTCGCTCGCCGCGATCCACCCGAAAAAAAAGGTCAAAAATAGGCCAATTTTCGGTTTTTCCTAAAAAAAGGGGGTCTGGGGGGCAAAAGGGGGCAATTTTTTTTTGTCATTCAAAACCATTTGTCCTCCTCTACAAGACTGTGAAAAAAAAATTCTTCCAAGTCTATCCGTTTTGGAGATGGAAAGGGGGGGCAAAAAAGGGGGTTAAAGGGGGGGTCCAATTTTTTTTTCTTCCAAAACGAAGAGTAACCCTCTATACGACCCCGCAATCAGAACCCCTCTATCGCGACGGCATCTGGTAGCACACTCAAAAGGGGGGTCCTGGGGGCAGGGGGGGGGCAAAATATTCTATGCAATCAAAATCACTCGTCCCCCTCTATACAACCCCCATAAAAAAATTGAGCAATATGGCTCTACGTAGGAGCCCCCCCTGAGGGGGGGGTCTTGGGGGGGCAAATGTCAAAAAGTCGGAATTTTCCCTAGGAGACTTTTAGCTCCTTTAAACGATTCTGTAAAAAAAAACATACCTTTCCATCCACCATCAAGGAGAACAATTATGTCAATCAGTCAGTGAATCAGTGAGTGAGTGGTAATCCAGCTATATATATTATAATAACAAAAAAATCCAACTTTTAAAAAAACAACTTCATCTTCACCTAATTAAATTACAAATAGTAAATTAACATATCTTCTAATGAAGTGAATTATAATTACTGATATTACTAGCTTCTGCCAGTTGCTACGCACGCGATTTCCCGGATTAGAAAATAGCCCTTTTCCATTCGATTGACGACCGATGTGGCGCGGTGGGCGAAGGTCCGCCTGCGACGCAGGAGGTTGCGGGTTCGATTCCCGCCTCGGAACAATTGTGTGTACGATCTGCAGATATTTGTTCCGGGTGCTCTGGTCGTTTTCTATGTATAATAAAAAATATCTATCTATGTAATATATTGTATTATGTATATCAGTTACCTAGTACCCATAACACAAGCTCTGCTTACCTTGGGGCTAGATAATGCTGTGTAAATTGTCCAGCATTATTTATTTATTTATTTATTTATTCTTTTTTGAGATACCATTTACCACCCTGTCGAATTTCATAAAATTTTTTCAATTAACAAATAAATAAAAAGTTCTGTTCAGTCGTTAAAGCGTGAGAATGTAACAGACAGACAGAAGTAATAACTTTCGCAATTATAATATTAGTACATAACATATACAAGAAGTCTGAAACAAAAACAGATATAATTACAGCTATAGAACAGTAGCATACATTTTCATCATATTTTCCCTTCCATTTTCAACTTCTTTTTTGTTTAGGCTCCGCTTGCTTTTCGCTACGACTCTGCCAGTGTCTGCTGTTTCAGAGTGTCCTAGTGTTGTAGTACATTTTGTTGATTCACGGTTAATGTTTTTCTTTATTGTAAATATTATTTCTATATTTTGTACTATACATGTAAGTTACCTTTACTTATAAAGCTTGCGATGCTATCATGAGACGGACACTGGCAAAATTGCGTCAATCCAGACGCAGATCCATCTAGGAAGAAGTTGAAGTTGAAACTTCTCTTTTTGTTTAGTCCAAATTGAACTGACGCATGACTCTGAATTTTAGCGATGACGATGTTATGCCAATGAAATAAGATTTATTTAAATCAGCATAATCCAGAAATGTGTAGAATAGGTAACAGTAGTTACACGTCTACGCCATAGATTACGATATAGTCGTTGGGGACCGCCCCGTGTATACCTAGCTGTGTTCTCGAAAAAATAGAAATGAAAGAAAAGGAAAGTAAAAATGATCTAGACTATAGAATGAGATGGGTATAGGCCCGGAAAATCGTAGAATTTTCTAGTTATGCTTAGCAGAGGTATAGAAGCCCGAGTTTGTTTGCAGGTTTAGTCAGTTTTTATTTTACAAGTGGCCAAGTGAACAAGTCTGAAGGAAAGTAAATAGTGAAGTGCAGTGACTTTGTAATACATTTTAATTATAAGTTTTTAATATTACTTTGTTTTTGTTTTACTGCAGCAAATAAGTGAATGTCTATGAATAACTGTGGGGCTACCACGCTCTTTAACACATAATGTAACGCGCGTTATCACGCTAATCGTTATCAGCGTTATTACGGTAATTTTAGCGCGGATAACGCGTGTTAAGGCGTATTTTAACGCAAATAACTCGTGAAAAGGCGTTATACGCGTTAAAATGCGCCTTAACACGCGTTAATCGCGCTAAAATTACCGTAATAACGCTGATAACGCGAGTTACGTTAAAATATATAGCGTGGTAGCCCTGAAGGCACTGCGAGTAAGTTTTTATTGGCAGACATACCGATCTACCCTCATTTTCGTAATGTGTTCGGTAATGTCTTTGCTAGCACAAATCTATGATATCTTCTTCTTTGTTGAGAGACACCACGTTGGTGATACCGAGCGGTTTGGGTTCAGCTGACAACCGCGGCCTTTTGGCGATCGTATCATTCTTGTCCTGAAAAGAAACATTGACATTATTATAAATTATTATTATTATAAATAATAATTATATAATAAAAATAAGCTGGACAATTCACACATACATTATAAATAATATATAAATAAATGGCCGCACTGAGTGGAACGATTTGGGGGTGGCCTTTTCCCAGCAGTGAGACGAATCAGGCTAATATAAATAAATAATGCTGGACAACCCACACAGCATCTTCTAGCCCCAAGCTATGCAGAGCTTGTATTATGTCATGGGTACTAGATGACTGATATACATAATACAATACATTACATAGACAGATATTTTTTATTATAAATAGAAAATCACCAGAACACCCGGAACAAATATCTGCATATGATATAAACATTTGTCCCGAAGCGGGAATCAAACACGCAACCTCGTGGGTCGCAGGTGGACCTCCGCCCACCGCAATATATATATATATATAGAATAGAATACCATTTATTTCGAAACACACGTACATAAAAACAAACAAAACTAAACATACAACATGGAGGTTGAAAAAACTAGCTGCGCCCCGCGGTTTCACCCGCGAGGTTGTAGATATTTTGGATAATATACAATATATCTTTATAAATTGTAGCCCTATGTGTTATTCTGATGTATAAGCTATATTATTGTAAAGTTTCATAAAAATCCATTCAGCAGTTTTTACGTGAAAGAGTAACAAACATCCATCCATACTTACAAACTTTCGCGTTTATAATATTAGTAGGATATCCAACTATTATAACTATTACCAAATATTATAACGCGAAAGTTTGTATATATGGATGTGTGTCATCTTTCTCGCAAAACTATTGAATGGATTGGGCTGAAACTTTGCATATAGATAGTTACAAGACAGGAATAAAACCTAGGCTACTTTTTGTCCCACAAATCAGCTCCCATGGGATAGAAATAACCTGAAAACGTTTCCATAGAAACAACGCGTGCGAAGCCGCGGGCAGAAACTAATATATAAATAATTCTGGACAATCCACGTAGCATCTTCTAGCTAATATGAAGCTTCTGTAATTAGTATAGGGCCGCTCTAATTACATCAATTCATCATCATCATCAGTCTATAGCAGTCCACTGCTGGACATAGACCTCCCCGAATGAGCGCCATAGCGCCCTGTCTTCAGCTTGATGCATTCAGCATCTACCTGCAGTCTTTCGCAGGTCGTCCATACCACCTGGTCGGAGGGCGTCCCACACTACGTTTACCGAGTAGTGTTCATTACATCAATTAATAAATTATACCATAAACTTACCACAAATGATATAACATCCATAGGTATCTTATCCTCCCAATCAATACGATCAGTGCGCAACACCGCCGGCCCCCCTTGCATTACCGAGGGATTTTCAATCCCCGAGGGATTTTTACTCGTTGACGAATACTTTATCACCGTTTTATTAGGAGAGCTATTTTTATTCGCGGGATTTTTACTTACCGAGGGATCGGCAGTATTACCTACTTGTATAATAGGCGGGTTTGTATAATTAATCTTAGGAATTGAGTTTCCGTCGTCTTGATTCAGAATAAAGAAACTTTGTGGTGCTTCCTGCACATTCACACTACCCTGATTTGTATTGGGCACGGCACCAGTGAAAATATGCACTTTCGCAGCATCTTGATGGGATAGCACTCTTAATACATTTTTGACTTTATTCGGATCTGATACAAAGTCTAAATGCTCACCTACTTGTAAAGCCAATCGCGGTGGACCTAATGGATTCGTAGATTTATTACTGTTGGGTACTAGTTTACCATTTACTATGTTGGCAGATAAACTCGGTACGGTCATCATACCGCTATTAAATAATATTGGATGGAGGATAAACTCTGTAGGTACTAAATTGTTTGTGTTATCTTTAGGAGTAAAAACGTTAAGGGCATTTTGCTGGGCATTAGGGTCATTTGTTAGTGAGATTGGGTCATTCGTAAGTGATATTGGGTCATTCGGTAGTGATATTGGGTCATTTGTAGGGTTTATTTCTGTCTTTATGTTGATGGGGTCTTCTTCATCGTCGTAAATTATTATCGAGCTAATTTCCCCTTCGGTGTTTTGTGTTCTGGAAAGATATAAAAACAAGTTATGAAAGACTAGTTTGCGATTTCTGGTTCAATTATTTATTAAATAGCAACAGAGATTAAAAATTTTAAAATAAAATCTTGTTTCATTATATAAATTTAACACTTGGACTGCGAACTTTTTTCGACTGCGATCTTTTTTGTAACCTAAGCGATTCGTGCTGCCGCTCTACACAGCGGTTGTGTTGCGCCGCACATGCGTTTCGTTCGAAAAACATTACAGCTGTGCTGAGTCACACAGATCTGTATTTTCTCAGCCGCTGCGCTAGTGTGGATTTACGTATATTAGTCACTTGTAGAAAACACATACCGTGTGATTTCAGCAATCGAAGTGATAAATAAATACTGTTTGTTAGAAATTAAATACGCCTAAACAATTATATGACAATACTACCTATACATATGTATTAGGTAACATACTACATACATACCTAACTCTTAGTTATTACATTATACTTATTTATATATTACATATTAATTACATTAAAGGAGTTCGCTTCCGCTGTCTGTTCCCTTAGATCATCATCACCAGCCTATAGCAGTCCAATGCTGGACATAGGCCTCTCCCAATGAGCGCTATAGCGCCCTGTCTTCAGCTTGCCGTATCCAGCATCTACCTGCAGTCTTTCGCAGGTTCGTTAGATCTATAAGTATCCCCATATTAACACTTTGACAGCGGATCACGTACTTGATGCTTATTTTATCCTAGTTAGCCGCATACATAATTAGCGTACCATTCTGGGCGCGCCGGCACTTTTTGACCATTTTGTTACTTTTATAGAAAAACGCAGTAAGTGATCAGCGTCTCTAACAAAAAAAACTGACTCGGACAGGGGACGTGATCGGCTGTCAGAGATTGGAAATAAATAAAATGCTTGGCTGTCAAAGTGTTAGTATCTACATTGCACCCGTGCGAAGCCGGGGCGGGTCGCTAGCTATTAATATTATTATCAATTAGAAGGTACAAAAAAGTAAAGTGGCAGGTCTAATTTGACCAAATAGACACGACCGATGGTACGCTCGAAGCAGTCGAGTAAAATAATACTTTTAACACTTTGAGTGCTGAAAACGCACGGTATGAGTTTTCTACAAGTGACTAATATCCGTAAATCCACACTAGCGCAGCGGCTGAGAAAATACAGATATTTGTGACTCAGCAGAGCTGTAATATTTTTCGAACGAAACGCATGTGCGGCGCAACACAACCGCTGTGTAGAGCGGCAGCACAAATTTTTTAGGTAAAAAAAAAGACCGCAGTCGTCGAAAAAAAACCGCAGTCAAAGTGTTAACTTACAGTTCCCAAGATTCGCGGACCCTCGGTGCATCATCAGGCACCACGTAGAGATCTCTGGACTCTCCCAATGTTGAAATATGTGTTTGTGGTCCCTGCAGCAATGCACATACATATAGTAAGTAAGTAAGAATACATATAATAAATAATAAATAATGCTGGACAAATTCACACAGCATTATCTAGCCCGATGGTAAGCAGAGCTTGTGTTATGGGTACTAGATAACTGATATACATAATACAATACATTACATAGATAGATATTTTTTATTATACATAGAAACCGACCAGAACACCCGGAACAAATATCTGCAGATCGTACACACAATTGTTCCGAGGCGGGAATCGAACCCATACTACTACATATGTAGTCATTGCATTGATTATGTAGTTATCCTACTATATAAAATTATAAACGCGAAAGTTTGTGAGGATGTTTGTTGCTCATTCACGCAAAAACTACTAAATGGATTTTGACGAAGCTTCACAATAATATAGCTCACATATCAGAATAACACATAGGCTACAATTCATAAAGATATATTGTATATTATCCAAAATATCTATCACCACGCGGGTGAAACCGCGGGGCGCAACTAGTTATTATATACTTGTGGCGCATATAAGGTCGCCGCACGCGCATCCGCCGCCACGCCCACAAGTCCGAGGTCTTATTTATTTTTCCAATCTTAGGAAAACTTACAGCTAGATAGAGATTAGATATAAGAATATTTAACTTAAGTCCAATTAGAAGTATATATATATATATATATATATAATAATTAAAAAAAAAAAAAAGCAGCAATTTAGAAAAGATTTACAGAAAGTAGACGATTTATATTATTAAGTAAAAAGAAAAACACACAAAAAAGATTTTGAAAAAATAAATGAAAACTGACTTCAATTAGCAAAGAAATTATTACCTATCATGGCCTGTTGCAGCGTTGGATCGCGAGGAGTGGAAGAAGAAAAGGGAGGCCTTTGCCCAGCAGTGGGACAGTAATGGCTTAAAATAAATAATAATAAATAAATAATAACGAACAGAAACTTTATTTATTTATTTTATTTATCCTATCAGTAGTTTTGACGTTAAGAGGTAACAAACATACATCCAAACTTTCGCAAAACAATGTAGCTTCCCGCTGTCTGTCCCTATGTATGCTAAGATCTTTAAAACTACGCAACCGATTTTGATGCCGGTTTTATTAAATAGATAGAGTGAATGAATGATTGAACTCTTTATTGTACTTAAGATATAAAATAACACCTTATATCTAAACATTACATATTAAAAGTACAATAGGCGGCCTTATCGCTGACAGCGATTTCTCCCAGGCAACCTAGTCAGAGTGATTCAAGAGAAATGTTTATAATCTATTCAAATAAAATAAAAAAAGCTTTATTGTTCCAAAACACTAATTTTAACAGTATTCATAAAAGAACTTAAGTATAAAAAAAATTTTTTTTTTCGAAACAGCTAACTTATACTTCCACGAGGGCGAAGCCGTGGGGCGCATCTATAGGTTATAATAACGATACTTGCAGATACAAACATACCATTATCGACACCATCGGCGTATCCTCACTCAATAGAACTACGTTGCTGGCCTCTGGCTGGGTCTGTAAAGTTTTTAATAAATCAATTTATGTTTTAAGTATGAATTTGGTTGTGTTCCGTAATAGGGAACTTATCCGTTCAAGTATTACGTAAGCACTATGGGGGGTGGGGGGGTCTTTGTTTTGGATGACATGAGGGGTAGGGGAGTCTACATGATGATTACGTCATCGGTAGTTATTTACTTTTTTACACGAATAATGGCAACCCTCACATTGTCTATGCTTGAAAACGAAACGCATATTCGGGAAATTTTTAAAATTATAATAATAACATTATAATTATAACAATAAAAATATACATTTATAATTGAAAAATGTTTACGTAAGCATGGGGGGAGGGGGTAAGAGCTTTACTTACTTTTGCTGACAAGGGGGATGGAATTGTAATAAATCTGCTTACGTAATATTTGAACGGACCCATACCAAAAATTATGATTGAATACTTTTCTTCACATACATAGTATTGTTATTATAGTATACTAGACAATATAAGCTATGTTCCTTAATAAACAATGATAAGATATTATTGTTTTTAATACGAAAGAAATAGGAAGAAAACTTGTCCATTTTCGCATAAAAATGTGCCAAATGCGATTGGCTCTCATTGAATTTTAGGTATGTAAATTGAAAAAAAAAACTATCCAGGAACCTAGATAAATACTATTAAAATATAAATCATAAAATATTATAGTAATGGAAATATGCTTTAATTAGAAATAATTTTAGTATTACGTTTGTATGGAGAATTCTTCCTCCGCAGGCCTCTTAAGTAACATAGCTTATATTGTCTAGCAACAGAATAACAATAGTAAGTGAAGAATACAAAAAGTTTTCATTCATAATTTTTGGTATTACGGAACACAACGAAATTCAAACCAAAT
This sequence comes from Eupithecia abbreviata, assembly GCA_943735965.1. Lineage (NCBI taxonomy): Eukaryota > Metazoa > Arthropoda > Insecta > Lepidoptera > Geometridae > Eupithecia > Eupithecia abbreviata. The sequence continues at coordinate 3,689,115 of OX031004.1, read as the reverse complement.
TTTGAATGGCTAATATTGCTATCGCGCGGGGGGGCTACAGGGCGGGGAGCAAGGGTTAAACAGGGACGGCGATATTCGGAGCGATTTTTGCAAGTGAATTGACTATAGTAAACAATGATGTGTGTACTTACAGATGGTGTGCTGACCACAAGTACTTCAGTTAACAACATTTGAGAACGCGCCCGTTGCTGCATTATCTCAGATTCACACTGCAGTACTGATGTCAGCCATATTTTGTTTTTTGCATCCTACAAAAGAAACAAACATCGTTAAAAATTCATTGCTGTTCATTAGTCTCGCTAAAACTTGAGAATGGCTGGGCCGATATAGCTGATTTTGGTTTTGAAATGTTTGTCGTAGTCCATTTATTTATTCTGGGTGTTCTGGTCGTTATTTGTAAAAATGTATTATAAAAAATATCTATCTATTGTATTAAGTATATCAGTCGTCTAGTACCCATAACACAAGCTCTGCTTAGCTTGGGGCTAGATGATGCGTGGATAATCCAGAATTATTTATTTATTTATCATCATAAGCTTGTACAGGTTCACTGCTGAACATACCTAGGCCTCGAGGAATGAACTATCATCATCATCAACCTGTAGTTGTAACACTGCTGGACATAAGCCTCCCCTAATGAATGCCATAGCGCCTTGTCTTCAACAAGACTAAACTAAACAATACACAATTTGTGTTCTGCAACCTAATTCCACTAAATTATGCTCTTCACAATAACTATGTGTATGTTATTCTATCTTCTATTAACACTTTGACTGCGGTTTTTTATCGACGACGGCGATCTTTTTTTTTACCTAAAAAATTCGTGCTGCCGCTCTACACAGCGGTTGTGTTGCGCCGCACATGCGTTTCGTTCGAAAAATATCACAGCTCTGCTGAGTCACAAAGATTTGTATTTTCTCAGACGCTGCGCTAGTGTGGATTTACGGATATTAGTCACTTGTAGAAAACTCATACCGTGCGTTTTCAGCACTCAAAGTGTTAATTCTAAATAACTTACTGAAGTACACGTCCGAATCATTTCATATTTCCTGTGGTTATTTTTAATGGTGTCCATGACATTGATTGCATATGTCGCGAGGGTGGATGCTTTGCGGTAGCGCAATGCTGCAGCCGCCTGGCGCTCGCAAATGTAGCATGCCATGTGATTCTGTAAGGAAAATACCATTTATTTATTTATTTATTTTTCTTATTTTTCTTTCATTTTTCTTTCTTAGCTTACAAACAGTATCACTTATAAATGAACTATAAACTATTAAACTTAAATAAACGTAATTCTAGAAGTGAACCAGCCCCGTTATCCACTTATTACTCGTACAAGGGGTGGTGTTAGTGAGCATTTGCAACAATGTAATTCACATGAAGAGTTAAGTACAATCGAGGATAGTATCAGTTGACAATATCAGGTTGATGGCTGTCTTATACAAAGCTGGTGAAGCAGCAAATGGATCAGTTTCAGAGAAGTACTTATTATATGCCGTTGTCATTCTATGCAGTGGAGCACGCACACCTGCGTTCGTTTTGCAAGGAGTGGTAGCAAATAACGCACGCTTACGAACCAATATGCTTAACATTATAGAATAAATTTATTGATGATTGTCCTGATGAAGTTGCAAGACCGTGATATAAGAATAAGAATAAGAAAAAATTTATTGTAAAATTGTGTGAATCATAGTTACATGAAGGTCTTATAATTAAAATATAGTATCAACAATTTAATCCTATTCGGACATACAATATTTTTTAAATAATATTAACATAGGTTCAAAGTTATACCAAAATATTATAGCAGCATAGTTATCTTAACACTTTGACTGCGGTTTTTTTTCGACGACTCCGATCTTTTTTTTTACCTAAAAAATTCGTGCTGCCACTCTACACAGCGGTTGTGTTGCGCCGCACATGCGTTTCGTTCGAAAAATATTACAGCTCTGCCGAGTCACAAAGATCTGTATTTTCTCAGCCGCTGCGCTAGTGTGGATTTACGCATATTAGTCACTTGTAGAAAACTCATACCGTGCGTTTTCAGCACTCAAAGTGTTAACCTATATTAATCTTAATCTAGGCATAATCTAATTATCAAAAAACTCCTTTAAATTATAGTGAGTTTTATCAACTAGCCATTTCCTTAACTTACATTTAAACATCATTCCATCAAGTTGCTTTATTTCTACTGGCAAATTATTAAATACTTTAATAGCTGTTATGTATGTGCTTTTATGGAACATTGAGTTGTTAACTTGTGGTATACATAGGTTAAATTTATATTTATTTCGCAAGGTATCTGATCTATTAGATTTTATATTGAAGAATATTGAATATTTTTTTACAAATACCATATCAGTACTAGGTACTTAAACTTTCTAAGATCGCAAATATATGTCATAGGCAATGGTTATCGATTTATGCTTTATTAAGCCTTGGTTACTTGGTGTTATGTGGAAATTTGAACTTACAGGGTCAGTCAACTTAAACGGTTGGTTTATCGAGGCAGCAAACATCTTCACATAATAAGGGTTCGCTAATCGTCTCTCCTCTGCAGTTCTTAGGCAGACCACACAGTAATTTAGTTTTTTTTCATAAACATTCCTCAGAAACGTTAATAGAAATGATTCCGTCATTTTTCATCACTTTAACAGGTGATGAAGGTGTTGATTACAGCTGCCTTTTGAATTGGTAGATAAAGCAATAAAAGAGTAGAAAATAGCGAAAATTGCTGATGTAAAGGAAAAGAAAACAAATATTTGCATTTACTTGTATTATTTAGAATGGAATGGCTATGGTTATTATCCCGAAGGATTTGGTTTGATCTCCCTCTCGATAGTAATGAAATCAGCTGCATGCCAAAAATCCTAGAAAATAGCCAAAAAATTATATTCTTAACAGAATACTATAACTACGTCAATTCCTATTTTCTTTTTTTGTCAAACGCGTGCAAAGTTGCGGGCATAAACTAGTTATGAAATAAGGGTCTTTAGGTAACACCGCACGCACGATGATAAGGAGAAAGAAAACATGTACAGCTGAATAATTAGTATAACTACAAAAAGAATAGTAGAAAAAAAAGACGTTAGCTGTTGACTTTGTATTGGTTTTACACTGCAAGCGCACTTTCTATCATTCTGCGTCTAAGTGTCACTTTTAATTAAAGTCGTTTAAACGCGCTGTTAGAGAAAGATTCATGAAAGACATGCATTATGTTATTAAACATAATAAACGGGAATAAATACACTATCGGAATATTACTCGATATGAGCAAATATCGATTATTTCTTGATGATGACAGTATTTATTTGTTTACTCCGGATAAATAGCTCTATCTAGCTTTTATATTCTTCCATAATAATTATTTCATTGTTTTCAGTTTTGTTTGTTGTGTTTGTGTTGTGTGTTGTTCCTTGTTGTTTGTTTTGCGTCGGCCCTATCTACTACGGCAGTCTGGGTTGGAATAATTATGGACCATAGAACAACGCCACTAAATAAATAAAAATAATCACTCATTTGCAAGCTCAAGAAGCCTATCACTAGGCCGTTGGAATCAAATTCGTATCATTTATTTCGAAAACATTTACCTACCTTCGATTCGTTTTTATATAAATGTACCTTATTCACTAGAGAACGCTTACAACTTAGTTTTACCCACTACCAACTCTCAACCTGTAAAATGAATGGATCAGATACAGATAAGCTCAAGTATGTGTGCATAACCTGCCTGAAAAACACTGAGGAAGTTTATCCAATGTCACTTGAGTTCAAAACGGAGTATTCTAAGCTTATTGAAAGTGTAAGTATTATTCAGTATTTGGACTATAATTTATACTTCTTTTTAATTTTATTTTCACAATATCCGCAGCTCTCTTAAATATAACTCCTATCTATAACTCATATCTAATCAGCTGGTAACACCCACTGCTGAGTATAGGCCTCTTCCTTATCTCGCAACCCCTGGCGGTCTAGTGCCAGTCGGATCCTCTGCTTCCCTACAGCCCCATGATGTCATCTGACTATCGGGCAGGTGGTCTGCCTTGACGTTGCCACATAAAAATAACTTAGTCACCCTAAATAAATCATATATAGTAATTTATTCTATTAATATTAAGAATGGCAAAATTATTTATATACGAACAATGAAAACACTCAAAACGAACATAAAATGGAATTATAAATTATATTCTGTTTATATATAACAATTTAAATAATATTATTATATTAGCCCGGGGTGTCCCATATATTATTCAATTTAAATATCATATATAAAATTCACTTCGGTTATAATTATTTTAATTTATGAATTATCATCATTTTATCATTATACCCAATAACAAGATTAACGACCCCGACGCGAGATTGACGCCCTCCGACCAGGTGGGATGACGACCTGCGAAAGACTGCAGGTAGATGCTGGATGCGTCAAGCCGAAGACTGGGCGCTATGGCGCTCATTGGGGGAGGCCTATGTCCAGCAGTGGACTAATATAGGCTGATGATGATGATGATTATTATTATATTAGCCCGGGGTGTCCCATATATTATTCAATTTAAATATCATATATAAAATTCACTTCGGTTATAATTATTTTAATTTATGAATTATCATCATTTTATCATTATACCCAATAACAGGATTAAAGATGACAATATCCAAAATTGTGTCGAGCAATATTATATTCACATCATTTTCAAATCTTTATTTCACTCAAGCAAAGCTTCTTTAGACCATAATATACTAGCTGATGATGATGATAAGTAGCTACCTGGCATTTAATCCATTGTGGAGACAATTTTTAGAACATACATTGCCCAGTGTTCATTGAAAAAAATGTGTGACACAGTAACCAGAAGCTAGACAGAAGTGAAAGTTTTGATTCTAAATATTATTAGGTATACTTTGATCCATCAATGGGGCCGGCCATATCTCGCGAAGAACCGTAGGCCTGCTGGGGCAAACGTGTTCTTGAGTGGACCACGACTCGGTAAACGTAGTGTAGGACGCCCTCCGACCAGGTGGGATGACGACCTGCGAAACACTGCAGGTAGATGCTGGATGTGTCAAGTTGAAGACAGGGCGCTATGGCGCTCATTGGGGGAGGCTTATGTCCAGCTGTGGACTAACATAGGTTGATGATGACTAAAATCTGATGCTGAACATGGTTGACTGTGTATGGGCTAATCAGGGCACCCGAGGTCTATGAAAAGAAACATTCAGAATTACTTTTTTTAATTAATTTAAAAATAAATATTTAATTTCAAATAACAAGATCGATATTTTGTCAGTAAATATAATCTAGATATAAGACTTAAAATTAAGGTTAGGTTAGGTTAGGTTAGGTTTTACACTAATTATTTTACACGAACGGCAACCCTCACATTGTCTATGCTTGAAAACGAAACGCATTTTCGGGGATTCCCGCAAATAATGCATACGTTTAGGCACTCGCTTTAGAACCGATTATGGGAATTACCGCGCGCTATTTACTTGTCTAATAAAATTTCCTCTGTCAGTGTATTGTTTCGTTTGGATACTATAGCGATCTCTATCCTAAATCTATTTTCTTATTTTAAAATTATAATAATAACATTATAATTATAATATAAAAAAAACATTTATAATTGAAAAATGTTTACGTAAGCATGGGGGGAGGGGGTAAGCGCTTTGCTTACTTTTGCTGACAAGGGGGATGGGGGGGTAAATAATTGTAATAAATCTGCTTACGTAATATTTGAACTGCCCCTTACCATGGGGCTAGATAATGCTGTGTGAATTGTCCAGCTTTATTATATATTATATATAATTAACCTAAGCACAAAATATACCCACATAGGAGAGGAGAAGAAATTTAATGAATTTATCAATTTTTATAACTTGCAGGTAACAGAAGACATAGACATGGTGATCTGCAATATTTGTAGATGGTTATTCCGAAGAACCGTCAGGTTCAAACAGCAGTGTCTCAATGCTAGAGACTTACTGACTAACACGTTACAAATGGTAAGACCTCAGGCCAAGTATTATTCGAACCACTAGCTACGCCCCGCGTTTTCGCCGTCGTGAAAATCTATATTTCGAATAGTTTATAACCCTTCCTCTTGAATCACTATCAATTAAAGAAACCGCAACAAAATCCGTTGCGTAGTTTTAAAGATCTAAGCATGCATAGGGACAGACAGACAGACAGCGGGAAGCGACTTTGTTTTATACTATGTAGTGATTACGCAATTCACAAGCATCTTCTGTATGACCTGGAGATTTATGTACCACATATTCTAACCTAGATGATGTTGTGTGAATTGTCCAATATTATTTATTTATCATTATTATCTGCATTCCCCTACAGTCACACCTTGCGAAATATAGATAATAACTTTATTTATTATAATATTCTATATTCTATTCTCTTCTATTATACTCATCTTGTAGTAATTGTTCTTTTCTTAAATTATATTATTCTTTAAATAATGCTGGACAATTCACACAGCATTATCTAGCCCCATGGTAAGCAGAGCTTGTGTTATGGGTACTAGATAACTGATATACATAATACAATAAATTACATAGATAGATATTTTTTATTATACATAGAAAACGACCAGAACACCCGGAACAAATATCTGCAGATCGTACACACAATTGTTCCCAGGCGGGAATCGAACCTGCAACCTCCTGCGTCGCAGGCGGACCTTCGCCCACCGCGCCACATCGGTCGTGAAACACTATACATATATAATATTCGTATTAATAAAATCACCATAATATTGTTGGATATTGTAATAAACAAAATAAGAAATTTCCGCATCTTTAACACTTTGACTGCGATCTTTTGTTTTACCTAAAAAATACGTGCTGCCGCTCTACACAGCGGTTGTGTTGCGCCGCACATGCGTTTCGTTAGAAAAATATTACAGCTCTGCTGAGTCACAAAGATCTGTATTTTCTCAGCCGCTGCGCTAGTGTGGATTTACGCATATTAGTCACTTGTAGAAAACTCATACCGTGCTTTTTCAGCAGTCGAAGTGTTAAAGGAAATAAACTGGACATATCTGCAGTCTGCATATTGTTAGTAATTTTCAACAGACCTAACATAATTATATATTTTTTCTTACAGAACCTAAAACCCAACCTGATTCTACAACTAACATGCACTCCGAACTTAAAACCGACTGTAGTAGAAGTGCATTCCTACCCAACTACTAATATAGAGGAATGGGACTATAAAAACGGTATCATTAACACATCCGCAACTAATTCACCATACAACCATGATTATGACGTTGACAGCGCAGAGATTAACGATGATGATGATTTACCTTTAGTACTCCTCAGTAAGTCTAAAGATGAGAAACAAAATAGGAAACGAAGAAAATCGAAGAAGGATTTTGTAAGTTAATTTTACTTTAAATTTAAATTCAAATTTGGTCTTGACTTACCGATATATGAAGGTGTATTTTCAATATATTTTATCGGTAAAGCGGGAAGGACGCTTCCCGCTTGACCCACCTCACGCCTGGAATTGCATAAAAATATAGAAAGTATCTATGTAATACATATATCGTATTAAGTAGTGTAGGTAGTCTTATTTTCTTATCCCTTAGTTACTCGCGCATAAAAACATACATAAGTACTCGCGTGGCGTGCTTTCCAACCCAATTTTAGAATTAGAAAAAAACTACCAAATATCAAAAAACTACAAAATCAGACTTTTATTTATGATTAAGATTTAAAAATAAGCGTTGTTAAGGGTCCGGCGACCCTCGCTTGTAAAAATCGCTCCGAATATCGCTGTCCCTGTTTAACAGTTGTGCCGCGCCCCATGCGCGCGCGATAGCAATATTAGCCGTTCAAAATTTGGTTTGTTCCGTAATACCAAAAATTATGACTGAAAACTTTTTGTATTCTTCACAAAGTATTGTTATTCTGTAACTAGACAATATAAGCTATGTTCCTTAATAAATAAAACGTAAGATATTGATGTTTTTAATACGAAACAAATAGCAAGAAAACTTGTCCATTTTCGCATAAAAATGTGCAAAATGCGATTGGATTTCATTTAATTTTAGGTAAGTATTTTGAAAAAAAAAACTATTTAGGAACCTAGATAAATACTATTCGAATTGGAAATCATTTTGGTATTACGTTTGTATGAAGAATTCGTCCCTCCGGAGGCCTCTTAATTCGAAACTCCAATAACTAGAGACGATCAAACAGTCGCTGGGGTGTTAACACCCCACGCGAGTAATTAAGGGTTAATATCACCTACATATCTGTGCCACTTACCCCCATGATAAACTACTTTATTTGCGTTTGTTATTCTATGCCTGTATTTTGTACCTGTGTCCAAATACATGTTTTTCTATTCTATTCTTATGTACTAAAATATCGGTATTTTCAATAAGGATCGGTATATAACCGATATTATGCGGGTTAAATGTCGATATCAACAAAGTTGGCAAGCACGCGCGCGCGTCCGCCCCTCCCCAGTCGGCACGCTAGCATTGTCTGCGCTGGCAACGTCGCGAGAACCGCCGGCAAAGTATCGATACTTGAATGTAAATGAAAATAGCATAATTACCGCTATAGTACCGATATTATTGGTACCGGTAGCAAGCCCTGCCCATAACACAAGCTCTGCTTAGCTTGGTGCTAGAGGATGCTGAGTGCAGCATTATTTATTTTTATTTTACTATTTATCCTCAATGGGCATTAGACTTGTTGAGATACATGTTCACTAAAACCCTGTAGGTCACAAAACAAGACCTAAATAAATACTTGTTTCAGAAAACCGTCAAAATAAAGCTGAAGTCGGAATCAAAGACCAGAAAAGTTTCATCGAAATCAAAAAAAGCTAAGATATTGAGAGATGGATTCTCCTCGAGAATGGTGCAGGAGACTGATGAATACGTCGTTATTAAGCTGACTAGAGAACAGGTTAGTGTACGGATTCTATGCTTGGTGTGTAGTGAACAAGTGAGTGCTAAATAAATAAAACCGGCCAAGTGTGAGTCTCGCACACGAAGCGTTCCGTACCATTATCTTGAGCGATAACACCGCCAATTGTTGCTGTACATAGTTTCATATTTAAGGCGAAATGAGTTCGCTTTTTCGAGACAAGGACGAACGACAACCGCGCGGGGAAGGCGAGAAAGGGAGGCAAGAGCGGTAGAATGACCGGCCCGCGGGTATTTTTTTTTAAATAAATAAATAAATAATGCTGGACAATTCACACAGCATTATCTAGCCCCATGGTAAGCAGAGGTTGTATTATGGGTACTAGATAACTGATATACATAATACAATACATTACATAGATATCTATTTTTTATTATACATAAAAAACGACCAGAACACCCGGAACAAATATCTGCAGATCGTACACAAAATTGTTCCGAGGCGGGAATCGAACCCGCAACCTCCTGCGTCGCAGGCGGACCTTCGCCCACCGCGCCACAGAGGTCGTCGGATTTAAGGGGGCCTAAATAACGCCGCTGATGTTAAAATTTCCACTAATTTCAGGTAGTAGAAGAAATGCAGGAGCGGTCTAAAACAGAAGCGTATCTGCAGTCTCCTTTCAAGTGTGAGGACTGCTTTAAAGGATTCAACTTCCAAGATGTACTGAGCGCGCATAGAGAGAAACATACTATGGTAATTAATTAAAACTTGTAATAAATTCAATGAAGTCCCAGAAAAAATCGACTTCGAGGTCTCAAGCCTAATCTCCTTCACAGTACAATTTTACTTTATACATAATGCTGGACAATCACAGCATTATCTAGCCCCATGGTAAGCAGAGCTTGTGTTATGGGTACTAGATAACTGATATACATAATACAATACATTACATAGATAGATATTTTTTATTATACATAGAAAACGATCAGAACACCCGGAACAAATATCTGCAGATCGTACACACAATTGTTCCGAAGCGGGAATCGAACCCGCAACCTCCTGCGTCGCAGGCGGACCTTCGTCCACCGCGCCACATCGCTCGTTATTTATTTGGGCGTTATTTATTTTTCTTGCACGAAAAAAAAATATAAAACTAGTATAGTACTAAAATTAATAACGAAGTGAACTTCATCGTAAAAATAATTCTGCATAAATGCATCCTACTATTATTATAAACGTCAAAGTTTGTAAGTATGGACGGATGGATGTTTGTTACTCTTTCACGTAAAAACTACTGAATGGATTTTAATGAATTCACAATAATATAGCTTACATATCAGAATAACACATAGGCTACAATTCATAAAGATATATAGTATATTATCCAAAATATATATCACCACGCGGGTGAAACCGCGGGGCGCAGCTAGTAAATAATAAAATAGGACAAAATATTAAATTTTAACCAATTTTCCATTCTACACTGTATTCTTTTTCTATCCATTCCTTTCGTGCCTATATCCAGCAGTGGACGTGTATGGGCTGATATGACGATGTTCACAGCAACGCCAAAAAAAAAACGTATGCAGGTTTAGTAGTCATATGTATGTTTGTTTGTCCGTAGGAAAACGGAACCTTCAAATGTGATATGTGTGCACAATATTGCCGCAGCGCAGTCTCCCTCCGAGGGCATATTAAATCGCACACCACTAGGTAAGCACTAACTTTAATTAGAACACGCGGCAGCGTGTTCAAGCCAAGTTCAAGCAAAGGAACGCGCCGAGTGTATCATTACACGAACCACTTGGTGCCACTTTTGACCCATCTATAACTCAAAACCTCTTTAACGTAAACACATAAAACTACGTGTGTTGAATTATATCCATAAGGACATGTAGAAGCCCAAATTTCATGAAGCTAGCTCAAACGGTTACAAAGATATGAAGGTCAAAAAGTCGTGAAAATTCACACTGACTGACTGACATATATATAGTACCTAAATCTAACCTACTTCCAGAAGCTAGTCAAATTTAACCTACTTTAAGATCTCACATTTTTTAATAGCAGCCATTGTTATAGGTATCCAATAAAGCAAAGAAATAGAGTTTAATACTTGTTCATAACGTTATTTTGTTCCTATAAATACATATTTCGATGGTGCATAGAACTTGGGCCTCATTTAGATCTCCATTCTTTTTGCGGCGAAGCCCACAGCCAACCATAATTTTTATATTGAACTTGGCTCTCTTTTTTTACATTTATGTTTTTGGTGGGATATTATAGACTTGACTTGAGGATGACGTGGGCAGCTGAGTCGTCATGACTGATATGCTGTTTTTAAAGGGTAGAACTGTTGTTCCTCTCGTTAATTAATAACCAATCTCCCCCTTGTTATCCACTATACCGACACGTTGCATCCAGTCGATGAAGCCTCTGTTCTGCCGCATGTCCGCCTTCTTACCGCCGACGCACTCCGATAGAGGGCGCTTGTACCACGCTGGAAATATACAGAAGTATGTGTGACATTTATGAAAAAATACTACATTGGCTTCATGTGTCAGGCCATAATCTGTGTCCAGCATTATTTATTATTTATTTATTTATAATCAACATAATGGCATAATAGAGTATTTTAGGCAGTTGTCTCACCGGCAACGATGAACGAGTAGCGAGCAGAGCTAGAATGTAGAAACGAGACGGCGAGAGCGAGTGCGTAGTTCTGATAGTTGTGTAGCTCGGCTATAAGCGAGTGTGCGAGTGAGACGAGCGATTACTCGTATCACTCGCTCGCGGCCGCCAAACGACAGTCGGCATTGTATTGTCGCATATTTTTTATTTTATTTTATGTCATTGATTTGTGATTGAGTATTTAAATTTTAATGTTATCTTTTGTATGAGTCCTATGCTCAAAATATACAATTTTTATTTTATTTTATTTATTTATTTATTGGAGAGAGAAGAGAGAGAGACCACTGGTTGCTCTCTCGGCGTGCGTTCTGATCGCTGAGCGAGTGTTATTTTCCTGGCTCTTGTCGCCCAGCGACAAACTAGCGAAGCGAGTACTCGCCGGCAGTGTGAACAGTCAGCGATCAACTATTTGTATATGCGTCTCTTTTGTTTACACGGAATGTATATCTAACTGTACGTTTCTTGAGCGAGAAAATAGCCGATGGTTAGTCGTTTTCTCGCCGGCGGTGAGACAACTGCCTTAGCCTAATGATGGCAGATCACAGTGCTCTCAATTCATTATTTGTGAACATCCCTGTAATTAAATTAAAAATTAAATTATAATTCTTTTATTTCGGACTACTACAGATCCATAATTTGTTATTAATGATCTTATAATAAATGTTAGTAATTCTTACGAACTAAAATTAAATTAAATTGAAATTAAAATGAATAGTAATAAATTAAAATAAGTTAAAACAAATCAAATTATATTATTATGTCTCTCATTTACCATGATCTCGGGCCATAAAGTGACCCGGTCCTTTGGAAGGCGTGCGTGGGGCCGAAGCCAACAGCACAGAGGCCCTTTGAGAAGTTAATCTAAATATATTATTAAATTAAATATATTATTTTATTATTATTATTATATTAGCCCGGGGTGTCCCACTGCAGGGCAAAGGCCTCCCTCCCCTTCTTCCACTCATCTCGGTCCTCAGCAAGGAGAAATTATATCATCAATAAAAATTTAAATTAATCAAATTACATTTCTTATTAATTTTCGCTATATTGGCGAATCAATTCTGCCCGCTACTGTTTGTAGGATGCTGTTGGGGCTGTCCCGCACTCTGCGCATCAGGGACGCCGTCTTTTTCCGAAGGATGGCGGCAAAGCCATCCGTCTGATACTCGGCAAACATCCCCGATGTAATACCTGTGACTCACAAATAAATAAATTAACTATGAACGAAAGACTGTTGTGATATCGCACACTTTTTGGAGGCTTTTATGTCGCGTATAGACTTACGAACATGCAATGTATCATGATATGAAAGAATTTATAAATTGTAGCAGCCACACAATTAATAATAAATAATGCTGGACAATTCACACAGCTTTATTTAGCTCCATGGTAAGCAGAGCTTGTGTTATGGGTACTAGATAACTGATATACATAATACAATACATTACATAGACAGATATTTTTTTATTATACATAGAAAACGACCAGAGCACCGGAACAAATATCTGCAGATCGTACATACAATTGTTCCGAGGCGGGAATCGAACCCACAACCTTCTGCGTCGCAGGCGGACCTTCGCCTACCGCGCCACATCGGTCGTCTATATAATATAAATAAATAATGCTAGACAATTCACACAGCATCATCTAGCTTCAAGCGTAACTTGTGTTATGGGCGACTGATATACTTAATACAATATATAATTATTATTTCCTCTATTCCAGGTACAAATGCAAGTTGTGTGAGTGTGTCCGTCTGTCACGACAGCACCTGTTGGAGCACTACGCTATAACTCACACGCGACAGCCTGTCACTTACACCTGTAACACATGCCCCTTCAAGACTGAGTAAGTCTTAACTAATATTATAAAGGGAAAAGGTTTGATTTTTTGTTTGTTTGTTTGTAATGAATAGGCTCCGAAACTACTGGACCGATTTGAAAAATTCTTTCACCGTTGGGAAGCTACACTATCCCTGGTGAACATAGGCTATATTGTATTTTCAAAAAAGTTAGGGATCCGTACTAAAACCGTGCGAATCCGGGTCTATAAGGTCCGCTAGTCTATAATAAATACTGATATATAGGTGTGTCACTGGGGCAAACGTGTTCTTGAGTGGAGACCACGACTCGGTAAACGTAGTGTAGGACGCCCTCCGACCAGGTGGGATGACGACCTGCGAAAGACTGCAGGTAGATGCTGGATGCGTCAAGCTGAAGGCAGGGCGCTATGGCGCTCATTGGGGGAGGCCTATGTCCGGCAGTGGACTAATATAGGCTGATGATGATGATGATGAATCAGATAAATAGTGACTTTTATCATACGGGGGGGGGGTAAAGCCATTAATTCCTACGGTAGTGTTGGAAATCGTAGTTTATTGGTTGATATGTTTGTTACGCCTTTCCGCTCAATTGGCTAAACCTGGGGCTGAACGTATCGGGATGAAATGTACGAACGAATATCACTCGGCAAAAGTCCGTGCGAGACTTTTACTTACTTTACTTAAGAGGCCTCCGAGGGACGAATTCTTCATACAAACGATACCAAAATTATTTCTAATTCAAGCATATTTCGACTATAATATTGTATTATTTTTATTTCAATAGTATTTATCTAGGTTCCTAAATAGATTTTTTTTCATAATACTTACCTAAAATTAAATGAAAGCCAATCGCATTTTGCACATTTTTATGCGTAAATGGACAAGTTTTCTTGCTATTTGTTTTGTATTAAAAACATCAATATCTTACGTTTTATTTATTAAGGAACATAGCTTATATTATCTAGTTACAGAATAACAATACTTTGTGAAGAATACAAAAAGTTTTCAGTCATAATTTTTGGTATTACGGAACAAACCAAATTTTGAACGGCTACTATTGCTATCGCTCACGCATGTGGCGCGGCGCAAGGGTTAAACAGGGACAGCGATATTCGGAGCGATTTTTGCAAGCGAGGGTCGCCGGACCCTTAAGTAAACTATTGTAAAAGCTTGTTATTATGTTCTAGAAAGAGAACGGTGATGCAGCGGCATGTGAAGAGTCACGCAGCATCGGAGCCGCACGCGTGCGAGCAGTGTGGCAATATGTTTAAGAGCATCGACTCGCTGCGGATACATACTATGTAAGTTTTGTTGTTTTTATTATGTTTTAGAAAGAGAAGGGTGATGCAGCGGCATGGAAACGTAAAAAGGTATTTCTATATAATATAGCTTACTAGCTGCGTCTAGCGGCTATGCCCGCGTTGAAATCTATGTGTGAAATGGTTTATAAACCTTCCTGATACTCTATTTAAAAATTACCGCAACAAAATCCGGCGCGTAGTTTTAAAGATCTAAGCATACATAAGGACAGACAGACAGCGGGAAGCGACTTTGTTTTATACTACATTCATCATCATCATCATCAGCCTATAGCAGTCCACTGCTGGACATAGGCCTCCCCCAATGAGCGCCATAGCGCCCTGTCTTCAGCTTGCCGCATCCAGCATCTACCTGCAGTCATTCGCAGGTCGTCATCCCACCTGGTCGGACGGCGTCCTACACTACGTTTACCGAGTCGTGGTCTCCACTCAAGAACACGTTTTCCCCATCGGCCGTCGGTTCTTCGCGAGATATGGCCGGCCCACTGCCACTTCAGCTTGCTAATTCTTTGAGCTATGTCGATACAACATTATGTAGAGTGTATGTACTCAACTGTTAGGATTTATTTTGTTGTTTCAGGCGCCACGACAAGTCTCCCCGGCTGGCGTGCGCGACGTGCGGCGCGCGCTTCGTGCACCGCGCGCTGCTGCGCCGGCACGAGGCCGCCGCGCACGGCGCCAGGGAACACTACTGTGTCGAGTGTGATCTGCATTATAACTCTAGTGTAAGTGTACATCTACCTTTAGTGTCAAAGCACCAGCCCCCTGCATATACAGGGTGGAATTTTGTAATGCCACCTGGAGGGAAAGTACTCTTAATACTGTAGATAGAAAATTGTAATCAAAGAAAACATTCCTTTAATTTTGAAAAGAAAGAAAACTGCTTTCAAAGATTTTCGAAAATTCGCTTGCCACATCCGGGAATCGAACCGACTAAAATCTGTAAAAATTACACCCTGTACTGTTATTGCATAGATCGTTAGGATCAATAATAAGGATGAAATCTCTAACAAACTTAATAAATTAAATGAAAGGAAAACCATGAAATCTTAAATTATAAATTTAATGGGTCAAGTTAAGCACTTTAACTTAAAGATACATCTGTTTACTTGTGCCAGTAATTAATAATTATCATTGACGTCATTACAAAATTCCACCCTGTATACAGCACCGCTTCATAGCCCACATAATGTAGCGGTGTATGTGGCGGTGCTGTATATATATGCTATGTCCTTTAGGCCACGGCTGCATTGCAAGATGGTAGTTCGGCAACCACCTATAGCTATCTGGTAGCTAGGTTGGCGGTTTGTTTGAAAAAACGTTTAGTCAAATTCGACAGTTAGGCAGTTGTCTCACCGGGAACGATGAACGAGTAGCGAGCAGAACTAGAATGTAGAAACGAGTCGGCGTGAAGCGGGGAGCGAGTAAATAGTTCCGATAGTTTTGTTGCTCGGCTATAAGCGAGTGACGAGCGATTACTCGCATCACTCGCTCGCGGCGGCCAAACGACAGTCCGCATTGTAGAGGAATGACCGCTGATTGCTCTCTCAGCGTGAGTTCTGATCGCTGAGCGAGTGTTTTTTTCCTGGCTCTTGTCGCCCAGCCACAAACTAGTGAAGCGAGTTCTCGCCGGCGGTGTGAACAGTCAGCGATCAACTATTTGTATATGCATCTCTTTTGTTTACACGGAATGTATATCTAACTGTACGTTTCTTGAGCGAGAAAATAGCCGATAGTTAGTAGTTCTCTCGCCGACGGTGAGACTGCCTTAAGCACGTGACTTGTAGTTGAAAATAGCCGATAGTTAGTAGTTCTCTCGCCGACGGTGAGACTGCCTTAAGCACGTGACTTGTAGTTGAAAATAGCCGATAGTTAGTAGTTCTCTCGCCGGCGGTGAGACTGCCTTAAGCACGTGACTTGTAGTTGAAAATAGCCGATAGTTAGTAGTTCTCTCGCCGACGGTGAGACTGCCTTAAGCACGTGACTTGTAGTTGAAAATAGCCGATAGTTAGTAGTTCTCTCGCCGACGACGGTGAGACTGCCTTAAGCACGTGACTTGTAGTTGAAAATAGCCGATAGTTAGTAGTTCTCTCGCCGGCGGTGAGACTGCCTTAAGCACGTGACTTGTAGTTGAAAATAGCCGATAGTTAGTAGTTCTCTCGCCGGCGGTGAGACTGCCTTAAGCACGTGACTTGTAGTTGAAAATAGCCGATAGTTAGTAGTTCTCTCGCCGGCGGTGAGACTGCCTTAAGCACGTGACTTGTAGTTGAAAATATCCGATAGTTAGTAGTTCTCTCGCCGGCGGTGAGACTGCCTTAAGCACGTGACTTGTAGTTGAAAATAGCCGATAGTTAGTAGTTCTCTCGCCGACGGTGAGACTGCCTTAAGCACGTGACTTGTAGTTGAAAATAGCCGATAGTTAGTAGTTCTCTCGCCGGCGGTGAGACTGCCTTAAGCACGTGACTTGTAGTTGAAAATAGCCGATAGTTAGTAGTTCTCTCGCCGGCGGTGAGACTGCCTTAAGCACGTGACTTGTAGTTGAAAATAGCCGATAGTTAGTAGTTCTCTCGCCGGCGGTGAGACTGCCTTAAGCACGTGACTTGTAGTTGAAAATAGCCGATAGTTAGTAGTTCTCTCGCCGGCGGTGAGACTGCCTTAAGCACGTGACTTGTAGTTGAAAATAGCCGATAGTTAGTAGTTCTCTCGCCGGCGGTGAGACTGCCTTAAGCACGTGACTTGTAGTTGAAAATAGCCGATAGTTAGTAGTTCTCTCGCCGGCGGTGAGACTGCCTTAAACACGTGACTTGTAGTTGAAAATAGCCGATAGTTAGTAGTTCTCTCGCCGGCGGTGAAACTGCCTTAAGAGCGTTTATTCCTAAAATGCGCAGAAACAGTACTTTTCAAACCCGTTTATATCATGAACCACTTATATTATAGTATATGTTATTTACTAATAATTTTAGGAAATTTTAGTGTCCAAATAGTTTGACTATAAAATATTTCGATTAATATAGTATGTACGCGTTCTATCAAGATAACTTGTGAGAGGTTTTCATAATTTCCCTTTCAGCATCAGTTTCGAAGCTCAAAATCATAGAAAATACTGACATATCTAATTAAGAAAAAAATATAACCTACTGATGAGATCCTTGGCTAAAAAGTTCATTAGAAAGATGTTTGGTTTTGGTATCCTACTATGAGAAATTAAAATTCAAAAAATGTGAAATATTACGAATATTTGACATTTTTAAATGATGTTTTTACCGATATACCTTATTTAATTTAATATAATAATAGCCTACCAATAAAGTGGAGCATCTTTTTTTAAATCATACATTTAAAATTTTTATGAATTTGTTGCTATTATTTTTCTATAAATATTTTAAAACTACTATAAAACGCTGCGCGAAAATCGATTCAAATCAGTCCGCCGCGAGGCTTTCTAGAGTGTGGTCACGTCGCTCGGCGCTCTGACTAACCTGAGTTGACCTTTGTTGTGTGTATAGGAAGAGCGGACATATAGCGCATCTAAAAAATTTTGGTACTTTGGTAAGTAAAATATTTTATGGTTATTTTTGATGGCAAACATATTTTTAGAATGTAGTTATATTATAACAATTCATATTTCAGACGTAATGGGAAATAAAAATAAGCTATTTATAGGCAAAAACGAAAGCGTAAAAAAGCAGCAAACATAGAAATTGCAAGAGCAAAAAGGTTGGTACCTTCACGTTATTAATAATGTTATACTTACTAGCTTCAACCTACGGCTTAACTTTCCTAACATTTTACACTGTAATAAAAGAATAAACTGTTAATATGTATATTTTTAACTATACATTATATTTTTTAATATTCTTTTTTATTTATATTTATACTATATAAAGCTAAATTACCACTCACTCACTGACATAATTGTTCTCCTTGATGGTGGATGGGGAGGTATGTTTTTTTTTACGGAATCGTATCCCCTATACGATCTAAAAGTCTCCTGGGGAAAATTCCGACTCTTTGAGATTTGCCCCCCCAAGACCCCCCCCCCCCCCCAGTGGGGGGCTCCTACATGGAGCCATATTGCTGAATTTTTTTTATGGGGGTTGTATCGAGGGTGACAAGTGATTTTGAATGCGTAGAAAATTTAGCCCCTCCTGCCCCCAGGACCCCCTCAGTGTGGGGGCTCCTACGCAGAGCCATATTGCTTACTTTTTTGTATAACGGTAACAATAACAAGTAATTTTGAATGCATGAAAAATTTTGCCCCCCCCTGCCCCCCAGAACCTCCTTTTGAGTGTGCTACCAGATGCCGTCGCGATAGAGGGGTACTGATTGCGGGGTCGTATAGGGGGCATCTTTTCGTTTTGGAAGAAAAAAAAATTTGACCCCCTTTGAACCTCTTTTTCGACCCCTCTTTTCCATCTCCAAAACGGATAGACTTGGAAGATATTTTTTTCACAGTCATGTAGAAGAGGACAAATGGTTTTGAATGAGAAAAAATTTAGCTCCCCTTTGCCCCCCAGACCACCTTTTTTTAGGAAAAACCAAAAATTGACCTATTTTGGACCTTTTTTTTCGGGTCGAGCATCGTGACGAGCGAAGCGAGCCACGATGCGACCGCGAAAAATGGCACGGCGAGCAAAGCGAGCCGTGCCGTGACCCCTCCATGACCCCAGCCCCCCCTGTACCCCTCCCCCAACCAAAATACTGATATGGGTATCGTTTTGGACTAACTTGGGGGTGGAGATTTCGAATTCGATGACGGCGAATTGAAATTACGACATCTGTCGCACTGTGCACTGACGGACGTCGTGTGGCAACACGAGCAGAGTCGTATTGCGGTGAGCGAAGCAAACCGCAATGCGACCATCTGTACTGTGTGGCTGACTATGTGGGTGGTACTATGTGGGCTTCTAAACATATGTGCCAAATTTCATAAATTATGTATTTATGTACATTATGTATCCATTTCTCTAAATCTATAAGGTAGATTTTTAATAATTCTGAGCTGGCTCCGACTTTAGAAAGAATCCATAATTTTTTTGCTTCTGAGTGTTTCTACGCCTTGAATTCTGTTAAATTTTTTAAATTACTTATTAAATTTCCTACTTAGTATTTCATTAACATTATTTTATTTTATTTATTTACTGGATAATGCTTGCTTTCAAAAACAAGGTGTGTGCTTATTGGTTGATAGTTTTACATCAGGCAATGTAAAAAAACTCACGTGAAGAAATTTCGGAAATAGTTGAGAGTGAAAACGAAAATATGGCGGTACTTATTAACTTTATTTTAAACTTAATTTAAATAACCTTTTTCCTCCTTTAACTTAATAATACGACATCAGACGATTTCATGTAATACTGTGGTTTTTTTTACAGAATTCTATATTGGATTCACCATGTGAAAACATGGAAATGTTGAATTTTTAGAAGTATTTAAAAAAAGCCGGTCACTAGATTCTACACTACTTTATAAATCTATTTTTTGGCTCAAAATATGTTTAAATTCTAATGTTTTTGCAGATTATCGAGCCCGAAATTCCGATTCCAATAAACGAAAGTCTAGTCCATGCCGCTGAGAACCACGACATATTAATCTAAAAATAAAAACATTTAAAAAAAAATTCAAATGACTTCATCCGTAACCAAGTATTTTATTTGTACCTACTCGTAACTTAAATTAAATAAGTTTACATTTAAATGAACTATTGCTATAATAATTTCACTCGAATGGATCAAAATGGGTAAGTTTGACTATACTTGTAGCATTAATAGAAAGCGCCAGCGCTACTCACACTAATGTCACGCTCGCTTCTGTGTGCGTTCTAATTACCTAAACTTGACATCGCGCGCTAGGCGTATACGCTCTTAAGCACGTGACTTGTAGTTGAAAATACGAAAAAAGATGACTGTTTACTGTGTCGGTAGACTACTGAGAGAGAGCGTGTTGGTAGGATGTGTCGAGTCGATGTTTTTATTTTTATTTATTTATATGGAAGATCTTATAATACTTATAAAAGTAGAAAGAAACAGTGGTGGTCTAACTGAGGCTTAAGAGTTTTCACTTGAACGTAAACATTCATTTATTTCCTGCTGCAGTAGAAAAAACAACTTGTGAAAAAAATATAGTGCAAAAGCTTGTGATTATACGAACGGTAATTGTGGTTACAGGAGAGCTTAAGACTTCATTTCAAGAAGGCGAAGAAACATCGAGATTCGTCTGCCTACAAGTAAGTTTTGTTATCAATAACCTACAACTGACTACAGCAAGCTATTTAGCACATAACGTTACGCACATTATCAGCGTTATTACTCTTATTTTAGCGTGGATTACGCGAAATTAAATGGGGTGTTAACGTGTTGGCGTGAATAACGCCTTAGCACATAACGTTACGCACGTTGCGTTACGTTATGTGGTAAATAGCGTGGTAGCGTTGCCTTTAAAAGACCGCCAATCATTATAATCTCAAACCTTTGACATTGTCTAGCATTCTTTATGTTTTTTTTGCAGTATTTTATGTTTATGTTTTATTTATTTACAGACACGAATGCCAACACTGCAACCAACGTTTCTTCACTACAGCCTCGCTCTCCGCTCACCTTGCCTCCGCACACGGCTCGGGTCGAGCACACGCCTGCAGTTTGTGTCGGCGACTGTACGCTAGTCGGGATGCGTTGCGAGCTCACACTTGGCGAGTGCATAGGACTGACAAACAGACGTGAGTGTAGCGAGCTTATGAATGACAAATAGACGCTGTATACCACGCTATTTAACACATAACGTATTGTGCGTTACCAGCGGTATTACTATTAATTTAGGCGTGAAAGGCGTTTAAATGCGCTTTCACACGCGTTACACGGAAAATTTGCGTAATATCTCTGCTAACGCGCGTTATGTGTTAATATATATAATATCGTGGTAGAGTCTGTGCAGAAAGAGAATAATAGAGGGCGTGCGTGTGCCAATGTACTACTTTTGTTGTGTTAATGTTAATTTACTGTTTCGCTACGAGACTCTTTTTGAACAGACTCTAGCCTTGCTGGTATACAAGTGCGGGATGATTGACAAATAGGCGCTAGTAACAAGTGTGATATGGTTGACAAATAGACGTAAGTATACTATTGCATCGGACTGACGAACAGATGTAATTATGCGAGTGGAAAGGACTGGCAAATAAACAATCGAATCGATCCTGCGATACTTGGAGGATCAATTCGATCGCAACGTAGCTACCAATGTGGGCTCGAGCGAGACGAGTTTGAGTTATAAATGGCTATAATTTGGTTCGTCATAGGAATTTTCATGGCAGCGTATTGTTGTGTAATATATATTTTTTCCTTTTCAGACCCAAAGAAAGCTGATGCTGTCGAAGCCTTTACTATATTATTTTACTCTGATATTTAAGTAATCATGGATGTGTTGTGCAGAAATAAGTTGAATAAATAAAAGTCATGAATTACTATGATGTTTTATTCAAAAATAAATTATTTATTATTTTATTTCTTTATGTGGACGATATAGCTATTATTATTTACAGTCTAATAATGCACGACTTCTATGCACCAAGAATACATCGAATAAAAGTCATAACGAGATATTTACTATAATTTGACCGAAACCGCTGTACCGCTCCTTAGGAAAGTGCGGCGAGGTGGGGAGCGAGGAAAAAAGAGCAAGAGTACGCGTTGACGGCAGACTGATGGATCGGAGCGACCGATATTTCCCGCCCGTCTCGCCGCTCGCATATCTCAGGCGCGGTACAGCGGTTTCGGTCAAACTATAGTATCTATTTATTTTAGGCAATAAACGTGAATATATGTATGCCACCATAATGGTCATATCATTTTTCCACCCGTATAATCGTAGGTATGTTACACTTGATGTCGTTAAATACTATAAATTTTAAAAGATAATGTGAAATACATAAAAAAAAACATTTGTCCTTTGTGTTCGATTCCCGCCTCGGAACAATTGTGTGTACGATCTGCAGATATTTGTTCTGGGTGTTCTGGTCGTTTTCTATGTATTATAAAAATATCTATCTACGTAATTATGTATATCAGTTATCTAGTACCCATAACACAAGCTCTGCTTACCATGGGGCTAGATAATGATGTGTGAATTGTCCAGCATTATTTATTTATATCTTAAGAAAATAGCTGAAGAGAAGATTAGACTTAGAATGTTTAAGGTTGATGCTATTGCCTTCACACTCAGGGTAATCTCTAAGAATATTTATTATGTTTAATTTCTTAAAGATTTTTTTTTTTTTTTTCAAATCATTATTCTATTCTATTCATTTTAAAATTACAAGAAGTCTCAAACCAATTGAATTGAAATAGGCCTAAATACTAACAAATTGGTTTTAGTCATACTAATAATTTGTTTAATACTTATATTCTAGCACCGAAATTATTATGACAGACGTACTTAATTATATATTTTTACAGTTTTTATTAATATATGATCTGCGATTTAGTAAATAACAGTATGAAAAACTTAAAACTAAATAAATTTGATTGACTGGTTCCGGAAGTTTCAAAAATAAATTTGTTTTTTTTCTCCAGTTGCCATATGCATGTAGCAATCTGCTGATTTTAAGCTCGGCGTACATTAATCCAACGCCGCGCCTTCCTACCGCACAGAACAAGAAGAAAACACGACAAGTATCGGTCACGACGCGACAAATATAGGAATCTTCCTGGTACGAAACTTGTCGTGCTTTGTGTACTACAACACCTCTTAATATTGTAACTAATTACTAATTATTTAACTTAACTAATTATTTGGAATGTATCTCTATGGACAAAATGTTTATTCTAATACGGGCTTAAATTCGTTATCTTCAAGTTATTGCTAGATAGGTCCGCGTCTGGAACTTAACACTGATTGCTGAAATCACACGGTATGTGTTTTCTACAATTGACTAATATGCATAAATCCACACTAACGCAGCGGCTGAGAAAATACAGATCTTTGTGACTAAGCACAGCCGTAATATTTTTCGAACGAAACGCATGTGCGGCGCAACACAACCGCTGTGTAGAGCGGTAGCACGAATTTTTTAGGTTAAAAAAAAGATCGCAGTCGTCGAAAAAAAATCGCAGTCAAAGTGTTAAGACCCATTTTACAGTGATAAAATTAATTCCCACAAGCTTCAAACGAGTGCCCCTCGAGGTGTCCGCCATCTACATTTAATATTCATTAACATGCATCAATCATAATGTACCGAGTTAAAGTCCATGGTATGGTGGTATGGTATGGTAGTTGTACTCCTGTTTCCGCACTTAGACTCCGATTGGTCCTTTGTGCGTGGTGTGTCTGCTAGTTTAACCAGCCTAACTCCGTCCAGAAGCGCAGAATACTCCTGGGATCTTCACAGGCTTCGCGGAGTGACCTCGGGTGGTTGAGGATTTTTAGTCGCTGCGCTGTTACTCCCCCGCATTCCAGGACCCAGGTTAAAGTCCATATTAGAATGCACATTTTTGTGAACATGCTAGTGGTTTCTTTTCACTTCTTCCACTAGTGGACAAAAAATTGAAGTGAACAGTAAAATAATTTTATTTGATAATAATTTATATATAAAATATGACTTGTCTAAGTGCTTATTTTGTAAGCTTAAAGAAATAAATGATTTTTTACTTTACTTTTACTTTGTGCTGTTCAACAGCTTTCCAGGTGTACGACAAGGCTTAAGTAAAGTAAGTAATTATATGACATATTTATTATTTGTATTTGTGTATTTTTTTTGTAGTATTATTGTTATGTTCTTATTTAGATAACCTGTGGTACACCCCCTGCCTTTTCTTAAATTCATATAATTCTTTCCACCCAAAGGTTGCCTGGAAGAGATCGCTTCTAAGCGATAAGGCCGCCCATTGTACTTGTCGCATATAATGTATTTTTGTAATGATTGATTTGATTATGGTGTACAATAAAGAGTTTTTGTATAGTATTGTAATTAAGACCCAAGTGAGGGTAGACGGTTTAGCCCCGCCTAGCCTCTGTTAAACCATCGTCATTCCCTCATACACTTTCTTCTCTCCGTCACGATAAGGTTCTTCAGTGCACCGGCCACAACAAATCTGGAAATAAAATAAATCATATTTTCTAATTACTTCACTAATAATAATTAATATGTAGTTTTTGTTTTGATGTTGTGTTATATTTTTAGATATATTTAAGGGTTATTAAATAACAAAGCTTGATTACAAATAAGAAATTTTCTTATTTGTAATCAAGCTTTGTGCCACCACACCAAGACCTTTCTGAAAATCAGCGCCGCTACTAACTCCGGCTTGTAGCGGCATAATGCTGAGACAGGGACCTTTTTGGCCCCTTATGTAACACGTATTTGCCCTTATCTGTATGTCTTATCTATTTCCTTGTAATTTTTTCTTGTTTTTATATTTTCTTATTATGTAATGTGTCGTGTATGTAATGTGTTATGTATGGTGTCAAATATTTTTATCTTTCTTTCTTTCAATTATGCTGGTTCAATAAAAAGGTTCTTGAATGGCAGCCGCGATGCAACGCGCAACTTCTCCCCCAGCCAATATCTAAGTATGTTATGTATTTATTTATTTTAAGCCGTTATTGTCCCACAGCTGGGCAAAGGCCTCCCTTTTCACCTTCCGTCTTTTTTTATGTCTTTGTTTTTTGTAGGCTTTTTAAGTGTTTTTATCTAGTATTTCTTTTACTATATATTTTTTTAATGTCATTGCGTTTGCCTGTTCGTGACGTCACCTGTACGGGCTCTAACGGAAGACCAGCGCTGGCTAAGTCTCTCACGGAGCTTAGCCATCATTATGCTGAGTTAGAGCCTTTTTGTAACAACTCTCTACATGTACCTATTTCTAATTTTAGTTGTTATGAATAAATGTCTTTCTATTCTATTCTTCCACTCCTCGCGGTCCAATATAAAAATATAATCCAATATAAAATTAAATAAATAAATATAAAGTAGTATATATGGCAATTTTCTTTTATGTATGGCTAATGCATCTACTACCCAGACTTATGACTATAATTAAAGGCAGCCTTTTCACTCTTATTAGTATAAATATAGATCATAGTAAAATGGGTTAAGTTTAGCGTTAAATTAATGTATTAGCTTTTAGCAACCCTGTTGAACAAAAAGTTTTTATATTTTGATTGTTTATTTATTTATAGATAGACTAGCTGCGCCCCGCGGAAATCTATGTGTCAAATGGTTTATAAACCTTCCTCTTGAATCACACTATCTATTGAAAAAAAACCGCATCAAAATCTGTTGCGTAGAAGATCTAAGCATACATAGGAACAGACGGAAGCGACTATGTTTTATACTATCTATGTAGTGATATATTTTTCTAAGTAGATATTATTATCTCACCTAAGCTCATGGAACTTTTGCACCGACAAGCGGTAAGTCTGCGTTCCCGTAGTCAACACTAGTGTGAGGACAATATGTGTGTCGCGACGTAGGACCTCCTTGCTGCGCTCAGGTGGCATGTCGTCAGCATGGAGGTTTGATTGGCTGAAAACAGGTGAATGCGATAGTTTGAATGAAATTCGAACAGAAATTCGTAGATTTAGATAAAGACCTGCCGTGGAATTAGTTTAAAATAACCCATCCTATAATTAACATTTGAAAGCCATTTCAATGACATTTTTTTTTAACTTACGCGATCGTAACACATAATTATACGTACTTTTTAACAGGTATTTATCACGTTTCAACAGATTTACACATTGTCATGATCACAGGATGGCTGGCGTACTGGTGTTACCGCCTCTGGGTAGCTAGGGCAAGTTTATTTGAATCTACCTTCACTTGGTTTTCGAAACTAGGCATATCACTCTGACGACACACAACACTAACAGTGCCCGCGACTAGCAGTGTGCGCGTGTGGTTTGAATGACATAAAAATCTCTTTATTAAATTCGCAATTTTTTTGCAGAAAAACTGCAAATTACGAAAGTCATTCAAAGGGCTTTCAGTTTATCAGTTTATTTATTTCCACCGTAGGTACAAACATGTTACACTTTCGTTATAATTACTATACATTTTAAAAGATAAATTACATTTTTATTCTATCACACACTAACTATTGACAAAGGAAACACCATAGGGCAATGTGCAAAGAAAAGCATCTTAAAAAATTCAAATAAATTCATTTATAATAGCTCAAAAGTCAATATAGGACGGATGGTTTTAGTGTTCTAGGTAACAAAGATTCTTTCTTACCAGAGTGATAGATCAATTTTCCAAGATAAGCTGACTAAGGCGGGTTTAACCCTTAAATGTGTAGGCACATTCTCATAAATCTTCTCTGTACACAGTAAAGAAGCAAGCTCTGTCGTACATTCAGGGGAAAATCTGCAAGAGGAAAAATTAGGTATGCAGAGTTTTGTTAATACCAGAAAAATAGATGCAATACTTGTATTTGTAAAAGTACATGTTATAAGTGCATGATCTCATGAAACTTACTCAATACAAATAAATAAATAAATAATGCTGGACAATCCACACAGCATCATCTAGCCCCAAGCTAATAGAAATAATAGGTGTAAGGTGCTTATTAGAAATGTATTTGAGTCTATGAGCAGTAAACTCTAAATACAATTGATGCCTATTACTGTATTTGTTTTGACAATAAGCTCCTTGGCAACAAACTCAAACTCAAAATATTTTATTTCTTTAGGTTTACAAAATAAGCACTTAGACAAGTCATACTTTAGACCATAAATTATTATCAAATAAGATTATTTTACTGTTCACTTAAATTTTTTGTCCACTAGTGGAAGAAGTGAAAAAGAAACCACTAACGCACCTCACATAATCTCATGAAACTTACTGAACCCTTCGAGGAAATTGTAATAATTACCTCAGTCCCTCAACAAAGCTCTTAACATCCTCTGGCACCCACGGCTCTTTGCAGCCAGACCTCTGCCGTACCATGTGTCTGACCACTGCTCGGACGGCAGAGAACTTGTCTGCATTCATTAGGCTTGAGACTCTGCTGTCTGGGTTGCCTTCAATCTCTTTGAGAGCCACTGGGGACAAATATTAATTATTTAAATTAGTATTTATAATCCCACTTCTATAAATAGATACCCAAATTCAATGGTAAAGGTCTATGAATCTCCAGTCTCTTTCTATAAATAACTATTGTATTTCCATAAAATTTTACTTGTCTAAGTGCTTATTTTGTAAGCTTAAAGAAATAAAACATTTTGAAGTAAGAAATAAATAATGCTGTACAATTCATCATTACACATCATCATAAGCCTCAAGCAGAGATCGTTACTCATACACAATTAGATTATTTTTATTATACATAGAAAAACCAGGAACACCTGGAACAAATTTGTGCAGATCGTACAAATAAGTCTTATAGGTAAGCAGGCTAATAGGCAGGTATAACGACAATTAAACCAAGTAGAACGCCCCCATGGAAATAAAAACATGGTTTTCGGTTTCTACTGTACACCAGCATTTGTAGGTAATCTAAGTTATGATTGACCAAATATTTTTCGCGTATGCTACTGCGATAATAACATTATTACAATATTTTATAAGCTATTGAAGAATAAAGAGAAATACCTATATGAAAAAAGACTTACAAATAACGAATGGTTTTATCTCTTTCCGTTGAATTTCTGGTGTTACATAAATCACAGCATTCCATTGGGATGGATTTTCTGTAAGTAATTCTAGCTGTTGCGACATTTTCACTATGAAAGAACTTAAATGATGAACGCAAAACCGAATGAAAACACCAGACAAAAACCAAAACAAAACAGACAGAGGCCTAGAGGCCAGCTGACAATTTCGCCAAAAATGCGGGATACCAACTCACAAAGAAAAACATTCCCATTTAAAAAACCTCTCAAGTCCTCACCTCATCAGTGCTTACTGCTGCTACTAGGACTACGGCTACACTTGTCGGATATTGCCGGTTTTTATTAAAACATCGACCCATGCATCGACCAACCAACGTCGACTAAAATCGGAAACCAGAAAGTACTGACAACACTAATAAAAAGTATGTCTGATTTATTTTTATTCTGTGACTTTGTTTTGAGCGTCCTCCGCCGCAAAATTCTGATTTCACCACGATATTTCTCTTAGAATTAACAAAAAATCCATTGCATTGTATCCACGTCTACGTAGTGAAATTGCGGTAACTAGATATGGCTGTTGTGCAAGGAGCGAACAAACCATGGCCGGTACGACCTGGCGTTCAACACCAGAACAGCCAAAACAACCTGACAATAGATCGGTCCATAAACCTTTACCCGCTGACGAATTACACGTTCGGGACTAAAGAGCCGCTTTTTGAGAAGGACGCGTCGGTTCCCGCGCGCTTTCAGCGGATGCGGGAGGAGTTTCACAAAATTGGAATGAGGAGGTGAGGTTACATAGATTTGTTACTATTGTAACTGTTCCCATACTGTTGAGTTGCTGCTTTGCTGAGTTCTCCCCCTGGTATTACATAGGCCACAGAACTGGGCAAAGCAGCACCATTTGAGCAGAACTTAGAATAATTAATACACAAGCATAAGTTCTATATGAATTAAATTGCATAGCCACTCTGCCACTGAGCTAAGCTATGAGCAAAAGCCTGTTATCATATTATCATCATCATAAACAGTCAATAATCGTCATCATAATAAAATGAAAATTTCTTTATTAACCCTTAATTACTCGCGTTTTTTAATTACTTTTACCTTAATTACTTTTTGATCGTCTCTAGTTATTGTAGTTTCGAATTTACAACGCTAATTTTTAAATCTTAATCATAAAGAAAAGTAAAGTGAATATTATGTGTTTGTAGATCAGTGGAAGGAGTCCTATTAGTCCACGAGCATGGGTTGCCACATGTTCTGCTGCTTCAGCTCGGCACAGCATTCTTCAAGCTGCCAGGCGGAGAGCTCAACCCGGGAGAGGTAATATTAATGATTGTACATCAGTGGAAGGAGTTGTGGTGAATTAAATACCTACCCAAGTGTACTCATAATAAATAATATGATATTTATATGGGTACTTGGATATAATATGCTGATAATTATAAGTATTAATACAACGGGTATTTATCGCGTTTATTTACCTTTTTCCCCCGACGTTTCAACAGGTTTACACTCTGTCGTGGTCACGGGATGACTGGTTCATCATCATGACGGTCATCCCACGACAGTGTGTAAACCTGTTGAAACGTCGGGAATAAAGGTATATATGAGTTATAATTATGTGTTCAGATCGCGTAAGTTAAAAAAATAATATGCTGATGGCAACTACCCACTATCTTCAGTCCTGATTTACCGAGTAAGTCCATAACAGAAGGCTTAGGTACTGGTTTATAGCACATTCAAAAACATATCCTATTATTAATAATAAACTATAATCCAGAGATGGTTTGTCTGGTAATAATGGAAGCAGCAAAATTGCCAAAGTACCATTGAATCAAAGTTAGTTTTGTCTAGGGTTTTTAGAAACTTTTACGATTTGCAACATATTACTATTCCTGCATTTTTATTTCCCTTACAATGCAAAAGAAATTTAAAACGAAAAGATAATAAATTGTTGTGTTATTCAGGTGCTTTTTAATAATAATAATAAAAACCATTTTTTGCCCATAAAATTCTTAATAAATATAAAACAAAATGACCTAAACTATGCCTAAACGTTTTTTTGGAAAAAAAATTTTTTGTATTTGTATTTTCAACCAATATACCGAAGAGAAAACAAACGGAGTCAGTCAAACTCCGTTTGTTTTCTCTTCGGCACATCACAGTATAGAGTGACAAGCGCTTGTACACACAGTTTCTGCCTTTATTTTCATTGGCATTAGACCTTATTTTGTGTACGAGACAGTGTGGGGAAGTTGTTTTTAGAAGTAGGATAGTACCTACCTACAGGCTAATAACCCGTAGAAACGCTCATGATGCCGCAGGCAGTAACTAAATACAAAGGCTAGTTTTTGTTAACGTTTACTGAACGGCGCTGCACAGGCGCGCGACTTTGAAACGCAAATAGATAGATAGATAGATAGATAAAACGTTTATTTGGTACTAATAACACACACATACAAATAACATAGCGAAAGATACAATATTAAACTAAATACCATAAAACAATTAATAAAACGAGCAAATAAAATGGCTACTAAAGCACTTACTGTAGGTACAAACGCACGTACTGTAGTACAAATACTACCCCCATACATCTCCAACGGCGCTGCCGAAACGCGTAACAATAAAACCAGCCCAAATATACATTGTAAGTTGCTGGTACAATAGTCGACCATGACTTGTTACTTCCAGGACGAGATTGAAGGCCTGAAGAGGTTGTTGACTGAGACCCTCGGCCGACAGGACGGCGTCAAGCAGGAATGGCTCATAGAAGACACCATCGGTGAGTCAAGCAACACTAGCACTTTGACTGCGGTTTTTTTTTGACGACTGCGATCTTTTTTTTTACCTAAAAAATTCGTGCTGCCGCTCTACACAGCGGTTGTGTTGCACCGCACATGCGTTTCGTTCGAAAAATATTACAGCTCTGCTGAGTCACAAAGATCTGTATTTTCTTAGCCGCTGCGCTAGTGTGGATTTTCGCAGATTAGTCACTTGTAGAAAACTCATACCGTGCGTTTTCAGCACTCAAAGTGTTAACGCATTCATTGCCCAGGCTCGGCGATATTGTTCCTTCTGGGCTAGTGGAGTGGACTGTATCTTCTATAAGGAATTAGAAATGAGAACACTGACCACAAGGAGAACGTGCAAGGACGTATGGGGTCGCGGATATTGAATTCGGGCGACAAACACTGATACTACTGATTTTACCTAACTGACTCGCAAACTTGACCGGCAAAACTGAAAACTTGGACCGGGAAAAAAAACGGAAACTTTGCTCTTTGGGTCGGTACATATCTGACGGAAAATGCGTCGCGTATATCGGTCACGTTACGCCAGAACAGCCAATTATATAAGCGTAACATTCAACCTTTCACACTCGACCGATCATGCGTTAGTGCGTCGAGCGTACACCGTCTGATACGTTTCCGTCAACGCATAGTCGGTCGACGTAACGCGATACGTGTATTTTGTATAATGCATTCAAACTAGGCGTAACATCAGCGGGGATCGTTTGTGTCCATTCGAACTGACTATACTCCGATTAAAAAACCTGGATATTTTTTGTATACAAGGGATTACAAAACTCAAGAAATATAGGTGGAAAATATTTAACGACATTGGTATCATCGAAGCACTACTCAACGATTTCTTGCAACAGTTCCAACATGTGGACATATTTAATGATAGTTTAAGCCTTATCTACTTAAGTTTAAGATCGTACCTTACTTTTAAATAATCTGTTTATTTATGTATGACTACCTACCTATTTGTAATCTTGTTTTTAATTTATTATTATATACTGTATATTGTTTTTAATATATTCTGTCTTTTTTAAGTCTAGTAGTTAGTGTTTTGGTGTTAGACTGTAAGCTAACTGCTGTATTTTTTTATAAATAAATAAAAATAGAAGCAAGCATAGAAGCTCGAAACCATTTTTGTTTTTGAAAGCTTTGATCATCCTTTTATTCATATAATCTTTAGTTTTAGAATTCATTTAAACATTTTTTTTACTCCACATGTGAGATTATGCATTGTTGAAGTTTGTATTTTAGTTTTTAAAGATAACCTTGCTGTTACCTCGTTGTTTTCTGTTATTGTTATCAGTTATTGTTAATTTTTCATTCAAAAATGTCTATGTTGCCATAAAATATCTTTGATTCTAATTCGAAAAGACGCGTAATCTGACAAGTTTAATTTGACCGAATAGACGCGACCGATGATACGCTCGAAGCATTTTTCGTCAGATATGTATCAGCACCGACCGACCCTTGTGCTCCGAAACTCGCTGTTGTTACAATCCAACGTGCGGCCCCGCTATACGCAGTGCCGAGTAAAACCGTATTGATTCATTCGAAATTATAATAATCTTAGTATGTATAATTTTCTTTTGTCGTGCACACAAACTGTAGGGGCGCGCCTCGCTTCGACGAGGCGGTGCAGATAGACATGTGCGTCTTGCTTGGGCAATGAACGTGTAATATTACTACATAGTATAAAACAAAGTCGCTTCCCGTTGTCTGTCCCTATGTATTTACCATGATTTGATTTTTGAGTTTTCCAATATTTCGGCACAGTTCCAAGCGCCATGAATGCGAAATATTGGAAAACTCAAAAATCAAATCATGGTAAATATCTCGTTTTAAATGACTTTAGTGTAAATAACCATGATAGTTTCAGAAGTTTGATGTCCCTATGTATGCTTAGATCTTTAGAACTAAAATGATTATTGAGTAAAATCAAACTGTTTTCTTCCAGGCAACTGGTGGCGGCCTAACTTCGAGCCTCCCCAATACCCCTACGTACCCCCTCACATAACGAAGCCCAAGGAACACAAGCGCCTCTTCCTAGTCCAACTGCAAGACAGAGCTTTATTCGCAGTCCCAAAGAACTACAAGCTAGTCGCTGCCCCGCTGTTCGAGCTGTATGACAATGCGCAAGGATATGGTCCGATCATTTCTTCGCTGTCTCAGAGCCTGTGCCGGTTTAACTTTGTCTATATGTAAGGTTTGTCTGAATGTACAGTAGTTAACGGCGAAAATGCAGGTCAATCTTCCAGCAGGAACGAATCCATCAACATCGGCTTTGTATGTTTAAACTTTTGAAACTATCATGGTTATTAACACTTAAAGTCATTTGTAATGGGATCTTTACCATGATTTGATTTTTGAGTTTTCCAATATTTCAGCACAGTTTCATGCGTCATAATCACGAAATAACTGAAGGCACCGAGTAATTTTTGATTGGCAGACATACCAACTACCTTTATCAAATACTAGCGGACCTTTCCGGCTTCGCACGGTTTTAGTACGGATCCCTAACTTTTTTAAATATATAATATAGCCTATGTTCACCGGGGATAGTGTAGCTTCCCAACAGTGAAAGAATTTTTCAAATCGGTTCAGTAGTTTCGGAGCCTATTCATTACAAACAAAAAATCAAACCTTTCTTCTTTATAATATTAGTATTAGATTGGAAAACTCAGAAATCAAGTCATAGTACAGTAAATGTCCCGTTATATATAGTATAGTAGACTGGATTCGTTTTTAACAACGTGTTATGCAAGCTTACTTAACACAACGCTATTGGAAGATTGATACTGCTGAGCTATATTTGACGGTCAATCATACAAAAGCATTTCATATGCGGTGTTGACGTGTTTTTGAAAACTATATGTTCAGCGTCTTTCACGTTTAATTTGACTAAATATGACCTAACAGAATAAATTCCCTCGCTATTTATGATTACAAACAGTTTTCGTTTTTAAAAACGCGTTACCTAAAAACGCTTTTGGCTGATTGGCCTTGCTCATCCATTTTCGTCGTTGACTGTACCTACGACTTACGTAATTGTAATAGATTGATGTTTACAATAAATAGGGGGAATGTACTGAATAATTCTATATGCTAGAATTAATGTATGAAACAACAAATATACACCAAGGTATTTGGGAAATGGCTAAAAATGTCACTAAAGATATAACGCCAGCCCTGCTTAATCCTATTATAAATTCGAAAGTAACTATTTCTGTCTGTGTGTCACCTTTTCACGCTTACATGGCGAAACGGATTTAATGAACTTTGTTTTCTACACATGTAGAGTTAGTATTTTTAAACAAATAAACGCTTTTCATAACAATTTCAAACGACACAATAGTGTGAATCAAGCTTTAGTATGACCGGGGATTTTTAGATCTCAAATACCTTGGTGTGACTAGACCTTGCAATTCGTCTGTGGGGTTGCCACATAAGAATTTATTTAAGTTCATAACATTGTATAATGTTGCTAGCTATAAGTATATTTGACTATAAAGTGTGAACGGAAATTGAGTTTCATTTTGTACCTGAAGAAAGAAGACTGTTCTAGAATAAGGTAGTTATAAGAAAGTATTGAAATTGGATTAAAAATTGGTGTAAGAGTAGAAAAAATTCTAAAAATAATATCACATAATGTTGCACAGCAGTAGGCTAGTCTAATATATAAAAAATCATATCATTGACGACCGATGTGGCGCGGTGGGCGAAGGTCCGCCTGCGACGCAGGAGGTTGCGGGTTCGATTCCCGCCTCGGAACAATTGTGTGTACGATCTGCAGATATTTGTTTCGGGTGTTCTGGTCGTTTTCTATGTATAATAAAAAATATCTATCTATGTAATATATCGTATTATGTATATCAGTTATCTAGTACCCATAACACAAGCTCTGCTTACCATGGGGCTAGATAATGCTGTGTGAATTGTCCAGTATTATTTATTTATTTATTCTGAATTTATTCATACAGGTAATAGGCGTATGCATTAAATGTAATAGTGTCTTTAAAAAATCTACTAAGTCCGTCAGTTAGATTATTAGAAGATAATGGACCCGAGTTTTTTCTCATGTCAATTTAACAAAAAAATATGTAGATATAGCCAGTTAACACTTTGACTGTGGTTTTTTTTCGAAGACTGCGATCTTTTTTTTTTACCTAAAAAATTCGTGCTGCCGGTCTACACAGCGGTTGTGTTGCGCCGCACATGCGTTTCGTTCGAAAAATATTACAGCTCTGCTGAGTCACAAAGATCTGTATTTTCTCAGCCGCTGCGCTAGTGTGGATTTACGCATATTAGTCACTTGAAGAAAACTCATACCGTGCGTTTTCAGCACTCAAAGTGTTAAAGTTCCGCGTGACGTCACGTCTCGCTACACTTTTTAGCAAGTTGTGACGTCACGAGCCCCCACTCCTAAACTTTGACGTGCTTAATTTTTTTAAGTATTTGTTTGATTGACAAAATTAAAAATACGTGTCCAATATCTTATGATAATCTAACTGACAGACTAAATAGAAAAATATATTTCTTACCCAGGACACTACCCTATTGTACTTAGATTTAGTAGTCTTAGTAGGTACACTTTGCATAAGAACCTTGTCAGAGCGCAACAGCTTCTGGGTTCGCTCTTGTTAGATATAGATATGTAGTTCTGTTATTATAGTGCGTAAGCCCTATAAGAAAATCCCCTGAAATCGTTTTTTTTTTGTGATATTATTTAATACATATTTCTGGTAAAAATATTTATAACAATCATAATTTACAGTTTAACTTTTATGTATGGCTTTGGGCATCTTATTTTATGTAGTAACTCTACAGAGCGCATATTATATACTACCTCTACAAAGCTTATATTATGTACTACCTCTTTAGTGTATCTTATGTAGATAGGTAGATAGACAATACTTTTATTGAACACAAAAATAAAACAAACAAGATAAAAATAATAATAGAAGCGTTTTACATAAAATAAAACGCATATTAATTTACTTACCTTGTTCAAAACTTTTTAATGAGAATGCCCCGTTGTTTCCCGCCAGAATATTCAAATTTTATTGGAAATAGCATTGTCTTCCGCTAGTTGTGACCAATAAGAGGTCTCCACGCCACCTAGTAGGCGCGACAGTGGCGCCAATAGTTTGTACTTTTGAGCGCCATGATCTTTTATTTCATTGCGTCGAATATCACCAGGCAAGATTTAAAATGTAAGTTTTGAACAAGGTAAGTAAATTAATATGCGTTTTATTTTATGTAAAACGCTTCTATTAATTTGACTGGACCTTGTTCAAAACTTTTTAATGAGAGATGTTTGTTATCGCCTGGTGGTGGTGGAGACACTTAACGCCAATGTGAACTTACTAAAATAAAAGTTATTATAGTAAACTATACAGGTTTGAATGCAAATAAGACATTATGACATTCAAACTAAATACATAAGTAACTGACAGGGCGCTATGGCGCACATTAAGGGAAGCCTATGTCTAGCAGTGGATTTGACATAGGCTGATGATGATGACATAAGTAACACACTTATGCCCAAAAACAAAACTTAGCAATATTTAAAACATAACATGTAGACATCCAAATGTCTTGTTGTGACTGGTTCGAAAAGTTCGAGGGAAAAGTCATTAAATTTATTGAAAAATAAAATTGTTACTCTGTGCTACTTCCATGCCATGATAGGTTAAACCTGTAGTATTATGTATATTATAGACCACTACATAATACTATTATATTATAGTCAATGAATTCAGGACAGTTCACACAGTATCATCTATCGGATAGATGAGGATAGATTCTATGCTATCCCCAAGCTAAGCAGAACCTGTGTAATTGGTACTAGTTTACTGATAAACATAAAACAATACATTATCATAGTATCCGTTAAATAAGACCGCGGCGGTCATGGCTGAATTTCTTTTAGAAACGGTTCACAAACATTCGTTTAATTTAATATGTCCTCTAATTCATATAAAAGTAAATATTTTGATCCAAAATAAATTTACTGCCCTGGCCATCTCTGAAGATTGTATGGTCGATTAAACCATTTTTACTCAAATAGGTTATTAATCCAACACAGTAGGTAGGTACTCGATAAACCTTTTCAATTGTAGCGGAGCTTTGCTCATCTAAGAGGCCCAGATATGGGATGTTTTATTCTTAGATTTCAATAATTAATTAAGTTTCCCCCCCCCACTTTGTTTGGAATACAACAGTTGTTGAGATAACATTTGCATATATTTCCAACTGTAAAGCGTAAGAATCTTACGGATCAGATAGCTTCAGCTATTTCTTTTGAAAAAGGCCAACAGGATATAGAAAGCATGTTATTGTACAAACTTTATGAAGAGATTCCTATCCTGTCGTCAATAAATAACATTATGATGCATGATGGTAACTATTAGACACTAGATATCCTGCATCTTACAACCAGTGTAGTTCACAAACCAGCACAAACGTTATTTGTTTCAATGTAGTGTAGGCACTCTATTTGCAGATGTATTCGTCACTCTTGTCACATATGTTGAGGGAAAGACTACCCGATTACACGTTATTATAATATTGGTTCGCTGGTACTAAACAAACAGCTCCGCACGTCAAGTACATAGGCCGTGGGTACTAAGTTAATGTTTTGATGACTTTCTCATACTTAGCATAATGCAGGTACATAAAACATCTAAATAAATAAATAAATCTAGACGTGACATTGTCACAATCACAACTCTATACATAGACGGATTTCAATACAAAGCCCGAGATACCTTTGCAACTGTATTACATAGGCTAAAAACTTATTATTGGCAAGACCAACAATTTAATCAATTCGTCATATTTAATTGTTCAGACAAAATGGACACAAATGTAGTGTCTTATTATTCTACATATTTTTAATGTAGGTAGGTAAACCAGCATTCATTTTCATTGCTTTACGTTTCCTATGATTACTTGACGTGTCCTACCAGTCTTTCATATCTGGGTGGCAAAAAGAACAAAATAAAATTGAGGGTAGATAGTTTTTTAGTGACCTATTCTCTTCCACGCGAAAAGTTTGGTACGCAACAAAAATTTTAAGGTAGGTCTGAATAACTTCTCAATATGATAATTGATAAGCCTTGCATTCATTGCTGCGATCTCATGAACCTGCATGAATCCATAGAAATATTATTTAATCCTTTCCTTAAACTCTCACTGCATACAGGTTACCGATCCGAGAGAAATAATATATAATAGTAACTCTGGGTTAAACTATGTTGAATCCAAGTCCAACACCAATGCTTAGCGTAAGGTATTTTCATTGCCTGTACAAGGACATAACATAATCAGTATTCGCTGCGTTGCGCAATTTATCAGCTAATCAATAAGTAGTCATAAAATAGTAAGTAGTAGTAAGTAAGTTTGCGATACCCTGGAATTTGTTGCATAACTAGTGAATATGCACCACGACGCTTCCATATAATACATAGTGGGCATGCAATACCCGAATCATATAGATATTAGTTACCCTTCCGGGAATTACTTTAAAATAGGTACGCGATACCCTTTTTGTATCACTAGTGATATGCACCACGAAGCTTCCATTTAATACTAACTCGTGGTGTGAGTATTCAATACCCGAATAATATAGATATTAGTTAGCCTTCCTGGAAGTTCTTGAAAATAGGTACGCGATACCCTTGTTGTATCACTAGTGATATGCACCACGAAGCTTCCATTCAATACCTACTCGTGGTGTGGGTATTCAATACCCGAATAATATAGATATTAGTTAGCCTTCCTGAAAGTTCTTGAAAATAGGTACGCGATACCCTTGTTGTATCACTAGTGATATGCACCACGACGCTTCCATTTAATATTTACTCGTGGTGTGGGTATTCAATACCCGAATAATATAGATATTAGTTAGCCTTCCTGGAAGTTCTTGAAAATAGGTACGCGATACCCTTGTTGTATCACTAGTGATATGCACCACAACGCTTCCATTTAATACTTACTCGTGGTGTTGGTATTCAATACCCGAATACTATAGATATTAGTTAGCCTTCCTGGAAGTTCTTGAAAATAGGTACGCGATACCCTTGTTGTATCACTAGTGGATATGTACCACGACGCTTCCATTTAATACTTACTCTTGGTGTGGGTATGCAAAACGCGAATCATATATATATTAGTCAGCCTTCCTGGAAATTCTTGAAAATAGGTACGCGATACCCTTGTTGTATCATCACTCGTGGATATGCACCACGAGCGACACTTCCGTTTAGTACATATACGTAATCATAGTGTAGGTATGCAAAATCCGTATCATATTGATATAGGTAGCTTTCCTGGAAGTTCTATAAATAAGTTCGCGAAACCATGGGATATATTTATCAAAGTGGTTCTTGCTCCACGATTACTTCATTTTCCCAAATACTAACCAGTTAGTCCTTTTCCGTTCATATGAACACATGTCATACTTACGTTGTTGCAGAAGAAAAATATACCTTTGGACTCGTTGTCCGGGAAATAATCATCATGTCCACGATAATATAATAGCTGGAACGTATTCGGTGCGGCCGAATTTCATGTGTTAGGCCGTGCGCTGCGTTAAGCGGGTGCACGGCGCGGGCATCCGACGCGGGCATCCGTCGCGGGCATCCGCGTCGTGCTCCGTCGCGGACAAATAGCCCGTCGCGGGTATCCGCAACGACCTCCCGCTAAACGCAGCGCCGCCAGTACAATTTTAGACGTGCGGGTGTACAGTCGATTCATAATGGATTATTTGTTGATATACTACCTAGCCAAAAGACGACGTAGACAACAGCGGCAGCCAATCAGCCCATATGTCTCGTCCAGATTGTTGTGT
The DNA here is from genome assembly GCA_943735965.1 of Eupithecia abbreviata. NCBI lineage: Eukaryota > Metazoa > Arthropoda > Insecta > Lepidoptera > Geometridae > Eupithecia > Eupithecia abbreviata. The sequence goes on along the minus strand of OX031004.1, from coordinate 3,649,116 downwards.
GGAGAATTTGTAACCAAGTTTACGCTATTAAGAGAAGATGAGAGGAGATTTTTTAAGTATTTTAAAATGTCAACGTCTACATTTGATGAATTATTTTCGAAACTTGAACCATATTTGAAACATAGTGCTAATACTCTTAAAGTAAGAAGTGTATCAATTATATTACCAATAGAGAGGTTGGCAATAACGGCAAGGTAAGTAAATAAAATGTTTTTCTTGATATAAAATATTTTTATTTTGTCAGTCAAGATCACGCATGTATACAACCAAATCAGTTATTGGACTTATCATAATCATAAGTAACAGTAAAATCACAGTGATTGGATTTATCACTTATTATAATTAACAATATTTTAATCTACAATTACTTTAATGAGAACTAAGTATAACAATTTGGTAGTGTAGGTACATACGTAAAGTAAATCAAAATCACAGTCATTGTAATTATCATAATTAACAATATTATAAGGCTACTTCCAATCTTTGTCTTTCTTCAAATAGAGTATAAATGCAGTAAATAATTGATAATAGGATTAATGTTCTGCTTGAGTGTCATTTGTCACTACGATGTTCGATAAATCCTCCAATGTAATAACATTTTCTCTTTCAATTTCAATTAATAAGTTTAATACCTTTGATCGAAACAATAATTTTTGATATGTAGACAATTTTTTTACGTTTGGCATAATAGATTTAAAAAATGACAAGTCTTCATCATTTTCTTCGTCCTTTTTGTGTTGTATGGATTGTAATAATTGTATTTCAAAAGGAGTCGGCGACGACGCCTTTTTACGCTTTGATTGTTTTTGCGTTTCTCTGCTTGCTGTGTCATTTTCATTTCCAGATGTACTGGTCTCAGGTATTAACACCTCACTAGTGTCAACTATTGGGTGTTGGGACAATTCAAGTGTACTTGTATGACCCGAAGAGTCGTCCTGAGAATTTTCCAAAGATTCTTGTCCTTCTACTCTTTTGTTAGAGTCCAGAAAAGTCATAATATTATAATAGCTGTACCCTTTTCCTTTTTTAGCACCAGAACCAGACTTAAGTTTCTTGTTACTAGCTTTGACTTTCGTATAGCAATCTCTCGCGGTTTTCCAACGCGCTTGTATTTTTTTTTCTGAAAAATGAAAAATAATACATACTTAAAAATTAATTTTGTATTTTTCACAGGTACTTAGTAAGTGGACATACTTTCGTGGATATGCACTTGGCGTACCATGCGGGACAATCTACCATCCGAAAAATTGTTAATGATGTCTGTCAAATTATATGGCAAAGACTGAAAGAAGAATGTATACCAGTATTTACACGTATGCGATGGGAAGATATAGCAGAAGGCTTTTTAAGCAACACAAATTTTCCTAACTGTTTAGGTGCTGTAGATGGAAAACATATACGGATTATAAGACCACCTCACAGCGGATCACTTTACTACAATTACAAACATTACTATTCCATTGTCTTGCTTGCAATGTGTAACGCAAACTATGAATTCACCTACATAAATGTTGGAATACAAGGTAAAGAATCTGACTCTTCAGTTTTCACCAACAGCACTTTATTTCAACAGATGCAGGATGAGCTATTAGATATTCCTCCTCCAAAATCATTGCCAGTGCTACAAAATAATAAACCAACCAATACTGCAGCTACCACACCAGTGCCATACGTCATAGTTGGGGATGAAGCGTTTGGACTGTCTACACATCTTATGCGACCATATGCGCGGGCTATTGCAATGGATCATAGAAAGAAAATATTTAATTATAGATTGTCAAGAGCTAGACGTTACATTGAATCAACCTTTGGAATAATGGCCAATAAGTTTCGAATACTTCATCGTCCACTTAACGTTTCTAGAGAACATGCCATTTGTTTCATAAAAGCAATTTGTATAATGCATAATTTTGTACGAAAAAGAGACGGACTCGGTAATATCAGCGATGTTGTCATAACACCCCGCCATATCCGCGATATCACAAATGGATTTGGGCTAGTTCAAAGAAACTCGTATACAATACGAGATCAGTTCGCTGATTACTTTGCCACAAACGGTAAGATATCGTGGCAAGATCGCTGTATTTATTGATTATTTACTTAAGTTAAAAAAAATTTGCTCGTGAAGAGGTCACAATACAATAGTTAAATAACAATTAACATAAGTAAATACAAAATGTTTACTAAGCCTAAAGGTGGGTACAGACTATGTAACATATTACCTACATGTTATTTTAACATGTTTTATATCATTCAGTGTCCACATTATCTGAAACTTGTTATATAGCAATGTCGTATAACATGTTATGTTATATAGTCTGTACCCACCTTAATAAATGAAAGAAGTAAATAAGTATGTAGTAAATAAATTTATAAAGTCATAATAAAAAGTAAGAATTTACCTGTTGACTTTTTTTCTGTGTCACTGAAGTCCTCATAATTTTCGTATAATTCTTTACAAATCTCGAGCCATGCAGCTTGACGCGCATCCCTGTCTTTATACAAGTTGTTAGACAAATCCCATAAAGCGGGGCGACATTGCACTTCTAAAATAACACGTTCCGTATCAATATCACTCATGTTTATCAACTTGATTGTACAAGCACGGCGCGTGCGACACGGATAACGCAGCGGCGCTCACTGATTTTCTAGAAACATCTCCGCTCGCGTGCTCCGTCGCACGGACACGCGAGCGTACCCCCGTCGCCCGCGCCGCGTGTGACGGGCGTTCCGCCTTACGCAGCGCTGCTCTATGAATTTACATGAAACATCACGCCGCGCGGGTGCCCGCGCCGTGTACCCGCTTAACGCAGCGCACGGCCTTAATGCAGCCCTGCGAGGGCGCTTAAAACAAATACTTGCAAGTGCCCATGACAATATTTGCCATTGCAGCCCTGCGAGGGCGCTAAAACGAACCCTGCGAGAGTTTCTTTTATTACTTGCAAGAGGCAGGTGTGTTGCTTACAAATCATTTCTTCATATTCATCCTCATTATTTCTTTATTTTATCCTTTTATCATCTCTTGTCAAGCGACGACTTGACTTGAGAGTTTATTTTTATTTATTAAATTATTTCAGGACTGACACACAGCTGATCGGATGGCTACAATCAGTAGGCAAAAATTGCACACAATATGTAAAAACTTCTGAAAGAAATATTATTACTGCCAACCTATATTAACATTTTAAGTGCCTTTGCAAAAACAGCTTGAATCCGTGGGTGGGCTGTGAATAGGTTAGGCAACATTATTACGAAACTCCTCGTGAGAATTCTAGAACACCAATAAAATGTGGTAGGTAGCCAAACATTTTTTGAAACCAACAAATTGTACTTTATCAGACGATTCAGAAATCTTACTTTTGTTGAGAGGGCATTTGATTCTGAAAGCTAGAAAGAACTAGGTGGACACCCAAGTTTATCATACGAGCGTTCAACATCATACGATGTGGAACGCTCTATGTTCAGCAGTAGGAATATTTTGAGTACATGTTGGCTTATACCAGCTTATGTACGTACATATACCAGCCAGGTTGAGGTCCACGTGTTGTTTGCCGAGTATAAAGTACGGGCAACGCCCTACGTTCATGGCCCACAATGCCCAAATTAAAAAGTTAAAAAAATTACTCACGATTTTTATTTTCTATGTCGAACACTTTCTCCAGATGTCCACGTGATTCTATGATTTTGGTGGTCAGAATTTATACATTTTTATCGGGTCTGAATAACTCCTCAATATCTTTTCTCCATGCTGGAAAAATAATTATTTTAGCAAACAAAACCAAAAACCAACATATAACCGGAACAAAAAATTATCGAACGGTAAACCGTTAAATTCTCGTTTGCTAAAAATTCACGCTGAAAATAGCGGAAATACCACGTGTTAAGTTGTACAAGCCTCAGCTAACGTAAAAAATATAATAAAAATTACCACGTGCCGGGAGCACGCGCTATTTTATTCGAAATAAAATTCACGAAAAATAACTCGCGCAGGTACTACCTCGTGCGAGGTAGTTGAAGCGTCAGCTATGTAATAACTATCGACTAACAAACAACACGTATCATCTTGGATTAAAGAATCCAAAAGGAATTTCCGAAACTTATTTCGCAAATTAACACTTTATAGAAAGTGTAAGGTAGATAAAGAAAAGTTACTTACGCAGTATGCACTTTCATCAAACCTTTAAATTTGTGCACTTTTAAACAATTCTTTGCTAATTATATTGTATGCACTTTTAAATATTTCTTCAAAGCCTGCTGAGCAGCATGCTTAGTGTGCTACGTAAAGAAAAGTAGCACGTCCGTATTAGGCGGGAAACAAGACGCCAATGAAATAAAAGATCATGGCGCTCAAAAGTACAAACTATTGGCGCCACTGTCGCGCCTACTAGGTGGCGTGGAGACCTCTTATTGGTCACAACTAGCGGAAGACAATGCTATTTCCAATAAAATTTGAATATTCTGGCGGGAAACAACGGGGCATTCTCATTAAAAAGTTTTGAACAAGGTCCAGTCAAATTAATACAAGATATGTGACAATTTGGCGGTCGTATCGCTCAAGAGCGATCTCTAGCAGACAACCGTGGATGGATAGGATCGTTGGATTGAAAAAGGGGATCTGTGTGCGTTATTTTATTATGTAGTTAATTACAACATGATATTTAATATTATTATATATATACTTATATAATGTAATACGTCTACAAAGCGTACCTATTTACGGTTAGACTTCATGCTGCTGTTACCAAAGAATGTACCAAGCTCTCAAAGGTAGTATGCTAAGTCATAATTGCTAAGATTATTTTGAACACCCTGACTGCTCACATAAATATGAAACAATGAGTAGTAAGATATTTTGAACACCTTGGATGCTAACAACAATAATGATGTATCGAACTGCGTATATCATGTTTCTCAGATCATTTTGACTACTCTAGACGCTCATATGACTTGTCTAAGTGCTTATTTGTAAGCCTAAAGAAATAAACTTTCATTTCATATCAATTTGACGCTGACTGTACCTAAGTATGTATGTTTTGTAATATGTTCGTTCAGTAATACCTATTATGTACCTACTCCCATACTAAAGGTCTACATACACAAGCGAGAAGCCTGTGTTCACTATGCAGCTAGAAGCAACCGCATTTCCAAACATGTGCACAATAAATAAATAATGCTGGACAATCCACACAGCATCATCTAGCTCCAAGCTAAGCAGAGCTTGTGTTATGGGTGCTAGATGACTGATATACGTAATACAATACATTATATTGTTTAGAAAGGGAACAGTTTGGTTTGTGAGATAAGACAGTATGATCGAAATGAAGGATTTACGTCAATTACTTACTTTTCTCTGAGCAAAAAAACTTAAATTTGTATTATATCTGTATTTTTACAATTATTTGTCATTCATGAATGTTATTTCCGTAGATTTGTTTGGGATTGCATAGTGAACACAGGCTTCTATTTTCAAACACACGGGACTGCTCGAGCAGTTGTAGACTGTGTTCACTACGCAGTCGCTGCTTGAAGCAGTCGCAACCTGACTGTTTAACACTTTGACTGCGATTTGTTTTCGACGACTGCGATCTTTTTTTTAACCTAAAAAATTCGTGCTGCCGCTCTACACAGCGGTTGTGTTGCGCCGCACATGCGTTTCGTTCGAAAAATATAACGGTATATATATGTATTTTCTCAGCCGCTGCGCTAGTGTGGATTTACGCATATTAGTCACTTGTAGAAAACACATACCGTGTGATTTCAGCACTCAAAGTGTTAAACCTACTTGTGTATCTTGGCCCTTACATAAAATACTTACATAGCTAAAGAAAAATTTAATCTCGCAACTCGTAAAGAATTGCGAAATTCTGCTGTAAAAACTATTTACTTTCAAAACCGATAGGCAACAATGTTCTGTTTCTTGTTAAATTTTCTAGCGTTTTTCAATTTTGGATTGTGTTTGTGGAATAAAGGAATTGTGCATTATGCTATGAATTCTAAAGATTATGGTAAGGTACCTGTTAAATTTGTTCTTATACTTGAAAGATTGCGGTAAGGTACCTGTTAAATTTGTTCTTATACATGAAAGATTGCGGTAAGGTACCTGTTAAATTTGTTCTCATACTCGAAAGATTATGGTAAGGTACCTGTTAAATTTGTTCTCATACTTGAAAGATTGCGGTAAGGTACCTGTTAAATTTGTTCTCATACTTGAAAGATTGCGGTAAGGTACCTGTTATTGTTCTCATACTCTAAAGATTATGGTAAGGTACCTGTTAAATTTGTTCTCGTACTTGAAAGATTGCGGTAAGGTACCTGTTAAATTTGTTCTCATACTCGAAAGATTATGGTAAGGTACCTGTTAAATTTGTTGTCATACTCGAAAGATTGCGGTAAGGTACCTGTTTAATTTGTTCTCATACTCTAAAGATTATGGTAAGGTACCTGTTAAATTTGTTCTCATACTCTAAAGATTATGGTAAGGTACCTGTTAAATTTGTTCTCATACTGTAAAGATTATGGTAAGGTACCTGTTAAATTTGTTCTCATACTTGAAAGATTGCGGTAAGGTACCTGTTAAATTTGTTCTCATACTCTAAAGATTATGGTAAGGTACCTGTTAAATTTGTTCTCGTACTTGAAAGATTGCGGTAAGGTACCTGTTAAATTTGTTCTCATACTCGAAAGATTATGGTAAGGTACCTGTTAAATTTGTTCTCGTACTTGAAAGATTGCGGTAAGGTACCTGTTAAATTTGTTCTCATACTCGAAAGATTATGGTAAGGTACCTGTTAAATTTGTTGTCATACTCGAAAGATTGCGGTAAGGTACCTGTTTAATTTGTTCTCATACTCTAAAGATTATGGTAAGGTACCTGTTAAATTTGTTCTCATACTCTAAAGATTATGGTAAGGTACCTGTTAAATTTGTTCTCATACTGTAAAGATTATGGTAAGGTACCTGTTAAATTTGTTCTCATACTTGAAAGATTGCGGTAAGGTACCTGTTAAATTTGTTCTCATACTCTAAAGATTATGGTAAGATACCTGTTAAATTTGTTCTCGTACTTGAAAGATTGCGGTAAGGTACCTGTTAAATTTGTTCTCATACTCGAAAGATTATGGTAAGGTACCTGTTAAATTTGGTTCTCTTACTCGAAAGATTGTGGTAAGGTACCTGTTAAATTTGTTGTCATACTCGAAAGATTGTGGTAAGGTACCTGTTAAATTTGTTCTCGTACTTGAAAGATTGCGGTAAGGTACCTGTTAAATTTGTTCTCATACTCGAAAGATTATGGTAAGGTACCTGTTAAATTTGTTCTCATACTCGAAAGATTATGGTAAGGTACCTGTTAAATTTGGTTCTCTTACTCGAAAGATTGTGGTAAGGTACCTGTTAAATTTGTTGTCATACTCGAAAGATTGTGGTAAGGTACCTGTTAAATTTGTTGTCATACTCGAAAGATTGTGGTAAGGTACCTGTTAAATTTGGTTCTCTTACTCGAAAGATTGTGGTAAGGTACCTGTTAAATTTGTTGTCATACTCGAAAGATTGTGGTAAGGTACCTGTTAAATTTGTTGTCATACTCGAAAGATTATGGTAAGGTACCTGTTAAATTTGTTGTCATACTCGAAAGATTGTGGTAAGGTACCTGTTAAATTTGTTGTCATACTCGAAAGATTGTGGTAAGGTACCTGTTAAATTTGTTGTCATACTCGAAAGATTGTGGTAAGGTACCTGTTAAATTTGTTGTCATACTCGAAAGATTATGGTAAGGTACCTGTTAAATTTGTTGTCATACTCGAAAGATTGTGGTAAGGTACCTGTTAAATTTGTTGTCATACTCGAAAGATTGTGGTAAGGTACCTGTTAAATTTAGTCTCATACTCTAAAGATTGTGGTAAGGTACCTGTTAAACTTGGTTCTCATACTCGAAAGATTGTGGTAAGGTACCTGTTAAATTTGTTCTCATACTCGAAAGATTGTGGTAAGACTAGTTTCTGCCATCAGCTTCGCACGCGTTGTTTCTACGGAAACGTTTAAAGGTTATTTCTATTCCATGGGAAAATTCCTGGTATAAAAAGTAGCCCATGTTTTATTCCAGGCCTACCAATATACACTACTTCCAGTAATAGGGTCTAAAAAGTTTCAGCACGATCTTTTAGTAGTTTTGGCGTGAAGAAGAAACAATCTTCCAAACTTTCGCATTTATAATACTAGTTTCTGCCCTCGGCCTTGGCTTTAGAGGCGTTGTATCTAAGGAAAAGTTTAAAGTTATTTATATCCCATGGAACTGATTTAATTTAGGGATAAAAGTAGCCTATGTTTTATTTCAGGCCCATAATTCATTTATTGTTTGTGAATCAGGGTAATGGATAGTCAGATCATCATCATCATCATCAGCCTATAGCAGTCCACTGCTGGACATAGGCCTCCCCCAATGAGCGCCATAGCGCCCTGTCTTCAGCTTGCCGCATCCAGCATCTACCTGCAGTCTTTCGCAGGTCGTCATCCCACCTGGTCGGAGGGCGTCCTACACTACGTTTACCGAGTCGTGGTCTCCACTCAAGAACACGTTTGCCCCATCGGCCGTCGGTTCTTCGCGAGATATGGCCGGCCCACTGCCACTTCAGCTTGCTAATTCTTTGAGCTATGTCGATAACCTTGGTTCTCTGTCGGATGTATTCGTTACGAATCCTATCCTTCAGAGAAACTCCGAGCATAGCTCTTTCTATAGCTCGCTGAGCGACTTTGAACTGGTGGACCAGCCCTATCGTGAGTGTCCAAGTCTCAGCTCCGTAGGTCATAACGATAGTCAGATACATAAGACTTATTTTAATAAACAATTAATATTTTAGCTTATACAATATACCATAATTATATTATCTTATAAAAAGCATGCAGTTATATAAATAATCATTTAATTTAATTACTTATCATTTTCAATGAATGTCTAATTATGAAAATTTTATGATAGATTAATGTACAGCAGGAGATTCAATGTCAATATAAAGTTAAGGTAATCATTTAATAAGCAATGTCAAAAAATAATACAATCTGTAAATTTCATAATATGGCAAATTAATAAGGTATTGATAATTTCATTAAATAATAATTAAAGATAGGTACATACATAGTCAATTAAGTAAAAAAATGACAAACAATACGGTCGTTTAAAAAATCATTTACTGTATAATAAGCTTTTTCAATTAGAAAATCATTAAGTCTTGCACTTAATTCCCAGAGCTATCTGAAACCAAAATCTCAGCCTAATCAGTTCAGTAGTTTTGGCGTAAAGAGGTAACAAACCATCCATTAGAATCTGATTTTAAACGAACAAGGGATCTAAACATCCAAATTGTAAAATAATTCAAAGTTCAGCAGCTTCTTTCTTGCGGGATGGCGATTGCTAATCTAGTTTTAGAAATGGTGCGATTTATCGATTCTGTTGTATTTATTTATTTCAGATAATAAAATCCGTAGTAGTTAAATTAATATAAACTTAATATAAAAACATTATTACAATAAAATAAATTAAAATGGCATTGGATTAATAAATAACTGATAATTAATTATAATTATTCAACGTAGGAGACGGTAATACGAAAATTTTGCTAGTTTCAACTAGCAAATTTTTCGTCGATGAATGTCTTCCTAGCCGAATTAGATGATTCTAATTCGACAAAGATAATCGTTTTAGGTGTTTCTACAATTTATGATAGAAGGCTACGACGTAGAGATTCTACGATATAGGCTACGACGTAGAGCTTCTACGATATAGGCTACGACGACGTAGAGCTCCTACGATGTAGGCTACGACGAAGTAGAGCTTTTACGATGTTCGCTACGACGACGTAGAGCGGTGGCTGTCACATCAGAGCGCTCGCCCTCGGCGACTTTTTGTAGCGGTGTAGATACCTACAAGTGGCTACTTACATAGTTACTACAGTACCTAAGTAGAGGTAAATACCTTACCTACCTTAATCATAAATGTCGTTAAATCCTATAGTACGTTACCTAGGTGACCCTATTTTTAGAGAACCCTTATTTCTAGTCTAGTCACTATGTTTCTCTAAAAATAGCAATAAATATGTTATATAAATGTCACAACACTCAGTTTAGGAAATAATTAACGCGTAGGTATTGTACCAGTTAGACCACTAACAGGGTAGACCGAGGCACTACCCAATTATTCTCATTTTAGATATCCACTCCCAAGACATAATATCCGAAGTGATACAAGACGTCCAGAGAGAGCTGTGCATAAAGTTCTTCAATTCTCCCCCGGACTTCACAGCGACCGTTGAGAACAAGATTCTCTACATCAATAACCCGGATAAACGAAAGAATTGTCCGCCTGATATGTATAACTATACAGGCAGTGTTGTTGTAAGTTTTCGGCATTTCACACTCGGCAGACTAAGATCTCTCTCGAGACTGAGATCGTCAGGAGACCCACACACGAAGCTATAATGTACCTACATCTTTCCGTAGAAATCGTCAGGAGACCCACACACGACAGCTATAATGTACCTACATCTTTCCGTAGAGATCGTCAGGAGACCCACACACGACAGCTATAATGTACCTACATCTTTCCGTAGAGATCGTCAGGAGACCCACACACGACAGCTATAATGTACCTACATCTTTCCGTAGAGATCGTCAGGAGACCCACACACGACAGCTATATTGTACCTACATCTTTCCGTAGAGATCGTCAGGAGACCCACACACGACAGCTATAATGTACCTACATCTTTCCGTAGAGTTCGTCAGGAGACCCACACACGACAGCTATAATGTACCTACATCTTTCCGTAGAGATCGTCAGGAGACCCACACACGACAGCTATAATGTACCTACATCTTTCCGTAGAGATCGTCAGACGACCCACACACGACAGCTATAATGTACCTACATCTTTCCGTAGAGATCGTCAGGAGACCCACACACGACAGCTATAATGTACCTATATTTTTACATATTCGTATAGGTACTAAGTTACAGAGCGATATGAAAATATTCATTTAGCAGCATTACCTACCTTAGCAGGTGTACAGTGCGTCAATCGGGACGAATACCTACCAGTGGACTGAAAGGAAATACACAATATTAGGTAGGTACCTATTGTGTGTGATACCTACATTAAGATAATTTTAAGCTATACCCATCCCGGGATGTAATGTACAGTAATATACCTACATTATAGCTTCTGTGTGTGAGCTCTTTAGAATACCTACTAAGTACTACCTACCTACCTACATAGTTTCTGAGCTTCATACGCGTTGTTTAAAATTTTTTTTCTGTCACATGGAAACTCTATGTTTTATTCCATAGAAGTACTAGTAGTAACCGCCAAGTGGGACGACCGACGATCTGCGTAAGACTGCCGGCAGATGATGGTTGCGGCAAGCTGAAGACAGGGCGCTCATTAGGGGAGGCCTATGTCCAGCAGTGGACTAATATAGGTAGATAACGATGATATGTGCTGATGAGGTTATCTTTTTTGATGACCTCTGAGGCGCGGTGGGCGAACGTCTGCCTGCGACGCAGAAGGTTGCGGGTTCGATTCCCGCCTCGGAACAATTGTGTGTACGATCTGCAGATATTTGTTCCGAGTGTTCTGGTATTATCTATGTATAATAAAAATATATATCTATGTATTCTATCGTTAAGTATATCAGTCATCGAGTACTTACCCATAACACAAGCTCTTCTTACCTAAGTTACCTTGGGGCTAGATGATACTGTAAGTATTGTCCAGCATTATTAATTAATTTTTTTCCCTCCTTCATAGTTATCAACTGTTGTTTATTTCTCCACAGGATATGGTAGTCGGCTACAAGTGTCTGAACAGGAAAGACGTCACCAGAATCATTGTGGACATGCTCCGAGCGAGCATTGAGCAAACACCTAGTCAGTATCTCATGAGTTTTGAGTTCTAGACCTACTTTATGGGTTCAAGCGGGTTCAGTATCTCTTCAGAGTTCTAAACGTACTTTAACCCTTTGTAGCGCGGTGTAACATTTCTGTAACAGACTGATTTTCTGCCTACCAACCTTCAAATATTTTTTCAAATCCGTTTTGTGTCAATGTGATATGTCCGTTACAAACCAATCTATCTACTTAGTTTATTACAAAAAATGTAGATGGCGTTAGTGCCACGTGACGACCGTTGTTCGTCGACTGGTCGAGTTCAAGTACCTGCGTGCATTTGAAAATTTGGTGGAAAATAGAAAAACGTGATAAATACTGTGTGTTTTTGGAAAATATACGAGGTAAGTACATGTACTTTGTGTATCATTATAGGTTTTTATGTAATTGAATGCTTTCGATGAGTTTGACTTTCTGTTGTGTTTGTACCAGAAATGTCACATTGCCTAACAAGGGTAATTTTTTTTGTGAATAGGCTTGTTTTCTAATTCATTTGTTTTTCTTTTTAGAATGACTTTTCAACCTCTCCGGGATGGCGATATAGCAGAGGTCTTGAATATTTATAAAGACAGTGAAGATGGCATGGAAGATGACGACGACAGTGTTGCAGATCCTGATTATCATGGTGAGAATGAGATGGAGCACGAGCAGTTTTCTAACGATGAAAATGAAGAGGCTGAAGTAAACCTTGGTGAGGTTATTGATATTTTAGAGACCAGTGAACCTGATCCATCTCCATCTACTGCTGCTGTGCCAACTGGATCATCACAACCAACCCAATCAGTGGGACGTCCTACAAAACCACCAAAACTCAACCTGCGATGGAAAAAAAAAAGTCTGGGTTTGAATGAGCAACAGTTGCGTTTTCTAGGAAACGAGAACCCACCAACAGATATTTTAGAGCTTGAAACGCCGATCCAGATTTTCTTGTTCCTGTTTCCCATGGATTTGCTTGATTGACAAAGAAATGTCCAAGAAAGACAGAGGCTATTCTGTTGAGTATGTTGCTGATGTCAACGGTGTAGATGTAGCAACCGTAGCCTGGAAAGACAACAAGGTGGTAAATTTGGCATCAAGTTTTGTAGGAGAAATGCCAAAAGCCCAGGTGAGGAGGTGAGGAGGACAAGAAGACTAAGAGGTACGTAACAATTGATCGTCCAAATATTGTTGGAGAGTACAATCGCCACATGGGTGGCGTGGACCTGATAGATAGCATCATGGGACGCTACAAAATACAGCTTCGCAGCAAACGGTGGCAGGTTCGTATGTTCTACCATTTATTGGATTTGAGCATGGCAAACGCATGGCTTCTTTACAAAAGAATTCATAAAGTAAAGGACTTGCAGAATAAACATCTGAACTCAGCTGATTTTCGGCTTGAAGTTGCAACAAATTTATGTAAGCTTGGTGTACCATCGAATGTAAAGGACCGTCGATCTATCGAAAACGAAATTCAAGCAAAACGACACAAAGCACAACATGCTCCTCCAGCGGCAATCAGGCAAGATCAGATAGGACACTGGCCTGTTTGGACGGAAAAGAGAACACGCTGCAAATTCCCTAAATGCGCTGGTGTCTCACAAACAATTTGCGAGAAGTGTGGCGTTGCTCTGTGTTACAATAAAAACAACAATTGTTTTAGACTATTTCACCTAAGTTAAATTACCCTTTTGATGCAGTGTAACATTTCTGTCACACTCCCTTTATTGCTCTTTTTTTCAAATAAATAAAAAAAAATGATTTTTCCAGAAACACGTGTATTTTTATTTCTTTCGATTAAAATTTTCCACTACTTATTTTTAAAATTGCTCTCCTTGCCCTACAAAGGGTTAAGTGTTCAAGCGGGTTCAGTAAGAGTTGTCAGTATCTCTTTAGAGTTCTAGACCTACTTTAAGGGTTCAAGTGGGTTCAGTATGAGTTGTCAGTATCTCTTTAGAGTTCTAGACCTACTTTAAGTGTTCAAGCGGGTTCAGTAAGAGTTGTCAGTATCTCTTTAGAGTTCTAGACCTACTTTAAGGGTTCAAGTGGGTTCAGTAAGAGTTGTCAGTATCTCTTTAGAGTTCTAGACCTACTTTAAGGGTTTTAGCGGGTTCAGTAAGAGTTCCCGGGGCTTCCTTCATTCAACCTTCGCTCTCACAGAGTTGAGTATTTTTGGTCTCTATTTTTATACGTATCTATCTGATTCATGATCTTGACGACCTCTGTGGCGCGGTGGGTGAAGTTCCGCCTGCGTTCGATTCCCGTCTCGGGACTAATGTTGGAAAATAAATATATCTCTATGAAATGGCAAGACAGGACCAACGAGACTCGTGTATGCTCTCACTCTTGTTGATTTTTATTATATTTGTTTTGCAGCTATAAATATAAACAGCTATGATTTGGTCAAAAAGTTTCAAGAACACGTAAGTAAAGAATATCGACCTACCTCTACTCAATACCCATTATTATAATTAATCATCAGTGCCGTGTGGCTTCGAATTTGAACAACCCCAACTCTTCCCGAGGGTGTCGTAAGAGGCGACTAAGGGATATTCAGCAGCGCCTCCTGCTGAACAATTTACCACAGAACTGCGTTTCCCAACCTGGAAACCATGCCCAGCGTGGGTATTATGGGCATTACCCCCAATGAGATACAAGCCAATAAGGCGCTTATCAGGGGGAGGCCTGCGTCCAGCTGTGGACCAATATAGATATATATTTACAATATATATATATATACACATTTACAATATATATATATATATATATTTGACGACCGATGTGGCGCGGTGGACGAAGGTCCGCCTGCGACGCAGGAGGTTGCGGGTTCGATTCCCGCCTCGGAACAATTGTGTGCACGATCTGCAGATATTTGTTCCGGGTGTTCTGGCCGTTTTCTATGTATAATAAAAAATATCTATCTATGTAATGTATTGTATTATGTATATCAGTTATCTAGTACCCATAACACAAGCTCTGCTTACCATGGGGCTAGATAATGCTGTGTGAATTGTCCAGCATTATTTATTTATTTATAGGCAATTAGAACCGAACCAATTACCTATTATTTATAAGAAGAACGTTTGATGAAGTCACCTTTCTACTTTCTACGAACTTATTTTGATAAAGTCATCGCGTGTTTTTTTTAACTTAGTTGGTATTTATATCAAGAATATTTAACACTTTGAGTGCTGAAAACGCACGGTATGAGTTTTCTACAAGTGACTAATATGCGTAAATCCATACTAGCGCAGCGGCTGAGAAAATCAGATCTTTGTGACTCAGCAGAGCTGTAATATTTTTCGAACGAAACGCATGTGCGGCGCAACACAACCGCTGTGTAGAGCGGCAGCACGAATTTTTTAGGTAAAAAAAAAGATCGCAGTCGTCGAAAAAAAACCGCAGTTAAAGTGTTAAAATGCCGATATGTAGAGATAATAAAGCAGTAGGTACCTTTTATTATTAGAATACCGCGTGAAAAGGCGTTATTCACGCTGAATGGCGGCTTTTCATATAGACATAGACATTTTTTTTTTCTTGGACTCGCTAGTTTTAGCATTTGCTATATTTAATTTATGATTTTAAAAAAATATTTGCTGCTGCATTACAAAACATAAACAAAGTCCTCTATGACATTTTGAATAAAAATAACTTTTAACGAAAAAAATAATTTAATGCGTTATTCACGCTAAAAATAGCGCGATAACGCGATAGCTTGCAGGTATAGGTCCCTAGGTAGGTCCATATGCGTCGTACGTAGGCCATGAAGAACGGGAGTACCTTTGTTTAAAACCAGAGCCGCATGTCTTGGCAAGCAGCACAATGCTGAATATACTCCCTTTGCCTGTTATAAGTAATTTATTTGTGTGTTTAATTTAACTTTAGGTTAAGAAATTTATAGGCAGTACCTAAATGGTTTTTATTTTTATTATTATGAAAGTGTTAACTTGATTCTAGGCTGCAATGGAAACCACCACAATGCTGACGCCTGCCGACCGTAACTACATAAACTCGCATTACCACACCGAGTGCTCAGCCCTAGGCCCGCAGCCCGCGCGGCGGCTCGCGGCCCCAGAGGAGGCCGAGGTAGCGAACATGAGTCCGGAGAACGAGCTTTATTATAGGGACAAGACGTGGCCGCTTGGAATTGTTATGTATGGATTCGAGAAGAATTTGCGTGAGTGTTCAGCTACTTTTGTTTTTTGTTGTCTGTTAGGAGTGTGATTTTTATTGTTTATTAGGAGTTATTGTTCAGCTGTTGAAAAAAAACATGTAGGTAAGCGGAAGGGACACGTCCTGCGTTTATTACGCATGGCATTTCGTGCCCAAATCGCATCGTGTCGCGGGCGGCGAGGAATGACTAATACGACATAGGGAATACGGTTTTATCCTATTCCACGCCGCTGGCTTGTCGTAGGTGTGTAACACGCTTGGAAAGTCAATAGAGAATAGTGCCCATTGTATGCGTCTAGTGAAAATGAGATCAACTTATATAATTTTACTCGGCAGGAAACAGCCAGCCAGCGTCTGAACTCCGGCGCGCAATGGGCATCATAGAGCTGGATTCATGCATCGTGTTCCAAGAAGTTGAAGACGACGAGGTCTTGAAAGCAAGGAGTCTGCTGTGGTTCGCCACCAGTGGGGCGGAGACGCCGCAGCTAGGCTTCGTCGAGGGGAATCAGGTAAGGTCAGATATTGGGGCTTTACTGCCGCCATAAGCTGAGCCCTGCGGCTTCGCCTGCATGGAAATCTATGTGTCAATTGGTTTATAAACCTTCCTCTTTAATCACTATATCTATTTAAAGTATTTCCTCCACCGACCATAGTATTAATTTACCTATGCTAGCTGCTATGAGTCGTTCGTCAACTCACACCATGAATCTTGTCCCAACTGGTGTGAGTTGACGAATCGTAAAAAAGCTATACTCTTCGTTCTGCAGCTCACACCACTTTGCTACCTATATTAGCTGTGCAAATAGCTTTATAGTGGATTATTCTTGCTGACTGAATATTAAAAATAAATACTCACCAATTTTACCTTTATTCATGAACGCATGGACAGACGATCTCCCTCGAGCCGATGTCGATTGGAGCCCTAGGACACTCAGCACACATCCTGAACAACTTGATGCGAGCTGTGGGCGTGCCCATGCAGTCTAACAGACACGACCGCGACTATTACGTGATTGTCAACTGGAATCATGTGCAGAAAGGTATTATTTATTTATTTATTAATAAGCCTACTCAACAACTTTGGGGTTAGAGTCGGTAGGTAATATGCGCCACTTTCAAACAATGAATTATCACCCGTATTTTATGCGTCGGATATTTTTTTTAAATATAAATTTTTCGTTAGGATGCTTACAAATACTACTTAACACTTTGACTGCGGTTTTTTTTCGACGACTGCGGTCTTTTTTTTTTACCTAAAAAATTCGTGCTGCCACTCTACACAGCGGTTGTGTTGCGCCGCAAATGCGTTTCGTTTGAAAAATATTACAGCTCTGCTGAGTCACAAAGATCTGTATTTACTCAGCCGCTGCGCTAGTGTGGATTTACGCATATTAGTCACTTGTAGAAAACTCATACCGTGCGTTTTCAGCACTCAAAGTGTTAAGTACTTAGACAAGTAAAACATTGTAACCATCCTAATAAAATAATCCTGATTGATTTATTGATATTTTTACTGTGCATGCTAGAACACATAACAACAGATATCACTGTCTGATTTCCAATTTACCAAATCTAATTCCACAGGCAAAGAACATTACCTCGAGAAGACACCCATAGCCGCGTCTATTCGCGAGTCACCGTTCGGATATGACTACGAGAGCGTAACTCACGCGCCTGCAAACTATATGTGCAAGGAGGCCGCCTGTGGGCAAGGAGAGGCCACTGTGTTACCAGCTCAGGTAATAGGTGACTAAATGTATCTGTTCCGTGAAGTAGGTACAATAGTCTATGGGCAAGGAGAGGCCACTGTGCTACCATGTGTCATTGTACCTAGCCTTGAGAAAAAACCTCAAACAGCGCTCTGTTATTTATGTGTTGTTTTATTAATTAAACATAGAGACAATTAAATAAAATTCAGTGTTTTAAGACATAGATAGTAAATCAATTTTCTTGCTTTAATCATTTATTTAAAAACATTTAGACCTATATCTATCTTGACGGGCACATCTAATGCATAAATAGAGTTCATTATAGGCTATAATGAACTCTATTGCATTAGATGTGACATTACAGAAAAACAATGTCATAGACAATAATTTGTCATAAATGATGCAGGTAAATGTCATGATTATGAAGGATAATAAATTATAGACCATATTTTAACCACACTAGCGCATCCCTAAAATCTATTATAACCTTTTCAGGACCATCTCTGGCAACGTACGATGTCGATGGGCCACCGCTTAGACCTGAGCGAGACCGACCGGGAGATGCTGCGAGTCATCTACAACCAGCCCTGCCGAGACAGATATGCCGCTCACAATACATAGCACCTTTATTGTATAGCTAGTTATGTTGCAATACGTGCTTAGGTACCTACTTATGATAGATTACAAGTTTACCTACTTAAGGATGTATGAGGTTTAGGTACCTACTTATGTTGAAATTGTTGGAAAAAAAATCTGAGATAGATATATCTAGGTAATTCATATCATTTGTCATTAACACGGAATACCCTATTGCCCCATAATAATAATCATTGTTCTTTGTATTTTAAAAGCACTTGGCCTGAACTTTTTGCTGGTTGATCGAAGATATTTATGAAGAATTATTTATATCTGTTGTGTTACGTGTTACGTGTTAGTATTACCAACAATATTATTACCTGTTTAGATAAAATAGATGGCGGCAGCGGCGCTAGTGTACCTACTTCGAGATATCCTTAGTATCGATAATATAGTGCCTTTCTTACCATGGGGCTAGATAATGTGTGAATTGTCCAGCATTATTTATTTCTTTATTTCAATCAAAATATGTATCTTCAATATACAATTAAATTAATTAAAATACCTTTAAATATGACTGTGAGATTAGTTCACCTTTCAAACTTACTAGGTAACAGAAAGCAGGCAAGTGGAAATAAAAAATTGAACTGGATTTCAGTAGTATTTTATTTTTCACGTTTTTATGACAATATATACCAAAGTACTGTATAATTAGGGCGCTATACAGACAGAGCAACTTTGACCTCCGTATTGACCAAGGGGTATTTGCCATCCCAACGGGAAGTTGATCGAAGTTGTGGATGATAGAAAAAACCGTGGACACAAGTACGAACATTAGCATTTTATATAAGATTAAGATTGATTAAATATTGAAGGTATTTACATGAAATCTATATTGTGACAAAAAAATATATCCTTACCTAAAACCATTACCTATGTTCAACAATTTTAAATGGTGGTCCACGGTGGACCCAGCCCAGGGGGGGGTCATGACCCCCATGACCCACCCCCTGGATCCGCCCTTGGTATTGAGGCAACGAGTTTTACGGACAAACAGAACTACCGTTTACGTGAGCTTTTGGATAAAATACATATATAGGTACTTACTATGAAACATAAATAAAAAAACACAATTCACACACGCACACATATTCTTCACTTAGTAAACTTAATCCCTAAACTTCATTTCTACGTCATAATATTTATTCAACACAATTTAAAAATTACAAACACAATAAATACATCGTTTAAAAAGATTCCTAATATGCCTAGTTTTCTTATTCTATAATTTGATACCTACTGCAATATAAATAATAAATAAATAATGCTGAAAAATCCACACAGCATTATATAGCCCTTAACACTTTGACTGCGGTTTTTTTTCGACGACTGCGATCTTTTTTTTTACCTAAAAAATTCGTGCTGCCGCTCTACACAGCGGTTGTGTTGCGCCGCACATGCGTTTCGTTCGAAAAATATTACGGCTGTGCTGAGTCACACAGATCTGTATTTTCTTAGCCGCTGCGCTAGTGTGGATTTTCGCAGATTAGTCACTTGTAGAAAATTCATACCGTGCGTTTTCAGCACTCAAAGTGTTAAAGCACAGCTTGTGTTATGGGTACTAGATGACGATTATACTTTATATAATACATTTACATCCATAGATATTCTCTTATTATACATAGAAAGTACCCAAAACAACCAGAACACATATTTGCAGATCGTACAACCATTTCTTCTAAGGCGGGATCCGAACCCGCAATTTCCCGCGCCTTTTAACGTCGCAATAAGTAAGGCACTGTTAAAAAAATGATTTCAGTATGTAGGTATACATTTTAAGACTTTATGAAGGCCTCTTGTTACATCTACATAATTAAAGGTTATAAAAAATAGGTAGGTTAGGTAAAGCCAGATTCAAATCCAAAGGGGATTTGAATCTGGCTTTACCTAACATCGGTTTACTACACTGTGTTAGAAAAATAAAATAGACAGCCGCCACACAGAAGCCGTGGCCGGGCCGGAGGCGAAGGCGTGCGGGTTGTTTCATACGAGTTTATATTCAAGACTACACATACACCGCCGGGCGGTGGCGGTGCGGTGCACGGAAATTCGTATGATACAACCCGCAGCCGCCACACAGAAGCCGTGGCCGGGCCGGAGGCGAAGGCGTGCGGGTTGTATCATACGAATTTCCGTGCACCGCACCGCCACCGCCCGGCGGTGTATGTGTAGTCTTGAATATAAACTCGTATGAAACAACCCACACGCCTTCGCCTCCGGCCCGGCCACGGTTTCTGTGTGTGCCGGCTTTTAGGCAATACGTCTTCAAACCAACTCCAAAACAACTTAGTATTTCTAGCAATATATAGAAATATCACTATATAAGATATATCCCTAGTTTCTGTCCACGGTTTTGCACGCTTTGTTTCTATGGAAACATTTTATTATTATTATAATTAGGTAACATTACATTCACAGATGTAAAGAAAATAAAGCTAAGGACAATTGCCATTCTAAGTTTGTAAAAATAACTGAACGAGTACTAATTATAAATACGAAAGAGTAACAAACATCCATCCATACTTACAAACTTTGACGTTTATAATATTAGTAGGATATACGGGACTGACATAGTCATTAACTCAGTGACTCAATCCCAAAAATATAATAACGAACAAAAAAAAATCCTAACCGACACTTCTAATCAAAATGTTATGTTGTTTTTTTAACTAAATAAATAGTTTAAAGTAAAGTAAAGTACAAATAAAAAATCATTTATTTCTTTACGCTTACAAAATAAGCACGTCGTAGACAAGTCATATTTTATATATAAGTTATTATCAAATTTAATTATTTTACTGTTCACTTCAATTTTTTGTCCACTAGTGGAAGAAGTTTTAGATCTACACGTGCCGCTATGCATGTAACCTGAATAAATACTTAATACTAACATAACCTATTTTTAACTTAAGCGATCTGAACACATAATTATAAGTTCCGATACAACGGGTATTTATCGCGTTTATTTACCTGTTTTCCCGACGTTTCAACAGGTTTACACACTGTCGTGGTCACGGGATGAGTCATCCCGTGATAAATACCCGTAAGTTCCGATACAACGGGTATTTATCGCGTTTATTTACCTATTTTTCCCGACGTTTCAACAGGTTTACACTCTGTCGTGGTTGCGGGATGAGTCATCCCGTGATAAATACCCGTTGTATCAATACTTATACATTAATATATATAACATAACCTACTAATATAATAAAAAATAGGAAGTTGAAATCTAAGAAAAAAAAATCCTTGAAAAAATCTATAAAAAAATATTGTTGATGATTTGTTTTGGAACCCTTGTGCGCAAGTGTACATTCGCACTTGTCCGTTTGTTTAACACTTTGAGTGCTGAAATAACACGGTATGTGTTTTCTACAAGTGACTAATATGCGTAAATCCACACTAGCGCAGCGGCTGAGAAAATACAGATCTGTGTGACTCAGCACAGCCGTAATATTTTTCGAACGAAACGCATGTGCGGCGCAACACAACCGCTGTGTAGAGCGGCAGTACGAATTTTTTAGGTTAAAAAAAAGATCGCAGTCGTCGAAAAAAAATCGCAGTCAAAGTGTTAATAAAAACTTGTAAGACAGACATCTATACTTACTAATATTATAAAGAGGAAAGGTTTGATTTTTTGTTTCTTTGTTTGTATTGAATAGGCTCCGAAAGTACTGGACCGATTCGATTCTTTCACCGTTGGGAAGCTACACTATCCGCGGTGAACATAGCCTATATTAAAATTTATAAATGTGAAATTTGAATTTAACGCGGGTGAAACCGCGGGAAACAGCTAGTGTTTTAATAAACAAGTTTATATTTAAAAGTAACTTATTATAATCATCTAAAATAATATAAATAATTGTAACATTGTGTGATATTTTTTAACATAGCAAGCTAGGCTTTAGGTTCAATCGATCACCACTGCTTGTAAACTGGAAACACTAGAAATAGTAATACCCTGCCTACCATCTCTGCTTAAGGAGACCCCATTAACTTTCTTTTTTCTAGCATAAGGTTTATTACAAACATGTTTAAGATATATATAAGACCTCTTGAAGTTCATACCGCAATTATTACATTTATGTTTGACAAAGTCTCTTAAATGAACCTCCTGTATATGTTTCTTCAGATCTCTATTTCTATACGTCAGCTTACAGATGTTACACACGGCATCCTTCTGTCGTTTATTCGTCGGGTATATACTATGCAAGTCTACTTTAACTGGTTGTGATTCTTCAACTTTTATGTTCTTCGTAGGTGTTATCCCTTTTATGACCAGTGTATTGGGACCTGTTTTCTTCATTTCGACTAAGTTTTTTGAGTTAAGAACTTTCTCGAACCATACTTTGTTGACTTGTTCGGTTTCGAACCTCGGGGTCCCGGCAATAAGGTTGTAATGGACTCGCCTGATGTGATGCTTCAGTTTCCACATTTCGTCGTATTTGTATTCGCATACGTCGCATTTGAACTTCTTTGGTTTTGGGATCGTATGCTTTTTGAAGCTGAAAAGATAAAAAAAAATATAAGACAGAAATAATTTGGCGTTTAAAAAGCCTAACAGACTTTTTTTTTTCTTTTATTTAGCCTGTTTCGTCCCACTGCTGGGCAAAGGCCTCCCGTTGGAATATTCGTATACTAAACATCCTGGGGGCTTTATTCTGATAAACCAACCAAATATTTCCACACAGTGCGGTCACGTGCGACTTTAAATTCCTAAGTAATGAAGGGTTTAAAACTAAGTTTAAAAAAAAAAGAGTCCTTGAAATCGGTTGGCGTGATATTGAGTTATTCGTCCATCTGTCGCGCACATACTTAATGCATATTCAAGACTTATATTATGGTTTTCTCATGGATGTCATTGTCAGAACTGGACCTAATAAAATGGGACTTCACGGGAAGGGAAGCACCAGCTATCAAATAAAAGAAGAAACACCAAAAAGTTCCGAGGTAACAAATAAAAACAGTCTAATTTAGAACCTCCTCCTTTTTCTGAAGCAACTGAGCTCACTATTCGTAAATTTAAAAATTACATAAAACTAAATCTCATCAAGAAGGTTTTCTACTCCATAAATGATTATCTCAATGATGTTAATGCTTGGCCAGATGTCGCTCAGTTTCGCACCGACAATAGTATGTAAGTAATTTGTTGTTGTGCATAGCTTTACTTAAATATTGACATGTATCGAATCATATTATATTTAGACTTAAATAGGCAAATAACCATGTATTAGACATATAAGAGATAAACATGCTAGTGGTTTCTTTTCACTTTTTCCACTAGTGGACAAAAAATTTAAGTGAATAGTAAAATAATTTTATTTGATAATAATTTATATATAAAATATGACTTGTCTAAGTGCTTATTTTGAGAGCCTAAAGAAATAAATGATTTTTTACTTTACTTTACTTTTTGTAGTTGGTAAAAATGGGAGTAGACGAACGGTTTAGGACCGCTATTTGTGGCGTCACCATATGGGGGAGGCCTATGTCCAGACGAAGTGTGTGGGCTGATGTGTTGATTAACAGAACAAAAATGGTTGGTATTATATGTAGACCTTCCTAAATACTCCCAGATAGTGCACGCCTGCGCCGCAACGGTAAAAATACATTGAATCATATTTAACAAAAGATGGCAAATACTCAATAAAAAGATGGCAAATACTCAACCTTGACCAGAGGAACTAAAGTGTTCAAAGCGAAAGAAAGGTGCTTTTCGCTGGAATGGCACCTGAAAATCCCACCCAAGACCATATCTTATTATGGCTAAACAGCCGATTGTAGATAAAAAAGGACAGTAAAAAAAAATTGCATACACCACCTATGTACCTTATTTATATGTATTTAATGCAATAAATTTTACTTTACTGTGTATAAATAAAAGTTAAAAAAACTAAAAAACCACGCTTTTATAAATAAACCGAACTAAAAAGTAGAAAATATTTTTTTAAATAATTCAAATTATGGATAAGAGTGATAAATAAAAGAAATAATTTAATCCCAATGAGCGCCCTGTTTACAGCTTGACGCATCCAGCATCTAACAGCAGTCTTTCGTAGGTCGTCATCCCACCTGGTCGGAGGGCGTCCTACACTACGTTTACCGAGTCGTGGTCTCCACTCAAGAACACGTTTGCCCCAGCGGCCATCGGTTCTTCGCGAGATATGGCCGGCCCACTGCCAATTTAGCTTGCTAATTCTTAGAGCTATGTCGATAACTTTGGTTCTCTGTTGGATGTATTCGTTACGAATCTTATTCTTCAGAGAAACTCCGAGCATAGCTCTTTCCATAGCTCGCTGAGCGACCTTGAACTGCTCGACAATTTTCGATGAAAATGGTGAAAAATTTGTCACTCAGGTGCGTCTGTCTGCGTATCTCTGAGATGCGTTGGAATATTCGGATACTAAACATCCTAGGGGCTTTATTCTGATAAACCAACCGCTTCACTATCACTATGGTATCGTCATAGAATCGCCACGTAAAACACGTTTTGGTGTTTTTTCGAGAACCCCCTCGTAAAGGGATGAAATGTTGGTTTTTCCCAACACAAATAAGAAATCGTAGTTAACATATGCTTATATCCATAATAAATGAGTCAAACTACGATAGTTTTTATAGTAAAATAGGATATGTACCTTTTTTTACTCTTTGGAACTTTAGTAGTTGCAGGAGGGTCCATCATTCTATTCCTTATAAGTTTCTTTCATATGTTTCAATGGTTAATCTTAAAGTAGTGTTTCAAATTTTCAATTATGATAAGAAATTTTTACCTTGCTCGTAGCTGTTACCAAGTTTCGTAAGTACCTATGCTACCATTTTATTTCTTACTTTCACAAAACAATAACCAAATGTGTTCACTTTCAAAACTGCTGTGAACCAAGATTCTAAATAGTTTTTTTTGCTTTCTATATAGTTTTTAAGTTTATCGATCACTTAGCATAGCCGATGCTAAGCTAGCTATGCTTTAAGTAGCTGAAATGCAATGTGTTAAGGTTGATTATTAAGAGTTGGCAGGAGCTGCAATGCACAGCATTTCTTTGTCCTGCATTCTAAAAGGAATATAGATTGCCGCCAATCATAAAACATTTTCATTGAAATCTATGTTAATAGAAAATTCCCCAACAGGGCTCACGATTAAACTGTAACATAGCAATTTAATACGGTCAAATTTAACTAACAATGTCTTAAACCATAGTTCAAGATTTGCAGCAAAAAATATTGTTAGTTTTACTCCTTATAGAATGTAGAATGAATAAAAAACCACAAAACTAAAATCTTGCACCTATACAATAAAACTATCCACATTATCTGCTGTGTGAATTGTCCAGCATTATTTATAATTATTATATAGAAACAGCTAATATTATTATACGAAAAATATTGCTATAACAATTCACTAAATTCAATATACATACATAAATCATAATTAATAAAATAAATATTAATAAATATTGCTGGACAACTGTATCTAAATCCCTTCATAGTAGATGACTATGGTCTAGCTAGGGTGAGCTAGAGTCTAGAAAATGTAATACATACTAAGCAGGCTTTATTCATGTTTAAATTAAATAATTTAATTGTTTTAAACACTATATCAGAAAAACTGTAAAATTAATGTATTACAATGAAAATGGAGATATCTGATTCACATGAAATAAGTTGTGTAATTTACAAGATAACTACTGAGATTTCTTTATTTAACTTATTTTTAGAGATTTTAAAAGAATATTATTTGAATTTCTTGTTTTTGAGCTGAATTTTAGTATTTTCACAGCACACAGTAGAGCAAAGTTGCCTCAGGACTTTACAGTAGTAAGTAAATGTCAAAAGAAGACAGATATAACCTGGATCCAGGCACAGATCTGTAGACTATTAGAATCTTGTTCATTCTCAGTCACCTTGTTCACTCCTAGCCCATTATGTCTACAAAGTAAACTCTGAAAATAGCTTTGAATGCATTTTGTTAGATACAAAGGCATTAAATATATTTATTGAATAGTGCATTACAAATGTATGATACTATTCGACTTTACAAGATAGGTTTATCAGCTAAACGATATGAGCCACTACAGTTGATAGTTTTTCGATTGGTAGTGACATACCTACAACTTTCTACAAGGTAAAAAGCAGCCTACCTCTCATCTCCATGAATAAACTTGGCGTGTTGCGCTAAGTTTCCACGGTTTTTGAAGCTCAAATTACACCAACTGCAGAAATGATAGACTTCTTTCCCGTTGCATGATAAAAGATGTTTTTTTAATGAGCTTTTACATAAAAACTTTCTAGTACACTGACACAAGAAAAACTTGTTAAGGCTACTTGTAAGATCCAGAGTAAGGCCTTCAATTTTTATTGTATAGCGCTCTCGGTTTCTTGGATTATCCAAGTAATCCATTGTACAATAGTTTATCAATCGACGAAGCGATAACACGATCGAACCACAATAACATCCAAACTATTTATTTATTTAATTATTCATACATGTCACATTGACATGTATGAATAATTTGGCAATGACAATTCATTCTAGTCACCACAATGACCACACCATTTTTTTTTTCAAAACCGGTGATTTCCGGTTATAGCGCTAAAATGGTTAACATGCATTTTGCGAAGATATTTTGTAGGCACAAGGTCGGTCCACAGATTATGTGATAAATAATTGTGTCTGCGGGGTAAATATAAATAGCCAATATCATGTTCAGTTCAATAAAAAAATAAACAATTCTTTTTTATACAAACAAAGTTTTATACGAAAATTTTACGCGAATCTATTCGTGATATTAATAAATCCTTTGCAAAGCATGGGGAAAAATAAAATGATCGCAAAAAGTTGCCCCAAGTGTGAAATGCAAGTTAGTAATGACGAATAAAACAAGCATAAAACCAAAAATGTTAGGTATTTGAACTTTCACTCATAAAATAACATATTTGCTTTACAGGTTGCTGTAGCATCAAAGTCCTGTAAATGTGGCCACACGTTCTTTGCTGCTCGTCGTGCAGCGGACCATCTCCCTGCAGTTGAAGATATAAAGCGACGCACAGGACGCGTGCGGCGCTCACAGCCACAGTTCTATGACGCACAGCATTATCAGAAGCAAATCAAGAGAAGGGTGAGTTTGAACGTCATAATATCTGTCATGAATTAAGTTCATAATTATGTATGCTTAAGCATAGACACTAAGACTATGCAGATAGAGCAATTTTGAACTCTAATTTTTAATAGAAATCATAGCAATAAAATAAATTATCTCTTATTAATATTTTTTAATGTCTTATTGAACATTTTTTGTCTGATTTATTGAAAAAACACACCCTGAAACTCTCTTTCTCTATCAAACCGTTGCATCTTGGCACATACATGCACTACACATACTACTAATATTATAAATGCGCAAGTTTGTAAGTATGGATGGATGGATGTTTGTTTTCTTTCACATAAAAACTACTGAATGGATTTTAATGAAACTTTACAATAATATAGCTTAACATCAGAATAACACATAGGCTACAATTTATAAAGATATATTGTATAATATCCAGAATATTTATCACCACGCGGGTGAAACCACAGAGCGCTGCTAGATCAATTATATATGTGATGTCTAGAATACACACTTCATGAATAGGTCAATATATTTCTTTCCGGCCCTGGTGGGGGCACAGAGAGGGGCCTCGAGGCTTGGCCTCATTACCCCGGCGTCAACTCGAGGGGTGACGACCCCTCGGTCCTTGGATTTTGTGGGAATATCTTTTTTTTTTCCCTTCTCAATTTTTTTTTTTTTTCTTGTATAGGTATCTCACGCTTTAATATGCATACTTATTCATAAAGTGTGTATTGTAGACAGTTGTGAAATATACTCCAAAACTCTTGTGCTGTAACACTATACGTCACACAAACATCTTCCATGCGTACTGCAAATAAGTTGCACATGTCACGCTCAAATGCAGCTTTTGTATAGAGAAATAGCTGAAAAAAATCGAAATGTACAATGCCTACATTTTCACTGTAAGATGATTATTTTCTGAAGAAACTTTGAATTAATATTACATCCATAAAGGTTGATCCTATTCTTTGACAGTTGGTACCTATTCCACCATTCATTTTGCCATTCATTCTAAATGAAAAACAATTTCTTTTTCAGTCTCCTAAGAAAAGAGATTTAGATGAAACTTACAAGGGAAAGGAAAAAGAAAGTGGTAAGCTTTTTTTTTTTATAGCATATACATATTATACATGCTGAACTGGCCTCCCCCTACAAAAGATCCCTCACAGCAATAAGGCTGCCCTTTATATCATTAGTCTCAAAATTACGTACTAGCCAAATTCGATGTAGTTTTTATACAATACAATATTAAAATTTTGTACTGTTAAAAAAAAATATTATCAATAATTAATTATTAATAAATTTTATTGAAGGTCCTTCCATCATGTGCAATAAATTTCATAGTGTAAAAATTTGAGGCCGGGACATATTTTATTATAACTATGTAGAAAAAAAATCACTTTAAATGCATTTTGTCATTCATGTTATTCTGAAACATTTTTAATTCCACACACTACAATAGGCAGTGTTAGTAACACTGCCTATTGTAGCGTTAGTTTTAGTAACACTGTAGGTGGTGTATTGTAGTGTTAGTAACACTGCCTATTGTAGTGGAGCTATTATAACTAGCTACTATAATGGAGCCTGACAGATGTCCCATAGCTAAAGGCTCAATACGCCATGAAGTAATTTCTCAATGAAGCAAAAATTTATTTACATCTCTGAATATTTTTATGATCTTGACTTGTCACCTGCTCATAATTTAGGTTTTTTTTTATTGATGATGATGACTGATACGTTTTGTATAGTCTCCTATAAATAACTATTACAAAGACATGAAAAATAAGCTAATTATTAGGTACCGCAAAATCCCCGCGGAACGCGTATTTAACTTCAATGTCAACAACTAAATAGCGACCACTTCCCCGGGAACTGCTGGAACACCACGATGATGTCCAATCGCAAGAAGACCATCGCAGCCAATCGGCTGCTGAACAGCAATTGAGAGGCCGGCGGGACTCTCATTGCTGTAACTCAAGACTCGAGTGCCGTCTCGCTCGACGTTGAAGCTAGAAGAAAGAACCTTAGTTCGATTCTAACCGCATTTCGCTCGAAAGACGAACTGTTGAAGACCATTGATGAATCAGGCGCCGTAACCGTTCAACTTTGAAGACCTCTGTGGCGCGGTGGGCGAAGATCCGCCTGCGAGGCAAGAGTCGATTCCCGCGTCAGAACAATTGTTTGTACGATCTGCAGATATTTGTTCTGGATGTACTGGTCTTTATCTACATATGTATGATAAAAAATATCTATCTGTGCAATGTATTGTATTAAGCATATCAGTTATCTAGTACCCATAACACAGGCTCTACTTAGCTTGGGGCTAGGTGATGCTGTGTGGATTGTTCAGCATTATTTATTTTAGTGCGCGACAAATGGACGAGTAACTCAATATCACGCCAACCGATTTCGATGATTATTTTTTGTTTTAACCTTTTTCAATATATATTTAACAATTTGAAGTCTATTCATAGTTTTTTAAAACACGCCAAATTATGTACATTCCAGCCACAGCGCTAGCCCGCCGCCGCCGGGCGCTGCGCCGCGCCGCGCGCCCTAGGGCTGCGTCAGCGGAGCGCCTCGCGCGCGACCCTCCGCCCGTGCTCCAACCGGCACAGCTGGCCAGGTGTGCCATTGTACTGGAAGAGATCAATAGGAAGATGGCGACTGTGACGTGGCAGCCACCTAGAGGTACATGAGCATGAGACGAAGCCAGGTGATCCGGTTCAGCGCAACTAATATAGATTTTTTTATACAATTCTATGAATGTATTTAGTCATTCTTGTTTATAGATAGATAGATAGACAATACTTTTATTAAATACTTAAAAATAAAACAAATAAGATAAAAAAAATGATAACACTAGATATGTGACAATTTGGCTGTCTTATCGCTCAAGAGCGATCTCTACCAGTTAACAAACATACACGGTACACGAGTCTTTTGAAACGAGATATTTACCATGATTATATTCTTGAGATTTCCTATACAGTTAAAGTTCCGTATTCGCGGGGTATACGTTCCGTAAATATGCCGCGAATACAGAAACCGTGGATACGGAACGGTAATTTGTATAGGAATGTAGGGGATACGTTCAAAGAATTGAAATTTAAAGAAAAAAAAACATAGTAAATATCTATTTTATCACATAACGTAACTCGTTTTGTTAACAATAATTACTAATTAATATCTGAGTTAGACAAAGTTTTAGAAAACAGGAGCTTTGTCTGAATTTGGGCACAGTTTTATACCAGCCGTGCAACCATGCCATCACGGAATAACTGCAAGGCTACTACGTTATTTCGCACATAACGTTATCAGCGTTATTAAGCTAATTTTAGCGTGAATAACGATTGAAGAGACGTTATTTTCTGCGAGCAAATCAAAATAATGCATTTTTACGCGTTATTCACGCTAAAATTAGCATAATAACGCTGATAACGTGCGTTAAGTGCTAAAAAATAGCGTAGCGTTTGAAGTCACTTCGGCGGAGTATAGAGTTTTAAATTGAATGTAAATAGAAAATAGTGATCCTAGACCAAAGGTAGGTTTGCTTTTTTATGTTACTTATATTATTTGACTTCATTTATTTAAATTCTCGTTATAAAATAAAAAAAGAATATAATAATTTATTTATAGCCAACACACACACACAATGTTAAACAGAGTTACAAAAAAAGGAAAAGACACATAAATACAGAAAAACATAAGGAGTAGAGTAAGAAAAATTGGTCTTTCCCTATGTGCGCGGCTAATAAGGTCCCGTCTCAGCTTGTTGTCATTATCGACCGAGGCCGGTAGTGACACTGGTTTTCAGGCTGGACCTTAAATTGGGGTGACGTCGTGTCTCGAGTAACGGTCCACAGATTAAACAAAACAAAGTTTTACATATAAGTAAGAATAAAAACCAAGAGTTGGATAAAAGTCAATGTTACAATAGGAGGTTAAAATGTATAATTCAACAAATAGATACGATAAGATAAATACATTTTAACAATAGAAAATACAATTATATTATAATTATTATAAAACTATTCTACAGTAAAAAATATATCAAAACGGTAGATCACCGACCGCTCGCTAGAGTCAAGCGGCCGGTGACTAGGGCTGCAGAGAAAGGAACTTCCTGACGATGCGTGCCGAGACGAAGAGTACCGCCTTTTGGATATTATTATTAACACGTTAGCTGCCATGTCAGTCACCGGTGCCTGACAGCCATGGTACTTGATCAGGCCGTGCCAGTCACCAGTGACTGACGATCGAATCGAGATATTGGATTGAAATGCAGTAGTGAGCTGTCCAGCATGTTTAGCCTGCTTGTTTCTATTAGAATTAACTGACATGGCCCCGGGCTATATGCAACATGGCCTGTTACTTTTCTTGTTAGAACTGAAGTTAATCATCATTTTCTGGGGAAAATGTTAAATTTGTTTATTACAAGATATGCAGCAAAACGTGTTATATACTCTTACTCTAAATTGATATTTTTTGGCATTTTAACACTTTGACTGCGGTTTTTTTTCGACGACTGCGGTCTTTTTTTTTACCTAAAAAATTCGTGCTGCCGCTCTACACAGCGGTTGTGTTGCGCCGCACATGCGTTTCGTTCGAAAAATATTACAGCTCTGCTGAGTCACAAAGATCTGTTTTTTCTCAGCCGCTGCGCTAGTGTGGATTTACGCATATTAGTCACTTGTAGAAAACTCATACCGTGCGTTTTCAGCACTCAAAGTGTTAAGACACTTTGATTTGATATACAAAATTTTGAAATTGGTCGTAATCGCGAATTTGTTCTGGCAGCTAATGTGTTAAGTATGTATTATCCCATTGCTGGGCATAGGCGCTAGTTGTGGCCTCTCTTTGTCCAGTCCATAGCAGTCATGAATACGAGTAAGTTCATCTTTTCATCTCCGCCTAGTCCTTCCACGCGGTTTCGCCCATTGGGAACCATCCGTGATGGCTTTGCCCAGAGTTCTTCCATCTACTTACTAGTCCAGCCAATACCATTTGAATGTAACCTATAGATTAAAAAAAAATATTATGTACATACATTTTATTATGATTTTAGAATAAGAATATTTTAATTTAAAGTGCTCAATGTAATTTGTACCTTTACACTAGCCAAACTCGATATAGAGTGTTTGTAAACAACTTATCCTAAAACTGTCGCGTTGTCGCGTCTTCTAGTCGATTTGAGATCCTTCCTTGATCCTTCAATAAATATTGCTTACAATCATATGTGAAACTCGACGCTAGGCAAGGTTTTTTGTGTCGTGGTTTGTTTACAAACATTGTACATCGAGTTTGGCTAGTTTATAATTGTAATAAATGTAAGTAATTAAAAATATGAATATATGTATAATTGTTTTCTTATATAAAATAAATAATAATAAATAATGCTGGACAATTCACACAACATTATCTAGCCCCATGGTAAGCAGAGCTTGTGTTATGGGTACTAGATAACTGATATACATAATACAATACATTACATAGATAGATATTTTTATTATATGTACATAGAAAACGACCAGAACACCCGGAACAAATATCTACAGATCGTACACACAATTGTTCCGAGGCGGAAATCGAACCTGCAACCTTCTGCGTTGCAGGCAGACCTTCGCCCACCGCGCCTCATCGGTCGTCAAAACTATAAGGTAGGTATTAATAAAGTACTAGTTAATAAGAAACCAATCAAAGATCTCTAAAGACTCATTGAGGTATTAAAAAGAACTAGGGTTATGTAAATTTAATTCTCCAACACGATTATTAAATTTTTTAAATCATAACTCCAGATTTCGGGTCCAGAAAATCTATGCTAATATTATAAAGAGGAAAGATCTATGCAAATTTTTTTTTTTTTAAATCAAACCTTTCCTCTTTTTATTATTAGTATAAATTTGAAATCATAATCTCAAAGTAGTATATACTCGTACCTACAACTCTATAAACGATAAACTGGCAATGACCCTGCCTAAGATGTTTGTAGGTACTTACAACTCGACCAAGCTAAGTTTGCCCTTCGCTGCAAACTTACGCGATGACGCGAGGTGCAAACTTAGCTTGGTCGAGTTGTAAGTACCTACAAACATCTTAGGCAGGGTCATTGCCAGTTTATCAAGATGCTGTGGGCAGTGTGGTTGTGTGTGGTTGGTGTTGTATGTGGGTGAGTAAAAAATAACACCAAACGACATGAGAAAACTGACAAATAATGAATTTAATCGTAAATTATATAATTGGCTCACTCAAAGCAATTTTTATTGTATAGATGAATATTTGAATTTTAAATTTTGACATGTACCTAATAATTAATAATTTCAATATAATATTGTCTACAAAATATTTAAATGAACTAAAAACGTAGGTACTATATAACTGTCTAAATTAACACTAAATATTTGCACGACTACCAAGTCAAATATAGTGATACCTACTCAATTTTAATACCTTTACTAACCTATATTTAAGCAAATAAATACTATTTCATTTCATTTCATAGAATAACCAAATAATTATCACTAAGTACTGTACAAAGTACAATGTAATAAGGGCAAAGGTACGTGCGGGAGCTAGTTCACTTCCTGCAGTTCTAGCTCAGCAATGCCTTACGTGTAATAAGAGATCCTTTTTAATATACGTGATTACTATGTTCCGTATTACCTACATCTTCTAAATCAATATAATAAACCAGTTGCAAACTATCATCGTTAGAGGAGTTATCATTTCAGGTACTTTTGGTACCTCTGACAACTACGTACCTAGTATAAAACAAAGTCGCTTCCCGCTCTGTCTGTATGTCATAGGCCTGTATGTCCCTAGGTATGCTTAAATCTTTAAAACTACGCAACGGATTTTGATGCGGTTTTTTTAATAGATAGAGTGATTCAAGAGGAAGGTTTATAAACCATTTGACACATAGATTTCCACGCGGGCGAAGCCGCGGGGCGCGGCTAATAAGTAACCTATTTTATGTGAATATGGATATCAATGAAGTCTGAAATAAAGAATGTACCTACTAAATTAAACAGGTAGGTGTTCCATAACCAAATCAGGCAGAACAGAACCTAGTTAGGTAGGTATAGGTCGCGCAAATCTTTGAGCTCTGTAAACATTGGCTCGAATGCGAAATGGACACTGCATATGATACAGTTCAGTGTGGTTCAGTTGAATGCATAGGTACCTAATCAATCATTTACTATACGAGACCTCCATGCCTGCCCACCCAAGTACCTACCTAGTTAGTGGGTAGGTAGGTAGTAATTTTTATTATTCAGTTCAGTGCCTGCCTTCATGTGCAAGGTAAGTCCTGCTGTACTTCATGTTTGTATAAGGTTATTTTTTATGTGAAGAAAGCAGAAAATATTTGTAATGTAGGAATTTTGACAAAAACAAATTATGTACGAGTTGACGAGCATAAAACTTGTGTTTTCACGCAACAAGCACACCTAAAGGAAATTGAGACCAAATTGTTGCAATTTATTGGCATTGTGTTTGTCTAATATTCCTACTTACTACTTTTTATCACTTCTAAAATCTCGCTTAAGCCATCCGGGACATAGGTAGGGTCATTAGAGTATATTATTTATGGCTGGCTTCATATTCTATGTTTCTGAAATTACCGGTTTTCTATTTCCCTTCAGCTGCATTCAGAAACCACTAAGTAATGACATTCGTTTGTCCATGAAAATGACAGAACTGGCACAAAAAATCATGAGACGATGTTATTGATTGTAAATCGCTAAAACGTCAAAAAATGTAAACAAATAAAACAATTTTGCGAACTTCGTCTCTCGGCCTTCGCCCCTGTTTTCCACACGTTTTCCACAATCTCCAGTGCGTAATTTTAGGTCGCTATCATATTTATATGGTCCGAAATAGCTATGTATCTCAATTCCTCAATTTTCTAATCGTACCCCGTGCTGCGAAAATGGGTGTTTCGCCAACAAATGTACACTAACTATAGATTCTAGACTAGACTTATCTTACCACTATTATCTAAATCAAAGAGCTGATATCTAACTATTTGAACCTGCATGGTTTTTATATCAACACCTGCATTAGGTAAATACGTAAACGTAGTGTAGGACGGCCTCCGGTCAGGTCCCACCTGGCTGACGACTTGCAAAAGACTGCAGGTAGATGCTGGATGCGGCAAGCTGAAGACAGGGCGCTATGGCGCTTATTAGGGGAGGCCTATGTCCAGCTGTGGACTATCATAGGCTGATGATGATGATCATTAATTAGGTAAGTATATTCTTTTCAATGACTTCAGATACCCATTGTATTTTGTTGTTGCTAGTTCCCCAATGGCGCCTCCGCCGAGTGAATACGACATAATCGTCATCGGCCTGGGTATCTCAGGTACGATGGCAGCAGCCACGCTAGCAAAGGCAGGCAAGCATGTGCTGGCGCTTGAAGCTCAGGATAGGATCGGAGGACGGGTGTATACGAAGAAGTTTGGAGATGGAATTGTGGAGCTCGGGGCTGAGTGGTTAGTATCGTAGTGGTTAGTCTATCCATGCCATCCTTATTCTCTTACTTTGAAATCTTACCAATAATGTAAAAGAATAGATACATAGATAGATTATTTATTAATACAAATAGGTTACATAATTTAGTTATTAGTGCCTTAAAGCCTATATTAGGTTTGTCTTAGCACTAGTTCTCACTTCATCATCATCATCATCTTATAGCAGCATCATCACCATATAGCAGTTCTGACAAACTGTTTTCTTTTCCAGTTCTCACTTAATTTAAATTAATTTTAATATTTGTGCTATTCTATAGATCTATGGCTGAAGGCCAAAACTACTAAATGGATAAAAAAACCAAAACCAAATGTGCTGTCTTTTTCTTATATCTGTGGAAACTTATAATAAGCCGTTAGTTACACACTGTGTTTAGTATTTAGTTACCTAGCTGTTAGTTTTCCCAAAATTATAAAATAAAATAAAATAAGTAGACCTGAAATTTGGCACACAGCGGCCTGGACCAGGATTAACATACATACCTATATAGGCTTTTTATTGCAAAAAAACATGGACAAAGCATTCACATGCTTTTATTTATGGCTCAAAGTGGCTCAATAAATATCAAGTAAATTCAAACAAGAAAGAGTGCCTAGAAAGCTGGTAGCAATGCCACATTGAAAGACATATATGATTATGAAATAAATAATAGATAGATAAAACATTGGTACTAATAACACACACATACAATTATTATAGAGATACATACAATATTATACAAAAGTACACTAGGTTTAACAATTAAAAACAATTATTATAGAGATACATACAATATTAAACAAAAGTACACTAGGTTTAACAATTAAAAACAATTATTATAGAGATACATACAATATTGATCAAAAGTACACTAGGTTTAACAATTAAAAACAATTATTATAGAGATACATACAATATTGAACAAAAGTACACTAGGTTTAACAATTAAAAACAATTATTATAGAGATACATACAATATTGAACAAAAGTACACTAGGTTTAACAATTAAAAACAATTATTATAGAGATACATACAATATTGAACAAAATTACACTAGGTTTAACAATTAAAAACAATTATTATAGAGATACATACAATATTGAACAAAAGTACACTAGGTTTAACAATTAAAAACAATTATTATAGAGATACATACAATATTGAACAAAATTACACAAGGTTTAACAATTAAAACAATGTATAAAGGTAACAAAAAGTCCTGTAGGTAAATATGTCATATCATAATATATAAATATATAATATGACATATATAAATATGTATGTATAATAATCAGAATAGTATCAAACACAGCCTTATGTTCCTTGTATGGGATTATTGTTTTAATCCTTGGAATTCAAATATTAGTATTTATATTTTATTGTAGTTATTTTGTTATACCAGGATCCATGGTACAGAGGACAGCCTGACGTATGACCTGGCTATCCAGAACAATGTCTCCTTGATTTCAGACAGCCTTGACATGCAGGTATGTGTTCAACCCTATAATCTTTTTTATCACCAGTGATATAGTAATTTTTTTTGGCGCAGTCTGCCAAAAAAAATTACTTAATAATTAAATAATGCTGGACAATCCACACAGCATTATCTAGCCCCATGGTAAGCAAAGCTTGTGTTATGGGTACTAGATAACTGATATACATAATACAATATATTACATAGATATATATTTTTTATTATACATAGAAAACGACCAGAACACCCGGAACTTAATCACTCCCGTTTTCCTACTGTTATTTTATTAGATTAGGTTAGGTTGTTTTCTACCTCATACTAATATATGTAGATTATAAGGACATACTTAAGTACGTATTTTATAAGTATTAGTTAGTAGTTATAAGTTTTAGTGATTTTGACGACAGATGTGGCGCGGTGGGCGAAGGTCCGCCTGCGACGCAGGAGGTTGCGGGTTCGATTCCCGCCTCGGAACAATTGTGTGTACGATCTGCAGATATTTGTTCCGGGTGTTCTGGTCGTTTTCTATGTATAAAAAAATATCTATCTATGTAATGTATTGTATTATGTATATCAGTTATCTAGTACCCATAACTCAAGCTCTGCTTACCATGGGGCTAGATAATGCTGTGTGAATTGTCCAGCATTATTATTATTAAGTCTCTCATATACCATGATCTCGGGCCATAAAGTGACCCGGTCCTTTGGAAGGCTTGCGTGGGGCCGAAGCCAACAGCACAGAGGCCCTTTGAGAAGTTAATCTCATTATTATTTAATAATGAGATAATGTTAATGTTAATATTATTATTATTATAAGTATAAAACAGGTACTAAGCAGAAGTCTTGTAAATATTTCTCATTTAAGTGAAGGTAATGTACCTGTGTGAGGAGTGTGTGTAGTGTCTTAATAGTCTAATTTTAAGCATATGATATTGTAAACTTAGGTTAACTTACCACTTACTACCTACTTATGTAGTTTAGTTCAACTTAGTTTAATGTATCTGAATAAAGGCTTTATTATTATTATTATTATAATGTACCTATGTTCTTTGAGAAAAATAAAGAATCTTTAAACCTATTGTTTCCCTTAGGCCTTACAAGACTCTTGGGCACAATTAAAAACATATAAAGATTTGAAACTGCGATCAAAAAACGGAAAGATTTTAACATAAAGTTAGTTAACGGACCCAGGCCTATGTTGGATTTATTAGTATCAGATTATATGTAGTACTAGCGGACCGTCTCGGCTTCGCACGGGTATCTATAATTTTTATTATACATAATTTATTTGCGGCCGTTTATTTCTTCTTCTTTCGTCCACAGACCTATCACTCCAACGGGACTGTGGACGCGGGCACCGTGTCGGAGCTGCTCGGGTACGCCATGAGCCTGATGGACGAGCCGCCGCCGCAGCCCGAGCCTCTAGGACAGTTCGTCACTAGAAAGTATGCTTCAACCATCGATATATAATGCTAAACAATGCACACAGTACCTATCTACGACGACGACCTCTGTGGCTCGGTTGGCAAAGGTCCGCCTGCGACACAGAGGGCTCAATTTTACCTCGGGACAAATGTTTGTACGATCTGCATTTGTTCAGGGTGCTGGTCGTTTTCTATGTATAATAAAAAATATATATCTATGTAATGTATTGTATTATGTATATCAGTTATCTAGTACCCATAACACAAGCTCTGCTTACCATGGGGCTACCCATTTTACATACATTATTTATCTAGCCCCAAGGTAAGCACAGCTTCTGTTATGGGTACTAGGTAACTGATTTACCTAAAAAATACTTACATAACATATGTACATTGTATATAGATTTTTTTTGGTTTAACACTTTGACTGCGATTTTTTATTCGACGACTGCGATCTTTTTTTTAACCTAAAAAATTCGTGCTGCCGCTCTACACAGCGGTTGTGTTGCGCCGCACATGCGTTTCGTTCGAAAAATATTACGGCTGTGCTGAGTCACAAAGATCTGTATTTTCTCAGCCGCTGCGCTAGTGTGGATTTACGCATATTAGTCATTTGTAGAAAACACATACCGTGTGATTTAGCACTCAAAGTGTTAATATCTAGTGACAACCTCATGCGTCACAGGCAGACCTTCGCTTGCTGCGCCACGTAGTTAGAGCACGCGGCAGCGTGTTCAAGCCAAGTTCAAGCAAAGGAACGCGCCGAGTGTATCATTACACGAACCACTTGGTGCCACTTTTGACCCTTCTATAACTCAAAACCTCTTTAACGTAAACACATAAAACTACGTTTATATCTTGGCCAGTTTTTATCAGAATTAAACTGTTGAAAACTTTATAAAATTACTGATGTAATGAAAACTGGCCAAGTCAAATTAATTGACGACCGATGTAGCGCGGTGGGCGAAGGTCCGCCTGCGACGCAGAAGGTTGCGGGTTCGATTCCCGCCTCGGAACAATTGTGTGTACGAGCTGCAGATATTTGTTCCGGGTGTTCTGGTCGTTTTCTATGTATAATAAAAAATATCTATCTATGTAATGTATTGTATTATGTATATCAGTCATCTAGTACCCATAACACAAGCTCTGCTTAGCTTGGGGCTAGATGATGCTGTGTGAATTGTCCAGCATTATTAAAAAAAAAAAAAAAATTATTAAATTATTATTTAACCTACTTTAAGATCTCACATTTTTTAATAACAGCAATTGTTATAGGTATCCAATAAAGCAAAGAAATAGAGTTTAATACTTGTTCATAATGTAATTCATTATTTTGTTCCTATAAATACATATTTCGATAGTGCATAGAACTTGGGCCTCATTTAGATCTCCATTCTTTTTGCGGCGAAGCACACAGCCAACCATAATTTTTGTATTGAACTTGGCTCCCCTTTTTTACATTTATGTTTTTGGTGGGATTAAACATCTTTGATGTTCAACACTCTTAACCCCTTACAGACTACGCACCTACATGGAGACCCGCCATCCGTTTCTACTAAACGACGCTGATTTCATGGACAACTTGCTGAGCCTCCTCGACCAGATAATGAACAACTATGAAGCTAGCAACAGTTGGAACGACGTGAGCACCGCGTCGCAGTACGACACGCTAGAGGGAGATCAGCACATGAGTTGGCACAAGCTGGGATATAGGACGCTGTTTGATATTGTACTGGTGAGTGAAGTTAGGTATAGAACGCTCTTCGATTATATTCTTGTGAGTGAAGTTAGGCACAAGCTGTAGTTCTATGAAGCTAGTAACAGTTGGAACGACGTGAGCACCGCGTCCCAATACGACACGCTAGAGGGAGATCAGCACATGAGTTGGCACAAGCTGGGATATAGGACGCTGTTTGATATTGTACTGGTGAGTGAAGTTAGGTATAGAACGCTCTTCGATTATATTCTTGTGAGTGAAGTTAGGCACAAGCTGTAGTTCTATGAAGCTAGCAACAGTTGGAACGACGTGAGCACCGCGTCCCAGTACGACACGCTAGAGAGAGATCAGCACATGAGTTGGCACAAGCTGGGATATAGGACGCTGTTTGATATTGTACTGGTGAGTGAAGTTAGGCACAAGCTGTAGTTCTATGAAGCTAGCAACAGTTGGAACGACGTGAGCACCGCGTCCCAATACGACACGCTAGAGGGAGATCAGCACATGAGTTGGCACAAGCTGGGGTATAGGACGCTGTTTGATATTGTACTGGAGAGTGAAGTTAGGTATAGAACGCTCTTCGATTATATTCTTGTGAGTGAAGTTAGGCACAAGCTGTAGTTCTATGAAGCTAGCAACAG
Organism: Eupithecia abbreviata; assembly: GCA_943735965.1. Lineage (NCBI taxonomy): Eukaryota > Metazoa > Arthropoda > Insecta > Lepidoptera > Geometridae > Eupithecia > Eupithecia abbreviata. The sequence goes on along the minus strand of OX031004.1, from coordinate 3,607,813 downwards.
TTGGAACGACGTGAGCACCGCGTCGCAGTACGACACGCTAGAGGGAGATCAGCACATGAGTTGGCACAAGCTGGGATATAGGACGCTGTTTGATATTGTACTGGTGAGTGAAGTTAGGTATAGAACGCTCTTCGATTATATTCTTGTGAGTGAAGTTAGGCACAAGCTGTAGTTCTATGAAGCTAGTAACAGTTGGAACGACGTGAGCACCGCGTCCCAATACGACACGCTAGAGGGAGATCAGCACATGAGTTGGCACAAGCTGGGATATAGGACGCTGTTTGATATTGTACTGGTGAGTGAAGTTAGGTATAGAACGCTCTTCGATTATATTCTTGTGAGTGAAGTTAGGCACAAGCTGTAGTTCTATGAAGCTAGCAACAGTTGGAACGACGTGAGCACCGCGTCCCAGTACGACACGCTAGAGAGAGATCAGCACATGAGTTGGCACAAGCTGGGATATAGGACGCTGTTTGATATTGTACTGGTGAGTGAAGTTAGGCACAAGCTGTAGTTCTATGAAGCTAGCAACAGTTGGAACGACGTGAGCACCGCGTCCCAATACGACACGCTAGAGGGAGATCAGCACATGAGTTGGCACAAGCTGGGGTATAGGACGCTGTTTGATATTGTACTGGAGAGTGAAGTTAGGTATAGAACGCTCTTCGATTATATTCTTGTGAGTGAAGTTAGGCACAAGCTGTAGTTCTATGAAGCTAGCAACAGTTGGAACGACGTGAGCACCGCGTCCCAGTACGACACGCTAGAGGGAGATCAGCACATAAGTTGGCACAAGCTGGGGTATAGGACGCTGTTTGATATTGTACTGGTGAGTGAAGTTAGGTATAGAACGCTCTTCGATGATATACTTGTGAGTGAAGTTAGGCATAAGCTGTAGAACGCTCTATGAAGCTAGCAACAGTTGGAAATATGTTAATACCGCGTCTCTATATGATAGTTCGACACGCTAGAGGGTTTAGCGTGTCGTACTATTATAGCTTCATGTCCCAATAAGCACAAGCTGGGGTAAAATAAAAAAATAAAAAATGCTAGACAATCACACAGCATTATCTAGCCCCATGGTAAGCAGAGCTTGTGTTATGGGTACTAGATAACTGATATACATAATACAATACATACATTACATAGATAGATATTTTTTATTATACATAGAAAACGACCAGAACACCCGGAACAAATATCTGCAGATCGCACACATAATTGTTCCGAGGCGGGAATCGAACCCGCAACCTTCTGCGTCGCAGGCGGACCTTCGCCCACCGCGCCACATCGGTCGTCAAATAGGGGTATAGGAAGCTTTTTGATATTGTACTGGTGAGTGAAGTTAGGAACAAGCTAAGTTAGAATATATTATACTAGAAAATATTTAATTGCACATATAATCAAAAAGAAAAATATGACAATAAAGCGGGGTAAAAACTAAGTAGTTGGGATATGTGATACTCTTCAATAATATTGTGCTAGCGGCGTGTATAACTGTTTGTTTGTTTGTAACCTGACTGTGACTGGTGCTTCCTCTATTTCAATTTGGTTTCCAGTTCTGACAATGGCATCCATGAGAAAACCATATAAGTCTTGAATATGCATTAAGTATGTACGCGACAAATGAATGAATAACTCAATATCACGCAAACTGATTTCAATGATTCTGTTTTTAAAAGATAATTTTTAACCTTTTCGTAAAACCCATTTTCGTATATTATAATTTGAAGTCGGTTTATCTATACTAATATTATAAAGAGGAAATGTTTGATTTTTTGTTTGTAATGAAAAAAAAGATCGCAGTCGTCGAAAAAAAATCGCAGTCAAAGTGTTAATAAAAACTTGTAAGACAGACATCTAATATACTTACTAATATTATAAAGAGGAAAGGTTTGATTTTTTGTTTGTTTGTTTGTATTGAATAGGCTCCGAAACTACTGGACCAATTTGAAAAATTCTTTCACCGTTGGGAAGCTACACTATCCCCGGTGAACATAGGCTATATTATATTTTCAAAAAAGTTAGGGATCCGTACTAAAACCGTGCGAAGTTGGGAAGGTCCGCTAGTAGTTATTAAAACACTTCAAACTATAATTCCAGAATACATACAAGAATAAGCCCGGTCTTCCCTCGCTAACGGTCAAGCTGAACACTGAGGTAGTGCGGATCAAGTGGCCCAGGGACTCTACGGGACCAGTGGAGGTCACTACTAAGGTACGTGGATTATTATTATTATACATCATTTATTTAAATTCTCGTTATTCATTCAAAATGTTTATTTCTGACATCAGTTTATAGTCGGTAAAGATTTGTATTTGTATTGTATTTATTCAAAGCATTACAACTATTTTTACAGGTATTACCTAATACAACAAAAAAAAAATGTTTATTTCGAGCACAGGACTCATACAAAAGATAAAATTAAAATTTACATACTCAATCACAAATCAATGACATAAAATAAAATAAAAATATGCAGACGCGAGAGACTATCAGTGGCCGGGGCACCGCCCCTTAAAAAGGGTTGCGTGTAAATTTATCCAGTGCCCCGTAAAAGGAGAGTCCCACCTGTCCGCTAATGTGCTTAGAATGGTGTTGGGGCTGGCAAGCAGGCGCTTCAAGAGCGACGCACAACGCTTTCTTACGATGGCGTGAAAGCCATCAGTGTGCGCCTCGCTGAACATACCCGATGCACTGCAGAAACGTGGCAACCCCATCAGCACTCTAAACCCATTGTTGTGTTGCACGCGCAGCGCGTTGTACGCCTTCTGCGTGTAGCTTACCCACAGGCTGCCTGTGTATAGTGACTGCCAATATGCTTTGAAGAGCGTCACCTTCACCTCCCTGGAACTGCGAGCAAACCTGCGAGCTACCATGTTACATCGGACGGCCAACGCTCTGCGCTCTCTCTCTATGTCGTCATTATCATCTAGGTCCTCGTTGACCCAGTGGCCCAGATATTTAAACTTCGACACGCGCTCGAGAGGAGCTCCATCTAGGGTGATGGGTGGTACATTTGAAAAGGTCTTGGAGCTTGCCTTAAACACCATAAACTCACTCTTTTTCGCATTATATCTGAGCCCATGGGCCTTCGCATAGGACTCACATACATACATATGTGCAGTAGCTTGCGTAGGGCTCCAATCGAAGGGCTCAGCAACACCATATCGTCGGTGTAGCTAATGTTATTATAATACTAATGTTATATATACAATAGTGTAGTCAACCTAATTAATCAAACTAATAAAATAAATTTCATAAAACGAATAATCAAATATAGACATGTCAATGAGCAAAATCAAATAAAAATACAATCACAAATAGATACAGTAAGTGTCCATATTTGAGCTTAATTATATAAATTAAAATTACTTAGGTACCTATTATATAAATACAAGTCACAATTAAACATATAAGTCACAAATAAAAACATCAAATAAAACATAATTAAAATAAAATACCCCTACAAAACAAATAAACATAAAAATTAAAAATACAAATACAATGCAAATTAAAATTAAATAAACCCTTAAATATCTAACAAACACAAGAGTGCACAATATACAGTTGGAAACTTATATGTAAATCCTACTACTAATATTACTACTACTAATATACTACTACTACTAATACTACTTTACTATGTAAATCCTTATTGTAACTCTTTATAATGTCTATGTACTGTCTGTCTTCCAAATAAACAAAAATATAAATAAAAATAAATACGCTCTTGTCCAGTGTTCCATAAAGAGACAGTCAGTGTCCAGCCTCCCAGCAATGAGCATCAGGTAGCTGTTGGAGCTGTCGCGCACCCGGCGCATCAGGGACGCTGATCTTTTGCGAATTATTGCCGCGAACCCGTCTACTTGTGCGTCAGCAAACATACCTGATGCGCTGCAGTAGCGCGGCAGCCCCATCAGCACCCTGAAAGCATTGTTGTACTGTATTCGCAGGACATTCCAAGACGTTTTGGTGTGCCTAAGGGTCCGGCGACCCTCGCTTGCAAAAATCGCTCCGAATATCGCTGTCCCTGTTTAACCCTTGCGCCGCGCCACATGCGTGCGCGATAGCAATATTAGCCGTTCAAAATTTGGTTTGGCTGCACGTATAAAACGACTGACAATAAGCTCTAATGAGCATATAAAATTACATTTTCTATTATAGAAAATACAATTAAAAATTATAAAACTTTATATATTCTTTTTGACGTTTTCGTTTTTGATCTTTGACCCCACTGCGATTATTAAGCCGCATACTCACTAGTGGCCTACCGATAGATAGAATATACGTTACGGCACAACAGTTTTACAAAGGCGAGCATAATGCTAGCATTCTCTTCCTGCTAACCTTTGGGTAGTGACCACAAGTCGGTAGTGCTAGATTACAGAACTTATAAAAAAAAAAAAAAACATAATAATATGTAGGTACAACATAGAGGAAGGGTATACATACCTCTATGAGGTACAAATAACAATTCTGTTCGATCTTACAATTTCCAAACTATCAACATAAATAAATACACTTATTGCACACCTATGGTGTCTTACACTACGTTTGCCGAGGTATAATGAAAATGAAAAGTTTTTATTTCTTTAAGCTTACAAATAAGCACTTAGACAGGTCATATTTTATACTATTAAATTATTTTATAGTTCACTTCAATTTTTTGTCCACCAGTGGAAGAAGTAAGAAGAAACCACTAGTATGTTCATAACTTATGTTATGTGTCTAGTACATTTGATTTGCTTACATGTAAGTTGGTAGATTTTGAGTTGGAGCAAAACTCGTTCCAAGCTTTTTTATCTTCTAGATAATCTGATATTTTGTAATAAGCTTTTTTACAAAGAATATGTTTAGCAATTTTTTTTAATTTATTTATTGATAATTTTTGCAACTCACTTGGAGTTTTGTTGTAGAAGCGTATACATTGCCCTTTAAAAGATACATTTATCTTGTGTAGCCTAGTTGTGGGCACAGCGAGTTTATTCTTATTTCTAGTATTTACATTATGTATATCACTTTTTTTAGTGAACCGATTGATATTTTTATGAGTGTACAACAAGTTTTAATAAATATATTGACACGGTATTACATAGGACTTATTTTTTTTTGCAGGAAGGTGCGGTGTACAAGGCCGACACTGTGATACTGACCGTCTCGGTCGGTGTTCTCAAAGAAAGGTACCTATTTTATGTACTAGTACTAAATAATAATTTTATGTATCTAACTTGTTTTTTGCCCGCGGCTTCGCATGCGTTGATTGTATTGAAACTTTTAAAAAATTGTTTATTTCGAGCACAGGACTCATACAAAAATTACACACAAATTTACATACTCAATCACGAATCAATGACATAAAAAAAAATTAAAAGAAAAAACCAATCTATGGGAACTGTTTTATGGAGAAAGTAGCCTATGTTTGATTTCAGGCTTAGAACTATATCAAAATTTCAGCCTCATGCGTTCAGTATTTTTGCACTCAATATACAAAAATATTTTTTTATACTCTAATTACATTACTGGATAAAGATCATTCCGTCAAGGAATTAAAATAGAATAGAAAAAGCAAGCGGGCAAGCGGCTAGATTGTGGAACTCTATCCCCCATGATATTCGAGCCAGTCCATCGCTTAACATATTTAAAATCAAATTGAAAGAGTACTTCCTATCATCATAAAATTATCTATCTAGAGATATTTATGTATATATTTAATTAGCTATATATATTATTATTTTGTATTGAACTAAATGTATTTATTAGGTTTATTGAACTATTATTTTTTTAATTTATGTATGTATATTATAATCTCATTCCGTATTGTATTATTAGTCTAATCTGTCTCTTGTACACTTCCTCTATCTATTCCATCGCCACTCCTGTAAACCTAAGGTTTGCTGGAAGAAAACTCTAGCTCAGGGTTAAGCTCGCCTATGTACATATCTTTTTATATAAGTTATTTTTAAGTTTTGTATGTGTACAATAAAGAATTAAAGAATTAAAGAAAAACATGTATTTGGACACAGGTACAAAATACAGGCATAGAATAACAAACGCAAATAAAGTAGTTTATCATGGGGTTAAGTGACACGAATGGGTGATATTAAGAAAATAAGACTACCTCCATGACCCTGCGCCGAAATAGGGGTTGGCTCAGCGTGTGCTGAACATTATTATATTTAGCGCTGTTTTCAACCTTAACCTTAACACTTTGACTGCGAACTTTTTCGACGACTGCGATCTTTTTTTAACCAAAGCCATTCGTGCTGCCGCTCTACACAGCGGTTGTGTTGCGCCGCACATGCGTTTCGTTCGAAAAACTTTACAGCTCTGCTGAGTCACACAGATCTGTATTTTCTCAGCCGCTGCGCTAGTGTGGATTTACGCATATTAGTCACTTGTAGAAAACACATACCGTGTGGTTTCAGCACTCGAAGTGTCAATTACTAATTGAAGTCACGGAATTACTTACCTTTATATCTGAAACTTGAATCCAAGCAAGTGCGTTTTATTTATTTGTGTCGTGGTTTGTTTACAAAGATTCTGTAGAATCTTCAGTCTTCTCTCTTCAATCTTCTTCCAGTTTGTCAAGTGTAGTCAGTATTCAAATAAAAACACTTAGATTTACTTTCTTACATTACAGACAAACGTCGCTATTCACTCCGCCCTTAAAGAGAAATCCGACGCCATACAAAAAATATCAATGGGGGTCATGGACGAAATATAACTCCTCTTCAAAGAGGCGTGGTGGACCCCCATAAGTTATATTAATAATGGATTATACATGTATCTTTAAAACAGTATTTCTTCATTCATCATCATCATCATCAGCCTATATTAGTCCACTGCTGGACATAGGCCTCCCCCAATGAGCGCCATAGCGCCCTGTCTTCGGCTTGACGCATCCAGCATCTACCTGCAGTCTTTCGCAGGTCGTCACCCCACCTGGTCGGAGGGCGTCCTACACTACGTTTACCGAGTCGTGGTCTCCACTCAAGAACACGTTTGCCCCAGCGGCCGTCGGTTCTTCGCGAGATATGGCCGGCCCACTGCCACTTCAGCTTGCTAATTCTCAGAGCTATGTCGATAACTTTGGTTCTCTGTCGGATGTATTCGTTGCGAATCCTATCCTTCAGAGAAACTCCGAGCATAGCTCTTTCCATAGCTCGCTGAGCGACTTTGAACTGGTGGACCAGCCCTATCGTGAGTGTCCACGTTTCAGCTCCGTAGGTCATACCGGGTAGGACGCACTGGTTGAAAACTTTCGTTTTCAAGCATTGCGGTATGGATGAAGAGAAGACTCGACGTAGTTTCCCAAACTTTCTTCTAAAGTTATTAAAAACGGGATATTTTCCATTATTTGATGCGCCATGTTTCATGTTTAGTGTTAATAACCATGATAGTTTCAAAATTTTTATCCCTTACTAGCTGCGCCTCGCGGCATCGCCCGCGTGGAAATGTTACCTGCTTACTGCGCGATTTTACCATGTTTTCTCACCGTTTAAACCTTCCCTGGACTACGACAAACATTTCAAAACCAAAATAGGCCCAGCAGTTCTCGAGTTTTAGCGAGACTAACGGACAGCAATTAATTTTTATATATAATTTTTTTTACCTTACAGACAAACGTCGCTCTTCACTCCGCCCCTTCCTAAAGAGAAATCCGAAGCCATACAAACAATATCAATGGGGGTCATGGACAAAATAGAACTCCTCTTCAAAGAGGCCTGGTGGACCCCCCACCCCCACTTCTTCGGCTTCCTCTGGAGGAATGAAGAGAAGACGCAAGTGAAGAAAGAAGATGAGTGGACGACCAAAATCTGGGGCGCGACGGCTCCTCTAGGACATGATAAGGTTCTAACGCTTTGGACTAGCGGGGAGACGGCGAAATTGGTGAGATTTTGACACTTTGATAGGATAATTGCGCTGAAGTCGGTACCGCGAGGCACACTAACGCCACCTATTTTATCTTATTATTACGACGACTAAGCAACTTCTTATCACTATCTAACCTAGCGACCCGCCCCCGCTTCGCACGGGTGCAATGTACAAAGATACTAATATCAGCTGAAAACTGCATTTAATAAATAAATAATGCTGGACAATCTACGCAGTATCATCCTGCCCCAAGCTGCAGGAGGTTTCGGGTTCGATTCCCGCCTCGGAACAATTGTGTGTACGATCTCAGATATTTGTTCCGGGTGTTCTGGTCGTTTTCTATGTATAATAAAAAATATATATCTATGTAATGTATTTTATTATGTATATCAGTTATCTAGTACCCATAACACAAGCTCTGCTTACCATGGGGCTAGATAATGCTGTGTGAGTTGTCCAGCATTATTTATTTATTAATTGAATGAATGAATTGTATTTGCAGGTAGAAACGTTACCAGCTGAAGAGGTCAAGTCCAAGCTGGTGGAACTGCTGAGGAAGTTCATGGGCGCCTCCTTCGACGTACCGGAACCGGAGGATATGGTCAGGTTAGTCTGATACCCCGTCCATATATTCATTTCATAATAAATTACTGTCCGCGGCTTCGCACGTGTTTTTTCTATATAAATAAATAATATAAAATATAAATAATATTGGACAATCCGCACAGCATTAACAAGTCGCAAGCTATGCAGAGCTTGTGTTATGGGTACTAGATGACGCATAGAACCAACGCGTGCGAAACCGCGGGCAGTATCTATAGAATGGAATAGAATAGAATAGAAAAAACATTTATTTAGACACAGGTACAAAATACAGGCATAGAATAAACAAACAAAGAAGTTTATCATGGGGGTAAACGACACAAATAGGTGATATTAGGACTAAAATAAGACTACCTCCATGACCCCGCGCCGAAATAGGGGCTGGCTCAGCGTGTGCTGAACATTATTATATTCAGCGCTGTTTTTCAGCAAAAGACCTTAACACTTTGACTGCGAACATTTTTCGACGACTGCGATCTTTTTTTAACGTAAGCCATTCGTGCTGCCGCTCTACACAGCGGTTGTGTTGCGCCGCACATGCGTTTCGTTCGAAAAATATTACAGCTCTGCTGAGTCACACAGATCTGTATTTTCTCAGCCGCTGCGCTAGTGTGGATTTACGCATATTAGTCACTTGTAGAAAACACATACCGTGTGATTTCAGTGAAGTCAAATAGCATATATATATATACTCGATACTTTATTGCTTGCATGTAAGTAAGTAAGTAAGTAAATCATTTATATGACACATAAAACACACACATACAATTAATCAGCTTAATCACAAAAGTACAAAATTAAAACAAAACATAGATAGATAGAAGATAGAATATACTTTATTACACAAAAAGTTGTACATAGGCGAGCATAATGCTAGATAGCATTCTCTACCTGCTAACCTTTGGGTAGTGTGGACAACAGTTTGGTAGGTAGTGCTATATAATAGAGATAATAAAATATACTACTCATAATGATACTAAGCTACTTATATTATACTTAAACATTAATATATATACCTATATAAATAATTAATATATAATTATAATTACGTACCGAATTATTCTTGCGAAAGAAAATAGTTATAGACTCTAGATCTGAAGACAACAAACACAATTATCAAAAAACATGATTATCAAAAGTAATTACAAAGAAATGCGTGTGTGTAGCAGTGCCAAAAAGGTAAATAGCTCAGTGATAATATTGCTCTATGAGCAAACACTGATTTTCAGCTATCACCTTCAAGGTGACGAGACAAGGCGAGCCCAGCGACACACGTCTGTCAGTAAATATAACTATGTAAATATAACATGTCTTAAAAATATATATAGGTCCAACATGTACCCTGCAAGGGCATTGCAACATAAATTTAAGGTTAAATGCTAGTTATATTGATTTGACACATAGATTACCACGCGCGTGAAGCCGCGGGGCGTATCTAGTAATGTATAATGTTGAGTACTCTATTGTCAGACCTGTAAAAGTAGATGTATGACTTTTGCATACAATTTGAGTATAGTTCTTGTTCGAGGTTTGTAGATGCATTATATCTATGTGTATCAATACAAAATAACTTTATCGCACCATCAATACAAAAATAATAATGAAGGATCTTAATATAACTAAATCTCTCCTGACGCCTGTACAGTAGGTTATCATAGAACCTTCGCTGTAAAGGCCACTCGGCTATGGAACAGCCTTCCCATTGAATATCGCGAGGCATCCTCGTTAATGTCTTCAGATCTAGAGTCTATAACTATTTTCTTTCGCAAGAATAATTCGGTAGGTAATTATAATCATATATTAATTATTTATATAGGTATATATATTACTGTTTAAGTATAATATAAGTAGCTTAGTATCATTTCATTTATTTTTCATTTATTTATTTTTATTTTCTTTTCTTTTTATTAATAAATAATGCCGGACAATTCACACAATACATTATGAGTAGTATGTTTTATTATCTCTATTATATGGCACTACCTACCAAACTGTTGTCCACACTACCCAAAGGTTAGCAGGTAGAGAATGCTCTAGCATTATGCTCGCCTATGTACAACTTTTTGTGCAATAAAGTATATTCTATCATCTATCTAAATAAAAGTAAAAGTAAAAAATCATTTATTTCTTTAGGCTTACAAAATAAGCACTTAGACAAATCATATTTTATATATAAATTATTATCAAATACAATTATTTTACTGTTCACTTCAATTTTTTGTCCACTAGTGGAAGAAGTGAAAAGAAACCACTAGCATGTTCATCTCTTATATGTCTTATACATGGTTATTTGCCTATTTAAGTCTAAATCTAGTGGCACAATCGGCGGCCTTATCGCTAAAAGCGATTTTTTCCAGGCAACCTTTGGATGGATGGGATCTATGTTTCAGGTCAATGTGGTATTCGAACCCGTTCACCCGCGGCAGCTACTCGTTCGACTCGGTGACTGCGCCAGCGCACCCCACCGCGCGGGGCGACCTCGCCGCGCCGCTCACTGACGCCGCGCAACGACCTAGGTATAATAAACAAAATATATAATGCTGGACAATTCACACAGCATCATCTAGCCCCAAGCTAAGCAGAGCTGGTGTTATGGGTACTGGATGACTGATATACATAATACAATAGACCTCGCCGCGCCGCTGACTGACGCCGCTCAACGACCCGTCTTTTCATATTTTTCATTCTATTCATTTTCTTCATGCTGTATGGATTAAATAAATAAATATATAATGCTGGACAATCCACACAGCATTATCTAGCCCCAAGCTAAGCAGAGCTTGTGTTATGGGTACTAGATAACTGATATACATAATACAATAGACCTCGTCGCGCCGCTGACTGATGCCTCGCAACGACCTAGGTATAATAAATAAATCAATAAAATAAATAATGTTGGAAAATCCACACAGCATCATCTAGCCCTAAGCAGAGTTGTTATGGGTACTAGATAACTGATCTACAATACATTACATACATAGATATCTTTTACTATCCATAGACAACAAACAAAGGTAGATAGATAGAAAATTCTTTATTGCACTTTAACTATATACTATATACAGTAAAAACTTAAAAATTAAGTACAATTGGCGGTCTTATCGCTCAAGAGCTATCTCTACCAGACAACCATGGATGGATAGGATCGTGGACAGTACCAGGGGATCTGTGTGCTTGTATGTTGTAAGGTACGTGAAAGAAAAACCCTCGTGGCGCGCGTGTTAGTGTATAGAGGGCACGGTCAAACAAGGCAGCTCTTTTCCGCTGCGATCCATCGTCAAGGAAACATATCTATGCCCGTTTGGCTGGTCAGATTTTTCGGGGTTGATGGATATACGTTCTAAATAAATGAATGGATTCGGTGATTTTGGGAATTTGATTTAATTTTGGGAGTAGGAATATACAGGATGTCCGGTAATTAATGGATAACCCCGCAGGTACTTGTGGGGGGCACCACAGCCAATAAATAATAATAAAAAAAAAGTATTTATTTCAAGCATTTACACTCATATTAGTAACAACAAGATAATCTTAAAAACTAAAAGGATTGCTGGCGGGCGGTGGCGCTCCCAACAGTGCCTGGTGTACGGGCAGTCCGCCCTCCCAGCTATCATTGCGAGAACGGTATTGGAGCTGGCCCGCAACCTGCGCACCAGGGAGGCGGCGCGCTTGCGCATGGTGGTATGAAAACAGTCGACTCGCGCCGCCGCAAACATCCCTGAGGCGCTGCAGTAGCGGGGCAGCCCCGAGACCGCTCTCAGCGCATTATTGTACTGGACACCAATCAGAAAACAAATTTAAAAAAGTCTATCTTCAGCAGTCAAGGATTTATTTCGTTTTTTCTTAAGTACAAAATTTGATACCTTTGTTCACGTCATTGGGCACTACGGCAACAAGTTCAATGATAATGAGTTTATTTTTTCTGGGAACTCGCGCATTACAAAATATTGCCAGCTGCACCGGTTTTTTTTTCTCTTAAATAATTAAAAATTAAAATTAGTGTTTTCGATTTTTAATGATAAAGTTTGCAAAGCACCTGTGGTATAAAAAAAACGTATTGAGACCTAGGACAAATATCTGCAGATCGTACACACAATTGTCCATAACACAAGCTCAAGTACGCATAACAAGTTATAAATAAATAAATAATAAATAATGCTGGACAATTCACACAGCATTATCTAGCCCCATGGTAAGCAGAGCTTGTGTTATGGGTACTAGATAACTGATATACATAATACAATACATTACATAGATAGATATTTTTTATTATATATAGAAAACGACCAGAACACCCGAAACAAATATCTGCAGATCGTACACACATTTGTTCCGAGGCGGGAATCGAACCCGCAACCTCCTGCGTCGCAGGCGGACCTTCGCCCACCGCGCCACAAGTTCTGCTTAGCTTGTGGCCAGGTGATCGTATATGAAATGTAAAGTATAACATTATGTTATTTATCAACCAGGGTATTGTTCGCCGGCGAAGCCACTCATCCGAACCGCTTCTCGACCGTCCACGGAGCCCTACAGACCGGCAGGCGAGAGGCCGAGCGCCTGCTGAAACCAACCAGCAAGCTGTGACGCGATACATTAGAACATCTGTTTTATACCTAACATAGGCTGTGAGTAGTTGGGAATTGTGGATTCTGGGTCAGTATGGTATTGATCATTTATGAGCAGGGCTTGCTACCGGTACCAATAATACCGGTATTATAGCGTAAATAAGTAAGTATCGATACTTTGCCAAAAGTACCAGTACTCAAAGCTGTTCTCGCGACGTTGCCAGCTCTCCAATCCTAGCGTACCGAGCGGGGAGGGGCGGGCGCGCGCGCGTTCTCGCCAACTTGGTTGGTATCGATACTTTACGCGCATAATATCGGTAATTATACCGATACTTATTGAAAATACCGATACTTTAGTCCCGATACCAATGAAGTACCGGTACTTACAAGTATCGCTACTAAAAAAGTACCGGTAAAATTAATATCTATACCACGTCAAGGAAGACGTACCGGTACTTGAAAATACCGATATTCCAAGCCCTGTTCATGAATGATCCTGCCTATAATCGATAATAGAATCCCTAATACCCAACAGGAATTTCATCGTTTATTTTGATTGAATTATCATAATCTAGTTCCTTTCATCCTTCTTTTCATCGATTCATTGAAAAAATGAAATAAATTTATTTATTTATCTTGTAGGTACTTACTTTACTTTGTAGGTACTTGCACCTTGTACTTTCTTCTACCAAAGAAAATGTTATTATCTCGAAATATTTATGCTAGTAAGTAATAAATTATGCTAGGAATAGGCTACAAAGGAAAAATAAATAATAATATTCCTGTTAAATCTAGTTTTCTTTGATTTAACCAAATAGCCCTAAAATGACAACTAATATGCGTACGTATATACACACCTATACTCATGAATATAAATCTATATATATAAAAGAAAGTCGTGTTTGTTACAACACTTATAACTCGAGAACGGCTGGACCGATTTAGCTGAAAATTGGTGGAGAGGTAGCTTAGAACCAGGAGTCTAACATAGGATACTTTTCGTCATTTAAACAATTTGACACATAGATTTCCACGGGGGCGAAGCCGCGGGGAGCAGCTAGTATAAATAAATAAAATAAATAATGCTGGACAATTTACACAGCATTATCTAGCCCCATGTTAAGCAGCTTGTGTTATGGGTATTAGATAACTGATATACATAATACAATATATTACATAGATAGATATTTTTTATTATACATAGAAAACGACCAGAACACCCGGAACAAATATCTGCAGATCGTACACACAATTGTTCCGAGGCGGGAATCGAACCCGAAACCTCTTGCGTCGCAGGCGGACCTTCGCCCACCGCGCCACATCGGTCATCGTCGTCGAAGTAAAACAACAAGCTTTTTTTATAAATATTTTTTTACATGATTTATAAAGCATAATAATATTGTACCCCATCATCAGCCTAAATTAGTCCACTGCTGGACATAGGCCTCCCAAAAAGCGCCATAGCGCCCTGTCGAGGTAGTCTATACTAATATTATAAAGAGGAAAGGTTTGATTGATTGTTTGTTTGTATTGAATAGGCTCCGAAACTACCGGACCGACTTGAAATTTTTTTTTACCGTTGGGAAGCTACACTATCCCCGGTGAACATAGACTATACTATATTTTCAAAAAAGTTAGATATCATTACTAAAACTCCAATAATGTAACCCGAGGTGTAAAAATATCACCTAATAAAGTGAAATTCGCATTTAACGCGGGGAACAGCTAGTCTCTAAGAAAATAAATAATATCGGATTGCATCGAGATGAGCTTTTTTATTTTTCATTATTAAATAATATATTTGTAGTTATTAAATTATTTTTTATATAATCAAGAGGTTATATTTTACTTTAGACTCAAGTTTGTCGTTATATTCCATATAGTCAGACTCTGAGTCATTAGGTGTGTGTATTTTTCCATTATCTTGACTAAAAATGCGATAGGGCTCTTTTAAGATAGGCTCTTTTAAAAGTATGTCTTTCGCGCCCGCGAAATTGAGGACATCTGAGTAATCTTCAATGTGTTCTGTTCTCTGATCTACTTTTGGTATTTCTCTCGATTTTTGAGCTCTGAATGTAGGAGTTTGTTTCTGCAGCTTTGGTATATTTCTAATTTTCATATTTCTATTTTGTTTCAAATTAATTTTATGTTGATTTTGCTTTTCTATCAATTTTTTATTTGAGTTTTCTGTGTCTTTAATTGATTTGGAGTGTTTTTTGTAAAAAAAAGCATGTGGTTTCGGTTCATTTTGCATTTCTATCAATTTTTCATTTGAGTTTTCTGTGTCTTTAATTGATTTGGAGTGTTTTTTTATATATTGTCTAAAGTCTTGAGGGATATTTTTGTTGAAACTTTCATGTGGTTTCGGTTGATTTTGCATTTCTATCAATTTTTCATTTGAGTGTTCTCTGTATTTAATTGACTTGGAGTGTTTTTTTATATTTTCACTGAATTCTTCAGGGCGTTTTTTTTTAAAATTTTCATGTGGTTTCGGTTGATTTTGCATTTCTATCAATTTTTCATTTGAGTGTTCTGTGTATTTAATTGACTTGGAGTGTTTTTTTATATTTTCACTGAATTCTACAGGGCGTTTTTTTTTTAAATTTTCTTGTGGTTTCGGTTGATTTTGCATTGCTATCAATTTTTTATTCGAGTTTTCTTTGTATTGCATTGATTTGGATTGTTTTTTTATATTTACACTGACGTCGTCAGGGTTTTTTTTGTTATCATTTTCAATTTTATAAGAAGCTTCAAGCGACTTTTCTGGAGATTCCATTTCTTGAGAATGGTTTTCTTGCTCGTTAATGGATTCATGATATTTTTTAACATTTTTACTTGATTTTTCAGGTGTTATAATGGTCTTATCGTCTTCCTCAAGTTCTTTATTAGATATTTCAATACTTTTCAGAGCCTCAGTGTTTTCTTCAATATTTACATGCTTTTTAATTGATTTTCTATCAACTTCATTTGTTACATCCGAATTTGCGTATTTATCCAACGTTTCATTTGAGTTTGAACCTTTTTTAACATTTACTTGCACATTACTTTCTAATTCGTCGTCATATTTTTTTATAATTATTTCAATCCCTTCAGAAGCTTCGTCATTTGCTATTTTATTGACATCATTATTTTTGGTTTCTTCGCTCCAATAACCCATACTTTTATTCATTTTATTGAAATCATTTTGTATTTCCTCAACTTTATTTGTTTTTATGTCTTTACGTGGCTTTATTTTGTTTTCTCCGCTTTGATACTTTGGTTTTTCAGAATGTTTGTCCCGATACATCTCGCTATTATAATCAGAATGTGTTCTGTCATTTTTTTTATTAGTTTTTTCGCTTCGTTTAATTTCTTTTTTCATGTGCTTGTAATTTAAAAAAATCTCACCCGAATTTAAGTCTTGTTTCAAAAATGCATCAGTATTAATTTTTCCAAACTTGACAGAGCCTTCAATTTTTTTTAATTTCTCATTTCGATTTTTTTTCACCCTTTCGGGTTCTGGTACAGTTTGTATATCAACCGTCTTTCTAAATTCCCTTTCTGTACTATGATCTTCATTATCTTGTTGAAATGTTTTCATTTTCTTCGCAGCCTTCTCTGCTATAATATCAGTCAATTCGCTAAATTTTTTCGATGTCATCAACTGATTTATAAAGTCGTCTACCGTGAATTGACTTTTTTTGGATGATGAAACAATTTGCATTTGATATAATTGAAATGTGCCTGTTAAAAACATATACTGTTACTTGTTACTTGTTTCTGGACTGGTTTCCGCAACTTGGCCGCGCCGGTGCCGGTGGGCCCTTCTTGCGTGAAAAAACATATATTATTCAGGACCTACCTATAAGCTAAACTACATTGACTACCCAACAAGATAGCAAATAGGTGTCAGTGATGTAACGTGTTGGAGTTATGACTTTAAATAAACGAATTGAATTTAAAAGATAAAATGAATAATTCTTTGGTATAACTTACAAAATAAAATGAAAATAAGTGCCATTTTTACGAGTCTTTGGAATGGGAAAATAATAAATTTAACAATTTTTATGGTGCTTCGTATAAGGACTAGCTCTTTACATTTTATGTTTTTAGGGTTCCATACCCAAATGGTAAAACGAGTTATACAGTTGAGATTTTCACAAACCATGTTGCCGCTATAACAACAAATACTAAAAAACAGAACAAAATTAATATTTATAAAGATTTTTAGACGGCATACGGTTTGATTTCAGCTTTCTTACCATAAGGCGCGTTGTTACACGGCGCATCACCTATAGTGCTTGGGGTACCTAACTACCTACATAGGCAAGTACCCCAAGCACTATAGGCAATGCGCCGGCTAACGTAGTGTAGTATAGGTACCTATACTAACTAAAGTAGTATAGGTACCGACTTCAAAAAGGAGGTGGTTCTCTCTATTCATGAATAAAAACCGTCAAAAGTGAGAAATGTCATGTCATTTGTTATATTTATCTGTTCCCTTGTCATGTCAGTTAGATTATTAAGGTTTAAATTATTTAGATTAAGGGCTGTTCAGTTTGTTGAAACAAAAAAAAAAAAACGCATTACAAACTTTTTTATAAAAATATCCAACAATCACGAATAAGTCGCTTTCAATTTAATTTTCAAACGTACATTTAAATGAAACGTATCTTCTTTGTAATTGTATTAGGTACCATAAAGTCGAGTCATATTTATTTATTTAAAAACTTTATGCACTCCAAAGGGTACAAAGGGTGGGCTTAATGCCAAGGTATTATATGCTTATGTAAGAACTAAGAGGACTGGACAAGGACTGAGGATGATTCCAGACAAAAAATAAAATCTAGGGCTATAAGCCCGAGATTAATAGAAAAGTAAACGAGGTTACACCCGCTAAGCTACATCATAACGACCCACTTTTTGAGCAAGTGAAATAACGGCTTAGCAGAATGGACTACTACGTCTTTGGCCGCAGATAACACCAGGTTAGGTAATATCTAAAGACTAATCTGAAAAATATTCGAAATGTACGATCAATGAAACACAACATCCGGGCTAGGAGGTAGGTATCAAACAGATCTGTGCGGCTGGGCTACCACGCTATTAAACACATAATACGTGTTAATGCGCATTTTAACTTGAATAACTCGTGAAAAGGCGTTATTCGCGTTAAAATGCTCCTACAGATCAAAGGTATCATCCGTAGAAAGAGGGTAATTAATCAATCACTGTAGATTGATTATTAATTAGTTACCTTCTTTCTACGATTTCATCAATCACAGATGTTTAGAGGAGCACAATCATTATTATGAAGGCCCTAAAGGCGGTATTTTTGACGGTCTGACGCGTCTGTAGGATATCCGGTTCAATAGTTTTAGCTATTTCAACTTGACGGACGGCTTGACGGAGACCCAGAATTAAACCGTACGGACGGTGGTAGAATGGGTTATATTCTATTTGTAGGGTAGGACTAAAAAAAAGCGAGTTGGTTGCTACTACTCTATTCATATTCACGACTAGTAATACTTTATATTCTCTTTGGTCACGATTGTACATAATTCATAAATGAACCCGGTAAATCTTATCTTATTAGGTAGGTACGTCATTTTTGTACCTATTATCTCAGCCTTGCCGGCAAGTTATTGTATTCTATTTGTTTGCCGGTAAATATTTTCCGTGAAAAAGTGAAAGGGTGCAAGTGTGTTATTTTTATTTACTGAAGCTAAAATGGCTGCACACGCATCGCTACGTAAACCATTTCTCGATAAAACGACCAAACGCATGCCTACGGAAACCAGATACGTTATGATCACACTAAATGAAGACAATGAGAAGCTCGTGGTTTCTTTTGACTCTTACAACGGTATTCTCTCCATGGGAGACCTGTATAAATGCGTAGTTTGCGATAAACTTCTGGATCTGGACCAGACAATCAAAGATCAACACATCAGCTCTAGTGATCATCGCGCAACTCTTGAGAAATACCCACATTCTGATGAGTTCTCGCACCACCTTATCAGAAAGGTAAGTTACCTGAACCCTTATCAGCTCCTCTCATATTGTACCTACGTAGCTTCTACTTTATAGTAATAACTAGCTGCGCCCCACGGCTTCCCCCGCGTGGAAATCTATGTGTCAAACGGTTTATAAAGCTTCCTCTTGAATCACTATCGACTGAAAAAAACCGCATCAAAATCCGTTGCGTAGTTATAAAGATCTAACCATACATAGTCATTTTATTGGTAAAATCATATATAGGGACATACAGAAAGCGGGAAGCTACTTTGTTACATACTATGTAGTCATTACCTATGATTATTATATTATATTGATACATTAACCATGACAGTCACGGCATAAACACCCCCTCTGCAAAGTGCAGCAGTTTCCTTTTATGGATCACACCTCTCTCGGTCACCAATCTACCTCCCCAATTTGCGGGAGGCAGATACAGCAGTAGACTGTCATGCGAGTGCTAATGCAACACTTCTACATAATCGAAATGGAGAAAATATACAAAGCCTTATTTTGTGCTTATGGACCATAGATACTTACTTGTTTCTGAACCGATTTCCACAAATAGGCCACTGATACTCTTTTTGATAAAGACTTCATTACTCTTCTAATTTTCAGCTTACAGACCTCACTTCATTCTGCACAATATGCAATGTGATTGTTGCAAATGAAAAACGTATGCGGCACACTTACACTGAGGCACATGTACAAGAGTTGGAACGTGCCAGTATCCGTGGACTGACGTATACAGTAGACCGATAAAGGCCATGGATGTCGCTGATTTTATCAATGAAAGCAATCTTATAAGTTGCGTGTGGAAGTTGTGATGTAATTAATCAAAGATGATGATGTAGTAGGAAAGAAGAAAATACTTGTACCATTAATTCTTCTTATAATATAGCTTAGTACGTAATATTTTTAATTCAGATTTTATTATTCCTTTTAAGACTGTTTTCCAGGTTTAAGTTTGATTTTACTAAAGTTTTTATAAATGAGCAGGCTTATTTAGTATTTTGCAGATCTTTAATATATTTTTTTTTATCATAATTATCACACATTGTTGCCTAACTGTAGAAAACATCTTATACTAAAACGCAATATGAGTTACTGTGCAAGGTGATTATGATTTGATGATTATGAATGTATTTATTTGTAATAAAACTTAATATGATATAACTATCTTGTAGTGGCTAAGTTTGTAACCAAGGATTTTTATTAGTATGCCTGGTGTAGTATTGTATTAAGTAGTATTCAATTAATTACTAAGGTCCGCTTGTGCCATGATTCTTAAATGCCTAATCAATAATCATAATGTAAATATAACTTATTTATATGAATTTACAACTGATCATATTTAAGAATAGGCCCAAATAATAAAAGCAACTCCGATTTAAGCATGTCTCAAGTGATGAATTTGTAATAGATTGTCATTGAATAACTGTCAAAAAATCATGATGAGTGAAACATTCTTAAATGTATTCATATCCATATTCTTAGCTTTATGTTGCCAAATGCTAATTAATGTTTTTTAACAAATGTGGGCTTTTACTCAAGGGATTTTGACAGCTCTCATTAATGAAGTACTTATTGTGTTAATGTTTAGTCAAGACTTCCTTGTGAAAAAGTAAAATCTTCCATGAAAGAAAACGGCAGGCATAATCAGTTCGGACTTTATTGAAATGCTGTTATACACACTACTTTAAACTGCAGAATCACCATTATATTTTTTTGTATAAACACATAGGTCTAGCTCAATCATTACCTTACGCAAGTGGATAAGTAAGGATTTATCTTGTAGGTTGTAAGTTAAGATGTTTTTGGAAAAGTGAAAATAAAAGGGGTTTGTGGAGAATTTTGTAGTTTTTATTGCATCACATTATCCAAGCATTCACCATGGATGACTTTAAATTGAACAAGATACTTGGAGGCATTAAAAATAAGAAGACTTATGGATACATACAGCTAAAATTTTTAGTTTTTGCTTCTATGAGCGCTTCTTCTTTTTAGAGCGTTGTTTTGCTTTTTTCTTGCCAATTTTGTTTATTTTCGCGATTTTTCTCTTATGCAGCCAAACAGGGTACTGTCCATTTTGATCTTTCAAGGTTTTTGTACTAAAGATTCTTTTCTTGCCATTTTCCTCGACTTCGACTTTTTCGTCGTCTGAGCTCATCGCTACGTCTTCATCTTGGTCATTTTCCTCTGGCTCGGGTTTCTTGTTCTTTTTGCCCTTTTTCAAAGCGTTTGCGTCCAAGAAAATCACTTGGTCTGATTCCATAACCTCTTCTTCCTTTTTATCTTCGTCTTTTACGCCCAACATCTTCTTCAACCTGGCGAGTTCTTTGACGGCATAGCGTTCTCTTTTCACGTTTCTGCATTTTCGCTTCCATCTGCTTCGAATTGATTTTGCCATTTTAGAAAATATTTACAACGTGTGAGTTAGCTACGCACGAGAAATGAAAAGAAATTGATTGACATTTAACATGACAAACAAACAAAGATAGCTGACTGACAGAGACAATTTAAATTGTCTGACATTGTATGTATCGACAAATAAAAAAGAAGCCGAACGGATACTAGTAAGTAGTACGAACCGTAAGCCCCTAGAAAGAGAAGTCCATAGAAGGATAGCAAATGCCATCTCTATCACACAAGAAAGAGAACAATATATGCTCAAAGCCTGAGAAGAAATGAGATAGGTTGACTGTATTTCTGTCTTGCTCAGCGTGTCAAGGTCAATCTATCTAGTGATCAAGAAATGTGCCTGGACATCGGTGGGTTTCGACGCAATATTGTTGTTTTCAACATTACAATAAGTTTTCTTCAAATTTAAATGTGTTAGAGTGATTCCACGAACATTACTACACCTCCAATCAATAAAGAACCGAAGTGAAGATGGTTCAGAGCAGTGTTTTTCAGTGTAAAAGTTACAGTGAAGTGAAAGTGCCGGATTCATCATTCCACTGGTAAGAACAATTTATTTTGACTACAAAACGATTCAAAATGTACCGTTTCTTAGATTCCCATCGAGACAAGGCTCAAAAATTGTGTTTAAAGTTAATTTTCAAAAAATCATGAAAATTTAGGGTTGCCTGCACTAGAAAACAAAATTACCCACATGTCGCATTGAAACATTTTGAATTCCTTCATTGTTAAATAATGCATTCATATATAAAATAGAATTATGTAACGATTTTACGCCTTCTTTGACTAGAACCCACGGGTCGCAAAGATTACGAACCCAATAAATATTTAAATACATTATATGTATGAAACATTTTGATGAAAATTTATTGATAAAAAAGAAACAGCGTAGTTAGATCTGTGCCCTCAAGCTGTTCCAAGGCTGGTAAGAAAAATACTTGAAAATAATGCCTCCGTGCCACAGTGGGTGAAACTCTGTTTGAGACTCAGAAAAGTTTGTGATACTATCTTTTAGTGTTCTTACTACCTACCTACTATAATAACCAACCAAAATATTTTAATTCTATTGGGTAGTATTACTAATATTACTTTTATATGTACCTATACTTGCTATCCATATGCTTCAATATTTTATTTCAGACATGTAAGATAAAAACTATAGAAAAGTATCGTATGGAAAGTGAACTTATCAAATACGGTAAATTTTATTGACAAATCACTTTTCAATTTTTTTTCTGTCTCCATGATGAGGCAGCCATTTTGTTTTTCTTTTACCTCTAAGCACGGATTAAGTCATATCTACCCACGTAGAGGTCCTAGGAAGACGATAGAGGGCTCATTTGATAGCCAATAATGTAGACAATAAAGTAATAACATTGCTGCAATTTCTATTTCATAACAGGGGAATACCAAATTTATAAAACACAAAGTAAGTTTTTTAAATAATTAGAATACCACGTAGCAATAGATTCCCTACCATAAATGATATTTTAAAATTTACGTATTATGGTTCTATAATTATTAAGGTTTAAAAAGAATATTCTGTCGCCTATGCCTGAAAATAATAGATTTATTATTTTTGTTGTATTTAAAGCTTACATACCAATAAAATATAAAAAAATAGGTAGCTAAACGTTGTTTTATTTATATATTGTTTACCCATTTCCGCATACTTTCTTATTTCCTAAGAAAAACGCAAGTAAAAAATAGGACCTATCGGGTTGACGAATTATACCTTCAGGCTGTTACAAAAAGTAAGGACCAAAAACCACCACATTAACCTACCAGTATAGGAAAGACCTACAAAGGTTCGGTGAAATTCTAGGTGCTGAATTTCTTGAAAAAGCCCGAAATATTTATGAACTGGAAAATCGCAAATCATATCCCAGGAATTTTGGGACATTCGGCATAAACTAAGTACCAAAATAACATTCGCATGCATCAGGTAACTTCGCGATAGTAGGTTTCATAGGATCTTTATTTCTTATAATATTGGGGTTATTAGCTATATAAAATATCACCAAAAAAATAAGAAATCTAAAATCGGGGTAAAAACTTTTGATGGCAACACTATTTCGTATTATCTGTCCCTCACACGAACCACGCTACCCAGACATCTTGTACTTTATTAATCTATGCGTAAGCCATTCTCATCTTCGGGACGAACAAAATCACCGTAGTCCGTAGAAATATAATCTACCTACACAGCTACGCCCAAAAGCACATTATGTATGTAGTACTTAGAAAAAACACCTTTTTTATCCGACTTCAAAAAAGGAGGAGGTACTCAATTCTTCTGTATTATTTTTAAGAATTCGCATTTTACGGAACGGGACTGAGTTGGATGGGATGGGACAACGGGATGGTTGTTCGTTCGTATTGGCGCGATTATTTTGTAATCCCTAATTATTTCTGCTTTCTACAAGAAACATAAGTAGCGGAAATATAATATGCCGGAGCTCGTTACCATCTTTTAAGTACCTATAAAACGAAAATAGTATATTTATGAAATAAAATAAAATTAATAATATAATAATAAATTTATAATAATAAAATGTTATAAAATAAAATTAAAACTACAGATTTTTGTGAAAAATAACATTTTATTAAAAATTTCTTACTTTCTGTTGCTTAATTTTTTTTACTTCTGTTAATTAACTATAAGCAATTAGTAATCTGTTTTCAGCGGCGGGATTGCGGGACCAACAAAAACCTATTGTTTGCCTATTGTATGGTGAAACATTGATTAAATTATTATTATTTATTTCTGGACCAATTTCAGCACATTCAATATAAAATATTTTGGTCAAACATTAACATATTCCCATAATACAACTCTGCTTAAGTAGCTCTAATCTTGAATATTAGGATAACTGACATCCAGTGGCGTAGCTATCGAAGGGCTGGGCGGTGCAGTGCACCAGGGCCCTGGAGCTCAAGAGGCCCTCTCTCTAATCTAAGGGTCAGCTACAAGTGTTTTTTTAATGATTTTAAATGAACATCAACAATCACAGAATTCTCTATTTTTATGTTATTGTAATTTGGTAGTTTGGTTGAGGACGTCCATAGCACATTGTATCAGCGATAAGCTCACGTGAGGCTCTTGACGGTTGTGAGATCAATTCGACTATTCTTCCCGTCAACTTTTAAGCAGTGAGGGCCCGATTCCTTCTCTATGCACCGGGGCCCTTGTCCACCTAGCTACGCCACTTGACATCCTAACCATCTTTAAACTAAGAATCTCTTTGCCTATTGTAAATCCTTAGCTTTAATTATGTGATTTGGGTTAGATTAAAAGAAAAAATGATTTAATTTTTTTATTGCCATTTCTTATAACATAATAAACTAAAACGAAGGATTTAAAACTTTTTACTCGACCTCCTATTAGGTGGTTTATTAAGTGGAAGCTTTAACTGAGCCATACTGACATTATTACTCCTAACCATATAACCACCAACCATGGCTAACTTCACAGTCATTGACTTAAGGGACATTTTCAACTGCAAACTGAACTCTTCAATATTAAATTTAAAATTGTTTATCAACAAAAGAAACACTATTGTGTGAATCAAAGCTTTGTCTTTATAATTAATGGGTCTCATCCTTTTCCCATTTGCATTATTTAAGAAAAAGTTTTCAAGTATATGTTTGTTCAGGGTCGCAGATCGGCTGCATGCGACGAAACTTTTCCTTAATATATCTTGCGCTTTCAAAAATACTGTGTTGTATAAGGAGCTGGCGTACAAAGCTAGGACCTTCAACTTTGGTGATAAATCGCTCCTTGTTAACCCTTTTATAACATTATTTAGACTTTCCATTACATCTGTATCGCTAGTTTCCTCTATTATCATATCATACTGTTCAGGGGTTAAAATGGTATCCAGATCAAAGACTTCCTGGACTGATGTAGCTTCTCTGTTGATTGGAGGTGTGTAGAAGTTATCGGATGTACTAGGATTGTCATAGGAAATGTCTAGTTGGTCTTGGGTGAGGTTTTGTGACACATTGGCCATCTGAGCAGTCACAGATTGCTCATTCTGCTTTAATCTCTCCCTTTGCTCTAAGACTTGCTTGTTTTTCTTTGAGCCAAACTTTCTACCAAGCTCTAAAGCTGAGTTGTCGAATACTACTGAAGTGTCCAAGTCATTTTTTAATTCAGGTTTGAGGTCTATTGTTCCTACCTCCAACAATCTTACTTTCCCGGTTTTTCTGTTTCGTGCCAAGACTAATGTCTTGCCTAGAGCTTCGTCTGTCTCCTCCCCGAGGTATAGTGTTCCGTCTGCTTCAGTAGCAACTACTTTACAGCTTTTATTTTCGTTAAAAAACACTGAGCTCTCACTTTCGAAGTTTTCCATAGGATATCCATTTTGAAAGTTTACGACAAAAGGGTAAACCTCATCTTTTGGATACACTTCGTCAATATGTATGGTATGCATTTTATAACTATAAATATGTCCTGAAGTTTTAAAAAATCGCTATAAAAACGTGACTTCTAGGTTACTTTTATAAACAAAATAACATTAATGCACAATATAGCATGATTTTGACAGCAGAGAAGATAGCCAGCGACACTGACAGCAAAATACGATTGACCACAGATAAATAATAAATTTCACACCACTGAAATCGTCAAATTGTATAGGGTAAGCGCACACGCGCACCCTAATAGATTAGTTCTGCGTACTCCTACTCTACTCGACGTTAGATGGCGTTATTCATGCGTTATTTATAATTCCGTTTGTTTGGTTGGTACCCAAATCCTAACTTGACTTTGACATTTTCTAAATTTTCTATTTCATTCATTAAAATTCAATCAAAGTTGCCAAAAAAGTTGTAAACGATCCGGTGTTATTGTTTTGCTGCAATTCAACAATTTATAATTACGTAATTACAAACTAAACGACTGCAAAATGAGTTCCCGCGGGTTCGTGGAACTGTCATTTCTATGATCAAAGTGCCCCAGTAAAGTTTTGTGTTACAATCACCGCGATGAAGACCGATTTATAACCGATGTCAACAACAACTGTTTTGAGATGTTACCGATAGTGTTGTACAATAACATGGAAGCGAGTTCGAGCGGGAACGGAAATCTAAATTCAAGTTTTGGACAGTTCGACGAGAACGTAATATTAAACTGTGTTCGTAGCAGAAAGAAAGTTACTGAACTTCCGAATTGTCCCGTATGTAGTTGTACTATTAGACAAGGGGAGTTAGATTCCCATGTCAGCTTAGAAGTTGAGAGGCTTCAGAAACTGTCTTCTGGTGGAAGCAGACGGAAGACCAGCGTCACTTCTGGTTTGGCTCTTCCTGGGCCTAGTACTAGTCCTGACCCTGAAGATGTACCTGATGATCAAGAAATTGATGTAACGGGATGTCCAGGCGGCGATGTTTACCAAGTATGTCTTTTCTTATCCTAACTAGTTTCTGCTCATATCTTCACTTACACAGCCTAGCTGAGTTACTTATGGATAGAGTGCTTATGTTTAGTAAAATAATTTTCGAAATCAGAGCAGAACTGCCAGAGTTTATCTCTTCACAAAAGAAACACCTCTGTATTGTTTGAGTCGTGTAAATATTTGAAAAAATAGTAGAATGCTACAGAATTTATAATCAACAAAACCTGTTGTGTTTGGGAAATGATAATGTTTTATCTGATACATAATTTGTGGGTTGTTGTCAATATTTTCATCACTTGGCTAATATGAGAGGTTTATCTTAGAGTCAGTAGCCAAACTTAAGAGTTAGTTGCAATTAATGTCTATGAATCTTAACACAAAGAACTATAACTCACATGTTTAGTATCGAGTTAAGTTATATATATTTTTGTTAATTATATTTATTTGAGAAAGTATCTCAAATCTATGAGTACATACAACAAGAAGGTTATTTTAGGTATGAGTACTGTATGGTTTTCGTCTTGTTTTTAGATCATTAAAAAATAAAATTTAGTCTATGCTTGCAATCCAAAATCTCTTAAACCAAAGAGTCTTTTATAGGTTGGTACTATTAGCCTCTTTTCTGGCCTATATTTCATTAGGAGGATAATCTCCTAATGTTATTCCCAGGTCTCAGAAATTTGAAAATATTTCGAGAATATTTTCCAAAAACCTAAAAGAACTATTTAATGAGAAAGAAGAGAACTATTTTCACTACTATTTAAAAGAAGACAACTGTTTAAACTATTTAATGATTAACATCTTATAACACATTGTTTGTCTATGAATGAACAGATTTTTTCTAGTTGCTCTAATCTAGATAAAATTTGGGGATACTTACTGGTATTCATTATGGCTCAGTTGAGCTACCTCCACATATACCTTTTCCACCAAAATAAAACTTTAACTAACAAAAAAAAATAACAGTTTATGTTAAGTCATATGAATGTTTTTTTTATGTAAGTAAGGTTGCTGATTTCTCCATCAAAGGAGGGACCGGTTTTGATGATACTTTTGGCTTAAAAAAACTGTAAATTGATAGGAATTCAAAATGCATTCGATTTTTTTTTGTAATTATATTATATTATTATTTAAGTTACTGAAACATCAGTCTCATATAAACTTGTGTTATCCTAGAGGGTACACGGCAACAGACTGCGGCGCCTGCGCGCGCGCCGCCGCAGCCCGCCGCCCGCGCAGGACGGTGAGTGTCCTGTCTGCAACGAGACCCTCCCCGTCTCCCGGCTGCAACGCCACGCGCTCCGCTGTCTGAAGAGAACTGGGGCCTCTGTGGACGAGCTGTCTGATAGCGAGGAGGAGGGGACTATAGATGTTGAGGTACCTAATTTACATACTAGTCTAGGCTACCCGAATAGTGAAAATAGGCTTTTTTTCACCATTCAGCTAGTTAGTCTAGCCTAGTCTAGGCTTTTTTCACTATGAAATTACACAAAACCTAATATGAGCTGTACTGCTCGAAGTAAATACTTTTTTAAATATTTTTTATTTATTAGCTGCATTTCTGAATACGCGTACAGTTTGCGGTCACTGTGTTCGCCTATAAGGCTTTTATATCCATTCAAGAAATGTCATGAACTAGTAACAGTCATGACATGGACGCAGACGCAAAGATAGCTAGAATATAGTAAAGATGATGTAATTCTAGATGTTTTTTATAAAGTCAAGCAGTGTATCCACTTGACTATGCATGTCAAGTTTATGTACCCTCTAATGGACCAATCTGAGTCTAAGTGCGGAAAGGAGAGTACACACACCATAACCCTCTAGTTATAATATCTGCGCTGAGTTAGATGTCTGCATACAATGAGTCAAGCGTCTAATAGGCGGCAAATCAGGCTCTATAAGATCAATGAGGCACGTATCGATGATTTGAGGAAACTAGAGATAAATATTAAAGCCTTATTTTCTTTTTTTTACAGGGTGATGAGTCAGGTGGCGGGTTCACCGAGTACCAGTGGTGTGGCGAATGGCGGGTACGAGCGGCCGCGCTACAGGACACGGAAACTCGCGCCGCTGTTACCGTGCGACGCGCGTCTAACGACCACGCATTGGTGAGTCGAGTGTCTATTATAGAAGGGACAATACTACGAATTGGTGAGTCTAGTGACTTTAATGTCTGTTCTAGTAGGGATGATACCATTGGTGGGTTGAATGTCTGTCCTTGTGCAATGAATGTCTAAGACTTTAATGTCTGTTCTAGTAGGGATGATACCATTGGTGGGTTGAATGTCTGTCCTTGTGCAATGAATGTCTAATAGATGAGATCAATTCGGCAAGTACCAGTGTTGTAATGAGTGGTTTATGAGTTGAGTGTCTAACCTAGCTATGAGTCAGGTGCCTTTAGGACTTGTCATTATTATTGTGATTGTGATTTCCATGATCTCGGCCAAAAGACTGAGATTTCTGAGAGGTATATGTGGGGCAAAGGCCATTTAAATAATATTATTACAGTCATTTTCACCCGTTCCTACTTTCTGTGAAGTTGACTATGTCATATTATAGTGTTACTAGTTTCGGTCCGCGGCTTCGCACGCGTTGTTTCTATGAAAACGTTCAAAGGTTTTCTACATTCCATGGAAACTCCTTCATCTTCCGAAATAGTATAACAGTAGCGGTAGTGTTATTCCAGGTCTACTTACATCTATGCAAAATTTCAGCCCGACGCATGTGAAGAAAATCAAACATACATCAATCCAAACTTTCGCATTTATAATATTTGTGCTGTTAATAAACCCAATCTTTCAGGTGGTGGATGGCGATGAAGATACGGAACTGTATGGGCCGGCTCAGTACTCGCCATCTAGGATGGCGCCAGATGTAAGTTTTTAGACATAAGAATAAATTATATAGGAAGACTATCACTAATTTAGTTCCCATAATCACAAGCTCTAACTTGCGGCTAGATAATGCTGTGTGGATAGTCCAGCGTTATTATTACTATAAAAATAATATTAATAAACAATAAACTTACAGGCTGAAGAAACAAACGCGATGGACGAACAAACAAACGACGCAACCGAGATTAATGTAGAAGAGAAGAAGACTGAGGACTGTGCTCCGAAACCCAACGGCCTGGTGGAGGCTAGTGCAGAGGTTATTATAATTATCACTACATAGTATAAAAGAAATTCGCTTCCCGCTGTCTATCTGTCCCTATGTATGCTTAGATCTTTAAAACTACGCAACGGATTTTGATGCAGTTTTTTTTTAATAGAGAGAGTGATTCAAGAGGAAGGTTTATAAACTATTTGACACATAGTTTTAAACGCGGGTGAAGCCGCAGGGCGCAGCTTGTAATTACTAAATTAACGTTATTTATACTCCGTCTACGCATATATTTTCTTTAACTTAATTAAATAAAACATTTTTTCATAAACACGTAATCTGCCTTAAATATCGAACCTCGATTCATTCCTACGATTCAAGTATCTTAATGCCCATGAGTCAGCTGTCCTATGCCTATGAGTCGATTGTCTAACTTGTGTCTAAAAGGTAGATAACGTCTACTACTAGCGTATCTTACTAATTTCTTTTTTTCTATTTTCAGACTCGAATACAAGCTTTAAAAGCGAAAATCAAAGAATTAGAGCAGAAACAAAATGGAGGTTCAGAGGTGGGTTTATTTCATAAAAAGCCATAATATATATTAGTAATAGTTAGTTAGAGAATACAACAGAAAATCCCGGGACTATACTTTGCTAATCTCGGGATTTTCGGGATTGCCACAAACAAGTCTTGTTCTAGTTTGTTTTCCGTAGTCTGTTGCGCCTTGATTTGCCTAGATAATATTAATAGCATTTATTACTTAACGACAAAAAACAACCCTTAGATGCGCCGCGGCGCCGCGCCGTCGTACGATACGTACTATACACTACACAGGTACAGTCCTAATGATATGTTTGTCGTAGAACTTAGAAGGGACTAGTTTATACAGACGAATGTAACTCTGTCTATCTGTTACTTTTTCAGGCCTTAATGGCTGAAAAATAATAATGAAATTTGGTAGGGAGGTAAACAGTATATAAAAAGCATTAAAAAGCTTAAAAAGAAACAGGCTAAGCACGCCTTTAACACTTTGACTGCGGTTTTTTTTCGACGACTGCGATCTTTTTTTTAACCTAAAAAATTTGTGCTGCCGCTCTACACAGCGGTTGTGTTGCGCCGCACATGCGTTTCGTTCGAAAAATATTACGGCTGTGCTGAGTCACACAGATCTGTATTTTCTCAACCGCTGCGCTAGTGTGGATTTACGCATATTAGTCATTTGTAGAAAACACTACCGTGTGATTTCAGCAGTCAAAGTGTTAAATATTTTTTGTTGATAAAAATACTATTTATAATTACTAGCTCATTAAATACTATAAGTTATATTTATATAACATAATTACGTCGTATGAGCACTTTATATAGGGCGCATTTTTATAGTTTTTACAATTAGAATGAAAAAATAATTTAACATTAAAATATAGTATAAAGAAAAATTAATTTAATGAATATTTTTGACATTTTTATTATAATTATTTTACATTGTTTACTTGTAATATATATATATTTTTTTATATTTGTAGAATTATTTTGTATACTCATCTTTTAATTGTCTATATTTATAAGCCTATGTAAAATTTCCGACACAATTTAAATTGTTTGTGAAATAAATAAATGAAATGAAAATGAAATGTCAATAAATTCTATATTCTTATTGTGTTGTTGGTTACAGGGAAAGTGTTTGATATGTCTCGGCGCTTATATCTCTCCCGCCGTCTCCATACAATGCTGGCATGTCTATTGCGAGGTAAGCTGGCTTTCCACACATTACATACATATACATACTAATAAATAATAATACTGCTTGACAATCCACACAGTATAACCTAACCTCAAGCTAAGCAGAGCTTATATTTATTTAAAGGAAAACCAGAAGCTTATATATAACACAATAAAAAGTTCATAAATACTAGAAAGCTTATTGAAGGTTTTCACGGATAAATAACATAATAATATAATAAGAAGAGACTGAAAATAAAGTTAATTGGTACATATAGCATCTATAAAGTTAAATTAGATATTATCTTTAGGTTACAAAATTAACAATAATGTTTACTCCAAAAACCTATCACCAACATTATCATTATTGGTGCCAAAGAATTCTCTGCTGAGCCGCCGCCTGGCCGTGCTATCACTTAAAGCGAAAAGGTAATTAATCAATCACAAAATAGTAGGTACAGAAGTAGACATACATTCAAACATATCCTTTGAAATATATATAATTATATCACGTAACGATGATTTGCGAAAATATAATAAGGCTTAGTAAATATCAGATTATCTAGACGATATAAAGGTTGGGACAAGTTTTGAGCCAATTCGAAAACTAACATCTTAAAAAGGGAAAGGTTCCTTGTTCGCTTCTTTACTTTACCTTAAAATTATTGAAGTGATCACTATATTTCCTAGTTTTACGGCGAAATGTAGAAATTAAAAATAAAATTAAACAAACTTATATTAAAATCGTACTAATAAAATATAATTTATCTTAATTTCATTATTTTCATATTTCAAGCTGGCATATCTTTACTTAAACTTATATTTAACCATCAAGGAGCATCCTGTAGCTGAACTCAGGCGCAGTGGAGTCGCTGCTCGCTCGTGATTGGTGGATCGCCTGTGTGCGGCTGCCAAGCCATGCAGCGGACAGCGAAGTCACTGTGCTTGTTGCGTGACTGCCTACCGCGCTAATTACTTTAATTTTAATTTTTAACCTTATTATTTTTAAGAGAACTCTAGTATCTAGATAAACCTATGTTAGGATTTAAGATACTATAAACAAAGTGTATCAAATTTGTTTCAATAAATAAATATATCTATCTATCTATCTATGTCGAACTAAAACGAAACAAATACTCAACTAGATGTCGCTAGTAAAAGTGGACCAGCGCTAGATCACGTTGACGAGAACGCACGATTCGGAAAGTCATCTGTCAATCCATCTAAGAACGTTAGTAACTAAGGCGGCTACTATACATAATATATTGTATTAGAAGCTAACTTCGGTATCAATAAATCTCTAAACGTGATTGATCCGTTGTTTAATTTGGAAATAAAAGCTGATCCTACCTAAAGCTGGGGAATCCGAAGGGACGACCAGGAAGCAGGGCACTGAACAGGCGAAGTGGTAAAACACTTATGTTATTTGGATTTGATGTGTCCAAGAGTCTAAAGGAACTAAAGCGCTTTGATATTTGATACATTTCTGTTTTCCATCCGCAGGTTTGCTGGCTGCAATCTCTTCATGCCAAGAAGATCTGCCCTCAATGCAACGTCATCACCTCCGCGCAGCATCTCCGTCGGATTTATATGTGAAAATAATTTACATGTATTCTATTCGCTCAACCGTGCGGCCATTTTTATACAAAATGGCGTTAACAGAGGCGCCATTTTATATAAAACACGAATAACGTAGATTTCGTGAAATGTTTACTAATATTATGTGTCAAAACGAGGGAAAGATGTCTTCTTGTAAGAATACCAGCAAGGCTACGCTTTTTAACACGATAACGTAACGCGCGTTATCAGCGTTATTATTAGCGTGAATAACTAGTGTAAAGGCGTATCTTAGCGTGAATAACGCCTTTTCACGAGTTATTCACGCTAAAATGCGCCTTTCAACGCGTTATTCGCGTGGTTGCCTTGCAGTATTGCGAGTATGGCGAGTTTTGTCTAGGATAGAATATAATATTGTATGTCAAAATGAGAGATAGATGTCTTCTTGTAACATTATAAATAGGGCAAGCACGGGAATTGTTCTCTAGGGTAGTATAAAGAAAAATTACGTAATTTTCTCCTCGAATGCGTAAATTATTAGAAATTAATTTATTCAGCGTCATTAATTTACTCAATTCGTCCGTAACTTCTATTAGTATTTAAGGTCTTTGGCTGAAAAACAGCGCTGAATATATGATGTTCAGCACACCCTGAGCCAACCCCTATTTCGGCGCAGGGTCATGGAGGTAGTCTTATTTTTTTAATATCACCCATTTATGTCACTTACCCTCATGATAAACTTCTTTGTTTGTTATTCTATGCTTGTATATTGTACTTGTGTCCAAATAAATGTTTTTTCAATTCTATTCAATGACGTATGACGATTTGATGTCGCGATTCTACCCCAGAGAACAATACCCGTGCTTGACCTTCAGGTAGAAACCTTAGATAAAAGAAACTTCAGATGGAGGGACGGACGTCCAAAGTGCAGAGTCTAAGGCCCGTATTATAAAGCTTGCTCCGTCTTAGACTTAACTACGACTTAACTTAACTAAGACGACTTAGACTTACATATATCTAGTCCGTCATAGCTTGAGGGACGTTCATGCTATAGAAAAGCGTTACTCGAGAATAATGACTTGTTTTTTTTTATTTATTTATTTAATGAATTATATAGGCACAATCACCAATTACACGGATTATTTATAGTTCAAAACAAAAAATTAGACTTCAGTAAGTATAAAATTATATAAAAATAAAATAAAATGTTGATTACTTACATAAGAAAAAAAAGCTCTCAGGTCTTAATATGGGCCTTAATAATAATTATCTATTTCTCCGTATCTAAGAGCAATTCAAAATCCTTTGTTTCTTTAGGCTTACAAAATAAGCACTTAGACCAAAATTAATACCATAAATTATTATCAAATAAGAAATATGGTAATTTTGATTTTCTGTTCACTTAGTCCACTAGTGAAAGAAGTGAAGTTAAGGAACGACTACTACTAGGATCGCTACGTGTAAATATAGTGTATAATATAGTACACGGACTGTCTGGAGTTTTTTTTATCTAAGGTGATTCTCAGACGAAACCATTGTCATAGTGAAGTGATTGGTTAGCGGAATTGGGTTCGTTTCGGCCACGGGAAAGTTATTTATTATATTGTGTTCTGATCGTGTTAGATAACGCATTCACTGTATAGCCAGATGCGACTCGCAGGGGCGTGTCGCCGCTGCATAGAGTCCCATCACATGTGCGTTTTCCTGGGCCGTGAAGGTGTTAATTTGTTTTATTTGGATTTAGCTATGTATCTTACATTTACATATAGTGTGTTATTTTTCGCATTATGGAGGTGAGAACCAATGGTTATACTAAGAGTCAGGTCACACTGTGATGCGACAACGCGATACCCCGCGGGGCGTCGCGAGGTATTTTTGTATTATAATAATTATAAGTCCTAATACAACGGGTATTTATCGCGTTTATTTAGCTGTCATCCCGTAATCACGACGGTGTGTAAACCTATTGAAAATAATAAAGAATAAGAATTGTTTTATTTGGCCAAAAAAACAGGCTACACAATTAAAGCAATAAACACACATAAAAAAACACAGTGCACAGTATAAAAAAACATAAATAGAATAGGCTACAGAAAAACAAAAATTATAATAATACATGGCTACCGTGCTAGCCTGCTGGCCAAAAAGGGGAAAAAAAGTCTAAAAAAAAACCCGTTATAATAGTGCTTATCATTGTGTTCAGATCGCGCGAGTTAAAAATATTTATTTTCGTATTATCTTAATAAAATTTTTGTGCGTTGTAAATTAATATTATAAATGCGTTTGGATGTATGGATGAATGTTGATCGTTCCTCTTTATGTCAAAATAAAAACAAGAATTAAATGTTGGAATAAAACATAGACTTTTATCACATGAATAAGACAATCAGTTCTCTTGGGATATAAATAACCTTACGTTTTCATAGAAACAACAGCGAAGTCGCGGGCAGGAACTAGTAAAGTAATATTTTGAACCATTACCTTATGTGTGAGTCTCAGTGTGACCTGACCCTTATTGTCTCTTCTACTTTTGTATCATTTAAGTATTATGTAAAGTATCACTCTAATATTATAAAGGTGTGTTTGTATGTGTGTAATGTTTGTTACTCCTTCACGCTTAAATGGCTGAACGGATTTGGAAGCAATTTGTTACCAGGAGAGCTCATATCCTGGATTAAAACTTAAGCTACTTTGATCACGGAAAAATGCAGTGTTCTTGGTATGATCAAATAATTCAAATAGTATTTATCAACGCGGGCAGCACCGCGGGGCACAGCTAGTATTTATCTCCTATTACTACTTTCTGTCCTCGACACACCCGAGGTCACTCCGCGAAGCCTGCGACGATCCCAGGAGTATTCTGCGCTTCTGGTCGGAGTTATGCTGGTTAAACTAGTAAACACACCACGCACAAAGGACCAATCGGAGTCAAGTTCGGAAACAGGAGTACCCTTACCATACTTACCATACCATTCTGTCCGCGGCTTCGCACGCGTTGTTTCTACGGAAACGTTTCAAGGGTTTTTATATCCTACGGAGAAAAAAAAAAGTAGCCTTTGTTTTATTCCTGGCCTACCTTCATGCAAAATTTCAGCCCTAACCGTACAGTTTTTTTTTTTTTTTTTTTTTTTTTAATTAAAAAAAAAAAAACTACTTTTTGGCGTGAAGAGGTAACAAACAATCCATCTAGACATCCAAACTTTCCCATTTTTAATATTAGTGTGAGTTGATATAAACATTAAGTCATTCGTAAATTTAATGGCTCAAGGATTATTTAAAAAATATTAAGTCTGATTATTTTATTGAACGAACGTTAAAATCACTACTCATAAAGAATGATACAGTTTTCAGTTAATCCGTACTTTAAGAATATTGATAAGATTTTTTTTCACTAGATAGGAAGTCAGCATTTGTGATTGTATGTAATAGAATGCCTTTAATGAAGATATATGATAATAATATTGTAGTAAGTTTCTTTATTAAATACAATTATATTTCTCTAATTTCGTTGCTTTTTTTTCGAATTTCCATACTTACCAAAACTTGTCGCGGCCCTAGGATTAGACCGCGACTATTCTGCTGGGGCTGAGTAGCCCCAATCCTGGAGATGCCTTGGCACGGAGGTTCTGCCTGCCTATGTTGATGAGGGGGTGAAGGGAAACGCTGATGGAATCCAGTCTTTATTTGCACTTCTTGTTCCTATAGCTTGTAGCCGGGTAAGGTAAAGTCAAAGTGTGTTGCGTCACACAGAGAATCCCGCTCTCGCTCAATTAATATAATAATAATGCTGGACAATTCACACAGCATTATCTAGCCCCATGGTAAGCAGAGCTTGTGTTATGGGTACTAGATAACTGATATACATAATACAATACATTACATAGATAGATATTTTTTATTATACATAGAAAACGACCAGAACACCCGGAACAATTATCTGCAGATCGTACACACAATTGTTCTGAGGCGCGAATCGAACCCGCGACCTCCTGCGTCGCAGGGGGACCTTCGCCCACCGCGCCACATCGGTCGTCGATATATTTAATAGTATTCCGTGATCATGGCGCATGAATATGTGCCGAAATATTGGAAAGCTCAAAACTCAAATCATGGTAATAGTACGAGTAATAGGTACATATTACAGTATTACGAATCCTATCCTTCACAGAAACTCCGAGCATAGCTCTCTCAATAGCTCGCTGGGCGACTTTGAACTGGTGGACCAGCCCTATCGTGAGTGTCCACGTCTCAGCCATAACGTAAGTCATAACGGGTAGGACGCACTGATGAAAAACTTTTGTTGTCAAGCTTGCGGTATGGATGACGAGAAGAATCTACGTAGTTTCCTAAACGCTGTCAATATCATGTGCACATAATCTTAGCTTAAATTAAGGAAATGGGTGGTTGCGCGAGGTTGTCTTGCTTGTAAGTTGTGACTGCAAGTTTGCAAGTACCCTCGTGACCGGTGTTTTGCTTAATCGTTACTTTCCGCGCTAACCAGCGTTTCAACTGCATCGCCGCTGTCACCCTGAATAGGAAAAATATCTGTCTTTAATTAGTCCCATAAATACCGATAGATTTATTTATTATACATAGAAAACGACTAGAACACCCGAAACAAATATCTGCAGATCGTACAAACATTTGTCCCGAGGCGAGAATCAAATCTGCAACCTCCTGTGTCGCAGGCGGACTTTCTCCCGCCGTGCCAAAGATGACGTCGTGCTTAATAGGTAGAGCCGCTATTTGCCTCGTCGTATGCGTGAGGCCTATGTCCAGCAGAGGACATGTGATAACTTATTGGTACGTATATTATTAGTGGTCTTCTAGATGTGGGGGCTCCTACAATAACTATATGTATATCTATTACCTCCATAGTAACAGTGAGTTTGGGCTCGTCGTCCCTGATGACAGTCTCCCCGTCCAGTTTCTTCAGGTTGGGCAGCCGGCGCGCCGCCTCCGAGCGCCACGCCTCCAGCTCGCAGCCGTCGTACAGCGGGTTACCGACGAATAACAGATCTTCTAGGTGTGGGAGCTCCTACAATAACTATTTGTATATCTATTACCTCCATAGTAACAGTGAGTTTGGGCTCGTCGTCCCTGATGACAGTCTCCCCGTCCAGTTTCTTCAGGTTGGGCAGCCGGCGCGCCGCCTCCGAGCGCCACGCCTCCAGCTCGCAGCCGTCGTACAGCGGGTTACCGACGAATAGCAGGTCTTCTAGGTGTGGGAGCTCCTACAATAACTATTTGTATATCTATTACCTCCATAGTAACAGTGAGTTTGGGCTCGTCGTCCCTGATGACAGTCTCCCCGTCCAGTTTCTTCAGGTTGGGCAGCCGGCGCGCCGCCTCCGAGCGCCACGCCTCCAGCTCGCAGCCGTCGTACAGCGGGTTACCGACGAATAACAGATCTTCTAGGTGTGGGAGCTCCTACAATAACTATTTGTATATCTATTACCTCCATAGTAACAGTGAGTTTGGGCTCGTCGTCCCTGATGACAGTCTCCCCGTCCAGTTTCTTCAGGTTGGGCAGCCGGCGCGCCGCCTCCGAGCGCCACGCCTCCAGCTCGCAGCCGTCGTACAGCGGGTTACCGACGAATAGCAGGTCTTCTAGGTGTGGGAGCTCCTACAATAACTATTTGTATATCTATTACCTCCATAGTAACAGTGAGTTTGGGCTCGTCGTCCCTGATGACAGTCTCCCCGTCCAGTTTCTTCAGGTTGGGCAGCCGGCGCGCCGCCTCCGAGCGCCACGCCTCCAGCTCGCAGCCGTCGTACAGCGGGTTACCGACGAATAACAGATCTTCTAGGTGTGGGAGCTCCTACAATAACTATTTGTATATCTATTACCTCCATAGTAACAGTGAGTTTGGGCTCGTCGTCCCTGATGACAGTCTCCCCGTCCAGTTTCTTCAGGTTGGGCAGCCGGCGCGCCGCCTCCGAGCGCCACGCCTCCAGCTCGCAGCCGTCGTACAGCGGGTTACCAACGAATAGCAGGTCTTCTAGGTGTGGGAGCTCCTGCATTAACATTCCTTTTTTGATTAAGATCCAAAGACTTTAGTTCTTCAGGCTTACAAAATTAGCTGATAAAGTTCAAGTTTATACTTTTTTTTTATATAAGCCTGATTCGTCCCACTGCTGGGCAAAGTCCTCCCCCAAATCTTTCCACTCACTTCGGTCACGCGCGATCTCCCACCAATCTCTGAGTAAGGCGTTAAGGTCGTCTCGCCAGCGCTTTCTGTTGTTTTTTTTTAGGTGGTGGAAGGTGTTTTTAGGGTTCCGTACCCAAAGTGTAAAAGGGGACCCCGTTTTACACGTTTTACCCTTTGGTATTACTAAGACTCCGCTGTCCGTCTGTCACCAAGCTGTATCTCTTGAACCGTGTAGTTAGACTGTTGAAATTTTCACAGATGATGTATTTCAATTGCCGCTATAGATATAACAACAAAATACTAAAAGAATTATAAATATATATTTAAGGGAGCAAACAACAAACGTGATTTATTGCTGTTTTTATATATAATACCAAGTACGGAACCCTTTGTGCGCGAGTTCGAAAAAAGTAACCAGCCAAATGCGAGTCGGCCTAAAAAGTTTTTAGTAGGTACCTAGTACTTTTACGAAAATTCTAGAACCTTCTACGAGATTCCGAGTTTTCTAGTAATTTAGTCGAGTAGCAAGTACCTGCAGTTTATTAAACTCGCTCCACTCCTTGACCAAGTTGTTGCTCATGTAGAGAACTTTAAGGTTTCTCAGGACGTGGATCCCTTTCAGCTTCTCCACGAGGTTGTAGGATATCCAGAGCTCTTCAAGCGTGTCCCCGAGGCATTCCTGTATTGAGAAAAACGGGTAAAAATCATCATCGTCATCATCAGCCTATATTAGTACACTGCTGGACATAGGCCTCCCCCAATGAGCGCCATAGCGCCCTGTCTTCAGTTTAACGCATCCAGCATTTGCCCGCAGTCCTACGGAGCTGAGACGTGGACACTCACGATAGGGCTGGTCCGCCAGTTCAAAGTCGCTCAGCGAGCTATGGAAAGAGCTATGCTCGGAGTTTCTCTGAAGGATAGGATTCGTAACGAATACATCCGACATAGAACCAAAGTTATCGACGTAGCTCTAAGAATTAGCAAGCTGAAGTGGCAGTGAGCCGGCCATATCTCGCGAAGAACCGACAGCTGCGCGCTGGGGTAAACGTGTTCTTGAGTGGAGACCACGACTCGGTAAGCGTAGACGACGCCCTCCGACCAGGGTGGGATAACGACGATTAGTTGTACCTATGTTGAATCAAAGTCTCGCTGTGCGAAAAAAGTTTACTCAAGCTACTATCCGTATGTATAGGTACCTACTTATTGACCATGGTACTGACTGGTATGGTAGGTACTTACCATCCCCGCAAAGGACTTGAGATAATTCCTTCCCAAAGACAAGACGCGTAACTTCTTGAGGCCGTTCAACCCAGATACTTTTTCTATCGTATTTGTTGAAAGGCTTAATTTTCTAGAAAATAAACATTCAAAAATAAAATCAACATTCAGGTGTAGGTAGGCCTACCTACTTACTAAACTACGCTAACTAAACTCGATCTAGAATGTTTGTAAAGAAACCACGACACAAATAAAGTTTGGATGTTAAGATGTTGGGATGTAGATATGGATGTTTGTTATCTCTTCATGCCAAAACTACTACACGGATTGGGCTAAAATTTTTATGCATTTGGGTAGTTCTGGACCAGATATAAAACATAGGCTACCTACTTAAAAAGTAGCCTATGTTGTCCTATGGGATATAAATAACCTTAAAACTTTTCCATAGAAACAACGCTTCCGAAGCCGCAGGCAGAAACTAGTAAGAATAAGGTTCCTTTATTAGGTTTACACATAGAAGATTCGTAATGAACCTATCATTACGAATCTTGCGTAACTCACAATCGCCAAAGCAATATTCAGCTATCTATTTATCTTGATTAAATAATGTTAAATTATTATTCGTACTACCTAATTAAAATTACTTACTCGCAATTAACTAGTGTTCCTAAAGTGTTGTCCATCTTTTCTATGGGAGGCCATTGGAATATCAAACTAACTTCTGTGGCGGTCGTTGAATCAAGGCCAGTTTTATCCTCCCATTTCTTGATTGCCTCTTTTATTGTTATTGCTTTCATCTCCATCGTAAAGATATTATTAGAAATTTAGGCAATACTGTGCTCACAAATTGTAGATAACGTAGCCTTAGTTACCAAATATTGATAATACATTTTTATTAACACCACTAAAGATCGTACTCAAAAATTCGCGCCATTTGTGTGACTTGACCCCAACCAACTCTATGTTGTCTATGGTTCAACTCGGTCGTTCTACCATGATAATATTGCAAAAGAAAAGACGCAAAATGCCTCAAAATGGCGTCTCATGGGCGGCTTTGCTTTGTTTCATGATGGTTAGTAAAATATTTCAGGATTAATAGTGAGATTCCAGTAAAACAATATTTTGTTGTTCGAGGCTACGTTCGAGGTCAGTGAATTAATCCTCTTTGAGCGGCCATTCTTTTTTATTTTTCTTTTTTAATTCTAACCTCTTTTTTACTTTTTAATTTAAAAAAAAAACAAATGTCCGTCCACCTACTTTGAAGTAGAAAAGTGGCAAAATAAATTATTTTGCTACTGAAAACGTAAAAGTAATATCGTAAAAGCCTTTTACCGTTTTGCTGCAAGATAAAATATTTGAGGTATATTTTTATAGAATATTTTTATCAACATTTTCTTTTTTTTGGTTTTACGCTCTGACGCCATAGCCAAATTTTTATTTTTTATAAAAAGTAATTTTTATTGACTTTGGATTTTTTCCCGCTTGTGATTTGATTTTGAAAGTTTTTTGTTTTGTTTACATACAATTTGTGATGTGAAATAATAAATATCAAATGAAGTTGTCTGAGGAGCGTTCTATTCGATCAATTTCCTATGCATACTACAAAGGTTACCCTTTTTCATTCAGAGTAGTAATGAATAGTTTCCGAAATACCTCTTTCATCTATTTCAAACAAGTGTGTTATTTTTAGGCCCCCAACATTTTTCTAAGGCTACGGACCCCTTATATCTGGCTACAATGGCTGAACAACCCCAAACGCAGCTAGTCTACCAGCCGATCAAGGTAAGAACGAACTAATTCATGTCCATGTAGTTTGTTGTGATGATTAAATTTGCTTGTCTTTCCTCTAAACTTGCTCTATGTCCTGAGCATATGCCTGGTCTCTGTTGAGCCCTGCCGCGGAGGCTAAAACTCAGCTAGGAGGACATCATAATTATTATTAAGTGGTACCACTGAATCATAAGAACTGAGTTTTAATTGAATGTAAGGAGAACTTAGAAACCTGTGCTTAGACACCTAACTTAGCTGGTGGCAGATTCAACTTACAGGCTTTTGATCAAACAATATCGAACATGGGTTCAGGGAGTTTTTATTCAAGTTACT
This sequence comes from Eupithecia abbreviata, assembly GCA_943735965.1. NCBI lineage: Eukaryota > Metazoa > Arthropoda > Insecta > Lepidoptera > Geometridae > Eupithecia > Eupithecia abbreviata. Next base: position 3,565,099 of record OX031004.1, on the reverse strand, counting down.
ATTATTAGAACATGCAAATTTCTCAACATTGAGTGATCATAATCACAACAACCACAACTGCCTTACTTGTTGGGTAGGTATGCGAAGAACTTGCTATAAAATATTGGTTGCTAATTCCTTACAACTAGGTACAATATTGGGTATCTCAAATAGAGAGACAGACTTGAATGTTAGTCAAAGAGTTGAGTATCTGTATGACAACAGATATAAGGGGCAAGCTGAAGACAGGGCGCTATGGCGCACATTAGCGGAGGCCTATGTCCAGCTGTGGTCTAATATAGGCTGATGATACTGTAGTGTAGGACGCCCTCCGACCAGGTGGGATGACGACCTGCGAAAGACTGCAGGTAGATGCTGGATGCGTCAAGCCGAAGACAGGGCGCTATGGCGCTCATTGAGGGAGGCATATGTCAAGCGGACTAATATAGGCTGATGATGATGATGCTGATAAGTTATTATTAATTTTCATTATTAAGGTGGAGCCCGAATCAGATGATGAGTTTGAAGTGAACTGCCGACTTTGCACCAAAGTGTTTGCCAGCGCCGTCGCCTTGCAGGTATACTAATCAAGATTAATGTATCTATGCTGATAAAGAATAATTAAATAAAAATTAAATAATATCCCAACAAAAAATGGGGAGACTTGAACCTGCAACTTTCTCGTATGCAAAATTTAAATCCAATCCATTCAGTAGTTTTAGTGTGAAGAAGGAACAAACATCCATCCATCTATCTATCAACCATCTAAACAGTGTGGTTTGAAGAAAAATCACCGTTTACTCTCTGTAGATCTAGTGATCAAGATCCAATTGGTTCAGTAGTTGGGCAAGGCTATGTTCAGAAATAAAAAAAACACTAGCTGCGCCCCGCGGCTTCGCCCGCGTGGAAATTTCTGCGCAATTTTACCATGTTTTCTCACCGTTTAAACCTTCCCTGGACTACGACAAACATTTCAAAACAAATATCTAGCTGATATTTGTTCGAATCGGCCCAGCCGTTCTCGAGTTTTAGCGAGACTAAACAAACAGCAATAGATTTTTATATATAAAGATTTGTGGAATTGTTTTGATTTTCATCACAACTCTGTGATTTCCTTACAAATTTAATTTATTTAAATAAAAATAAATAAATAAATTATGTGTTCCCCATTAGAACTGTTTTTTATGATAAACAGTAGCCTGTTTGATTCCTGGCTCAGAAATCTATAATATCAGCCTAATCCGTTCAGTAGTTTTGGCGTGAATAAGTAACAATTTTTATTTTTTTCTTAGTCACATTCTATTTTTATTTGTATTCTTGTTGATTTTATTTATATTAGTGCATTTTTGTTTGTTTGTATAGCGGTAGTAGTCAGTCCGTAACGCCAACAAGTTGCTTTGCCGGAAGACCAGCGTTGGTTGCTAGCATGCTAGTCATCCAATTCATGCTGAGGCAAAGCCATTTTATTACTGGACTTACATGATAACCGACACGTTTAGTTTACATTTAAGTTTATTATGTTCTGTAAAAGTCTTAAAAAAAAAACATTTCATTTCATTTCAAACATCCATTCATCTAAACACCCAAACTTTCGTATCACTACATAGTGTATAAATACAATACAAGGAAAGACTGCATAATCATAGCAAAACACTAGCAAGACACCTGGATGACAAAGACAATATAAAACGTATTAAGAGATGGAATACTAAAGTCATTTAAAACGGGATATATTTACCATGATTTGATTTTTGAGTTATCCAATATTTCGGCACAGTTGCATGCGCCGCCATGATCACGGAGTAACTTAGTAACTTTAGTATTAATAACCATGATAGTTTCAAAAGTTTTATTAAGAGATGGAATGTTCTTGAGCTTGACCGAAGAAACGAAAGTATTCAAGTCTAGTGATGGTGCCTTTCACTGGCAATGGCACCTGAGTGCACCTGAGTATCCCACCCGAGACCGCGTCTAATTATAGCTGAACAGCCAGTAGACAAAAAATGAATGAAAAAAAAAAACTACATAGTTTAGGTAGAACAGAGTCGCTTCCCGCTGTCTGTCTGACCCTATGTATGCTTATCTTTAAAACTACGCAACAGATTTTGATGCTGTTTTTATAAATAGATCAAGAAGAATGTTTATAAACTATTGGATACACAGATTTCCACATATACTAGCGGCCCGTCCCGGCTTCACCCGGCTGGTCATTTGTTTCAGGTAATTTTTTAAATTTTCTCTTTTTTCTGTCTGTAAGAACCATCCTCGTACTTCAAGGATAATTCTAAAAAAAGAATTAGCGAAATCGGTTCAGCTGCTCTCGAGATTTGAGCTGAGCAACACATTCAGCAATTCTTTTTTATATTGTAGATTAGTGTCATTTCAGAACCATGCTCGGATGTTTCACATTGATGCCTACCTGACAGGAGATCCAAAGACCTGGACAGATGACACTACGGTAAATAGATGATATTAATACTATTAAATATATATAATACTACTAGCTGCACCCCGTGGTTTCGCCCCAATGGAAATTTGAAAATTATGAGGAGGTATCATTTTGAAATTTTCACAGATGATGTTATTCTGTTGCCGCTATAACAACAAATACTAAAAAACAGAATAACATTTATATTACGACCTATTCTCAGACCCAGAAAATGTTTTATATAATACTCTCAGACCTACTGAATATGTACAGAAAATTTCGTATTCGAATATTTGTACGGGAAAATATTCGAATAAAACATTTTCCGTGTCTGAGAATAGGTCGCTCGCCGCGATATTAATTTTATTCTGTTTTTGAAGTATTTGTTAACAGCGGCAACAGATTAACATCAAAAATCAAATCAAAAATCAAAATCAATCAAAATTCGTTTATTGCTTGAAATACATGTTATAAAGTTCTTATAATGGAATAGGTCACAATGTATTCTGTCTGCCCTATTGGGCGTGCAATGATATAAAATGTACAATAATTAGCAACTACACATTCTTAAAAAAATAATACAAAAAATTCAGACAAATAATAATAAAAAAAAATACAGAAAAATAAATGTCAAATCTACAATTTATCGGTCATAAACTCATTAAAAGAGTTAGCATTTTTGTGTCAATAATTTGGTCACTTGTCTCCGAAACAACGCACCATATGTGAAAATTTCAAAAATGTTTAGCTATCACGTGAGATACAACCTGGTGACAGATGGACAAACAGCGAAGTCTTAGTGATAGGGTTTTACCCACGGAACCCTAAACAGTAGCTCAGGGGAGGCATATGTCCATCTGTGGACTAACATGGGCTAATGATGATGATATTAATTCTAGCTAATTTATATATTCCCAGGTACAAGGGACACTTAATTCATAAATATTGTTTGTGAATCAGGGTTATTGTTAGTCAGTACATAAGACTTATTTTAGATCGCTAGTTTCTGCCGCTTAGGCGTTCAAAGATTTTAATAAACATTGTATTAATATTATTGCTAACAATACTAAAGTCATTTAAAACGGGATATTTACCATGATTTGAGTTATTGAGGTAGTGGCAACGTTCGTAGCAAAAGACAAAAAATGAGGGTAGATCGGTATGTCTGCCCATAAAAACTCGCAGTGCCTTCAGTTACTCCGTGATCATGGCGCATGCAACTGTGCCGAAATATTGGATAACTCAAAAATCAAATCATGGTAAATATCCCGTTTTAAATGACTTTAGTATTAATAACCATGATAGTTTCAAAAGTTTTATTGCTAACAATATACATATCATAATAGGGTAGTGTCCTGGGTAAAAAAATATATGTTTCTATTTAGTCTATCAGTTAGATTATCAGAAGATATTGGACACGTATTTTTTCTTTTGTCAATCAAACAAATACTTACAAAAATAAAGCGCGTCAAAGTTTAGGAGTGGGGGCTCGTGACGTCACAACTTGCTAAAAAGTGTAGCGAGACGTGACGTCACGCGGAACTTTAACTGGCTATATCTTTATATTTTTTTGTTTCATTGACAAAAGAAAAAACACGGGTCCAATATCTTCTGATAATCTAACTGAAGGACTTAGTAGATTTTGTTAAGACACTAGCCTATTATATCTTTTTATAAAAAGCAGATATCTAGCCCCAAAAGTACCATCGACCCGAGCCAAATGAGCACCTTAGTGAAGAACCTGTCTTATGAAAACATCAGCTACATCATCATTAAGACGGAACCGACTTCGCCTGCAGACAAGAAGAGGAAGAAAGTGAAGAAGGAAAAGGAGGAAAAACCGAAGATGATTGAAATTAAGAAGGAAATTGAGGCTATCACGTGAGTTATTGAACTTTTCAAATCAAATCATTTATTTTTGCAGGAATGTCTATAATAGATCTTCTTAACGCTTTGATTGCGAACTTTTTTTTGACGACTACGATCTTTTTTTTAACCTAAGCCATTCGTGCTGCCGCTCTACACAGCGGTTGTGTTGCGCGTACATGCGTTTCGTTCGAAAAACATTACAGCTGTGCTGAGAAACACAGATCTGTACTTTGATTGGTTTCTCTGAAGGATAGGATTCGTAACGAATACATCCGACAGAGAACCAAAGTTATCGATATAGCTCTAAAAATTAGCAAGTCGAAGTGGCAGTGGGCCGGCCATATCTCGCGAAGTACCGAAGGCAACTGGGGCAAGTGTTCTTGAGTGGAGACCACGACTCGGTAAACGTAGTGTAGGACGTCCTCCGACTACGTGGGATGACGACCTGCGAAAGACTGCAGGTAGATGCTGGATGCGGCAAGCTTAAGACAGGGCGCTATGGCGCTCATTGGGGGAGGCCCATGTCTATTAAAATTTGACAGCAAGAAAGTGCTAGAGATGCGTTACCTGCACCCTTATCTAATTTCGACAGGATTTCCATTTTTTTTTTTAACAAATTCGCGCCGTTTGTTCGGATAAACAAGCTCTGCTTAGCTTACAGTTGGGTGATACAGTGTGGATTGTCCAGAATTATTTATCGCATCTAGCTAGCAGCTAGACTAAATAATAATAAAATGATAAAATCTTTTATTCTCTTCACACAATGAGCTTACGTTTAAAACTAGAACACATGTATATATACTGGGTGTTCTGGTCGTTTTCTATGTATAATAAAAATATCTATCTATGTAATGTATTGTATTATGTATATCAGTTATCTAGTACCCATAACACAAGCTCTGCTTACCATGGGGCTAGATAATGCTGTGTGAATTGTCCAGCATTATTTATTTATTTATTTATTTATTTATTTATACATATAACTATAAGAACAACATTGTGCGAGACTGGTGCCTGTGTTAGGTTTTTTAAAAAACCTGTGTTACAGGTCACCAGGCTCCTGCCCCGCTACCCTGCTTACCCTGCGGCAGAAGTGCAGTTAATACATATTATTTACAGTTTGGTTCACATCTTTATTCTAAGAGAACAACTTCATGCAATGTTTGGCAAAACTCTCATGAACCAAATAAAAAAGATCAAAAGATCCAAAAGATTTTAAAAAAAAAGATAGGGGAAGGTGAGGTAATACGATCCCTGGAGGTCAAATGATCTCTCGCCGTAAATCAGAGAAAACTAGTGCCATCAATCCAAATGCGCAAGAAACATGTTCCCCGCACCCCTGCCAGTTGCCTCTCCAAGTGTCATGGCGGTACTATAGCAGCCAACAGGCTAATGAACAGTTCTTGAGAAGCCTACAAAGCTCTCATAGCGACAGCACATGACTTGAGGAAAGCTTTCCTCGACGTAGAAACCGGAAGAAAGAACTAGTTGCCCGCATTCAACAACGTAGACAACGTTGAGTCGAATGTTGATGACCACCTGACTGACTGAGACGGTACTATGGTTACAAAATAATAATAAAAAAAAGACTAAAGCTAGACTAAATGCTACTGTGTAAAATAGTTTGATGGTTTGATTTATAAATACTTTTAAACTTACGCGACCCGAACACATATTCACAAGTATTAATACAACGGGTATTAATCGCGTTTATTTACCTATTTTTCCCGACGTTTCAACAGGTTTACACACTGTCGTGGTCACGGGATGACTGGAGTACTGGAGTTACAGCCTCAGCGAAGCGGGGGCTAGTTTATTTGAAACTACCCTCACTTGGTTTTCGAGATTAGTAGGCATGTCCAGCTGCACACTTGGACGACATACTACACTAACAGTATCCGCGACGCACTGAGAGACCGGTTTACGACGAGTACACTTGGCTATAACTGGATTCCACGAGGCAGAGAGTTTGAACCCGTCTTCACGATTGAAATTAGGATATAAATGCACGTTGTATTAATACTTGTGAATATGGTTTGATTTATGTATTGTAATTCCAGAGGTCCATTCGAATGCCTCGAGCCATCCACGGTGGGGTCAGACGGCGTCTGCCACCAGATGTTCTTCTCGTGCTGCGAATACTCGGAGCACCAGCTCACGGAGCATGCGCGCCCGCGCCGCCAGTACCACAGGTGTCAGGTTTGTTTGTTTATTTCCACCATAGGTACTGTTTTCTACCCTCTTGCTACTTTAATAGTAAATTTTTCCCTTGAATCATTACTATTGTTAGTTTTATATAGAGTTAAACCTTTAAACGTGGAAGAATGAAGCGACCTAACACAAGTATTTGCATAATATGTACCTAAAAGGTGTCTTCTAATATGGTTAACACTTTGATTGCTGAAATCACACGGTATGTGTTTTCTACAAGTCATTAATATGCGTAAATCCACACTAGCGCAGCGGCTGAGAAAATACAGATCTGTGTGACTCAGCACAGCCGTAATATTTTTCGAACGAAACGCATGTGCGGCGCAACACAACCGCTGTGTAGAGCGGCAGCACGAATGGCTTAGGCTAAAAAAAAGATAGCAGTCGTAGAAAAAAAATGGCTGTCAAAGTGTTAAGACTGTGTATCCTTTATTAATGAATAAACATTTTGTATTTTGTATTGTACCGTAGGTACACATGTAACACATGATTGTCAAGGGATTCTAGATCTTATCTATACTAATATTATAAAGAGGAAATTTTTGATTTTTTGTTTGTTTGTAATGAATAGGCTCCGAAACTACTGGACCGATTTGAAAAATTCTTTCACCGTTGGGAAGCTACACTATCCGCGGTGAACATAGGCTATTAGGGATCCGTACTAAAACCGTGCCAAGCCGCTGGGAAGGTCCGCTAGTTTATACATATTCATGAACTAAATTATTAGTTCTTATTTGACAGGTGTGCGAGAGGCCGTTGACTCAACTACACCATGATGGATCAAAGGGATTCATTTGCGAGGTAAATATTTGCTTAGTTTAAATGTTTTATTTTATTTATTTAAGGCCTTGTGAATATTGCTCTTTGCTCGAGTGAAGCCAGGTAGGCTTTTCTCGCCACGATCTTCAATGCCACGAAAGTACTTAAAATAATAAAGTAGCATTCACTACCTAATCAATTTATAAATCACTACATAGTACCTGGATGACAAAGACAATATAAAACGTATTAAGAGATGGAATATTCTTGAGCTTGACCGAAGAAACTAAAGTATTTAAGTCTAGAGATGGTGCCTTTCACTGGCAATGGCACCTGAGTGCACCTGAGTATCCCACCCGAGACCGCGTCTAATTATAGCTGAACAGCCAGTAGACAAAAAATGAATGAAAAAAAAACTACATAGTTTAGGTAGAACAAAGTCGCTTCCCGCTGTCTGTCTGACCCTATGTATGCTTAGATCTTTAAAACTATGCAACGTATTTTGATGCGGTTTTTTTTAAATAGATAGAGTGATTCGAAGGAAGACTTATAAACCATTTGCCACATATTCCAAGCGAAGCTGCGCAGTTAATAATAAAATATTTTATTTTCAATTTAAAATTGTTAATTAATATTGTGTATACGTATAGTAGTGGTGACCTCCGACCAGGTGGGATGACGACCTGCGAAAGACTGGAGGTAGATGCTGGATGCGGCAAGCTGAAGACAGGGCGCTATGGTGCTCACTGGGGGAGGCCTATGTCCAGCAGTGGACTGCTATAGGCTGATAATGATGACATGAAGTGGGAAATAAATGATAAATGTCTATGTCAATGTTTTTTCTCTATGAATGTAAGGTTATAAATGTATAATTCCAGAATATACATTGCGGAAAGACCTTCGATACCGAGGAAGAGCTGACGAAGCACAGGAACGACCTGCACGTGCCGAAGAAACGCTTCGAATGCACAGTCTGTTTTAAGAAGTTCTCTGCCCAGGTAATAAGGTTGTTAATATTTTATTTATCGCGGACGCAAAAACAAATAGACTAAGTAACAATTCGGCTAAGTTACAACTCGTCTAAAGCAGTGCCGACTAAAACAACTCGTCTAAAACAATTCGATTAAAGCATCGACCAAGCACAGGAACGGTCTGCACGTACCGAAGAAACGGTTCGAATGCACAGTCTGTTTTAAGAAGTTCTCTGCCCAGGTAATAAGATTTTATTTAGCGCGGACGCAAATGTTGCTTGGAATTATTTGTCATGTTAATAAAGCTGCAAAAGTGATTTCGGGAAAATTCGACTAAAACAATTCGTCTAAAAAACAATTAGACTAAGTAACAATTCGGCTAAGTTACAACTCGTCTAAAACAATTTGTCTAAAACAGTTCCGAATAAAACATCTCGTCTAAAACAATTCGATTAAAGCATCGACCAAGCACAGTAACGATCTGCACGTACCGAAGAAACGCTTCGAATGCACAGTCTGTTTTAAGAAGTTCTCTGCCCAGGTAATACGGTTTTTAATATTTTATTTATCGCGGACGCAAAAACAAACAGACTAAGTAACAATTCGGCTAAATCAGTGCCGACTAAAACAATTCGATTAAAGCATCGACCAAGCACGGGAACGATCTGCACGTACCGAAGAAACGCTTCGAATGCACAGTCTGTTTTAAGAAGTTCTCTGCCCAGGTAATACGGTTTTTAATATTTTATTTATCGCGGACGCAAAAACAAACAGACTAAGTAACAATTCGGCTAAATCAGTGCCGACTAAAACAATTCGATTAAAGCATCGACCAAGCACGGGAACGATCTGCACGTACCGAAGAAACGCTTCGAATGCACCGTCTGTTTTAAGAAGTTCTCTAATAATCATCAGTAATATGGTTTTTAATATTTTATTTATCGCGGACGCAAATGTTTCTCCAAAGTTTGCCTTATTTGTCACGTTAAAGGAGCTTACCCAGGTAACGGTTTAATTTATCACGGACGCAAAAATATTGCTTCAAAGCCCTTATTTGTCACTTAAAAGTTTCGTGCGGAATATTCCACTAAAACAATTTGCTTAAAAAGTGAATTCGGAAGATTCGACTAAAACAATTTGTCTAAAAAAGTGCCGACTAAAACAACTCGTCTAAAACAATTCGATTAAAGCATCGACCAAGCACAGGAACGATCTGCAGGTACCGAAGAAACGCTTCGAATGCACCGTCTGTTTTAAGAAGTTCTCTGCCCAGGTAATACGATTTTATTTGTCGCGGACGCAAAAATATTGCTTCAAAGGTAGCCTGAAATTAACTGTTCGCTGCCCAGGCAATAAGGTTTTTAATATTTTATTTAGCGCGGACGCAAATGTTGCTTGAAAGATTGCTCGGAATTCTTTCTCACGTTTAAAAAAGCTTAAAAATTATTTGCGGAAATTTCGACTAAAACATTTCGTCTCTAGACACATTTCGTCATCCAAGCCAACCTTATCGACATAGCTCTAAGAATTAGCAAGCTAAATTGGCAGTGGGCCGGCCATATCTCGCGAAGAAGCGGCCGCTGGGGCAAACGTGTTCTTGAATGGAGACCACGACTCGGTAAACGTAGTGTAGGACGCCCTCCGACCAGGTGGGATGACGACCTGTGAAAGACTGCAGGTAGATGCTGGATGCGTCAAGCTGAAGACAGGGCGCTATAGCGCTCATTGGGGAGGCCTATGTCCAGCAGTGGACTGCTATAGGCTGATGATGAACTTGTTATTACAGGGTGGAGTGGTCCAACACATGCGTATGCACACCGGCGACCGGCCATACCACTGTACGTTCTGTCCTAAAGCCTTCACGCAGAAGTCGGGCCTCGAGCAACACTTACGGACTCACACAAAGGTAACTACGAACAAACATATAGAAAACTTTTGATACTATCATGGTTATTAACACTAAAGTCATTTAAAACGGGATATTTACCACGATTTGATTATCGAGTTATCCATCGTTCGTAGGAAAAGACAAAAAATGAAAGAAAGAAAGAAAGAAAATATATTTATTGATTCATTGAAGTTGGTACAAAATGAGGGTAGATCGGTATTTACCCTAAAATTATTATAATATATTATTTGTGTATGTAGGTACAAAATGAGAGTAGATACCAATCTACCCTCATTTTGTACCTACATACCGATGTCTGTAAAAACTAACTCGCAGTGCCTTCAGTTATTCCGTGATCATGGCGCATGAAACTGTGCCGATATATTGAATATTGTTGACTACCGATGTGGCGCGGTGGGGGAACGTCCGCCTGCGACGCAGAAGGTTGCGGGTTCGATTCCCGCCTCGGGACAATTGTGTGTACGATCTGCAGATATTTGTTACGGGTGTTCTGGTCGTTTTCTATATATAATAAAAAATATCTATCTATGTAATGTATTGTATTATGTATATCAGTCATCTAGTACCAATAACACAAGCTCTGCTTAGCTTGGGGGTAGATAATGCTCTGTGGATTACATGGTATTATTTATTTTATTAATTAGCTTGCCGAACTCCCAGGCCCTTTGTCCTTTAGAATACTTAAGGTCCCTTTGTCCTTTACACAAACCTTAACACGACAGTAAGCTTTGTTAAAAATTATTTAAAAAAAAATGCTGTACAATCCACACATCTAGTCCCAAGCTAAGCAGAGTTTAGCAAACAAACTTAGCTTACAAATACTTGTCCCAAGGCGGGAATCGAACCCGCAATCTCCTGCAGACAAGCCATCGCCCGCTGCGACACATACGGTCGTCAAAGTATATTTTTACAAATTCTAACTACTACTTTTTTAGATTTAAGCAAATGACATCCCTAGCTTTTCATTATTTATCAATTTTATTTATTTAAATTAAGTGACAATTATTGTAACCAGATTTCGCCACAAAGGTAGAAATACATTGTGTCTTATTTAAACATACACCACCTATGTACCCTATTTACATGTATTTGATGCAATAAATATTTACTTTACTTTACTTTACCATAGACAAAGTAAATTTCTTAATTTATGCTACTACATACTTATTTTATAAGCCTAAAGAAACCAGTAAAAAGAGTAAAAATTTGAATTCTTTAAAATCTCCAGGTGAAGCCGTTCCGCTGCGTGATCTGCTCGAAGACCTTCGTACAAACCGTCCACCTCAAACAGCACATGCGCACGCACACCAACGTCGCGCCCTTCCAATGCGCGCTCTGCGACAAGCGCTTCAAGCAGTCCAGCCACCTCAACTACCACCTGAAGAACCACCTGGCGCACACCCCGGGGAGCATGACGGACGAGCAGCGGGCGCGGTACAGGGAGGTCGTAGGGGCGGGCGAGGGGGGAGGCGCGGGCGGGGAGGCACCGGGTGAGTGTGGGGGCGGGCCACTCGTCTGAAGTATTTGTTAAGAACCACCTGGCGCACACCCCGGGGAGCATGACGGACGAGCAGCGGGCGCGGTACAGGGAGGTCGTGGGGGCGGGCGAGGGGGGAGGCGCGGGCGGGGAGGCACCGGGTGAGTGTGGGGGCGGGCCACTCGTCTGAAGTATTTGTTAAGAACCACCTGGCGCACACCCCGGGGAGCATGACGGACGAGCAGCGGGCGCGGTACAGGGAGGTCGTGGGGGCGGGCGAGGGGGGAGGCGCGGGCGGGGAGGCACCGGGTGAGTGTGGGGGCGGGCCACTCGTCTGAAGTATTTGTTAAGAACCACCTGGCGCACACCCCGGGGAGCATGACGGACGAGCAATGGGCGCGGTACAGGGAGGTCGTGGGGGCGGGCGAGGGGGGAGGCGCGGGCGGGGAGACACCGGGTGAGTGTGGGGGCGGGCCACTCGTCTGAAGTATTTGTTAAGAACCACCTGGCGCACACCCCGGGGAGCATGACGGACGAGCAGCGGGCGCGGTACAGGGAGGTCGTGGGGGCGGGCGAGGGGGGAGGCACCGGGTGAGTGTGGGGGCGGGCCATTCGTCTGAAGTATTTGTTAACAACCACCTGGCGCACACCCCGGGGAGCATGACGGACGAGCAGCGGGTGCGGTACAGGGAGGTCGTGGGGGCGGGCGAGGGGGGAGGCACCGGGTGAGTGTTGGGCCAGCCACTCGTCTGAAGTATTTGTTAAGAACCACCTGACGCACACCTCGGGCAGCATGACGGACGAGCAGCGGGCGCGGTACAGGGAGGTCGTGGGGGCGGGCGAGGGGGGAGGCACCGGGTGAGTGTTGGGCCAGCCACTCGTCTGAAGTATTTGTTAAGAACCACCTGACGCACACCTCGGGCAGCATGACGGACGAGCAGCGGGCGCGGTACAGGGAGGTCGTGGGGGCGGGCGAGGGGGGAGGCACCGGGTGAGTGTTGGGCCAGCCACTCGTCTGAAGTATTTGTTAAGAACCACCTGACGCACACCTCGGGCAGCATGACGGACGAGCAGCGGGTGCGGTACAGGGAGGTCGTGGGGGCGGGCGAGGGGGGAGGCACCGGGTGAGTGTTGGGCCAGCCACTCGTCTGAAGTATTTGTTAAGAACCACCTGACGCACACCTCGGGCAGCATGACGGACGAGCAGCGGGTGCGGTACAGGGAGGTCGTGGGGGCGGGCGAGGGGGGAGGCACCGGGTGAGTGTTGGGCCAGCCACTCGTCTGAAGTATTTGTTAAGAACCACCTGACGCGCACCTTGGGCAGCATGACGGACGAGCAGCGGGTGCGGTACAGGGAGGTCGTGGGGGCGGGCGAGGGGGGAGGCACCGGGTGAGTGTTGGGCCAGCCACTCGTCTGAAGTATTTGTTAAGAACCACCTGACGCACACCTCGGGCAGCATGACGGACGAGCAGCGGGTGCGGTACAGGGAGGTCGTGGGGGCGGGCGAGGGGGGAGGCACCGGGTGAGTGTTGGGCCAGCCACTCGTCTAAAGTATTTGTTATCACTACATGGTATAAAACAAAGTCGCTTCCCGCTGGAAGTGACCTATAAAGTCCTAAAAATGCAAGGGGTAGATGCCGGCGACTTGTCGAACCCGAACCCGCAACATCCTGCGTCGCGGACGGATCTTCGCCAATAACTAATTAATAACTAACTTCCTTAATTCTATTCTGCGATCGCAAATACTATCTAGATGTCGGGTCGATGCAAAAAATCCGTCTCCGTATCCGCCTGCGACGCAGGAGGTTGCGGGTTCCATTCCCGCCTCGGAACAATTGTGTGTACGATCCGCAGATATTTGTTCCGGGTGTTCTGGTCGTTTTCTATGTATAATAAAAAAAAAATATCTATTTAATGTATTGTATTATGTATATCAGTTATCTAGTACCCATAACACAAGCTCTGCTTACCATGGGGCTAGATGATGCTGTGTGGATTGTCCAGCATTATTTATTTAATTGTAATGTGAGCTCTTATTTGGTTCAGTTCGATTGAAACACAGCCATCCAGGGCGCCCATTGAGGGAGGCCTATGTCCAGCAGTGGACTAATATAGGCTGATGATGATGATGACGATATATAATAAAGTGATTTCTATCTATCTAATAACTGGGGAGATTACGATATAACTTTAAAAGCAAACCTCCTTTCCAGAACCAGATCGAAGCAGTTCAATGGATCGCGAGACAGTGCTTGCTGAGCAGAGCATCCAAGAAGAAGGCACTTATGACGTCTCTGAGACGTATGCTTACGGGGATAGTGATAATTCGGTGAAAGTTGTTTGTGAGGTGGCTGATTACGAAGTCTCGAGTTATATGTGTTGAAGCGGCATTTTCGTCTGAGAGACTACGACGTCTGGGAGACTACGAAGTCTCAGAGACGTATGCTTACGTGGATATTGATAGTTCAGTGAAAGTTTTTTATGAAGTCGCTGATTACGAAGTCTCGAGTTATATGTGTTGAAGCTGCATTTTCGTCTGGGAGACTACGATGTCTCAGAGACTTATGATTACGTGGATAGTAGAGATTACGTGGATTGAGAGTAGAGTCTGGGCCTAAATAGTTAAAATTTAAAAAAAAAAACAGCGCATAGTTGGTTGTTCTTGTACCTACCTAACCCAGTCATTATAAGAGCGTACTGCCAATCTTTTCATACGGGCAGTCGGTGGGTTAACTACACGCAGAAATGCTGGAAAGCCCTGCGCGTCCAGTATAATAACGACCGATGTGGCGCGGTGGGCGAAGGTCCGCCTGCGACGCAGGAGGTTGCGGGTTCGATTCCCGCCTCGGAACAATTGTTTGTACGATCTGCAGATATTTGTTCCGGGTGTTCTCTATGTATAATAAAAAATATATATCTATGTAATGTATTGTATTATGTATATCAGTTATCTAGTACCCATAACACAAGCTCTGCTTACCATGGGGCTAGATAATGCTGTGTGAATTGTGTCCAGGATTATTTATTATTTATTTAAAATAACGCGTTCAGAGTGCTACTGGGACTGCCCCGCTTCTGTAGCGCGTCCGGGATGTTTGCAGAGTCCCGCGTTGATGACTTTTACGCAATCATCCGCAACAGAACAGCATCCCTGATGCGCCGGGTGAGGGGCGGCACCAGTAGCTATCTGAACGTTATAGCTGGAAGGCTGGATACGGACGGCTCTTTTATGAAGCACTGGACGCACATTCATAATGCCATGCGTCTGTCAAAGCAGGATGTGTCCCTTCCAATAAAAAAAAATGTTTTATTTTTGGTTTTGAAATTACATTATCTACTCTAAACCCTGAACTCTCTATGGCTGTAACATGTATTTTGTGAAACTGAATTAAATAAATTGAATTGAATTGAATATAAGCAAAGCAATACCTATTTATTATTATTTACTCATTTATTTCGGGTTTAACACCCATAAAAAAATTAAAAATATAATTATCTAATTAAGTTAATTATAACTATTATAAAAATTTTAACTGCACTTCAATTGTAGGATTTAATTGAAAAATTTTTTTTTTCTTGGACTCTCTAGTTTTAGCAGTTACCATATTTCATTTGTGATTTTAAAAAAATGGGAAACAAAAACTTTTTATATAACATTTAATCAATTTATTTTATAGAAGTTTAAGCTGACATTATTGTTCCTTTAGGTATTTAAGGTTATTTAATTGTTTCTTTTATTATTAGATTTTTATTACATGTAAATAAATGGAATTTAACCGAACAAATCTTTTCTTTCTGGCAGTATGGATGGATGTTTATTTGTTTATTCATGTCCACCGTAGGTACGCATGTTAATCTTGATGTCGTTAGTTCTATTAGCTTTAAAATTATATTACAATTTTATTATATAAATAACACACATTAATTTCGACATAGGAAACACCGTAAGGGATTGCGTTAAAGAAAAAGCAGACAGACATGCCTTCTTTAAAAATTAAATAAAAGATTCATAGAAATGTATCACAGTAATATAAATAATAAATTAGTTAAATTTAATATAAAAATAAAAGAATATGGAAGATACTCTAATTAGGTACCGCGTAAAGGCCTATTAAAACCTACGCGGTATACTGTACCCCGTACTATTTTAAACCTCTATAGCTTATGGTATACTCCAGGCAACATAGCATTTTACGCTCCCTAATTTTCAAATGATTGATTGCTTGCCGTTTTCGCCAATTGTATGATATATGTCGCACACCATTCTTTCAATAGAGTGCAGAAAAAATGAACTAGATGGACCGCCATCTAGTTCATTTTTTCTGCACTCTCTATGGCTCTATTACAAACGAATAGGTACCGACCTATTCGTTTGTAATAGAGCCATAGACAAATATTTTGTAAGCTACCTAGGTACTAGGTATATATACCAACCTATTTTTTCGTTGAATCATTAAAACTTATCCAAACTCTATGGATTTAAATAAACTTAACAAAGAGAATATATTTATTGACAAATAAAAAAAAACTTGCAAATCATGACCTATGAGAATACAACAACTATATAAGTACGTATCATGACCACTCTTGACAAATAAGTAAACAAAATTTTCAGTAAGTACAAATATAATCATAATTTTTGGTCCAATTTTATTTCATTTCTTTACCATGAAAAATAATTCAAGTCCAGAAATATCTAAGAAGAAGGTAAAGACAGGTCACAAGAAACACGCACATAGTAGAAGAACCCTAAATGATGTCAACGAAGTCTTTCGCATTTTACCAGATGATGACGTATTCACTCCAGAAATCTTTATAAATGAACAGGTTCAGACAGATTCTAAAGAAACAACTAACTATATAAGAAAAACTAATCTCATAAATGTTTCGAAGAACATAACACATGATCACGTGACCATGCCCAAAATGCTCAAGAAAAATGAAAACGAGAACATAAATAACAGTAAGACCATTCACAAGAAAAGAGATATTAATGAATGCTTTCCTAATACGATCTTGCATAAGAAGAAGACCAAAGAGAACGACAAAATACCCAAAGTAATTAAAGAGGATACGTTAAAAAAACTAAATTATACCCGCTTAGAAGTTGTCGAAAAAGAGAATTTAAGAAAAAACAGTAGGAATTTTCGAGAAGAAGACAAAACAATTAAAGAGGATTCAAGAAAAAATCTAAATTATAAACATGCTTGTGACAAAGTTGTCGATAAAATTATTGATAAAGAGAATTTTAGAAAAATTGATAGTTATTTTCGAGAGGAAGACAAATCAATTAAAGAGGATTCAAGAAAAAATCTAAATTATAAACATGCTTGTGACAAAGTTGGGGATAAAATTGTTGATAAAGATAATTTAAGAAAAAACGATAGGCATTTTCGAGAGGAAGACAAATCAATTAAAGAGGATTCAAGAAAACATCTAAATTATAAACATAATTGTGACAAAGTTGGGGATAAAATTGTTGATAAAGAGAATTTAAGAAAAAACGATAGGCATTTTCGAGAGGAAGACAAATCAGTTAAAGAGGATTCTAGAAAAAAATTAAATAATAAACAGGCCCGCGAAGAAGTTGTTGTTAAAGCTGTTGATAAAGAGCATTTAAGAAAAAACGATAGGTATTTTCGAGAGGAAGACAAATCAGTTAAAGAGGATTCAAGAAAAAAATTTAATAATAAACAGGCCCGCGAAGAAGTTGTTGCTAAAGCTGTTGATAAAGAGCATTTAAGAAAAAACGATAGGTATTTTCGAGAGGACGACAAATCAATTAAAGAGGATTCTAGAAAAAAATTAAATTATAGAAATACTCGAGAAGAAGTTGTGGTTAAAGCTGTTGATAAAGAGATTTTAAGAAGGAACAATAGACATTTTCGAGAGGAAGATAGAACAATTAAAGAGGATACAGGAAAAAATCAAAATTATAAGCATGCCCGCGAAGAAATTGTGGATAAAGAGAATTTAAGAAAAAACAAGTCTTATCGTCAGGACGTCATACATAGAAACGACGATAGAGAATATCTAAGAAAAAAAAACACGTATTATCGCGACGAGGATATAAATAGAAGCGATATTAGAAAAAAATTCAATAGTCTCGTCCGTGACGAGGCTAAAGGAGATATAAAACAAAATATGAAACTTATTACCGACCTTAACATTCATATTAGTAAACCTATAGGAGATGTTCTAAATACAAACAACAGGAAATCTAATCGTGTTGAAAAAGACACTGAAAACAGAGGCGGAGGTGATATCGGAAAACAGATAAAAGGCATCAATCTAAATGAAAATAAGAAAATTGACGATAAAAGAATATACAGCAATATAAAAGAAGTCCCTACTGTTAAACCTTTTATAGATATTATTAGTAGAAGGAAAATTATTAACGAAACAAACACCGTCAAAATGAAGAACAGCTCTATAAAGGTTGATAATACAGACGGAGAATGTGCAAAAGAAATAAATAGTGATGTTGGTAAGTAGGAATTCCATGAATTATAATAATCCTCTTATCTCTGCGCGATTATATTTATAATCATATCATTTATTGTGATATTATGCCTACAGGTTAGGTGTAGTATAGTGAAACTTTACAATAATATAGCTTATACCACAAAGGCTACAATTTATAAAGATATATTGTATATTATCCAAAATACATATCACCACGCGGGTGAAACTGCGGGCGCAGCTAGTACTTCATATTTATAGAATTAATTAATATAGGAACGTCATTTTTAAATAAAAAGTTAAATTAGATAATAATTTAATTGGATGAGAATAAGTTTTCAATCTAATAAAACGATCGCAAATTAATGTCAGATCAGAAATAGTGAGATTATGTAAATTTAATCTGTACCTATGTATGTCAGCTAGTACAGTTTCGGTTTTTCATTTCAGAAGAGACAATCGATATAGCAACACAAAGTTTGAAATCAAGCAAGGCTTCCGAAAAGTCTGTCCATACGGAACCGAAATCGGTTGGGACCAAATCGGTCAAAAAACCGATAAAAACCGATTCCAATGGCCAGAGGAAACCGATTATTAAAACGGTTAGGGTTAAAAACGACAATCGGGTGTACAAATCAGTTACATTTGTGGATCGCAAACAACCAACACCATTACTAATCAGTATACCGACACATTGTAGTAAACCACCAAAAAAAGATCGTGAACAAAGGCATCCAGTGAAACATAATACGAGTAAAGACTCTTTTGTAAGAAAGCTCAAGCTAGACAACGAGAAGAGTGCGAAGGTAAAGAAACGTAGCAAAAAACGAAGGATAATGTCTCCCGAGTTGTTCACGAAAGGGCCGTCGCCGCCGACGGAAGTGGCCCAATGGGCGCCATCTTGTATAACCCACCAGACGAAACCCTATTACGAAGCTTGGGTAAACACAACGGCAACCGCGAAATGTATGGATAATGATGATTTTACTTTCCACAGGAACCATTTTGTTAGAGCGTTCAAAACGGAGTTAGAAAAACCGATATCTGAAGAAATTGTGTTTGATAAAATAGGGGATGAACGTTATACAGGTAAAATAAGAGTCAGGCACAGATGAAAGTTACACCATTTTATGTAATTTTTAGTAAATAACTGTTGTGTTCTACGAATAAAAATAAAACCATACCTAATACGGTAATTATGATTAAAACATCCAGACTTTTGCATTGATGATATCAGTGTCATGTTAAGCGTGTATAAGTAGATTTCAAGGTTATTTTTGTACCTATTTATATAACACTGTTAAGTAATAATTTAACGAACAGGGAAAACAAGAAGAAGCAGATACCTGTACCAAAACTACGGATCGTATAATTAAGAGTCGTCGCGCCACAGAGGTCGTCGAATTATATTGTAGAACGGTAGTATTAGATATCATCATCATCAGCCTATATTAGTCCACTGCTGGACAAAGGAAACTAAATGAGCGCTATAGCGCCCTGTCTTCGGCTTGACGCATCCAGCATCTACCTGCAGTCTTTCGCAGGTCGTCATCCCACCTGGTCGGAGGGCGTCCCACACTACGTTTACCGAGTATTAGATATGTAGGATATAAATTAGGGTAAATGTGCGTTGAAATCCTTTGCACGCTACGCTACGCCGATCCCGGATAGCATCGTACGTAGCACCCTTGTAGTTACGAAAGCCTTCGAAAAGCGGATATGCGTCGAAATCCTTTGTAGGTACCTATAGGTACAAAGGATTTCAACGCACATCCGCTTGCCTCTCTCTCTCTGCTGGATCATTCTCCATACAATAGCAAAGAGAAATAATGTTCCAAATCGGTCCCTAATCTATATATATAAAAGAAAGTCGTGTTTGTTACAACACTTATAACTCGAGAACGGCTGGACCGATTTAGCTGAAAATTGGTGGAGAGGTAGCTTAGAACCAGGAGTCTAACATAGGATACTTTTTATCATTTAAACGATTTGACACATAGATTTCCACGGGGGCGAAGCCGCGGGGAGCAGCTAGTTATTATATATATTATTGTAGGTAGGTTAGGTACCTATATATTATATCCCTTATTACTCACCTTCTGATAAATGTGTCGGCATTCTCATCCGTACCATGTAGGATTTTAACTGAAATGTAGTATTAGTGCCAATTATTATTATGTCTCTCATTTACCATGATCTCGGGCCATAAAGTGACCCGGTCCTTTGGAAGGCTTGCGTGGGGCCGAAGCCAACAGCACAGAGGCCCTTTGAGAAGTTAATCTAAAGGCGATGGCTACACATAGCGGGTATCATCCTCGGGTGCACAATATGATACACCCAAAGATGGTATCCAGGCTATTGTGAGGGATGGATGGACTAGGTAATCGGGCTATAGGCTATAGGGGAGATTGCGGACGTGCCATAAACAAGTCAATCGTAATGTTAAGAAGAGTGGCAGACGGTGGCTTGCCGAATGCTGGATGGGTTCCTTAAAAAGCCGGAGTAAATTACCGGAGAGGAACAACATCGGCGCAAACGACTGAGGGGTGTCGAGAGGTGCGGCCCCGATTTCACCATCACGAAGACTGCTAGTGAGCGGGTTTCCTCGCTATTACGCCATTAGACACTTCCACCCCCGAGTCTACATCTTCTCCGGGAGCACTGGGTACCCGTGGTGTGGCTACTCACCAACAGCTCGCCACAAGCTGCCCTACGGATTAGGTTATTAATAAATATGTCTTTGTAATGTATTGTATTATGTATATCAGTTATCCTAATACCTATAACACAAACTCTGCTTAGCTCGGGGCTTTTTTTATTTTATGATATATTAGTTGCGCCTACGTTGCGTTGAAATCTATGTCTCAAATACTAATAGTACGATGTTAAGAGATGTGCTGCCGGTCTTCAGCAAGGAGTATAACAAGGTTGGTTACAGTCACAGCTCTAGCACAGTACATAGTAGCTGAATACTCTAGCTAGTAGCTGAATACTGCCTGTCTCAGATCAAAGCGGATGCGTTGCTGTCCGGGCTATAATAAGATTATTTTTAACATAGATATTCGTTTGTCGATTTCTAACGCAATTCTGGATTGATGTCAGACGAGCAGTGGGCGAAGATCGCGACTGACTGGGTCCCGGACAGACAACTTACGGCCACGTTGAAGGCCTAGGCGGAGATGGCGGGATGAGCTCGACCTATACAATAAAGAGTGGGTTCTCCTTGCTGAGGACCGAGATGAGTGGAAGAAGGGGAGGGAGGCCTTTGCCCTGCAGTGGGACACCCCGGGCTAATATAATAATAATAATAATTGTATGGAGAATGATCTCGAGGTGATATCTTAAAAATTTTATGCCCGACAGATAAGTACTTTCCCAAAAACATTGTAACAGGAATTTGAAGTCTGTCTTTAGTTTTTTTATATCAATTTAATTTTCGTTCGGTCCACTTAAAGGAGACAGAAAAAAAACAATCTAGACAAAGAAAACTTTAATAAGCAATATGACAATAATGGGCATGAGAATTACTTTTTAAATATATTGTTTTTATAGACATCGTTACATAAACATAGTGACAAAGCATAAAACAGCTAATTAAAAATAAGCTAATCAAAAACTCGTACGATTTTACGAAATGCTAACTTGTGCCATCTTCCATCATGGCCTGTTGCAGCGTTGGATCGCGAGAAGTGGAAGGAGCAAAGGGAGGCCTTTGCCTCAGCCTTTGCCCAGCAGTGGGACACTAATGGCTAAAAATACATAAATAAACTTTACGCGCGCGAATTAAATGTTTTATTATAAACTACAACTACAATACCTACGACAACTACAAACTACATAAATGCGTTTACTTCAGTAGTTAAGGGAGTTTAGGCGTTTTTAACGAACAAACACACTTCACATTCACTAATACAATAATTACTCCTGCCCGTTATCAGGAATTGAGATTAATTACTAAGTACATACCTAACCTGTTTTTTAATGCGACGAAAAAATATCATTACTTCCTTTAAACACGAAATCATCTAGCCCCAAGTTAAACAGAGCTTGTGTTTGAAACGTCTGCCCTAAGGGTTCCCCGGCTGTATTTTTGTTTCTCCGAATACATTTTCTTATTTTGGCTTTGGTTTCGGTGGCAATGGCAGCACCCGTCTGTTGTGTTCCCCCAACGGCAGCAGCTGGACTCGACTGTGTTGTTTCCCCAAAGCCAGTCGCAGCACCCGTCTGTTGAGTTCCCCCAACGGCAGCAGCTGGACTCGACTGTGTTGTTCCCCCAATGGCAGCAGCTGGACTCGACTGTGTTGTTCCCCCAAAGCCAGTGGCAGCACCCGTCTGTTGTGTTCCCCCAACGGCAGCAGCTGGACTCGACTGTGTTGTTCCCCCAACGGCAGCAGCTGGACTCGACTGTGTTGTTCCCCCATCGGCAGAAGCTGGACTCGACTGTGTTGTTCCCCCAAAGCCAAAGGTAGCAGCCGTCTGTTGAGTTCCCCCAACGACAGTTCCTTTGCTTGACTGTGTCTGTGTTCCAAACTGCAGACCGTGCCCAGTCAGTGCAATAGTTCCACCAAAGAAAGGACTCGCTCTGCTTTTCTGTGAATCAATGATTTCCTGAACACCCTTTATCCTCTCTGCAATCTTCAGCGCACCGGCCAAGGTAAGTTCTCCCAGCTTCTGCTCAAATAGCTTGTCTCTAATTGGCCCGGGGCGAAGCCCTAGTACGAATCTGTCCCTCAATGCTTCTTCTGTGTCTTTAAATTCACAAAGCTTGCTTAAACCTCGCAAGCGTGCGATAAAACCCCTCTCACTTTCTAAGGGTATCTGTTGCGCGGAATAGAAGTTTAATCGCGCGGTAAACCCTAGGCATTGAGGCATGAAATGAGCGTTTAAAATCCTTACAATATCTTTAAATGGTACATCTTGGATGTCTTTGGGTAGAGCTAGCTCGACTACAAGCTTGTAAGTTTCTTCAGACATGGCGCTGAGCAGGATGCCTCGTCGTTTGACTCCTTTCTCGTCGGTAGTTGGGGTGATATCGTTGGCAATGAACCATTGCTTGATGCGCTCCTTGTATATTGCCCAGGAATTGGAGGTGTGATCAAAGCTGTTGATGATTCCAAAGTGAAACATAGCTGAATTATTCGCTGATGAAAGAGTGCAGTTTTCGACGCCGGCTTAATCTCTTGTGATTTTTGCTATACAACTTGCAAACTCTCTTGATAAATCTCACTGAACACTTGCTGTAATATTTTTAATGACTCAAGTAGTTATTTTTAGAAGTAATTATGAATTATTTTCCTCCTCCTGTATCGTAAAACACTGGTAGGATTGCTCTTTTGTGTCTGACCTTGCTATTTTGTAGGTGAATTAAGCAAATTTATTTCCTCTTCTGTACGGTTTCAAAAATTTCAGGCACTACACTTGCACTTGCATTGTAATAGTTTCTTTGTTAAATCATTATGTTCTTTGACGATTTCTTCAGGCACAAGTCCTGGTTTTATGTCTCAAACTAGACCGTCTCTTTCGTTAAGTATTAATCTAGGTAATAAACGAACGTTGTTTTGCCGGTCGTGTTATTGCGACCACGGGTGGGGGACAAACTGTTGGATTGATTAAATCAAACCGGGCTGGCTGGCCGACATTTTGATAGTGATACTTACCTATCTGTGAACAGTGCATAAGCTCGACGACTATAACACGCTGCACCTAACCTATTGTATTCTCTAAACTCACTTATCAATACAGGACGTGCTCTAATTCTTATCTATGACATTTTTGATGAAAACACTACTGTTTTTAACACTTTGAGTGAAAGGAATGAGGACTGGAACAGGGCGGCCCGGATTATAAGACCGAATCAGGTAAGGTGGGCCGTTAACTCTCTTAAAATTAATAAAGCATGTGGTGAGGATGAAATTCTCCCTGTTTTCTTACAGCGGGGAATCGACGTCCTCACTCCATATCTGGTAAAAATCTTCAGAGCGAGCCTCGCCTGGGGAACTGTGCCAGAACCATGGACTAATGTCAAAGTTGTCTTTATACCCAAGGCAGGAAAGAAGGACTACAGCCAGCCAAAGTCCTTCAGACCAATATGCCTTTCTTCCTTTCTTCTTAAAACAATGGAGAAAGTGGTAGACAGACACATTAGAGACGTGGCGCTTGTCGCGTCTCCCATCCACCATAGCCAACATGCCTATCGCAAGGGCAAATCCACTGAGACGGCGCTTAGTAGCCTCATCGATAGAGTGGAGAAAGCTATGGAGGACAAGGAAATCGCACTCTGTGCATTCCTTGACATTGAAGGGGCCTTTGATAACTCCCCCACATCACTGCTGGTGAATGGGCTGACAAGCAAAAATGTCGACCCAACCACCACCAGATGGGTCGAGGACATGCTCACCCGTAGGGGAGCAAAAATATCCCTTCACCAATCAAACATTGAGATAACCACGGCTAGGGGCTGTCCCTAAGGCGGAGTCCTATCGCCTGTACTATGGACCCTAGCCGTGGACCAGCTCCTGTGCAGACTGGCAGACCTCAATATCGATGCGCAAGGTTATGCAGATGACCTCGTGATCGTCGTACGAGGGTTCTGCCAATCTACCATCTCTAGCATCATGCAGCGAGCTCTCAACACTGTCAGCGACTGGTGCAGCAATAGTGGACTCTCGGTCAACGCTGACAAAACTGTGATTATACCGTTTACCAACAAGCGGCGGCTAGACAAGTTCGCAAAGCCGAAACTAAACGGTAAAATCATAACCTTTTCCACAGAAGTAAAGTACTTGGGCGTAACCATCGACCAAAAACTGACGTGGAACACACACCTAGCCAACGTCTTACATAAAGCAAAGATGGCACTAGGTGCTAGCGGCAGACTCATGGGCAACAACTGGGGTGTAAACCCCAGGATTGCCCTTTGGCTGTACACTGCCATCGTGAGGCCGATTATCACATACGCCTCTATGGTATGGTACGACAAGGCCTTTCAGTCTACCGCTATCAACAAACTAAATAGCCTACAAAGGACTGCTTGTCTTATGGCCACGGGAGCCATGTCCACCTCCCCCGGTCAGGCATTAAATGCATTGCTGGGCCTTCCTCCTCTTCACATGTATATACATAAAGAGGCAAAGACCAGCATGTATAGGGCCAGCTGCCTGGGCGGAGGCAACTGGCTCTCCCACAAACTGAGATCTTTAAAAGACTCAACTATGGAACATCCCATTCTGAGCATGACAACTGATGCCATGCTTCCACGCCATGTGTTTGAAAAGCACTACACAGTGGAACTTCCTTCCAGAGAAGATTGGCTAAATAGACAACCTCTCTGCAAGGATGGATGCCTAATCTGGTACACAGACGGCTCCAAAATGGGACCGGATGTAGGCTGTGGAGTGTACGGAGAGCGACCCAGGTTTGGCATAAGCATAAACCTGGGAAATCACGCCTCTATCTTCCAAGCAGAAATATTCGCCATCTTAGAATGCGCGGATATAAATCTGAAAAAGCGCTACTCCAACCAAACTATAGTTATCAACTCTGACAGCCAGGCGGCACTCCTAGCGTTGGACTCGAAGGTCATCACGTCCAAGCTAGTTGAGGACTGTCTGTCACGACTTAACGTTCTGGGCTCGAATAACAGAGTCCTCTTAAGATGGGTTCCGGGGCACGCAGGAATCAACGGCAATGAATGTGCCGACGAACTTGCGCGCTCCGGAGCCAAGGGGACTCAGCTGGGACCCGAGCCGTTCTGTGGCATACCCAAAAGCTTGGCGCACAGAACACTCCTGGGATCCTGCCTCGAGGAATCGCACAAGCTTTAGAGAAACTCCTCGGGCATGGATCATTCAAAATCTCTGATAAAAGCCTTCGATAGTCGGTATACCAACCGAATCCTAGCGCTAAGCAGAGGTAACCTTCGCATCATGACAAGAGCCCTAACTGGACACTGTCGCCTTAACAAGCACATGTTCAAACTAGGGCTAAGCGACACACAATCCTGCAGATTTTGTGAGGAGGCGGATGAAACGCCCCTCCATCTGCTAAGTGAGTGTGGAGCACTGATGCACAAACGCAGCATCCATCTGGGCAAGCATTTGCATAGCCCAGACGAGCTGAAAGACATCACCCCGAAGAAAATCCTACAGTTCCTAGCAGCTGCAAGGGTTAGTGGCGAACTATGAACGCCACGGCTTCGGGACTGATGTAAAAGTGGCGATCACAATAGGCCTATCATGGCCGCAGTGATACGAAAGCCACCCCAAAGCTAAAAAAAAAAAAAAAAAAAAAAAAACTCTTTGAGTGCTGAAAACGCACGGTATGAGTTTTCTACAAGTGACTAATATGCGTAAATCCACACTAGCGCAGCGGCTGAGAAAATACAGATATTTGTGACTCAGCAGAGCTGTAAAATTTTTCAAACGAAACGCATTTGCGGCGCAACACAACCGCTGTGTAGAGTGGCAGCACGAATTTTTTAGGTAAAAAAAAGACCGCAGTCGTCAAAAAAAAACGCAGTCAAAGTGTTAAAAGTACCTTCTGGAATAGGTATATCAGTAGCCCAGGTTTAACAGGACTAATAGACTGCCAGTCTGATAGCTGCTATACCTACATATTATTATGTTTATGTTCATATTTTATGTTGACTAATCCAATTTAACTAATTTATTATTTATTTTGTTGATTCTGGAACAGTGAAACGTAACGAATGTGAGCTTCAGATGTACCTATGTCTGTCACCGCACGCTGAGCACATCGCACGAACATATTGAATGTACATAATTATATTATTTATTATATTTGTGTGAACACAACATTTCTATGAATCTTTTATTTAATTTTAAAGAAATAAATAAATAATGCTGGACAATTCACACAGCATAATCTAGCCCCATGGTAAGCAGAGCTTGTGTTATGGGTACTAGATAACTGATATACATAATACGATACATTACATAGATAGATATTTTTTTATTATACATAGAAAACGACCAGAACACCAACACACAATTTTAAAGAAAGCATGTCTGTCTGCTTTAACTCAACCCCTTATGGTGTTTCATAAGTCAAAATTAAGGTGTGTTTTTATAATAATATTGAAATATAACTTTAAATCGAATAGAAGTTACCGACATCAATTGTGTTTTTTTTCGTTTAAGTATTTATGTTTCACAATAATTAAATCTTAATCTAAAAGCTGACTTAAAACGGTTATTCCGTTTGTCCGTAAGCTCAGTAGTCTCTATTTTTTTTTTATTATAACATTTCAATAAAAACAAATATGTATCTACCTACTTAAATAGGTAGATAGATATTTGTTAAGTTAACTTAGTAAATGTACGAATCTACTTACTTAGGTAAGTAAGTAGATTCGTACATTTACTAAGTTAACTTAAAACAATGTTATTCCTTCGCGTCACTAACCGAATGTACGAAGGTAGGTGCATCTGAGAGTCGAGCAGGCCACAACACAATGATCGACTGTCCGGCGCGCGAGCAAAATTACAGTACCTACGCTCGGTTACCAGCGAATGGAGCGAAGATAACACTAAAACGAAGTTAAAACGAAGTTAACGAAGTTAGTTAGTGAAGTGTAGGTACCTACGGTGGAAATTAATAAACAATTAAACTCCCTTAAATTAAAATTATTGTAGGTAATTTTAAGTAAGACTGATCGCAAATTGTTAAATATTATTAACACTGTAGCTGCCATGTCAGTCACTGGTGCCTGACGATCATCATCGAGACATTGAGAATTTAATTTAAAAAAAAAGTTTGTTTATTACAAGAAATGCAGCAAAAAATGTTAAATACTCTTACTCTAAATTGATATTTTTTTCATTTTAAGACACTTTGAAAGAAAGAAAGAAAGAAAATTATTTATTAAACACTAACACAACACACAAACAAGGTTAATTTCACATAATTACATTAGACTACAAAGTACCTACTTAGGTACCTATTATAAAACACATCGACAAAATATAAAAAAAAAAAAAGTGAAGATACAAAATGTAAGTAGTATTGCATATGGTACTAAGTAGCCCTCACAGAAAGTGGATAAGCGCGCGTGTATAGGTCTAATAGGTCCTGACTCAGCTTGTTGCTCTATCACAATAACCCAGGTCATTTGTGAAAGAGCGCTGGTTTTCAGTCAGAATGAAAGAGCGCTGGTTTTCAGTCAGAACTTTGATTCGATATACAAAATTTTGAAATTGGTCGTAATCGCGAATTAGTTCTGGCAGCTAATGTGTTAAATACCTAAGTTTATTGACTATTGTGTCCACCATTTACAAGTGTAGGTACCTACAATACAATACAAAATCTCTTTATTGCACACCAAATACATAAAAGATACACAAGACAGGAAAAGAAAAAACAAATACAAAATATGCTGTACAATGGGCGGCCTTATCGCTAAGAGCGATACCGACGTAGCCTGTCTCATGTTAATATTTAGGTAATAGGTATATACGTAGGTACAATATAATATGTATACCTACTGTTGGTGTACCTGCCATAAATAAATAATCTAACTCTTGACATAAACATGCTTGATGTTGTATTTGCCTTATGCGTCTTTGCTATTTCGTAAAATGTAACTCAAAATATGTTTTTTTATGATTGACGACCTCTGTGGGGCGGTGGGTGAAGGTCTGCCTGCGACGCAGGAGGTCGCGGGTTCGATTCCCGCCTCGGAACAATTGTGCGTAAGATCTGCAGATATTTGTTCCGGGTTTTCTATGTATAATAAAAAAATATCTATCTATGTAACGTATTTTATTATGTATATCAGTTATCTAGTACCCATAACACAAGCTATGCTTGCCATGGGGCTAGATAATGCTGTGTGAATTGTCCAGCATTATTTATTTTTATTGATACCATGTTGTTTGTAGGTCTAACAGAAAACAGTTCCAAATATGGACCCGTATGGTGATTATATAACTCGCGACCGGTTTGCGACAGGCGTAAATTAAGCAATCAGTGCTGTCAAACGTCAATTTTGACCAATTTTGACGTTGTAGCTGGTGTCAAACTAATACAAAATAGACGTTTGACAGCACTGATTGCTTAATTTACGCCTGTCTCAAACCGGTCGCGAGTTACATAATCATCACCACACCAGGCCGGCACACAATTATGTATGACGCTTATGAAAGTAGAGGTAAGTCCCTAAAGACAAAAGTAGTAAAAAAAAAAAAAAAAAAGCCTTTATTCGCTAACCAAAGTATTGACATAAGTATTGCATTGTTATAAAATAGTAGGTATTTAAAGAGCAAAAACTGAAAACATAGGTTACCTACCTATAGTTCTAATTCTAAACTCTCAGTCAGCGAAGTGCTCGCTGCCTGTCAGAGCACGAGTTACACTGCACTGTTTTTTTTAGTTTCTTGTTTGTAGTTTTGTAGTACATTTTGTTGATTCACGTTTAATGTTTTTCTTTATTGTAAATATTATTTCTATATTTTGTACTATACAAGAAAGTTACCTTCCCTTATAAAGCTTGCGATGCTATCATGAGACGAACACTGGCAGAATTGCGTCAATCCAGATGCAGAGCCATCTAGGAAGAAGTTGAAGTGGAAGTTGCTTTTTTTTCGAATGTGTAAATGCTGTTAACCTCAGTCGGATGGCCATGACAGCGTTACCGGACTTTTGGCGGGCGCAGAGGGCGCCTCACCGGAGTCACACTTGCACTAGTGGATCTTGTGTTTATAATGTTCTAGCATCAATCAAGGTATCAGTAGTTCAAGTAATCAGGTTTATAAATTTTTAATATCAAAATGCTGGGCATGTGTGGCGTATGTCAGACCAGCAGTGAGCGAAGATCGCCACTGACTGGGTCCCGGACGGACGACGGCCACGTGGAAGGCCTAGGCGGAGATGGCGGGATGAGCTCGACCTATACAACAAAGAGTAGGTTCTCCTTGCTGAGGACCGAGATGAATGGAAGAAGGGGAGGGAGGCCTTTGCTCTGCAGTGGGACACGCCGAGCTAATATAATAAAATGCTATTATGATGTGAACGAATTTTTATTAGGTCATTAAAATTGACTAATCAAAACAATATAATTATTGACATTAAAAATTGACTACCTACCTATTAAGTAGGTAAATAGTAATTATAAAGACATAAAAAATTCACTAATCAGTAATGTAACGACATTATGTTCTATTTGTAATGAATGTCAATTATAATAAGAGATTTATTTAATTTTTCTGTCGTGTTAACCTACTTTTAAAATGTTTAGTGACCATAGCCTACCGCAGGAAAACAAATTTGCATGCCCTAGACTGAGGCAAGACATGTACGGTACATATGTTAGGTATGTTATAAATAAGACCTCTGTGACCCATGTCTGCAAATAAATGATCTGTATTCTATTGCATCTGTAAAAAAAAAAAAAACATTAAGGAGGAAAATAAAAAATATTCCCACAAAATCCAAGAACCGAGGGGTCGTCACCCCTCGAGTTGACGCCGGGGTAATGAGGCCAAGCCTTAAGGCCCCTCTCTGTGCCCTCACCAGGGCCGGAAATAAATTTATTGATGATCTGTATTCTGTATCGAGCCCGCAACCTCCTGCGTCGAATTTATAAATGTAGTAATGAATAATACATATATCCTCTTTGGTGATATCAATTACCAAATAAAAAACCTACCAAAAATATGACAGTATGACGTGTCAGTTTTTATATTTTCTAATCTAGGTATTGCAAAATCCATTGTTTACATACCACACCTCCTTTTTTAAAAGAAAGATCAAAATTATGTAAGTAATCACAGAAAATGGTCTACGCTACGCCTCATTATCATATAAGTAACGCCTCAACATGGAACACTCGAAAACCAAGACCGCTATTTCAAAATTGAAGTCATCAAATTCGGCAATAGAAAATAAAAAGAAGACCGAGAACCACAAGAAAAAGAGTAAAAGCAATGCAGAGATCGAAACATTAGAACTCAAGAAAAGAGGGGTTTATGTAGAGAAGAATAAGACTTCTATGTATGGTCGCACTCTTGATGCGGGTAAGCTAACCAGAAATTTCTACGATCCTACGCGACGATTTTACAATGTTTTTTATTATTTTGAGGAATTTTGACGACCTCTGGGTCGTGGTGGGCAAAGCTGTGCGACGCAGGAGTTTGCGTGTTTGATTCCCGCCTCGGGACGATTGTGTGTACGATGCCTCTCATGTCCAGCAGTTGGGAGGCCGCGGAGTTTGTTGTCTAGGGTTTTTTCTAGAAAAAATTACGTCACTTTGTCATCGAATGTGTAAATTATTTGAAATTAATTCTTTCAACTTCAATAAATTTACGCAATGTATGACGGTGCGATGTCCTATTGTCTTGTCTATTCTACATGATAGAACAATCCCCGTGCTTGGTCTACAGGGATATTCAGAAACTCTGGAATAGTCTTCCACACGGAATTGGACATAAAACCGCGAGATTTTCAATAATTTGGCGGTTTCTAAGTTGTCTTCTCTCTCCTATCTTCAATAAAACTACCAGTTGTTTTACACAAATCGTAAACCATTTTCATTGAACCCATATTAATATAAATGCAGCTTTTTAATTAATAAATATGTTAATTTTGTAGTTATTTTTTTTTATAAAAATTGTTCCAAAAGTAGCACAAAAAACTAAGTTTGTTAATACTAGTAATAAGATTTACGGGAAACTACCTACTTCTAGCTTTTTATACTCATCCATAAAGATCGGAGAGAAAATATTAAAAACCTGCGTTTGAATTTCACGAAATTGCATCAAATTCCGTGTCGAAGAACGACCACCGTACCGGCCTTTAAAGCGTTTTAGCGAAGGTCCGCCTCGCAGACGATTTCAGGCCCGATTCCCTACGCGATAACCATCTAACCTGATAAATATTGCCGGAATGTTTATCATTGTATTTTTTTCGGTGCGGTTTTAATCATCCGAACTTTAATGTTTCAGCTGATGAGATGAAAGAAGATATCCAAGAGAAACCTTCTAAGCAACAGCAACGGGAACACAAGAAATTTCTAGCTTCAGTCCTAACCATGCTTTCCAAAACATCCACTGGTACACAGCAGCAACAAGACTCATTCAACAGTAAAGCAAAAAAAGATGAATCCAAGCCCAAAGTGTCACCGAAGCACACATTAGAAAACATCACATCTGTTAATCCATCCTACGCTCTGGACTTTGACCACGATAAGAAGAGAAAATACAGGTCAAAGATCCTAAATGGC
Source organism: Eupithecia abbreviata (assembly GCA_943735965.1). Classification (NCBI taxonomy): domain Eukaryota; kingdom Metazoa; phylum Arthropoda; class Insecta; order Lepidoptera; family Geometridae; genus Eupithecia; species Eupithecia abbreviata. The sequence continues at coordinate 3,532,797 of OX031004.1, read as the reverse complement.
TATAAACGTCAAGAAGATTTTGAGGTTCTCCAATCTAAGAAAGAACGCTTTCGGACATCTTCAAATTCGTCTGTTAATGACAAGGAAGACACTAAATGGAAGAGTGAACTGCCCCGATTGGTTCCCCTAACGCCTGATGAGATGAAAGATGATGAAAAATACAAAACACTTGTCAGAGAAGTTACAGAAGGCAAGAAGCTAGCAGAGAAAAAGAAAAAAGTGTTTGATCCTGACCCGCCTACGCTGGTGGCAGAACATGGTGCACACAAGGACGAAAAGAAACTCTACAATTTCTTTGTAGACCTATTACAGAGCACGTTTAATGTTTACAACGTAGATACACATTATGATAAGCGAACAGTACCCAGTACAGCTTCTTCGCAAATCGCATTAGAAATAAACGAATCTGTTGCTATAAAATTGAACGTGGCTACAGAGATGAACAAAGAAAATGAAATACCAAGAATATTTGACTATTCAATCAAAAATGAGAATGATCACTGGATAGATAACAGTACGCAAAATAATACACAGTATAATCGTACACCTCACTCACCCAAACACACTCGAGTATGTAAGCAAACACCAAAATCAGCTGGTAAGCAAACGAAAACAAGAAACTCATATGAAACTAAAAGAATATCAATGTCGAAATCGCAAGCTATCGAACATGATACAGCTGAAGAACGACCGTCTTTTTATAAAAAACAAAAGAAGAAAGCCCTGCTCAACATGTTGAAAGAGGAATTAAGAATGGACCCAGTGTCTTTCGAAGAACCTCAAAACTTGTTCGAAGCGTTAAAGGTTATAGCTCAGCAGAAACGTAAGGCTAAACCTGAGAAAGCTATACGTTATAATAAAAGGAGTAAACAAACAAATGGTAATTGTCCAGCTGAATGCAAGTTGTTAAAAGGCAGAAGATCCGTACTTAATACTAAGAAAGCACGTAAATGGAACGAAGATGATACACTTAACCTCGGAGCTATTGGCAAGAAAAAGTCAGAACTTGGCGGGTACAGAAAATTACTTCAACTGCCAAACCTAATCGAAGATTATTCCGACCACTCGTTACAGGTATACAGTTTTGATAGATTTGTTTCCAATAGTTCCAATAATAGGGAATGGGAAACTAATAGGTGGAACCAAACGAGAAGGCTGATATATGCATCGCATCCTCGATCAATCTCTAGCGAGGAAGAGCTAATGTAGAGAAATGTTGGGCTTTGAAATGAGGCGAAGGCACCATAAATACTATACATATAATAATAAAAAAGGATAACTAAAAACTACGGTTTTAATTTACTTTTCCAATTTCCGAGCATGTCCTACTTACCTTGATTCACCAACCTACCACGATTCATTCCAATATTACATTTTACCTGCTGATCGTTTATATCAACTCCAAAAAAACCTTTGACTTGAGGGGTAGCAGACTTTTTTATTCAACAATTATATGAAAGACTTAAGTACAATAAACAATCACAAATGTTCTTACAAACTTACGCTTTAATAACTATTTAAAATGTACGCATCCTTAAAGTTGATGGCGAAGGACAAACGTAAAACTACAAAGCGTGATACAGAATTGTTGAATGAATTACGTTGTTTTGATAGAACAAAGAACAAAACTAAGAAAAAACCTAATCTAGTTCCTAATGGATGCATGTTAAAAGACATAAAATCTTTGCTCAGACAAAAGCCAGGTAATAACGAAAGAATAAACGGCGGGCGCAGTAAAGAGCCTATGTGGAGAGAATATATCGACGCTTCGACAACTGTTAAAGATTATGAAATATTCGCACCAACGAGAAAACAAAGGAGGAAAAAGATTTTTCGAAAAATGCCAGAGCCAGTGATGCATATAGCATTCCCGTCATCGAGCTCAAGCAGTGACTGGTCGGTGTACCTATGACGATTCCTGATAAGGCACTTAAACAGAAAAAAACGGAATTATATAAAATCATTATACCTTTTCAGTGGTGTAACTATACCGTGTCTTTAATTGATTAAAAAAAACTATTTTTTTAGTAAGGGACCTATCCGCACAAACGCAGCATCCATCTGGGCAAGCATTTGCATAGCCCAGACGAGCTGAAAGATATCACCCCGAAGAAAATCCTACAGTTCCTAGCAGCTGCAAGGGTTAGTGGCGAACTATGAACGCCACGGCTTCGGGACTGAAATGTAAAAGTGGCGATCACAATAGGCCTTTCATGGCCGCCGTGCTACGAAAGCCACCCCAAAGCTAATAAAAAAAAAAAAAAAAAAAAAGGGACCTATCATAGAAAGAGCTGTCACGCGGTCAAGCGTTCGCGTCCTGCGTGCGTTCGAGCGTGCAATTGCTCACGAAACGAACCCCGTTGTTGAACGGTCGCCGCGGTCAGAATGCCTCGTGTGAGTATATCTATGTAGCGAAATAGATGACAATACAAAGAACTCAAAACTGACCGCTTAACCGCTCTGTCTGATAGGTCCCTCAATGTGTAATAAATAATAAAGGTTGGCACTTCGGATTCTCGTCTGACCGGGGCGGCCCGTTGGCATTTTGCTGACTTGCCACCCTGTAGTTACGCCACACCGGTACCTAACTACATAATTCAAATTCTGCTACCTTGCTGGGAGCATGCACTTCTGTAAGGGCACTTGAATTCAGATTTGAGGTCGACTATGCTCTTTATGCATTACAACTCTGTCTTCATGACAGTAGGTACATCTATGTATAGATTTACTACAATATTATATTGTGGTCCACACTACCCAAAGGTTAGCAGGTAGAGAATGCTATCTAGCATTATGCTCGCCTATGTACAATTTTTGTACAATAAAGTATATTCTATCTATAACGAGGAAAGGTTTGATTTTTTGTTTGTTTGTATTGAATAGGCTCTGAAACTACAGGACCTATTTGAAAAAATCTTTTACCGTTGGGAGCTACACTATTCTCTGAACAGAGGCTATGTTATATTTTACAAAAGTGAAATTAGAATTTAACGCTTACTAACTTAATTAAACATGCGCCTGAAATAAATTTCATTGCAAACACTTAGATTTTCTCAACGGTTTTCTCAAGGAGTATCATACGTGGTGTTGCCTACGCCTACCTGGTGTGATCAAGTGTGATTTAGGCACTGAAAGAAACATTTTTAGATTTTATAATAAACTAGCTGCGCCCTGCGGTCTCGCCCGCGTGGTAATCTGTTTCAAATTGTATAAGCCTGCTTCCTCTTAAATCACAATAAAAACCGTATCCGTTGCGTAGTTTAAACCCTATACTATGTAGTGACTAGCGACCCGGCTAAGCACGATTTTCGATTTATATAGTGTGTGCTTTGCTTAATGATACCAATGTCGTTAAATATTTTCCATCGATATTCTTTAGGTTTTGTAACCCCTTTGTATACAAAAAATATTCGGGTTTTTGAAGCGAGTAGGTTTGTTAAGTAAATATTACGTGTGAAAGAAATATGATTAACAATAGACGCACAGATGCGGGCGGGGCACTGAAGGTACACCGAGCGAAATCAATGGAACGCACATGTGCGTTGTGGGCAAAAACGCACAGACGCGTCAGGGGCCCTGAATGCGTTGCTGTTCGACGAGTAGATACATAACGACAGTAATAAGGGAATATATAGATCTTTGCTCGTTACACAGGGTAGATAAAATAGATAGACCACTGACCTGAATTCCCGAAACCATGTGAGGGTCCAACTTCCAGAACAGCCACAGCACTACACTCGCGAGTGTTTAATAAAGTTATTGCACCGCAAATAAAATGGAAGAAATATTCAGATTTATAAGATTTTTGCGTAAATATGTGCACCTCGTACGACGGTTATGCTTGGACAGGAGTGGGGCAAAGTCTTTCTTCTTCACTCGTTCGTTGGCAGGTCTCTCCAAACAGAGGGTAGAAGAAGTCAGCGACAGCCTAACTAAATTAAACTACCCTATGTTTTTTTTGAGCAAAGATCGAACAACGAGGATATTTCACTGAAACAACCAATGTTTTATTCTTAAACATTTATTATTTTACCAATTCATCAATACAGGCAGATACTACCAACATATCAAATGAGATTCAGATAAAAAAAATCTAAATGTAGCTAAGCTTTTAGAAAAAATAACATGGATGGCCACTTACTGCTGACTGATAACTAAATTATATTTTACTAAATACTAAACTTATTGTGGTACATAGGGTATAACAGCTGTACTTTTAGGTTTTTTAAAAACATTTGAATAAGTTATCACTTGTATTTTTCTTGGCATACACACTAGAATAATGGGTCCACCTTTAGTTTCAACGACCTCTATATTAATAATAGGGTTTACAGATAAAACGGGAATATCTATACGAGTAGAGAAGTTGTAGCTTTTTACAGGAGGGAACTTATTCAGATTTAACTCACCGTTAACAAATGGCTTGTAGTAAATATTAAAAACACCACTCTGGGTACCAACAAAAAATAGTTCATCTCCATAAACATGCATCTTGTTTATGAATTGGAGAACACCTGTATGCCTCTTTTGGTGTAATGTAGCCAGCAATATATAGTAGTACCTCCAATCAAGGTTATCCAACATATTATGCTGGTATAGACAGTCCATAATGTTGGATGATTTTTCTAATTTGTATTTTAATTTAATGTTTTGGCTATCATTATTATATGCATACAATTCTTTACCCATAGTTAAAATATACAGGCATCTATTTTTAAAGCCAACGGCAATAGAGTCTGGCCATACTTCATTATTATCTCGCAGATTGATGAGTGTGGATGTATTGTTATCTAAATCGAATGCATATATTTCAGAACGAAGTTTTATAAAAAATACAGTTCTGTTTTGAACTAAGAACAATTTCACATCGTTGAAGACAACCTCTTCCTGATGTCTCCCTATCTGCAGATCAGAATGCCAGCCATTATGAAGTTTGTTTATAATGCGAAGATCTCCATGCAACCCCAGGATTACCACAAAGTCTTCTAGCTCTACTAATGAAATTAATTGTCCGGAGAAACCTTTACGTTCAGCAACACTTAAACTCGACAAATCATAGAACTCAACCTTACATCTTTTTTGAACCAACATACGGCCGTTGTTTTGCATTGTCACATTCTTTATTTCATCGTAGATGGTCTCAGAATGGCAGAACTCGTCGATGGTTTCATGTGTTTTGTCTAGACATGACCAGAGAGCGAGCGAGCGGTACATTTCACGCCAGCTCGTAATATCCGGGGTTTTGCACATTGCTTCCTCGTAAATCTTGGGATAGTCAGATTTGCAGAATAGCTCCCATTTGGTGTCATTGACCAGGATAGTATCAATGATATCCCGCCAGCGGGTACATACTTGTCGGCATCTAATGGTGTCTCTTGGTGCGAAGTAATCAAACAAAATGAAGAATACTTCAGTGGGCAAATTGCTCAGGCTTCTCTCGCTGTTGAGGTCTTGTGTCCCAATCGGGCTTTCACTGGTGGTAGTAGACATTTTTATGATGTTTTTATGATTTCTGTTATTTATCAGTGCCGGTCTCAAAGTACTTTTCTACATGTGCCGGTTATGGAGCGAGTCGACTCTTCATGTCAATTGCGTCTACGGTTCAGCGATGGTAAAGAATGTCATGATCAGTAGAACATTATGACTGGATTTGAACGAACATTTTTATTTAATATGTTGTGTTGATTTCTTTTAGACCCCCAATTTGTTTTGGTTTGTTAATGGATTGGACCACCGGCTAAATTCTGTACAACTTATAGAGAGAGACTAGACCATCCATAGACGAATACTCACAAACGGGGACTTGACTTTGATTTGATATTGGCAATAAACTTATAGAGAAGGTAGATAGCAGAAAATAATAAATACGAACGAGACGTAGATCCAACCAGTGCTGCCAGATGAAAAAATCTAATCAGCGCTGACAGCGGTGCACTAAGCGCTAGATTCGAATATATTCACGAGCCATTAAAGCGCTAAATCGGCTCAAACAAGTCAATAAAGCACTAAATTCGAACTTTTAACTGAGGCGCTTTTTAGACGATCAGTGTGATTAAATAATCTCCCATACTAAACATGGGCTATAACCATGAGCTCTTAAATAATTCTGATAAAGTTTTGGAAGCGAGACGCAGATTGCGACTTGTATAAATGCATCTCGTTGACGGCTCCGTTGTTTTGCTCTATGTGTTTAGTATGGTAGATTGTGTAATCACATTGATCGTGGAAAAAGCGTCATACGCATGACAAAAATAAAATAAAATACGAAGTGATTGTAGTGAAAAACAACTTTTTTAACTACAATTTAGAAGAGAAAACATAATAATATTATTATATACCTACAGTTTGGGTAAAGTAAAGTCAACTTTAAGTAAAAAACAAGTATAAAAAAATTAAAATTCTTCTTCCATCATAGCTGAACTCGAGGGTCCAGGCTGGTTAGGTTCAGTAGTATTTACTTTATATTTTTCGGATGATCCTATCTTACTTAAAATATCAGCAACACAACACAATGGAACACTCACAAAAGTAACTAATAAAATCAGTGCTTAAAACTTTATTTCTAAACTTGAACTTCAGTGCGTTCACATAGACAGAATGAAAATGAAAGAAGCAAAGTCAATCAACCAAACATGAAACAAACCGTACTAAATTTTCATGGGATTCCCCGTGCTCTATTGCCATATTAAAAAAAAAACCAGCTGGCATAGAGCACAAAATTGAACATAGACAATAATTTTATTCTCCACGGAACAAATAGTGCTGCCATATTAAAAATTAAGAAAGCGCTAAATTATCCGTTAGGCGCTAAAATTATCAAGTGCCCGCTGAACATAGCAAAAAAGCGCTAGATCTAGCGCCGAAAGCGCTAAAATGGCAGCACTGGATCCAACCGGTTTTTGTAGTGATTAATATGTATTGTTATTTACTCTTTGTTGATTATATATATTCTCTTGGTCTCTCTTTTTCTACGCAAGATAGTAAAATTTTACGTCTTTCCTTTTCCTTCCACATAGGTAGGTACATGGATAAATTAGGCGCCTTTTTAGTTTGTATCATCAGGTGGTCATCACATCAACATTCGACTCAACGTTGTCTACGTGGTTGAATGCGGGCAGTAATCGAACTAGAGTTCTTTCTTCCGGTTTCTACGTCAAGGAAAGCCTTCCTCAAGTCATGTGCTGTCGCTATGAGAGCCTTGCAAGCTTCTCAAGAGCTGTTCATTAGCCTATTGGCTGTTCTGATCATCCTGGGTGATGGCTTCGGGCGACTCTAGGAGTTCCCGGGGCCGAGGTCGCCACGGAGTTTTTGCATCCGGGGGTCTCGTGTGTTGAGGAGCGAGTCCGTTGACGTTGCGTTCTGTTGTCGTAATTTATTGATTACGCCGCGTACATCAAAACATATAATCATAAACCTGTCCCCCCTACAGATGGCTGATTTCTTTCGTCCGAGATTATTGCACTATAAAGCATGACGTTGGCAGATTGTGGCAAATAGACCAAATAGTCATAAAAGCCACAGAACGTAGAAATAGTCAGTCAAACAAATTAACGATTAATTTTAATTTAAATGAAACTAAGGAAGAAACTAAGTTTGTTTTGTTTTGTTGTGATATTGCAATTACAAGTTGTAATTTTGTTTAATTGATTTGTAAACTTTATAACAAATATTTAATAACTATTAAGTTACCAAAAGCTAATAAGCTTATTTGCGAGATTTCACCATGTCTGGATTCAAGGCTCTACGAGACGTAAGCAATCGCTTCGAACATGACATACAACAGGCTTCCAAAGAGTTATTTTCAGCTACATTTGGGTCCAATTTGGAAGAAGACATTGAAAAGAAACTCAAAGTTTTGGCTCTGGCTTCTTCAAAACAGAAACTTTTGGAGGCGAAGTCTTTATCTTGTAAGTGTAGATAAAAAAATTGCAATAAATATACATATTTTCAAATTATTAATTTTTCTTTATTAACAGTGCTAAAGGTATTTTAAATTTTTTTTAACATGGTCCATTTAGGAATGAATCTTTGTGCGTTTCTTCATAGCGCCCCCTTCACATTCCTCATCCTCAACATTTACAACAACAACCTATGTATATTAGTTTACTGCTGGATGCAGGCCTCCCCCTGATTTGCCTATGTTGGTAGAGGAGGCCTAAATGTATGAGTGTGTGTATATCCTTAGAAGTTAGACTAAAATAAGTTTCTTTATTGCCACCATGCGCAAGCGCGCCGCCTCCCTGGTGCGCAGGTTTCGGGCCAGCTCCAATACCGTTCTGGCAATGATAGCTGGGAGAGTGGACTGCCCGTACACCAGGCACTGTTGTGAACGCCACCTTCCCAGCAATCCTTTTAGTTTTTAAGATTCTGTTGTATATTTTCTGATATGAGTATAATATGCTTGAAATAAATACTTTTTATTTTTTATTATTGCAGCGACCCCACAGGTATTAGAGCGTGCAAATGAGTCTACACTAGCAGAGTACGGCGATACAGCTGTGTGGAAGGTTCTAGAAAAGGTCACTGCCAAGTCTCTGACGCAGTCTCATGCTGTGACATCACTGCTCAATGCACCAGATAGTAGTTTGGACGCAGTGATGGTTGAGAGGAAACAGTATGTATCCATTTTTATTATACTCACTTCACTGGGGCGTTGCTCATAGATATAGGTAGAACATATAACCTATGATGTCCTCTGTGGTGCGGTCGGCGAAGGTCCGCCTGCGACGCAGGAGGTTGCGGTTTCGATTCCTGCCTCGGAACACTGGTGTGTACGTGTGTACGATATGCAGATATTTGTACTGGGTGTCCTGGTCGTTATCTATGTATAGTAAAAAATATCTATCTATGTAATGTATTGTATTAAGTATATCAGTCATCTAGTTATTATTATTATGCTTATTTATGTTATATAATTGTATTTATATAAAAATAAATAATACTGGACAATCCACACAGCATTATCTAGCCCCATGGTAAGCAAAGCTTGTGTTATGGTTACTAGATAACTGATATACATAATACAATACATTACATAGATAGAAAAGTTTTATGTTTTATTATACATAGAAAACGACCAGAAAACCCGGAACAAATATCTGCAGATCGTACACACAATTGTTCCGAGGCGTGAATCGAACCCGTAACCCGCAACCTCTTGCGTCGCAGGCGGACTTTCGCCCACCGCGCCACATCGGTCGTAGTACCCATAACACAAGCTTAGCTTAGAGCTAGATGATGCTGTGCGGATTGTCCAGCATTATTTATTTATTTATAAGCATTTTGTATACAGTTTAAAACAAATCAACTCCTTTCACGAATTTTCTCTAACACGAATTCAGGACTTGGCCGTCACCCTTCTAAAAAAACCATCCTTTATTCTGTGTGGATTGTCCTTCTTTGTTGTTGTCTTCATTGCTGAAGGTCGTGCCCATCCTGGAAAGACTTGTACTTTCATAACGGCTTTCTTGGGAGGACAGTGCAGTGGTTTCCCCTTGCCTTCTGCACCGCAGTTATGCCATGTGTGATCAGACCGCCCTGCTGCCAGCGCCCGATATCCGGATTAAGTGTAAAATTGGTCCGGACCCCCTTCTCCCTAACTGCTTGTTGACCTATATCTCCAAAGGGGTTGGTTACCACAATCTTGATGATAGGTAACTCGACGACGGGTTCACCGCGATTAGGCTGGGAGTGGAGTTGGCGGAGAGAGGCTAAGTGACTGTTCTTGACCCGGAGCGATGTATGATTCATCATCCGCCCTTGAACCCCGTGGATTGTCCAGCATTATTTATTTACTATTTATCTTTCCAGAGCCATCCTAGACGCTCTAAATCAGTTCCGGCAGCCCGATTCCGAGCTACGTCGTCTGAGCTCTGAGTGTATAAAAGTGGAGTCACAGGCGGATGCTACTCGGAAGGAGTTGGACCAGGCTCTGGTGGAACTTCGAGACTGCAAGGATCAGTGGAAGGCGGAAGAGGAGAATAGGGGGCCGATGTATGAGTAAGTATATTGACCTAGACAGTTTTTAGCGCCGTTCAGTCGCTTATCAGTAAACGTTAACAGTGCGCTGCCCAGCGGCGCGTCCAGCCGCGTGACTATAAAACCAGCCATACATATTAGTTAAGGACAATATTGTATTCTGTATTGCTAGCCTTATTATTATTATATTTGACTTGTAACTTGAGCGCAGCATCCTGGGAGTCAGACTTACAGACCGCGTTAGAAACACGTTACTGCGCTTCAAAACGCAAATAGCCGACCCGACGCTGCCCAAAAAGGCCACAGGACAGGAATAACTAGGCATGGTAAATGTCTGACTTTTTTCAATTAATAGATATCTTTTTCGTAAATACTTGTTATAATTCATCTCGATCAAAATAAAAAAATATAATACGTGAAATGAAATAAATTTATTGTAGAAACTTGATTTGTAATTTATGATTATGAGCGATGAGACCGCCAAATTATCACACTAGTTTGTAACTTTTTATTTACTATGTTATATTTTTAAAGTGTGCAATCAAATAATTTTCTATCTATCTATCTAAATACATGTTATTTTAGTGATTTTTAGTTTCTGTCATCATACCTGACGACCGATGTGGCGCGGTGGGTGAAGGTCCGCCTGCGACGCAGGAGGTTGCGGGTTCGATTCCCGTCTCGGAACAATTGTGTGTACGATCTGCAGATACTTGTTCCGGGTGTTCTGGTCGTTTTCTATGTATAATAAAAAATATCTATCTATGTAATGTATTGTATTATGTATATCAGTTATCTAGTACCCATAACACAAGCTCTGCTTACCATGGGGCTAGATAATGCTGTGTGAATTGTCCAGTATTATTTATTTATTTATTATTTATTTACCTACAATATTATACAATTCTTTATGTATAACAAGTTACAAGTGTAATAGTAATAGCTATCTTTGTATTGTAAATACTTGTTATAATTAATCTCGATCAAAATAAAAAATAAAATGATGTTGTTATCTATGGCGATGGTAGTCGGGTAAATACATAAGTCTGGTAATTTTAGTACCATCATCCCTATTCTCGTTGTTACAGTAAATTGAGCAATTTTGTGGACAAGCTGGAACTAATGCGCTGGCTTATTGGACGTCTGGTCTGCGCGCCGAGTGCGCAGGCGCACTACGACTGGCTGGCGGACCCTCACAGGCGGCTGGAGGCTCTGCCTCTGACCCGCCAGCATTATACAGTGGAGGGGTTCACTACCGACTAGTTATACATCCTACTAATGCGCTGGCTTATTGGACGTCTGGTCTGCGCGCCGAGTGCGCAGGCGCACTACGACTGGCTGGCGGACCCTCACAGGCGGCTGGAGGCTCTGCCTCTGACCCGCCAGCATTATACAGTGGAGGGGTTCACTACCGACTAGTTATACATCCTACTAATGCGCTGGCTTATTGGACGTCTGGTCTGCGCGCCGAGTGCGCAGGCGCACTACGACTGGCTGGCGGACCCTCACAGGCGGCTGGAGGCTCTGCCTCTGACCCGCCAGCATTATACAGTGGAGGGGTTCACTACCGACTAGTTATACATCCTACTAATGCGCTGGCTTATTGGACGTCTGGTCTGCGCGCCGAGTGCGCAGGCGCACTACGACTGGCTGGCGGACCCTCACAGGCGGCTGGAGGCTCTGCCTCTGACCCGCCAGCATTATACAGTGGAGGGGTTCACTACCGACTAGTTATACATCCTACTAATGCGCTGGCTTATTGGACGTCTGGTCTGCGCGCCGAGTGCGCAGGCGCACTACGACTGGCTGGCGGACCCTCACAGGCGGCTGGAGGCTCTGCCTCTGACCCGCCAGCATTATACAGTGGAGGGGTTCACTACCGACTAGTTATACATCCTACTAATGCGCTGGCTTATTGGACGTCTGGTCTGCGCGCCGAGTGCGCAGGCGCACTACGACTGGCTGGCGGACCCTCACAGGCGGCTGGAGGCTCTGCCTCTGACCCGCCAGCATTATACAGTGGAGGGGTTCACTACCGACTAGTTATACATCCTACTAATGCGCTGGCTTATTGGACGTCTGGTCTGCGCGCCGAGTGCGCAGGCGCATTACGACTGGCTGGCGGACCCTCACAGGCGGCTGGAGGCTCTGCCTCTGACCCGCCAGCATTATACAGTGGAGGGGTTCACTACCGACTAGTTATACATCCTACTAATGCGCTGGCTTATTGGACGTCTGGTCTGCGCGCCGAGTGCGCAGGCGCACTACGACTGGCTGGCGGACCCGCACAGGCGGCTGGAGGCTCTGCCTCTGACCCGCCAGCATTATACAGTGGAGGGGTTCACTACCGACTAGTTATACATCCTACTAATGCGCTGGATTATTGGACGTCTGGTCTGCGCGCCGAGTGCGCAGGCGCACTACGACTGGCTGGCGGACCCTCACAGGCGGCTGGAGGCTCTGCCTCTGACCCGCCAGCATTATACAGTGGAGGGGTTCACTACCGACTAGTTATACATCCTACTAATGCGCTGGCTTATTGGACGTCTGGTATGCGCGCCGAGTGCGCAGGCGCACTACGACTGGCTGGCGGCCCCTCACAGGCGGCTGGAGGCTCTACCTCTGACCCGCCAGCATTATACAGTGGAGGGGTTCAATACCGATTAGTTATACATCCTACTAATGCGCTGGCTTATTGGACGTCTGGTCTGCGCGCCGAGTGCGCAGGCGCACTACGACTGGCTGGCGGCCCCTCACAGGCGGCTGGAGGCTCTACCTCTGACCCGCCAGCATTATACAGTGGAGGGGTTCAATACCGACTAGTTATACATCCTACTAATGCGCTGGCTTATTGGACGTCTGGTCTGCGCGCCGAGTGCGCAGGCGCACTACGACTGGCTGGCGGCCCCTCACAGGCGGCTGGAGGCTCTACCTCTGACCCGCCAGCATTATACAGTGGAGGGGTTCAATACCGACTAGTTATACATCCTACTAATGCGCTGGCTTATTGGACGTCTGGTCTGCGCGCCGAGTGCGCAGGCGCACTACGACTGGCTGGCGGACTCTCACAGACGGCTGGAGGCCCTGCCTCTGACCCGCCAGGCTCCCTGTTAAGTTTAACAGGGAGCCTTCTGTTTATTTGTGTTTAGATGATGAAACTTAACCATAACTTAATACGGAGCCTTCTGTTTATTTGTGTTTAGATTATGAAACTTAACCATAACTTAATACGGAGCCTTCTGTTTATTTGTGTTTAGATTATGAAACTTAACCATAACTTAATACGGAGCCTTCTGTTTATTTGTGTTTCAATTTAAATAAGCTTAACTAAAGCTCTCTGTAAATAAGCTTAGACCTAATGTTATGTAAAATAATGAAAGAAGATAATAATTATAGTTTTTTTTATACATATGTAGGTCATTATAAATGTTTTCTCTTATTATATTTGTTTATTTATTACTTATACACAATAGGTAGGTATAGGTACCTAATACTCTGGACATACTCAAAATACAAAAAATGTTAACAAACATTACACGTGCAGCAGTTAACCTAATATCAATTTCTTGTAGATTTATGTAATGTAGATTATTAGTAGTTAGTAGGTACACATTTTGACGACCGATGTTGCGCGGTGGGCGAAGGTCTGCCTGCGACGCTGAAGGTTGCGGGTTCGATTCCCGCCTCAGAACAATTGTGTGTACGATCTGCAGATATTTGTTCCGGGTGCTCTGGTCGTTTTCTATGTATAATAAAAAATATCTATCTATGTAATGTATTGTATTATGTATATCAGTTATCTAGTACCCATAACACAAGCTCTGCTTACCTGGGGCTAGATAATGCTGTGTGAATTGTCCAGCATTATTTATTTATTTACATTGGTATCGTAACGAATACACCCGACAGAGAACCAAAGCTATCGACATAGCTCTAAGAATTAGCAAGCTGAAGTGGCAGTGGGCCATATCTCGCGAACAACCGCCGGCCGCTGGGGCAAACGTGTTCTCGAGCAGAGACCACGACTCGGTAAACGTAGTGTAGGACGCCCTCCGACCAGGTGGAATGACGACATGCGAAAGAATGCAGTTAGATGCTGGATGCGACAAGCTGAAGACAGGGCGCTATGTCGCTCATTGGGGGAGGCCGATGTCCAGCAGTGGACTGCTATAGGCTGGTGATGGATGATGATGATGATGAGGTACACATGTTTCCACCCTGTAGAGGTTAGATATCTATCTACCGATGTTTAGAAGTAGGTAGTAGATAGTAGTGTTTTGAGTAGATCTACCTACTATCTATTATAAGACGTAGGTAGGTACCTATCTAATTTAACCTAACCTATCTATCTGTTAGTGACCTCGCGAAGTCTGGTCAAAGATTATCATTCCTAATCTGAAACTATTCTAAACTAGGAAAAATACCTACCGTTGACCCTTATACATAAATATCTACGTAAGTAAATAATGTAGGTACAGTTAGCCTGAATGTTATGTGGTAAGTAGGTATATTAGTTTGAATAGGTAGCTATCCTTGACAGGGTTGGAAAAAAAACAGTTTTTTTTATATTTTATAAAACAAATAGTTCAAAATGTTTAAAACAAGTGGTTTTTTTTACTTATCAATTTCAAATAAATTATAGCGAATAATAAAATAATCCATTTCTGAACTATTTCCTAATTCACATTAGTAAAAATTAACAAAACGATAAATATTTACTTTTGTTGCATATCTCAGTACCTCTAATCCAATGATTAAAAATTATTATTATTATTAATCAATACAAAACACTTTACATACACCTTGTATGTAGTGTTGTAGGTAGGTAAAGAACTAGAGAGAGAGCGGGGAATAGGTACCGTACCCACTAATCCAGTGAATTACTTTCTTTCGACGGCCGACATAGGGACTTTCCCTGCGGGACTTTACTGGCGGGGAGTTACCTATGCAGTGATCATGAGTTCATTTGCAATTAAAGGTAGTTTTAAACCCTGTTTTTTTCTTAATATAAAACATAGTTTTATTTCAAACTGTTTTAAACATGTGTTTTAAAACAACTTGTTTTAATCATGCCAACCCTGATCCTTGAATATTATCCCTATGTCACTGACCACACCCTTGTGCCGTGTATGTATTTATATAAGAAGGTATATAATTAGATATATGTATTTATATTTATGCCACATTATGCCTTCTCTATAAAACCCTCTGTAACCCACTATCCCCTAACTACCTCTCCGAATCCTTCAGCCCACTCTACGGGCCCCAGCGACCTGCGAGGGACTCGAAATGACTGCAGCTTGGAACTCCTGACGCCTGTACAGTAGGTTATCATAGAACCTTCGCTGTAAAGGACACTCGGCTATAGAACAGTCTTCCCATTGAATATCGCGAGGCATCCTCGATAAATGTCTTCAGATCTAGAGTCTATAACTATTTTCTTTCGCAAGAATAATTCGGTACGTAATTATAATCATATATTAATTATTTATATAGGTATATATATTACTGTTTAAGTATAATATAAGTAGCTTAATATCATTATGAGTAGTATGTTTTATTATCTCTATTATATAGCACTACCTACCAAACTGTTGTCCACACTACCGAAAGGTTAGCAGGTAGAGAATGCTCTAGCATTATGCTCCCCTATGTACAACTTTTTGTGCAATAAAGTATATTCTATCTATCTATCTATATTTATTTGTAAGTAGGAACGTATTTCCATGTAATATTTCTAATGCAAACAGATCCCCATGTACAATCCAACGCTCCTATGTAGCTCCTATCCATCCACGGTTGTCTGGTAGAGATCGCTCTTGAGCGATAAGACCGCAAAATTGTCACATATTTTGTATTTTGTTCTGTCTTGTTTGTTTTATTTTTAAGTTTCTTGTTTGTTCTATCTATTATAATATTCAAGTATAGGCATTAGGTACCTATTCCTGCTTAGACCTTTAGTATTTAGGCATATATTACTAGCTGCGCCCCGCGGCTTCGCCCGCGTGCAAATCTGTGTCAAATAGTTTATAAACCTTCCTCTTGAATCACTCCTATTCATCATCATCATCATCAGCCTACAGCAGTCCACTACTGGACATAAGTCTCCCTCAATGAGCGACTTAGCGCCCTGTCTTCAGCTTGCCGCATCCAGCATCTGCCTGCAGTCTTTCGCAGGTCGTTTTCCCAATTGGTCGGAGGGCGTCCTACACTACGTTTACCGAGTTGTGGTCTCCACATTCATCGCTTAGCGTCTTACTAATGCAATGGCATTTGGCAATGACATTACTAATAAGTAATGTCATTAGTAAATTAACACGTTATAATTTTACTGGCTCTGGGAAAATAACAATCCATCTTCATTATTTGATAACTCATTAGTTTAACAATTATTTCCCACTAGCTGCGCCCCGCGGTTTCACCCGCGTGGTGATAGATATAAATAAAAAAGATTATAAACCGAATGCAGCCAAAAAAAAACATTGAGAAGTAGAGAAAAAAAAAAAGATATTCCCACAAAACCCAAGGACCGAGGGGTCGTCATCCCTCGAGTTGGCGCCGGGGTAATGAGGCCAAGCCTCGAGGCCCCTCTCTGTGTCCCCGCCAGGGCCGGAAAGAAATTTATTGATTTGATAGATATTTTGGATAATATACAATTATCTTTATGAATTGTAGCCTATGTGTTATTCTGATATGTAAGCTATATTATTGTGAAGTTTCATCAAAATCCATATAGTAGGTAGTTTTTACGTGAAAGAGTAACAAACATTCATCCATACTTACAAACTTTCGCGTTTATAATATTAGTAGGATTACTTGACACTGGCAGAAAAGTGTCCAACCAGACACAGTTGCCAGTAACAAAGAATCATCATCATCTACATAATGATGACCGAATAAACGCGTAAATTATTATGCGTTAACACTTTGAGTGCTGAAAACGCACGGTACGAGTTTTCTACAAGTGACTAATCTGCGAAAATCCACACTAGCGCAGCGGCTGAGAAAATACAGATCTTTGTGACTCAGCAGAGCTGTAATATTTTTCGAACGAAACGCATGTGCGGCGCAACACAACCGCTGTGTAGAGCGGCAGCACGAATTTTTAGGTAAAAAAAAGATCAAAGTCGTCGAAAAAAAACCGTAGTCAAAGTGTTAAGACGCGCAGGTTTAGCAATAGTATTCATCATGATCATCATCAGCCTATAGCAGTCCACTGCTGGACATAGGCCTCCCCAATTAGCGCCATAGCGCCCTGTCTTCAGCTTGCCGCATCCAGCATCTACCTGCAGTCTTTCGCAGGTCGTCATCCCACCTGGTCGGAGGGCGTTCTACTCTACGTTTACAGAGTCGTGGTCTCTCAAGGTCACTCAAGAATACATTTGCCCCAGCGGCCGTCGGTTCTTCGCGAGATATGGCCGGCCCACTGCCACTTCAGCTTGCTAATTCTCAGAGCTATGTCGATAACTTTGGTTCTCTGTCGGATGTATTCGTTACGAATCCTATCCTTCAGAGAGATGTGAAGCAGTAGTATTAGCATTATTTATTGAAGGAAAGATCTCAAATCGACTAGGAATATAGACGGCAACGGATAGCATTTGAGAAGTAAGTGATTGTTCACAAATATTTCACATCTTATTGGGCTGGAGTATAGCTATAACAATTTTTAAGCCTGTTTTTAGTAGCTTGTGTCTGCCTGCTGGATTTATAATAACTACACAATAAACTTATTATTATGCTAGTTTCTGCCCGCGGCTTCGCACGCGTTGTATCTATGGAAAAGTTTTAAGGGTTTTTCTATTCCAAGAAAGCTGATTTATAGGATACTAGCGGACCTTTCCGGCTTCGCACGGTTTTAGTACGGATCCCTAACTTTTTTGAAAATATAGGTAATATATTCTATGTTCACCGCGGATAGTGTAGCTTTCCAACGGTGTAAGAATTTTTCAAATCGGTCCAGTAGTTTCGGAGCCTATTCATTACAAACAAACAAAACTCCTTCAAATCTAAACTAAAGTCCCACCTTCTATCTTCAGTTGTCTAAAATTTTCCCTTCATTCTCCTCTCCTTCTTATTCAGATTCTCATTCCTGCTCCAACAGTGATCAGATTTTATCGAAATGTTATTTCTGTGGTACCTTCTTATTGTATTCAGTTATTCTTATTTGTAGTTTTTCTTTTAGGTTAGTTTTAATTTAAGTAGTTTTGTTTTGCATGCAATGTATTAAGTTTGTTTTCTTTGTTTTACTTCTCTTTTACTGTTTTGTTTGTGCTCTACCAACTCTTTGTATAACATATATTTTTCTCCATCCCTGGTTGCCTGGAAGAAATCGCTTTAAGCGATAAGGCCGCCTATTGTACTGTTGTTATGTAAGATTTAGATATAAGGTGTTATTTTGTTATTTTGGGTACAATAAAGTGTTCATTCATTAATTCATTCATTCATTCATTCAAAAAATCAAACTTTTCCTCTTTATAATATTAGTATAGATATCCCGTTATAATTGACCATTTTTATTGCGAAGTTTTAAAAAACTAAGCAAAAAAAATCGTTAGAAACGACATGCGACTTTTCAACTCGGATACTTATTCCAAGTCTATTCAAATATCAAACAAACATGGTCATTTGTTCTAATACATAAACCACGGCCACTCAGTGTCACAGCGGAGCCGATTACAAATAGACGCTTCAAAGTCAACTAAGCTAGGGTAGTTAGAAAAAGATTTTTACGGTAAATAAAACAGGTATTATAAATTCTAAGTGAAAATACTGGTTTGATCCGAAAGCAAACATTCATTTGCATCAACTGTTACGGTAGAAGCAGGTTTTTTTGCTAGCTTGTCGTCAAATTAGCTTGTATTAGCTAGTAAGCTAGCCCAGTGTTCTATTGTGATCTGATCACCTAAGCTGCGAAAAGAACAAGAAGTTAAAGGTAAGTTCATAAATCTTTATTAAAAACGAAAATTACAATCGAATAATATAAACGAAGAAGAACTATACTCCGATTAAATAACCTGGATATTTTTTGTATACAAAGGGATTACAAAACTCAAGGAATATTGGTGGAAAATATTTAACGACATTGGTTTCATCGAAGCTAAGCATAGAAGCTGGAAACCATTTTTGTTTTTGAAAGCTTTCATTCATCGTTTTATTCATATAATCTTTAGTTTTCGAATTAATTTCAAAATTTTTTTACTCAACCTGTGTGATTAATTATGCATTTTTGAAGTTTGTGTTTTCGGTTTTAAAGATAACCTTGCTTGTTACCTCGCTGTTTTCTATTATTGTTAACTTATCATTCAGAAATGTCTATGTTGACATAAAATATCTTGGATTCTCAATCGGAGTATAGTACCTAGATAGTAGCTAGCTACCTTATTTACAATTGAAACGATTGAGCTGACTGCAGAACATTGTAAATAATCATCATTGCATAGTATAAAACAAAGTCGCTTCCCGCTGTCTGTCTGTCCCTATGTATGCTTAGATCTTTAAAACTAAGCAACGGATTTCGAAGCGGTTTTTTTAAGGGGGGAGCCTGCTTTAGAAGCTTCAAAAAATCTTGTTTGAAACGAAACTTTCAGGTTTTATTGTTATAATATTTCAAGAGTCTTCTCAAATTTGTTCATCAAAATATATGTCATATTATGCGTGGTACAAGCATTTCGCCGAGGCGCCTCGAGTATGCAGGTGTCGTGCGGCGGGAAAGATGCAGGTCGCAATTTTCATTTGAAACTAAAAAACCAAAAAAAAAGCAGGCTCCCCCCTTAAATAGATAGAGTGATTCAAGAGGAAGGTTTATAAATTATAACATGGATTTAAACGCGGTCGAAGACACGGGGCGCAGCTTGTAAAATAAATAAATCTACTTATTTATATACACTTTTGATGATATCAATTTCGTCCAGTTCTGACAATGACATCCATGAGAAAACCATATAAGTCTTTGCATGTGCGCGACAAATGAACGATTAACACTTTGACTGCGATTTTTATTCGACGACTGCGATCTTTTAACCTAAAAAATTCGTGCTGCCGCTCTACACAGCGGTTGTGTTGCGCCGCACATGCGTTTCGTTCGAAAAATATTACGGCTGTGCTGAGTCACACAGATCTGTATTTTCTCAGCCGCTGCGCTAGTATGGATTTACGCATATTAGTCACTTGTAGAAAACACATACCGTGTGATTTCAGCAATCAAAGTGTTAACATCAATATCACGCCAACCAATTTCGATGATTATTTTTCTTAAGCTAAGTTTTAAACCCATTTTCATTATTTAGGAGTTTGAAGTCGGTTTATAGTATTTAAAACACGCAAAATTACTTGTTAAGCAATTATCAATTTACAAGTTGTGTCAGGGGTACCAAGGTGCCGGAAATGGTAACTCTTAACGATGATAGTTCGCAACTGGTTTATTATATACATTTCGGTAAACATGAAGATGTAATAGTGTTCATCCAACATATTCGACGACCGATGTGGCGCGGTGGGCGAAGGTCCGCTTGCGACGCAGGAGGCTGCGTGTTCGATTCCCGCCTCGGAACAATTGTGTGTACGATCTGCAGATATTTGTTCCGGGTGTTCTGGTCGTTTTCTATGTACAATAAAAAATATCTATCTATGTAATGTATTGTATTATGTATATCAGTCATCTAGTACCCATAACACAAGCTCTGCTTATCTTGGGGCTAGATAATCCGGTGTGGATTGTCCAGCATTATTTATTTATTTAGTTATGCATGAAGATGTAATACAGAACATTAGTAATTACGTATTCCACGTACGGCATTGCTGAGCTACAACTTTGTATCTATGTGTTTTAATTATAATTTTCTTCTCCCTCTCTCATCCAATAAACAGTTTTTTTTTCTAGAAACCCGGCTCACTTCCACTCTCAGTAAAGTAAAGTAAAGTAAAATTTTTATTTATTGACAAAGTAAAATTTTTATTTATTGACAAAATAGACAGTGATGCAGGCAATATGGGTCCATAGGCCCCTGAACTAGTAAAAAACTGTGTTTCAGGAACCAATGGCTTCTCCAACTAATATTTACATTCAATTATGTCTATGCAATTATGGATATCTTATAACTAATTTTAAATTTAGGTACAGAGTAATCCAGCTAAATAAAAACATAACAATAACATGTAGAGCAGTAATCTGAGACTATGCGTACAGAAATACATTGCGAAGTATGGATATATTGTTTAAGACTAAAATAATAATATAATGTAATGTATATCTCTTTTTAAGTTAAGTTACTTCCACTCTCAGTACCTATTGCCTGTCCTGCTTGGGTACCATTCAATGGCGTAGCTATCGTAGGGCTGGGCGGTGCAGTGCACCAGGGCCCTGGAGCTCAGGGGCCCTCTACTATAATCTAAGCTTTGAAAAGATAGGGTCAGCCGCTTCCGAAGCAAGGCTTCAAGCCTGCTCACAAGTGTTTTTTTAATTATTTTAAATGAACATCAACAATCACAGAATTCTCTATTTTTTTGTTATTGTTATTTGGTAGTTTGGTTGAGTACGTCCGTAGCACTTTGTATCAGCGACAAGCTCACGTGCTTGACGCCCTTGACGGTCGTGAGATCAATTCGACTAGTCCACCCGTCAACTTTTTAGTTAATTTTTCATTCGCTCCTACTTTGCATCTAATCTAATGTATGATGTTCATTGCTACGTGGAAACTGTAAAGAGGGGCGGTGGGGGCCCGATTCCTTCTCTATGCACCGGGGCCCTTGTCGTGCGCCACCTAGCGACACCACTGGTACCATTGTGTTGTTCGTATACATTACCTAGATATTAAGACCTACAAATTTACATAATGATGAAGTAAATAAATATGAATATGAACTGTAGGAAGTGAACTAGCTCTCACGTACCTTCGCCCTCATGACATTGTACTTTGTACAGGTTGAATCCGGAATGAAGCTGGTCCTACTCCTAGGACTATGCGTCCTTGCACACGCCCAGCAGAGGAGGGTGGGGGGCTTCTCAGAGGTCTACTCGTGGAAGCAGCTGACTTACAACATCAATGGGAATATTCGTAAGTAATACATTAACACTTTGACTGCGGTTTTTTTTCGACGACTGCGATCTTTTTTTTAACCTAAAAAATTCGTGCTGCCGCTCTACACAGCGGTTGTGTTGCGCCGCACATGCGTTTCGTTCGAAAAATATTACGGCTGTGCTGAGTCACACAGATCTGTATTTTCTCAGCCGCTGCGCTAGTGTGGATTTACGCATATTAGTCACTTGTAGAAAACACACACCGTGTGATTTCAGCAGTCAAAGTGTTAACCATCATCATCATCATCACCCTATAGCAGCCCACTGCTGGACATAGGCCTCCCCCAATGAGCGCCATAGCGCCCTGTCTTCAGCTTGCCGCATCCAGCATCTACCTGCAGTCTCTCGCAGGTTGAATGCATTAATTCAACAACAAAAAATAACATGAATAATGCGGACAATCCATAAACATTCAAATTTCAATACAAAATCCTTTATTTCTATTGACTTACAAAATAAGCACTTAGACAGGTCTAATTTAATATTATACATCTATATATATATAAAAGAAAGTCGTGTTTGTTACAACACTTATAACTCGAGAACGGCTGGACCGATTTAGCTGAAAATTGGTGGAGAGGTAGCTTAGAACCAGGAGTCTAACATACTTTTTATCATTTAAACAATTTGACACATAGATTTCCACGGGGTCGCCCCCGTGGAAATCTATGTGTCAAATTGTTAGTAAAAAATTCAAATTGTAGCCGCGGGGAGCAGCTAGTTATTATTAAATAAGATATAAGGTGTTATTTATTTTCTGTTCACTTCAGTTTTTTGTCCACTAGTGGAAGGAGTGAAAAAGAAACCACTAGTACATTCATATATCTCTGAACACTTTGACTGCGGTTTTTTTTCGACGACTGCGATCTTTTTTTTTACCTAAACAATTCGTGCTGCCGCTCTACACAGCGGTTGTGTTGCGCCGCACATGCGTTTCGTTCGAAAAATATTACAGCTCTGCTGAGTCACAAAGATCTGTATTTTCTCAGCCGCTGCGCTAGTGTGGATTTACGCATATTAGTCACTTGTAGAAAACTCATACCGTGCGTTTTCAGCACTCAAAGTGTTAACATTTAATTGTTGTTAAGGTTCTGTACGACTTCACGGCACATTACGCTATAAGTAGACTGTTTATTAAAAAATAACAAGAATAACAGAAAATACATTTAGTTTTTTTTATAAATAAAATATAAATAAATAAATAATGCTGGACAATTCACACAGCATTATCGAGCTCCATGGTAAGCAGAGCTTGTGTTATGGGTACTAGATAACTGATGTACATAATACAATACATTACATAGATTTTTTTTTTATTATATATAGAAAACGACCAGAACACCCGGAACAATGATCTGCAGATCGTACACTCAATTGTTCCGAGGCAGGAATCGAATCCGCAACCTGCTGCGTCGCAAGCGGACCATCGCCCACCGCGCCACATCGGTCGTCAGCTTGTGATAACTCGGCCGGTTTCGGACATTGCTAAGCCTAAGGCCTTGGCCCATCGACATCTATAATAATAATAATAATAAGCTGACCTGCTGACCCGCAGGGCAGCTTGTGGCGAGCTGTTGGTGAGTAGCGACACCACGGGTACCGAGTGCTCCCGGGGAAGTTCCTGGTTCTCGTCTCCGCTTGCGGAGTGGCATCCCAAGAGAACCAGATCCCCACCTCTTGCTTGCCTTCATTGGCCGGTCTGAGTGGAGTCGCGAGAGATGCATCTTAGGATGTAGACTCGGGGGTGGAAGTGTCTAATGGCGTAATAGCGAGGAAACCCGCTCACGAGCAGTCTTCGTGATGGTGAAATCGGGGCCGCACCTCTCGACACCCTCAGTCGTTTGCGCCGATGTTGTTCCTCTCCGGTAAGTTACTCCGGCTTTTTAAGGAACCCATCCAGCATTCGGCAAGCCACCGTCTGCCACTCTTCTTAACATTATGATTGACTTGTTTATGGCAGACGTCCGCAATCTCCCCTATAACCAAATTACCCAGTCCATCCATCCATCACAATAGCCTGGTTTTATTTCTTTCATTTTTTTTTTTGCAATAGTCTCTACACCTGGTGGATACCATCTTTGGGTGTATCATATTGTGCACCCGAGGATGATACCCGCTATGTGTAGGCATCGCCTTTAGATTAACTTCTCAAAGGGCCTCTGTGCTGTTGGCTTCGGCCCCACGCAAGCCTTCCAAAGGACCGGGTCACTTTATGGCCCGAGATCATGGTAAATGAGAGACATAATAATAATAATCGTTTATTTCAGGCACATAATACAAAATTAAGGACCCATATCATAGAGAATAAATTAAAACAAAAATACACAAAAAATTAAATAAAAACACAGAATATTTTAAATATAGACTGTAAATAGTTACCCTGAGCAGAATGCTACAGGGCCGTCACTTCTTGTTACCGCCCAAGTGGACGGATATCCAATGCTGGAAAATTGGATTATTGTATGTCTTGGCCCCACCACCATACCGCGTTGTGCATTAAGGGGCCTCCGGAGGGACGAATTCTTCATACAAACGTAATACCAAAATTATTTTTAATTCAAGCATATTTGTGTTAAAATAGTATTTATCTAGGTTCCCAAATAGTTTTTTTTTTCGAAGTACTTACCTAAAATGAAATGAAAGCAAATCTCATTTTGCACATTTTTATGCGAAAATGGACAAGTTTTCTTGCTATTTGTTTCGTATTAAAAACATCAATATCTTACGTTTTATTTATTAAGGAACATAGCTTATATTGGTTAGTTACAGAATAACAATACTTTGTGAAGGATACAAAAAGTTTTCAGTCATAATTTTTGGTATTACGGAACAAACCAAATTTTTAACGGCTAATATTGCTATCGCGCACGCATGTGGCGCGGCGCAAGGGTTAAACAAGGACAGCGATATTCGGAGCGATTTTTGCAAGCGAGGGTCGCCGAACCCTTAAGTATATCAGTCATCTAGTACCCATAACACCAGCTCTGCTTAGCTTGTGGCTAGATGATGTGGTGTGGATTGTCCAGCATTATTTATTTACGGTTCTTTACAATTTCACGGTACATTAACTACATAAGACTATTCATAAAAACCTATCATTAGACTGTTCGTAAAAAGCACGGAATAACAGATAACAAGCCATAAACGCGTGGTTCTTAGTAATTTGTAAGTATTCTTGGTACTGTGTGGTCAGTGTAGCCTTGGAGATGATCTATGCATCTAATCAGTTGTTCTTTAAGGTCATGAGATACAATACAATACAAAAATTCTTTATTGTACTATATACGTTTGACGACCGATGTGGCGCGGTGGGCGAAGGTCCGCTTGCGATGCAGGAGGTTGCGGGTTGATTCCCGCCTCGTAACTATTGTGTGTACGATCTGCAGATATTTGTTCCGGGTGTTCTGGTCTTTTTCTATGTATAATAAAAAATATATATCTATGTAATGTATTGTATTATGTATATCAGTTATCTAGTACCCAAAACACAAGCTCTGCTTACCATGGGGCTAGATAATGCTGTGTGAATTGTCCAGCAATATTTATTTATTTATTTTTTTATGTAATCAAATCAATCATTACAAAAATACATTATATGCGATAAGTACAATGGGCAGCCTTATCGCTTAGAAGCGATCTCTTCCAGGCAACCTTTGGATGGAAAGAATTATATGATTTAAGAAAGGCAGGGGGTGTACCACAGGTTATCTAAATAAGAACATAACAAGAATACTAAAAAACAAATAATAAATATTACAAATACCAAACTAAATAATACACTACTTAAATACATAAATAAATAAATAGTAAGTACCAATATTCATAGAGATCTATGCATCAGATGCATCTCATCAGTTGTTTGTTGTAAGGTCTTGAGTGGTAAGGTCGTGTACAAAAATACTGAAGGTACCTACTTAGAATGTAAACCCTGTTTTAACGCATTCACTGCCTAGCCGCTCTGGGGAGAACGTGTTTTTGAGTGGAGACCACGACTCGGTAAACGTAGACGCCCTCCGACCAGGTGGGATGACGATCTGCGAAAGACTGCAGGTAGATGCTGGATGCTTCAAGCTGAAGACAGGGCGCTATGGCGCTCATTGGAGGAGGCCTATGTTCAGCAATGGACTACTCGTAACATAGATTGATGATGATGAAAATGATGTTTCTTGGTAATATGTGGCCTTGTGGATCTATGCATCCATCAAATCAGTTGTTTGTTGTAAGGTCTTGAGATAATGTTTGTAATGGAGGTATGTAGTGTATTTGTTACCAATTATTTATTAAAGTGCCACCGTATATATTGTTCGTTCATGTCCAGTCCATCCCAAGGTTGCCTGGAAGAGATCGCTCTCAGCGATAAGGCCGCCCTTTATACCTTTATTCTAAGTATTTATTTTTGTATTATTTTCTGTTTTGTGTGGTGTAATTAAGTGTTTTCTATCTATCTATCTAATGAGGTTTGTACATTTGTGTACCGAAATTCTGTAGGTACTTGCAAAGATAACCGCATCATACAAACATTTGTCCCAAGTGGAAATCGAACTCGCAACCTCCTGTGTCGCAGGCAGGCCTTCGCCCACAGAGCCACAGAGGCCGTTAAAACGATTAAAAAACATCCATCTATTTTTTTGATAGTAATATAAAATAAATAATCTAAATGATTACCTATGATAATTCTCGACATACGAGTACCTACTTACTTATTTTGTAAAAAAAATCGCTTAACAATATTATTCTTTAAATCGCTGAAGTCGATTCCATAATATTGTGTGCAGTGCACTTTACCTGTACAATCAGATGGCCATAATGTCATGGTTAACGCAAAAATATGGTAATCAGCAGTTATTCGTGCAAAAACCGGTACAAAACCGAGCTTTATTTAACTACACATTTATGTAATGTGGGCAAGTTCGAGTTGAAAACATTGAGAAGGGTTCCGTGTGCTTGAAAGAAAGAAAATATTTATTTGAGACTCAAGAACAACTCATTATGAAAGTACAAACCGTAGATAATGACGAATGTTTTTAGTAAATCAGACCAAGTATCTCTCTGATGATGACGACCTCATTGGCATGGCGCAGCGGGCTAAGGTCTGCCTGCGAGCTGCCGCCGGTACCAATGCCGCCTCGGCATAAATTTTTAAATAAATAATAAACAAAATAAAAAGTTTCTTTATTCAGACATAATTATTGTCAATGTAATTATTGTGTCACGTCGCGTTCTGCAGATCCTAAGGCAGATCTATGCTGGTGTTTTAGGTGCTTCTTTGCATAGTAAATCCCTGCATAGTAATCCCTGCCTGTTTTAAAAAACTATGAACAGACCTAAAAATTCTATGTAAAACATTATGGCTGCGTTTGGGCGATTTTAACCTCTCTGATAAATATGAGGGATGTTGTTGGTAACAGGACCGTAGCTCCGAAACGGATGAACTGACTTTGATTTATAGGTTTTTGTTGGAAGTGACTTCATCGACTGTTTCTTAACAAAGTTTGATAAAAATCTGAGAGTGTTCTGAAGTTATGGTAGTTAAAACTGAAGTAAAAGGCAGGTGTCTCACCAACGAAGAACGAGTAGCGAGCAGAGCTAGAATGTGGAAACGAGGCGGCGCGGCGTGCCGCGGGGAGCGAGTGCGTAGTTCCGATAGTTGTGTACCTCGGCTATAAGCGAGTGTGCGAGTGAGACGAGCGATTACTCGCATCACTCGCTCGCGGCGGCCAAACATAGTCCGCATTGTAGAGAAATGCCCGCTCTGCGGCGTGAGTCTGATCGCTGAGCGAGTATCGCTGAGCGAGTGTTATCTTTTCTGGCTCGTGTCGCCCAGCGACAAATGAGGGGTTTCTTGTTTTCTGTGGACCCCTCTTTGATCATAATCAATAAAAAATACCTACAGCTTCTTCTGAGATCTTTGCAATGTGATCGATGACGCAAGTGGTCGTTTTGTTAAGGTAGGTACGTTACCTACCTACCTTAACAAACATAACCTACCTTTGATTATTAAATAAATAACCTACATGTTTTCGTTGTTGGCATAGAAACTGACTCGTCGTTAATTTCTTTTGATGAATTCGTAATTTGTATTATTTTATATTTTGAAACACAAATACAACATTTTCATTTCATTAAAACATTTTCTATAATTCTTTACGTCAATATATACAGTGGTGGTCATATAATTAGAAACACTTAATATGAATTATGAAAGTTTGAAGTCCATGTCATCCATTCTTGAAAAATTTATAAATTCAATTTTTAATAATCATGCAACAATATAGCCACTCAATTTAGAATACTCATAGAATACATTAAAAAAACAAAACTATCTAAATTTCATCATAAAAAGAGTTTAAAGCATACATAGCTTATTTTCTGTTACGGGCCTCTTGGACGCCTAATTAGAAACACTTTAGAAAAACATCCACGGCACATTCCATTTTTGAAATTGAAAAAATAAAACTTCTTTCTTAGCTATTTTCCATCGTTTTGGCGGCAATTGACCATCAAAATGAAAATCCGTTTACAATTTTTTGTTCAAAATGGGCAAAAATAAAAGTTGTGACGCGTCAACTAGGCAAATAATTGTTAATTTGCACATCGACCAAGAATGGACGTACAGGAGAATAGCTAATCATTTAAAATGTTCGGTAAAGAAAGTTTTCAATGCTATTGACCATTACAAAAGACACGGAACTATTGAAAATATTCCTAGAAAGGCTCGACCGAGGAAAACTTCGCCCAGAGAAGATAAGCTAATCGTACGTATTGCTAAGAAAGACCCGTTTAAAGGCTCCAACCAGATTAAAAATTAAGTTTTTTCGCCTGATGACGCTAGAAATGTCTCGTCAAGACTAGTCGTAGATTAGTCGAATCAAAATTGTTTGGGAGGGTTTCTCGAAAGGTGCCGCTTCTTACCAAGAAACATCGAGAGAAGCGATTATTATTCGCTAAAAAGTATGTCAATTGGACGGTCCGAGATTGGAAAAAAGTCTTATTCTCAGATGACTAAAATAAACATGGTAAATTCAGACGGAAAGCGCTACGTTAGACGTCCAATGAACCATGATTTTAATTATAAATACACTAGAAGCATAGTCAAGCACGGAGGCGGCAATATCAAGGTATGGGGATGTTTTTCTGGATGTGGAGTTGGACCCGTTCGTAAGATTGAAGGTACAATGGATCAACTGCAGTACAAAAATATCTTAGAAGAGACAATGATTCCCTACTCTGACGACAATTTGCCTGTAACCTGGAACTTTCAGCATGATAATGACCCTAAACACACTGCCAACAGTGTAAAATATTTTCTTAGGGAACAGCGTATTTCCGTCTTAGACTGGCCTGCAAATAGCTCTGATTTAAATCCCATAGAAAATCTGTGGCATGTCGTAAAAAAGAAAGTCTCAAACAAACGTAACTCCAGTCACAACGAACTCTACGAAGCTTTTGTAGAAGCATGGAATTCAATCCCCCTAAAGAAATTTATGAAATTGCTTGAATCAATGTCACGTCATTGTAGAGCTGTGATTGATAATAAAGAATTCATTAAAAAAAGCGATATACATAATGTTAATACTAGAAATAAGAATAAACTCGCTGTTCCCACAACTAGACTACATAAGATAAGTGCATCTTTTAAAGGGCAATGTATACGCTTCTACAACAAAACTCCAAGTGAGTTGCAAAAATTATCAATAAATAAATTTAAAAAAATTGTGAAGCATATTCTTTGTAAAAAGGCTTATTACAAAATATCAGATTATCTAGAAGATAAAAAAGCTTGGAACGAGTTTTGCTCCAACTCAAAATCTAACAAATTACAGATAAGCAAATCATATGTACTAGACACATAAGTTATGAACATACTAGTGGTTTCTTCTCACTTCTTCCACTGGTGGACAAAAAATTGAAGTGAACAACAATACATATAATAATGAATAGTATAAAATATGACTTGTCTAAGTGCTTATTTGTAAGCCTAAAGAAATAAAAAAAAAAAAAAAAAAAAAAAAAAAAAAAAAGAATACGCAACAAAATATTAATTATAAGTTTTAGTAGCCTATACACAGTATCTATTACCTAAATTATATAATTCTAAATAATTAAACCTATTAAATATGATTTATCTTTTATTTTTTTGTAGTTTCTAATTAGTTGTCCATTACTGTTGGTACTTTAAAACTCATTTAGTTGTTTGTATGAAATGTAATATTGAATCTATACTTGTTTAGTTGATATTTTGTTGTTTTTTTTAAATAAATGATTAGTTACTGAACATATTTTATGCTATTTGTGGTTTCATTTCCAAATAAAAAGTATTAAGGTCAAATATCTTGTATAATGTTAAGTTCCGTGGGTAGTGTTTCTAATTATATGTCCACCACTGTATATATATATATATATATATATATATATATATATATAAACATTTAAATTAATCAATTAATTGATTTGGCATACAAAACAGAATACAATCAAATTTGTTACCAATAAGAAGCACACAATAATTAAAACGATTAGATTGTATGTATCCCTATATATATGTATGTATACAGCATGTTCAAAGAGTAATTCTATGTGAGCTAATACTACGAAATTAATTTAAAAGGAAATAATTATAAAACAAAAAATTTGATAAGGGCATGTCAGTGAATTAAATCTTCTACTTGTGCTTAGGTAACGGAACTCTAAAGCACAAATAAGCGTTGTAAGGTTTTTTACATCCCATGGGAACTGATTTATGGGATATCAAGTAGCCTATGTATTATTCCGGGCCTGGAACTACCTGTATGCAAAGTTTCAGCCATGTAGTTTTTGCGTGAAAGAGTAACAAATATACATACATTCAAACTTTCGCGTTCATAATCTGGAAATACATTTTACTGGTACCGGATTCTGATATATACATATGTAACTACCTAAATAAAATCCGGTCTTTCTAAAAATAATTAGAAACCACTCGTATTTAGTATTATGTAGATATTTGTTTTTCGATGGAAAAATATTGGTAATTAAGGAACACGTTTTTAAAATGTTTCGTGATTTATAGAATTCTAGCTAGGTGGGTTAGGTATACCACAGATAATATAATACATACTGTACTGGGTATACTAACGGAAAATCAATTTTAAGGTGAAATGAGTCCCAAAACGCACGTTTTGACTTAACGGAAAATCAATTTTAAGTTAACAAAACACTTATTTTTCAAATATATTTTTATGAGGATCAAAATTTTAGGATATTAGTTAGTATGTTATGGGAGTCGAAACACGATTGACTAAACTTGACTCCATAGAAAAAAATGGCAAAGTTTCCTCTAAATCTTCATTTTTACAGAGATATCTACGGAAAAAACAGTTTTATTTGCTAGTTATTTAATATTATTGTAAATATTCTTTAAATTAACAGTATATATATAGCACACTAATCAAGATGCCACTAGAAATATAATAAAAAAACAACAACGTTACAGACGCTAGTTTAGATAATAGCAATAAAACAAACAAATCAATATACATAATTAATTTTAACGGTCCTGCCGAAACATGCTTTTACAGGCGTATGAATGATTACAAATTAACATAAAATTATGATCGATGCATGAAGTTCAGTTATAATCACTACATAGTATAAAACAAAGTCGCTTCCCGCTGTCTGTCTGAAAGAAAGAAAGAAAATATTTTTATTTACCTTAAAAACTAGCATACACAACAAACTTAAAACTACGCAAGTTAATAGTATATATCTTATATCAAATTATTGTGCGTAGCAGTGTTCAGGCAAATATGGCCTTCACTCAGCATTGTCACAGTACACATATAGAAGCATTGTGCTGGGTGCCCACTAATGTGTCCACCCAGCGCTGATTGTCAGTGAAGACCAGAGGGATCGTGTCACGTCACGGTCGTCAGGTGCGTGATTTATACATAAAAATAGTAAACAAAATTGCATTACATTATTAGTTATACAGTATATAATACTTATTTATAAATTCTATCCTTATTCATTCTAACTAAAATATAAGACGGGTGGCTGTGGCTTGCTTAGTCAGGCCGAACAAATTACACTGTGTATATGAACCAAAAACTGCGAATAAGTCTGATTGATGGTGCGAATAGTTATTACCTTAGTTCTTTTTATATTGGTTATTAGTAAGTAGAAAACTTCTCAAATTTCATAGTACTAAGGTAGGTAAGTCCTAAGAATATTGTCTCCTAATCTGTGTCCCTAAATAGGTATTTAGAGCACTTTGATACTCTATGATAGTTCAGATAACAGATCTATCGTTATCTTTAAGACTCTCATCCTCCTTCTGAGCCCTGAGCAGGAACTGTTTTAATTTAAATTTAAACGTATTATATGTCTGAGATCCTTGATGGGCGGTGGTATATTATTCCAGCATTTTGTTGCTGCGTAACGAAAGCTACCCCTGAAAGCAGAAGCAGAAGAACCTTGTGGCGTTGCTAGAATAGGGCAACATTTTCTCCTCGTTCCGTCTTTTTTGAACCAAATAAGCTTATCGGTGTCCTTGGGAGCACCTAATCCCAAACTCACTCTCTCTCACACACACACACAACACGCACACCCTCACACACAACACACAACCTCACACACAACACACACACCCTCACACACAACACACACACAACACACACACACACACACACATAAAAACAAATTATCACACACTCTTTAATTCAACTCACACCCACTCTTAATTAGTTTCTCACCATGGACTGGCTTTAGAATAACTTTATTAGACTAGGTTAGACTTTAAGTATTAAAATGTATTCATTAGTGCTAATCGTATTGGTTTGTGAGGAGGGCGTTGTCATTCTGCGACACAGTGTTAAACTACTGCAGATGACATCGTTTTTCAAAACTGTTTTTTGTTCCATGTCATGTACCAATAAACGATTATTATTATTATTATTATAGAGATAAGAGGGCACACCAAACTTGACGACACCGAAAAGAAGAGAAGCTAAATGTGGTTTTCTGCGCGACTTCATTCTGTCCCTATATATGCTTAGATCTTTAAAACTACGCAACGGATTTTGATGCGGTTTTAAATAGATAGAGTGATTCAGGAGGAAGGTTTACAAACCATTTGTCACATTTCCACGCGGGCGAAGCCACTTGAGCAGCCAGTAATTTGTATTCAAAGTATTCGTTTTTTTAAAGAGTTATTAAAGTATGTAATATTTTTTCTTACAGTAACTACCGACCGCGCCACAGCTGACGGGTTAGAAAGAGAGAGAGTCAAGAGACAGAGACCGCGATACGACCATGGTGCTGTCTACAACCGACCTGACATGGATAGAGACGGCAATATTCGTAAGTTATTTATTATTATAGTGCGTACGCCCTGCCCTCATGGTCCGGGAGCCAGTGACAGATTTTCATGACCAAGTTCCTTCTTAGCAAAACTTCGTCATATGCATTAGGGATTAATATTATGAATACTCGTGACCGTCAGCTGCGACTCCGTGGGTGGGTTGGGCAGTGGCAGCGATGACGACATTATTCCCATGGAATAAGATTCAAATGTATACGCTTCTACAGCAAAACTCCAAGTGAGTTGCAAAAATTATCAATAAATAAATTTAAAAAAATTGTTAAACACATTCTTTGTAAAAAAGCTTATTACAAAATATCAGATTACTTAGAAGATAAAAAAGCTTGGAACGAGTTTTGCTCCAACTCAAAATCTACCAACTTACAGATAAGCAAATCAAATGTACTAGACACATAAGTTATGAATATACTAGTGGTTTCTTCTCACTTCTTCCACTGGTGGACAAAAAATTGAAGTGAACTATAAAATAAGACCTGTCTAAGTGCTTATTTGTAAGCTTAAAGAAATAAAAACTTTTCATTTTCATTTTCATTTTCAATGAGAGTCCTGGAATATGCGAATTTAAATTTTTGACGGTCACGAGTATTCATAATGTTAATCCCTAATGCATTATACCAATTTTCGCTCGGGAGGAAATAATTGACCAAATTTGTACCTGGACCGGACCATCACACTCAGGGCAATTTGTAATTTCGCCTCTACACGTTTGCCAATATGTTGGCCATTATGTTCGCCAATATGTTGGCCAGTACGTACGTATTGGCTATCATCGTGTTGTGCGTGTGATATGTGCTGATGTTTTGGCGTTGATGTTCTGGTGCAGTATTGGCCAATTATTTGGCATTTATTAGTGTCGTTTTTTCAACGCAGATCAAAGGCTTGTTTGAAATAAGTACTTTTTTTTATTTAAGTTAGTGCTAAGTTTAAGTTAGTAGTGTAAGTGGCGTGATTAAGGCCGTCGCGTCCACACGTTGGCCAAATAGTTAGTCAAAAAGCTTTGAAAGCGACCGTGTGCACGTTATATAAATTCTAATAAATAATAAAACATCGGCAATTAGAAATTTCCACTCTATTTATTTAGTTAATTACCTTACGCGTACGTAGTAAAAAAATGAAGCAACGGTTACCTGGAAGAAATCGCTCTTAGCGATAAGGCCGCCCATTGTGCATCTGTATCTTTGTTTGTTTGTCCTTTACTATTTTTTTTTCTGTGTTTGATGTGTAATAAAGCGTATTTGTATTGTATTGGAGTAAAATAAACTCGTGTCTCGGTAAAACAAATAGTACCCTACGATAATATCTGTATTTTTTATTTAATATGAAATAATCATTAATAAAGTTTCTTGTTTCAGATTTTCCTTCCAATAATTTCGAAGAGAAAACCACAAGGGCCCCTAGGATCGATGGTAAGAAGAGACGTATTTAAACAACCAACAGAACATCGTTATTCTAAAACTACTAATAAAACAAATATTTGAGGGGGCTCCCATACGACAGACATGGTTTTATTTACCATTTTTGTAAATAATTTTACGGAACCTTGCGTGCGCGAGTCCGGAACGCACTTGGCCGGTTTATTGTGATAGTCATCCCATCTGGCCGGAGGGCGTCCTACACTACGTTTGCCGAGTTTTATTAATTGTCGTACAGTATTTGTATTTGATATTTACAGAGAGATCAGACAACTTCTATATCAAGTACAACAATGTACCGATGGGTGCAGAGCGCGTCGGAGACAGATTGTTCATTGCGGTGCCTCGCAGGAGATACGGTGAGAAAACAACTAGTTAATGCAATATATCATCATCATCAACCTATGTTAGTCCACTGCTGGACATAAGCCTCGCCCAATGAGTGCCATAGTCATTTATCAACCATTTGACACATAGATATCCACGCGGGTGAAGCCTAGGGGCGCAGCTAGTAGTACACTTAAGAGCAATAAAATCGCACATCCGCACATTTTTACTTAAAAGTTCAATTTTTTTTTTATTTGGAGCTTACAGCAAATTAAAATAAAATTAAATTAAAGTGCATAATCTAGGCATTCGCAGAACTGATAAAGGGTTGACATTTACCTTTAAAAACAACTCATTAGCAACAAAACAATAGACCCCCTTATGTCGCTCGATCCAGGTAAGGCCGGCGGCGGGATTTATCGCAGGTATAAAAGAGTGCATATTGAGGGAATGGTCATCATTTGCATACCAACGTACAGTGTGAAAGGTTCTCTATTGATATTGGCTTCAAACGGAACACGAAAATGGATACTACACCAGAAGTAGCCGCTCAAGTGGTTGCCCTTGTTGAATCGGGGCTTAAGCAAAGTCAAGTGGCTCGACAATTGAGTTTGAGCCGATTTACCGTTCGGCGTGTATACCAGAGGTATCAAGAGACTGGTGGCTACAAACGGCGACAAGGATCGGGCCGTCCCCGTGCTACAACAGAGCGTGATAACCGCTTTCTTATAACGACATCTTTAAGAAATCGTCGTTTGAACGCATTTCAACTGGGCCAACGACTTCAAGAAGTTCGTGAAGTAGAAGTTAGCCGGTGGACAGTCAGAAGACGATTGAGAGAAGGTGGCCTGACTGCACACAGGCCAGCAAACGGGCCGAAATTGACCCCAGCCCACCGAGAAGCCCGCCTTCAGTTCGCTCGAGACCATTTGAATTGGACCGAAGAGCAGTGGAGTGCAGTCCTGTTCTCTGATGAGTGCAGGATGTGCTTGCATGGCAACGACGGACAGGGGAAGGTGTATAGAAGATCGGGAGAACGATTTGCCCAATGCTGCATAACAGAACGTGTCGCCTATGGCGGTGGATCAATCATGTTTTGGGGAGGCATGTCTATGGAAGCAAAAACCGAGCTTGCCTTCATCACCGGACCGAATACTGGTCGCCAATCAAGAGGATTGACATCCATACGATACATTGAGGAAGTAATCGAGAGCCACGTCGTACCTTTTGCTGGGTTTATCGGCGAAAACTTTCTGTTTATGCAAGATAATGCAAGACCGCATACTGCTGGCATAGTGATCGAGTACCTTCAAGAGGTGGATGTGACCGTTATGGAGTGGCCAGCTCGAAGCCCAGACCTCAATCCCATCGAACATCTATGGGACGAGCTGAAAAGAAGAGTTCGAGGCCGAGATGCTCCTCCATCGACTCTACAGGAGCTGCAACAGGCGATCGCAGAGGAATGGGAGGCTATTCCTCAAGACTTTATCAAAAGTCTAGTAACATCAATGAAAACACGGATGGAGTCAGTGATTCAGGCTAGGGGAGGGAACACTCGATATTAATAACAAACTTTAAATTAATTTTATCTTTTAATTTCATAACTTTGACACCAATACTTGAATAAAGAATTTTTTACTAAACATGCATTTTTGTTATTGATCCACAAAAGCATTTTTATGTAATGATTGAAAGACAAATCAGATACCACTGGATAGGTATTAAAATAGACTATGAATCTGCATTACAGAAACATAATATTTTTTGTTTTTTTTTTAGTTATGTCAAAAAATCATGAATGTGCGATTTTTTTGCTCTCAAGTGTATATAATAATTCAAATACCGGCATTTTGCGACCTGACTGGTAATCTAACTGATCGCCACGCCGCCTTTATTTTCAGGAATACCCTCAACTCTAAACTACGTTGATCTGCGCGACTCCTCCCGTTCCCCGCACCTCCGGCCTTATCCCTCGCTGCGCGCGAGTCGGTCACTGACCTCTGTCTACAGGTGAGAGAGAGACAAATGATCTGGATTACTAGGTCTTTAAAAAAGAAACATGCAAACCTACTCTACAATTTAATATATAATAATTTAGTCCAATATTTTTGTTGATTTTTGTTGTGATAATATGTAAGCCCCGGGGTAATTACTAAAAAAATTAATAATAATTAAACAAATAATAGACCTTCACTTCAGTAAGTCTGATCGCGGGTTTAAGTCCCGCCGAATTCGAAAATTTTTGGGATATTATTTAATTTCTTAAATCAGATAAACTGCTAAAATCACTGAACAAACTCAGTTATCTATAATTATGCCCATGCATTACTTACTTGTGGTGGCGACCGGTAGTAACTTATGCTGCTTTGATTGTCTATCATTATTTATTTATTTAAAATAAGTTATAAGATATCCCTAGTTGCTTAGACATAATTGTATGTACCTACTGTGTATTTAAATATTAGTTGGAGAAGCCATTGGTTCCTGAAACACAGTTTTTTACTAGTTCAGGAGCCTATAGTATGGACTCGTATTGCCTGTTTCAATGTCTATTTTGTCTATAAATAACATTTTTACTTTACTTTATAATGTGATGCACTGAGTTATTTAATTTAATTTGACAGGACCAGAGCTGATACCTGCGGCCGACTGTGGGCCGTCGACACGGGCCTTCTCGAGTTACCTGGTACGTTAATCATATTTTTCTTGGGAGGGACTTGGTCATGAAAATCTGTCACTGGCTCCCGGACCACAGAGTCTCGACTTCTATTAATTAACTATTTTATTATTAATTAAAATATTATATTATTATTGTTTTTTACATTCCTTTGCTCTTACTAAAAGGGCACGAGCAAAGAATTCTATATTATGACAATTATATTCTTAATCTTGTTTGTCCTTCTCGCAGTGAATCCTCAACAAGTCCAGCAGCCCGCCATCGTGGTGTTCGACCTACGGACAGACAGACAGATCCTCCGCTACGAGCTGAAAGCCTCTGACGTACCGGCCAACAACACTCCTACAGGTACTCTTTTTTAATGTAAGCGGGTTAACAACAGGGTTTCTGTTGGAACAACTTTTTTTTCAAATGGTCTATAATGCTGTTGACCCCAAATGACCATTGACATTGACAGCGTTACCGGACTTCACAAGGGTTATTGCAGAAATACTACTGTTTTGGCTTTGTCTAAGCTCAAAATCTCTCACAAACTCAATAATCTAACTAAAAATACCTTCCTTTTATTCCAGGTCTCGCTTCCATCACCGTGGACTCCAACAGCTGTTCCGACACGTTCGCCTACATCCCAGACTTGACCACGTCTGGGATAGTGGTGTTCTCTCTCCGCGCGCGCGACTCCTGGCGCGTCACTCACAACTTCTTTCACTTCAACCCCGCACACGCCAGCCTGAATATTGCCGGTGAGTCTAGACTGCAGGTAGATGATGGATGCGGCAAGCTGAAGACAGAGCGCTATGGCACTCATTGGGGGAGGCCTATGTCCAACCGTGGACCGCTGTGTGAGGCTGATGATGATGATAATAATTATGTATGGATTAATCGGTTTATAAATTTAATGTGTCGCACTAAGTAAAAAAAAAATTTCTTATTTCCAGGGCAGCGCTTCCAATGGAGCGACGGCATCTTCAGCATAGCGCTCGCCCCCGGCTCCGGCTGCCGCGCCGCGTACTTCCACCCGCTGATCAGCTCTCAGGAGTTCGCGGTGAACACTTGTACACTGAACAACCGGACAGCCTCTAGCGATCCGCAGTACTGGGCCAGATATGCTGTAAGTTAATGAAAATGTGTCTTTATTTGGAAATAAGTAGTGCAAGGGAAACAAACAACGTCTTTTTCTAGTGTGAACTGCTTGCTGCCCTGTTTACTACAATCTTGAACTTGAATATTAGTAATTCTGTTTGTAATACGACCTCCCGCGATACAGTTTACAGAGATACGATTTCCTTCTCTATTGTCGCATCTCTAACTAAACTTAATTACAAAATATATCTAACAATTTCAAAGATCAAAAAAGTGTATAATAGGTGTCACATTAGATATTTGATATTTTACTTGATATTTCCTTTGTCCAATTTAATAATAAGATCAAATAGGTGGCGGCGCTAGTGTGCCTCGGAGTACCGCCTTCACCCTTAACTATAGTTGTGGGTCCAAAGGACCCAGGTACAATCTTTGAACGCGTGTAAAAATCACGGGGTGTGCCGCGTTGTAAAACTACGATTATTCGATATACAAAATAAAATAAAAAAGTGTAAAATTTTTATTCGTATTTTTTTTTAAATAATTATCTAAAATAGGTCGACCCACGACCCGCGGACCCACGACTATAGATACGTGGCTATTTTTCACCACTACAGTTAAGGGTTAATTAGACAGTGAGCGGTAAGCGAGCTTGCCGAAACCTCATCACTTAGTCTTACATGTTGCTAACCGCACAGACCTGCCGATTATTATCTGTTCTACCTGGAACAGATCAAAACAGAAACCGGGAAGCAAGAATACAATACGCCTTAATGCTGTTACTATAAAGATGTTTATGTCTTTGTCTATACTAATATTGAAAAGAGGAAATGTTTGATTTTTTGTTTGTTTGTTCATAGGCTCCGAAACTACTGGACCGATTTTAAAAATTCTTTCACCGTTGGGAAGCTACACTATCCCCGGTGAACATAGACTATATTATATTTTCAACACAGTTAGGGATCCGTACTAAAATCGTGCGAAGCCGGGAAGCTCCGCTAGTGTTAAATACATTTATTTGTATTCGTTTCCAGATCGTCGGCGACCGTGGCCCCAACTCCCAGTCCACGATGCACGACATGCACTCCTCGGGGGTCGTGCTGTTCGCGACCATCGGTATGGACGGGGTCGCGTGCTGGCGGACCGGCACCCCGCTGCGGCCCAGCACGGTGCAGCTGCTGGCGAGTGACATGCGAGCGATGAGCTATCCCTCAGGTAATGTATACTATCTCCTGTTCGCGACCATCGGTGTGTACAGGGTCGCGTGCTGGCGGGCCGGCACCTCGCTGCGGCCCAGCACGATGCATCTGCTGGCGAGTGACGTGCGAGCGATGAGCTCTCCCTCAGGTAATGTATACTATCTGCTGTTCGCAACCATCGGTGTCGACAGGGTCGCGTGCTGGCGGGCCGGCACCTCGCTGCGGCCCAGCACGATGCATCTGCTGGCGAGTGACGTGCGAGCGATGAGCTATCCCTTAGGTAATGTATACTACTACTCAGTAATTTATAAATGCTGACGATACTGGCGACCTCTGTGGCGCGGTTGCGAATGGTCCGGGAGCCAGGTACAGATTTGGTCAATTATTTCCTCCCGAGCGAAAATTCGTAAAATGCATTAGGGATTAATATTATGAATACTCGTGACCGTCAGCTGAGACTCCGTGGCTGAGTTGGGCAGTGGCAGCGATGACGACATTAGTCCCATGGAATAAGGTTCAAATCAGAATTCTGGAATATGCGAATTTTAATTTATATTATGAATACCTACTCGTGACCGTCAGCTGCGATTCCGTGGCTGAGTTGGGCAGTGGCAGCGATGACGACATTAGTCCCATGGAATAAGGTTCAAATCAGAATTCTGGAATATGCGAATTTTAAGTCAGGATATGTTTGACAAATTGTTTGAATTTATTAATTGATAATTTTTGCAACTCACTTGGAGTTTTGTTGTAGAAGCGTATACATTGCCCTTCATAAGATATACTTATCTTATGTAGTCTAGTTGTGGGCACAGCGAGTTTATTCTTATTTCTAGTATTTAAATAACATTGACATACATAATCTCTGTTCCAGATCTGCACATAACTGGCGACGAGGTGTGGGTGATCGCGAACACTCTGCCGCGGTTTGGATACTCTCGGCTCAACCCTGACGACTACAATTTCTTTGTTTACAAGTGAGTCATTATCATTCCACTGCTGGACAGTGGACAAACATAGGCACCTTAGGCTGAGCTGTCCGTTGATACGGAGCGAGGCAGCGGAGGGGAGATTTTAAGTAATTCTGTTGGTCCACTGAAATAGACCATAATAGAATAAGGTTTTATTTTTGAAATTAAAGTATTTACAACATTGACGACCTCTGAGGCGCGGTGGGAAAGGGCCCGCCTGCGACGACGCCTACTGCGTCGCAGGCGGACCCTTTCCCACCGCGCTGCGAAACTGCAGATATTTGTTCTAGGTGTTCTGGTCGCTATCTATGTATGTATAGTAAAAAAAAATATATCTATTGTATTAAGTATATCAGTCATATAATACTAGTATCCATAGCTTGGGGCTAGCATGTGGATTGACCAGCTTTATTTATTTATTATTTATTTATCATATATTTTTACAGGGCCAACATCCAAGAACTGATCGCCGGTACAGTTTGTGCTAAGGGCTCATCGCGGCCTACCTTTGACTCTAACAGGGACTCAAACTCATGGTCCAACTCTGATGGAAACTCCAACCCTGGCAGAGACTTTGACATCATCAATCAAAATTCTGATCTTACCTTTGGGTCTAGA
Source organism: Eupithecia abbreviata (assembly GCA_943735965.1). Lineage (NCBI taxonomy): Eukaryota > Metazoa > Arthropoda > Insecta > Lepidoptera > Geometridae > Eupithecia > Eupithecia abbreviata. Next base: position 3,491,097 of record OX031004.1, on the reverse strand, counting down.
AGCAATTTGCCGCCAGCGCCATCTAGTAGCGGGTTCCAGTCTTCTTCTTATAATACATATAATTAATTAAATAAATACTATCGACAAATTATTAATCCTTAAAATAAATAATGCTGCGAGACTACCACGTGATTTAGAACATAACGTAATGCGCGTTATCAGCGTGAACACGCATATGGGGCCGTTCAAATATTACATAAGCAGATTTATTACAATTATTTATCCCCCATCCCCCTTGTCAGCAAAAGTAAGCAAAGCTCTTACCCCCTCCCCCCATGCTTACGTCAACATTTTTCAATTATAAATGTATTTTTTATATTATAATTATAATACACAAATAAACAATACACTGACAGAGGAAATTTAGACAAGTGAATAGCGCGCGGTAATTCCCCTTATCGGTTCTAAAGCGAGTGCCTAAACGTATGCATTATTTGCGGGAATCCCCGACAATGCGTTTCGTTTTCAAGCATAGACAATGTGAGGGTTGCCATTAGTGTAAAAAAGTAAATAACTACCGATGACGTAATCATCATCTAGACTCCCCTACCCCCCATGTCATCCAAAATAAGTAAAACAAAGACCCCCCCACCTCCCATAATGCATACGTAATACTTGAACGGCCCCTATATTTTAACGTGAATAACGCGTGAAAAAGTAGATATTAAGATAGAGAGACATTTATTGGAGCAAGCACACTTACAGCACAGAAAAGATAAGGTGAAAATTATATATAAATAAAAATCATAATTTTAAGACTTACATCATTATCATTATTTAATACTTTAAAGTAGGAGGTATACACCTAACCTGCCCACCCACCTGTGGTGGGTGGGCAGGTTAGGTGTATACCAGGAGGTGCATTATAACTACAATACAATACAATACAAAAATACTTACCAAGGATAGAGCTAGAATAAATATGAACATAACATTAATATTTAAAGATAAATAAATCTACTGGTACAACAAACACATAGTCCTGTAACAAAATACAGTTCAGTAGGCTACTGAGTGTAGGTAGGCTAAAAGGTGTTATTTTCTTTGAGAGAGAAGAGAATGCTCTTTCACGCATTATTCACCCTAAAATTAGGCTGAAAACGCGCATTGCTAAATAGCGTAGTAGTCTTGCTGGATCGGTTTAAAGAAGATTTTTTAACATAATTTCTGAAACCTAGGTTGTATATCTACAAGGTATTAACATCATTTATTCAAAAATCCTAACTAGTGTCTGTACAATTTCAATTATGCTATATATTCTTATATCTATCTACTTATTTTAGACGGGCGTTGTCTATATAGTGGTCATTTCGAAAAGTTACAAAAATTAATTTAAAGGATATATTCTCAAAAAGACACGATGTCACATAAGTAATAAGCTACTTAATATAAAATAGGTGTAAATAAAGAGTACCTAGGTATACTATCATCAGCTTCTCCTTTGTCAAAATTTAGTGTGTGATAGAATAAAAATGTAATATTATCTTTCATTTCATATACATTACATTTCATTTACATTTCATTTACATTTAATTTCATTTACATTACATTTCATTTACATTACATTTCATTTACATTTAATTTACATTTCATTTACATTTCATTTACATTTAATTTCATTTACATTACATTTCATTTACATTACATTTCATTTACATTTAATTTACATTTCATTTACATTTCATTTACATTTCATTTACATTTCATTTACATTTCATTTACATTTCATTTACATTTCAATGTAATAATATTATCTTTCTTTCACGACATCAAGTGTAACATGTGCACCTACGGTGGAAATAAATAAACTGATAAGCTTCGTAACGCCCGGGAGTAAGGAGAATAAATAAATTAAGAAAAATGATTTTAGATAAGTAATTTTTTTTACCGTTAGCGTAGCCAGCATTATGCCACAGATTATGCTGGGTTAGGGAGATTTTGTAATAATTCAGAAGTGCCTATTCTTTTAACTGTTTGTGTGTCGTTATGTATTTATTTTCTATTCTTTATTAAATTTATACGATTAAACAGTGGTTTTATTTTTGAGTTCTGTAGTAAAGTGGATATGGAACTCTTCTCTAGTCCTTCTTTTAATGCTTCTGTAATAGTTAATTTTTGTATGGTTTAGACAGAGATATGAAGTTGTCCTTGGTGGCCAGCAAACTCTATTTTTGCATCTCCACCTAACCTTGCAAAATAAAACAATTACAGAGACATTAAAAAGCTTACATTTAGGTACTATCACAAAATCTCCAATGAAATTTTTGATAGATAGATAGATAGATAACACTTTATTACACCACACAAAACAGAAAATAATACAGAGATAAAAACTTAGAATGAAGGTATAAAGGGCGGCTTTATCGCTGAGAGCGATCTCTTCCAGGCAACCTTGGGATGGACTGGACATGAACGAACAATATAGACGGTGGCACTTTAATAAATAATATTTCCTTTAATGATATTTCCTTTGTTCAAGGTAATTATAAGTTAAAATATGTAGGTATTCTATTTCCGTGTTTCCTGTGTACAAATCTAAATCCTACATCTATCTCTATTGTCTCTTACTCCTTCTGAACTTTTATTTATGAAGCTTTCATATATGGTGTACGTGTATGCAAGTGTTTTCACTGCAACCTACCTACCTTAAGCACATCGAAACCTAAATAAAGGCGGCGCTAGTGTGCCTCGGGGTACCACCCACTTTGATTGCGGTTTTTTTTCGACGACTGCGATCTTTTTTTTTAACCTAAAAAATTCGTGCTGCCGCTCTACACAGCGGTTGTGTTGCGCCGCACATGCGTTTCGTTCGAAAAATATTACGGCTGTGCTGAGTCACACAGATCTGCATTTTCTCAGCCGCTGCGCTAGTGTGGATTTACGCATATTAGTCACTTGTAGAAAACACATACCGTGTGATTTCGGCAGTCAAAGTGTTAATAGATTTTGATGACTAATTCGTTGTTGTATTTAGGTTGATTTTGAGGTGGTCCAATAAAACCGTTTAATCCTCGAGGACATAAAAGAAGGAAGGCTTGGAATGATCCATCTTAGATGGGTAGGTATTATTTTATGGTTTACTAGCGGACCTTCCCGGCTTCGCACGGTTTAGATTTAGTTAGTATTAAGATCCTTTAGTATTTTTATTATTATTTGTTTAATCCTCGAGGACATAAAAGAAGGAAGGCTTGGAATGATCCATCTTGAAATGAAATGAAATGAAATGAAATAGTATTTATTTGCTTAAATATAGGTTAGTAAAGGTATTAAAGTAGATATTTGACTTGGTAGTCGTGCAAATATTTAGTTTTAGTTTAGACAGTTAGTATATAGTACCTACGTTTTTAGATCATTTAAATTATATTGAAATTATTAGTTATTAGGTACATGTCAAAATTTAAAATTCAAATATTCATTTATACAATAAAAATTGTTTTGAGTGAGCCAATTATATAATTTACGATTAAATTCATTATTTGTCATATTTCTCATGTCGTTTGGTAGTTTATTATAAAGCCGTATGGCCATTGCGTAGCAATTCTTTTTACATACTTCTAATCTCAGTTGAGGCACCTTAAGTGGTTTTTGTACTATCTGTCTTTTATTTTGAGAATTTTCATCCTTCTCAAATAAAGACATGTTGTTCCTTACAAATTTCAACATCTCAAAAATATACAGTGATGGAAATGTTAACAGCTTATTCTTTAAAAATATAGGTCTACATGAATCTCTCCGCTTTATACCAAATATGGCCCGAATACACTTTTTTTGAGCTACGAAAGCTCTATGAGCATCTGTTGAGTTACCCCAAATTATGACGCCATATCTTAAAATAGAGCAAACATGGCTGTGATAAACTGTCAATGCCGTTTTAATATTCGAAAGATCCTTTATTCGTCTGAGAGCAAATATAAATTTATTTATTTTCTTACATACAATGTCTATTTGTTTCTTCCAATTTAGATGTCTGTCAATAGTTATTCCTAAAAATTTAATGTCATATACTTCCTCAATGTCGTTGTTATTGTAATTAATGTCAATTTTATTCCTAATCTTATTATTATATGTCACTGGTCTCATGAATTTGGTTTTAGTTGTGTTTATTTTTAAATTATGTCGATTAAGCCATTCAACTATGTCATTTAAGGCTTTGTTCCCCGTACACACAGCACTGTGAATAGTTTTTTCTTTTGTTAAAATTGTCGTATCATCTGCAAACATTATTGTGTATTGGTCTGTGGCGTTTGGCAAGTCATTAATGTAAATAATAAATAATAAAGGACCAAGAACACTGCCCTGTGGCACACCGTAATTAATTAATGAGTAACTTGATCTGAAGGTATCTTAGATGGGTAGGTATTATTTTATGGTTTACTAGCGGACCTTCCCGGCTTCGCACGATTTAGATTTAGTTAGTATTAGGTAAGATCCTTTAGTATTTTATTATTATTTTGTATTAATGGTGCAATAAAGTTATATTGTATTGTATTGTATGATGATAAACTCACCTGTGTATGAAGAAGTTCTCCTCAGCAGGGTTCATTCAGTGTGGAGAACACGAAGCGAGGAATCTGGTTCACCAGCACCCATACTTCGTCTTTCACTACTTTGAGATCTGCAAGAAAGAATAGCCCGACATATACAATACTAGGCTTAGCACGGTTTTAGTACGGATCCCTAACTTTTTTGAAAATATAATATAGCCTATGTTCACCGGGGATAGTGTAGCTTCCCAACGGTGACATGAATTTTTCAAATCGGTCCAGTAGTTCCGGAGCCTATTCATTACAAACAAACAAACAAAAAATCAAACATTTTTTTTTTAATCTATGATAGTAAGTTATTTATTTATTGAGGAATAACAAACGACTACATTTAACTTATTATACATTTGTGTTAGTACTTTACAATGTAAAGTTGAGCGATATTCAAAATGTAGCCTACAAATGCTTTAATATATATACTAAATTATGCAGATCATTACAAAAATACATTACATGCGACGAATTTTTTATTATATTATAAAATATATGTACCTATCATCCAATAAAATTTTTAGTGAAAGGTTAGAGACGACCGATGTGGCGCGGTGGGCACAGGTCCGCCATGGGTCCGCCTGCGACGCTGGAGGTTGCGGTTTCGATTCCCGCCTCGGAACAATTGTGTGTACGATCTGCAGATATTTGTTCCGGGTGTTCTGGTTGTTTTCTATGTACAATAAAAAATATCTATCTATGTAATGTATTGTATTATGTATATCAGTCATCTAGTACCCATAACACAAGCTCTGCTTAGCTTAGGGCTAGATAATGCTGTGTGAATTGTCCAGCATTATTTATTTATGTATTTATTATTATTATTTATTCATAATAACCAACAAAATGGTACGAAGCAGCATCCTTAAAGAATCTAAAGGATATGTTTTTAAAAATAAGGTAACATTTTAGTCGTTCTACGTATATCAGTCATCTAGTAGCCATAACACAAGGGGGCTAGATGACGCCGCCGTGTGGATTGTCCATTTTTTTTATTTATTTATAATTGGATAGATATTTGTACGCTAAAAATACTGTGCGGATCGAGTGCTGTTTATTTATTTTAAGGAAGGCCTACCTACAGCTTAATAAATAATACAAAATAGGTAACATTAACCTAGCAACAGAAAAGCTAATAAATGGCCTTCACGGCTAAATGACACGACACCATGTCTGTTACCATGTAAATTCGCCGGTGTACATTTGGTGGTACCATCGAGTGCCCTAACTGGACACTGTCGCCTTAACAAGCACATGTTCAAACTAGAGCTAAGCGACACACAATCCTGCAGATTCTGCGAGGAGGCGGATGAAACGCCCCACCATCTGCTAGGTGAGTGCGGAGCACTGATGCACAAACGCAGCATCCATCTGGGCAAGCATCTGCATAGCCCAGACGAGCTGAAAGACATCACCCCGAAGAAAATCCTACAGTTCCTAGCAGCTGCAAGGGTTAGTGGCGAACTATGAACGCCACGGCTTCGGGGCTGAAACGTACAAGTGGCGATCACAATATGCCTATCATGGGCGCCGTGATACGAAATCCACCCCAAGGCAAATAAAAAACAAAAAAAAACCATCGGGTGCTGTTGCTTATTGTATTAGTACCCATAACACGAGCTCTGCTTAACTTGGGGCTAGATGATGCTGTGTGGATTATCCTTTTTTTAATTTTAAATGCGAATTTTTGGATGGATGAATAAATAGACAGATATTTGTTAGCTACTCCTTCAGGCCAAAAATACGGATTGGGTGTTTTAATATTTTATTTTATTTTTGTTTTATTCGGAAGACAAACAGTTTTACACACTTAACAGATAACTTAAATAAAAACCTATAACCATTTATGTGTCCTCGCATATAGTAGCTAAGGAATTATGAATTTTAACCCTATTATTTATTTTATTATAATATCTCTAGTTTATTATTCCTAGAAAGTACTGCAGTTGTTTACCAATATTCACAGGGTATTTATTATTTCAGTAATTCTCGCTAAGATGACAGAATATCATCTTAGCGAGAATTTCAATCACGTTATCAGTTCACAAAAACATTGTTAACCTCTTCAACTGTGTTTATCTGGGCGTATTTACTGTAGTTGGGAGTAACACTATGTGGGTACACATTAGGCGTTTTATAACGCGCGTTTTTATACATAAAGTGACAACAGTGGTTGCGGGTTCAAGGCCCGTCGAAATCGAAAATATTCAAGATTTCATGGTCTTCCTTTCATTTATCAAGTATATTAGAGAGATTTCATTATTATAATTGACCCTAATAATCGATGCAAAAAAACTACAGGCTGTTTACTTTACTTTGCAATAAATAAATTAATATGAAAAAAAAAACTTTACAAGAAATTTAACAAAAAACAATTTGTTTTAACTAAAAAGTTCGTAAACGCGCGCTTCAAAATGTACAATGTGAAACTAACTACATCTTGCTAATAGTAGATACAAGTTCAGAGAAAATGGACCATTTAGGAGAAGGGACTGAGATAACAAGCTAAGCGACATAAGTAACTATGTAATTTTAAAGGAAGGTATGTTTGTTTGTAGCGCGTGCGACGACCTATGTGGCGTGGCGGGCGAAGGTCTGCCTGCAACACATGAGATTGTTGGTTCGATTCCTGCCTAAAGACAAATGTTTGTAAGATCTATAGTACCAGTCGGCGCGCGTCCCCGCGACGCTGGCTGCATTGCCCTGCTGTATGACAATGCTGTTGAGCTGCGCCAGATACTCACCAGCTCTCAGGTCATGTATCACATAGACCAGACGCTCAGACAATTTTGAAAATCCGGAGAAGCTCTGTACCATACAAAAAAAATTTTTGTAAAAAAAAAAAACTGACAAAAAACACCTTCATAATGTACATAGGTATTTGATTTGATTGGTGAATATAAAATTAACAATGGCCCCCCGCACTAGGTTAGGCTTGTTTCACGCACGGGGTATCGAATACATAATTTGTTTACTATGATTATTTGAAAAAAGGTACAAACACGAACAAATTGCGTTAAAAATAAAATTTAAGCTAATTGAACGAGGTAGGTAAGTGTTAAAATACCCACGGGCCTTATTAGATTAACTTATCTTTGAGAAAAGACATTGAATTTCTTCGTTTTCTAGACCAAGTCTGTTTCGCGGTACCTATCGAATACATAGTTTGTTTCCCATGATTATTGGAAATGGTAGGTAATACAATTAAAAATTGCGTAAAAACTTTCACTTATTAAACAAAGTAAGTGCTAAAATACCTACGGATCTTTTTAGATTAATAATTTTTTGAGAAAATTAATTTCAGTTTCTCAGAACAAGGCTAACTTTAACAACAAAACAACACGTGCTAAGTCGCGGGCAGTAGCAAATTATTTGCTATATAAAACGTTTAAACCAGTTTGTAATATGAGTTCACAATCACGCATTGTCCGCGGCATTCACTTCAGTTATTGAGCGAACGTCAACGCGAGTGGTTGTATTTTAATTGTGTCGGTTGTGTATTGGTTTTACTATTAAAGTGGAATTTTCGTAAGTATTAATTAATTAAGTACCTTATTAGTTAATTTCTTAATCTTGGGGGCGCATCATTTTAAATAAATAATGCTGGACAATTCACACAGCATTATCTTGCCTCAAGCTAAGCAGAGCTTGTGTTATGGGTACCTACTAGATAACTGATATACATAATAACGTTACCTATAGTCTATCCATCCAGAATGTAGAATGTTTGTAAACAGAGCCACTGACAGTTCAATCAGCTGATTTAGGGGTTGAAAACATTTTTTTATTTAGGTCACATCTTGAACTTTGATGGGGGTGCCTTACTGGGCTGGTGATATTTGATGTAAATAATTAAGTGGCATAAACAAAGCATCCCTGTGAAATCAGCCTACTTTTATCATTACCTATCCTTATAGAATGGAATAAAAGCTAAAGGATTATGAAATAAGACTAAAAATCATTAGACATTTTATGCTCTCAAACGATTTTTTACCTGTGACAACTCAATTAAATGTAAATAAGTGCCTGTTTAAAGTATTTTCCTTGAAGCACTAAACATTATTGATGAAATTGGAAGAATTCATAACTTTTGGACAGATTGTCGCTAAGCAAATATGCAGCGTGAAATTTAACGTTAAATAATCCGGCTAAATTAAAATAATACTCTCTGTAAGAAATATGTATGGTCATAGTGCTATCCTTGATTCGAAATTGTAGTTAATAAGTAACCAACTGTTTGCAACACGTTGGACGTCAAAACTGAGATTCGTTAGGGATGGCACTGTTACAAAGACATAAAATCTCTAGTGATTTTAATCTTTGTTTTTGACCACATAATTTCGATTTGTAAATTGAAATAATTAGATTCTGCATAGAATTGACGTCAGGATTATAAAAAGTAATAAATTTAATAGAATCTATATGTGAATTCATTGGAATTCTATTAGGCCTGCATCATTTCGTGGTGATAACCCTAAAAATCAGCTGATTTCTTATTTTTACAAACATTCTACATTCTGGATGGATAGACTATAGATGTATTATTGCTATTGGTATAGATTTGGATGTGTTGAGCTGCCGCTAGATTGAAATGTTCTGGTGATATAAAATGTTATCCCGAGGGATAACTAAATATCCCACAAAACTTTAAACAGTGTTAGGTTAAAGGATTTGAAATGGCGTTAAATCAAGTTAATTAATTAAAATCAGTGTTAAATTAAAGGGGTTTGTTTTTAATTTTGGCATTACCTACCTTCTAATTATACAAAACATTTTGCACCTTCAAAGATTTTACTTGGATAATCATAACTTTTGGCCACACCAGCTCAATTTAGTAACATTTCCTAATCTGTGACCTATTGTCCAATAGTATTTATCTACTGTCGAACGGATGAACTGATTTCGATGTGATTATATTATTAGAAAGGTCAATGCAAGAAATCTCTTACTGTATGTGAATATCTGTGTCGAGGTGGGTAAAGGTCCGCCTGCAGGAGGTTGCGGGTTCGATTCCCGCCTCGACAATTGTGTTTACTGCAGATATTTTGTTCCGGGTGTAGGGTCGTTATCTATGTATAATAAAAAATATTTATCCATGTAATGTATTGTATTATGTATATCAGTCATCTAGTTCCCATAACACAAGCTGTTTAGCTTGGAGCTAGACGATACTGTGTGGATTGTCCAGCATTATTATTAATAGGCTCGGGGTTTCTCTGAAGGATAGGATTCGCAACGAAATCATTCGACAGAGAACCAAAGCTATCGACATAGCTCTAAGAATTAGCAAGCTGAAGTGGCAGTGGGCCGGCCATATCTCACGAAGAACCGACCACCACTGGGGTAAACGTGTTCTTGGAGACCGCGACTCGGAAAACGTAGTGTAGGACGCCCGGCCAGGTGGGATGACGAACTGCGAAAGCCTGCAGGCAGATACTGGATGCGTCAAGCTGAAGACAGGGCGCTATGGCGCTCATTAGGGGAGTCCTATGTCCAACAGTGGGCTATTATAGGTTGTTGATGATGATTATTATTATAAATTGATGGTCAACTGTAAGTTACTTGTCTTTGCAGCCAGCCATGGGTCATCTGAAAGTATTGGTGGTGCTAGCGTGCGTCGCCTGCGTCTTCGCTCGCTCGACAGTACGGCAGCAGTCAGTGACGGGGCCTATCACCTCGCTTTCTGATAAGGTTAGTACATGTATTTATTTCCTTTTGATCCAATCACATACACTCGGATAAGTTATATACAGTCAGCGTCAAGTACATATGAGCGTCTAGCTACAGTAGTCAAAATGATCTGAAAAACATAAAATAAATTTGATATACGCAGTTCGAATCATCATATTGATGTAAGCACCCAAGAAAAGTAGTTTTTCTATGAACCCATTTAACAATAATGTATGATATTAATGAAGCTTAACACTTTGACTGCTGAAATCACACGGTATATGTTTTCTACAAGTGCCTAATATGCGTAAATCCATACTAGCGCAGCGGCTGAGAAAATACAGATCTGTGTGACTCAGCACAGCCGTAATATTTTTCGAACGAAACGCATGTGCGGCGCAACACAACCGCTGTGTAGAACGGCAGCACGAATTTTTTAGGTTAAAAAAAAGATCGCAGTCGTCGAAAAAAAATCGCAGTCAAAGTGTTTAAATGTAAATTAATGTAAAATTTTAGTAATCAATCTATTTAATTGTTAATAGCTACAAAGGTAGCACTTTATCGAAATTAATAGAAAATGTTTGACAATTTACGTGTACATTCACGTAAATCGTCAAATTCGTAAAGTTTTCCGCTATTTATTTACCTTTTTTGACATATAAATAGCGTGCTAATAGGTTTTTTTTATGATTGTTCGCCTTGAATGCACATTTTTGTGCTGCGTGGTAAACGGCATTGGATTAATATGAACAGAGCTTAAGAGTCAAAAACAAAATCAAAATAATTTATTTTGGCTTATCTACAAAATAAACACATAGACAAGTCAAATGTTATACTATAAATTATGTATCTCATTACCATGATCTCGGGCCATAAGGTGACCCGGGCCTTTGGAAGGCTTGCGTGGGGCCGAAGCCAACAGCACAGAGGCCCTTTGAGAAAGTTAATGTAAAGGCGATGGCTACACATAGCGGGTATCATCCTCGGGTGCACAATATGATACACCCAAAGATGGTATCCGCCAGGTGTAGAGACTATTACAAAGAAAAATGAAAGAAATAAAACCAAGGATATTGTGATGGATGGATGGACTGGGTAATCGGGCTTTAGGGGAGATTGCGGACGCCTGCCATAAACAAGTCAATCATAAATTCATAATGTTAATACTATTAATTATTATCAAATAAGATTATTTTACTGTTCACTTTAATTTTTTGTCCACTAATGGAAGAAGTGAAAAAGAAACCACTAGTGTGTTCGTATATCACTTATGTGTCTAAAGTGCTGTGTGTTATTCTTCCAGGATGCTAGAAGTAAAGCCAGGACTCACACAGCGTTTGCCAACGCCGGTCGTCAGGCTGGACTTGAGATTTGGAGAATCCAGGTTCGTAAGATTATCATCAGCAACTGATATTATGTCCACAGCTGGGCATTAGTCCCCAGTGGGGACAAATTCCTTGAGTGCTCTAAGAGTTAAAAGTCGGTATACATATCTGACGGAAAATGCGTCGAGCGTACATCGGTCGCGTCTATTCGGTCAAATTAGACCTGCCACATTACGCGTCTAGTCAGTTCGAACGGTACACAAACCATCCGGCTGATGTCACGCCTAGTCCGAATGCATCATAACAAATACACGAGTAGCGATACGTTACGTCGACCGACTATGCGATGACGGAAATGTAACAGATCTGTACGCTCGACGCACTAAGGCATCATCGGTTGAGTGTGAAATGTTGAATGTTTTATTATAATATATATTTGCCTGTTCTGGCGTAACGCGACCGAATAAGCGACGCATTTTTCGTCAGATATGTACCGACCCTTAGTGAAATTTTACTTAACTCTGTCAACCTCACGAATATACACATGAAGTCTCTCTAGGAAGGTATATATGTTTTTCTGTCCAATATAACTTTATCCTAATAATATATACTTTATCCTTATCTTACCAAATATTAAACAAAGATTGTTCTGGTAGGTATATTATTATTCATATGAATTAATTTATTGACTAATTTTAAATTATTAGTATGAATGTTATTTTATGAATTGATTATTAGAAATATATATGTTATATTTAATATTTTATTGATGTTATAATTAACTTTTATAAATCAACTTACTTATACCTAAGTATAACTACGGTTTTTTTTTTTTTTTTTTAATGTTGCAAACTAGTAGAACTCGTCAGACCATTGGATCTGTAAGTACGCTAGTCTGCGGTTACTCTTAAAATCCATAAAAAACTGTTGCTAAAAATGCAACATCATTTTTGACATCATACAAGGAATCAAACTACGACAAGGAATATAACTACGGTTACCTATTTGACAAAGATAAAGATAAAGATAAAGATAAAGATCATTTATTTGCATAAACATATTGTGTTATTGAGATGTTACAAACAGGTAGGTATCAAATATGTTTTACCGATTACGGTGTACAAATTGAGAGATATGGCATGCAGTCTCTGTTATTATAATTATTATTTAACTTATAGAACTTATTTAAGTTAAGAAAATCAATCAATAGAAATAATGTCATAAAATATTTAAAAAATCCGTAATTACAACATGCAATAGTTCTATAATATAATATATTTTCATTAAAAAGTTAAAATTTATCATTTAAAAAGTCGTCAATCTTATAATAACATTTGTCAATTAAAAATATCTTAAATTTAGTTTTAAATTCACAGTTATTAAGGTGCTGGTAACTCTTAGGGATTTTGTTGTAGACTTTTGGTGCCATTGATACTATGCTCTTATGTAGTAATGCAGTTTTGCATTGAAATAAACAAAGCCTATCCTCACGTCTGTTTCTTGGCGTTTCGTCTGACATGCGCGGAAACAGGTGGGGGTTATTTCTCACAAATAGAGCTACTTCAATTATATATAGCGACGGAAGTGTGAGTATTTTGTGTTTTGTAAATAAAGGTCTACAGCTTTCAGTCACGTGTATTCGGAACATGGCTCGCATGCAACGTTTTTGCGCTTTAAAAATAATCTCTTTATCCATTGAATTCCCCCAAAAAATTATTCCGTATCTTATTATCGATTCAACTAAGCCGTAATATGCTACAATTAGAGTGTTTATATCGACGGTTAGGGATAATCTGAATAACGCATATGCCGAACTACTAAGCCTCTTGCTTGTATATTCAATATGGATTTTCCACTTTAGTTTGTCATCTATTTGTAAACCTAGAAATTTTATGGAGTCAGTGTTTTCTATTTTATTATTTTGAATTATTAAATTTATGTCAGTTTTTTTGTTTAATTGATTAAAGTGCATTATCATCGTTTTTTTTAGGTTTATTTTTAAATTATTATTATCAAGCCAATTCATTATAGAGATTAGGGATTGATTAATGTCAGATTCATAATTTTTAATGTCATTACATTTGATTGTGATAGAGCTGTCGTCGGCAAATAATGTCATATGTTGATTTGTTTTATTAATGATTAATGGGAGATCGTTAATGTATATGATAAATAGTAGCGGGCCAAGTACGCTTCCTTGGGGAACACCATATTGAATTACACGTTCATTAGATTCATAGGTAACATCAAACTTGGTTTTATAGTTAAAGCGTGTAATTTCTGTAACTTGTATTCGATCTCTTAGGTAAGAAGCAATTAAATTTAACACGTTTCCTCTAATCCCATATGTTTCTAATTTACTGCATAAAATATTGTGACTTGTAATAATGATTTTACCAATAAATGATTTTCGAATTATTTCAGAGTTTTGAGCCAATCCCGGTGGCAGCAAAGGATTTTGGAAAGTTCTATAAAGGCGATTCTTACATCATTCTTAAGGTAAGTTTTTCTTTTTTTATTGGTGAATAACTGAGCCCCGCAGCTTCGCCCGCGTGGAAATCTATGTTGCAAATGGTTTATAAACCTTCACCTTGAATCACTCTATCTGAAATGAAATGAAAGTTTATTTCTTTAGGCTTACAAATAAGCACTTAGACAGGTCATATTTTATAATATTCATTATTATAATAACATTATTTTGATGTTCACTTCAATTTTTTGTCCACCAGTGGAAGAAGTGAGAAGAAACCACTAGTAGATATGTTCATAACTTATGTGTCTAGTACATATGATTTGCTTATCTGTAAGTTGGTAGATTTTGAGTTGGAGCAAAACTCGTTCCAAGCTTTTTTATCCTCTAGATAATCTGATATTTTGTAAAAAGCTTTTTTTAGCTATTTTAGCTAATGTCACTGACATGTGACAGTTCTCAAACTGACATTGACTTTTACCATTCCAATATTTGTATGGTAAATTTAACAGACTTTTTCTTGCAGACAAACAAAGACAAGAAGAACAACTTCTCATGGGACATCCACTATTGGATCGGCAGCGAGTCGACGCAGGACGAGTCGGGTGCGGCCGCTATACTCACAGTGGGGCTCGACGACAAGTTTGATGGCGCTGCTGTACAGCATAGAGAGACGGAGGGACACGAGAGTCCTAACTTCACGGGGTACTTCACTGGAGGTAACTTAGATTTTAGATTATTATACAGATAAGTATATACCTTCCTCTTGAATCACTTTATCTATTAAAAAAACCGCATCAAAATCCTTTGCGTAGTTTTAAAGATCTAAGCATACATAGGGACAGACAGACAGCGGGAAGCGACTTTGTTTTATACTATGTAGTTACGAGTATAGCTATAATGAATTGGTACCCAATAAACAAGAAACGAAGAAAAGGAAGACCTGTAAAACGATGGGACGATGACATCGTAAAAATAGCAGGGAAGACATGGAGTAGAGTAGCTAGAGATCGAGGAAGATGGAAGGAGCTGGAGGAGGCTTTCACCGCTGAAAGCGGTACTCACATATGTATAGATAGAGATAATATATAGATTAGTATTAAAGTTAAGTGTGAGAAATAAAAGCTGTTTTATTTATTTATTTATAGTTACGAGTATAAAGACCGACATGCCAAATACGGAACAAAGAATAGCCACAACAACATAATTGCATTAATTGCCAATGAGTCAACCGCCCTTGGTCCATTAGTCAATATATCCACGTCCAAACAGTCCGTCTTTGTTTCATTGATGGGAATTAGGTAGAATGATGTCATGGACCAAATCCTTGAACCTGGACTTGAATTTTCCATTGAAACTCACTGTGTTTTTATTATTACGACCGATGTGACGTACGTGTACGACGCAGAAGGTTGCGGGTTCGATTCCCGCCTCGGAACAATTGTGTGTACGATCTGCAGATATTTGTTCCGGGTGTTCTGGTCGTTTTCTATGTATAATAAAAAATATCTATCTATGTAAGTAATGTATTGTATTATGTACTATATCAGTCATCTAGTACCCATCATAACACAAGCTCGGCTTAGCTTGGGGCTAGATGATGCTGTGTGAATTGTCCAGCATTATTTATTTATTTATTATTTTAGGGTTCCTTAATCAAAGGGTAAAACGGAGCCCTATTACTAAGACTCCGCTGTCTGTTAGGCACTAGAGTTTTCACAGATGATGTATTTCTGTTGCCGCTATAACAACAAATACAAAAAAAAACAATAAAATAAATATTTAGAGGGCTTCCAAACAACAGACGTTTTTTAAATCAGTTCTCATAGTATAGAAATAACTTTAAAACGTTTCCAAAGAAACAACGCGTGTGAAACTGCGGGCAGAAACTAGTCTGTAATAGATATACGTCCAATAAATGCTACCTGTGTCCCATTGATGGGAACAGAACAGAAGTAGGTACCTAATGATGTCATCGAACAGCGAGATCCTTGGATTTCCTAAAATTAAAGAGATAAGGACATGTTTGTGTTATCAAATAGTATATTACTAAGTCGTTCAGCGAGCTATGGAAAGAGCTATGTTGCTAGTTTCTCTGAAGAATAGGATTCGTAACGAATACATCCGACAGAGAACCAAAGTTATCGACATAGCTCTGAGAATTAGCGAGCTGAAGTGGCAGTGGGCCGGCCATAACTCGCGAAGAACCGACGGCCGCTCTGGGGCAAACGTGTTCTTGAGTGTAGACCACGACTCGGTAAACGTAGTGTAGGACGCTCTCCGACCAGGTGGGATGACGACCTGCGAAAGACTGCAGGTAGATGCTGGATGCGGCAAGCTGAAGACAGGGCGCTATGGCGCTCATTGGGGTAGGCCTATGTCCAGCAGTGGACTGCTATAGGCTGATGATGATGATGACTATATTACTATACGACATAAATACGGTGTGTTTCGCAATTATGATATCTTCAATCTTAAATTATTCCCACAACCTTAGAATTAATACTTACTTGAATTATAATATCTGTGGTAAATTTAAAACAATTTCTACTGCTGCTAAAAAACTGGTTTGCATGCTAATTAATTTAGTTTACGTAAATATCTACATAGGTAAAAATGTGACTACTTCTCTGAAGGTTAAACTTTGGTCTTTGTGATATATGTACCTAATTATGTCTTTATAATTGAATACAAAAATTATTTATCTACTGCACAATTAAATTACAAAGAGACATTACATTTAACACAAGTAAAATGGGCGGCATTATCGCTTAAAACGACCACAGTGCCTGCTCCACAGAATTCGATATAATTATTAAATTCTTCGTGTTATTTTTACAAGATTTGTGCCTTGATGTGGAAATATATGTAATACTTACACGAGAAATAAAATATATATAAAACTTGATGACGACCTATGTGGCGTGGTAGGCGAAGGTCCACCTGCGACATAGGAGCTTGCGGGTTCGAATCACGTCCCGGGAAAATTGTGTGTACGATCTGCCGATATTTGTACCGGGTGTTCTGGTCTTTATATATGTGTAATAAAAAAAAATCTAGTAAATCTATTGTATATCAGTCATCTAGTACCCATAACAGAAGCTTTGCTAACTGGGGCCTAGATGATGCAGTGTGGATTGTCCAGCATTATTTTTTTATTAATATTTTATTTGTTCTAGCTCTGACGTACCTGCCTGGTGGCAATCCATCTGGATTCAACCACGTGGTGACGAATGCAGGAGCGACCAAGCGACTCCTGCAGGTCAAAGGCAAGAGGAACGTGCGCGTGCGCGAGGTAATTACAACTACATATTTTAAACATCTACAAAAATAAAGTGAATGTATTTATAAATGAGTAAGTTATAATGCTGGACAATCCACTCAGCATTATCTAGCCCCTAGATACTAATATTATAAAGAGGAAAGTTTTGATTTCTTGTTTGTTTGTATTGAATAGGCTCCAAAACTAATGGACCGATTTTAAAAATTCGCTTTTAGCTTGGGGCCATCAAGCCCCTAAACAAATGATGCTGGACAATCCACACAGCATTAGATGATGCTGTGTGGATTCTCCAGAATTATTTTTTTATTTATATCTTACTAGTGACCCGCCCGGCTTCGCACGGGTGCAAATGCATGTATTATATACATAATATAAACCTTCCTCTTGATTGAATCACTATAAAATAATAAAAAAACCGCATCAATACCGTTGCGCAGTTTTAAAGATCTAAGCATACATAGGGACAGACAGACAGCGGGAAGCGACTTTGTTTTATACTATGTAGTGATGAATTTGAATTGAATTAAAATTTTCGTTCTTTAGGTTATAGGTTCGACGACCGATGTGGCGCGGTGGGCGAAGGTCCGCCTGCGACGCAGGAGGTTGCGGGTTCGATTCCCGCCTCGGAACAATTGTGTGTACGATCTGCAGATATTTGTTCCGGGTGTTCTGGTTGTTTTCTATATATAATAAAAAATATCTATCTATGTAATGTATTGTATTATGTATATCAGTTATCTAGTACCCATAACACAAGCTCTGCTTACCATCCATGGGGCTAGATAATGCTGTGTGAATTGTCCAGCATTATTTATTTATTTATTATTATTTATTAGGTGGACCCCCTCATCTCTTCAATGAACAAAGGAGATGTGTTCATCCTAGACAAGGAGAACGATGTCTTTGTGTACGTGGGAGAGAAGGCCAGGAATGTCGAGAGGCTGAAGGCGATCTCAGTGGCCAATCAGGTCAGAGACCAGGACCATAGGGGACGAGCGAGGGTTGAAATTGTTGGTAAGTTGATTATTTACATATTTATTACAAAATGCATGTATACATAATAAATAAAATTTGAAAACCATATAATAAGATAAATCTTAAATACCTATGTGCGCGACAAATGAACGAATAACTCAATATAACGACAACCGATTTCAATGATTCTTTTTTTAAAATGATATTTTAAACCTATATTAGGAATTCGAAGTCGGTTTATAGTTTTTAAACCACGCCAATTTATTTAAAGTCGTTTAATAAGAAGTTAAAGCAAGAGCCCATTAGATAGATAGATAGAACAGTTATTAATTACAAGTAGGTTACGTCCTTAAAGCCTGATTTGATTTGATTCGAAATATAAAATAAATAATGCTGGACAATTCAAACAGCATTATCTAGCCCCATGGTAAGCAGAGCTTGTGTTATGGGTACTAGATAACGGATATACATAATACAATAAATTACATACATAGATATTTTTTATTATACATAGAAAACGACCAGAACACCCGGAACAAATATCTGCAGATCGTACACACAATTGTTCCGAGGCGGGAATCGAACCCGCAACCTCCTGCGTCGCAGGCGAACCTTCGTCCACCGCGCCACATCGGTCGTCAGGTCCGTCAGTCCTTAAGGCCTATGCAAGGTTCGTCTATGTAAGCTCAAAATTTTAGTGCTTCCATAGACGAACTGTGCTCGCGTTAAGTAAATTGGCTCAGTAAAACCAAACAAAAACAAGAAACGATCGCGCCAGCTCAGCTGTAGATTTACGCAAAACTAAATTGCAATCTAAAGCCCCTTTGAATGACCATCGTAATTTGCAATAATATGGCGAAGGCCAGTGGAAATGGGATTTCCAGACCATTGAAATGGTTACTTGTTTCTGGACTGGTTTCCGCAACTTGGCCGCCGGTGGGCCTTTTTTGCGTGTCGGGTGGGGGGGGGGTTGCTAGTCTAACCACCCGATGTCCTCCAGGAAGGCCAGCAGCTCGCTGATGCCGGTGCATGCCTCCCTAGGCGTCCTCGGTGTCCCAAGGTGATGCAGTCTTTGAGAAGCCACGCTGTCGCAATCTACTAGCACATGCGCTGCCGTCTCCTCTGCATTCAAGCACCCTCTGCAAAGGGGGCTGTCCGTGATACCCAAATTAAATAGGTGTTTGTTTAGCATGCAGTGTCCCGTGACAATACCGACGACTTTCCGGAGTTTGTCACGGTTGAGATTAAGGAGTTTTCGGGAGTACCGTGGGTTTAAAACCGGGAATGCCTCCTTCGACTGCCTGCAATCTGGAATACTTGCCCAGTGCTCTTCGTGTCGCCTGACCGTGCGCTGACGGATCCATGAGCGGACTTGACTAAAGGGGAGGGGAATTATTGAAATGGTTTTCAATTATCGCAATCGCAAAGCTGTTCTACTACTGAATTAAAATACGTGTCTTCTTCAGATGCTTACTCCAGCGCCGTAGACGTTGACAAATTCTTCGCGGCTCTCGGCTCCGGCTCTAAGGACCTCGTGCCGGAGGACAGTGCTGGTGGGGATGACCAGGTAAGACATTCATCATCATCATCATCCTATATTAGTCCACTGCTGGACATATACCTCCCCCAATGAGCACCACAGCGCCCTGTCTTTACTTTGACGCATCCACCTGCAGTCTTCCGCTCGGTCTTCCGGTTGGAGGGCGTCCTACACTACGCTTACCGAGTCGTGGTACGCTGCCATAGCCATCTGCAATAGCAATTATTTTTCTTGCAGGCATTTGAGAAGAACGAGGAGTCATCAGTGCAGATCTCCGAGGTGTCAGACAGCAGCGGCAAGGTGAAGGTCACGCCCCTCACTCGGCCAATCAGACAGGAACAGCTCAAACAGACGGTAAGATGCAGTATATATTAGTATTAGTTATATATATTTAGTATATTTTATCTCGTGAAAACGAAAGTTTTCAACGAGTGCGTCCTACCCGTTATGATGACTTACGGAGCTGAGACATGGACACTCACGATAGGGCTGGTCCACCAGTTCAAAGTCGCAGCGAGCTATGGAAAAAGCTATGCTCGGAGTTTATCTGAAGGATAGGATTCGTAACGAATACATCCGGCTGAAAACCCAAGTTATCGACATAGCTCGAGTCAATAAAGTAAATAAAGTTTTACCTATCTATCATGCTTCATTCATAATTTATCGCAAATTTTACAATCTCAATTATACAAATCTATGACGGTTCATTATCATAGCACTAGGAATAAGGCAAATGTCCACTACATTTGCCTTATTCCTAGTGCTATGATTCCGCGGACCAGACTAAGTAAAATTTTGAAAAGCTTCAAATGTATCTATAAAATTTTACAACAAAATACCAATTAACCTAAGACAAAAACCTTACACTGAATTACTAAAATATGTCAAAAACCAAACAAAAATTGACGAAGATATGGCTAACATATCTTTATTTTGTGAAGAAAATTCTGTTATATCGGTAAATAACTGAGATCTAGGTGTATTGTACAAATTTTATGTAATTTTTCGACATGTCTTTTAATAAGTTTAAATATGAAATAAATGACTTTAATGACCGAGTTCTTCTATGATCAGGACGTGTACATTCTGGACACGATATCCGGCAGCATCTACGTGTGGATCGGCAAGCAAGCCACGGAGCGGGAGAAGAGCGAAGCTATGACCAAGGCACAGGAGATTTTTACGGCTAAGAAATATCCAGTCTGGGTGAGTGACTTTTAACAGTTCTAATACAGAAAAATGAAAAATGAATGAATGAAATGAGTTTATTTGTTAAAAGACTTACTCAGAACATAATAAACTTAAAGGTAAACTAAACGTGTTGGTAATCATGTTAGTCCAGTAACAAAATGGCTTTGCCTCAGCATGAGTTGGATGACTAGCATGCTAGCAACCAACGCTGGTCTTCCGACAGAGCAACTTGTTGGCGTTACGGACTGACTACTCACTACCGTTATACAAACAAACAAAAACGCACTAATATAAATAAAAACAACAAGAATACAAATAAAAATAGAATGTGAATAATAAAAAAATAATATGTTAAGTACTGACTATTTTAACAAAAGTGAATTTTAGAGCAAACATAACAGAAAAAATATATATATATACTTAGAATAAAATATTAATATATTATAACATTAAACTGAATACTGATCATTTATTTACACACATGGGCCACAGAGGTCTTAGTAATAACATATTTACCGTACATGCCTTAGTCTAGGGCATGCAGATTTGTTTTCCTGCGGTAGGCTATGGTCACTAAACATATAGAAGTAGGTTGACACGACAGTAAAATAAAATCAATCTCTTATTAAATACTTTTAAACTTACGCGATCTGAACACATATTTATAAGTATTAATACAACGTCCGTACGTGTAGTATGTCGTCCAAGTGTGCAGCTGGACATGCCTACTAGTCTCGAAAACCAAGTGAGGGTAGTTTCAAATAAACTAGCCCCCGCTTCGCTGAGGCGGTAACTCCAGTACTCCAGTCATCCCGTGACCACGACAGTGTGTAAACCTGTTGAAACGTCGGTAAAAATAGGTAAATAAACGCGATAAATACCCGTAGTATTAATACTTATAAATCTCTTATTAAAATAGTCATTACAAATAGAATATTTGTTGTTACTTACATTACTAATTAGTTAATTTATTATAATATTATAATTCCTTATAATTACTATTTAGTCAATTTTAATGTCAATATTTACCTATATTGTTTTTTAGTCAATTGTCCTTATCGTCCTTATCTAATAAAAATTCGTTTACATCATAATATTAGAATTTTTCCTGAAATAAAAATTACTTATTATGTACCTAACTTATTTGAAACCTACAACCTACAAATTGAGATAGGCAGCGCTTGCGTTTTGACTTTTGGGCGCTATTTTGACTCTCCTTTACCTAGTACTTCATAATTTTAGTTCGGGTAAACTCCGTTTGGCGCCACCTGTCGATGACGTCGAGCGG
This sequence comes from Eupithecia abbreviata, assembly GCA_943735965.1. Taxonomy (NCBI): domain Eukaryota; kingdom Metazoa; phylum Arthropoda; class Insecta; order Lepidoptera; family Geometridae; genus Eupithecia; species Eupithecia abbreviata. The sequence continues at coordinate 3,468,820 of OX031004.1, read as the reverse complement.
GTCGCTCGCAAAGTTTCCTCAGTTTAGGTCTCACCATCACCATGCAGCCCTTACTTAGGTTTCAAATAAGTTAGGTACATAATAAGTAATTTTTATTTCAGGAAAAATTCTAATATTATGTAGCCTGTAACTTATTTGAAACCTACAAATTGAGACCTGTTTATTTTCGCATGGTGGCGACTAGGTTTAAATATATAAGCCAACTGTGATTTCAAGAAATGATTTATTTCCAACAAAGGTAAGTAGTGAACATAATATCTTAATGTTTTCACAATCAAACTTATAAACATAATGTAATTTAATTACAAATTAATCCAAATCAAGTTTATTTACAGATACTCATTGGTTACAAAGGTGAAAAATTATTAGCAAGACACGGTGTGTTTGTACTTGGTTTTATAGGACGTTTGTAAAACCGGAAAAGTGTGTTGGAAGATGTCCAGTTTCCACGAGCCAAAATATCTTCTAAAGGCATTTCATTAACCCAATTCAAAGATGCCACCGCTGACCTTATTGAACCAGGTGAGTCTTGAACTCCAGCATCAGCCAAGACTGTTTTAACCCAACCAGCGATGATTGTCCGACTTGCGGGCTTGGGCTTTCCTCTTGTTGAGACGAATAGACTGCTTATATTTCCACCCTCAATACGTTTTTGTTCTGACATTAGTATCAGTTTTTTAATCCAAAAAACAGGGTCAATTTTCCAGTTATCTCCAGATAAAAGTAGCCAGCCAGACTGTTTGTGATTAATTGTGTCTGTTTTTGACCCAAAAAGTGGCCAAAATGTTATAGAACCGGCTTCGATAATACATTTATCCTCTTTTACAGATAACAACGTCAGATCGTGGACTCTTCTTCCCGAGGCAAGCAGGAGCAATGTGGCACATCGGCGAGCTACTTCGAACATACTGTCTAGATTGGGTTCTGACTGCAGCAGCCACTCTACAACTACCTGCGGATTCCATACCGGTGGCTTTACCTTATCTTTAGCTGCAGATTTATTTGCTAAGCCTCTTAATGTTTGTCGTACCAATATGTTAGAGCTTAGTTTTTCCTCTGATTCTGGTTTACAAAATGATGATACAACAGATTTATGTACTTGTATTGTTTTGTAGCTTAAGTCTTCTACTGTATGTAAATGAATAAGATATTTCGCGAGGCCTTGGCCTCCTGGAGTTTTGTTATTTACCCCATATTCCTTACACCATTTTAACCAGCGGGTCCAGGCAGGTTTATAGGTTTTCAGTGTACTAGGTCTCCAGCTTGATTGAATAATATTTATTTCTGTAGGTGTCCAGTTACCTAAAAGATCATCCCACCCCGACATTTCCATGCCTCTAATACAAGCTGGTTTACCTGCGCAGGGGGTAGGTTCGTTCTCGTGTCTATCAGTACTGATTCTAGGTTCTTGATGGTGAACGGAGGGGCTATTGCCCGTTTCTTTAGATCTGTCCTCCAGAACACGTTCTTCCATCGTGGACAAATCACTATGTATGTTCCCTTGGCTTCGTTCAGGAATGATAGGACTTTGTGCATTAGACACGGAGGGGGGAATATCCATGCCAATTTGTAATCCCAAACCTGGCTGAAAACGTCGTGTGATATAGCTTGTTGATCTTTCAAGTCTAGAGCTACGTAGTTTGCTACTACATGGGCTCTTCTGGAAGCCATCAGGTCTATCTGAGGGGTCCCCCACTTCTCGAAGATCAGCTGGCAAGCCTGAGGCAACAGGTGCCATTCCGCTAGGGCCTTGTACCTGGAGAGGCTGTCGGCTATACCATTCAGTGTGCCTGGAAGGTAGCTGGTTATTAGATTGATGTTGTATTGTTCTAGAAGATGATAAATCATTCTTGTCAATTGCATTAAACCGATGGATTTCGTGCCGCCTTGTCTGCGTAAAAATGCTAGGGCAGTTCGGTTGTCGCTTTGAACAAGGACGGTCCTGTTGCTGCAATTGATGGCTACACTCCGGTGGGTAAGTACTTTGTAAACAGCCAGTAACTCTTTTAGGTTTGAATGACAATGCAGCTCTTCTGGCATCCACGGACCTTGAATGTGATTGCCGTTGACGTACGCTCCCCAACCCCTTGCTGAGGCGTCTGTGATTATATGGTAGGATACTGCGGCTGACCAAATTTCGCTTGTTGTGAATGTGTTCTGTAGCCACCATTCGATGTCTTTCCTGGCAGCAGGACTCAGTGGGACTTCCACACCCGTTTTCAGCGCCTGGTTTAGGCACGACTGAATATTGCGGTATCTTAGGATCCCGTGGTTTATTACAAAGCTGGAAAACTGCAGCGTTCCCATGATCTTTTGAAGATCTAATAGTGATAGTTTCTTTGATTTTTGAGCGCGAAGAAGTAGGTTTTTTAGTGAGGTTACCTTCTTTGCTGGAAGACTTTTTCGGTTTAGTCGGGTGTTCCAGTGAATTCCGAGGAACTCTATATCTTGAGCGGGTATATTGGACGACTTTCTCTTGTTTATTATCCATCCGAGCTTGGTCATAAGGTCGATGGCCTTTTTCATATGTTGCCGAAGAACTTGAGGACAATGACTCACCAGGAGGAAGTCGTCCAAGTATACTATGACCCTTATACCTTTTTCTCGGAGCTTTTGCGCTATCCAATTGGACAAGGTCGCAAAGGTTCTTGGCGCGCTTGCGAGCCCGAATGCTAGGCAGGTCATCTGGTACGTTGTGCCGTTGAAAATGAACCTTAGAAATCGACGGTGCGATTTCGCGATCGGTATATGAAAATAAGCCTGATGTAGATCGATTTTCATCATAAAATCTCCGGCTTGCAGGAAATGAGGTACTTTCTGCATATTTATCAGCCGAAATTTCTTTGGTTGCAGGTAAAAATTTAAGGCTTTTAGGTTTAAAACCGGTCTCTGTGTACCGTCTGGTTTTTTTACAGGAAACATGGTTGAGATAAAACCTGGGTTTGGAGGCGCTACTTCGATCACAGAGTCTTCGAACATCTGCCGTATTTCCGCGGTTAGCTCTTGGGACGACAGCATTTGGGATTGGTTTTTGTAAACAAGTCGTAAAGGTGGTTTCGCCAAAAAGGGTATTCGGTAACCCTGTATTATTTTTAAAATGTGGGCTGGAGCCCTCATAGATTGCCAGATATGATGGTAATGGCGCAATTGACCGGCTTTGAAAGTCACGGCATAGTCATTGTTTTCGTTGGTTGTCTCGGTAGTGATCTCTTGGTCGTTGATGAGATTTGTTTTTTGCATTGGAATACGGTCGTTTTCCAGCGAGCGACTTGCCTTTACCAGAAGCGGGAGCTTGCTGGTTTCGATTTGGGTTGATATACCCTCGAAAGGGCACCACGGGGTCGGTTGACCGCCGTGGTGCGGCCTGGTTGCCCTCGGCAGGCACGTACGGCCGGTTGTGTGTGACCTGGTTACCCTCGGCAGGTAAAAATGGTCTTCGAAACACTTTAGAGCCTCCTCCTAGTTTTACCACGGCATCACCGAACTCTTTTGCCTGGAAGATATATTCGCAGCTAGGAGGGATTTTCCTTAAAATAGCTTTGTTGTATTTGTCCTTTACCGCGGACAAAGCGTTTTCTCTTCTGTGCTCTATTATATTAGCACGCCTCCCGCAGACCATCTGTAACAAATCTTTTGACACGGACATGTAGGGACACGTGTTAGAAAAAAGCTCGTGAACTTTGGCTGCCAACGAAGCCCTTGTCAACTGTGTGTCACTATCAGCGCTCCAGGCTAGCAAATCTTTCAGTGCTGTCTGCAAAGATTCTTTCTGTGCAATAAGCATATTCGTCATAGCTCCGAAACTTTGATCAAGTGACCTAGATTGGCAGAATTTCGTTTCGTAGGCCATAAGCTCATCATTTATTGCTAGATTGGTAAACGCTGGTGAAGAAATATATTTCTTCTGAACATCCGTATAACGGACGCTATTCCATTCTGAACTATCAAAATGTTGAATTTTACGCAGGTATTTGAGCTTTGATTCAGCAGTACGCTTTACAGCCTCCGACGTAATCGTGCAATCGTCCCACTCGAAATCTAATTCATCGGGTTTAATTAGACACGAGGCTACTGAATCATCATCTCTTAAATTTTCAAGTAGGCCTTCATTGTCGGCCGTAGATTTTTGCACGTCATGGCAATTTCTAGTCAGTAGATATTTAAGCTCACTAACCTGTTTTTGTAGAAAATCCAACCTCTGATCAGCTACGTCATTCGCACAGGTACGTTTTGGTGTCGGTAGCAAAGTGCTACCCTCATCGTCACCATCATCATCGCTGCTACTGTAGACTCGCCGCGGTCGCTTGTAGTTGATTTTCCTCCCCACACCACTCGTTCCTGGAACTGGAGAGTCACTTCCTCGTGCTTCGTTGTTACTCATATTTCTACTAAAAGAAAAAGCACAAAGATTAAAAATTATTAAAACCTTTTACTTATAAGTTCTAAGAATTTACTTACAGTTTGTCTGGAGTTGCACTTACTATATTACTTTAGGAATAAATCCAAAATATATTTCGAACGACTTCGTCGTTTTTTGCACCCAACTAGTCGCAACGAAAGACAAACGCCAACTGAGGAAACTTTGCGAGCGACCCGCTCGACGTCATCGACAGGTGGCGCCAAACGGAGTTTACCCGAACTAAAATTATGAAGTACTAGGTAAAGGAGAGTCAAAATAGCGCCCAAAAGTCAAAACGCAAGCGCTGCCTATCTCAATTTGTAGGTTGTAGGTTTCAAATAAGTTACAGGCTACATAATAGCATTTTGATATTAAAAAATATAAAGTCTGTTTTTGAACATGGTCAATGTAAGCAGTTTTACATTGTTAGGCAATTTTTTATTTATTTAGCCTGTTTCGTTCCACTGCTGGGCAAAGGCCTCCCCCAAATCTCTCCCACTCAGTGCGGTCATGTGCGATCTCCCACCAATCTCCGAGGAAGGCGTTAAGGCAATTTATTAAAAAAATTTAATGCCCTGCAACAAAAACTTTTTTTAACAATGCTGTATTAGCACTCGCTGAAAACAGGCGATGCTGGTCTCGTCTACTGTGTGTAGACGAGACCAGCATTGGATTGTCATACAAATTGTTGTTCTAACTACAACTCTTGGCAATAAATATGGCCGAAGATGTTAATAGAGCGGGGGTCTTGATTTGACTGTGACATTCGCATGTCTCTACCAGGCATTTTACGAAGGTCTTCTATTCCAGGTGAAGGTGGAGCGAGTCCTGCAGAACACGGAACCCGCGATCTTCAAGCAATACTTCGCATCGTGGCGCGATGCCGGCATGAGCCACTCTAGGATTGTATAAATTGTAAGTACCTATCTTTTAAGTAGGTAAGTCATCATCAGCCTATAGCAGTCCACTGCTGGACATAGGCCTCCCCCAGTGAGCGTCATAGCGCCCTTTCTTCAGATTGCCGCATCCAGCATCTACCTGTAGCCTTTCGCAGGTAGTAGGTAAGTAAATGTAAGTTATTTGTTAAGTATTTGTAAGTAACTATTTTCAGCCTTTCTACTCCATAAATGATTACATCAATGATGTTAATGCTTGGCCAGATGCCGCTCAGTTCCGCACCGACATTAGTATGTAAGAAACTCAATGTTATGTTTACAGTTGTAAATTATCACAGATGATGTATTTATCATGAACCTTGACAGTTAGACAGTTGGAAATTATCACAGATGATATATTTCTCATCAACCTTGATAGTTAGACGGTTGGAAATTTTCACAGATGATATATTTCTCATGAACCTTGATTGTTAGACATTTGGAAATTTTCACAGATGATATATTTCTCATGAACCTTGATAGTTAGACAGTTGGAAATTTGCACAGATGATATATTTCTCATCAACCTTGATAGTTAGACAGTTGGAAATTTTCACAGATGATATATTTCTCATGAACCTTGATAGTGAGACAGTTGGAAATTATCACAGATGATATATTTATCATGAACCTTGACAGTTAGACAGTTGGAAATTTTCACAGATGATATATTTATCATGAACCTTGACAGTTAGACAGTTGGAAATTTTCACAGATGATATATTTCTCATGAACCTTGATAGTTAGACAGTTGGAAATTATCACAGATGATATATTTCTCATGAACATAATTATCACAGATGATATATTTATCATGAACCTTGACAGTTAGACAGTTGGAAATTTTAACAGATGATATATTTATCATGAACCTTGATAGTGAGACAGTTGGAAATTATCACAGATGATATATTTCTCATCAACCTTGATAGTTAGACAGTTGGAAATTTCCACAGATGATATATTGCTCATGAACCGTGACAGTTAGACAGTTGGAAATTTTCACAGATGATGTATTTCTGTTGCCGCTATAACAATATGTACCTATATTTTTTTTGCTTTGTTTCAGATTTGAAGACCAGTTTGTACCTACGCAATCGGGTGCCATATGTGAAATATTCATCGATCAAATTAATTATTATATTATTATTTAATTTCAATTTGTAACTATTAACTAATATTATATTAAACACATTCAAACTTTTATAAATTGTATTTTTTTTAACAAACAAATCCAGTAACTAACTTGCTCACACTTAGAATATCTATACTAATATTATAAAGAGGAAAGGTTTGATTGTTTGTTTGTAATGAATAGGCTCGGAAACTACTGGACCGATTTGAAAAATTATTTCACCGTTGGGAAGCTACACTATCCCCGGTGAACATATGCTACATTATATATTCAAAAAAGTTAGGGATCCGTACTAAAACCGTGCGAAGCCGGGAAGGTCCGCTAGTAAGTTATAAAACTATACATAAGTAGGTACATAAAGTTATGTATTTCTATTGATATATTCCTGTGTGGTATAAACACATTTAAACTTTAAGATGGTGTATTATTTTTTATGCAACAAATCTAGTGACTTCTTCATCATCATCATCAGCCTATGCAGTCAGCTGGACATAGCCCTCCCCCAATAGACGACATAGCGCCCTGTCTTCATCTTGCCGCTTCCAGCATCTACCGGCAGTCTTTCGCAGGTCGTCATCCCACCTGGTCGGAAGGCGTCCTACTCTACGTTTACCGAGTCGTGGTCTCCACTCAAGAACACGTTTGCTCAACCAATTGCTTGATTATTTTACGTTTGCTCTAGCGGCCGTCGGTGTAATCTAGTGCTTACGCACACACTAACAACTAAGCAGGAAAATGATATATACATACATAGGTAGGTACATAAAGTTTTTTATTTCTATTATTTTCCTGTGTGGTAAGCTAGTCACCGAAAACAAGGAAAAAATATTAAAAACATGGCTACTTAATGACACGAATGACAATGAATCAGGTCTAGTAAATCCTAGTTCAAGAGCAAACATAATTTTAATCACAGAAATGTTAATAATACTGCCATATTATTTAGATTTCTATGATTTTAATCAAGGCTTAAGGGTCCGGCGACCCTCGCTTGCAATAATCGCTCCGAATATCGCTGTTTAACCCTTGCGCCGCGCCTCATGCGTGCGCGATAGCAATATTAGCCGTTCAAAATTTGGTTTGTTCCGTAATACCATGTATTCTTCACAAAGTATTGTTATTATGTAACTAGAAAATATAAGCTATGTTCCTTAATAAATAAAACGTAAGATATTGATGTTTTTAATACGAAACAAATAGCAAGAAAACTTGTCCATTTTCGCATAAAAATGTGCAAAATGAGATTGGCTTTCATTACATTTTAGGTAAGTATTTTGAAAAAAAAAAACCATTTGGGTACCTAGATGAATACTATTTTAAGACAAATAATGCAATATTATAGTGGAAATCTGCTTGAATTAGAAATAATTTTGGTATTACGTTTGTATGAAGAATTCGTCCCTCCGGAGGCCCCTTAATCCGTGGATTCAAAACGAATCAACACATTCAGTGACCAAACTAGGCGGCGTACCCCACCGCGTCTAGGACCTGAAGACGGACCATGTTTCCATTAATAAATAAATAATAAATAATGCTGGACAATCCACACAGCATTATCTAGCCCCAAGCTAAGCACAGCTTGTGTTATGGGTACTAGATGACTGATATACTTAACACAATAGGTGAATTACATAGATATTTTTTGTTCCTGAAACTCAGTTTTTTACTAGTTCAGGAGGCTACGGACGCGTATTGCCTGTTTCACTGTCTATTCTGTTAATAAGTTAATTTTCTCTTTTACTTTACTTTATAGTTAAATATATTTTTTTATTATACGTAGATAACGGCCAGAACACGTAGAACATAATCGATTGTCCTAACTTACTTGAGAAAATTAAGCTTAACGTTTCCTTCAAATCTATTAGATTTAACCCCCCTATCTATGTTCCTCACGCTGGCACCAACTACCGTCAAAATTCCTTCATGTGGCGCGCGAGTAACAATTTTAATAACTTATGTAAGCAATATGATTTTGATTTATTCTGCACAAGTGTTAGCACGGCCAGGCGGCGGCTCAGCAGAGAATTCTTTGGCACCAATAATGATAATGTTGGTGATAGGTTTTTGGAGTAAACATTATTGTTAATTTTGTAACCTAAAGATAATATCTAATTTAACTTTATAGATGCTATATGTACCAATTCACTTTATTTTCACAGTCTCTTCTTATTATATTATTCTGTTATTTATCTGTGAAAACCTTCAATAAGCTTTCTAGTATTTATTAACTTTTCATTGTGTTATATATACGCTTCTGGTTTTCCTTTAAATAAATATAAATATAAACACCCGGCACAAATATCTGCAGATCGTACACACAATTTAGCTTTGTGCTAGATGATGCTGTGTGAATTGTACAGCAGTATTTAGTTAATTTGAACCAAACGCACCAAGGCAGTCAAAATAATAATTTTACTTATTATCAAACTTTTCCTTGAATGGAGCTACCAATAAATTAGTGTAAGAATTAAGACTTACCCCCATATCTTTAGTCATTACCTCAAATAATTCTCCACTTAAACTTGTTCAAGGGCGTTTCGAGCATTCCTCCAAAACATGCTCGAGTTCGGTATACTTAGTCGTTAATTTGGTATATCAACCTCACTCGAGCATGGTTGAGTCGAGTCAGTGCATCACCGTTACCGTTACCGTTGTAGGTTTCATCTTCGTAAATGTAATTGAGATAGTCTCCAAAATCCATTGTAAATAACAACAAACTATTTCGAGGAGCATTCAAGGTAGGTAGCGACGTACCTTGAGATGACAGTTCGTTATTCCACTCGTATGAGAAAATTCTCGAAGGCTGTTTCGAGTGAAGGATTTTTTTTACGATCAAGCATACCGAAACGCATTTGGAGGTTGAGTAGAGTTTGAATCGAGGTCGAGGTAATGACTAAAGATATGGGGCTAGTGTCTTCACTAACGTTTTTGGGATTATCATCAGATCCTCTAGTTCACGCAGTATCAGTGTATTTATCAATAACCCTGTATAAAATGAGCACATATTTGACGACCTTTGTGGCGCGGCGGGCGAAGGTCCGCCTGAGACGCAGGAGGTTGCAGGTTCGATTCCCGCCTCGGGACAATTGTGTGTATGATCTGCAGATATTTGTTCGGGTGTTCTGGTCGTTATCGTTGTATAATAATATATATATATATATATATGTAATGTATTGTATATGTATATCAGTTATCTAGTACCCATAACATAAGCTCTGCTTAGCTTGGGGCTAGATGATGCAGTGTGAATTATCCAGCATTATTAATTTTATACTTGTGCGGCAGCGGTGCGGCCCTGATCTGCTACAGCATTACCTCAGTGGGCCATTAACCTTTACAAACAAGTCAGAGAATAACTGGATTTATATTAATCAACCTTTAAAATACAACTTTTGTGTTGTTTTGTATTTTCCTCGTTAATTTAGGGTTCGGTACGTATGTTTAGTCATCGTCAATTCATCAATCACAGTAATATTATAATCCAAAAGATTGGATGTTTAGATGGATGGATGTTTGGTACTTGTTCACGCCAAAACTACTGAACGGGTGAGACTGAAATTATCATACAAACTTAGCTCTAAGACTGGAAGGAATCAAACATATAGGATAGAACGTTTCTACATTTAAACGTTTTTTTTAGTTTTTAACGTGTGAAGCTGCGGGCTTAAACTAGTAGTCAATATGTCAAAAGTAATGCAATGATGATAACCAACAATATCTCTCTGTTATTATATCAACCAATTTCACTCTAAAGCGGGGCAATGCAGTCAGCGTTGTTATGGATGGTTCAGTTGAGCTACCTCTAGATTGTTTGCAACAGTGCTCAATTATTTCATTCGTATATACCTAGTAGTTCCAATTTGTTTCTATTATTTCCTTGCAAGTATCTTCGTCAATATATATAAAAGCTTTTTAAAAACACGGTGTAACATTAGGGGTGGATCATCGGTGGATGGAGGGTGGGGTACCTCAGTACATATCGATATAACCCCCCTGTATGTTCAGCGATATTCACTGGTTCAAAAGTTATTTGGATTTTAGTAAAATTTCAGTCAAAATCTGATTTCGTCCTTAATTTCGCAGCTGCAGCCAAAATATTGGGTCTGCGACCCTATCTTTTTTTTTAAAATAAGATGATGAGTGGGCTTAGTTTCTCGTATAAAAACATCGCACGGCCCCAGGAAGACGACCGCCCATGGCGACCCCTTCCGCGGGATCTGATCGCTGCGGAACCACCATAGAGTCCTTGGGTTTATTAAAAAAAAAAAGAAAACAAACACAACAAAATATACATATAAACCAAATGCAGCCAAAAAAAAAACTTTGAGAAGGGGGAAAAAAAACGATATTCGCACAAAACCCAAGGACCGAGGGGTCGTCACCCCTCGAGTTGACGCCGGGGTAATGAGGCCAAGCCTCGAGGCCCCTCTGTGCCCCCACCAGGGCCGGAAAGAAATTTATTGATTGACTGAATGTACGGAACCTTAGCGGTTTTGATAACAATTTTTGTAACATAATAGGTACCTACGTACAATGAAATTGTTCGTATTCCAACCAGTCTGTGTGAAGTCAACCATAAGCTATGTTGTGCAAGACAGTGATTCTATGTTTTTTTATTAATTATGTGGAAAATGTGGCTCGTGGCAGAATGGAGGAATACTTCTCATGGAAGCAGATTGGATACGACTTCTATGGCATAAGGTGTAAGATGGATAGAAAACACTTTGTTAATCGAATTCAAAAGAGAGGACTACCGCATAACTTTCAACTCATCATCAGCCTATAGCAGTCCACTGCTGGACATAGGCTTCCCCCAATGAGGGCCATAGCGCCCTGTCTTCATCCTGCCGCATCCAGCATCTACCTGCAGTCTTTCGCAGGTCGTCATCCCACCTGGTCGGAGGGCGTCCTACACTACGTTTACAGTGTCGTGGTCTCCACTCAAGAACACGTTTGCCCCAGCGGCCGTCGGTTCTTCGCGAGATATGGCCGCCCCACTGCCACTTCAGCTTGCTAATTCTTTGAGCTATGTCGATAACCTTGGTTCTCTGTCGGATGTATTCGTTACGAATCCTATCCTTCAGAGAAACTCCGAGCATAGCTCTTTCCATAGCTCGCTGAGCGACTTTGATCTGGTGGACCAGCCCTATCGTGAGTGTCCACGTCTCAGCTCCGTAGGTCATAACGGGTAGGACACACTGATTGAAAACTTGCGTTTTCAAGCATTGCGGTATGGATGACGTGAAAACTTGACGTAGTTTCCCAAATGCTGCCCAGCCTAGCTGGATCCTCCTTACTGCTGGCCCTGTACTTGGACACTCATGGTGGCGGCCTCGTAGAGACATCTCAGCACCTCGATATAAAGATAGTCTACTTGGCATCGCTGTAAGGAAATAACTTTCAACTGCACTGAGAAAAAAATTAGATTACAAGACTACAAGAACGAGTAGTAATCACAAAAAATGTTGCGTCTAATAAAAAATAGTAATCTTTATTACATTTTCCAGTTACTATTAAATAATTTTTGTTCACTTTACAAAATAATATCGTACTTTACAAAAAACCAGAACTTTAGTTACAGCTATTAGCATATTATAAAAACTACTAGAAATATTGTAAAGTTTACAATGCTCTCTGTAGTTTCTACACTTCAGTTTATTACGGACTACCAACATCTCGGCGCAGCGGGGCGGCGGCGGCAGCGCGGGCGGGAGGGGATAAGATCATTCCGGTCGGTCATTACTTCCTTCCTTCCTTTCTTGTTTGCGCTCAGCGCTCTATGCGTGCGGATGTGTTTAAGTTTTAATTTTATAGATTGTGTTTTGCTGTTTTGTGAAATGGACGAAGAAGTAAAAGCTCTGCTGCAAGTTTGGGGACTCGGAGAATACATAGAAATATTCACTGGTAAGTAGCAGTGCCATCATTATTCAATTATGTAACTGTCCGCACGTGCACGTTTTGCATAGGTACCTACTCTATTTTTATGTAGGATGTGGACAGTGGTAATTTTGGAAATCCTGCCCTGAGTGTGATTTGTTTAATCAACAAAGCTAGAAGATCAATCTCGGAATAGGTGCCCTAGAGTCTACGACGCGCGTCCAAACAAACGTTGACACGTTTGAACCAGTTTGAACCTGCCCGGAGTGAGAGCGGGTGCGCTTGCGGACGCGCTCATCAATACTCGTATACTGATTTTTTCCTCGCGGATAGGTAGTGAAAGTAAAATAAACGCGCCGTCACTCACACAGGACTTCGGACTTCGGGCGCTTGATACACATTAGGGACTTTCGGTCGGTCTAGGGAGAGGCAATGAAGCGCATTCTGCCTGTCGTGTGTCGCTAGGTAGGTAAGTACTTAAGTAGCTATGGTAAGTAAGGACCTTCTCTGCAGATAAAGAAAGATCGGCGGCGCGGCGGCGGCGGCGCCCCGGGGCATCCCACACTCTATCACTTCGCGTGACTTCGCCCACGAACGTACAGTACGCGCTGGGCCCTGCCGCAGCGTTGTTCCACGGTCCCACCTTGGGGCGGCGCGGTCAGCCTTTCTATCGTCGTCAGCTAACTTGATAGCCGCCACATACAGAAACTGTGGCCAGGCCGGAGGCGAAGGCGTGCGTGTTGTATCATACGAATTTATATGAACTAAGTGCCTGCCTACACATACACCGCCCCGGTCGGTGGCGGGCGCCGCGCCGCCGCCGCCGCCGCCGCCGGCTCGGCGACACAAACATTCGATCGGCGAGTGGAGCCGGGCGACGCGCGCGGCGCGGTGGAGAGGTGTGGCGTATGCGCGTTGTATTTAAGCTAGTCTTTACTTATTTATTATACATAATATGCATTAAGTACATAATCTAAACGCTGGAGTAGAAATTAAAAAAACAGTTAGGTAGGTACTTTTAGTATAAGTAGATAAGAGAAGAGCGCTTTAAACTAGTAGCGTTTTGTTTTGTTTACCTAGGACGTCTCTAAAACATTAGGTTCTTACTAAAATTAATCATAGGACCTACTTAGATAGGCCTATGCTTAGCTTTGTAGATTGAAGGAGTTATTCTACATACACCTACCTACCTATTGCCTACTAACTGACCTGTTTGTTGTTTCAGCCAATAAAATAGACATTAACTGTCTGAATCTCTTGGACGCAACTCTTGCCAAAGAACTGATTGTCCCAATAGGAGACAGAGCAAAATTTTTGAAAAATCTTGAAAACTTTAAATACACGCTGCCAGACTCGGATGCAAATGATATTTCGATGGTAAGTTTATACCTTTAGTGCACTTTTACAACCATTTTTCATAACTATAAATAAATAAATAAATAATGTTGGACAATTCACACAGCATTATCTAGCCCCTAGCTAAGCAGAGCTTGTGTTATGGGTACTAGATAACTCATATACTTAATACAATACACTACATAGATAGATATTTTTTTATGATATCCTGACTTTTGATTTCATAGCTTATTTTCTGTTTCAGTCTGAAGACTTATCTGTTAAAGTAGACAAACTTAGCGAAAAACATAGAAGAGTAGTGCCTTTGGAAGAAGTAATCAACATAAATAATAATTATGAACTTGATCATGAAAGCGACATAATAATACACTACTCATCTTCTCCGAAACAAACATCATCACCGGCACCAGGTTGCAGTGACACACAAGCCCCGACGACGGCTACAACTGTTACTCACAGTTTGGTTAGTAGCTACTTTTGATATTTGTTTTACAACTTAGCATGTTTTATTTGTCCAGTTACTCAAAATCATTGATATAGTAGGTGGGTAGGTACGATATATAAAGAGATACATTATTTATGTTAATCTGTTCGCTTACAGCACCTGGAAGAACTACTTAAGAGCACAGCAGAGGGAAAGTCGATTATTAATACTCACTTTGAAAATGGACTGCTGACTAGCAGTCACCGACGGAAACTAAGCAACATAATAATCAGACATCTCCTAGGTGAAGACCCCGAAAAACGAATTGACTCTACAATTTTAATGGATTATGCTCAGCAAATAAAGGTGCTTTTTCCCAAAGAAATAATAAGCACATATTTTATACCCTACATAAACAATACCAATCTGAAAATTAAGCGGTGTGCTAAAGGAAAATTATATGACTGTTTGCAAAACCGTAGGAGAGAATACAGAGACAGCAAAACACGGAAATCTGATAAGAGTGCACCAAGCATCTCCCATGAGAATGCAAATGAAGGAGAAGGTATGTTTATTTCTCTAAATATGACCTTCAACCGCACTTTCGCGACCTCTGTGGCGCGGTGGGCGAAGGTCCGTCTGCGACGCAGGAGATTGCGGGTTCGATTCCCGCCTCGGGACAAATGTTTGCACAATCTGCAGATGCTTGTTCAGGGTGTTCTGAAGAAATGATATATCTATATTAATATGTATTGTATTAAGTATAGTACCCATAACATAAGCTCTGCTTAGCTTGGGACTACATAATGCTGTGTGAATGCGGTATCGTATGTATTGATGAGCATTTATTTCAGATTTGGATGAGGAAATCAATTTTCTCAAGAACTCTAGTGAGCCATGGAGCATTGTGGAAGAAAAATGGGCCTCAACAGTAGAGTTCAGATCCAAACAATTGAATGAAAGTCAAATGACTGTTGATCAGTACATGAGTTTGTACCCAGCACTGAAAAAATCAACGGGCTATCACCTGCTGCAGAAGGATTTCAACCACATTCATCCTGGTTATCAAAATAATTTTCTGGAAAACTTCCAATTGCTTAAAAATAAACTGTTGGAACTATTGTTAAAAAAACACCAACGCAATCAGGATTCTACAATTCAAGAAATTTTAAACAATTGTGAAGAACATCATAGTAAGTACCTACATAAATTCTAATATTATAAAGTCCATGGTAGTTTGTAGTTGGCCAGACAATTCATAAAGTATCATCTAGCCCCATGGTAAGCAGAGCTTGTGTTATGGGTACTAGATAACTGATATACTTAATACAATACACTACATAGATAGATATTTTATATACAACTTTTGTCCCAAAGCGGGAATCGAACCCACATCGCATCCTGCATCGCAGGTGGACCTTATTAAAATAAATTAACGTTCCGTTTTTTATTTCAGAAAAAAATGATGTGAAATCCCAAGAGGCCACATCTATTTTCACCCTGACTCTGTTGGCCCTGACACTGGCTCAACCACTAACTAAAAAGAAGAAAGGCACCTGGCGTCCATCCAGGATTGAATGTAAAGACGGCTTCATCACGCACATCACAAGGCCAATGGATTTGATGGAAACCATAAACAAAAGAAGAGAGAAGTTTGCAAAACTGGGAGTAACATTACAACCCTTTATTTTGATTGTTGGACCAAATGCTGCGAATATACAAACTTATTACATTGTGGTAAATCAAACATTTTACGTCGTCAATTCCATAGTGGAAGCTGTAGATGCATGTTATAAAAGCATATTCTCCTTGCAATGCAACTACCCCGAAGAGTCCGTCGCTGTATGGACTTTCATCCAGAAAGCATTCTTTAGAATGAAATCACCTTGGGACAAGGAATTTGTTGCGGTTAATACTCTACTAAGCGATTTCAGTTAAGTGGTGCTTATCACATTCACATCGGTCAAACCTATACCTTCTACTGAACCAAAATGCCGAAATGTTTTGTATGTAAAACTGAACTTCATAGTATTAAAAACTTATGCAATCACCTTAAAATAACTCATACTAACATAACTTTTTACGAATGTATTGAACCAGATTGTAACAGGAAATTTAGTCTTTTAAATTCATTTAAGAAACATTTAAATAATCACATAACTTTGCAGTAGTCTTGTCTTAAAACGATCTCGTATAATAGGTTAGCTAGTAGGTAATTAGTTTAACGATGATACAAAATGTCTCTGAATATGTTGATTAGTTTACTAACTTGTTTGAAGTCCTTTATAAGTGATGTGATGAGTCAATTATTATGAATGTAGCTTTGTGATAACTTTATCTTTGGTGAAAAGAAACATTGTTTCTATTGAATAATCATGTTGTTTGATAGCCATGTAAAATAATCTTTTGTTGTCTTTTATATTCTATAGTATAGACTAAAAAAAGAAGATATAATAGTATTTTTACGGATATCTCGTTATTATAATATAGAATGTATACTTTATTCAAGAGATCTCCGATCTGAGGCTCAACTAATAGGTAGTGCAAATTACTACTTAGTAATTTGAATTACTACCTAGTAATTTGTACTCTATGTTACATTACAAAAATGCCTTTAAATTTATGTTGATTTATAATAATAAGTTGGTTATTATGTAAAGTTTATTAAAGGAACAAAGTTCTTACAAATTAAAATTATAAACTAAGTGAACACTGGCAGCAACACATGTTTATAAAACTGTATTGTAGCACATAAACATGAAGGTCATTTGTATGATTACCATAAATATATTTTTAATGTAGTTCAATAATACTTTTTATTCTGATTCCACTAATACCATCTCCAGAAATCCCTATTTTTAATTTTTAGATTTAACATGAAATTTGATATAGGTAGGTAACTAATAATTGTAAGTATTACTATTTAATTTGAATGTAGTTTGTAATATAATGGTTGGAACAGATTCATCAGCAGTAAAATACTGTTCCATGCTGACGAGCCAGGACCAACTCTTATTGAATAAAAACTACATACCTACTAAGGCTGCATTCCACCAGAGATGTGCTACGTTGCTATGTTTCCAGCCGACCGATGGATCGCTCCGTTATCGCGTAATTTTAACTACCAAAAATGACGCGATGTAGAAGCGATCTTATTGGTAGGCTGGAAACTTAGCAACGTAGCACACTCTGGTGGAATGCAGCCTTAGTAGGTATGTAGTTTTTATTCAATAAGAGTTGGTCCTGGCTCGTCAGCATGGAACAGTATTTTACTGCTGATGAATCTGTTCCAACCATTATATTACAAACTACATTCAAATGCTTAGTAATAATTGCAATCATAATAGTACACGTCACAATAATAGATAGTACCTATAACAGTCATAGATAGTAAACATCACATAAATGGATAGTACATACAACGATAAGATATAGTGCGCATAAAGTTATTAGGCAGTAATCATCACAATCAGTACAGTTACCATTACAAAAAAAAATTGTACCCTTTAACATCAATAATAGTGCTCATAACAATAACAGATAGTAGGAATAGCACGTACTTACTTATCAGTTACTAAATAATTCAGTAATCAATAATCTGCTTATTGTAAATACTACCAAACAATATTGCTCACATGGCAAGAAATTAATTATTAGGGACTAATTATTCTTGTAATCTCTACTAGATAGTATTGTTGGGATAACAGCTACCACTAGTTCTGACAGCTAGAATTATTATATCGTAATCGTTACTAAATTATTATAGTTGTCACAAATAGCACTAGAATTATTGTTGAGTCAAACAGAATTTTAGTAAGTACAACGAGATTTTTTTCTCCGTGTGGGTGAAGCGATTTTGATGAATCATTTTTATTTTATAAGCTGGTGCTTCCCGTGTGGTTCCATTTCAATTTGGTCCAGTTCTGATAATGACATCCATGAGAAAACCATATAAGTCTTAAATTTGCATTAATGTATGTGCGCGACAAATGAATGAATAACTCAATATCACGCCAACCGATTTCAATGATTATTTATTTAAACTAACTTTAAAAAAACACATTTTCATTATTTAGGAATTTGAATTTGGTTTATAGTTTTTTATAACACGCCAAATGATATAGTCTTTGGCGAATAAGTCAATAGACGTCGTTTGACCACAAGCTCCCCGAATGGGAAGCGAAGCGGAAAGTGGCTGACGATATATCACGAAGGTTCGCTGTTATAGCAATCTTCGCATCATGTCAAGAGCCCTAACTGGACACTGTCGCCTTAACAAGCACTTGTTCAAACTAGGTCTAAGCGACACACAATCCTGCAGATTCTGCGAGGAGGCGGATGATACGCCCCTCCATCTGCTAGGTGAGTGTGGAGCACTGATGCACAAACGCAGCATCCATCTGGGCAAGCATCTGCATAGCCCAGACGAGCTGCGAGACATCACCCCGAAGAAAATCCTACAGTTCCTAGCAGCTGCAAGGGTTAGTGGCGAACTATGAACGCTACGGCTTCGGGGCTGAACGTGGAAGTGGCGATCACAATAGGCCTATCATGGCCGCTGTGAAACCCAAGCCAACCAAAGATAATTAAAAAAAAGGTTCGCTGGAAGAAAACTCTTTGCCAGGGTTAAGCTCGCCTATGTACATATCTTGTTACTTATGTTATTTCTATGTACTCTTTTGTATGTACAATAAAGAATTAATGAGAAGGTCTAAAAGAACTTCTATGTTTTATGAAAGTTAACATACATATGTATGTATGTTAGCTAAACGACTATAATCGACGACCGATGTGGCGCGGTGGGCGATGGTCCGCCTACGACGCAGGAGGTGGGTTCGATTCCCGCCTCAGAACAATTGTGTGTATTCTGCAGATATTTGTTCCGGGTGTTCTGGTCGTTTTTTTATGTATAATAAAAAATATCTATCTATGTAATATATTGTATTATGTATATCAGTTATCTAGTACCCATAACACAAGCTTTGCTTACCATGGGGCTAGATAACTATGTGGATTGTCCAGCATTATTTATTTATTATTATTTATTGCATGTTGCCAAGAATTACTTTTGCAATGTTTGTGATGTTAATTTAATTTGTATGTAAATGTGAGTCTAAGAGGTCAGCGGTGATTTAGAAATGCGTGATTCGTCGACTAATCTAGTTTTATTACAAAAAGTAGGTTATAATGTTAAAGTAAATTTAAATATGTAGATATAAACATCAATTTCTGGCTTAAGCTAAGCAGAGCTTGTGTTATTGGTACTAGATGACTGATATACATAATAGAATACATTACATAGATATGTATCAGGGCACGCGGCAGCGTGACCAAGCCAAGTTCAAGCAAAGGAACGCGCCGAGTGTATCATTACACGAACCACTTGGTGCCACTTTTGACCCTTCTATAACTCAAAACCTCTTTAACGTAAAAACATAAAACTACGTGTGTTGAATTATATCCATAAGGACATGTAGAAGCCCAAATTTCATGAAGCTAGCTCAAACGGTTACAAAGATATGAAGGTCGAAAAGTCGTAATAATTCACATTGACTGACTGACATACATATAGTACCTAATTCTAACCTACTTCCAGATGACCTAGAAGGATGAAATTTGGAATCCAGCTCGGTAATTGTGTGTAAGCGTAGGAAAAAATCAAAAAATAAAAAAAAGTCAAAAAATAAGTGATGTTAGCAACGACGACCTTATGTCAATGAAATAAGGTTTAAATTCGAATAGAATCCGCATTGCATAGAATAAGCAATAGTACTAACTTCTCCGATTGCGCAATAGAATACAGTGTAGTTGTTAGGGACCGGCAAATAATAGATTCTGTTTTCGAAGTAACTACATATTTTTACTATCTCACACTAGATGTCACTAGTGTAGGGGACGTACTAAGACTTATTTTATTCACAAAATTAATTTTCCAGCAAAAATAACTGTTTTGGTTAATTGTTGTCGGTTGGTTGCCCTATCATTTTCTATGGTTGCAAAATGCTTAAAACGAATACCTATATATTTTTCAGCTATTAATTTAATCAGAAGAATAATATGATTATCAGTATTATCAGCAAGAACAAATATTCGTATATTTCGTCGGAGTCCAGTCTTGTCTATTAATTTTTGTGATCCATTGCTGTCTTACATTATCTTGAGATGGAAATCTAGAACATACACAATTTAAAATTGCAATAATAGGTGGGCTTCAATTTCATTAAATTTACTAAACAACTACTATTATAGTAGTTGTCTCACGGAGGGAAAGTACTTTCAATATAGAATATTTATTATAAAACATTCCATAGGTGCATTCCAGACATGCTATGTTTCAACATAGCCGTGGGACATTCAGTAAAATAATTGGATTCTAAATACGGCCCTGGCCCTGTTTTTCTTTATAAGTTAATGGTTGACGATAGATGGCGGCTTGTTTAAAAATGACTATAAAAACTAAAAAATTAAAATTTTGGCGACTAAAAAGTCTTTAGGAACTTAAGTTGAAGTAATTTCAGTACATATGATTATTAAAATATATTAACACTGAGCCCTACGTACCTATAAATGTTTATTTCCCATGATACAAAGTATCGCCATCTATTGTCAAGTAGAATTATATTTGGAAACGCCGAGTCGCAATGGAAATGTTCGAGAACTTTTAAAATATGATGCGGTATTCAGAAAAATCCAAAAAGAATTATATTGGTCAGTTGTGTAGTTGAACAAATTTCAGTACATTTGATTATTAAAATATATTATTACTGAGCCCTACGTAGGTTTATTTCCCATGATACAAAGTGTCGCCATCTATTGTCAAGTAGAATTATATTTGGAAACGCCGAGTCAATACCTGCCTAGTTTTCTTTACAAAAAGTAATGATATCCCACCAAAAACATAAATGTAAAATAGGAGAGCCAAGTTCAATGCAAAAATTATGATTGGCTGTGGGCTTCACGGCAAAAAGAATTGATATCTGAATGAGTGCCAAGTCAAATCTATGTAGGTTAGATTTGACTTGGCCAGTTTTTATCAGAATTAAAACGTTGAATAACTTTATAAAATGACTGATGTAATGAAAACTGGCCAAGTCAAATCTAACCTACATAGATTTGACTTGGCACTCATTCAGATATCAATTCTTTTTGCCGCGAAGCCCACAGCCAATCATAATTTTTGCATTGAACTTGGCTCTCCTATTTTACATTTATGTTTTTGGTGGGATTTTTTATTATACATAAAAAAACGACCAGAACATCCGGATCAAATATCTGCAGATCGTACGAACATTTATCTTGAGGCAGGAATCGAACCCTTTGTCTACCGTGCCTCGTCGGGGTCGTCAATTATAGGTTATATCAGTTTAATACCTTATCCACCTCATAGAACGCCATTTTCATCAGCAAGCGAAGATTTCAGCCTAACATCATCAACTGTTCCATGTTCGCACCGACAATAGTATGTAAGTAATTTATTGTTGTGCATAGCTTTACCTAAATATTGACATGTATCGAATCAGATTATATTTAGACTTAAATAGGCAAATAACCATGTATTGGACATAATTATAAGAGATGAACATGCTAGTGGTTTCTTTTTCACTTCTTCCACTGGTGGACAAAAAATTGAAGTGGTAAAGCAAAATAATTTTATTTGATAATAATTTAATGTATAAAATATGACTTGTCTAAGTGCTTATTTTGTAAGCCTAAAGAAATAAATGATTTTTGACTTTTGTTCAATCCAACGATCCTACCAGACAACCGTAGATGGATATCTACGGTTGTCTGGTAGAGATCTTGGGCGATAAGACCACCAAACTGTCACATATTTTGTATTTTATTCTATCTTGTTTGTTTTATTTTCAAGTTTGCAACTAAATAATTGTCTATCTATCTATCTGTTCCAGACACGAAAGACTCAGAGTTCAAACGGAAGCCAGGACCTGTCATCTTCAAGCAGGAGCTGAACGCCAGCGAGCAGTACTTCATACAGTACAATAATGTGCCCATCGGTCTCGCTGTGCGGGATCAGAATGAGCAAGTGTTCGTATCTGTGCCCCGGAGGCGGTATGGTTAGTATCTAGATACTTTGCCACCTTGCGCACCACGGTCTCCACGGAAGACCAGCGCTATGGTACGATAAGAAAAAAATTTATATATATGTAGGTACAAACCAAATGCAGCCAAAAAAAAAAAAGAAAACATTGAGAAGGGGGAAAAAAGCTATTCCCATAAAACCCAAGGACCGAGGGGTCGTCACCCCTCGAGTTGACGCCGGGGTAATGAGGCCAAGCCTCGAGGCCCCTCTCTGTGCCCCCACCAGGGCCGGAAAGAAATTTATTGATATGGTACGATCTGCCTCTACCATAGCAAATGCTGAGTGGAGACCGGTTTTGTCAGTTTCTGTCCTCTGTTAATCTAAGTTTAATTTAATAAATAAATAAATAATGCTGGACAATTCACACAGCATTATCTAGCCCCATGGTAAGCAGAGCTTGTGTTATGGGTACTAGATAACTGATATACATAATACAATACATTACATAGATAGACATTTTTATTATATATAGAAAACGACCAGAACACCCGGAACAAATATCTGCAGATCGTACACACAATTGTTTCGAGGCGGGAATCGAACCCGCAACCTCCTGCGTCGCAGGCGGACCTTCGCCCACCGCGCCACATCGGTCGTCAAATTTATAACAGTCTCTGTTCTAACTAAATAATAATCTTTTTACTTTTTTTAACCGACTTCAAAAAAGGAGAGTTTCTCAATTCGACTGTATTTTTTAAATGTTTTTACCTCATAGCTTTCGACTGGGTGAACCGATTTTGATGATTTTCATTAGAAAGCTGGTGCTTCCCATGTAGTTTTGTTTCAATTAGGTCTAGGTCTGACAATGGCATCCATGAAAAAACCTTATAAGTCTTACATTTGACGATCGATGTGGCGCGGTGGGCGAAGGTCCGTCTGCGACGCAGAAGGTTGCGGGTTAGATTCCCGCCTCGGAACAATTGTGTGTACGATCTGCAGATATTTGTTCCGGGTGTTCTGGTCTTTTTCTATGTATAATAAAAAAAATATCTATCTATGTAATGTATTGTATTATGTATATCAGTTATCTAGTACCCATAAAACAAGCTCTGCTTACCATGAAGTGTGAATTGTCCAGCATTATTTATTTGCATTATGTATGTGCGCGACAAATGGACGAAAACTCAATATCATGCCAACCGATTTCGACCCGTACTTTGACTTTGATGTTTCTTTTAAAAAAGCGAAATTTTAAACCCATTTTCATTATTTTGTAATTTGAAGTCGGTTTATGGTTTTTTAAAACACGCCAAATATTAACACGTCGTACACCTACGCCGTCATAGTGTACCTGCCTATTACTACTAAGTATCGACCTCCATGAACACTCTCTCTGGAGATCCTTGGAGGAGGCGTACACCGCCGAAGGCGGTCCATATCAGGACATGACACAAGTTATCTGACATAATTAATTCTAAATTCAATTCATTTCTAAAATTATAATGTACCTACACGACTATTAATTCTTTATTTTACTATTATTATTGTTTTAAAATTGTACATACTAACAGGGTCGGAAAAAAACAGTTTTTTTTTATATTTTATAAAACAAACAGTTCAAAATGTTTAAAACATGTGTTTTTTTTTACTTATCAATTTCAAATCAATTATAGCGAATAATAAAATAATCCATTTCTAAACTATTTCCTAATTCACATTAGTAAAAATTAACAAAACGATAAATATTTACTTTTGTTGCATATCTCAGTACCTCTAATCTAATTATTAAAAATTATTATTATTATTAATCAAAACAAAACACTTTACATACACTTTGTATGTAGTGTTGTAGGTAGGTAGAGAACTAGAGAGAGAGCGGGGAATAGGTACCGTACCCACTAATCCAGTGAATTACTTTCTTTCGACGGCCGACATAGGGACTTTCCCTGCGGGAATTTACTGGCGGGGAGTTACCTATGCAGTGTATAAAACGGCCGACATAGGCACTTTCGTGTATTGCTTTCCTGTTTTTTTCTTAATATAAAACATAGTTTTATTTCAAACTGTTTTAAACACGTTTTTTAAAACAACTAGTTTTAATCATGCCAACCCTGCATACTAATAACTATTGGGATATGGAATAAAGCTGTTTTTTTATTTATTTTTTATTTTTATGGACCTCTATCCTCCAAAGTCTGAACAGCACAAACTTCAAAGTGCTTTTGTGCATTGTTGTCTTATTGGCAAGGTGTTTACTTTGCATTTGGTGATTTCTTTGCAGGAATACCATCAACACTGAACGTCATATCCGGACACCACTCGCACTCGCCTCTACTGACGCCCTTGCCTGCGCCGCCGAGGGAGACAGAGCTAGTTTCAGTGTACCGTCCTACAGTAGACCGGTGTTCTAGACTGTGGATGGTGGATACCGGCCTTTTGGAAGTACCAGGTAAGTCTCTAGCACAGTTCTCTAGTCACTACATAGTATAAAACAAAGTCGCTTCCCGCTGTCTGTCTGTCCCTATGTATGCTTAGATCTTTAAAACTACGCAACGGATTTTGATGCGTTTTTTTTAATAGTGATTCAAGAGGAAAGCTTAGTAACTATTATATATAACACATAGATTTCCACGCGGGGGAAGCCGCGGGGCGCTGCTAGTAATAATATATATAATGTTATTTCTATGGTTTTTCTTACTATGTTTCAGACGCTAGAAGACAAGTGCAGCCTCCGTCCATCTCGATATACGACCTGGAGTCAGCAGACTTTAAGAGGATATTGAAGTATGAGTTGAAAGCTACGGATCTAGTCAATGATAGGACTAGTGGAGGTAAAGCAGGTTTAATTATACTAGAAACCGGTTCAATATATTTCAATTTATCTTTTTTATTTCTTTAAAACTTTGACTGCGATTTTTTTCGACGACTGCGATCTTTTTTTTAACCTAAAAAATTCGTGCTGTGTTGCGCCGCACATGCGTTTCAGCTACTTCAAATATTACAGCTGTGCTGAGTCACACAGATCTGTATTTTCTCATCCGCGCGCTAGTATGGATTTACGCATATTAGTCACTTGGAGAAAACACATACCGTGTGATTTCAGCAGTCAAAGTGTTAATGAAACATATCTATCTATTTATTTTGTTTGCGGAGGAGGGCGCTGATTCCGCTACACAGTTTCTTAACTTTTGCGGTAGTCGGCCCACAACTGTACTCTATATTATATAAGTCTCTTGTTTCTAATAAAGATTTTGTATATTTTTTAATAGTTCTAAAACATATTTTTTTAAACTTACGCGATCTGAACACATAATTATTAAGCACTAGCGGACCTTCCCGGTTTCGCACGGTTTTATTACGGATCCCTAACTATTTTGAAAATATAATATAGCCTATGTTCACCGGGGATAGTGTAGCTTCCCAACGGTGAAATAATTTTTCAAATCGGTCCTGTAGATTCAGAGCCTATTCATTACAAACAAACAAAAAATCAAACACTTTCTTTTTATAATATTAGTATATTTATTATATATAATATTAGTAGATTTACGCCCGCACGCCCTCCAGGTTCCCACCTGGCTGGAGGGCGTGCGGGCGTGACGACCTGCGAAGGACTGCGGGAATACTCAAAACTCAAACTCAAAATAATGTATTTCTTTAGGCTTACAAAATCACTTAGACAAGTCAAATGTTATACTATAAATTATTATTTTATAATAAGAAGCAAGCAGAAGACAGGGCGCTATGGCGCTTATTGGGGGAGGCCTATGTCCAGCAGTGGACTAACATAGGATGATGATGTGATGATGATGATCGTATTTACAATTTAAACAGTTGAGGTAACAACGTATAAATAAGTATAATTATGTATTTGAACTAAATATAATTTATATACAACATTAGTCTACAATATGCCACCGTCTATACCTACTATAGCTACGTGTCCATCCAAAGGTTGTTGGAAGAAATCGCTCTTAGCGATAAGGCCGTCCTCTGTATCTTTGTTAGTTCGTTCTTTAATTTTTTTTTCTGTTTTTGATGTGCAATAAAACGTGTATGTATTGTATTGTATTGCATTGCATTGTATTGCATTGCATTGCATTGCATTGCATTGCATTGCATTGCATTGCATTGCATTGCATTGCATTGCATTGCATTGCATTGCATTGCATTGCATTGCATTGCATTGCATTGCATTGCATTGCATTGCATTGCATTGCATTGTATTGTATGGTATTGTATTGTATTATAACTGCAGACTGTTGCTAGAGGTAGTTCTAATTAATGACTTGTATTGATTTTCACAAATGTAACCTTCCAGGTCTAACATCCATAACCGTGGAGGTATCCCCCAACTCGTGCGACGACGCGTACGCATACATCAACGACCTAGCCACGGGCCGCCTGGTGGTCTTCTCTCTGCAGCAGCTGGACAGCTGGAGTTATACCCACGACGCCTTCAACCATGATCCAGCAGCTTTGAACTTCACTGTGGCAGGTACGGACAGACCTGTTTAACAGTTGGTTTACTTTTGTATATCAGTTATCTGTACCCACAACACAAGCTCTGCTTACCTTGAATTGGTATTGTCTGGCATTCGTTTAGATTAAGCAACTTCTGAAAGAGTCATGCTCGGAATTTCTCTGAAGGATAGGATTCGTAACGAAAACATCCGACAGAGAAAAATCGACATAGCTATAAGAATTAGCCAGCTGAAGTGGCCGGCCATATCTCGCGATACCAACGATATTACTATTTATTGGATACGTTATGCCGTAACTCGTAGCTTGTGCTACGCCGTAGCTTGTTTCCAAAGTTATGTCGTAGCTCCTAGCTTGTGCTACGCTGTTGTAGCTTGTATCTAAAGTTATGCCGTAACTCGTAGCTTGTGCTACGCCGTAGCTTGTTTCCAAAGTTATGGCGTAGCTCCTAGCTTGTGCTACGCTGTTGTAGCTTGTATCTAAAGTTATGCCGTAACTCGTAGCTTGTGCTACGCCGTAGCTTGTTTCCAAAGTTATGCCGTAACTCGCAGCTTGTGCTACGCTGTAGCTTGTATCTAAAGTTATGCCATAACTCGTAGCTTGTGCTACGCCGTAGCTTGTATCAAAAGTTATGCCATGGTGGTGATGCATGTGGTGATGTAAGATGCATATGGTATGGCATGGTTTTCCGATGTAGGCGATCCGATCCTCCAAAGACGCAGGAGATTGTGGGTTTGATTCCCGCCTTGGGACAAATGACTGTACAATCTGCAAATATTATATTTTAGGGTATTTTCTATTTATAGTTTAAAATATCTATCTATATCTTGTATTTTAGAAAGTAGAAAGCAAAGCTTGTGTTATGGGTACTTGACGACTATCAGTCGTCAAGTTAGCTTAGGGCTAGAGGTCGTGTGAATTGTCCAGCATTATTTATTTATTTTCTGTTATGGTATTATTCTCTCCAGGCCACGTGATTAACTGGCGCGATGGTCTCTTCAGCACGACGCTAGGAGACCCTGACTCCAGCGGCAGGAGGAAGCTGTTCTTTCACCCTCTGGTCTCCACCAAGGAGTATTCTGTGTGCTCGGATGAGCTGAAAACGAAGGGAAACCAACTGAATGTGATGGTTAGTCTAGTTTATTGGTTGTTAATGTTTGGTTCCGTACCCAATGGGTAAAAACGTGACCATTTTACTACATTTTCTACCTGCCGACCAAAAACACACGTTTATACATAGAAAATATACCGAACACCCGGAACAAATATCTGCAGATTGTACAAACATTTGTCCCAAAGCGGGAATCGAGCCCA
Organism: Eupithecia abbreviata; assembly: GCA_943735965.1. NCBI lineage: Eukaryota > Metazoa > Arthropoda > Insecta > Lepidoptera > Geometridae > Eupithecia > Eupithecia abbreviata. The sequence goes on along the minus strand of OX031004.1, from coordinate 3,440,857 downwards.
CAACCTCCTGCGTCGCAGGCAGACCTTCGCCCACTGTGCCACATCAGTAAAGTATATATTATACTAGCTGCAGCCCGTGGCTTGGCCCGCGTGGAAATCTATATTACCTTCCTCTTGAATAACTTAATCTATTAAAAAAATGCGCATCAAAATCCGTTGCGTAGTTTTAAAGATCAACCATACATAGGGACAGACACCCCTATTTCGGCGCAGGGTCATGGAGGCAGTCTTATTTTCTTAATATCACCTATTCGTGTCACTTATCCCCATGATAAACTACTTTATTTGCCGTTTGTTATTCTATGCCTTTATTTTGTACCTGTGTCTAATAAATGTTTTTGTATTTTATTTCTATTCTATAGACAGACAGACAGCGGGAAGCGACTTTGTTTTATACTATGTAGTGAAGGAAGTCTTGTTCTGTAGGTGGAAGGCGATAAAGGTCCGAACACACAGAGCGGTTCGCACGGCTACCACTCCCGCACCAGAACGATATTCTTCGCGAACGTCGCTCAAGATGCGATCCTCTGCTGGAATGTGGACAAACCTTTGGTTTCGCAGAATGTGGGACTGGCCGCACAGGATCATGAGAAACTTGTGTATATTTCTGGTGAGGACATCATCATCATCAGCCTATAGCCGTCTACTGCTGGACATAAGCCTCCCCCAATGAGCGCCATAACGCTCTGTCTTCAGCTAAGTCAGTGACTGAATTAGTATGTACTTTTTTGTAGTTATCAGTAAAAAACTGTATTCTTGCCAATTTTTAAAGCTCACATCAAGGAGTTTTTTGTACCTATTATCTATACTAATATTATAAAGAGGAAAGGTTTGATTTTTTGTTTGTTTGTTTGTAATGAATAGGCTCCGAAACTACTGGACCGATTTGAAAAACTCTGTCACCGTTGGGAAGCTACACTATCCCCGGTGAGCATAGGCTATATTATATTTTCAAAAAAGTTATTGATCCGTACTAAATCCGTGCGAAGCCGGGAAGGTCCGCTAGTATTGTATATGTCGGGCTTTTCTTTCTTGCAGATCTCAAAGTAGTGAAAGACGAAGTATGGGTGCTGGTGAACCAGATTCCTCGTTTCGTGTTCTCCACACTCAACCCTGCTGAGGAGAACTTCTTCATACACAGGTGAGTTTATCATCATCATCATCATCAGCCTATAGCAGTCCAAGCTCTTTCCATAGCTCGCTGAGCGACTTTGAACTGGTGGACCAGCCCTACCGTGAGTGTCCACGTCTCAGCTCCGTAGGTCATAGCGGGTAGGACGCACTGGTTGATAGCTTTCGTTTTCAAGTATTGCGGTATGGGTGATGAGAAGACTCCATATTCGATACTGTACTTTAGTAGTAGTTATTTCTAATTTCGACATTATTATTTCAGGGGCAAAGTAAATGATCTCATCAAAGGCACGCCTTGTGAAGCTTAGCAAGGAAGAAAAGCGTTACACTGCGATACTGTAAGTTTTTTTATGTAAAACATTATGTATACTGCTAAGTCTCTCCTTGTATTCGAACATAATATGGTCATATATAATAAGTAACATATATAATAAGTTTGATGTTGAGGTAAGGAAGTGTTCATATAATAATATGAACACTTCCTTACCTCAACATCAAACTGTTTTTTTTTTCTTGGACTCGCTAGTTTTAGCATTTGCCATATCTAATTTAAGATTTTTTAAAAATTTGGGAAACATTTAAAACTTTTAATAACCTAATACGAGAGAGAGAAAACGGAAAAGGATCAGGAGAGCATCAAACTGTTAATATATATATATCATAATATATTTATGTGTATTTTTATTTATATTAGATATATGTTTTGGCCTTCTTCATATAAAGAGGATTTGTTCATTTGAACTAAATCTTTGTTCTTTTACTCTCTGACACTGTAACTGTCGACCATCACTAAAAGAATTCACTGACAATGTCGATATTAATATTTTGTCATGTAAGGACAATAATTGTAATTAGTTTTTTTTAATATATATTGTTTTTTTCCTTAGTGCTTTTATATATATCATGCAGTTTTTAATTAGGTATTATAGTACTGTTTTTTTTTAGTTTCTTGTTTGTAGTTTTATAATACATTTTGTTGATTCACGGTTAATGTTTTTCTTTATTGTAAATATTATTTCTATATTTTGTACTATTCAAGTAAGTTACCTTCCCTTAACCTTATAAAGCTTGCGATGCTATCATGAGACGGACACTGGCAGAATTGCGTCCATCCAGTTGCAGAGCCATCTAGGAAGAAGTTGAAGTTGAAGGACAATACATTTTTTTATTGTCTAGTATACACAATTTAAATAAATATTAAATACACAGTATAATTACAATCTAGCCATAGAATTGGCTAATGGATAATTTAGTTTTAACATATTTTTATATCAACCTATTACTAAGAACGTGCCCATTGGCACTTTTCTTAATGTCTCTATACTTAAGGTGAAGACACTTTGTTCATGTGCCACTGTGTGATAATAATAATTATCACTACACTAACTCAATCAACTCAGTTGCTGCTACCGTAAGCGAGTATCGTTGGGTTTCTATACAAATTGCCACAGCTTGGATATCTGGCTCTTCATATGTGCTAGCTTGTGGTCTTTTATATTTTTCTTTATGATGACTGCACTGCTTCTTCTTTCTTTATTAGATGGTTGTAGTGCGTAGTCGGCTTTGTAGCCTTTTAGTTGGATATGAGACGGATTTGTAAAGTGTGTTTCAGATAAAAGACACACGTTTATGTTGCGTAAATCTATGGACAATACATGACCAAATATTAAATTTGACGTCAATTACGAGTTTCCAGAAGTACTAGTTATAAAGAATATTAAATAGTTTTATTGTAAATATGCTTCCTAAATGTTTACCTACTATACTATAGTGCGTTACCCATAAAGAAAGCTTGCGATGCTATCATGAGACGAACATTGGCAGAATTAAGTCAATCCAGATACAGAGCCATCTAGCAAGAAGTTGAAGTCCCCAACCGATCATATAAAAACAAAAATTGCTTTTATAAAAAAAGTCAAGTTAAACAAAAATAAAAAAATATACTTGTGAAAATCAACGTTTTAAAATTTCTGGTATGGTGGTAAGTGTATTATCATCATCAGAATACATTCCTGCGTCCAGTGCTGGATATGCAACCCCCAATGAATCGGGGATTTTGCCATAATCACCACGCTTGGCTGGCAGATTTGATGAACTTCCAGGCAAATACAGCTCTAGCTTGGTGCCAGTACAAATTACAATTAAATAAATAATGCTGGAAAATTCACACATCATCATCTAGCCCTAAGCTAAAAAGAGCTTGTGTTATGGGTACTAGAACTGATATCACTACATAGTATAAAACACAGTTGTTTCCCGCTGTCTGTCTGTCCCTATGTATGCTTAGATTTAAAATTACGAGACGGATTTGATGCGGTTTTTTAATAGATGGAGTGATTCAACAGGAAGGTTTATATCCCATTTTACACATAGCTTTCTACGCGGGCGAACACGCGGGTCGCAGCTAGTCACTACATAGTATAAAACAAAGTCGCTTACCGCTGTCTGTCTGTCCCTATGTATGCTCAGGTCTTTAAAACGCAACGGATTTTAATCCAGTTTTCAGCAATAGATAGATTGATTCAAGAGGAAGGTTTATATATACATAGATATATCCAAAATCGTGCTAGTAAATCATAAATCATTTATTATTTATGTGGGTACAATAGATCTTCTTAATAATAAGGTTCCAATACTGCCTCGTTTTATGTTGTTCTAACGTAACCTTGCTTTTACAGGTGAACTATAGAATCTCAAAATGCATCAAACTACTTGTCCAGATGACCCAACAGCAACTGCCCCTACCCTAAACCCTCCCAGTAAAGGAGTTACCCCTGTAAGCGTCGCCAAGAAACTACCTGCCACATTAAACCCAAAACCTGCAGCCAACACTGCCACAAAAGGACCTACCATCACAAACCCTATAACGAAACCGCCTACGATTCCAAACCAGGGCATATTTGATGTTCCTATTAATAACAATTTGGTGCTAGCAACAATCTTCAAAGGAATACTTCCTTTAACCTCAGATCCAAGCATCGCACGATCAATCATCACCAGTCAATCTATCCCTACTGTATCTGCCACCATCAAGCGTCCAGACATCTTAAGGCTGTCACCTCTTGCCAATATCAGCCCTAAACGTTACACGAGTCCTTTAAAACGCCCAGCAAATATAAACAATGCAAAAAATTTGCTCAACGCTTACCAATGTACCAAGACGAAATTAATCAATGCGCAGACAAACACCAGGGAATACCCTAAAGGAATAGTTATAAAGGACAGTAAGGCAGGTAGAAAACGAAGTATAGTGGATAAAGACGAAGGCCCACCCAACAAGAAAATACTTGACGAAGACGGAGAAATCTGCCCGGTTTGCTTTGAATCTTGCAGAAACTCTGGCGACCATAGACTAGTAGCTTTAAAATGCGGCCATCTTTTTGGCGCAAAATGCATCGAGACATGGTTACGCTGTAGTAAAAAATGTCCGATTTGCTCGCGCAGAGCTATATTTCCAGATTTGAGGAATATATACGCAAGGAAGCTGGCCGCGTCTGATCCGGTGGAGAAACCAGGGGTGAGAAGCATTGGGGTTAGAGCTGTTAGGAGAAGTAGGCGCAGGCGAAGGCATCAGATAGTCAACCCGCAGTCCACTAACCAGTGCTCGGACGAAACGCTATGAATAAAACCGACAACTCGTAATAATAACTCTGCAGCTCCGTGGGGCTACCATGCTATTTAACACAGAACTTATCGCGCGTTATCAGCGTTAATACGCTAATTTTAGCGCGATTAACGCGCGTTAAGAGGCCTCCGGAGGGACGAATTCTTCAATACAAACGTAATACCAAAATGATTTCCAATTCAAGCATATTTCCACTATAATATTGTATTATTTGTATTTGAATAGTATTTATCTAGGTTCCTAAATAGTTTTTTTTTCAAAATACTTACCTAAAATTAAATGAAAGCCTATAATGTGCCTAATTTTGCACATTTTTATGCGTACATGGACAAGTTTTCTTGCTATTTGTTTCGTATTAAAAACAACAATATCTTACGTTTTATTTAGTAAGGAACATAACTTATATTGTCTAGTTACAGAATAACAATACTTTTTGAAGAATAAGCTTTCATTCATAATTTTTGGTATTACGGAACAAACCAAATTTTGAAAGGCTAATATTGCTATCGCGCACGCATGGGGCGCGGCGCAAGGGTTAAACAGGGACATTGTGTATGTATATTTAGCTAGCAGTCCAATTTTAATTAGGTATGTTTTTTTTAAAATTTATATAAAAATTTGGACTATCTTACATTATTTTTTAATTTATACACATTATTATGTCATATGACGACCGATGTAGCGCGGTGGGCGAAGGTCCGCCTGCGACGCAGGAGGTTGCGGGTTCGATTCCCGCCTCGGAACAAATGTGTGTACGATCTGCAGATATTTGTTTCGGGTGTTCTAGTCGTTTTCTATGTATAATAAAAAATATCTATCTACATATGTAATGTATTGTTTTATGTATATCAGTTATCTAGTACCCATACCACAAGCTCTGCTTACCATGGGGCTAGATAATGCTGTCTGAATTGTCCAGCATTATTTATTTATTTTTATATTTATTTATTATATACATTTTTTTTTCCTGAATGTGGCGGTGTCTTTGTATTTTTATAGCAATAAATAAATAAACATAGACAAAACATATAAAAACCTTTATTTAATTTTGTGCGTGTGCATTGTAACCTTAAAATTAAAATATTCGAGAAGTATTATTAAGATTATGAAAATTGTGTACTTAGGAACATAAAAGCTTAATTTATAAAAGTAAATATCATTATGCACTAGAGTTATTTGTGATTAATATCAATTCCAATCATCAAAATACTGAACGAACGCTGTTGGCTCGGCTCCTTCAGGCACTTTCGATATTTGGACCTGAAAATCAAAGTTTACACATTAATTAATATCTTCTTATCTATCAGTGAATACCTACCTACTACACGGAGGCCTATAATTAGCTCTCTGTATTTTGTTTGTTTATTGTTTATTTCAATACTCAATATATTTATTGTTATCACATTGGCTTAAGGGGCCTCCGGAGGGACGATTTCTTCATACAAACGTAATACCAAAATTATTTCTAATTCAAGCATATTTCCACTATAATATTGCATTATTTGTATTAAAATAGTATTTATCTAGGTTCCCAAATAGTTTTTTTTTTTCAAAATACTTACCTAAAATGAAATGAAAGCCAATCTCATTTTGCACATTTTTATGCGAAAATGGACAAGTTTTCTTGCTATTTGTTTCGTATTAAAAACATCAATATCTTACGTTTTATTTATTAAGGAACAGCAACACTTTGTGAAGAATACAAAAAGTTTTCAGTCATAATTTTAGGTATTACGGAACAAACCAAATTTTGAACGGCTAATATTGCTATCGCGCACGCATGTGGCGCGGCGCAAGAGTTAAACAGGGACAGCGATATTCGGAGCGATTTTTGCAAGCGAGGGTCGCCGGACCCTTAATTAGTAGATTCTTATGTATAGATTAGTATCACAATGTGAACCCTATTGGGCGTGAACAACAAGTGGAAGGCAGACCGAGGTTGTTTTTGGTAAAATATAAATATGTAGGTACTTAGGTAAGTAGTACCTACTTGTCTAGTAAATTTAGTAATGATTATATTTTATTTGCCTTATCATAATTTCAGTTTTTTTTATTTATATATATTTCCACCGTGTGTGCACATGTTACACTTGATGTCGTTGAGTTCTATCACAATTTTGTTATACAAACCTATGTCAAAATTAGTATTGTATTGTATTGTATTGTATTTATTTATTCCATAAAGATACATTAGTACACTTGGAAATGTCAAATTTTATACATATTTTATGTTACAGAGTAAAACGTACGATGTAAGTGAAAATCAGTAAAATTGGTACAGGCAGAGTACATACAATGATTAGGTAGGTATAACAGTGAGATCATCAGCAATAGCTTCGTCAAGTGTATAATATGATTTCTCAATTAACATTTTTTTAATTGCAATACTATAATTATTTATATTATCTGAATTTCGAATGTCATGATCTAGTTTGTTATATAGTTTAACGCCTACACATAAAAAGCTTTTACCCACTTTTGCAAGTCTATGAGTAGGTAAGTATGTATAACACATACTAATTTTGACATAGGAAACACCATAGTGCAAAGAAAATGCAGACAGACATGCCTGTTGTATTCTTTTTAACTAATATATTCTTTACTAGCGGACCTTCCCGGCTTCGCACGGTTTTAGTATGGACCCCTAACTTTTTTGAAAATTATAATATAGCCTATGTTCACCGGGGATAGTGTAGCTTCCCAACGGTGAAAGAATTTTTCAAATCGGTCCAGTAGTTTTGGAGCCCATTCATTACAAACAAACAAACAAACAAAAATCAAACCTTTCCTCTTTATAATATTAGTATAGATAGTAACGTCACAGATAATATAATACATACTGTAGTAACGTATAGTGCGACTTTTAGTTTAGACTGCAGCACAAATAAATAATTATAGCCATAATATTTCTTACCCATGGCGGATAGTCGTTCGATTTCAAATACTGCTCAGCCCTGTTCATCGCCTCTGCCTTTTCCTGAGAAACGATCCAAGAATGTAAATTTAAAGATTTATTTCTACTAATATTCTAACTGACATAGCTCAAAGAATTAGCAAGCTGAAGTGGCAGTAGGCCGGCCATATTTCGCGAAGAACCGACAGCCGCTGGGGCAAACATGTTCTTGAGTGGAGACCGCGACTCGGCAAACGTAGTGTAGGACGCCCTCCGACCAGGTGGAATGACGACTTGCGAAAGACTGCAGGTAGATGCTGGATGCGGCAAGTTGAAGACAGGGCGCTATGGCGCTCATTGGGGGAGGCCTATGTCCAGCAGTGGACTGATATAGGCTGATGATGATGATGATGAATATTCTAAAGGCCAAAATGTATCTAAATATGTAGTTGCGTTTGACCCAACAACGCAACAATGAAGTAGGTAGTAGTTAAGGTGGAATCAGACGCTTTAGTTGAGTGAACGTTCACTTGAGTGTATGGTTCATTTTTCTTTCATTTCATGTTCACACAGCATAGCTGGAATGTAGCATAAATGAAAATTCATATGCTCTTTGTCTTCGATGTCGCCCTACGAAGATGTGCATCTTGGAAATCCCTTGTTCGTTTAAATTTAAAGTCAGATTCTGTATGGGTCGGATTTTGATTCCGACACATTCGTTTTACGACCGGCTGGGTGATGTAACTCGCGATCGGTTTGCGACAGGCATAAATTAAGCAATCAGTGCTGTCAAACGTCAATTTTGTATTAGTTTGACACCAGCTACAACGTCAAAATTGGTGAAAATTGGCGTTTGACAGCACTGATTGCTTAATTATCGCCTTGTCGCAAACCGGTCGCGAGTTACATAATCAATCACCATACGGTTCAAATCACTGGTCAACCAACGAATCGTTTGAAACACTAGCTGTTCTTTGAGTCTCTCTTTGAGCCTGATCTTCGAGTTCTGCCGTGAAATATTCCTTACCTTTTCATTGGATCCTCTTCCAACCCATACATAAATGCCGCTGTAACTTCCAGTGTCCAAAACATAACATTCCTGGAACAAAATTTATATTTAACATAAATAATATATTTATTGTAAAATTCCCTTCTTTCCCGTGGTTCACCTATTTTGTCCACCTGGTGGACCACGGGTAAACATATTCTTCCGTGGTCCACCTGATAATCGCGTAAATTATTTTTATTGAAATATATTGCCTATTGTCCACCTCTTTTCATTGGCTAGATTAAATCTATGCAACATTGATCCCGACAAATTAAAAAGTACACCGAATGGCATTTTTTTTAAATTCATTTATTGAAATAATTTACTTCAATTAAAATGATGATTACTTAAAACTAAAATTGCTCTATCAACGTAGTTTCTCCAATGCGAAATTGATTGGAATTTACCACCACACCAATACAGTGCCCCCCTTTCTGGTAATATAGTGCAAATCGCTTTCTTCGTCTTGCGTATCTCCCATTTTAATAAGATTTAATTTTACTCACAAGCGATCAGGGACGGAGCACTATTTCATTAAACAGAACACATCTAATTCTGTTAGATGGTCAGGAAATACTCAAAGATTAATTGTCAAGAAATACTCAAAGATTAATTGTCAAACGATAAAGAAACAATACGTTGTAAGTTCTTGAAAAAGAGGTGCACTTGAAAAGATTCAATTACAGTGAAGCACGTCAACGAAAGACCAAAAAGATTGTGTGCTCAAAGGTGGACCACGGTTAAATAATAATTTCCTATGGTTCACCTTAGTTCACCTGGTGGACCACGGAAGAATATGTTTACCCGTGGTCCACCAGGTGGACAAAATAGGTGAACCACGGAAAAGAAGGGGTAAAATTGTGTAAAACATCCATCTTAAACTGATAATTAATACACAAGTAAAAAATGAATTGGAATTTTAATGCATTTGTAAAAAGTTTAAGAAAGAATGGGCAAAATCCAATCAAGCATCCTATTTTGCCATGGGCCTCGAACGGTATAGTTATGTTATGATACTGTCCAAGTGAGTCGCTAGTCGTGACAACAATAAACGACTCAATATATTGAGTATTGAGTCGTCTTTAAAAGGTTTTGTAGATTTAAATCATTATACCTAAGATGAGTCAATAAATCAATATTATAAAATTATTGACTCATTTGTGGAGTCTGTCGTTGTACCTTTGTGTCCAGCTGCTCCTTAGACAGAGGTTGCGGTAGTTTTCTAATCTTAATGCTTCCAGTGCTGTCTGATATCTCGGAAAGTGACACTTCCTTGCTCTCTCCACGCTCGAATTCCTGAAATAATTTTAAATTTTGTATTTATTTATTTTCATAACTAAAACTACTAGTATATATACTAACAAAAAAATTGTATTCGAAAATGAAAGAGAGATCAATTAAAAGATGAATTAAAATTTTCAAAATTAAAAACTGTTTCGAGCTTCTATGCTTTGCTTGGATGATACCAATGTCGTTAAATATTTTCCATTGATATTCCTTTCTTCTAAAAAAGGTTTTACATAATTAAATATCCAGGTTTTTGAATCGGAGTATAGATAGTATTTGTGATCGCAGTTATTTACAATAAAAAATTCAACAATGAATGCTTACTTCATCATCACCTCCCTCGTCAGCTTCCGCCACGGACTCCTGGTCTCCAGATCCCAGAGCTTCGAAGAACTTGGCCAGATCACTCTCGTGGGAGTCTCTGTCTGAAATTACAAATTATTGTCATTTTATGTATTTAATTCTAAAATTATAATATGCGTGACTATTAAATATTTATTATTGTTTAAAATTATACTTAATTATAAGTTTGTGGTATGGAATAAAGCTTATTAGTTACACAATCATGAACTATTTATAAAGATTCACTCTTGTCGACTCTTTTCATCCCTCGATAGTCTAGGAGTCGCCACTCACAATCTTCTCACACATTGTCTCATCGCCGTACTGACTCATCGCCCAACCGACTCACCAATGTCCCGACACGCACCCATCCGTTATGGTTCTACGCACCAACTCACAAACCCATCAACTAACAGAATCGTTGACCCCTTCACTCATTAACAAATTGACTTACCTGAGTTATGTGCCCATCGACTAATATAAATACTATAGAATACTGTAGGTAGATCTCGCTTTTACACTCTTTTTCACTTTTATACTCGCTTTTTCGATTTTTTCATCGATTCATTGTCGCATCGCGTAACCAACTATTAACCCGTGGCCCACTGACCCATGGCTCAGTGACTCTTGACACATGACTCATTCTACCGACTCGTGACTCACCAATGATCTCGACATGCGCCCGTCCGTTATGGTCCTGGTCACGGATCTGCTTGGCCACACTGTCGCCCTTCAGCCGCTCCGTGATCTTGGCCTTCTCTCCGACGTACAGGTATATCTGATGGTCCACGTCAAGGACGAAGCAGTCGCCTTTGTTGAGGGAGGCGAAGGACGCGTCCACCTGAAGTCACCAAGATAATTATTATAATAATGCTGGACAATCCAATTATGGGTAGTTTTGGGCTGGTTTTATTGTTGCGCATTTCGGCAGCGTCGTTGGAGCGCGCGCGTTCGGAGATGTATGGGGGTAGTAGTAGCGTTTCAAAGTCGCGCGCAGCGCCGTTGAGTAAACACTTATGATAATAAATACATAAATAATGCTGGACAATTCACACAGCATTATCTAGCCCCAAGCTAAGCAGGGCTTGTATAATATAATACATTAGATAGATAGATATTTTTATTAATATACATAGAAAACGACCAGAACGCCCGGAACAAATATCTGCAGATCGTACACACAATTGTTCCGAGGCAAGCATCGAACCCGCAACCTCCTGCGTCGCAGGCGGTTGCGGGTTCGATGCAGGCGTACATACCTGTTTAACCCTAACATCGCGTTTCCCTTTCACCTGGAACAGCCTCTTCTCAGCGCCAGGGTTGATAGTGACGTGGTTGAAGCCAGAAGCGTGGCCGCCTTCCAAATATCTGATGGCTAGAACAAACATAACAGTTAGAGAGCAAAGTAAGCCGTATAAATAAAATAATAAATAATGCTGGACAATTCACACAGTATCATAGTCCCCAAAGACTGCCCCGCATTTTTATTCGTAAACTCCTTTTAATCCCCTGAAACCTTTATGTTTGTAAGACTACAGATATACCAGAGACAAACCTGGTTGGAAGTATCCCAGGAAGCCCTTAGACTCGTAGTTCTGCACCTCCCTATGCTGGACCGCTGCCCCGTGGAACTGGTTGTCATCTAGGTTGACACTCAAGATGGCGGCGGTGCCGGCTTCATCTTGTGACGTATTCGCGCCAAGCCAGAAGTGAATATCCCAGCTGAGGCGGGAAGCTGAGCCTGTCGTCTGAAAGGGTAAAAAAAAATATGTTTTTCTATATATATATACATATATACTAATATTATAAAGAGGAATTTTTGTTTGATTGTAATGAATAGGCTCCGAAACTACTGGACCGATTTGAAAAATTCTTTCACCGTTGGGAAGCTACACTATCCCCGGTGAATATAGGCTATATTATATTTTCAAAAAAGTTAGGGATCCGTACTAAAACAGTGCGAAGCCGGGAAGGTCCGCTAGTATTAAAAAAAATGGTTAGCGCGCCAGTAAGCCGAGCTTGGAGTTGTTTTGAGAACGTGGGAAAATAAACTGGTCCAGCTAGTAGGTACCTTTTACCTCCAATATCTTATTTTGCTTTATTCGGAAGACAAACAGTTTTACACACTTAGATAACTTAAATAATAACTTATATAATAATGTTCAGCACACGCTGAGCCAACCCCTATTTCGGCGCAGGGTCATGGAGGTAGTCTTATTTTAGTCCTAATATCACCTATTTGTGTCTTTTACCCCCATGATAAACTTCTTTGTTTGTTTATTCTATGCCTGTGTTTTGTACCTGTGTCTAAATAAATGTTTTTTTCTATTCTATTCTTATAACCATTTATGTCCTAAATCTGTCTTCAGCTTGACGCATCCAGCATCTACCTGCAGTCTTTCGCAACTTGGTCCTAAAATATAGACGGTCGTTTCGATCCACTTCATTTGTCTTGACACAGTCAGTCTTCATTTACTCACCTGTCAACACACTGTCACTTGTGTATAACTGCATGTCCGTGCAAATCACTACATAGTATAGAACAAAGTCGATTCCCGCTGTCTGTATGTCCCTATGTATGATTGAAACAGATTAGAGTGATTCAAAAGGAAGGTTTATAATCAATTTGACACAGATTTTCACGCGGGCGAAGCCGCGGGGCGCAGCTAGTTTGATAATAAACGCGGGGACATCATCATCATCACACCCGCGTGGTGTGAGAGTTTTTGGATAATAAACAATATATCTTTATAAATTGTAGCCTATGTGTTATTCTGATATATACGCTATATTATTGTGAAGTTTCATTAAAATCCATTCCGTAGTTTTTACGTGAAAGAGTAACAAACATCCATCCATCCATCCATACTTACAAACTTTGACGTTTATAATATTAGTAGGATACAATGTATATTAAGTGGTAATAATGAATAGTATAAAATATATAAAGTAATTTAAAACGGGATATTTACCATGATTTGATTTTGATTATGAATTACTTTAGTGTTAATAACCATCGTTTCAAAAGTTTTAGTATAAATATAACTTGTCTAAGTGCTTATTTGTAAGCCTAAAGAAATAAAAAAATGTTTCATTTTGATTTTGGCTTATTCGTCAACTCGCGGGCGTGAAAATCGAAATCACCCGCGAGTTGGCACCTTCCAATTTTCCCTATTTTTTCTCGCGAGTGCCCGCGAGATGACGAATGAGCCTTGATTTTTAATCAATCTCAATCTGCGGACCGTAGAGATCTTGTATGTGTGGGATAACTTTAACATTCAAGGCTGATTGTTGAAGGTTAGATGGGTCGTTAGGCGCCATAGAGTCGGGTCTGGCGGCCGCTTGGGAATAGGGGAGGGACGGGTAAGTTATTACATGTTCGATAATAACAAGGCTTGGCCAAGAGCGAGTGTGACTAGCGCAATATGATCTTTTAATAAAAAATGCAATCAAAAGAACCTAGAAATATTTTTAACACTTTGACTGCGATTTTTTTTCGACGACTGCGATCTTTTTTTTAACCTAAAAAATTCGTGCTGCCGCTCTACACAGCGGTTGTGTTGCGCCGCACATGCGTTTCGTTCGAAAAATATTACGGCTGTGCTGAGTCAAAGATCTGTATTTTCTCAGCCGCTGCGCTAGTGTGGATTTCCGCATATTAGTCACTTGTAGAAAACACATACCGTGTGATTTCAGCAATCAAAGTGTTAAATGATAGAAATACAGAAACAGAAATACAATTTGCTCATATAATCACTTTACAAGTCAAAAATTCGTATACATTTTGAATAAATTCAAATAAAAATAAAAAATGAAAATAATGTCATAGAATTGCTTACAATTATAAAAGTTCGTTTACAGAATAGAAATTCTGCTCGACAAGACTGCTATATATAAGTAATATTAGTGAAGTATGTAAACTGTTTAAAGTAGATTAAACGAGATCAAGTGTATGAACATGTACCTAAGGTGGAATAAATTAATTAAATTAAATTAAACCGGCCAAGTGCGAATGGAACTCGTGCACGGTTCTGTGTTTTTTGCTCGTTTTTATAGATACGGAACTCTTCGTGCGCGAGTCCGGCTCGCGTTTGGCCGGTTTTACTTTTTATTCGTCTGTCTGTCATCATCATCATCATCATCATCATGTCTAAGTGCTCAGAGCTATGTCGATAACTTAGGTTCTCTGTCGTATGTATTCGTTACGTCTGCCTGTACGGCAGGCTGATTATGTAAAAGCAACAGCAACAGCGACGCGACCGCGACCGAAATTTTAGCAAGCAATTTTTAGTTCACCGATTGTCCGGCAGAGGGAAACCTAGTGTGGGTGACGTAGTACCTGGTGTCATCTAATACAAAATTGGCTTTTGACAGCACTGATTGCTTAATTTTCGCCTGTCGCAAACCGGTCGCAGTTACATAATCAGGGGGCGGATCAAGATTTCGATAAATAGAAAAATACATCGTTAAACTTACTTTCAGCACTATGTAGGAATCACCGCTGTAAAAGTTTCCATAATGTGATGGTGGTACAGGAACTGGCTCGAACTCCTGAAACAAAAAACATAAAAAAATTACACGACAGTACAATTTACAAGTTCATTAGTTAACCATCTTTTCTTTAACACTTTGACTGCGTATTTTTTTTGACGACTGCAATCTTCTTTTAAATCTAAAAAATTCGTGCTGCCGCTCTACACAGCGGTTGTGTTGCGCCGCACATGCGTTTCGTTCGAAAAATATTACGGCTGTGCTGAGTCACACAGATCTGTATTTTCTCAGCCGCTGCGCTAGTGTGGATTTACGCATATTAGTCACTTGTAGAAAACACATACCGTGTGATTTCAGCAGTCAAAGTGTTAATAGGCACGCAGGCAGTTACTAGTCACTACATGGTATAAAACAAAGTCGCTTCCCGCTGTCTGTCTGTCCCTATGTATGCTTAGATCTTTAAAACTGCTCAACGGATTTTGATGCGGTTTTTTTTATAGATAGAGTGATTAAAGAGTGATTATTCCAGCAGATAACTATAACTAAGTATTATCAGCTTGATACGTAACTAGACTGATAAAAATGCCTATTTATACTCCTTTAAAACGGGATTTGATTGATGAACCAACCAATGAACCAACCATGAACCTTGATTTGATTTTTGAGTTTTCCAATATTTCGGCAGTTTCATGCGCCATGATCACGGAATAACTGATGATGACTGATGAAATAAAATCATAGTAAATATCCCGTTTTAAATGAATTTAGGCATATACTTTAGACAATAGGCATTTTAATAACCATGATAGTTTCAAACGCTTGATTGCCTATTTATAATTTACTAGCTGCGCCCCGCGGCTTCGCCCCAAATGGTTTAGTTAGATAATAAAAAGTATCCTATGTTAGACTCCTCGTTCTAAGCTACCTCCCCACCAATTTTCAGCCAAATCGGTTCAGCCGTTCTTGTGTTATAAATAGTGTAACTAACACGACTATCTTTTATAGATTTGACACATAGATTTCCAGGCGTGCGAAGCCGCGTGGCGCAGCTAGTAAATTATAAATAGGCAATAAAACTTTTGAAACTATCATGGTTATTAAAATGCCTATTGTCTAAAGTCTATGCCTATTATCTAAAGTCTATGCCTATTGTCTAAAGTCTATGCCTATTGTCTAAAGTCTATGCCTAAAGTCATTTAAAACGGGATATATACCATGATTTGATGATAACGGAGTAAATATATTGACGACCAATGTGGCGCGGTGGGCGAAGGTCCGCCTGCGACGCAGGAGGTTGCGGGTGCAATTCCCGCCTCGGAACAATTGTGTGTACGATCTGCAGATATTTGTTCCGGGTGTTCTGGTCGTTTTCTATGTATAATAAAAAAAATATCTATCTATGTTTTGTATTGTATTATGTATATCAGTTATCTAGTACCCATAACACAAGCTCTGGTTACCATGGGGCTAGATATTGTGTGAATTTGTCCAGCATTATTTATTTATTGTTATTCCGTGATCAATATTGGCAAACTCAAAAATCAAATCATGGTAAATATACCGTTTTAAATGAATTTGGTATAAATAGGCATTTTTATCAGTCTAGTTACATATCAAGCCGATAATAGTTATATTTAACTACTGTAATAATCGTGTTTTTCATAATTAGACAAATTGGTTATTATTTAGTTAAATAGGCATTAAGTAGATATACATTTTTGATAAGGACTTTAAGGTGAAACTATAACGGAAAAACCAGTTTAATTTGCTAGTTAATATTGTGGTAATGATATTTCTTCCACGCGTTCCCTAATAAATACTTTAGACGATTATGGTTTTCGTTTTTTGTGAGATTAACTCTCTCAAAGGGCCTCTGTGCCGTTGGCTTCCAAAGGAACGGGTCACTTTATGGCCCGAGATCATGGAAATGAATAATATTGTTTACAAAATTTTAGTTTTTATTAATTAATTTACATTTTAATTTTGTTCCTTGTTGTATTAGATTAGGCCACCTTGAGCACCACGGTCTCCACGGAAGACCAGCGCTATGGTATGATCTGCTCTACCATAGCACATGCTGAGTGGAGACCGATTTTGTCAGTTTCTGTCTTCTGTTAATCTAAGTTTAGTTAATAAGAGTCTCTGTTCTGACTAAATAAAAATCTTTTTACTTTTACAAGATGATTTATTATAAAAAACCATAGCTCACTCGTCCATTCCACTATAGCACTAAATAAAAATAACAGAGTTCATGTTGTGTTAGTCTATTTCTTCACATATGCTTTCAAAATAGCTTGATCTATTTGATGCTTGAATTCTGTTGCAAGCTGTAAAAAATGTTATTTCGCGAGTGATCGTGGATACATAGGATTTCATGTTATTTTTAGAACATGAAAGCAAAGAATTTAGTTTGAATGAACTATTTTGAAGAGCATCTATGTACAGATAGGTAGTGACGACCTCTGTGGCGCGGTGGGCGAAGGTCTGCGCCGCAGGAGGTTGCGGTTTCGATTCCTCCGCCTTCCTCCTTACGCCTCTATATAGGTGTGTATATATGTTATTATAACTAAATTATATGTTATTAATTATAATTTAATATTATTAAGTATTAATTATAATATTATTATAAGAATAAGAATCATTTATTTGCTTAAAACATGAGTATTAACATGGTGTGAGCATGCAATTATGTTAAAATATTATAATATGAGCTACATGTTTTGCCACTACTGGCGTGCAAATAGGAGAGGGCACACTGCAGGTTTGTCACTAATGTGATATGTACATATTAAATTATAATTATGTTTTCATTTATATGTTATTTTGTTATACATATGATTTTTATTCAGGGTGGTCTGGTCATTTTCTATGTATAATAAAAAAATATCTATCAATCTTATGTACTGTATTATGTGCATCAGTCATCACCAGCCTATCAAACAAGCTCTGCTTAGCTTTGGGCTAGCTAGATGATGAGTGAATTGTCCGGTTTTATTTATTTATATATAATAATTTTACTCGATACGCATTAGATGATGTATTCCACTTGAGATTTATTAAATTCACTATAAACTTATCATAATGTACCTATAATATAAATAAATATAAATAATGCTGGAAAATTCACACAGCATTATCTAGCCCCATGGTAAGCAGAGCTTGTGTTATGGGTACTAGATAACTGATATACATAATACAATACATTACTTACATAGATAGATATTATTTATTATACATAGAAAACGACCAGAACACACCTGGAACAAATATCTGCAGACCGTACACACAATTGTTCCGAGGCGGGAATCGAACCCGCAACCTCCTGCGTTGCCACATCGGTCGTCGACCTAATGCTAATAATATTTTAGCTCTTGAACAGATATAAAAAATTAATTCAACATATTATGTTGGCAAGTACTACATACATAAAGAAAGGCGTCTTTATTTTATGTGAAGCCAAAGTGAGATCTTCCATCATGGCCTGTTGCAGCGTTGGATTGCCTTTGCCCAGCAGTGAGACAGTAATGGCTTAAAATAAAATAATAAAGTGAGAGAGGCGATTTTTAACAGTTTTAACTGACTTTGAAATAGAAAAAGAGTTCTATGCTTGGTTGTATGTATGAAATTTGTATTTATGTTCGTCGATTTCTCCGTTAATTGGAACGTATCTGTTCTGGACACGACGAGTCTGTTTTTAAAATCTATGGCTAATTGATACTATTAGCGAAGTTATGTCTTATGTATAGAATAGGCAATAGTAACTACGTGTCGTCTCCGATTACGACATAGATTAAGTTGTAGTTATTAGGGACTTGTTTATTCTCGAACGCAAGGAACGGAACATTGCTCCAGTAATAATAAGAACATTCTAGTAAGGCTCTGTAGATATAAAAGGCCGAGCCTGTTGACGATTAGAGTAGTTTCTCCTCCGTAGACCGAGACACGTTCTTGGTGACCCCGTTGACCCACTCACTGACGCTAACCCGGAAGTGACGGCAACAACTCAGCTTCCGCACACTACACACCCGACCAATAACCGACCGCCGGATGCGGGGTCGAAGAATTCCCCGTTTCCGCCCTCAGGTGCACTCGTGCACCTAGGCGTTACCTCCCTACCCTCTTGTAGCATCTGGCAACAGCCCAAGCCGAGGTTCGCACCTAAGTGGTGGCCCTTGTGCGTGTTGCCCCCAACCTAATTTTTACCGGCGAGGCGCCCTCTGCGCCCGCCAAAAGTCCGGTAACGCTGTCATGGCCATCTGAGGTCAACAGCAATAGTAGTTCATGGGTAGTTCTTGTTTAGTACTGGTC
Source organism: Eupithecia abbreviata (assembly GCA_943735965.1). Taxonomy (NCBI): domain Eukaryota; kingdom Metazoa; phylum Arthropoda; class Insecta; order Lepidoptera; family Geometridae; genus Eupithecia; species Eupithecia abbreviata. The sequence goes on along the minus strand of OX031004.1, from coordinate 3,421,732 downwards.
AGTTCTTGTCTGCGAGTCGAATAAAAGGAAGACTGGAGAACTGGAGTATTATTTCAAAAACCCCTAAGGAAGAAAATTAAAATATAGAGTCCACTGCATCCAATTCAGTATTTATAAATTACTAGCTGTGCCCCGCGGCTTCGCCCGCGTGGAAATCTATGTTTCAAATAGTTTATAAACCGTCCTTTTGAATCACTCAAATCAAAATCCGTTGCGTAGTTTTAAAGATCTAAGCATACATAGGGACAGACAGACAGCAGGAAGCGACTTTGTTATATTATGTAGTGATTAGATAGTATAATTTTTTTCTTACCTCTATTCTCCATATTTCGAGTCCTGCTTTTTGGCCGGCTTTCACGAACGCTTGATGTACTTCAGGCATATCTGAAAATAAATAAAAATTAAATAAATAATGATGGACAATCCACACAGCATTATCTAGCCCCAAGCTAAGCAGAGCTTGTGTTATGGGTACTAGATGACTGATATACATAATACAATACATTACATACATAGATAATTTTGATTATACATAAATAACGACCAGAACACCCGGAACAAATGTCTGCAGATCGTACACACAATTGTCCCGAGGCGGGAATCGAACCAGAAACCTCCTGCGTCGCAAGCGGACCTTTGCCCACCGCACCACATGGGTCGTCGTAATATCATAAGGGTATGATATGAATGGTCGTCTGCAATAATGCTGTATGTCCAAAACTTGTTCATACTAAGTAAACTACTGTTTTCCTTGATCTACATAGTACATATTCACGTTTAGGAACTGTTCAATAACATCATCATCAGCCTATGTTAGTCCACTGCTGGACATAGGCCTCCCCCAATGAGCGCCATAACGCCCTGTCTTCAGCTTGACGCATCCAGCATCTACCTGCAGTCTTCCGCAGGTCGTCATCGTAGTGTAGCGCGTCCTCCGACCAGGTGGGAACCTGGTGGGAGGGCGTGCTACACTACGTTTACCGAGTCGTAGTCTATGTTCACCGGGGACGGTGTAGCTTCCCAACGGTGAAAGAATTTTTCAAATCGGTCCAGTAGTTTCGGAGCCTATTCATTAAAAACAAACAAAAATCAAACCTTTCCTCTTTATAATATTAGTATAGATTCCATTCGGTCGTCAGTATTAATAAGCAGAGCTTTCACATAACTTTCTGCCTAGAATTATCACAAAACTAGTTTATTCTCTCTGTCTTGATATCTAAACTCGGCGTAGTTTCTCTGAAGGATAGGATTCGCAACGAATACATCCGACAGAGAACCAAAGTTATCGACATAGCTCTGAGAATTAGCAAGCTGAAGTGGCAGTGGGCCGGCCATGTCTCGCGAAGAACCGACGGCCGCTGGGGCAAAGATGTTCTTGAATGGAGACCAGTGTAGAACGCCCTCCGACCAGGTGGGATGACTACCTTCGAAAACTGCGGGTAGATGCTGGATGCGGCAAGCTGAAGACAGGGCGCTATGGCGCTCATTGGGGGAGTCCTATGTCCAGCAGTGGACTATCATAGACTCATGATGATGATAGTAAATTGTATATATGTTTATATCTTTGGATAAAATTATTCAGTTTCCACTTTGCTTCCACTATTTGCTACATAGCAACGACACACCGGTCATTACAGAGGTAATAAAACACTGTCTCATCCGCGGGGAAAAGAGACAAAGAACACAGAGTCTCGTCTGCCCTCCCACGTTGAAAAGAGATAGATTAGTATCGTGAACTTGACCAGTGTCCTTGCTTCAATTTTAGGTTTTTAGAAACGTCTGCCGCGGACCAGTTTCATACTTTATTGACAACTAGTTTTTGCCCGCGGCTTCGCAAACATTAAAATACTATACATCATGATCATCAGCCTATAGCAGTCCACAGCTGGACAAAGGCCTCTCCCAATGAGCGCCATAGCGCCCTGTCTTTAGCTTGCCGCATCCAGCATCTACCTGCAGTCTTTCGCAGGTCGTCATCCCACCTGGTCGGAGGTCCTCACCTCCGACCTATATGGTTAAAATATGTAGTTACTTCGAAACAGAATGAATTGAGCAGTTTTGCGTTTGACCGATAGATGGAAACAAAAAATCACGTTTGTTGTATGGTCCCTACTGCGGGTTTTGGGAATAGTAAAATGGCTAATCCCGATTATCCTAGTAAGGATACGAGTCTAACTGCTTAAAAATTGAATTGTCATCAGTCCTTGATAAATCTACGCCAAATGTCCAGATAATCCGACGTTTAATCACGAAATTGACCGGGATCGTTTCAATTTAATCGGGGTCAAAATCATGTTCAAATTTTTCCGCTACATAGGTACCTATCTACCAACATACAAAAATTCAAAATCGGTTTTTAATTGACGAACATACATAAAAATATACTTATAGAACCTCCTCCTTCCTTCAAAGTCAATTAAAAAAGCGTGCGAAGTCGCGAGTAAAAGCATGTTCTATATTGGTTAAAGCAAGTCAAGGTCGTCACACACGAACGGATGTGATTCAAACAGATGATTGTTTGTTTGAAAACCAGGGCCACAATCATTGCATCGGAGGAATACGTCATTTTGTAAACAAAATGCATATGTATACTCCGATTTAGCATCTGTTAACTGGTAGGTTGCAAAAACACTTTAAAAAAAATAAGACTTTATTGAATCAGTAATTTTACAGAGATTGTACTTGATTTGAAGACAGGATTGAACTGACTGAATTTATCTTACGTCTACGCTTAAATACTAAGGACATGAGAGTAGTAAACAAAAGTAATCATTAATTAATATTGACAAACAAATTAACTAAGATGAGTAAATAAACAAATTAACTAATATAATGAATAAATGTTTGTGAGAAGTTTGAGATACATTAAGAAGTAAACATGTGATAAACAAGATAATGGGTTGTTTTGGAGATGGATAGATAGTTCTAGGAACTTATGTCTAAAGGAGTAAGTGTTGGGAAAAATGGTACATAACACATCCAAGACATTTTAGATATATTTTTGGGATGAGGACCTGCGAAAGACTGCTGGTAGATGCTGGATGCGTCAAGCTGAAGACAGGGCGCTGCTATGGCCCTCACTGGGGGAGGTCTATGTCCAGCAATGGACCATCATAGGCTGATAATGATGGGATATTAATAACCTTCATACGTATCCTTAAAGAAATCCATAGTCACAACACTAGAAATAAGGAAAATATTGCAGTCCTCCCCCCCCCCCCACACAAGACTATCAAAAATAACAAAAAAGCTTTATGTCCCTAAAATTTACCATTAGTCATTAGAATTTAGAAACAAACCTGACATTGAACTATTTGTATTTATTAAAAGAATTATATTGAATAAGAGTTATTATACAATTGACGAAGCTTTGGCTGATAAAAATATATTTTGTGATGCGATAGGTACTGAAGCTAAGGTTGCAGTTAATTAGCTATAAGTTTAAATGTATTGTGACTTATCTAAGAACATGTATATTTGTGTCAAAAGATAAATAAATGAATTGAATTGAATTGAATGAATAAAGACAATGCGAAAACTAGTCTATTAATAAATGTTCGCCGATTTCTCCGCAAATTATTGTCAACTGATTTTATAATACCTACTGTGGCCGATGATAAATCAGGAATATGCGTTTTGTAATTTATCCTAGTAGACCTAAACGTCAACATTTATGTATAATATATTATGTACTAAGGATAGGATCCGTAACGAATATGTACATCCGACAGACAACCTAAGTTATCGACGTAACTCTAAGAATTAGCAAGCTGAAGTGGCAGTCGGCCGGCCATATCTCGCGAAGAACCGACAACCGTTGGGGTAAACCTGTTCTTGAGTGGACACCGCGACTTGGCAAACGTAGTATAGGATGCCCTCCGACCTGCGAAGGACTGCGGGTAGATGCTGGATGCGTCAAGCTGAAGACAGGGCGCTTTGGCGTTCATTGGGGGAGACCTATGTCCAGGAGAGGACTGTCATAGGCTGATGATGATGTTATGTACTTACTCTCTACATTTTTAACCGACAACACGAAAAACAAAAGAGGAGTAGGTCCTATGAAACTCAAATAAATATTTTCTTTTTCTATATTCGGCCGTATGTATTATAAATACATATACCTATGTATGTTAGTCGATTTCTCCGTCAATTACGAACTGATTTGGAAAATTGTTTCGCTATTATATGCATGATGGTCCCATATTAATTTGATTCTCATACTAAAGGTTCAACATAATACCAGCGCTGAGTAGGTATGTATATTTATCTACCCAGCAACATGCTGAGTTGACACCTTTTTGACTCGACACCAAATGTTTTGCCAGGCAGGTTGTGGAGGTTTTTAGTTGGGTACCTAGTATTTTATTTTTAATCTTTAATTTTTGAGCTTTAAAATAATTTGGGGGTATTTTGTTTTTTCTTTGTATTGTATTTTTAAGTATATAACTGTTTGACCTCTATTATTTTAGTAATTAAGTTAGTGCCTAGTTCTTAATCGACTCGAAAGGGAATCGACCTCCTGCGTCGCAGGCGGACATTCGCCCACCGCGCCACATTGGTCGTCAATAATTAATTGATAACTTTGAAGATCACGTTCAAATGTATTGTAAAGTTTACGATCAACACAAAAGATCTAACACTTCAACGACGGACATCCAGACAGACTAGAGACTAAGACCAAGCTAAAAACCACGGGAAAAAACACATAAATCTAAAATGTTATCTATGTAACGGAAAATGCAAGATAAAAATGTTTGCAATGGTAAAACTGTAACCTTGGCAACTGATTGGCAAACGTTAGGATTGTATATGTTTTTTGTTTCATTGTTATTACCTTATTAGAACACTAGCGGACCTTCCCGGCTTCTGTCGGTTTTAGTAAGGATCCCTAACTTTTATGAAAATATAACATAGCCTATGTTTACCGGGGATAGTGTAGCTTCCCAACGGTGAAAGAATTTAGCAATTCGGTCCAGTAGTATCGGAGCCTATACAAACAAACACACAAAAAATCAAACCTTTCCTTTACAATATTAGTATATAAAAAACAAACAAAAATTGCACAAAATCATACCTCAATTTATTGTAGTTAAGACCAAGAAACACCACTGTCCACTAATTCAATTTTTCAACCTTTTTCCACCAAAAAAAAACTGATAACAACTGTAAATAATATACTATAAATATTCTACGTAATATAGAAGGCACAGACCTGTAGGCGTGTAACTCTGACTCACAGCCGTTTCGAACTGAGTTGTGTACACAATGGAGACTGTCGTTCTGGTAAACGACTAAAGCTCGGTCTACACCGGTCCAGTACATAAGCTAGCAGCGCGCTATCAGAATCAGAATCAATCGGGTGCAGAATACAATAATTACATGTCAAGATCTTAAAGCTATGTAATGTCAATGTATTCGACCCGCAAGCAGGTGTGCAAATATTAAACATGTCTTTATTAAGTATACAATATAATTAATTCATTTTCTTAAAATTTAAGTATTTGTTTACACTATAAAAACTGTTAAAAAAGAAAGAAAGAAGAAAGAAAATATTTTTATTCACTTTAAAACTACTATACACAACAAACTTAAACTACGCAAATTATTACTACTACTAAAACATCAATTTTATTTTTTATCTGTAACTCCATTCATTCACATTCATTCTTGTGTTTGTTCAATTCATCCATCATTCTTTCTCTTTCAATAAAAACTCGTGAAACACTCGCACGCAACATTTTATTTTTATTATATAATAATAGAAATCAGCACCCCACACCCGAGCCATGAATTTGAAACCTTTTCAAAAACAATTTAAAGGTAAAAAACCAAAACTCTTTTTCTTAAATAAGTTTCCATTATCACACTGTTACGACTTTAATTTTAGTTTGGGAATGTTAAAAAACTAAAAACCAACTTCGAATCCCTCGGGAAAATATGGCATGGGACCACTTCGGGATTGTGCTCTATACAAAAGCGAATTTTTAGTGCTGTCACATAATGAATTGATAAATAAATAAATAAATAATGCTGGACAATCCACAGAGCATTATCTAGCCCCATGGTAAGCACAGCTTGTGTTATGGGTACTAGATAACTGATATACATAATACAATACATTACATAGATATATATTTTTATTATACATAGAAAACGACCAGAACACCCGGAACAAATATCTGCAGATCGTACACACAATTGTTCCGAGGCGGGAATCGAACCCGCAACCTCCTGTGCCGCAGGCGATTGATAATTGATAATTGCATTTAATTTGTTATAATTAGTTTATTTACACAGTTTAGTTTAGTTTAGGTGACATCTGTATTAACACCAATAGGTCCTGTCCATATCTTTTGCAAAACGTTCGTTACCAACACGCAGTTCTTATTTGGTAATTAATTTTCATGCCAGTGCTACCTCGCATGCCGTCAACGGCCAAGCCTGTAGCTTGCCTAGTGTAAATAGGGCTTCAGCTTTATTGCCATGATGTGAAACTCGGTATGTGTTGGTTGCGTATGCGTGATGCAATGATGATAATGATAACGAAGTCTGCTGCAAACTTTTTATGAAACTGCTATTGTTTATTTATTGATAACACAAGCTTACCATGGGGCTAGATAATGTTGTGTGAATTATCGAGCATTATTTATTTATTATTGATAAACGTAATTCTACGTGAAAATCACAATCAGGATAAAATAAAAACAGCATCTTATGAACTCCATAATGTGGTTTCATACTTGTTTGAGACTTACCCGAATGAATACCGTACTGTAGAGGGAAATACACCTTGAACTCTAGGAGTAGACTGTTTTTTTTTCGAATGGACTATAATGCTGTTGACCTCAGATGGCCATGACAGCGTTACCGAACTTTTGGCGGGCGCAGAGGGCGCCTCGCCGGAAAAATTAGGTTGGGGGCAACACGCACAAGGGCCACCACTTAGTTGCGAGCCGCGGCTTGGGCTGTTGCCAGATGCTATAAGAGGGTAGGGAGGTAACGAACGCCTTAGGTGCACGGGTGCACCTGAGGGCGGAAACAGGGAATTCTTCGACCCCACGGGGTCGGTTATTGGTCGGGTGAGTAGTGTGCGGAAGCTGAGTTGTTGCCATCACTTTCGGGTTAGCGTCAGTGAGTGGGTCAACGGGGTTACCAAGAACGTGTCTCGGTCTACGGAGGAGAGACTGAATTTATTTTTGACTTACCAAAAATTTAGCCCTAAATCGCGCGTTTTCGTCAGCGCGATCTAGAGCTCGTCCACTTTTAATCGCGACATCTAGTTAAGTTTTGCGGAACTAATATAGGTCACGTGGCTACTAGATTGAACACACTTAATGGACGCCGCAGCACAAACATTTTTGCTCATCTTTTATAACATACAGTAAAGGTAAACTTAATAAGTGAGACCTGAGACCTGTAACGAACTTTATCTAGATTCGTATAAGAATTTAATTTGGCGTGTGAAAATATATGTATTATACTATACAGAATGTAACAAAAAGTATGGTCATTTTATTATTTATATTTATCCTTAGTTGTCTAAGTAAGTAAATACTCAAGATAAGCCCAATTAGAGAGACTCGTAAGCGTGCGTTATTCGCTACCACTCCTTGCAAAACGAACGCAGGTGTGCGTGCTCCACTGCATAGAATGACAACGGCATATAATAAGTACTTCTCTGAAACAGATCCATTGGCTGCTTCACCAGCTTTGTATAAGACAGCCATCAACCTGATATTGTCAACTGATACTATCTTAGATTGTACTTAACTCTTCATGTGAATTACATTGTTGCAAATGCTCACTAACACCACCCCTTGTACAAGTAATAAGTGGATAACGGGGCTGGTACACTTCTAGAATTACGTTTATTTAAGTTTAATAGTTTATAGTGAATTTTTAAGTGATACTGTTTGTTATCCCTAAGAAAGAAAAAGTCTCATTTATAACTAAGACAGGACATACATAGGTGTTTTGATGAGTTAGCGTACCACTGGTCAGTTTCCTTACACGTCAATTTCACTAATTCGCCAGTTTACTTATTAAACAGTTTCTGAATTCGCCAATTTTCTTATTCCCAGTTTCACTAAAGTTGTCCATTTCCATATTTCCTGGTTCGCAAATCGTCAGCTAATTTAGATAGATAGATAGATAACACTTTATTACACCACACAAAACAGAAAATAATACAGAGATAAAAACTTAGAATAAAGGTATAAAGGGCGGCCTTATCGCTGAAAGCGATCTCTTCCAGGCAACCTTGGGATGGACTGGACATGAACGAACAATATAGACGGTGGCACTTTAATAAATAATTGATAACAAATACACTAAATACCTACATAACAAACATTATAATAAACTTACATAGACATAAGATAAGGCTATCAATATTTTATATATTTTTTTAGATCTTCGGTTTTGAGTAAAATCGTTTTTATTTTATTTTTATTGACTGAAAAAACGTCTCAGGTCTATCGGTATTTGTGCAAAGTTGAATGCTATTTCTATCGGTGCCCATACGGAACACGCCATACCGCGTTTCAATCTACCTCAGTCAATAATGTCGTATTTTTATCTAGGTAGAGAAAAAAATGAAACTTTCTTTAATTAATAATGACGTCTTGAATACCTATCGCGTAATCAAGTATATCTTAGAATTAGCAAGCTGAAGTGGCAGTGGGCCGGCCATATCTCGCGAAGAACCGACAACCGCTGGGGTTAACGTGTTCTTCAGTGGAGACTACGACTCGGTAAACGCCCGGAAACGGACGCCCTCCAACCAGGTGGGATGGCGACCTGCGAAAGACTGCAGGTAGATGCTGGATGCGTCAAGCTGAAGACAGGGCGCTATGACGCTAATTTGGGGAGGACTATGTCCAGCAGTGGACTAATATAGGCCGATGATGATGATGATGATGAATCAAGTATGCTTTACAATTCTACATGTATGTTCCCGCTATAAAACCCGGTTCAAATCCCGGTCAAACCAAAATTTTTATGAAAAAAAAGTCAAACCAAAATTTTTATGGGATTTTTCTAGAAAGGAAAATCGCAATAGCAGCATGGAGTCAGCAAGTTGGTACTAACCTCTGTGCCTCGAAAACCACGTTATGCCGTTGGACCTGCGACTGACCTCTCCCCGGTGTCGGCACAGTACACATACTGAGGTGTCGGGCTGCCGTCGATTATTTTTATTATTTACTAGCTGCGCCCCGCGGCTTCGCCCCCGTGGAAATCTATGTGTTAAATGGTTTAAATTATTTAAAAAAAGTATCCTATGTTAGACTCCTGGTTCTAAGCTACCTCTCCGCCAGCTAAATCGGTTCAGCCGTTCTCGAGTTATAAGTGTTGTAACAAACACGACTTTCTTTTATATATATAGATTTACTACAGATTCATAATAGCCTAGGTATTTGAAAAAACACCTACATACCTATGTACATCTAAATTGATCAACAGTGCGGTTTTATTGGCTAACAACCAACTATTGTTGAAAGATTGGTGAAAAATCTGAAACATAAATTTTCTTTCATCATTCGCGATGACTTCATTGCTGTAGTGTCGATTTTCTCGGCGCTAGATTACCTAAACAATTCAATTAGTCTTTCGTTTTTTAATATAGGTATTTTACACTAATAAAACGAAAAATAACAGATGTTTACACGTTTAAATTAATACTTAGGTATATGGTATTTATTAAAGAAAATTACGATCAAATATATATATAAATTAGAACTGTATTTATGTACCTACAATTGAAACAATTAAGCTAGCTGCAGAAAGTTGCCTAGTTGCATTGCCATTTTTTATAATAAACTAACGACCCGACCCGGCTGCGCACGATTTTCTGTATAAGTAATACACATAAATCTTCCTGTGAATCACTCTATCTATTACTGAAAACTGCATTAAAATCCGTTGAGTACCTACTTTAAAATATCTAAGCGAGCTAACAGACAGCGGAGGCGACTTCATTTTATACCATGTAAAGATAAAGCTGTAGCCATATATACAATAAAACACAATCAATTGTGTGCGTACTGCAGCCCCTCAAAAAGGCAATAGCTCAGCGAAAAGCTTTGCTCTAACAGCAAAACACTGATTTTCAGTATTATCCTTTGAGGCGACCAGAAGAACGAAACACTGACATGATAATGATATGTGATTGCATTCAATCAAGCACTTTTCTTAAATTTTCTGTACAGCAACATTATTATAACTTATTATTATTATATTATATTAGCCCGGGGTGTCCCACTGCAAGGCAAAGGCCTCCCTCCCCTTCTTCCACTCATCTCGGTCCTCAGCAAGGAGAACCCACTCCTTATTGTATAGGTCGAGCTCATCCCGCCATCTCCGCCTAGGCCTTCCACGTGGCCGTTGTCATGATTATTATAACTTACTCGTATCAATTAGTCGAACAAGGATCAAGGAAAATGGATTCGCTGACGGCTGTCTGGATGTCACAAATGAATGTTATGTATGAGACACGTTTATTTTGCACTAGCTGCGCCCCGCGGCTTCATCCGCGTGGAAATCTATGTATCAAATGGTTTATAAACCTTCCACTCTATCTATTAAAAAACCGCATCAAAATCCGTTGCGTAGTTTTAAAGATCTAAGCATATGTACATAGGGACAGACAGACAGCGGGAAGCGACTTTGTTTTATACTATGTAGTGACTAGTATCAATTAGTCGAACAAGGAACAAATAATATACTTTCGCCGAAATCTGTCTGGATGTCACAAATCGGTCCTATGAGCCATGTTTTGGAATTGGCACGAGTCCGTAGGTATTATGATACAAGAAAGCATGTAGGACACACATGTGGAGGAAAATTTGACGACTGCGGTGGGCGAAGATCCGCCTGCAACGCAGGCGGTCGTGGGTTCGATTCCCGCCTCGGGACAATTGTGTGTACGATCTCCAGATTTTTGTTCCGAGTGTTCTGGTCGTTATCTATGTATAATAAAAATATCTATCTATGTAATGTAGTATATCAGTCATCAAGTACCCATAACACAAGCTCTGCTTAGTTTGGAGCTAGATGCTGTGTGGATTGTCTAGAATTATTTATAACTAGCTGCGCCCCGCGGTTTCACCCGCGTGGTGATAGATATTTTGGATAATATACTATAAATAAGGAATGACAGCAAAATGAACTGTTTCGTAAGGTTACCGGCAACACAAATATTTACTTAGAGGTGAATATTACTATGGCAGAGAGCCAAGATGTGATCTCGGCTCAGTTTTCAGAAGATAAAATAAATATACGGAGAGATATGTATCTACTAGGGTCATAATATGTGTTCTTTTTTTATTTTATTATAATTAAGTTGTTAAAAATGCATGTAAATCATTAATTGCACGCCCATAAAGGGCAAATTACATTGACACTGTATTATTTTATGAACCATCTTCTCACATGTAATTATGCAATAAATATACTTTTACTTTACTTTTATAATAATTAATTGCATAGGTCATAATAATTAATACCATGATCTCGGGCCATAAAGTAACCAGCCGGGTGATTATGTAACTCGCGACCGGTTTGCGACAGGCGTAAATTAAGCAATCAGTGCTGTCAAACGCCAATTTTGTATTAGTTTGACATCAGCTGCAACGTCAAAATTGGTCAAAATTGGCACATCACCATACCGGTCCTTTGGAAGGCTTGCATGGGGCCGAAGCCAACAGCACAGAGGCTCTTTGAGAGAGTTAATCTTAAGGCGATGGCTACACATAGCGGGTATCATCCTCGGGTGCACAATATGATACACATAAAGACGGTATCCGCCAGGTGTAGAGACTATTGCAAAGAAAAATTAAAGAAATAAAACCAAGGCTATTGTGATGGATGGATGGACTGGGTAATCGGGCTATAGGGGAGATTGCGGACGCCTGCCGTAAACATAGTCTCATAAACTGATATAATAATATAACATTAATATTAATTATTGACGGGGTCCATATTTGCTAAGCAATCGTCATATCTCGACTACATGACAATCGTATGAACACAGAATCTATACTAATATTATAAAGAGGAAAGGTTTGATTTTTTGTTTGTTTGTTTGTAATGAATAGGCTCCGAAACTACTGCAACGATTTGAAAAATTCTTACCATTGGGAAGCTTCACTATCCCCGGTGAAAATAGGCTATATTATATTTTCAAAAAAGTTAGGGATCCGTACTAAAACCGTGCGAAGCCGGGAAGGTCCATCATCAGCCTATAGTAGTCCAGTGCTGGACATAGGCCTCCCCCAATGAGCGCCATAGCGTCCTGGCTTCAGCTTGCCGCATCCAGCATCTACCTGCAGTCTTTCGCAGGTCGTCACGGAGGGCGTCCTACACTACGTTTACGTTTACCCCAGCGGCCGTCGGTTCTTCGCGAGATATGGCCGGCCCACTGCCACTTCAGCTTGCTCTTAGCTCCTATTTAACACATACAAAATAATCTAAAGCACAAAAGTACAAAACAAAGCCTGGTTATTGATCCATAGACAACATGGAGCGTGTCTTTGTCCTTGGTATGCGGGTAATGTGGTGATGTCATGCGATCGATGGCAGGTAAGTACTACTATTTTGGCACCAATAATGATAATGTTGGTGATAGGTTTTTGGAGTAAACATTATTGTTAATTTTGTAACCTAAATATATCTAATTTAAGTTTATAGATGCTATATGTACCAATTCACTTTATTTTCACAGTCTCTTCTTATTATGTTACTTATCCGTGAAAACCTTCAATAAGCTTTCTAGTATTTATGAACTTTTTATTGTGTTATATATAAGCTTCCGGTTTTCCTTTAAATAAATATAAATAAATACTAATATTATGAACGCGAAAGTTTGTGAGGATGTTTCTTGCTCCTTCACGTAGAAACTACTGATTTTGATGAAACTTCACAATAATATAGCTTAGGTACATATTAAAACCTTACATAACATTGGTCTGGTACAATACTAGTGTAACTTTAATCCTAGAATGCACAAATATACACAAAAACAATGTTTTAGAAGCTAGGGGGTAGTAGTGTAAAATTTCCTTCGTAAATTTTGATGCTTATCAAAACTTACGTAGGAATTTTTACACTTCGTGTTTACAAATCATAATTACTTAAAAATAAGTAAATTATGTTTAAGTTCTTATGAAATATGCAAGCTTTAGAAGAGACATTTTTTGTATAAATTGTAATATTTAGCCAAAATATTGGATAAAGATATATGTATTAGAGCTCGCGGTGTTACACGTTACATTAACCCCCCGTAACGCCGGTCAGTACCCACCTTAACAATCGTCAATCAAGTTAAAACCGCAGGCACTTAGATAAGTCATACTTTATACCATAAATTATTATCAAATAAGATTATTTTACTGTTCACTTCTATTTTTTGTCCACTAGTGGAAGAAGTGATAAAGAAACCACTATATAATACATGGTTATTTGCCTATTTAAGTCTAAATATAATATGATTCGATACATGTCAATATTTAAGTAAAGCTATGCACAACAACAAATTACTTACAATTGTCGTCGGTGCGAAACTGAGCGACATCTGGCCAAGCATTAACATCATTGAGATAATCATTTATGGAGTAGAAAGCCTTCTTGATGAGATTTAGTTTTATGTAATTTTTAAATTTACGAATAGGGAGCTCAGTTGCTTCAGATGGAAGCTTATTATAGAATCGCACGCTATTGCCCATATATTGTGCTATTAACATGTTTCTTGTAAATTTTAATAGTTAAATACCAAAAAACGTTATTATTTTATTGTGTTGCTAACAAAGAAACTTTGAATCGTCCAAACATAGATAAAATACGAATTATTTTTATTTATGAATAAACATTATTCGCGTTTTATTTCTGTTAGCACGAGTCTCGGTTTTTTTTATTAAACACTAGCTGTTCCCCGCGGTTTCACCCGTGTTAAACCTATATTTTTATACTTACGCGATCTGAACACATAATTATAAGTATTGATACAACGGAATTTTCTGAATTTCACTTTATTAGGTGATTTTTTTACACCTTGGGTTACATTATTGGAGTTTTAGTACGGATCCCTAACTTTAAAAAAATATAATATAGCCTATGTTCACCGGGGATAGTGTAGCTTCCCAACGGTAAAAAAATCTGTAATTAATTTTAAGTCTGTCGTTTTGTTCTTCGGGTCTCCTCAGGGGTAATATTGAAAATCAGTCGTTTACTCTACGAGCAAAGCTCCGGGAGCTGAGCTATTGCCTTTTTGACAGGCTGCAAAACACACACACACACAATATTTACAAATATGTAGGTACTTTTTTTAATTGTTTAGGTACTATCTTCTTCTATAATATAAAAATGAATCGCTGAATGTGTTGCTAAGCGCAAATCTCGAGAGCAGCTGAACCGATTTCGCTAATTATTTTTTTAGAATATTCCTTGAAGCACGAGGATGGTTCTTGCGGGAAGAAAAAAGAGAAAAATTTTAAAAATTGGCTGAAACAAATGACCCGGGCGAAGCCGGGACGGGCCGCTAGTTATTAATAGTTATTGTAATATTTACTATTACAATACAATACAATACAAACATTCTTTATTGTACACCATAATCAAATCAATCATTACAAAAATATGTACATTATACGCGACATGTACAATGGGTGGCCTTATCGGTTAGAAGCGATCTCTTCCAGGCACCTTTTGGATGGAAATAATTATATGAATTATTTTACTTACATACTTGTTGTTTAGTTTAGTATTATTATGTTCAAAACTTTAATTTTGTCTGTGTTTTGTTTAAATGTGCCCTAGTTATTTGTGACTATTAAGTGCCGCAGTGTCGAATATATCCCTTATCTTTATATCTAAGACTAAGTGGAATCAATGAAGTAGGTTTTTAATCATTGAGTGGACAAATATAAAGATTGTCTACTTGATTTCCGGCCGCAAATCTTATTTTCTTCAGAAATCTTTTTATAATGCCCTGTAGAGGGCAGATAAGTATAAAATATCGTATTATTCATTAATGATAAAACATCGATTTTCTTGCATAAAACATCATTCGTGCGTTTGAAATTCAATTTATTGTAATATAATGGCAAAAAGTGTTCGATCGTTTAACACTTTGACTGCGGTTTTTTTTCGACGACTGCGATCTTTTTTTTACCTAAAAAATTCGTGCTGCCGCTCTACACAGCGGTTGTGTTGCGCCGCACATGCGTTTCGTTCGAAAAATATTACAGCTCTGCTGAGTGACAAAGATCTGTATTTTCTCAGCCGCTGCGCTAGTGTGGATTTACGCATATTAGTCACTTGTAGAAAACTCATACCGTGCGTTTTCAGCACTCAAAATGTCGTTTTCATTGTTATACGCTACCTAGCCACCTAGCGGAAGTTAGAGTAACTATTGGTTCTGCTACTTGTCAGCAGAAGGCGCTAGATGTCACTAGCAGATAAGGTTTCTTACCTTATTCACAGATAATATAATACATACTGTACAGATGCCTCATCTCAAAGTAAGAAATGGGACGTGTTTCGGGCGAGATTTGATCGGGCCAACCAGGTTATCGTTCGAGTTTACTAGATGGCGCAAGAGTTGGCCCGCAAGATCGAATGAAAAAACGCCACCTTTCACCACTAGATGTCGCCTCATGCGTTATATCCATCCACTGACCACTGACTCCATCTGGTAGCAAGTAGATTCGCTTATTTTGCTTAGAACAGTCAAAAGATAGACTAATTACGGTTTTTAACATTGAGTTGAACACAGATAATACAATACCTACTATGCTAGATTTCAAGAAAGTTTTTCATCGTAATAATTATTGTTACCGTACTTTTTAGAAAGGTTAGTAATTAATTGATTAGAAAAGTAGTTAATTGAAAATCTTATAGCAAGTTCCTCTTAGTTTTATGAGGAAGGTAGGAAATGATAACCATCATGATTTTAACTAAGTACTTACCCCATCACTAATGTTTAAACTATATCTATACTTGTTATAACTCATTGAAACAACATCTATTAGCTGCGGTTACGAACACAATATTCGTCAATCTTAACAACAACGGCGGTAGCCCAGCGCGTTCCGTGTGTGGTCGAAAGATTCCGCAAGAAAAGCTTACTAGGTTCGAATCTTCACTCCTCAAAAACTTTTTGACGCTTTTTATTGTTTTTTTCTTTGTTTCTTTCAATTGCAAAATGGATTATAATAAGACTAAATGTAAGGGGTGTAAGCAGATCATAACAGCGAAAGATTACCTAAAATATTCTTTTTATAATATTAGTATAGATAATTACCCGTGCGAAGCCGGAACGGTCCACTAGTATGTTACTTCTTTACGCCAAAACTAGGCAGAAATGTTGCCTAGATAAAGGCCTACCTAGAGCGTTTTTATTATATTTCATAATAATTTATTTAGTTTTAAAATAAATTCGAATTTAAATTTTTGATACTAAATAAATTACTATGAAACTATAATTCTGTGACTTTTCATTTGGTGAGCGTAAAGAAAGAAGCGTTATGGATTTCTGATTTATTTGAACTTTTCCATAGAAATAGCGCGCGCGAAGCCGCGCGCACAAACTAGTTATTTTATATTCTGTCCCTGATAGGCAAATTTCTTGGCAAACGGGGATTTATTTATTCTGACAAGATACATGCTACTAATATTATAAACGTCAAAGTTTGTAAGTATGGATGGATGGATGAATGCATGGATGGATGTTTGTTACTCTTTCACGTAAAAACTACTGAATGGATTTTAATGAAACTTCACAATAATATAGCTTACATATCAGAATAACACATAGGCTACTCTAATTCATAAAGATATAGGTATAGTATATTATCCAAAATATCTATCACCACGCGGGTGAAACCGCGGGGCGCAGCTAGTTTAAAATAAAATTCTTCCAATTTTGAGATGACAGAATTCCAAAATTTGGTGTCTTTTTCAATTTTTGACAAATAAAAGAAGCGCGATATGTTCGCACGAATGATGGATATTATATATAACCTATAGGTACCTAGGTATTTTATTCTCCCTACATCTATTCAAAGTTTCTATGGAAGCTAAATGAAACATTTCGTAAGTACAGTCCATTGAAATGTTACAATTTGAGGACCTAATATTGCATTTTTTAGAGGACGCAATTTTATTTTTGGGACATGTGGGGGGTGGGGGGGGGGGGGGGGGGGGGTCAATAGAAGCTTAACCCCAAGTTTGTATGGTTAACGCCTTTATCCCCCGGCCGCCATCTTGGAAAAAGGGGAGCAAACATCTTTTTCGCGATATCTCGGAAACTATGCATCCTACAAAAAATTTGTAATGACATAATTTGTAGCAAATTTTTATAGAAATTATCTCACTTTTTTGCTTATAACTTCTTTAATTTTAAATGTAGAGCAAAAAGTTATAGAAACATATATGTAGGCGAAGCAATTTGCTACAAATTATGTCTGGACAAATTTTTTGTAGGAGGCATAGTTTCCGAGATATCGCGAAAAAGATGTTTGCTCTCCTTTTTCCAAGATGGCGGCCGGGGGATAAGAGCGGCAACCCCACAAACTTGGGGTTAAGCTTCTATTGAAACCCCCCTCCCCCCACATGTCCCAAAAATAAAATTACGTCCTCTAAAAAATGCAATATTAGGTCCTCAAATTGTAACATTTCAATGGACTATAGGTACTTACGAAATGTTTCATTTAGCTTCCATAGAAACTTTGAATAGATGTAGGGAGAATAAAATAAAATATACTATATATCTTTATGAATTAAAGTAGCCTATGTATTATTCTGATATGTAAGCTATATTATTGTGAAGTTTCATTAAAATCCATTCAGTTGTTTTTACGTGAAAGAGTAACAAACATCCATCCATCCATGCATCCATTTATCCATCCATCCATACTTACAAACTTTGACGTTTATAATATTAGTAGCATGTATCTTGTCAGAATAAATAGATACCCGTTTGCCAAGAAATTTGCCTATCAGGGACAGAATATAAAATAACTAGTTTGTGCGCGCGGCTTCGCGCTATTTCTATGGAAAAGTTCAAATAAATCAGAAATCCATAACGCTTCTTTCTTTACGCTCACCAAATGAAAAGTCGCAGAATCATAGTTTCATAGTGATTTATTTAGTATTAAAAATTAAAACTCGAATTTATTTTAAAACTAAATAAATTATTATGAAATATAATAAATACGCTCTACCTTTATACCAAAAAAGGGACAAGGGCGGCAACCCCACAAACTTGGGGTTAACCTTCTATTGACCCCCACACATGTATAAAATTACGTCCTCTAAAAATGTAAAGCTCATGTAACATTTCAATGGACTACTACATGTACCTACCCAGGTTGTACTTCCCTACTTCACTTACCTACCTATTCTAAGATATAAGTAGGTAAAGTACCTACCTAAGCAACATGTTAGATACCTATCTAGGTATTAGGTAGGTATGTAGGTATTTACTTTAAAATATGAAAACAACTAGGTACCTAATAATAAAATAAGTCAGGTACTAAGTGTGAGATACATCCCAACAACAAAACGTTCCAAGTCCATACCTAACCGCCAACCAACTAAACCGTAATTGTGAAAAATATCAAAGTCCGTAAACAAAGCCAAAGTCGTAGTTCCAAACAACAAGGCAAATCGCGTGCACCAGCCAGCGGCAGCGCACCGTGTTACGTCACACGTTGCGTTAGTGTGTGTACCAGTCCGTGTCGTCCAAGCGAGCACACAACCGTCGTCGTGCTGATAATTAGCCGTTCAAAATGTTCCCACGTAAGATATTGTTGTTTTTAATACGAAACAAATAGGAAGAAAACTTGTCAATTTTCGCATAAAAATGTGCAAAATGAGATGGCTTTCATTTAATTTTAGGTAAGTATTTTGAAAAAAAAACTAGTTAGGAATCTAGATAAATACTATTCAAATACAAATAATACAATATTATAGTGTAAATATGCTTGAAATAGAAATCATTTTGGTATTATGTTTGTATGGCAATTCGTCCTTCGGTCGCCTCTTAAAACTTCACCGAAAAATTCTCAGTTCTCACTCAAGAAATGGCACAGCGCGAAAAAGAGTCATCAGTCAATCAAATCAACAAAAAAACCGCTCGGTGCTGGCGTGACAGCCTGACGTGACAATAAGTTTGCGTTTTGTTCATTTGGTTATGGTGGAGCCAAATAATAAGAAAATACACCAGCATTGCTAGGTTGTCGAATTAATCCTTCAAAATGGTATAAACTTTAACTCTAATATATTGATCTGTGTTCCACGGTTTGCGAATGGTGTGTTAGAGAATAATTTACAACCCTTGAGATTATTTTGTATCGCAAACGTAAAATTAAATATTACCCAAAGAAAACGAAAAGCATTTCAATGTCTGATGGTAAATAGTAATGCTAGTCATTGATAGATGGCGCACGTATCGGGTTTCCTAACAGCTAGGAAATCCGATACGTGCGCCATCTATCAATGACTAGCATTACTAACACTTAATTATTGCTGATTTGATAATAAGTTCATATAAATGCCGCCAGGGGGATCTCGATAGTAATGAAATTTTAAAATGTATGTATTTTTTGATTTAAAAGCATTCCATTTAAATATATTATACTCAAGGGTATTTCCTAAAAGGGTGCAGATATTATTAGAATGAAATTCTTTATTTTTCTATTAATTTACACAAACCTCGAAAACTAATCGATACACCTAAGGCCATCTGTTGTAATTTTTTTGAACTGCAAAAACTCATCTATGGATTGAGACCCCATGCCTTATTGAATATAATATTATTTTACCCACCACATACATATCAATCACTTTATTTGGTCATATGTAATACCATGTTCATCATCATCATCTTCATCATCAACCTAGTCCACAGCTGGACATAATGGGAGGCTTATGTCCAGCAGTGGACTAGGTGATGATGAACAATGAACGCCATAGCGCCCTGTCTTGGGCTTGCCGTATACAGCATCATAATTTGACGACCGATGTGGCGCGGTGGGCGAAGGTCCGCCTGCGACGCAGGAGGTTGCGGGTTCGATTCCCGCCTCGGAACAATTGTGTGTACGATCTGCAGATATTTGTTCCGGGTGTTCTGGTCGTTTTCTATGTATAATAAAAAAATAAAATAAAAACTATCTATGTAGTATATTGTATTATGTACATATATCAGTTATCTAGTACCCATAACACAAGCTCTGCTTACCATGAGGCTAGATAACGCAGTGTGAGTTGTCCAGCATTATTATAATAACATGTTAGTTAAATATAAACAAAATATTATGAAAATATAACTTTTACCTCAAGTAGGTACGCTCTGATTTACAGAGACGGATTTTAGCTTTGATTTTGTATGTGACTCGAAATCTAGAGTAGAGAGTCTAGTACCTATTTGTGATGCACAGGTTTTAATGGATCACTAGGTCACATCCCGCTGGTTGATGTATGACATTCGTAGGGCAGTTGTGGGTTCGATTCCCACCTCGGGACCAATATTTGTACGATCTACAAATATTTGTTCAGGGTGTTCTTGTCGTTTTCTATGTAGAATAAATATAGCTATCTATGTAATGTATTTTATTAAGTATATCAGTTATCTAGTGCCCAGAACACAAGCTCTGCTTACCATGGGGCTAGATAATGCTGTGTGAATTGTATTACCGCATTATTTATTTATTATTAGGTATTATTCAGATTTCCGTTTGTCTTCTGTGTGTCTACCATGAGTTTTAACAATCTATACTCGCTAGCGACTGTAGTTAACAAAATGTATGAAAACTTTTACAGCGCCTCTAGCGGATAGTTGAGTTACTAAAATGCGCACCATGAGTCGCGTAGATAACTATTCTACGTCACAGTGTAGTAAACTATACTACAGCGACTGAGGTTTGGGCTCCATTGCCATAGAATTTGGTACCATGAGTTACAAATTTGACAAATGTCATAGTAGCGTACTATTACTACAGTAGTTACGGCACTCACCGACCATTTGCTTCGTGATAGTAGTTAGTAGTTCGCAATAACACAGCTCATGGTACCACTAAAGAGGCTAACTATACTATCCGCGTATTTACGTAACTACTGTAGTAACGTCAGGCGATCTAACTGTGACAACTCATGGTAGACCTACTGCTACTAAACCTACTGTAATTACTATTCAAGTCATTTTATAAAAGCTTATTACCCTGATTTCGACATCTACACGCTGCTGTGGGCACTATGATATTAAGCGTGTTATTAATTTAGTATTTTCTTTATATTTTACGTATGCTAGTTTTAAGGTATATGTAATATACATATACAGATCTTATTTAACTTATTAGTAATATTACTATGGACCGTCATCATCATCATCATCATCATCAGCCTATAGCAGTCCACTGCTGGACATAGGCCTCCCCCAATGAGCGCCATAGCGCCCTGTCTCCAGCTTGCCGCATCCAGCATCTACCTGCAGTCTTTCGCAGGTCGTCATCCCACCTGGTCGGAGGGCGTCCTACACTACGTTTACCGAGTCGTGGTCTCCACTCAAGAACTCGTTTGCCCCATCGGCCGTCGGTTCTTCGCGAGATATGGCCGGCCCACTGCCACTTCAGCTTGCTAATGCTATGGACCGTAGAATAAGTTAAATAAGAGTTACTTTCTATGGTCTGAAATAAATGATTTTATTTATTATTATTATTAATATAAAAAATATGTTAACTAATACTAATATGTATACGGAGAGTATATAGTAAAAATATTGTTTTTATTTTTGAAGGGATAAATGGTACCTAAAGGTAAGTAAAATAAAATACAAATTCAATTGCAAATACTCACTATAATTTCATTCTACTAAAAAAAACATCTACGAATCACATTTTTTTCTAACTTACTTAATTCCTAAGAAAGTCAATAAGAATTGCCGTGTCTGCCATCATCAGAAAAACAAAATAGAATAAAAGATGGCGCCAATTATTTTACGCATTTTTTTGGGCTCAAACTTATTAATTTAAAAAAAAAACCAAAACAATTTGTTTAATTCATGGTTATGCCACAAAAGTGCAAGTTAAAAATATATTATCAAATGTTTTAATTAGAGTTTATGCGATCAGAAAGATTTTCAAAGATTATATTATCATAAATTAGAAAGCATTAATTTTTAACCACTTTTATACCTTTGTTGTTTTTCCTTAACGGTTTAATTAAAATATAATAATATGCCGAACACACATTACTGCTTATCCTAAAAAGCTTTACAGTATATCAAGATAGGCTTGTTTTTATTTCAATCAAACCCATGTCCATGTCCTGTATAATAATTTAGTAAATTATTATACAGGACATAATAATTTAGCAAATTATTATACATGACATAATAATTTAGAAAATTATTATACAGGACATAATCATTTAGTAAATTATTATACAGGACATGAACACCCTATATCAAAATTCTATATTTATAGATGTATAGACATAGACACACATATAAGTAAATCATATTCACACACATGCAAAAAAGCTGCTTGGTACATTCTAACTACTACTATTTTATGGACAAAAACAATTAAGTACAATTACATAGACAGGTAGGTACTATTTAGGGTAAAAAATATATTTTTTCTATTTAGTCCGTCAGTTAGATTATCAGAAGATATTGGGCACGTATTTTTTCTTTTGTCAATCAAACAAATACTTACAAAAATAAAGCGTGTCAAAGTTTAGGAGTGGGGGCTCGTGACGTCACAACTTGCTAAAAAGCGTAGCGAGACGTGACGTCACGCGGAACTTTAACTGGCTATATCTTAATATTTTTTGTTTAATTGACATGAGAAAAAACACGGGTCCAATATCTTCTAATAATCTAACTGACGGACTTAGTAGATTTTTTTAGGACACTTGCCTATTACAGCCACAATTTTTTTTTTTAAATACAGTACGCTTTTAAAATGTCATAATTTTAGAAGGCAGGCTATGGTCTTAAAAATAAAGTTAACAATATATCTCAGATTCTAACTATATATAAAACAGAATTCAAATTACTGCGAATTCAATTTTTTTGCGAAAACACATTCATACAAAGACCAAGGAAAATACCTACAAAATAATAACGAATTTAGGTCTAGTTTATCGGTACTAATTTATATCTAAACGCTTTCGACTGGTATTGATGACAGTTGAGCTACCAGTAGATTGTTTGCAACAGTCAACAGTTACCTCAATTGTAAATATTACTAGATAGTTCTAATCTGATTGTAATCTACTATGATAATAGACGAATGTTTTATGAAAAAAAAATGTTTTTAAATTAAAAAAGATCGCAACAGCATTCCAAATTACTAAAGAAGGTTTCTATCTACTTTGATTTTCTTTGGTCTTATATCAGCCATAGACATTAAAAACTCATTTATTAGGAAGTATAAAAAACATGGTTATATTCATTTAATTATAACCCATCTATCTTATATGTATGTTAAAATAAAAAACTGGATTAAAATTATACATTAAGTTACAACAATTATATTAAGCAGTCTAAAAAAGATTTGAATTTAAAATAACTTATCCAAAAGACTTTTTATTGAGAAAATAAATATGATTTTGAGCGCTTGCGTCTTCCTGCGTTGTGAAAATAATTCTATGGAAGTTATTAAAAAAAATATAATAGCTAAGCAATGTCAAAACATACACAAGTGCACGTATGCGAATAGGAAATTTGAGACTATTTTGTCGAATTTTTTTTAGGAACACCTCGTTTGTTTCTACTGTCTACTGTATTACTATGTTTAATAAGGAGTAAACGGCCGCCTAATTATGTCCCGCGATTTATAAATTTTGTATTTACTTGACTTTAAAATTAAATAATAGGTAGGTAATGCGTATGTCAAATTAAGGGTTAAATTAATACTCTGTCTTATATTATTATCTGCTAATCTAGGCTACAGAAAAGCGTACTTACCAACTATTCTAATGAAAGAAAAAGAAAAATTTAATCTATGACGAATGAGTGCTACGAACTAAAGGAAATCATCGTCACAACGCAGGCGGCATAACTAAACCTACATTTTACCTTTCACAGTTATAATCAGACTGAAAAGGGTTATTTACTTTCTCGGTATCAAATGCAAACTATAAGTGTCTTTAGGCAAAGCGACGCAAGCTGGTTTTTGCCTCAAATCATTTTTATCGACTGCTCTTACATCAAACTCTTGCATGAGGTTCGCAAACATAACAAAACTCATTGTTGTAACCAGAGTCTGCCCAATACACGTTCGCTTACCGATGCTGAATGGTAGAAAGTGAGGGATATTCCTCTTTACAGACAAAACCTCCTTTTCTCCCTCGTTGACTTTAGTAACCGGCCCATGTTTCTCGCCATCGGATTCCATACCTGAATCGCACTGTGAATTCCTACGTGTCCTTACTTTACTCTTCTCCAAAAATCGACTAGGATCGAATTTCTCTGGCTCGGTCCAGTATTGCTCGGACATGTTAAGCTCGTAGTTATTTATGAAAACTATAGTACCTTTTTCGATGCCAAATCCTGCGACTGCCGCGTTTTCTGTAGCTACATGAGGAACGATGGGTGAAGACGCGTATCTCAGACATTCCAAGACTGTAGCTTCGGTGTACGGTAAACTACTGCGATCTGAGAGTGATATAGCTCGTTTTCCTTTCGTAGCCGCTTCGATTTCGTTACGTATCTTCCTCCCTACCTCTGGGTCTCTCGCTACAGCGGTTAAACAAAGCATAACCAAGTTGCCAACAGAAGAATGCCCACCCAAAAAGTCTTCCAGCATGAAAATGATGGTGTTCCTATCAACCGTGTGGTCATCATGCAAAACTCTCAATAGACCATCAAGGAAATCTTTTTCCGGCGTATCCAAGTCTAGCTCATGCTCTCTCTGATCAACAATTCGAGATAAAATGAACGCTCGAATATCAGAAGACCATTGGGAAAGCTTCTCCATATGCTTGGAGTAAAGTGGGGCGAGCCATGGCAGAAAGTCAACAGCATAACCCTGGTTGATCTCCCAAAATATCTCATCAAAATGCTCCACGATATTCTCAAATTCAGGATCGTTATCATCAAACCTTACATTGCACAAGTAATGACTAAACATGTTCATGGCAGTTTTCATAAGGTACGGCTTGATTTCGATAGGGCCGTTGGTGGTTTTCACCTTGCTCTTGAGGGATTGGATGAGGTCGATGGCTTCGAAGGTGGCGACTGATCCTATACGCGCGAAGTTGTCGGTGTGCTGCTTGGGACCGCAGTGGCGGCGCGCCAGGTTGCGGCGCCGGGTCTGCAGGCTGGACCAGTCGCAGAGGGCTAGGGCTGCGGACAAGAGAGAAAAGGGGGTCAATATGATAAAGATGAGCTTAGCGTCTACCTAAATGGGGTCCCAATCTTGTGGAGAGAATACGCAAAAAAATATTAGAAAGAAAGAAAGAAAGAAAGAAAATTATTTATTAAACACTAACACAACACACAAACAAGGTTAATTACACATAATTATGTTAGACTACAAAGTACCTACTTAGGTACCTATTATAAAAACACGTAACATAGACAAAATATAAAAATAAAAATAAAAAGTTAAAAGGTACAAAATGTAAGTAGTATTTGGTACTAAGTAGCCCTCACAGAAAGTGGATAAGCGCGCGTGTGTAGGTCTAATAGGTCCTGACTCAGCTTGATGCTCTATCACAATAACCCCCATATTAAAGATTATTAAGAAAGCTGCGCCCTGCGGTTTCACCCGCGTGGTGATAGATATTTTGGATAATATACAATATATCTTTATGAATTGTAGCCTATGTGTTATTCTGATATATAAGCTATATTATTGTTAAGTTTCATTAAAACCCATTCAGTAGTTTTTACGCGAAAGAGTAACAAACATCCATCCATCCATCCATCCATTTATTATATTAGTAGGATGGTGATGACATTAAAAATCTTGTGATTGACAGTTTAGGAGAAAAAGGTTAGAAATAAGAAAACAGACGGTACTTTGCATAATTCAAGACCGATGTGGCGCGGTGGGCGAAGGTCCGCCTGCGACGCAGGAGGTTGCGGGTTCGATTCCCGCCTCCGAACAATTGTGTGTACGATCTGCAGATATTTGTTCCGGGTGTTCTGGTCGTTTTCTATGTATAATACAAAATCTATCTATGTTATATATATATATATATATATATATAGTATTATTTATATCAGTTATCTAGTACCCATAACACAAGCTCTGCTTACCATGGGGCTAGATAATGCTGTGTGAATTGTCCAGCATTATTCATGTTAATGTTAATTATTTCAAATACCTACATATATAAAATAGTTTTTTATTTTTGCAAAAATGGTGTCATGAGTTATGTGGCATAGACTCTAGTATATATTTTTTTAAAGATAACGGAGAAAAACTGCTTCAATGTAACCCAAATAACGACCAATTCACATTATAACACATACTAGCGGACCTTCCCGGCTTCGCACGGTTTTAGTACGGATCCCTAACTGTTTTGAAAATATAATATAGCCTATGTTCACCGGGGATAGTGTAGCTTCCCAACGGTGAAAGAATTTTTCAAATCGGCCTAGTACTTTCGGAGCCTTTTCATTACAAACAAACAAACAAAAAATCAAATCTTTCCTCTTTATAATATTAGTTAGTATAGATATATACGCCTTTATTAATTCTACAAGAAACAGTCATTTTTCCCATCGTATCTAGGTAATTAAGTCACAAGTATCGAATTTCGAAATACCTAACGCATGTAGGAAATCGAAATACTTATGTATCAAAACATAGTGTCAAATTTCAAGATATTACCTACTTATTTAATATTAATTCACTAAATTTTTTAACACTTTGACTGCGATTTTTTTCGACGACTGCGATCTTTTTTTAACCTAAAAAATTCGTGCTGCCGCTCTACACAGCGGTTGTGTTGCACCGCACATGCGTTTCGTTCGAAAAACATTACGGCTGTGCTGAGACACACAGATCTGTATTTTCTCAGCCGCTGCGCTAGTGTGGATTTACGCATATTAGTCACTTTTAGAAAACACATACCGTGTGATTGTATGAGTAAGTTGTCTAACCTATCGCCCTCATTTGCGTAGTGCTGGCTAGACATAAGTTCCCGGTTCGTTTCCCATCACCGAACAAAAAAAAATGCTAACTGAATTACGAATCGAGGTTGCGGGTTCGATTCCCACCTTGGGACAAATGTTTGTAGTCTGCAGATATTTGATTAGGGTGGTGATTTTTTATGTACTTTAATAACAAAATATCTATCTATGTAATGTACTGTATTATGTATATCAGTTATCTAGTACCCATAACACAAGCTCTGCTTACCATGGGGCTAGATGATGCTGTGTGAATTGTCCAGCATTATTTATTAAATTAAATCTGTACTAATATTATAAAGAGGAAAGGTTTGATCTTTTGTTTGTTTGTATCGAATAGGCTCCGAACCTACTGGACCGATTTGAAAAGTTCTTTCACCGTTGGGAAGCTTCAATATCCCCGGTGAAAATAGACTATGCTATTATCTATATTTAAAAAATGTGAATTTCAAACTTAACGCGGGTGAAACCGCGAGAAACAGCTCATCTTCTTTATGTATAAAAATCTATTGCTGTTCGTTAGTCTCGCTAAAACTCGAGAACGGCTGGGCCGATTTAGATGATTTTGGTTTTGAAATGTTTTTCGTAGTCCAGTGAAGGTTTAAACGGTGAGACAACATGGTAAAATTGCGCAGAAATTTCCACGCGGGCGAAGCCGCAGGGTGCAGCTAGTTTGTTTATCAAATACTTATAAAATATTGGGTATAAACGACATATTTGTACTCGACAGAAGGAGGAGATTATATAGGCTCTTTCAAATAGGGGCGGGTCGATGTTGACTGTTTGTGGCGGCACCCATAACACAAGCTCTGGCTTAGCTTGGGGCTAGATGATGTGGATTGTCCAGCATTATTTATTTATTTAACTAAAGCAAGACTTTATTAAAATTAAAAAGTACTTTAACGAATGACAGATAAATTTCTCGGATCAAATATAAACGCAGGTTCATAAAAACTAATCTTTGTTAAGGTTAGTGTGTCACCATGTTCAAGTTACAACTCAAAGTAACATTAAATTTACGATAAGTTAATAGGGAAACGCAACACCTTAACACGTTGAACGCCATGGGGGTCACCATTTGGCCGACAGTACATTAGCCCTGAGGGCCGAACCGGAAATCATGATTTTCATAAATATACATAATTCAGAACATATTAGTCTACAGGGCCGCGGGGGTCCCATTGTATTGAAAAAGCTAAGTTAGCATCTCCGTTTGGCCAGGCAGAAGGGTTTGAAGTCAACACTAGATCGCGGTCACATGGTGTCCCCCATGGCCTGAACGGGGCATTCTAGTGTCGCCCAAATGGTGCCCCCCATGGCCCAAACAGAAAATCGCAGAATTTTCGGCGGCGTTCAACGTGTTAACTATTTTATTTACCTACTCTCATCGTATTTACTAATATCATAGACTCATCAATCATCATCAACCTATGTTAGGCCTCCCCCAATGAGCGCCATAGCGCCCTGTCTTCAGCTTGCCGCATCCAGCATCTACCTGCAGTCTTTCGCAGATCGTCATCCCACCTGGTCGAAGGGCATCCTACACTACGTTTACCGAGTCGTGGTCTCCACTCAAGAACACGTTTGCCCCAGCGGCCGTCGGCACTACTAATATTATGAGAGTGAAAGTTTGTGAGATGTTTTAATTTTAAAGATGTTTGGCAAAAATAAACTACAAATCGACTGATTAGATCAGGCTGAAATTTTGCACAAATATAGAGCCTGGAATAATATATTGACGACCTCTGCGACGCAGGAGGTTGCGGGTTCGATTCCCGCCTCGGAACAATTGTGTGTACGATCTGCAGATGTTTGTTCCGGGTGTTCTGGTCGTTTTCTATGTATAAAAAAAATATCTATCTATGTAATGTATTGTATTATGTATATCAGTTATCTAATACCCATAAGACAAGCCCTGCTTACCATGGAGCTGCTGTGTGAATTGTCCAGCATTATTTATTTATAATAATTTGACCTGGTTTTTTTATTTGACATTAAAAAAATCTATGTCTCTAAAACTACAAAAAAACTTGCTGTGCACAAAAAATAAATAGGTATTCACTCTACGATATTTTAAGGTCATACGTACGTACTTATGA
The DNA here is from genome assembly GCA_943735965.1 of Eupithecia abbreviata. Taxonomy (NCBI): domain Eukaryota; kingdom Metazoa; phylum Arthropoda; class Insecta; order Lepidoptera; family Geometridae; genus Eupithecia; species Eupithecia abbreviata. The sequence goes on along the minus strand of OX031004.1, from coordinate 3,392,488 downwards.
ATTGATTGCGTAAGAAATTCGTGAATGAAATTTAGTAAGCGTGTTAGCATTTTTATGTAACCTTTTCAGAAAATTATGTTGTAGTAAGAAACGAACAGGTTTTATATTTTTATTTTTAGGTATGCTGTTAACGGTCAGTGCAGACAAGCGACTGAAACTCGATGTATATCTTCTCAAAATAATAATAATTTTTATTTGATCAAAAATACATGAATACATAGAAACACAATCTAAGCTAATATACTAGGACTAAATATTATATTGATCTCACTTTGATCTCTACACTAGGATACCCTGTGCCGTAGAGACCAAAAAGGAGTTTGCTTCTAATTTAGAGTGACAAAGTTAATACTAAAGTATTGTTCGAAACATACTTGAAAAATGTACGAAAAAAGTTGCCAGTACATTTTAAAATAAAAAAAAATTACGCCTCCGTCAGCTTTAATACGTACCGATCCTATCCATCCAAAGGTTGCCTGGAAGAGATCGCTTTTAGCGATAAGGCCGCCGATTGTGCCACTAGATTTAGTTAGTATTAAGATCCTTTATTTTTATTATTTTCTTTGTATTTGATGGTGCAATAAAGCTATATTGTATTGTATTTAAAGGCTGAAAGATTTTGATGTGATATGATAATCCAAATAACCCTACGGACGGAGCTGAGACGTGGACACTCACGATAGGGCTGGTCCACCAGTTCAAAGTCGCTCAGCGAGCTATGGAGAGAGCTGTGCTCGGAGTTTCTCTGAAGGATAGGATTCGTAACGAATACATCCGACAGAGAACCAAAGTTATCGACATAGCTCTAAGAATTAGCAAGCTGAAGTAATAATTTGATTACTCATTTTTATTGTAGGGAAATAATGTTAACTTTAACGATATCTTTATTAAACAAAAAAAGAACATATTAGAATTTTAGCGTACTTATTATAAAACAAAGACAATGCTGTAGGTCGCAATTTATACCACTTAAAATATTAACATTGCTCTGTATATACATAATGGAAACGACGTTATTCGTAACAATATATCGATATTTCTTTAAATCTAAATCCGAACATTTCAGTAGCTACAATAGACGAAATAAAGACAAACTAATGTTACCTACACAATTTAGCAAATTTAAGTCCTCACTCGCGATAAGTAAATCTATACTAATATTATAAAGAGGAAAGGTTTGATTTTCTGTTTGTTTGTAATGAATAGGCTCCGAAACTACTGGACCGATTTGAAAAATTCTTTCACCGTTGGGAAACTACACTATCCCCGGTGAACATAGACTATATTATATTTTCAAAACAGTTAGGGATCCGCACTAAAACCTTGCGAAGCCGGGAAGGTCCGCTAGTATTTATAATAAAATACCTAGCTCCATAAAAGATCCATAAAATATCTTTAAAAAGATTTGATTTTCCTTAACAAACTGAAATAATATCTTATTTTTAAATGTTATAATTCCGTTGACGAATTTTTCGTCGTTTTGCTACCTGAATTAATTAGTGACATACCTACCTTCCGAGTTATTAATGAAATTAATTTGTTATTTACAACATTGTACAATGTTGTAAATAAGAAATAAATAAATTTCATTAATTATCAGATTACTACGTTACCTACCCATACATTACTAATTACTATAGTTTAATTTTAATTACATACATACTAATTACTATAGTTACTATTTCTAAATAAAAATAATACAATAAATAATGCTGGACAATTCACACAGCATTATCTAGCCCCATGGTAAGCAGAGCTTGTGTTATGGGTACTAGATAACTGATATACATAATACAATACATTACATAGATAGATTTTTTTTAATATACATTTAAAACGACCAGAACACCCGGAACAAATATTTATTTATTTATTTATTTAATATCTGCAGATCGTACACACAATTGTTCAAATAAGTTGCTGCGTCCTTACAGGGTACATGTACCTACCTCTAAGCTACACCTAAGCTAATATTATATGACAATGTATGTGTTTGCAAAAAATAAATAAATATAATAATTATAAATTTTATTATAAAAATAATTAAATAATTAAATTTTGTACGAAATAGCTATACTCACAATTATTCCTATCTTCAGCTAACATCTTATGGAATCGTAACAACCTGATTTTAGTTAAAAAGCTATTTGGGTGGTTATTTATTTATTTTTAAGCATTAGTGTCCCACTGCTGGGCAAAGGCCTCCCTTTTTGCCTTCCTTTAGGAGGTTACTTAATTTAATTTTGTACAAAATAAAAGTACTCACAATTATTCCTGTCTTCAGCGAACAGCTTATGGAACCGTATAAAGTCTGGTCTTCCTCCAAAGAACTTGCCGTTCTGGTTCAGAACCTCTCTAATAAGCTCCAAGTTGTTGACGACCACGCATTGACTTCCTCCCATCTTCAGACTGAAGATATCGCCATGCTCCTTCGCTAACTCCGTGAACGCCTGAAACGGGGACTCGTGCCTTCCAAGAAGATGAAGACTCCCGATAACAGGGTAAGGTGTGGGCCCCGGTGGTGTTTTCAAAACGGCGACTTTATTGTCGCCGTATTTATTGGTCTTCTTTAACGTCACGGTATTCCTCTTGAAGAGTTTATACACCGCAAGCGAGACGACCAAGAAGATGAGGATGGCACTCATTTTTTTCTTTTTTTAAAGAATATTTCGAGTGGCAACACCTGTCGACAGGAGTTTCGGCGGGAAGCGTTCGCTCTCCGTCTTTGCACTGCGCGGTTTGAGAAGCCGCTTACTATATTTATACCCAGTATTTGCATTTTATTGCGTTCGATTTTCAAAACAAAATTGCTTTGCGTACTGAAAACTTATTTTGAACTTTATTGTAGGTGCCATAAGGTCAATTGGGAGGTAAACTACTTGTTTTTCTAGAATTTAGGATAACGCAATGTGAAAATAGAATCATCGATTCGTAGAAAGCTGGATTGACCTTAAAATTGTTTGTCTATGGAAATTACTAACGCAGGTTTTCTTTAGGTCATTGACATTTATTTTCATTGTTCCGAATTTTAGTTTTATAGTGCGTCCAGATTAAGTTACAAGATATAATTATTTAATGTTTTTTCATGCGGACGTGTTATATTTTAAGATAATGATTTGTTAAAAAGCCTTATAAAGATTAAAGTGAACAAAAATTAAAAAAAAAACACGTTGTTTCCTGGTTTTGCTTATGTAATTCGAATTTTGTAACGTGTCTAAGAGTCCTGTTAGCTCTAAAGGAAGTAAAGCAATTTGATATTTGATACTTATTCTGAACGCAACCTTCGTAAAATATTTATTGTAAAACATTGCTGGCCCCAAAGCGAACCCACGTGTTAGTTAGTTAGGATTGTAAATATATATATTTCTAATGTATTAAGTAGGTATATCAGTTATCTAGTACCCATAATATAGAGAACTGACATACTCAATACAATACATTACATAGATATATATTTTTTACTATACATAGAAAACGACCAGAACACCCGGAACAAATATCTGCAGATCGAAAACACAAATTGTCCCGAGGCGGGCATCGAACCCACTACCTTCTGAGTCGCAGGCGTACCTTCGCCCACTGCGCCACAGAAGTCGTAAAATTCGGTTAGGACATATTTCCGTATATTTTGATCTTCTAGATGTAGTTGTGAGTATAAAAAGTAAAGACGGGGTAAGTGTTACATATTTTATGTGAGATATATCACTTAAAATGTCAAAATTTCATCATATTCACATTTATTTGCGATATTCTGGATAGTTCTATAAAATACTTATAAATAGACAAGTTATTCTGTGATTTTCCAAAGGGTCGCTCCCTTGAGTTCGCGAAAGTAGGCTACGTTTGAATATAGAACGCCCGGCGGCGCCATATCACATTTGAATGGCGTCATAGAGAACGCTGCCTCAGACGCTGCACTGATTTTTGGAAATAATCATTTCAAATGTGGCAACATTGAATAAAATCACGTTGATAGAAAAATATATTATTGCACATGTAAAAATAAAACAAAATAGAGAAAAAAAAAACAAAATATGTGATAGTTTGGCGGTCTTATCGCTCAAGAGCGGACTCTACCAGAAAACGATTGATGGATAGGATCGTTGGATCGAATCTCTGTGCCTTATATTAATATATAAGATGTCACATACAAATACCTACTTATTAAAATACATATAACTAATTATAGATACCTACTATATAAATAGGCACATAGGTACTCTTCAATTTATAAAGGGAGTGTGGTCAATGACAGCAGGACAAATAGTTCCTTTACCATTCTCTTGGAGAAGTAGAGCAACATTATGCTGAGACAGGACCAATTGGTTCGCTTCTTAGAGTAGCTTGTTCTTTATAGTTAAGTAGTTAATTTTTTATTTTATTACTTATTATTTTATAAGAACTATGTAGTAACATGTTGTACCTACAGTGAATCAATAAATATATTTTTTTTCTTTCTCTTAAATATTTTCCCATAAAATATAACAGAACTCTTCTGTTACTTTATTTTCCAGAGTTAAATTCAAAGTTATTTCTAGAAACTTCTACACGTGCCTTCTTGTCAACAAAAAGTATCAGACTCTTTCTTGTGCAATGATGATATACCATATACCAACCTCCTTTGCCTTCTGTTACTTTATTTTCTGTAAAAGTTCTAGAAATTTCTACTTGCCAACTTATCAACAAAAAGTTTCAAGACTCTTTATCGTGCAATGACATACCAACCTTCTTTGCTTTTTACCTTGTTTTCATTCCGGTGTTTTTGAATACAGAATTCATGAGCGCGCGTCATCGCTTTCCAGACATCTTTCATTGACAAATCACAATTCTTTTATTCAGAAAACACAATTATATTTGAATTTTAAAATTAAAGCGAACAGAAATCAATTGCCTACCACTTTATTTCTTATCCTACTAATATTATAAAGCCCATAGAGTAAAAACTCTAAGATAATGCCGAAAAATTGTAACGTGAATTTAATTTAGTTGCCTAATCTATACTTCTATACTTACTAATATTAAAAAGTTTGATTTTTTGTTTGTTTGTAATGAATAGGCTCCGAAACTACTGGACCGATTTGAAAAATTCTTTCACCGTTGGGAAGCTACACTATACCCAGTGAACATATGCTTTAATATATTTTCAAAAAAGTTAGGGATCCGTACTAAAACCGTGCGAAGCCGGGAAGGTTCGCTAGTAAAACAATAAAATAACAACTTATATCAAAATTTTACTTTTCCTTATACTATTAGTATAGTATAGATATAGAAGAGCAAGAGTATAGATAAAGTGTTCATTCATTCATTCAAAAAATATTTTAAGAATGCGTTCTAAAGCTAACTAGACTTACGGCTAATTATTCTCATCCGACGGCTAATCAAAATGATCCCTGTTGAGTCAGGGATCTTTAACGCACCCCAACAAAACGGAATTGGACCATATTGAAGGCCATATTGTTATTCGCAAAGAATAACAATATGGCTCTCTTCATTCCGTACCTATATAATGCCCGGTTTACATTATTCCAGTCCAGCGATCGAATCCAGCGCTGGATTAATACTGGAATAATGTAAACTGGCACTGGAATGCACTGGATCCAGTGAGCAGACCAGTGCAGAAACTGGATTGGCGGTCTACTTTTGAATCGAATGGCCGGTTTACATTATTCCAGTCCAGCGATCCAGTCCAGTACTGGATTGCTTACTGGAAAAATTTAAACCGGCACTGGAATGAACTGAATCCAGTAAGCATTCCAGTCCAGTAACTGGATTCGCGGTCTACTTTTGAATCCAGTGCGATCAATCCAGTGCAACTGGAATAATGTAGACGGCCAATCCAGTGCCATTCCAGTGCTGACGTGTGTACTTACACGTGTTGGTTGTTTTTGCGGACTTTTTTTGCGAAGAAAAAAGATTTAACAATGGTGAAGAAGTTATCTGAAGACGAAACTGTAAAGTTTGTCACTATATACAGAGAAAATCCGTGTTTATGGGATATAACATCAGAACATTATAAAAACAAAGCTATGCGCCAAACTGCTTGGCAAAATCTGTGCATTGGTATGGAAATTGAAGGATTCACATTGGAAAATGTGAAAAACAAAATAAAAAGTATTCGTTCGACATACTACCTTGAACTAGACAAGATTAAGAAGTCATCCACATCTGGTGCTAGTGGCAATGTTTACCAACCCAAAGTGAAATAGATCTCTTCTTGAAATCATTGTCACTGTAGTGTTCACACTTCAACGGCTTCTAAATAACTGGAATAATGTAGACGTTACAGATCCAGTCCAGCACTGGACTGGAATCTCGCTAGATCACTGGACTGGAATAATGTAAACCGAGCATAACACGACAGCGATCGAATTCAGCGCTGGATTCGATCGCTGGGCTGGAATAATGTAAATCCAGTGAGCAGACCAGTGCAGAAACCGGATTGGCGGACTTTTAAATCCAACACGGCCATTCCAGCGCTAGTGGAATCATGAAGACGGCCAATCCAGTGCAGCCAACCCTGTCCATTCCAGTCCAGCGCTAGTGGAATCATGAAGACGGCCAATCCAGTGCAGCCAACCCTGTCCATTCCAGTCCAGCCCTACTGGGTTACTGGACTGGAATAATGTAAACCGGCCAGACGGCTCTCTACATAACTCTTTGTGAATCATTACATAGTATAAAACAAAGTCGCTTCCCGCTGTCTGTCTGTCCCTATGTATGCTTAGATCTATAAAACTACACAACGGATTTTGATGCGGTATTTTTTAAGAGTGAGACTTTTATCTTGGATTCCGTCTTTTCGAAAACACGATTGGTGAAAATTTTCTCGATACTTTTATTTTTTGAAAAATACATGTTTTGCACACATTTTGCTATTTATCTCAGGAACCACCTAATTTTTTTGTTGGATTTTTGTTTTGTCGAGAAACGTAGCAGAATTTCTTCGTTTTCGTCTTTTTAATTTTTAGATTAGTTGTGTAAATAACTTGTAATTAGGCATTAGGCAGTTTTGGCGCTTACGTCGATAAAAAATACGGAGCACGTCTATCGCTCTGTGCTTCTCACTCACAAGAAAATCATATCTTGTCATTCTGCTCTGAACTGAAGCGTAATTCGAATTTTGGCTGAGGTATGGCTCTTAATAGATAGAGTGATTCAAGATGAAGGTTTATAAACCTTTTGACACATAGATTTCCGCGCTGGCGAAGTAGAAACTTACGCCACGGACATACAGACATACCTACACAAATTATTCCTGGTTGCTTGCAATTTGCGTCTTCCAAGGATGATTGAAGGAGATTTGTGTGGGAATCGTTTCCGCAAGGGTGATATATGGTTTTAATAATCTGGTCAATGGCGTAGGTACAAATTTTTCTTAAAGTTATTTTGATTTAACTCAATGTTGAATATTTTTTCTGATTCTGCGTTTTATTGTACCTATATTATATACATATTTATATGTGGATTTTATTTCGACATTTTTATATCGAAAACCGATGTGGCGCGGTGGGCGAAGGCCCGCCTGCGACGCAGGAGGTTGCGGATTGGATTCCCGCCTCGGAACAATTGTGTGTACGATCTGCAGATATTTGTTCCGGGTGTTCTGGTCGTTTTCTATGTATAATAAAAAATATCTATCTATGTAATTAATTGTATTATGTATATCAGTTATCTAGTACCTATAACACAAGCTCAGCTTACCATGGGGCTAGATAATGCTGTGTGGATTTTCCAGCATTATTTATTTATTTATATTATATATTTATGTATGTATTTATACATATAGCTATCAGTAGGTTTGTTATGTATGTCCCAATTAAATATTATTCTGTATAACACGCCACCGTCTACACTTGTTCTAGCACTTCATGTCGATCCAAAGGTTGCCTGGCAGAGATCGCTCATAGCGATGAGCATCATCATCTAGCCCCAAGCTAAACAGAGCTTGTGTTATGAGTACTAGATGACTGATATACACAATACAATACATTAATTTCTTTCTTTCTTTCAAACTTTTATTCCGAGGCGGGAATCGAACCCGCAACCTCCAGCGTCGCAGGCGGACCTGCGCCCACCGTGCCAGAGATGTCGTAAGTATTATATATATATATATTTATGTTCATATTTATCCTAGCTTTATCTTTGGTACACCCCTGCCATTCACATAATTCTTTTCATCCAAAGGTTGCCTGGAAGAGATCGCTTCTAAGCGATAAGGCCGTCCATTGTACTTGTCGCATGTAATGTCTTGTTGAATGTCCAATAAGGTATTTTTTGTTTTTTGTATTGTATTGAAATACGACGCATTGCGACTTACATTCTGTTTTTAAGTCGCAATTTGTCGTTTTTTACATAACACCTACCTACCGTCACACATACATATGTGACAACTCGTGATCACTCAACTCGTGGACACTCACGATAGGGCTGGTCCACCAGTTCAAAGTCGCTCAGCGAGCTATGGAGAGAGCTATGCTCGGAGTCTCTCTGAAGGATAGGATTCGCAACGAATACATCCGACACAGAACCAAGGTTATCGACATAGCTCAAAGAATTAGCAAGCTGAAGTGGCAGTGGGGCGGCCATATCTCGCGAAGAACCAACCGCTGGGGCAAACGTTTTCTTGAGTGGAGACCACGACTCGGTAAACGTAGCGTAGGACGCCCTCCGACCAGGTGGGATGACGACCTGCTAAAGACTGCAGGATTAGACCCTCTCTGACATATGGTGCCCTAGTCTGGTGGCCAAGAACAAATCAAAGCACTACCATAAATAAACTACAAAAGTTCCAGAGACTGGCCTGCGTCGCGACTACAGGGTGTATGAGAACTGCCTCCACGGCAGCACTCGAAGCCCTGATTGGCCTATTACCACTGCACTTACATGTGCAACAAGAGGCAGCCGCAGCTGCATACAGACTCTGGGCTTTACGTTTATTGAACCACAACACAAAAGCACAACACACCACAATTATAGACGATTATGCAAAAAGTAACCCTATGCTACTCTCGATATATGATAGGGTGCCTAAAACACACATACTTTCAAAAAGCTTCACTTTACAAATGCACGAAGAGCCAAGTGATAGCTCAAACATACATGAAGGACGAATATACACTGACGGCTCTAAAATGAAAACAGGTACGGGGGCGGGAACGTTCTCGGAAGATCTTAATATTCACAAAACAACAGCACTGGGTGCCCACAACTCCATCTTCCAGGCGGAATGTGTAGGTATTATCCAAGCTGCGACTGCAGTGCTACGAAGGAAGGTAACTGACCAAAACATCAGGATCCTCTCGGACAGCGCGGCAGTACTACAGGCCTTGAACAGGAGAGAACACAACTCAGGCAACTCTGCAATGCCACCACCTGCTAGAGCAAATAAGTAAGTCCAATAGAGTCACCCTACAATGGATAAAAGGCCACAGCGGATCCAGGGGTAACGACGAAGCTGATTCACTGGCGAGGAGAGGTTCAGAATGGCAACCGGCAGGGCCTGAACCAATAATTCCCCTCCCCTTTAGTCAAGTCCGCTCATGGATCCGTCAACGCACAGCCAAACGACACGAAGAGCACTGGGCAAGTATTCCAGATTGCAGGCAGTCGAAGGAGGCATTCCCGGTTTTAAACCCACGGTACTCCCGAAAACTCCTCAATCTCAAACGTGACAAACTCCGGAAAGTCGTCGGTATTGTCACGGGACACTGCATGCTAAACAAACACCTTTTTAATTTGGGTATCACGGACAGCCCCCTTTGCAGAGGGTGCATGAATGCAGAGGAGACGGCAGCGCATGTGCTTGTAGATTGCGACAGCGTGGCTTCTCAAAGACTGCATCACCTTGGGACACCGAGGACGCCTAGGGAGGCATGCACCGGCATCAGCGAGCTGCTGGCCTTCCTGGAGGACATCGGGTGGTTAGAATAGCAGACCCCCCACCCGACACGCAAAAAAGGCCCACCGGCGGCCAAGTTGCGGAAACCAGTCCAGAAACAAGTAACAAGTAAGACTGCAGGTAGATGCTGGATGCGGCAAGCTGAAGACAGGGCGCTATGGCGCTCATTGGGGGAGGCTTTTGTGGACTGCTATAGGCTGATGATGATGATGATGACCGTCATATATGTACCTATTATTGTATGTAAGTGGTTATGTAAAGCGCAATGGTGACCCAATTTATTCAGATGTCTACCGAAATCTGCAAAAAATGGAAACGTGGAGACAATCGCTTCTGTAAGGGTTCCGTAGTGAGTTAAAACTTTTAAAATTATCATGACTATTAGCACTGAAGGCATTTGAAACTAATAAATCGAATCAAATCATCGTAAATCCTACTAATATTATAAACGCGAAAGTTTGTAAGTATAGATCAGGGCTGCTCAACCTTTTGAAAAATCGGGCCAAACGGTGGATTCAGTCGTTAACGACGGGCCACTTACATTTCCTGTTTCAGTTTCTCTCAGGACAAGCGCAATAAAAACTCAATTATTAAGAAAATAAAATTGAATTATTGTTTATTAGGAATTAGGATTATTAGGATGTTTGTTACTCTTTCACGTAAAAACTACTTAATGGATTTTAATGAAACTTTACAATAATATCGCTTATACATCATAATAACACATGAGCTACAATTCATAAAAATATATTGTATATTATCAAAATATCTATCACCACGCGGGTGAAACCGCGGGGCGCAGCTAGTATCCAATATTAAATGATTAAATATCTTATATGAAATATCCAATATTAAATAACGTCAGTCAATAGCGAGTTGTGTTTTATACGACGAAAGAGGAACGAAATCAGCTTAGGATTTGATTTTCCGTCCGTACCTTGGGCCGAAGCCGTAACATTTGGGACCCAATGGGACCCTATTATGTATTCCGCTGTCTGTCAGTCAGTGAACCAAAGTTATCGACATAGCTCTAAAAATTAGCAAGCTGAAGTATTGCCGGCAAGCGGAGCGAGCCGCAAAATTATTGTGGTGTTCGCTTCTTTCTATAGCCAGAAGGAACAATTGTTATGGGCTAGTGGAACTAATCGCGAAAAATTTGTTGTCTCCTTAATTTTTTTTGTGCCCTTTGACAAAGTGACCGTGCAGAGTATTTGTTACATTTTACGCTATTTGTTATGGTGATTGAATTTATAGAAAATGGCTGTAGCAAAATAGGTGTTGTTGCTTTTGCAGAACTGATACGAAACATAACAAAACGTCCAAAACAAGAGTAATATCGGCGAGCGGAGTGAGCCACGATTTTTTTGTTACCGCTGTGGATACTGGTTTAACCAACCATATTGTTAAGTTGCATATTGAAATTGCACCAAAGAACTATCGGGAGAAACCAAGAATAGTAACATAGACAGACTAGGATTTGAAATGGCAAAACTAATTAAGAAAAGAATAATAAATTTATTTATTTATTCAATGCATTACAACTATTTTTACAGGTATTATTTAATACAATAGTGCAGTCGACATAATAATAATCGACTTAATTTTAACTTATATGTAATGCAATGTCAGTGGCAAACGTTATTGTTGTTTCTTTTTTGTTAAGTGTATATACATATTTTGCCATGTTTGTAGTAGAATTGATCTCATATGGGAGTGACATAGTCACTTTGTGACAAAACTCCATCAATAAATAAAGATATTAAAAAAAAAAACTGTCTAACCTAACCTAACTCCTTTGAATGCTCGCAGGTGGGCGTTGCGACCTGCGACACAGTATTTTACTTCTGCAGTAAGTTTCAAAATAAAGATCGTTTACTTTACCTTACTAATAGTATTTCAGGTTATTATATCTGAATCGACCAGCAGTGCTTTTGAGCTAACATTTCATATTTTTAAATTTTAAATAAATAAATAATGCTGGACAATCCACACAGCATTATCTAGCCCCATGGTAAGCAGAGCTTGTGTTATGGGTACTAAATAATTTATATACATAATACAATACATTAAATAGATAGATATTTTTTATTATACATAGAAAACGACCAGAACACCCGGAACAAATATCAGCAGATCGTGCACTTAATTGTTCCGAGGCGGGAATCGAACCCGCAACCTCCTGCATTGCAGGCGGACCTTCGCCCGCCGCGCCACATCGGTCGTCAATATATTTCGTTTCACCCCAAGGAACACTAAAACTTGCGGAAGCAAATACATATTAATCGATGCAAAATTGTTTTGACCTTCTAAAAATACATGACTGAATTCGGAAAAAAATACCGAATAATTTGTTTTTTTTCCAGTCACCAAGCCAGACACTTCCTGGGGGATTTTGGGATTTTATTCAACACTTATATCTGCTCGCGGCTTCGCACGCGTTGTTTCTATGGAAACGCTTAAAGGTTAGGTATCCTCGGAAGCATTTTTATCGTTAGGCTACTATCCGTTAGAGTAGCACTTTGAGTGCTGAAAACGCACGGTATGAGTTTTCTACAAGTGACTAATATGCGTAAATCCACACTAGCGTAGCGGCTGAGAAAATACAGATCTTTGTGACTCAGCAGAGCTGTAATATTTTTCGAACGAAACGCATGTGCGGCGCAACACAACCGCTGTGTAGAGTGGCAGCACGATTTTTTTAGTTAAAAAAAAGACCGCAGTCGTCGAAAAAAAAACCGCAGTCAGCAAAACAGCTCTGCTGAGTCACAAAGATCTGTATTTTCTCAGCCGCTGCGCTAGTGTGGATTTTCGCAGATTAGTCACTTGTAGAAAACTCATACCGTGCGTTTTCAGCACTCAAAGTGTTAAGACTTTTTCCCATTATTAATGTTCAAAAAAAATAGGCTAATATTATAAATCAAAGACCAATGTTTCGATACACATCTTGCATTGTTTATATATAATATAATAAATGCGATATACATATTTATATGCACATATTTTTTGTAATAGGGCTTTTTTTAATCATAGGGCAATTATCCCTATTTCTATCCCATGGGAACTGATTTATAGGATGAAAAATTCCTAGCCTATTTTTATGAAACACTAAACTCTGCCCTCGGCTTCGCACGCGTTGCGTGTCCCGAGGCGGGAATCAAACTCGCAGCTTCCTGCGTCACAGGCAGACCTTCGCCCGCGCCACAGAACACATTTTTTCAAACTCCTGAATCCCTATAAATCTGGGAATTTATACAATTTTGTCATCAGTCCAATATATCACGTCACTCAAAATTATTTTGAATTACAAGAAAATGGAAATTCGGCGAGAGATGACCGATTTATTGTCAGCACTTCTCTCCGAAATCGACATCTAACCGGCGTTGACGTCCAGCGGGAGCTCGGAGAAGTTCGAGGGAGAACTGTCAGCGAGTGGACAGTAAGGCGAAGACTCAAAGAAGCTAACTTGACCCCAAAAAGGCCAGCAACGGGACCCAAATTGTCTACAGCCCACCGACAAGCCCGACTTCAGTTTGCTCGTGATCACTTAGATTGGGATATACAGCAATGGAGCCGAGTTTTGTTCGCGGACGAGACTAGGATGTGCCTGCATGGCAGCGACCGTCGACGGAGAGTCTACAGGAGAACGGGAGAGCGATACGCACAATGCTGTATAGCGGAAACAGTGGCATATGGGGGTGGGTCTTGTATGATGTGGGCGGGGATTTCAATTGAAGCTAAAACGGAGCTGGTATTCGTACCCGGTGGAGGTCGGGGAGGAGGACTAACCGCAGAAAGGTATATCAACGACATTCTGCTGGGCCATGTACTCCCTTACGCCGGGTTTATTGGCGAAAAATTTCCTGCTAATGCACGACAATGCCCGCTGCCACACCGCTCGTGCGACTAGACAGTACCTGGAAGAAGTCGGGATTCCCACAATAGACTGGCCAGCCGTCAGCCCTGACATGAACCCTATCGAACTCCTGTGGGACGAGCTGAAAAGGCGGGTACGAGGAAGATCTCCAGCTCCGGCGTCAATAGAAGACCTAAAAACTGCTCTTATCGAAGAGTGGCAGGAAATTCCACAGGATTCCATCAGGAAACTCATTAGGTCAATGAAAAACCGTTTACAAGCAGTCATTAGGGCCAGGGGGGGCAATACAAAATATTAAGTTGGAAATAACAAAGATTTTAAATAAAAATTTGATATTTTCATATTACTTCTTATTAATTTAAACATCCACAACTTCGACCTATTGTAATAATTCACTAAATGAAGGTAGGAAACTTAATTAAATTTAAATAATTTTTATACCATTCGAAAGCTAACAAAATTTCTTTTCAATGGTATACACCAATCTGCAGTTTATTCCATGGAAACTGTAAAATATGGACTGCAGAAACCAGCGATGAAGTGATTCCAGTTTATAGCTCGCAAGTGTAGTTCTAAGATGTTTCTATTATTTCAACTTTCTTTGTTAATAAAATAATATAATATGAATAAAACAAAGACAAACAAAATTTTAAAGTCTAAGAAAATCAATGTCAATAAATTTCGCAACTGTGTTGCCAGTTGACAGATCATGTAAAATTATTCAAATTCAGAACAGGGGAGATGTTTGACGCACGAGCCGTGTTGCATATTGTATTGAGGATGTGGAGCTACCTACCTATGTGAGGATCGTTCACACCGGGACAGTGGAACACTATCTTGTTTTGACTAATCGACAAGCTAGACAAGATAGTGCAGACCGGACATTTTTTTTTCGCGACATTTTTTTTTCGTAGGTCGGACTCTGTAAACGTAGTGTAGGATGCCCTCCGACCAGGTCGGACGACCTGCGAAATACTGCAGGTAGATGCTGGATGCGGCAAGCTGAAGACAGGGCGCCATGGCGCTCATTGAGGGAGGCCTATGTCCAGCAGTGGACTGCTATAGGCTGATGATATCACGGAATAACTCAAAAATCAAATCATAATGGTATATTATGATTATGGTATTTATGAATTGATAGTTATTTGGTTTACAGTGAAACCGTTTTTCTCTTTATCGTCTCTTTATCATCTTTATCGAAAGAGTTTCAAAAAAAATACATGCTATACAAGTCATGACACCATTTTTTTTAAATAAAAAACTAATAATATTTATTTATTTATTTATTTATAAACTATTTACAATGCCTTTACAGTTGGACACCAAAGCGACAAAGAAATATAACAAAAAAACTTAAACTTAAAACACAAACCAAAAAACTAACATTCTACACACTACTAACTACCACTTAATATTAAACTTAAAATAAACCTATTTACATATTCCTATGGGTCCTATCCAAAAATTTTAAAACCGCATCCCTGAATTTTGGTAAGGACATACAGAATATGTCAACATCCTCCTCTTCACATAAAGTATTAATAGCCCGAAGGGCCCGTGTGAACGGGGACTTGCTCAGGAGGTTAGTTCTTGCTTTCGGGATCGCAAGTAGTTTAGGTCTTCGGCGTGCGTATACATACTTATTAATAGTGCGAGTACCGTCTATTTTCTTAGTTGTAACCTTTTTTCTCCTAAACTGTCAATCACAGGATTTTTTTATTGACATCACCATACTAAATAAAATAATACCAAGGACAACTTTGGCTTCGTTTTTCAAATTAATTTCTTAATTATTTTTAATATTTTTTTTACTCGTTCATCGCGTGAGTTTCCCTCTGCGGGTCTACAATAAAGTGCGGGGCGAGACGAGTTACATCATCGGCATATAGCCACCCCTTAATTTTTATCAAGGCTATGATTTTCTCGCGATAAATTCAGTTTATTTTTAGAATCGAAAAACGTAATTTGTTTCATACGTCTGAGAATTTATTATGGAAGCAGCTAGCGGTCTGCCTTGCTCTGTCTACATAGGTAGTAAGTCTACATAAGTAGTAAGTCTACATAGGTAGTAACTCTACATAGGTAGTAAACGAGGTGAAAAAACTTTTGAAACTATCATGTTCAAAAGTCAAAAGTATTGTGTATCATCGTTATTAACACAAAAGTCATTTATAACGGGATATTTACCATGATTTGATTTGAACTGAGCAGAATATTGGAAAACTCAAAAATGGTTTATAAATTTTTTTTTTTTTTTTCAAAACAAAGAATAGAATACGTTATTTGCTTTAAGCTATCTTTACTATTTCTATTTTTCTTTTTCTTTCTTAGGGATAACAAACGGTATCACTTATAAATTAACTATAAACTATTAAACTTAAATAAACGTAATTCTAGAAGTGAACCTGCCCCGTTATCCACTTATTACTTATCAGTAGGTATTTGTTTATGTATGTCCCAATTTAATATTATTCCGTATAACACGCCACCGTCTACACTTATTCTGCCACTTCCTGTCCATCAAAAGGTTGCCTAGCAGAAATCTTTCGTAGCGATAAGGCCGCAGATAGTACAACATAATCTGTATTTGTTTTTTCCTGTCTTGTGTATCTGTTTTATTTGGTGGGGAATAAAGAGCATTGTATTGTATTGTTATTTGTAATCTATGGCACGAAAATATATTCAATACTCTTGTCTAGACGATTTGAATCCGGAATAATCCATATCATCCATATATTTCTGCATCTTGTTAATATTAGAAAGTAAATATTAGGACCTGCGAAAAACTGCAGGTAGATGCTGGATGCGGCAAGCTGAAGACAGGGCGCTATAGAGCGCTCATTGGGGGAGGCCTTATGTCCAGTAGTGGACTGCTATAGGCTGATGATGATGATGATGATAATGATAAAATATTAGGTACCTTATTGGCTCATTATATTATAATTCGGTAAAAACATAATTTTGGTGATTTTATGTTACTGTCACCATCCATTGGAATGCTGTCATTAGTTCCTTGTTGCAACATCGTCTAGTAGAAGCTAAACCATCTAAACGCTCTTCAAACCAAAATGGCGGGCTTGTTCACTAACGGTCAACGAAATGTGTCAAATTAAATATTAAAATCCCTAAAATTTGATGCATTTATACTGAATGAAAAACAGACAAAATGTATGCGACGCCGGCGGCGATACGGGAACGAATGCATATTTTATTTCAGCTTATAGGTTTGTAGGTATTTTTCCACAAGAAACATATCTATTCAAATGTCATTGTGTATATATAGAGCAGGACTTCCCAAACTTATTTTAACTGTGACGCCCTTGGGAAGTTACAATATTTTTGCCTAATAACAATTTGTCAGAAAAACATAGAATTTTATTAGAAAATAAAGAACAAAACAAAAAAAAATAAAGCAAACCAAAAAGGTAGGTATTAATGAGAAGGGTGTGCTTGCTTTTCTGAGCACAGTTTCTCAAAACGAGGCTCAAGTTTCGAAATTGCCTCTCTCATCTCTGTCTCTAAATTTATTTTCGATCGGTACTTGTTTTTATTACTGCTTGCAGAGAAATCTATCTCGCGCAAGTATGATGTCGCAAATGGTAATAAAACCCTCAATGCGGCAGTGCTGATGGATATTCTTGATAAACTGAGCTCCAAAACTCAAGTAGCTTATTCTTATTGTATTGGAGCTTAATGCTGGAGTCACAGGACAATTCTATTAATTGTTCTTCTTCTGCTGTCGAAAGTGTTGATGGTGAGGTCGACTGGAAAGGGTCATATTGCTCCAGTTTTCTGGAAAATATTTTTCAAAATGCGCATGGCGGTCACTTGACTCGGTTGCATCGACACAGACAGCCTACCCACGACGACGCGACGCCGCCCTTAGGATATTACCGCGGCGCGACGCCCAGTTTGGGAAGCCCTGGTATAGAGTAATAAAAGAAGGTTTTATTTTATTTTATTATGGAGCAGTGTTACCTCTATAGTGAGTTATACCAACCTCTTTAGACCACAGACTATAAGCCCAAGCTCGGTCAATATTAAAAATAAAATAAAAATAATATTTATTTTATTACCAAAACCTGAATAAGTCTTCATAGTAAGAAAGAAAGTAACATTCAGAATAACAAACAGAATAGCATTGTAATGTGTTTTGTTTGTTTAATAAATAAATTAAATTAAATATTACGAACAAATTATATGAACTAGTACAAATTTACAATTGAAACAATTAAGCTAACTGCAGACTTTTAAAACATTATCTAGACATGCAGTACAATACAAAAACTCTTTATTTTACACCATAATCAAATCATTACAAAAATACATTACATGCGACAAGTACAATGGGCGGTGATGAGCTCAACGAGCTATGGAAAGAGCTATACACGGAGTTCCTCTGAAGGATATGATTCGTAACGAATACTAACGAACCAAAGTTATCGACATAGCTCTCAGAATTAGCAAGCTGAAGTGGCAGGCCGGCCATATCTCGCGAAGAACCAACGGTCGCTGGGGCAAACGTGTTCTTGAGTGGAGACCACGACTAGGTAAACGTAGTTAAGACGCCCTCTGAGCAAGTGGGATGACGACCTGCGAAAGACTGCAGGTAGATGCTGGATGCGGCAAGCTGAAAACAGAGCGCTATGGCGCTCATTGGGGAGGCCTATGTCTGCTATAGGCTGATGATGATGATTTGGAGCCACTTTTGACCCCCTCATAACTCAAAAACTATTTCACATAAATTTGTCTAATTTGGTTCATTTATTGAGACTTGCGAGATACAATGTCGTTATATACATCACACAACAACACATCAAAATTGTTAACACGCTATACACATCACACAAAACATCAAAATAGTTAACAAGTTATAAACATCACACAACACATCAAAATAGTTAACAAGTTATACAACTCACACAACACATCAAAATGGTTAACAAGTTATACACATTACACAACACATCAAAATGGTTAACACGCTATACACATCACACAAAACATCAAAATAGTTAACAAGTTATAAACATCACACAACACATCAAAATAGTTAACAAGTTATACAACTCACACAACACATCAAAATGGTTAACAAGTTATACACATTACACAACACATCAAAATAGTTAACAAGTTATACAACTCACACAAGACATCAAAATGGTTAACAAGTTATAAACATCACACAACACATCAAAATAATTAACAAGTTATACAACTCACACAACCCATCAAAATGGTTAACAAGTTATACACATTACATTATGATAAGAATAAAAAAATAAATAAAACTGACATTATGATAAGGCAAATAAAATATAATAATTACTAAAATTACTAGACAAGTAGGTACTACTTACCTTAGTACCTACATATTTATATTTTATTAAAAACAACCTCGGTCTGCCTTCCACTTGTTCACGCCCAATAGGGTTCACATTGTGATACTAATCTATACATAAGAACCTACTAAGTAAGCCAATGTGATGACAACAATAAATATATTGAGTATTGAGTACATAACACATCAAATTAATTAACAAGTTATACACATCAGTGATGTGACGTCACACAACACATCACAATGGTTAACAAAGTTATACACATCACACAACACATCAAAATAGTTAAAATGTTTACACATCAAATGGTCCGGGAGCCAGGTACAAATATGGTCAATTATTTCCTCCCGAGCAAAATTCGTAATATGCATTAGGGATTAATATTATGAATACTCGTGACCGTCAGCTGCGACTCCGTGGTTGGGTTGGGCAGTTGCAGCGATGACGACATTATTACCATGGAATAAGTTTCGAATCAGTATTCTGGAATATGCGAATTTTAATTTCTGATTTGAACCTTTTTTTTAATTCAGACTAATATTAAAAAGAATAAATACTTATATTTAGTCCCTAGGGAGTAGGTAGACTCGAGTTTTACGACCGTTTACGACTTTTTAACCGATTTCAAAAAAGGAGGAGCATATAATAGAATAGAAAACACTTTATTATACCACAAAAAACAGAAAATAGAAAATAATTAAAAACTTAGATTAAAGTTATAAAGGGCGGCCTGAGAGCGATCTCTTCCAGGCAACCTTAGGATGGACTGGACATGAAGGAACGATATAGACGGAGGTTCTCAATTCGACTGTATTTTTTAAAATGATTTGCCTCAGAAATTTTGACTCAGTGAACCTATTTTGATTTTCTACCAGTGTCAAGTAATGAAAAATAATTGTAAAATTAATGAGTTATCAAATTATGAAGATTGTTTGATATTTTCACCAGAGCCTAGCTCGTCATCTAGCAGGGTGTACCAGGTTAGGTTGGCTTGGGAGACGAGATGTTGGAGTCCCCCTTACATCTAGCAGGGTGTACCACGTGCAGGTTAGGTTGGTTTGGGAGACGAGATGTTGGAGTCCCCCTTACATCTAGCAGGGTGTACCACGTGCAGGTTAGGTTGGTTTGGGAGACGAGATGTTGGAGTCCCCCTTACATCTAGCAGGGTGTACCACGTGCAGGTTAGGTTGGTTTGGGAGACGAGATGTTGGAGTCCCCCTTACATCTAGCAGGGTGTACCACGTGCAGGTTAGGTTGGTTTGGGAGACGAGATGTTGGAGTCCCCCTTACATCTAGCAGGGTGTACCACGTGCAGGTTAGGTTGGTTTGGGAGACGAGATGTTGGAGTCCCTTACACCCCATGAATATATCTAGACTAGCGGACCTTCCCGGCATCGCACAGTTTTAGAACGGATCCCTAACTTTTTTGAAAATACAATATAGCCTATGTTCACAGGGGATAGTGTAGCTTCCCAAAGGTGAAAGAATTTTTCAAATCGGTCCATTAGTTTCGGAGCCTATTCAAAACAATAAAAAAATCAAACCTTTCCTCTTTATAATATTAGTATAGATGCGAAAGACTGCAGGTAGATGCTGGATGCGGCAAGCTGAAGACAGGGCGCTATGGCGCTCATTGGGGGAGGCCTATGTCCAGCAGTGGACTGCTATAGGCTGATGATGATGATGATAGATGTCTATTTATACTATTCCCATGTATTATGCGTTCACTGTTCCCATGCCGTTTTCTTTCATCTTTCCTACGAAAACTGCTGACTCAGCTGAAAAAATAGGGTGTGCGAGTACTAGGGCGTTATCTAATATCTTATCTAACACATGACGCATGCGTATCAGCATCTAATCACCATCGACATTTCAATCTAATCTGAAGCCTATGCAAAGGTTTGTATAATAGGCCGGTGTAAAAACGATAAGGCCTTTCCACACAACGCGCGAATTGTGGTGCGAAAACGCGGCGCGAATCGCGGTGCCAAAACGCGGCGCGGCGCGCGGTGCGAATCGTAAAAGCAAAGGCCCTCCACACTCGCGCGCTAATCACGCGCGCCGCGCGCCTGTAAACTTTGTCCATAGCTAATAATATTATAAAAAGGAAAGGTTTGATTTTTCGTTTGTTTGTATTGAATAGGCTTCCGACACTACTGGACCGATTTGAAAAATTATTTCACCGTTGGAAAGCTACACTATCCGCGGTGAACATAGTGTAGCCTGCCTAAGGAGTAGGTAGGTATGCGTGGCTTCTCGCCGCGGGATTCAGAAGAAAGATAGATAGATTGACAAACAAGCTCATCCATGCGTTTTAATTAAAATAAGTAGATACTAGTGAACATGTAGGATATAAATGAATTTAAATAATGAGCAAGAGAGACGTGACAAGTAAGGGGCAGCAGCTAGTGCGTGCGCGCGAGTGCTTCGGACGATGGCTTCCGAGGTAATGAGAGGTGCGCTGCTCGCCCCGCCCTCGTGGACGCAGGTTCGTCTGGTATAATTGTTACCGGCCTCGTGTCCCCGATGTTTGTCCACAGCACTGCCACCGCGTGATGCAAAGCTTGCATTTTGCGGTTGCGCTGCATCTTGTTGTAAGCGCTCGCGATGGTAATTCTGAAAATATTAAGATGGGAGTATTTGTGTATCTACCAATTAGCCCCCACAGGACCCCCTTACGAAACATATGGAGTATGGAAACGAACCGGAGGTTTTACACTCCGGCCCGATCTAGTGGTACGTAGAGGGTTTGTGTCTGGGCTTGCCGACGGAACTCCTGTTTGCGGCGCCGTATCAGCTGACGGGCTTGTGTTCGCTGAAGTTTCTATGTCATCGTTTTGGATGAAGTAAGCTGGTTTTACTCTGTCTATGGAGACTTTCACGCCTTTGTCTCCCCTTTGTATGTCTATTGTCTTTGCGTTTCTAGAAATAACTTTGTAAGGGCCTGTATAGGGAGGTTCTAGCGCCCCACGTATATCTTGCCTTAAGAATACGTGTGTTGTACTGGCCAGGTCCTTGTGTACGAACACCTTGTGCTGTCCGTGATGGGCGGCTGGGCTGGGACGTAGCTGAGATATCTTCTGGCGCAGGTGGGCAACGAAATCGGGATACTCAACCTGAGTAGAAGAGGGCGTGAAGAATTCGCCAGGAACGCGTAGCTGTTCTCCGTATACCAGTTCAGCCGAGGAGCATCTTAGGTCTTCCTTCCAGGCGGTCCGGAGTCCAAGTAGGACTATGGGTAAACAAGTAATCCAATCCTTACCGCCGTGAGTCATCATTGCCGCTTTCATGGAGCGATGCATGCGCTCAATCATGCCGTTGCATGAAGGGTGATAGGCCGTCGTCCTTGCGAGTTTGATGCCGTACAGCTTGGCTAAGCTGTGGAATAGTTGAGATTCGAATTGCCTTCCTTGGTCCGTGACGATCTTCTTGGGGCACCCGTAGCGGGAGATCCAGTTCAACAGGAACGCTCGGGCAACAGTCTCGGCTGTAATATCAGAAAGAGGAATTATTTCTGGCCACCTGGTATACCTGTCCACCGCAGTCAGGCAATATTTGAAACCTGAGGAAACGGGAAGAGGACCAACGAGATCCATGTGGACTTCGGAAAATCTTGCATCAGGCAGACCGTAATTTCCGACAGGAGCTATGGTGTGCCTCGTCACCTTCGATTTTTGACATGGAACACACTCTCTGACCCAGACACGAATATCTTTCTTGAGACCTGGCCAAATAAAACGTTCGCTCACCACTCTTATTGACGTTTTGGCTCCTGGGTGGCTCAGGCTGTGTAGCGTCTCGAAGATCTGTCTTCTGTGGGCAGCTGCTACGAAGGGACGAGGTTTCTGCATAGAAACGTCGCAGTAAATAGGTACGTCAGATAGTGTTACCTTCTCCAGCTGCAGGGAAGAGTTACCCTTCAGGAGATACTGTAGCTCCGGATCGTCTATCTGGGAAAAAGCCAGATCTTTGATGTCTACCGGTTCGCTGACAGCTTCTATCCGGGACAAAGTATCCGCTACGATGTTCTCTTGTCCGGAAATGTGCTCCACGTCTGTTGTAAACTGTGAAATGAAATACAATTGATTGATTTGACGCGGGGAACCTTTCTGGTCTTGCCGCTGAAATGCAAATATAAGCGGTTTATGGTCCGTGAATACCGTGAAGTGACGACCTTCTATCATATGCCTGAAGTGCTTCACTGACTCGTACACGGCAAGAAGTTCGCGGTCGTAGGCGCTGTAACGTTGTTGTGTGGGACTCATCTTCTTCGAAAAGAATGCTAAGGGTTGCCAAGCATTTTCAACACGCTGTTGAAGCACGGCTCCTATGGAAACATTCGATGCATCGGTGACTAGTGCCAGTTTCGCTCCTGGAACTGGGTGGACCAGCATGACTGCATCTGAGAGGCTTTCCTTGCAAAGCTTGAAAATATCTAGGAGTTTTGGAGTCCAGGAAACGGGTTTAGAACCTTTCATATCGTTTCCTACCAAAAGGTCATTGAGTGGCGCCTGTAGCTCAGCTGCGTTCTTCAGGAAGCGTCGGTAGAAATTCAACATACCTAAGAACCTTCTAAGGCCTTTGACTGTCTGAGGCGGAGGAAAGTTCTGTATAGCCTCTATCTTGTCCTCGAGTGGTTTCAAACCTTCTCCTGAGACCGAATAACCAATGAATGTTACCTGGGGTTGACCAAAGGTGCATTTCTGTGCGTTAATGACCACGCCGTTCTCGTTCAGGCGAGAAAACAGAATGCGAAGGTGCTCTTCGTGCCCCACTTTGCTCCGGGAAGCAATGAGTATGTCATCTATGTATGGAAAACAGAAGTCTAACCCCCTCACGAGTCCATCGATGAACCTTTGAAAGGTCTGTGCGGCATTCCTAAGGCCGTACGTCATAAAAGGGCTTTCAAATAACCCGAATGGCGTAGACACGGCAGTCTTCTCCACGTCGTCCGGGTTGACTGGAATCTGCTGATAAGCCTTCACCAAGTCAATGACAGAGAAGATCGTGCATCCGCTCAACAATTGTGATACATCTTGAATGTGTCGGACTGGGTATCTGTCCGGAATAGTACGCGCGTTTAGTGCGCGATAATCACCACAAGGCCTCCAGGTCTGGTCCTTCTTAGGCACGAGGTGAAGCGCGGATGCCCATGGACTACTGGAGTAGCGAGCAGTCCCTTCCTTGAGCATGGCCTCGAACTCTGCCTTCGCAATCTTGAGGCGGTCAGGTGCGAGCCTTCGAGGACGGCAGAATACGGGTGGTCCAGGCGTGGTATTAATAAAATGTATTGTTGAGTGCCGTACCTCTTGATGAGTGCCAGCTGGTCTGGTAATCTCAGGGAACTGCTTCAGTAGCTCGTGGTACTCCGATGATCCTACGAGGGCCTTGACACTAGGTATGCCATGCGTGGTTGCCGTTGCTGCGGGAACTGAGAGGTTGGTAACGCCATCAACTAGTCTGTTGTTGCGGCAGTCGACCATGAGGTTGTAAAATGAAAGGAAATCATACCCGATGATTGGTTTCGACACGTCCGCGACAATGAACTTCCAGCTGAAGTCTCTCCGTAGTCCAAGGTTCAATAACAGGGGTAAGTAGCCATAAGTAGATATGGTAGTACTGTTCGCTGCTGAAAGGTCGTAGTTGACTCGGGCACGGCGCTCGCGGAGGTAGCTGCGAGGGTAAACGCATAAGTCCGAACCAGTATCTACGAGAAAAGGTTTCTTGGAGTGGAGATCTGTGACAAATAGACGGCTGGAAATACTGCAGCAATCGCTCTCCGTCGTTAGCGATCGGCTTTGGAGTTTTCCGCTTGCTTGTTGGACTTGTAGTTGCAGGGTTGGTCGCAATGTAAAGCGTCGTCTCTGTATTTAGCATGGTACCAGCAGATGGGACTGCCATTCTCAGTTTTGAAGGGATGGGACCTGGGCCGGCTACGGGAACGAGACCTGTTAAATCTTCTATCATTATTACCGTTCCTTCTGTAGCCGCCTCTGCTGCTGGAGCCACGATCCATTCTGTTGGACAACTCGCCTAGTTTCTGAGTAAGAGTAGCTATTTCTTTGCGCATTACCTCAAAACAGTCCGGCGATGCCGCTGATGTGCTGGCTACCTGGGCTACCGGGTTCCCCGGGACGATCTCCATTACCCGGTCAGCCAGAGATGCCACCGCCTCCATGGATGTATCGGCCTGCGAAGCCACAATCGTCTGCAGGTTGGTTGGCAGCCGGCTCGTCCAGATGGTTCGCAGGAAGTCCTCTGGGACCGTTGGACCAGCGAGGCTCTGCAGGTGCCGCAGGAAAGCCGACGGCTTGCGGTCGCCGAGCTCCTCGTGTACCAGGAGTTGACGGACTTTCTTTTCCTGTGAAGCTGACAAACGCCTAATTAGCTCGGCTTTTAGTTTTCCGTATTTGTCTGTGGCGGGTGGGTTCGCAATAATGTCCTCCAACTCTGCAATAACCTGTGCGTCCAGGTTACCAACTACGGTATAATATTTAGTGGCATCTACGTTAATCCTAGCTAACTCAAACTGTGCTTCTATCTGAGCGAACCATACTGCGGGTTTCTCGCTCCAAAACGGTGGTACTTTGACTCGTATCGTGTCAACATTTCTCTCTAGTATTTCCGTTAGGGCTTGTGTCAAATCAAGCGATGATTTGGGTGCAGAAGCGCTAGGCAGAGTGTCTTTCGACATGACAAAAAAATAATAAATTCAAAAACTTGCGTGAAATCCAAAACGACCTTATGCGGGTGAATCGCAAAATGCGAAATCTGCAAATTCCTTCTCGAACCTTCTGAACTTCCTTGATCACCAACTTCAAGTCTTCCAATACCGGGTGTGAGCTTCTTTGTTCTTCAAGTCTGGGGTCACCAATTTGTAGCCTGCCTAAGGAGTAGGTAGGTATGCGTGGCTTCTCGCCGCGGGATTCAGAAGAAAGATAGATAGATTGACAAACAAGCTCATCCATGCGTTTTAATTAAAATAAGTAGATACTAGTGAACATGTAGGATATAAATGAATTTAAATAATGAGCAAGAGAGACGTGACAAGTAAGGGGCAGCAGCTAGTGCGTGCGCGCGAGTGCTTCGGACGATGGCTTCCGAGGTAATGAGAGGTGCGCTGCTCGCCCCGCCCTCGTGGACGCAGGTTCGTCTGGTATAATTGTTACCGGCCTCGTGTCCCCGATGTTTGTCCACAGCACTGCCACCGCGTGATGCAAAGCTTGCATTTTGCGGTTGCGCTGCATCTTGTTGTAAGCGCTCGCGATGGTAATTCTGAAAATATTAAGATGGGAGTATTTGTGTATCTACCAATTAGCCCCCACAATAGGGTATATTTTATTTTAAATTATGTGAAATTTGAATTTTACACGGATGAAACCGCGGGAAACAGCTAGTCGTATAATTAAAACTGGCAAAATACGTGAACGGGGCGGGAAAGCGACGCGAAGTTGCGTATTTTCAGGGCCTAATTGCTATTACAAATTCTAAAGTAACTCTGTCTATCTATCGTTAAACGGCTGAACAGATTTTAATGAAATTTACCAGGGTACGGTCCCCGGAGACAGATATAGGCTACTTTTTATCCCGATAAAGTGCGTGCGAAGCCGCGGGCAGAACCTAACTTAGTAATATCCTACTAATATTATAAACGCGAAAGTTTCTATGTATGGATGTTTGTTACTCTTTCACGCAAAAACTGAACGGATCGGGCTGAAATTTTGCATACAGGTAGTTCCAGGCCCGGAATAAAGCATAGGCTATACTTTTTATCCCATAAATCAGTTTCCATGGGATATAAATAACCTTAAAACGTTTCCAAAGAAACAAAGCGTGCGAAGCCGCGGGCAGAAACTAGTAAGGAATAAAATGACAATTGATTTTTACACTGAGCTGTTTATAACTGACATTGACAATATTTATTGTGTGTTGTCGTTTTAACTATACCTAAGAATCATTTGCAATAAACTATTTGAAAGGAAATCAGTTCAGTTTATTCCTAGGTTGCCTAGGAGAAATCGCTGTCAGCGGTAAGGGCACCTATTGTACTTCTATTGTTTATGTTTAAATTTCGAAAAGTGCTTGATTGAATGCAATCACATATCATTATCATGTCAGTGTTTCGTTCTTCTGGTCGCCTCAAAGGGTAATACTGAAAATCAGTGTTTTGCTCTAAGAACAAAGCTTTTCGCTGAGCTATTGCCTTTTTGACAGGCTGTGCAGCACTCACACAATTTTTAAATCTCCACTTTTTAATTTGTTTTTATACTATTAAGTTTTTTTATGTTTTAAATGCAATAAAGTGTACATGAATTCATCTGTCAGCGTTCCCTCCGAACCGGCGCGTGTGGAAAGTTCATAATTTATATTGTATTTTATAGCAACCGATCAATTACTACAAAATAACTGACAGTTCAGAATCTTAAAAACAATAATAAATGTATTTTACATGTTTTGTATAATAGAAACAGAAAGACACTGGAAAGTTATTATATACACTGTATTGCATAAAATATACTGGATTACTAACTGCCATGCCAGTGTTAGTCTTCGACAGTGACGGAGTGAACGTGCCTGCTCATACTTCAAAACTATTCGCGCGCTTTTGACGAAAAAGTTTTCTCGACTTTGTCTATGGTGAGTCGCATTTTTTTGTATTGCCAACAAGAAATAAACTTTAATTGATAACAAGTGGAACCGGTTTCGCAAGTTTTAAGAACGTATCCCTAACTTTTTTGAAAATATCAATCTAATTAGCCTATGTTCACCGGGGATAGTGTAACTTCACAATGGTGAAAGAATTTTTTGAATCGGTCCAGTAGTTTCGGATCCTATTCATTACAAACAAACTAACAATTAATCAAAACTTTCCTCTTTATAATATTTTATTGAATTGATTAAAAGCCTTCCCGCCGCGAGTTTATTTTATTTTTGACAGATGCAGTGACGTTCAGTTATTCATGTCTTTATGCTTTACCGATTAGATTTTGATGGCAAGTTGGGGTATAAGGGGGACTCCAACATCTCGTCTCCCAAGCCAACCTAACCTGCACGTGGTACACCCTACTAGATAACGAACTAGGCTCTGGTAACAATATCAAACAATCTTCATAATTTGATAACTCAAGATTATTTACTATGATTTTCCATTACTTGACACTGGTAGAATAGTGTCCAACCAAATACATTTTATTGTCATTGACAAAGAATCAACATCATTATGACAAGATTAATTATTTTTCTATACTAATATTATAAAGAAGAAGAAAAAGAAAGAAGGGGAGGGAGGCCTTTGCCCTGCAGTGGGACACCCCGGGCTAATATAATAATAATATGATTGACTTGTTTATGGCAGACGTCCGCAATCTCCACTATAGCCCGATTACCCAGTCCATCCATCCATCACAATAGCCTGGTTTTATTTCTTTCATTTTTCTTTGGAATAGTCTCTACACATGGCGGATACCATCTTTGGGTGTATCATATTGTGCACCCGAGGATGATACCCGCTATGTGTAGCCATCGCCTTTAGATTAACTTCTCAAAGGGCCTCTGTGCTGATGGCTTCGGCCCCACGCAAGCCTTCCAAAGGACCGGGTCACTTTATGGCCCGAGATCATGGTAAATGAGAGACCTAATAATATTATAAAGAGAAAAGATGAGATTTTTTGAAAAAAATAATGAAAATGAAATGAAATGAATTTATTTGTTAAAAGATTTACACAGAACATAATAAACTTAAACTTAAATGTAAACTAAACGTGTCGGTAATCATGTAAGTCCACTAACAAAATGGCTTTTTTTTTGTTTGTTTGTTTGCATTGAATAGGATCCGAAACTACTGGACTGATTTTAATAATTCTTTCATCGTTTGAAAGCTACACTATCACCGGGTGACATAGGCTATATTATATTGTAGAAATGTGAAATTCGAATTTAACGCGGGTGAAACCGCGGGAAACAGCAAGTGTTTTATAAATTAACTAGCGGACCTTCCCGGCTTCGCACGGTTTTAGTACGGACCCCTAACCTTTTTGAAAATATAATATAGCCTATGTTCACCGGGGATAGTGTAGCTTCCCAACGGTGAAATAATTTTTCAAATCAGTCCAGTGGTTTCGGAGCCTATTCATTACAAACAAACAAAAAATCAAACCTTTCCTCTTTATAATATTAGTATACATAAATAAGATGCCAATTGAACATCATGGGCGTGCATGTATCAGAATAAAACCAAACCCGTAAACTCTGCCTGAATTCTGCTAATCAATCGCTTTACTATGACAATGGTATCAACGCAGAAACCATAGACAAACTTTTCTGATAGCGCAGGAACGCGGCACCGACCATCACACATGGCTTGATATATTATACCCTAGCTGCGCCCCGCGGTTTCACCCGCGTGGTGATAGATATTTTGCATAATATACAATATATCTTTATGAATTATTCTGATATGTAAGCTATATTATTGTGAAGTTTCATCAAAATCCATTCGGTAGTTTTTACGTGAAAGAGCAACAAACATACATACATCCTCACAAACTTTCGCGTTTATAATATTAGTAGGATTTGCCTCTATTTATTCTAAGTACCTATATATTTTTAAGTCGTGTGTTGTGTAATGTTGCTTGCTAATTCTCAGAGCTATGTCGATAACTTTGGTTCTCTGTCGGATGTATTCGTTACGAATCCTATCCTTCAGAGAAACTCCGAGCATAGCTCTTTCCATAGCTCGCTGAGCGACTTTGAACTGGTGGACCAGCCCTATCGTGAGCGACTTGTGTAGCCTTAACACTTTGACTGCGGTTTTTTTTCGACGACTGCGATCTTTTTTTTTACCTAAAAAATTCGTGCTGCCGCTCTACACAGCGGTTGTGTTGCGCCGCACATGCGTTTCGTTCGAAAAATATTACAGCTCTGCTGAGTCACAAAGATCTGTATTTTCTTAGCCGCTGCGCAAGTGTGGATTTACGCATATTAGTCACTTGTAGAAAACTCATACCGTGCGTTTTCAGCACTCAAAGTGTTAATACCTAATGCCTTCTTTTTTCAAGCAACTCAAATCATTGATCAACTAATAGGTCTGTTATTTTCTGTTTTCTACCCTCTCATTATCTAGTTATTGCCGAGCTATCGTTGCAAATTATGAAGGACAACCATTTGTGACTTCCCACCGGCTTTCCACGTGTGATGCTCACTAGCAATATTAGTTTCACCTTCGCTTTCTATACAATACTACATTATGGTTGTCCTTCGCAGTGAAAAACCGTGTTTTTAACAGACTTAGAAAGAACTAAGAGCTTCGATGTTCACTTGTGGACGTGCCTATGTTTATTTATGTAAGTTGGCCGATTTCTCGTTACGTAGATAAGTATACAAACGAAAAAAAAAAAAACTTTCTAAGAAAAGAAATCCGCGTCAAAATTTGTGAATCTATAGTTCTATCGAAGCTTAACTATGGCGACTTGGTTTATGGCCCGCGATTACTATCGAGAACGGCTCGCCTAGTCCAGAGGGTGCAAAATGCGTGCTGTAGGTTTTGTTATGATATTCCACCGCGAACGCACGTCACACCATATATTAATAACTCATCAATACTCAATATGGCTTCGCGGAGACATTTGCACCTAGCAATTTTGGTACATGACGTCGTAAAGTTTGAGTCCCCAGAGTACTTATTCTCAAAACTGAGTAGTTTCAAAAGCAAATACAGCTTAAGGCCTTCAAGAAGTAATTTGTTGCACTATAGCAACTATAAAACCGTAGCGTTTAGGGGAAGCTTTCGCTATCAGGCAACCAAATGCTGGAATAATATCCCTCCACCTTTGCGACTGTTAAAATCAAAGTTCACTTTTAAAATCCGTTTTAAGTCTTATTTATTAGAGCACCAAATAACAGGGTTGCCTGGAGCCATGACCCGTGCACTTTTTTCTTGCTAGAGCTTAGAGTTACCAGCCTACTGGCCTATATTTGTTTGTTGATTTTATTTATTGATAGGTTTATATTCGTTTCACATAGTCAGACACTCACCAAATGCATAATATTATTTTAATTTTTATAGAAGTATATTATTTTATTATATTGTATTATTTACTATTTATAAAACAGAACACTACTTACTGTAATCGTAAGCCTCACAGGGTCCTGTGATCATAGTGGTTTCGGCAGAATATCAGCGCCTATCTACTCCTGAGTAGTAAGGCATCTATGCTGAGTCGAGACCTTTTTGCTGCTGTAACACACATCTGTCTCTTTTGTTTTTTGATATTTTGTTTTTGCAATTCTTTTTTTTTTCTCGTTATAAGTTAATTAAGTTATTTTTATTCAAAATGTCATACCTACTTTGTTTATGTTTTGTACTTCAGCAGCAAATAAATGAATGTCTATGTCTATGTCTATGTCTACAAACGTAAGTATATAAAGGAAATAGGTAAAACATAGGTACATTTGTATGTTACACTATTTAATGTATTTACATAAGGGGCCACAAGCTGAAGTTAGTAGCGGCGCTATACAGAATTCACTTGGGGTGACATTTTTGGACATTATTAAACTTCTTAGATCTTGGGGTGCTTCCATATAAATTGTATTCCCGAAGCATCTCTATTTGTCCCTCAAAACTTAAACGTCAAGTACGAGTCACACTCGCGCACCGAGGGTCATTTAAAACGGGATATTTACCATGATTAGATTTTTGAGTTTTCCAATATTTCGGCACAGTTTCATGCGCCATGATCCCGTTAGTATTAATAACCATGATAGTTTCAAAAATACGAGTACCTATAAACTTGTTTCTTGCCAAATATGTATACTTAATTATGATATGTTGTTCACTAGTTTTATGTGTAAATTTGTTTATAGTGGAGATTTCACTGGTCTATGTAAATAAATAATGCTGGACAATTCACACAGCATTATCTAGCCCCATGGTAAGCAGAGCTTGTGTTATGGGTACTAGATAACTGATATACATAATAGAATATATTACATAGATATATATTTTTTATTATACATAGAAAACGAACAGAACACCCTGAACAAATATCTGCAGATCGTACAAACATTTGTCCCGAGGCGGGGATCGAACCCGCAACCTCCTGTGTCGCAGGCGGAGTTCGATAAAAATTGATGGTCGGAAAGTAGCTGGAGTTACTTGGAATAGACTGGCTTAGGAAGCTTTCACCACTCTAAGTGGTACTGCCACAGAGCCATAATTTAAATTCAGTGAATAGATCAAAATCATTTAAAACGGGATATTTACCACTACTACCGTTTCATGTGTAACGTTCGTAGCAAAAGACAAAAAATGAGGGTAGATCGGTATGTCTGTCCATAAAAACTTCCTCGCAGTCGCAGTGCCTTCAGTTATTCCGTGATCATGGCGCATGAAACTGTGCCGAAATATTGGATAACTCAAAAATCAAATCATGGTAAATATCCCGTTTTAAATGACTTTAGTATTAATAACCATGATAGTTTCAAAAGTTTTAATAGATAAAAATGTAATTAATTGTGGTAGTAAATAAAGCTTATTTAATTTTATTTTTAAGAATGGATGGAGTTCCACGCGTTCATGATAAAAGTAGGTTGACAGACAGACGGATGGACAACAAAGTGGGTTGACAGACAGACGGATGGACAAAAAAGTGGGTTGACAGACAATCGGATGGACAAAAAAGTGGGTTGACAGACAGTCGGATGGACAACAAAGTGGGTTGACAAACGAGACGGATGGACAACCACGTGGGTTGACAGACAAACGGATGGACAACAAAGTGATCCTATAAGGGTTACGGGGTAAGGTTCCTTTTTATGTCATCATCATGGGTTCCGAGTCGTGGTCTCCACTCACGTTTGCCCCAATGCTAGTCGGTTCTTCGCGAGATATGGCCGGCCCACTGCCACTTAGCTTGCTAATTCTCAGAGCTATGTCGATAACTTTGGTTTTCTGTCGGATGTACCTATTCGTTACATATCCTATCCTTCAGAGAAACTCCGAGCATAGCTCTTTTTATGTGCAGAACCCTAACCACAGTGAAAATCAGGAAATCAAAACTGTTTTTTAGTTTTATGTCGGCCAGCTTTATAGCATTTTACAGGTGTCAAATGGTACCTATAGTTTTTGTTGGTTCAATCAAAGTAATCCTATGTTATTTCCTTTAGGTTATTTATTTATATTTTCGGGTAACGACGACAGGCATATTATTATCTCTTTGTATTAACACTAAAGTCATTCAAAACGGGATATTTACCATGATTTGATTTTTGAGTTATCCAATATTTCAGTTATTCCGTGATCATGGCGCATGAAACTGTGCCGAAATATTGGATAACTCAAAAATCAAATCATGGTAAATATCCCGTTTTGAATGACTTTAGTGTTGATAACCATGATAGTTTCAAAAGTTTTCTTTGTATTAAGTTTTAGTGATTATTGAATTGGCACGTTATTTGTTTTTTTTTTCTATACTTACCATAAATGTAATCAGTTATATTATTTGCGTCTATCTCTCGCCAACCTTATCCACGTGTTCCCTGCTACGTCTCTTAGTTCGTCCTCCCCTCTTTTGAATTGTCTCCCTCTATTTCGCTTCTTGTATCTTGGAAACCAATCCATCAGCGTTTTGCTCCATTTGTCTCTTCCTCTTGCTGTATGTCCAGTGCAACTCCATTTCAGTTTCCTTATTTTTACTGTGACATCTTCTATTTTAGATCTTTTTCTGAGGGATTGGTTTCTGACTTTATCTAGTTTCCTTTTTCATAGCATGCTTCGCTCCATAGCCGATTGGCACACTTCTAACTTTTTGGTATGAGCTTTTGTTAGGACCCAGGTCTGGCACCCGTACGTCAGGACCGGGAGGATACAGGTATTGTAGAGTTTCCTTTTGAAATACATGTTCTTTTCCTTGCTTTTCATGATTTCCCTGAAGGATCAGATAGAGTAAAGTGGAAGGGGTTGGAGGAGGCCTTTGCCAAAAGAGGGCAAACAGATAATATCCTATATATATGTATGTACCTAGTTTAAGCAATAGTAGTTAAGTAGAACCATATACTGTAAATATTTTTGAAAATCAAAAAATGAAAATGATATATTATTTGCGTACTATAAGCGGAAACTTTTTGACGACCGATGTGGCGCGGTGGGCGAAGGTCCGCCTGCGACGCAGGAGGTTGCGGGTTCGATTCCCGCCTCGGAACAATTTATGTGTACGATCTGCAGATATTTGTTCCGGGTGTTCTAGTCGTTTTCTATGTATAATAAAAAATATCTATCTATGTAATATATTGTATTATGTGTATCACTTATCTAGTACCCATAACACGAGCTCTGCTTACCATGGGGCTAGATAATGCTGTGTGAATTGTCCAGCATTATTTATTTATTTACTATTTAAATTGTGTTAGCTTCATTTGTTCATATTTTAAATGTACTATTAATTGTAGCATACGCTTTTTGTTTCCCAAATATATTTAAAAAAAAAAAATTTAAAAAAAATATTGCCTTCGTGCATGAGTCCGTATAAACGATAGTAGGCTTTAAAACAATACTATTCAGCGACAGTTTTCTTCATTGATAAAAGAACTGATAACAACACAAGGCCAATCCAATCGCGGCGTCTACTCCGAAATACCATCCCGATCATATTCGGAACAATACGACAAAGATGTCAGCCAAATATAACTATATAATACAATATATAAGGCGAAGGTCCGCCTGCGACGCAGGAGGTTGCGGGTTCGATTCCCGCCTCGGAACAAATGTATGTACGATGATCTGCAGATATTTGTTCCGGGTGTTCTGGTCGTTTTCTATGTATAATAAAAAATATCTATCTATGTAATGTATTGTATTATGTATATCAGTTATCTAGTACCCATAACACAAGCTCTGCTTACCATAGGGCTAGATAATGCTGTGTGAATTGTCCAGCATTATTTATTAATTATTATTTAATACAATATATAACTTTACATAGTATGAAACAAAGTTGCTTCCAGCTGTCTGTCTGTCCCTACCCTATGTACGTATGCTTAGAGTTAGATCTTTAAAACTACACTACGGATTTTGATGCGGTTATTTTAAATAGATAGAGTGGATTCAAGAGGAAGGTTTATAAACCATTTGACACTATATTTCCACGCGGCCGAAGCCGTAGGGCGCAGCTAGTATCCGATAAATGAAATGAAAATGAAAATGAAATGAAAAAGTTTTAATGAATAGTCGCTCAACTTTGGCAAACTCACACTAACCGGATTTGGATACATTGTTTAATCCTACTAACATTATAAACGCGAAAGATTGTAAGTATGGATGGATGTTTGTTACTCTTTCACGTAAAAACTACTGAATGGATTTTAATGAAACTTTACAATAATATAGCTTATATGAACATCAGAATAACCCATAGGCTACAATTTGTAAAGATATATTGTACATTATATTATACAAAATATCTATCACCACGCGAGTGAAACCGCGGGGCGCAGCTAGTAATCTATACTTATCTCTGGCACTAAAACCTTCGTATCCAAAATATCTATATCTAAATATACCCAAAGGTTCATGTTTTTATGACAGTCATTACGTATCTTATCATATCAATTGATATCAATACAATCATTACTCTCTGAAGCATTCCGCTGATTCATTGATATTCCGTAGTAATCAATAATATGTATAATATATAATACTAGCTGCGCCCCGTGGCTTCTCTATGTGTCAAATAGTTTATAAATCATCCTCCTGAAACGTTCTATAAATTAAAAATCGCATCAAAATCCGTTGCGTAGTTTTAAGATTTAAGCATATATAGGGACAGACAGACGGAAGCGACTTTGTTTTATACTATGTAGTGATGAGTAACATTATGTAGGTACTATACACTAGCGAATACACCTACCTCAGGCAGATTGTGCGGTTAGGTAAAAACAATTTCGAGAAGGTGGCCAAGAGGAGGATCTAGCTGGGCTGGGCAGCGTTTGGGAAACTACGTTGAGTCTTCTATTTATCCATACCGCAATGCTTGAAATCGAAAATTTTCAACCAGTGCGTCCTATTCGTTATGACCTACTACGGAGCTGAGACGTGGACACTCACGATAGGGCTGGTCCACCAGTTCAAGGTCGCTCAGCGAGCTATGGAAAGAGCTATGCTCGGAGTTTCTCTGAAGGATAAGATTCGTAACGAATACATCCGACAGAGAACCAAAGTTATCGACATAGCTCTGAGAATTAGCAAGCTGATGTGGCAATTGGCCAGCCATATCTCGCGAAGAACCGACAACCGATGGATTATACATATTCTTAATGGAGGACGCAACTCGGCAAATGTAATACAGGACACCTTCCGGTCAAGTGGGAATGACCTACGAAAGACTGCAGGCAGATGCTGGATGCGGCAAGCTGAAGGCAGAGCGACTGAGCGCCATAGTGGCGCTCATTAGGGGAGGCCTATGTCCAGCAATGGACTATTATAGGTTGATGATGATTGTAATGAAATCATTTATGGAGCAAAAGATCTCATGACGAAGGCAGTGGATCGGAACAAGTGAAGGTACATACATATATGTTGTAGGTTGTTTACGCTTTATTATTTTATTGGCGTAGGTATCTAATCTACAGTTGGCCACGTTTACAAAAGCTTTTATTAAATAAATAAATAAATAATGCTGGACAATTCACACAGCATTATCTAGCCCCATGTTAAGCAGAGCTTGTGTTATGGGTACTAGATAACTGATATACATAATACAATATATTACATAGATAGATATTTTTATTATACATAGAAAACGACCAGAACACCCGAAACAAATATCTGCAGATCGTACACACAATTGTTCCGAGGCGGGAATCGAACCGCCACATCGGTCGTCATGTCATTATTCTACTTGTAATACAATACAATACAAAAATGCTTTACTTTACAATGTGCGGCCTCATCGTTTAGAAGCGATCTCCAGGCAAACAATGGATGGAAGAAATTTGTGAAAAAGCTGATATCATATTATTTTGTGTGGGGCAAATCTAAATAGTAAAATTGTCGTTATATTTTAAATTAGCTAAATAATACATTTCCTAAATATTTTAAATATAGTTTTAAACTCGTGTAATATCATATTTCATTTCCTCGTGTGAAAAGCCGACGTGGCGATAATAGCGCCGAATGGCGACCTTGCCAAATATTGATATGTCAGCGGTTTGACAGAAATTGATTTGTCAGAAATAGTCGTCTCTTTCATTGTTATAATGACGACTTCTTTAGTGCGGTGGGTGAAGGTACGCCTGCATTATGGGTTCGATTCTCGCCTTGGTACAAATGATTGTACGACCTGCAGATATTTGTTCCGATATTTGTGACTAGATAATAATGTTTTGTTCCCACTAAAGTCATTTTAAAACGGGATATTTACCATGATTTGATTTTTGAGTTTTCCAATTAAATAAATAGTTATTCCGTGATCATGGCGCATGAATCTGTGACGAAATATTAGAAAACTCAAAAATCAAATCATGGTAAATATCCCGTTTTAAATGACTTTAATGTTAATAACCATGATAGTTTCCAACAGTTTTAATGTTTTATTGTCGGTTTATACAGGCATTTGTCTTAAAGGAATAGAATCCGCAATCCTTGGTTGTTAACCCGCTGCGCCATAGAAGTCGTCAAACTTGACGCCCGGCGACCACAACGTTAACACTGCTTCATGCTCTTGGTGACTAATCTACTATTATGTGTCTAAAGTGGGCCGTGAAAGATTGTAATCAATTACCCATACCACTGTTTATAGATAGGGATAGATACCACAGATTAGATAATGACTGTTAGTCATATCTTCTTTATATATACATAAATATTTTAGAACATTCCTCACAACATAGTTGACCCCCAAAACAAACGAATGTCCATTTAGAATTTTGATATATTTATAACACTAGCTGCGCCCCGTGGTTTCGCGGAAATCTATGTGTCAAATGGTTTATAAAAATATAACATTCTAAATATTATTCTTTTAAAGATAAATAAAAAAAAAATTATGCTGGACAATTCACACAGCATTATCTAGCCCCATGGTAAGCAGAGCTTGTGTTATGGGTACTAGATAACTGATATACATAATACAATTACATAATGAATATATAACTAAATTTTTTTTTTGTTTTTATTTAGATATGCACGCCGTAACTCTTGACTTATTTTTTGCATAGGTACCGATATAAATTGGTCAAACATTGTGTCATAGATAAATTACTAACCATCTTTGTTTACACGTGTTTTTGCAAATAAATTATTTTTTACTGACGACCGATGTGGCGCGGTGGGCGA
Source organism: Eupithecia abbreviata (assembly GCA_943735965.1). Classification (NCBI taxonomy): domain Eukaryota; kingdom Metazoa; phylum Arthropoda; class Insecta; order Lepidoptera; family Geometridae; genus Eupithecia; species Eupithecia abbreviata. The sequence continues at coordinate 3,354,041 of OX031004.1, read as the reverse complement.
AGGTCCGCCTGCGACGCAGGAGGTTGCGGGTTTCATTTCCGCATCGGAACAATTGTGTGTACGATCTGCAGATATTTGTTCCGGGTGTTCTGGTCGTTTTCTATGTATAATAAAAAAATATCTATATATATAATGTATTGTATTATGTATATCAGTTATCTAGTACCCATAACACAAGCTCTTCTTACCATGGGGCTAGATAATGATGTGTGAATTGTCCAGCATTATTTATTTATTATTTATTTAATTAATTAGTGACATTTAATTTTATTTTATTGATTTTTACATTCACGTGCCTGCATTCGGGCGAGGTATGCAGCTCTACTGTGTTATTCCACCATTGTATTATGTACCATGTCTTAAGTGAATAAATATTACTGAATTACTGATTTAAATCATAGACTTACCTGTTACATACAGAGTTTTCCAATATTTTGTGTGCCTTCAGTTATTCCGTGATCATGGCGCATGAAACTGCGCCAAAATATTGGATAGCTCAAAAATCAAATCATGGTAAATATCCCGTTTTAAATGACTTCAGTATTGTATATTGATATCTGAGGTAAACAACATTGGTATTGTCAGGTAAATTGAAGTAAAGGTTAAATTTAATCTGCCAAGCGTCGCGATTATGGGAAACCAATTCAATAAATAAGTTATAACAAATTTTCGACCACATCCTTTGTAAGAAGGCTTACTACGAAATACCAGATTATATCGTCGGTCCAATGGTCAACTCGCCAAAGTGGCAGTTTGGCGTTTTTCAGATGTTGATGGGCGTAATAATGGCTACGCACAATGTGGCAAAGTTTCGTTATAGGCGAAAAAGGCTTGGGACGAGTTTTGCTCCAACTCGAAAACGAACAACCTAACAAGGTAAAGGTTTCATGTTCGCTTCTTTACTTTACCTAAGTAAGATTGAAGGGAACAAAAAATCAAAGTGATCACTTTTTGTCCTAGTTATGCTTTTGTGAGGTGTCCAAGAGACAGGACTATTGGACACGTCACCCAATGATTATGTCCAAATATCCTACTAATATTATAAACGCGAAAGTTTGTAAGTATGGATGGATGTTTGTTACTCTTTCACGTAAAAACTACTGAATGGACTTTAATGAAACTTTACAATAATATAGCTTATACATCAGAATAACACATAGGCTACAATTTATATAGATATATTGTATATTATCCAAAATATCTAACACCACGCGGGTGAAACCGCGAGGCGCAGCTAGTCAATAATATAGGTTTATATCATATTATCTATGTCCAAATATCAAAGTGCTTTAATTCCTTTCGACCTTCTAAAGGAAATAAAGCACTGCCGATGATATTTGATTTGATACTGTTTTGTGCATGTGACCAGGAAAACATAGCCTCACTAAAAATAGAAATGTGAAAACCCATTGGAACTTGCAGACATTTTGTACCTAAATTACCTGTTCAGGTAAAATACACCCGGCAATAGCGTGTCGGACCAAACATGGTGTGGACGTGTTTAATTTAATTAATTAATTATTTTATTTTATTTAAAAATTAAAGACGAGGCGGGAATTAGAATTTTATTATATTTGCAGAACACGTTATTAGTACTTTTATTTTCTATTTTTTTTTTATTATATATGCAGAATACATGTCAGTTCTTATAACTAGAGTGATGACAAATTTAATATTTACTAGATTCTTTTGACTTATGTAATGTACGTTGCTATGAAATATTGCATTCATTCATTAGGTACGTCAAAGAAAATAAACTCGTGGACGAATTATACCAATAACATTAGTTACATAGGTATGTAACTATAATACTTGATTAAAGTGTAAATATGTTATACTTATATAAGTATATATATATATATATTTTATTTATTAGTATTCATAATGTTATGTTCATATTTTGCTTATTTTTGGGACACCCTTGCCTTTATTAAATTTTCATAATTATTTCCCTCTAAATCCAAAGGTTGGATGGAAATAATTATGGAAGATATCGCTTCAAGCGATAAGGCCGCCCAATTTTATTCCTTCCTGGGCAGTTCGTACAATTCCTAATTTGTACAACGATATCGAAAGTCTTTATTCGATCAAAATAAAAAGAAAGACCAGCAACAATCATTCAATTTCTTCAAAGTTCTGTTTAATTTTGTTTGACCTCTATTTCAAGCTGAAGGTTATTGTACGAATTCATGACAAAAATTGTGAAAACAGAATGTTTTATCGATTGTACAAATTAGGAAGTTTTATGTCTCTAATAATGTTTTCTCCTTGTTTCAGAAACATGATTAAAAACTCCACAATGACGTGCGCGGGAGGCGACGAAAAAATTTCAAATTCAAGAGACGGATGTGACACCATTTTGCAATTTAAATTCGATAGTGAAGTTTTGTTTTTTTACGCAAATGCAGTTTTTGCGGCGTCGCGTTATGCCTTCAGTGTTGTATTCGACTATGGAGCTATGATTTTAGTTATTCTGAGTGTTTTTTCGTTACTTTGGTTGGCGTATAAAAGTTATATCAGTCCCATCTCTCTCGTGAAGGTGAGTGAAATATAAGAATACTAGCTTTTGCCCGCGATTTCGCACGTAAAAACCTATACACTACCCAAACTCGGTGTAGAACGTCTATAAACAAAATACGAGACATAGGTATAGCTAAAACTCAGTTACTAGGTAGGATGACGACCTGCTAAGGACTGCAGGTAGATGCTGGATGCTTCAAGCTGAAGTCAGGGCGCTATGGCGCTCATTGGGGGAGGTCTATGTTCAGCTGTGGACTGCTATATGCTGATGATGATGATGGCGTCGAGTTTTAGGATATATGGTAACAACTTAACTTGAAACTGTTATCTAGATCGCGTATTTCATGACTTATGATATCAAGATGGTGTTTTTTCTTAACATTCTGTTTAATAAGCAACTTCTGAAGCAAAATTTGTTTTAAAAATATCTGACCATAAATTACTGTGTTTTCATTTCATTTGAACATTTCATATTCAAATGAAATGAAGATATAGTTTACCTTTTTTCATTGTCGGTTCAAAGGGTTAATAGGGAGCCTTTGTTTGAGAAATCAAACAAAATGACCGCGTCTCAATGAAATATTGCAAAATTACACCTCAATGTGTTCCTTAGTTTCGGCATGAACAAAATAACAAACATCCATCAATCCATTCAAAGTTTTATCAAAAAACTTTTAAAGGTGTCTTTAGCCTGTTGAGTTATTTATTATATATAAGATCTATTTAGTTAGATTCTAAACAGTGTTCGTTAATAGGTAATAATATTGTGCACCCGAGGATGATACCCGCTATGTGTATCCCTCGTGACTCCCTTAAAGGGCCTCTGAGCTGTTGGCTTCGGCCCCACGCATGACGCAAGCCCTCCAAAGGGCCACTTTATGGCCCAAGATCATGGAAATAACAAACACATAAATAATAGCTTTATTTCTACAAAGAATGTTAATGTGTTGTTAATTTTGTGTTAAATAAAGAACTTAAAAACAAGAATTCATCCATCTAAACTTGCGTATTTCTAATACTGTGTGTTCTAATCCCTTTCAGGAACTAACCCAAGTAGGGTTCGACCACATCCCGTCCGGTCCGGACCGGGAGCACCGGATCGCTCGCTCTCAGGCCACCAGACGTCTCGGGACCAAGATTCCTCCACCTTACCCTAACGGATGGTTCGCAGTCGCTGAAAGTCGAGAGCTAAAGGTTGGAGGAGTCATCTCAGCTGATTGTTTGGGTAAGTGCGAGCTGTGGTAGACGCTATCTTTCGGTGAGTAGTGGATGCTGTAAAAGGTGGTGAAAACCACCTTTTACAGCATCCACTACTCAGGGGGGGGGGTAATCAGCGCCATCTGTTGATGAGTCGAGTAGCTACAGGTCGGCCGTGTGTAGCTGATCGCTCGCTTTTCTAAGGCCATGTCATGACATCAAGAGCCCACCACCGTACGCTAAAGGCTTTATTCGCAGTCGCAGAAAGACGTGAAAGAGTTACAGGTTGGAGGTGTTATCTCTGCTGATAGTTTGGGTAAGTGCAAGTTGTGGTCGGCGTCATCTATTGGCGAGAAGTAAAAGCTTTAAAATCTGGTTATTTGGGTTCGTGATCAGCGCTATCTGCCGGTAAGTGCGAGTTGTGGTAGGCGCTATCTTTCGGTGAGTAGCGGAAGCTGTAAAAGATGGCTTTTACTCATACCTCTCCGCTGATTTTGAAAGAGCTCTCTAAAAATCTTATTTTTTAATTTAGTACCTTTAAATAGAGTCTGTGTGTGCAAAAAAGAGAAGTCTCGTGGCGAAACGGTGAACTAACATATTAGTACGCAACAAAAGTAGTACATTGGCACACGCGCGCCCTCTATTCCTAAGAGACTTCTCTTTTTGCACAGACTCTACTATGGTGGAAGATGCATTCTTTTTAATAGTATCCGGCAGCCTGCAGTAAATATTAATCTCCATTTCAGGTCAAAACCTCTGCGTGTACCGCGGTACTGACGGCGCAGCGCGCGTCGTGGACGCATACTGCCCGCACCTTGGAGCTAACCTGGCGATAGGGGGCGCTGTCACCGGCAACTGCATCGAGTGTCCCTTCCACAAGTGGACGTTTGATGATAAGGGGATCTGTGTGTCGGTGCCAGGACATGAGAATGGTAATAAGCTGTGTAATTTATACTTTGTACGCGTTCTCTAAGTAAATATTTTGATTGTTTTGAAAAAAAAAACTGTTTTTAAATTCCGTCGTATTTACACTGATGTTAATTATAAATATTGAGATATAAATAGTTATCACTTGGGATTTTTTTAATGAGACCATCTCGGAATCGTTTTCTTTATATTACAAAATTATCAAATCTGAAAAATTGGAAAATATACTTACTACATTTAAATAAAGGTACCTACAGACAAAAAACACAGAAACTCATAAGCAAAGCTTGTGTTATGGAAACTAGATGACTGATATATTGAATACAATACATTACATAGATAGTTATTTTTATACATAAAAAATACCCAGAACAATATATTCTCAGACCGTACAAATACTTAACCCAAGGCGGGAATCAAACCCGCAACCACCTGAGTCGCAGGAGGACCTTTGTCTGCAACGCCACAGAGGTTGTCGAAAAGTGCGCATCGCAAGGGCATCCTTTTTCACCAATTTGGTGAAAAAGGATGCGCTAGAAGCGCGGTACCGAATACCACAGAAAATGAGACGTTACCAATAATGCTACGATGACGTCTCAATACTATCGTTCAACCGAACTCAGGGCTTAGTTCAAAAAAAATTTCGTTGACGGTACTATTATTTTTAGTTCATAGTTCATTTATTTATTTGTGATACACAGGTATTACAGGGATGTTCAGACTTAAAATTAAGAGCACTGTGATCTGCCATTAGGCGTACAAAATTTGACATATTTTGGAAATGGAGCAAAAATCAATAATATTAATAGTACATAATGCAAAAATAAAAAATTAAGAATTGAAAATAATGCGTTTTTCAATTTGAAAATCAAACACGTCTCTATCTATACTACTTAGCCTCGGCTATTTAAATTTAATCCTTATTCCTAGCCCCGAAAGGCGTATCGATCCGCACATGGCACACGGTAGAAGCCGACGGCGCTGTGTGGATCTGGCACGACGCTGAACAGAGGCCGCCACTGTGGCCGCTTGAAGACGCGCCCGAGTGCAAGAAGTGGGCGTATAGAGGGCGCAACGAGTTCACTGTCAGCGCGCATATACAGGTAGCGACATCTAGCGGCGAGTAGCTGCGAGTAATAGTGTTTTTGGATAATTTAAGTTTCAGTTAAGCGCAAAAATTTTTTATTTTAATCTAACTGTGAAATACTAAATAAATCGGTGTCCACTTCATCTAAAATTAGAACTTATAATTACGATTAACTAAAATAAATTTCAAAATGTTCATTGGGGAGTTTGTGATATTTATTTTGACACTTACCTTTTTTTTAATGCATCTGTAATCGTTTTATTTTGTAAAGTTTAGACGGAAGTATGCAAAAATTATGTATGAAAAATTATGTATTAATTATGTATGTTCTTGAGTGGAGACCACGACTCGGTAAACGTAGTGTAGGACGCCCTCCGACCAGGTGGGATGACGACCTGCGAAAGACTGCAGGTAGATGCTGGATGCGTCAAGCTGAAGACAGGGAGCTATGGCGCTCATTGGGGGAGGCCTATGTCCAGCAGTGGACTAATATAGGCTGATGATGATGATGATGATGATGCAAAAATTGTTTTTTTTTTTAAAAGCTCAGTATTTTTGGGACATAATTAGAATGTATGTTTTTCAGGAAATCCCTGAAAACGGCGCCGACGTCGCCCACTTGAACGCTGTGCACGCCACCTCCGTTATGTCCACTGTTGGGGAACGATACCCTTTATTGTATCAGCTGATTGGTGAGTTGAGTGTACTTATCTTTATCCTGCAGGTACTCCAGCCTAATCCGATGTGAAATTTTTGTAAACAAACCGCTTGTTTGTTAACAAAACTTGCTTTCCTGGTCTTTAGATCTACCTGTTAAATTCGTAAGTCATTTTGAAGAATCTATCGGTGCAGCTATTCAAACTTAATGACAATTGAAAGTACGTTACCGTCAACCGTCGAAACTAATTAATGGCGTCGCGTCGACGGTTTAATGGCGTCGCGTCGACGGTTAATGGCGTCGCGTCGACGGTTTAATGGCGTCGCGCCGACGGTTGGCCGAATAAAAGCCAGCATTCCGATCACCTGTGAACTACTAACTTATTTAATAAAACCCCTTTTTGCCGGAAGAAAAATCTTTGGACATGATCGATCTCAATAAAACTTTTGAAACTATCATGGTTATTAATACTAAATTTATTCCGTGATCATGGCGCATGCAACTGTGCCGAAATATTGGATAACTCAAAAATCAAATCATGGTAAATATCCCGTTTTAAATGACTTTAGTATGATCGCTCTCAGCGATAAGGCCGCCCTTTATACTTCCTTTATTCTATTGTTTATTCCTTTATTCTGTTTTGTGTGGTATAATAAAGTGTTTTCTATCTATCTAAAAAGAAAATCTTCTGAGACAAAACCATGCTTAAACAAATACTCAATTAAAGTAAAAACTCACTGCTATAGCCTTCTTTTAAGAACTCTTATTTATGCTGTCCTAATCCTATCCATCCACGGTTTCTGATAGAGATCGAGATAGAAAGAGTTAATTCGTTTTTTACATAGTATAAAACAAAGTCGCTTCCCGCTGTCTGTCTGTCCCTATACTTAGATCTTTAAAACAACGCAACGGATTTTGATGCGGTTTTTTTTAATAGATAGTGATTCAAGAGGAAGGTTTATAAGCAATTTGACACATAGATTTCCACATGGGCGAGGCCGCGTAGCGCCAAATTATAACAAAACTTGTTTTTTTTTATCCTTTTTGATTTCAAAGTATTGTCTGACTGTCATAAATCGATCAGTAGCATCTCGATTTCCAATTTCAAAAATTCTTTATTATAACCTTAAATAGCATTGCTCTGGTACAATACTTGTGTATATTTAATCCTAGAATGCACAAACATACACAAATAAAAGTTTTTTTTAGAAGCTAAGGGTGCGCTTATCAAACCTTACGTAAATTTTACACTTCGTGTTACAAATCATAATAACTTAACAATAAGTAATTAATAATATATATATATATATTATTAATTACTTGTTGCCTGGAAGAAATCGCTCTTAGCGATAAGGCCGCCCGTTGTGCATCTGTATCTCTGTTTGTTTGTTCTTTACTGTTTTTTTCTGTGTTTGGTGTGCAATAAAGCGTATTTGTATTGTATTGTATATACGTATATATATATATATAATTAATAATATAGGCTTCTCGATTAACAGATATTTCTCCATGTTCACAGGTGAACACGTTTGGGAAGCGACATGGCAGAGAAATGACGACCACACCGCTACCATACACCTGAAGCAGCATTACAAGATAATGAACATTAGGCTCTTCCACATAGAGCTCATTATTATACAGGTATGTGACTTGAAATGCCTCGGCTTCGGGTAGCAAAGCAGTCTAGGTAGCTACCGAATTCACGTAGGTAATCTACCTACAAAGATTTAAATCGTTAGATGTGCCCTTACCGTGGTCAAACCGCGCGTCTTTGTTGCCACGCCACGTGAGTGAGCTCACTTACTTGAACTCAGTGTACATCTGAACACCGTGTGAGTCGAAGCGTGGATTTGGCAGATTTTTGTTAAAAAGTGTTTCAAAATGCCATATTAAAAATCAAATCGAGTTAATGATGATGATGATGAAATACTGTAGAGTTCCACAGACTATACTCAAAAAGTTCCATAACCATCCTTCCCCAGAACGGTCCTGGGCACGTCCGCCTTCGTCTCAACACACCCCTGGGTCCCTTCTTATTCAGTCAGTCGGTGACTCCGCTGGGGCCGCTGCTGCAGCGCGTCGTGCATCGCCTCTACTCGCCGCCGAGCAACGCGCTGCTCAGCGCCGGCATTATACTGGGCGAGGGGAAGATGGTGAGTCTCTTTCTTATATTCCGTCAGTCGGTGACTCCGCTGGGCCCGCTGCTGCAGCGCGTCGTGCATCGCCTCTACTCGCCGCCGAGCAACGCGCTGCTTAGCGCCGGCATTATACTGGGCGAGGGGAAGATGGTGAGTCTCTTTCTTATATTCCGTCAGTCGGTGACTCCGCTGGGCCCGCTGCTGCAGCGCGTCGTGCATCGCCTCTACTCGCCGCCGAGCAACGCGCTGCTCAGCGCCGGCATTATACTGGGCGAGGGGAAGATGGTGAGTCTCTTTCTTATATTCCGTCAGTCGGTGACTCCGCTGGGCCCGCTGCTGCAGCGCGTCGTGCATCGCCTCTACTCGCCGCCGAGCAACGCGCTGCTCAGCGCCGGCATTATACTGGGCGAGGGGAAGATGGTGAGTCTCTTTCTTATATTCCGTCAGTCGGTGACTCCGCTGGGCCCGCTGCTGCAGCGCGTCGTGCTACGCCTCTACTCGCCGCCGAGCAACGCGCTGCTCAGCGCCGGCATTATACTGGGCGAGGGGAAGATGGTGAGTCTCTTTCTTATATTCCGTCAGTCGGTGACTCCGCTGGGCCCGCTGCTGCAGCGCGTCGTGCTACGCCTCTACTCGCCGCCGAGCAACGCGCTGCTCAGCGCCGGCATTATACTGGGCGAGGGGAAGATGGTGAGTCTCTTTCTTATATTCCGTCAGTCGGTGACTCCGCTGGGCCCGCTGCTGCAGCGCGTCGTGCATCGCCTCTACTCGCCGCCGAGCAACGCGCTGCTCAGCGCCGGCATTATACTGGGCGAGGGGAAGATGGTGAGTCTCTTTCTTATATTCCGTCAGTCGGTGACTCCGCTGGGCCCGCTGCTGCAGCGCGTCGTGCTACGCCTCTACTCGCCGCCGAGCAACGCGCTGCTCAGCGCCGGCATTATACTGGGCGAGGGGAAGATGGTGAGTCTCTTTCTTATATTCCGTCAGTCGGTGACTCCGCTGGGCCCGCTGCTGCAGCGCGTCGTGCATCGCCTCTACTCGCCGCCGAGCAACGCGCTGCTCAGCGCCGGCATTATACTGGGCGAGGGGAAGATGGTGAGTCTCTTTCTTATATTCCGTCAGTCGGTGACTCCGCTGGGCCCGCTGCTGCAGCGCGTCGTGCATCGCCTCTACTCGCCGCCGAGCAACGCGCTGCTCAGCGCCGGCATTATACTGGGCGAGGGGAAGATGGTGAGTCTCTTTCTTATATTCCGTCAGTCGGTGACTCCGCTGGGCCCGCTGCTGCAGCGCGTCGTGCATCGCCTCTACTCGCCGCCGAGCAACGCGCTGCTCAGCGCCGGCATTATACTGGGCGAGGGGAAGATGGTGAGTCTCTTTCTTATATTCCGTCAGTCGGTGACACCGCTGGGCCCGCTGCTGCAGCGCGTCGTGCTACGCCTCTACTCGCCGCCGAGCAACGCGCTGCTCAGCGCCGGCATTATACTGGGCGAGGGGAAGATGGTGAGTCTCTTTCTTATATTCAGTCAGTCGCGTCGTGCATTGTATTATTCTAGACTATTTTTGACCGACTTTTTTCTATCTCTCTCTTCGCTAGTCTGTAGATAAAGCTGTGCGTAGTTTTTTATATGTCAATAGGTATAGGTAGATTATAGAATTCCACTTTCCAATTTTCTTTATACCTCACAACACAAAATAGGAAACAATACAGAAATAAATACTGAAAGAATAGAGGAAGTGTAAAGGGACGAACTTTCCTCTTCCAGGCAACCTTAAGATGGACATGAAGTAACAACCTGTGGTGGAACTTTAATAGATATACATATTATATTTGAGTATTATTTTCAGATCGAGCGCGACATCGTGATATGGAACAGCAAGAAGTTCGTCAGCGCCCCAGCCTACGTGAAGGCGGACCGCACCATCAAAGCCTTTAGGACCTGGTTCTCTCAGTTCTACTCAGAGCAGAGCGTCAGTTTCAGAGATTCACTCAACCATCCTTTGGATTGGTGAACTTCTGCGGCCGTCAAGTGAAATTAAAAATCAAATTAGGAGAAATAACCAACATAATTCGGTAGGTATTATTGTTATAACATAGTAGCAAAATAATGATGGTCCAGGAGCCAGGTACAAATTTGGTCATTTATTTCATCTTGAACGAAAATTTATAAAATGCATTTTAATATATATTATGAATACTCGCGACCGACAGCTGCTGGTCATGAAAATCTGTCACTGGCTCCTGGACTATGATGCGTCCTGTACACGTTGGGCCAATGCGTTGGGCTAACAACGTGTAGAGACCTACTTGGCGCATGTTGGAAGTTGGCGGCCAACGTTGGATCGCAAACCGACTAGAGTCGGTTTTTCGTCCACACATCAAAGGATCTTGGCGCGCTCCGCAAACAGTGTTCACACGTTGTTGGCGCATAGGCCTAACGCTTTGGCCGAACTTGTACAGGACGCATGAGAGTGGTATAACAAAAAAGCCATAGGTAGAGGAGCTGACACCCACGCTTCGTACACCCAAGTTTATTAGGGAGGAAACGTGATACTTACGTTTGAACCCACCGTTTGACCCTACCGTGACGGTGTTGGTTTTTGGTTATAGGGCATTTTTTGGATAAATCCCTTATTACATAGGTAACTTAGAATATCAATAGATGGGTAAATCTATCGCGAAATAATAGAGGTTGTCATTGGCAAGAAGAAGGCTTAGAATGATAGTAAACACAAACTTAAAAAAAATAACGACAATTTAAGCTTCGACTTCAACTTCTTTTTTGTTTTGGCGCCGCTTGCTTTTCGTAATTTAAGCTTAATTTTCATATTCGTATACGTGCGTGCACTTGTATGTCAGCACTCAAGTTATATGCCTGTCAACTCTATAGACAGATTAGTTTTTGTTTTTTTTCAGACTCAAAGTTTTTGGTTACAGAAAATTTTTGAATGACACTACACTACACTCTGCTGTGACAGCTGCGTGTTTTTCGTCTATGGTCATTGGATGTTCTTCTCAACTACAGAAAATAATGTCTCGCTCGACGTTGAAGCCAGAAGAAAGAACCTAAGTTCGATATCAGGAATTATTAACTTATATACCAGAAATTATTTTTAAGAAAATGCCTCAAAGCCTTTGTCAATGTTGAGAAAATAGGTGTATGCGCTAGTTTCGCTTCAACCGCCATAATTGATAATAATTTTAGTATTATTCTGTGTGATGTATAAACAGTTCCTATTATAATCTAGTTAAGTAAGATTAATTATTAAGGTTTAAACAAATATATTATTTAATTTTGCTTAAAACCAAAGTATTGAAGATCAAATTTATTAATTATAAAATAAATTATTTTAAGAAATTGTCTAACCTATTGAATATTATGCTGAATGGTAACAGTTATAATCGCTGGTGGCCCAATTCTAGGCTGGCCACAGAGCCTTTTTAATTTTATTTAAATTTAAAATTTGTCATTGTGTACGTGTTTAAATGTTCATTATTTTATGGATCAATGGTGGGCCTAATATGTATATTAAATGATGTAATTATTATTATTATAACCCGAGGTTTGACGTGTGTAGGGTGTGTGTGTGTGTGTGTGTGTCTGTCAGCTGAGGCATCATTTGTAACTCCCAAACGGATAAACCGATTGTGATTAAGTTTCTTTGTTAGGTAGTGAGTTTATTAAGAGTGATTGTAATTTAAGTGATAAATATTGGTGCAACCGTTTTTATGTTTGTGTACCGTGTCTCCTATGATACTTCAATGAAAGTATGACAAGTTTTAAACAGGGGTTTTCGAATTTTGTAAAATTATAGTGTGTGTAGGTAATCTATAAAACTTTTTAAATTTTCGCTATTTGTTAACATATTAAAGATTAACAGTGGTACTTCAAAAAAGTTAGACATCTGTTGAACGCGTGTTTAACAAAAGCGTTGCCAGAAAACTGCGTTTTACAACGGTTTACAGTTAGGCACGCCTTATCATGATTTAACTTTAGACAGTCGAAGTGCCTAAAGCGCTAGCTAAACACTTGTTAGACCAGTGTTTACGTTTGTTTTTGTAGTACCTACTGCTGTATTTATCGGGTATCGAGTGACCACGTCTGCTGTAACGCGTTGGAAAAACGTAGGGGGAAAAAAATAAAAGGTACGCGATTCATTCCCGATACATAATCTTTGATAGGATAACCTATACCTACTCGGTTATAGAATTCTAATTCGTTTAACACTTTGACTGCGAACTTTTTTCGACGACTGCGATCTTTTTTTTAACCTAAGCCATTCGTGCTTAGGCGCTCTACACAGCGGTTGTGTTGCGCCGCACATGCGTTTCGTTCGAAAAACATTACAGCTGTGCTGAGTCACACAGATCTGTATTTTCTCAGCCGCTGCGCTAGTGTGGATTTACGCATATTAGTCACTTGTAGAAAATACATACGGTGTGATTTCAGCACTCGAAGTGTTAAAAAGATTACAAAGAGAGACAAAACCAAAGACATTGATTGAAAATATTTTATGACATAGCAAAGTAAATCACAGTTGTTCCATACAATTTTTGGAACTCGAATTTGAACCTTTTACGGTGCGTTTGTGCTGTTGAATTTATTTTTTATTTTGTAAAGAATCACTTTTAGTATATGTAGGTACCTAAGTACCATATTCAATGCAAATGTGTAAATAGTCAAAGATTATTTGAATAAAATGTGTGAAGCAGTAAAGCTTTTTTATATTTATAATTTCGACTTGCCAGTAAGCGTTATGAAGACCACCCAAGGTAAACGTAGTGTAGGACGCCCTCCGACGAAGTGATGTCGACCTGCAAAAGACTGCAGGGAGATGCTGGTTGCTAGGTCTATGTCCAGCAGTGGCATAATAATTAATAAAAACACAATAGGTAAGCAAAATAATTCAATAAATAAATAATGCTAGACAATTCACACAGCATTATCTAGCCCCAAGCTAAGCAGAAGCTTGTGTTATGGGTACCAGATAACGGATATACATAATACAATACATTACATAGATAGATATTTTCTATTATACATAGAAAACGACCAGAACACCCGGAACAAATATCTGCAGATCGTGCACACTATTGTCCCGAGGCGGGAATCGAACCCGCAACCTCCTGCGTCGCAGGCGGACCTTCGCCCACCGCGCCACATCGGTCGTCAATAAAAATATCAATGATCAATATAATACGATAGAAATGTCAATAAGCAAAATACAATAATTTAAAATACCATAAATTGTTATCAGTTGCATTCAAAAATACCATAGCACAAGTTAAATAATAATTGATGTAGGTTATGGTAAATACGGTAGGTAAACAAAGTGTAGGACGCCATGCGACCAGGTGGGATGACGACCTGCGAAAGACGGCAGGTAGATGCTGGATGCGGCAAGCTGAAGACAGGACGCTATGGCGGTCATTGGGGAAGGCCTATGTCCAGCTGTGGACTGCTATAGGCTGATGATGATTGATGATGATGGTAAATACAGCAAGCAATAGCTTGAGCAGCACCAACAGCTTGCTAAGGGTTCTGGTGGACAGACATTGCAGTAGCCTGCAAAGGCACTGGATATCAAGTCTAAAGTTAGACGACCGATGTGGCGCAGTGGGCGAAGGTCCGACTGCGACGTAGGAGGTTGCGGGTTAGATAATGCTGTGTGAATTGTCCAGCATTATTATTATTAATATTTTTTTATATCAATATATAATTGGATTTTTTATATATTTACGGGTTTTACTATATGTTGAAGGAAACATAGCTGAGTCTTATCTATTGAAAGATACTTGAAGGGCAGTTTTCACAAAGACACATATTAATAAAATATTTATTGCATAATATTTCATAATAATAATACATTCCATACTTGATTTGAGTCTTTAAATACATTTCTACATTGAATATCTTACATAAGTTTCATTATTTACATTTTTATTGCATTCGTTACCGCCTTGTACATTCAAAATCTGGGTCTCAATTTACTCAGAAAATGATTAGATACTCAGAAATATTTAGAAAAAACGTAAATAAATAAAAAAAAGCTTATGAAACCAATTGCCTTTTATTTTATTATTTACTAGCTACGCCCCGCGGCTTCGCCCGCGTGGAAATCTATGTGTCAAATGGTTTATAAACCTTCCTCTTGAATGACTTACCCGCATATCTTTAGTCATTACCTCGACCTCGATTCAAACTCTACTCAACCTCCAAATGCGTTTCGGTATGCTTGATCGTAAAAAAATCCTTCACTCGAAACAGCCTTCGAGAATTTTCTCATACGAGTGGAATAACGAACTGTCATCTCAAGGTACGTCGCTACCTACCTTGAATGCTCCTCGAAATAGTTTGTTGTTATTTACAATGGATTTTGGAGACTATCTCAATTACATTTACGACGATGAAACCTACAACGGTAACGGTAACGGTGACGCACTGACTCGACTCAACCATGCTCGAGTGAGGTTGATATATAACCAAATTAACGACTATAAGCATACCGAACTCGAGCATGTTTTGGAGGAATGTTCGAAACGCCCTTGAACAAGTTTAAGTAGAGAATTATTTGAGGTAATGACTTAAGATATGGGGGTTACCCCCATAAGTATCTATTTAAAAAAAACGCATCAAAATCCTTTTCGTAGTTTTAAAGATTTAAGCATACATACACACAGACATACATGTCATATGTAACATCGCCTGAGGGCTTAATAAAAAAACCTGTTATGATGTTATTATTTCAATAAATAAATAATAAATAAATAAATGTCCAGCAGTGGACTAATATAGGCTGATGATGATGACACACAGACAGACAGACAGCGGGAAGCGACTTTGCTTTGTCCATATAATGCTTGTTTGTTCAGGTATTTTTTATAGATTTTACCAAAAAAGTCCATTATAACGAGATATTCACCATGATTTTTGCGTTTTCTCCATCGACCATGGCTCATAAAACTATGCCCAAGTATAGTAAAACTCACAAAATCCATGGTAAATATCCCGTTATGACTTTGGTGCTAATAACCATGATAGTTTCAAAAGATTTTACCTAATTCTATCCTAAAATTAGTTTGCAACGATCTACGTAGGTAGTTCGTCCATATAATGCATTTGTTTCTTCACGTCTTTTCTATAGATTTTACCTAATTCTATCCTAAAATTAGTTAGCAACTAACTACGTAGTCAGAGATTCTTTTTGCTTGACCGTCTGTTGGCATATATCGCAGGATAGGGGCCACACGCCCGAGTGAATGATGACATATCGATATAATGCACTTGTTTCTTCACGTCTTTTCTATAGATTTTACCTAATTCTATCCTAAAATTAGTTAGCAACTAACTACGTAGGCAGAGATGCTTTTTGCTTGAACGTCTGTTGGCATATATCGCAGGATAGGAGGCGCACGCCCGAGTGAATGATGACATATCGATATAATGCACTTGTTTCTTCACGTCATTTCTATAGATTTTACCTAATTCTATCCTAAAATTAGTTAGCAACTAACTACGTAGGCAGAGATGCTTTTTGCTTGAACGTCTGTTGACATATATCGCAGGATAGGAGGCGCACGCCCGAGTGAATGATGACATATCGATATAATGCACTTGTTTCTTCACGTCTTTTCTATAGATTTTACCTAATTCTATCCTAAAATTAGTTAGTATCTTGCTACGTAGGCAGAGATGCTTTTTGCTTGAACGTCTGTTGGCATATATCGCAGGATAGGAGGCGCACGCCCGAGTGAATGATGACATATCGATATAATGCACTTGTTTCTTCACGTCTTTTCTATAGATTTTACCTAATTCTATCCTAAAATTAGTTAGTATCTTGCTACGTAGGCAGTTCGTCCATATAATGCACCTGTTTCTTCACGGGATACACTTTATGCACGCGTTTCTTGTGTGTATATAGAGATGCTTTTTGCTTGAACGTCTGATGGCATATATCGCAGGATAGGGGCCGCACGCCCGAGTGAATTACTTCGTGTTGGGTCAGGGCTTTCTTGTCCTGGAAAAAAAAATTGATTAAATACAAAAAAATGTGAACGATAATTTTCCAAATGCCATAGTTAATACTTAAATAACAGCGGGATAATAACCCTGTTTGACAAATTCCTACTCCAATTATGATTTTGTTTATAATAAGAGTATGTACATACATAGTTAATATTATGTTATTACTAGCTGCGCCCTGCGGTTTCACCCACGTGGTGATAAATATTCTGGATATTATACAATACTAGCTGCTCCCCGCGGCTACGCCCCCGTGGAAATCTATGTGTCAAATTGTTTAAATGATAAAAAGTTAGACTTCTGGTTCTAAGCTACCTCTCCACCAATTTTCAGCTAAATCGGTCCAGCCGTTCTCGAGTTATAAGTGTTGTAACAAACACGACTTTCTTTTATATATATAGATATCTTTATAAATTGTAGCCTATGTGTTATTCTGATGTATAAACCTATATTATTGTAAAGTTTCATTAAAATCAGTTTATTGAAACTTTACATAGTTTTTACGTGAAAGAGTAACAAACATCCATCCATCCATCCATCCATATTTACAAACATTCGCGTTTATAATAAGGAATCTTCTTCTTCAAAAAAATCATTATGTAATTTCTCACGTCTTCCACTAGAGGGGAAAAAAATTAAGTGGAAATTTTAAAATTACCACTCTATTTCCTATTGCAAACGTGTTCTTGAGTGGAGACCACGAATCGGTAAACGTAGTGTAGGACGCCCTCCGACCAGGTGGGATGATGACCTGCGAAAGACTGCAGGTAGATGCTGGATGCGGCAAGCCGAAGACAGGGCGCTATGGCGCTCATTGGGGGAGGCCTATGTCCAGCAGTGGACTGATATAGGCTGATGATGATGATGATGATGATAAAATATGACCGTCTAAGTGCTTATTTGTAAGCCTAAAGAAATAAACTTTCAACTTTCAGTATTGGTAAACTTTCAACTTTCAGTATAAGTAAACTTTCAACTTTCAGTATTGGTAAACTTTCAACTTTCAGTATTGGTAAACTTTCAACTTTCAGTATAAGTAAACTTTCAACTTTCAGTATTGGTAAACTTTGAAATTTCAGTATAAGTAAACTTTCAACTTTCAGTATAAGTAAACTTTCAACTTTCAGTATAAGTAAACTTTCAACTTTCAGTATAGGTAAACTAACCGTAAAGCTCTTCCCGCAGGTCTGACACTGGTGGTTCCTTGGTTTCGGTTTCTTCTCGCCGTGTACTCGCGATATATGCTTCTCGACGTTCGCTCGCGACGCTATTGGCTGAAAAACAACGTGCATTCGTTATAATTGTCATCTCTCATTGTCATATAATCTTACTTAAGGTGAAACTCCTATTTTTCGAATATATTTTTAAAAAAGTTCACTAAGTACAGTATGTATTATATTATCTGTGGTATTACTAAGAAGTATATCAGGTATACATATTTTATATATAATAAAACTTTTGAAACTATCATGGTTATTAGTTACTCCGTGATCATGGCGCATGCAACTGTGCCGAAATATTGGATAACTCAAAAATCAAATCATGGTAAATATCCCGTTTTAAATGACTTTAGTATTTTATATATATATTTATTTATTTATCTTTAAATATTCATGTTATGTTCATATTTATTCTAGCTTATCCTTGGTACACCCCCTGCCTTTCTTAAATTCACATAATTCTTTCCATCCAAAGGTTGCCTGGAAGAGATCGCTTCTGAGCGCTAAGGCCGCCCATTGTACTTGTATCATGTGATGTGTTTTATAATGATCTGTAACTGGTGTACAATAAAGCATTTTTGTATTGTATTGTATTGTAAAAGTTTAGGATATTAGTTAGTAAGTTATGGGAGTCGAAACACGATTGACTAAACTTGACTCCATAGAAAAAAATGGCAAAGCTTTTTTGAGACAAGGACGAACGAACGCCGCGCGGGGAAGGCGGGAAAGGGAGGCAAGAGCGGCGGAATGACCGGCCCGCGCGCAATTTCACTTGTTTTTATTTTTAAATTTGTTATTGCTCTAAAATAATACTGTTTCGCTAAAAACTAAAACCATAATCGTGTAAACTATTTATTAGGGAACACGTAGAAGAAATTTCATTACAATAATATTAAATAACTAGCAAATAACTAGACGACCGATGTGGCGCGGTGGGCGAAGGTCCGCCTGCGACGCAGGAGGGTTCGATTCCCGCCTCGGAACAAATGTGTGCACGATCTGCAGATATTTGTTCCGGGTGTTCTGGTCGTTTTCTATGTATAATAAAAAATATCTATCTATGTAATATATTGTATTATGTATATCAGTTATCTGGTACCCATAACACAAGCTTCTGCTTAGCTTGGAGCTAGATAATGCTGTGTGAATTGTCCAGCATTATTTACCGAAATAATATAAATAAAATACTACAAATAAAACTGGTTTTTCCGTAGAGATATCTCTGTAAAAATGAAGGTTTAGAGGAAACTTTGCCATTTTTTTCTATCGAGTCAAGTTGAGTCAATCGTGGTTCGACTCCCAAAACATACTAACTAATATCCTAAACTTTTGATCCTCATCAAAATATATTCGAAAAATAGGTGTTTTGTTCTTAAAATAGATTTTCCGTTAAGTCAAAACGTGGGTTTTGGGACGTATTTCAAATTAAACACTAACCTTGCTACAAATAGGACACTTGTGGGAGGTTTTCCCGAGATGCTGGTAGTTGAAGTGATCTTGCATCGCTTCTTTAGTCGGGTAGCCTTTATTGCACATCGGGCAAGGGAATCTGTGGGTAAAAATAAATAAATAATGCTGAACAATTCACACAGCATTATCTAGCCCCATGGTAAGCAGAGCTTGTGTTATGGGTACTAGATAACTGATATACATAATACAATACATTACATAGATAGATATTTTTTATTATACATAGAAAACGACCAGAACACCCGGAACAAAAAATCTGCAGATCGTACACACAATTGTTCCGAGGCGGGAATCGAACCCGCAACCTCCTGCGTCGCAGGCGGACCTTCGCCCACCGCGCCACATCGGTCGTCAAATATATTGTTTTATAGCAACACTTTTATGGATTTTATACAATTAATGAGTTTATCAGACGAAAGTAATTATTATGTTAGCAACAATACATTGTATTATTTAAAATTGCATGCTTTTTATTTATTTACAATTTTTTTTTATTTAGAGCTAGCGGACCTTCCCGGCTTCGCACGGTTTTAGTACGGATCCCTAACTTTTTTGAAAATATAATATAGGTAGCCTATGTTCACCGGGGATAGTGTAGCTTCCCAACGGTGAAAGAATTTTCCAAATCGGTCCAGTAGTTTCGGAGCCTATTCATTACAAACAACAAACATTTTTCCTTTTATCTCTGGCTTTTTTATGTTACCTACTATTGATTTATTTTATATGTACCTATAGTGCCACCACACCAGGACCTGTCTGAAAATCAGCGCCGCTACTTACTTAGGCTTGTAGCGGCATAATGCTGAGACAGGGACCTTTTTGGCCCCTTATGTAACACGTAATTGCTCTATTTTGTATGTCTTGTCTATTCCTTGTAATTTATTTTTCTTGTTTTTATTATTTTCTTTTCTTACCATGTAATGTGTTATATATTGTGTCAAATAAATGTATTTTCTTTCTTTTCTTTCTTCTTCTTTCTTTCAAACAAAAAATCAAACCTTTCCTCTTTATAATATTAGTATAGATATAGATGTAGAATGTGTTTAGAATTTTTCGTTTATAATACCTGTAGAATTTATTTGAATTGCTATAAATTCACTAATTCATACTCAATGTAAATTGTTTTTGAATAAATAAACTGAAACTTTTATTGGATGATGTTTGAGTTGGGGTGAACTAGATGGCGCTACACAAAAAATCACAAAACACCATTCAAAACGTAGGTAATTAAAATGGCAGTTTTTTTAAATAAACTTTTATATAATTATAAGAATTAATACAACGGATATTTATCGCGTTTATTAATCTATTTCTCCCGACGTTTCAACAGGTTTACACACTGTCGTGATCACGGGACGACTGGAGTACTACCGTTGTATCAATACTTATAATTTCGTTCAGATCGCGTAAGTTTAACACTTTGACTGCTGAAATCACACGGTATGTGTTTTCTACAAGTGACTAATATGCGTAAATCCACACTAGCGCAGCGGCTGAGAAAATACAGATCTGTGTGACTCAGCACAGCCGTAATATTTTTCGAACGAAACGCATGTGCGGCGCAACACAACCGCTGTATAGAGCGGCAGCACGAATTTTTTAGGTCAAAAAAAAGATCGCTGTCGGCGAAAAAAAAACGCAGTCAAAATGTTAAAAGAAAAAAGAAAGAAAGAAAATGATTTATTAAACACTAACACAACACACGAACAAGGCTAATTAGGTACACATATATTAGACAACAAAGTACCTACTTAGGTACCTACTAGAAAACACGTAACACAGACAAAATATTAACACTTTGACTGCGATTTTGTTTCGATGACTGCGATCTTTTTTTTAACCTAAAAAATTCGTGCTGCCGCTCTACACAGCGGTTGTGTTGCGCCGCACATGCGCTTCGTTCGAAAAATATTACGGCTGTGCTGAGTCACACAGATCTGTATTTTCTCAGCCGCTGCGCTAGTGTGGATTTACGCATATTAGTCACTTGTAGAAAACACATACCGTGTGATTTCAGCAATCAAAGTGTTTAAAAAAAAAAAGTGAAAAGGTACAAAATGTAAGTAGTAGTTTAAAAATATTAAAACTTTTATATCATAAAATAATGTACTCTTCTAAATTTCTTAACTTAAACTAAAATTAAGCTGTAAATATAAGCGATTTATCCCAGGCAACCTTAAATGATACTCACTTGAGCACGTGGTCGGTAGCGTGCGCTCGGGAGTACTTGAGGTGGGCGCGATACGTAGCCAGATGTGCGAACACCTGCAAAAACGCAACAACTCATTGTAACTGACGACCTCTGTGGCACGGTGGACGAAAGTCCGCCTGCGACTCAGGAAGAAAAAATCAGCCAGCTAAAGTGGCAGTGGGCCGGTTATATCTCGCGAAGAACCGACGACCGCTGGTGTAAACGTGTTCTTCAGTGGAGACCACGATATGCTGAAGGCAGGGCGCCGTGGGGCTCATTAATGGAGGCCAATAGTGGACTACGACGACGGCCGCTGGGGCAAACGTGTTCTTGAGTGGAGACCGCGCTTCGGTAAACGTAGTGTAGGACGCCCTCCGACCAGGTGGGATGACGACTTGCGAAAGACTGCAGGTAGATGCTGGATGCGGCAAGCTGAAGACAGGGCGCTATGGCGCTCATTGGGGGAGGCCTATGTCCAGCAGTGGACTGATATAGGCTGATGATGGTACCTTGTCGCAGTCAGCGCAGGAGTAGCGAGAGCGCGACTCGTGCCGCAGTATGTGGTACTTCAGCTGGATACAGCGGACCTGCTTGTGGCAGATGGGACACTCGGCGCGCGGCAGCGGACCTTCGTGGAGTCTGAAAGGAAATGCATATAAATAAATACAAATAATATAATAATAATAATTTTCTTTGCAATAGTCTCTACACCTGGTGGATACCATCTTTGGATGTATCATATTGTGCACCCGAGGATGATACCCGCTATGTGTAGCCATCGCCTTTAGATTAACTTCTCAAAGGGCCTCTGTGCTGTTGGCTTCGGCCCCACGCAAGCCTCCCAAAGGACCGGGTCACTTTATGGCCCGAGATCATGGTAAATGAGAGACATAATAATAAATAATAAATAATGCTGGACAATTCACACAGCATTATCTAGCCCCATGGTAAGCAGAGCTTGTGTTATGGGTACTAGATAACTGATATACATAATACAATACATTACATCGATAGATATTTTTTATTATACCTAGAAAACGACCAGAACACCCGAAACAAATATCTGCAGACCGTACACACAATTGACGTCTAACATAGCACTAATCTGATTCTAAACTATTTTTAACAGCTACACGATATATTTCTATCAGCGCCCTGGCATCCAGGGACGCTGGTTCTGAGAGGATGCTGTTGCACCCTCCTACCTTCCAAAACATATGATTTAAGTCAAACAATCTTCGACGGATAAAAAATAAATAATGCTGGACAATTCACTCAGCATTATCTAGCCCTATGGTAAGCAGAGCTTGTGTTATGGGTACTAGATAACTGATATACATAATACAATACATTACATAGATAGATATTTTTTATTATACATAGAAAACGACCAGAACACCCGAAACAAATATCTGCAGATCGTACACACATTTGTTCCGAGGCGGGAATCGAACCCGCAACCTCCTGCGTCGCAGGCGGACCTTCGCCCACCGCGCCACATCGGTCGTCTTCGCCCCATGCACACTCCATTAAGATGTGGTAGACATCATCTTGTCCAGTGTTGTTTATTTATTTTAGTTCTTTGTCTTATGGAAATCGATAGCGACCGCCTACCAAGCCTCGTGCTGAAAACTTGAGATGAAACGGATACCTCTTTTGCCGCTATTTGTAGCCGGATATCCGGCCGATAGCCGCGATCGGATGAGTTCGCGCCTAGTTAACTAGCGAAGTTAGTGATTAATTCGTTATTTTAAAAATAGGACAAATAATTCAAAGACATATTAGCCTATGTAGCTAGGTTACCAATTATGACTTTGAGTTAATTATCTTATTGAAATTGATGGAGAACACGATCGAATATGGGCTGATGATGATGGTTTTCAAAGGCGTGTTACCACAATGTTCTTATTTATAAGTATTTTAATATATTTTATTGATTATTTTATATGTAGTATGTTATGGCCTGTTGCAGCGTTGGATCGCGAGGAGTGGAATGAGAAAAGGGAGGCCTTTGCCCAGCAGTGGGACAGTAATGGCTTAAAATAAAATAAATGTAGTAAGTGAATCAATAAATGTATTTTCTTTCTTTCTTTTCATAACGTTTTAATGCGTGTGTCGGCACTCGCTCTTATCTAAGAACTATTTTAGCTATACCAGGGTCAAAGACAAATATTTTACACTATCAGTAAAAATACCAAGTCGGGAATTTAAAAAACTTCAATGCTAGAACCCAAGACTTCGTATAAATATCAACAAACCATCGACAAGAGTTCACAAACCAATCAGTATGGTTCCTTTATTCTTTGCCTTGTTGGCTTTCACCAAAGCGTCTGCCGCTGAAAAGCTGCATCCTCTATCAGACGCCGTTATAGACCTCATTAACTCCCAACAAGACTCTTGGACTGCTGGAAGAAACTTCCCTGAAAACACACCTATGGAACTCCTCAAGAAACTCAACGGCGTCATCCTAAATGGCTCTGGAACCACGCTACCTATCAAGCAACACGACTTACTACGCATGGGCGAGGAATTGCCAGAACACTTCGATCCTAGAGGAAAATGGACGTTCTGTCCCTCTCTCAACGAAATCAGGGACCAAGGATCTTGCGGAAGCTGCTGGGCTGTCAGCGCCGTCGCAGTTATGACCGACAGATACTGCATTAGAACCAAAGGCAAGAAGCAGTTCAATTTTTCAGCAGACGACCTTCTCGCTTGCTCTAGAACTGACGGTTGCGGAGGCGGCACGTTACCCGATGCTTGGGCATACTTCGTTAACAAAGGTATCGTTTCTGGCGGTGATTATAATTCCCATCAAGGCTGTCGACCTTACAGAATACCCCCTTCTTGTTCTCGAACCGGTGCACCGAGGCATTGCTTGGAAGAAGTGCCAACACCAGCTTGTATCGAACAATGCCGGGAAGGCTACAATGTTAAATATTCGCAAGATAAGCAATTTGGTGAAAGTGCGTATCTTTTAGTAACTGACGAAGAAAACATCCAATCGGAACTATTTTTAAACGGTCCGGTAGAAGCGTCATTTGAAGTGTACGATGATTTTTACCACTACACGAAAGGTGTTTATAGGTATCAGTGGGGGGAGTTGAGTGGATATCATGCTGTTAAGATAATGGGGTATGGGGTGGAGAATGGTACCAAGTACTGGTTGGTTGCTAACTCCTGGGGGGACAGTTGGGGTGACAAAGGGTTCTTCAAGATACGCCGGGGGGTGAATGAATGTGGTATCGAAATGCAGGTTGTTAGTGGACAGCCTAGAGTGTCAAAAGTGAATTGAAACATCTTATTATGTTCATATTTTGAAATGTATTGTTATTTAAGTAGTACGAGCTTTTTGTTCCCCAAATAAATAAAAATAAAAAATACAATATGTTATCTATGTAATCTGTTATCTTGTTGCACTTAGGGATTTTATTGAGGATAAGAATAATTTATTTGTCTACAAAAAACCTCTACAAAAATAAAACAAATTTGATCACTACATAGTATAAAACAAAGTCGCTTCCCGCTGTCTGTCCGTATGCTTAGATCTTTAAAACTACGTAACGGATTTTAACGCGGTTTTTTTTTATATAGAGTGATTCAAGAGTAAGGTTTACAAACCATTTTACACAAAAAGTCATTTAAGAGGCCTCCGGAGGGACGAATTCTTCATACAAACGTAATACCAAAATGATTTCAAGCATGTTTCCACTATAATATTGTATTATTTGTATTTAAATAGTAATTATCTAGGTTCCTAAATAGTTTTATTTTTTTCAACATACTTGCCTAAAATTTAATGAAAGCCAATCGCATTTTGCACATTTTTATGCGAAAATGGACAAGTTTTCTTGCTATTTGTTTCGTATTAAAAACATCAGTATCTTACGTTTTATTTATTTAAGGAACATAGCTTAAAATCAGTAAATCAGTAATATTTATTCACATAAGACATGGTACATAATACATTGGTGGAATAACACAGTAGAGCTGCATATCTGCAGCCCGAATGCAGGCACGTGAATGTAAAAATCAATAAAATTAAATTAAATGTCAGCAATTAAATAAAATAAACGCAAATAAATTGTCAATTAAAATAGAACTCTCTAGGTCAAAACTTAAAATTAAGGTAATCTTCAACCGAATAAAAACAATGCTCAATTAATAAATTAAATAACTTTCTGTTGAATAAGGGACCCTTTAGTTCTTTTACATCGTTTGGCAATTTGTTGTGAACTTTGATAGCCATATTATAACAGTTTCTACTATACAATTGCGTTTTCTTTGCAGGAATTGCTAATCGGTCTTTATGCCTACAGTTAAATGTATATACTTGTTCAAAAGTTTTAAACAATTCCTTATGTGATTTGACAAATTTACACATTTCTAAAATATACAAGCATGGTAATGTCAGGATCTTATGTTTTTTAAATATTGGGGTACAAGGTTCCCACGGAGGCTTGTTGAATATTGCACGTAGACATTTTTTTGCGCTATAAATAAGTCCTTGTTATTACCTGCATTACCCCATATAATAACATTATATCTAAGAAGGGATGCTACATAGCCGTGATACGCGAGTAGAGCAGTTTTGTGATCGGTTATATTTGCAATATTCCATAGAGCATAAATGAAACTATTTATTTTAGATTTAATATGCTCGATGTGTGGTACCCATGAGCATACATTGTCTAGCTTTAGACCAAGGAATGAAACCGTATCACTTTCTTGCATTTCTTCATTTTGATAAGTTACCTTAAATGCGTTTCCTTTTGGTTTCCGATTATAAAATTTAATGAATTTAGTCTTTGATATATTTACTTTTAGGTTATTTTTACTTAACCAGTCAATACAAACTCCGACTGTGTTATTTAAGTCATGTATGTGTTCAGGTTCTTTGTCATTTGTAACTACTATAGAAACATCGTCAGCAAACAGCGTACAATGGTTTTCTGTGATGTCAGGTAAATCATTAATGTACAATAAAAACAAAAGTGGAATACACTACCTTGGGGCACACCGAGTGCATTATGTCTAATAGCTGATCTGAATTCAGTAAGCTCATTTTTTTCATTCAATTTTCTTACTTCTACGCATTGAGTCCGTTTTTCTAGGTAGCTTTTGATCCAATCATAAGCAACTCCACGAATACCACACAGCTCACATTTTATCAAGAGTCTTTTATGACAAACATAATCGAACGCTTTGCTCATATCAAAGAACACTGCAGAGACAAACCTGCTACGGTCAACATTCTCAAGTATAGCATTAATTAGATTAAAGGCTGCCAATGTAGTCGATTTGCCTTTCTGAAAGCCGTTTTGATTACTTTTTATAATCTTATATTTATTTAAATAATTCGTAACCCTGTAGTGCATAGCTCTTTCAAAAATTTTAGAAAATATCGGTATAAGTGTTATAGGACGGTAGTTATTCATGTCTGTTGGATCATTTTTTTTGAAAATAGGCTTTACAATTGATTTTTTGAGTTTTACTGGGAATTGTCCTACTTGAAAAGATGAATTTACCAAAAAAGTTAAAATTTCTACAATTTCTGCTGAGCAATTTTTAATGATTTTGGTGGATATACCATCATATCCTACAGATTCAGTATTTTTTAAAGATTTTATAATTTATTGTATTTCAATATGGTCACAGGGGTTAAGGTACATCGATGTCACTTGTGAAGATATATTAATGTCATTATTATTCTGATTATTAGATGTCAAATTTGTGTAGAATTTATTGAAAATGTCAGCTATACGATTGGGCTTATCAATCAAGCTACCGTTATATTTAATTTTAATGTCAGAGTTAATAGGATTAAATTGATTTTTATTATTTTTGATTATATTCCACGAAGCCTTACATTTGTTTTTGGAGTTAGCTATATATTTTGAATTAACTAATTTCTGTGATTGCGAAATAACTTTTTTAAGCAACTTACTGTAATTTGAATATTTCGATTTTAGTAGGTCATTTCTTTTTTTATAATATGAGAATCTCAGTAGTCTTTTTGTCACACATGATCTTTTTATTCCATTGGTTATCCATTTATATTTACTCGGCTTGTTATTCACTTTTATTTTATTACGGGGAAAGCATAATATTGTACTTATATTGTCTAGTTACAGAATAACAATACTTTGTGAAGAATACAAAAAGGTTTCAGTCATAATTATTGGTATTACGGAACAAACCAAATTTTGAACGGCTAATATTGCTATCGCGCACGCATGGGGCGCGGCGCAAGGGTAAAACAGGGACAGCGATATTCGGAGCGATTTTTGCAAGCGACGGTCGGCGGGCCCTTAAAACGGGATATTTACCATGATTTGATTTTTGAGTTATCCAATATTTCGGCACAGTTTCATGCGCCATGATCACGGAATAACTGAAGGCACTGCGACTGCGAGTAAGTTTTTATAGGCAGACATGCCGATCTACCCTCATTTTTTGTCTTTTGCTACGAACGTCACCACTAAACGTTACCCCGGTGGTAGTGTTTATAGTTAAGTGTTAATAACCATGATAGTTTCAAAAGTTTTATTTGACACATAGATTTCCACGCGGACGAAGACGCGGGCCGCAGCTAGTTTATTTATATAATAACTATGTTTATTTATTTACCTTAAATGCGTAGCCAGTGTAGTCCTGTTCACGAATCTCTTCTTGCAATGGTCGCACTGTAGACCTTCTCTGTGGTATCTGGCTACGTGATTCTTGCGAGCGCGGGAGTTTCTGACAACAAACAACAATTCATTATCCATATTATGTGGGACGACCGATGTGGCGCGGTGGGCCACTGGCTCGGCCTTACTGCGCTTTTCCTAATTATTTACTATTATTATTAATTTATCTACTCACTTGAAGAACATATCGCACTCTAAACACTTGTACCCCTCTATAGTGGTTTTGGATAGCAGCTTCCGTAAGTCCCCTGGCTTTACTGGGTCGGCCTTACTGCGCTTTTCCTAATTATTTACTATTATTATTAATTTATCTACTCACTTGAAGAACATATCGCACTCTAAACACTTGTACCCCTCTATAGTGGTTTTGGATAGCAGCTTCCGTAAGTCCCCTGGCTTTACTGGCTCGGCCTTACTGCGCTTTTCCTAATTATTTATTATTATTATTAATTTATCTACTCACTTGAAGAACATATCGCACTCTAAACACTTGTACCCCTCTATAGTGGTTTTGGATAGCAGCTTCCGTAAGTCCCCTGGCTTTACTGGCTCGGCCTTACTGCGCTTTTCCTAATTATTTATTATTATTATTAATTTATCTACTCACTTGAAGAACATATCGCACTCTAAACACTTGTACCCCTCTATAGTGGTTTTGGATAGCAGCTTCCGTAAGTCCCCTGGCTTTACTGGGTCGGCCTTACTGCGCTTTTCCTAATTATTTATTATTATTATTAATTTATCTACTCACTTGAAGAACATATCGCACTCTAAACACTTGTACCCCTCTATAGTGGTTTTGGATAGCAGCTTCCGTAAGTCCCCTGGCTTTACTGGCTCGGCCTTACTGCGCTTTTCCTAATTATTTATTATTATTATTAATTTATCTACTCACTTGAAGAACATATCGCACTCTAAACACTTGTACCCCTCTATAGTGGTTTTGGATAGCAGCTTCCGTAAGTCTCCTGGCTTTACTGGCTCGGCCTTACTGCGCTTTTCCTAATTATTTATTATTATTATTAATTTATCTACTCACTTGAAGAACATATCGCACTCTAAACACTTGTACCCCTCTATAGTGGTTTTGGATAGCAGCTTCCGTAAGTCCCCTGGCTTTACTGGCTTGGCCTTACTGCGCTTTTCCTAATTATTTATTATTATTATTAATTTATCTACTCACTTGAAGAACATATCGCACTCTAAACACTTGTACCCCTCTATAGTGGTTTTGGATAGCAGCTTCCGTAAGTCCCCTGGCTTTACTGGCTCGGCCTTACTGCGCTTTTCCTAATTATTTATTATTATTATTAATTTATCTACTCACTTGAAGAACATATCGCACTCTAAACACTTGTACCCCTCTATAGTGGTTTTGGATAGCAGCTTCCGTAAGTCCCCTGGCTTTACTGGCTCGGCCTTACTGCGCTTTTCCTAATTATTTATTATTATTATTAATTTATCTACTCACTTGAAGAACATATCGCACTCTAAACACTTGTACCCCTCTATAGTGGTTTTGGAGAGCAGCTTCCGTAAGTCCCCTGGCTTTACTGGCTCGGCCTTACTGCACTTTTCCTAATTATTTATTATTATTATTAGTTTATCTACTCACTTGAAGAACATATCGCACTCTAAACACTTGTACCCCTCTATAGTGGTTTTGGATAGCAGCTTCCGTTAGTCCCCTGGCTTTACTGGCTCGGCCTTACTGCGCTTTTCCTAATTATTTATTATTATTATTAATTTATCTACTCACTTGAAGAACATATCGCACTCTAAACACTTGTACCCCTCTATAGTGGTTTTGGATAGCAGCTTCCGTAAGTCCCCTGGCTTTACTGGCTCGGCCTTACTGCGCTTTTCCTAATTATTTATTATTATTATTAATTTATCTACTCACTTGAAGAACATATCGCACTCTAAACACTTGTACCCCTCTATAGTGGTTTTGGATAGCAGCTTCCGTAAGTCCCCTGGCTTTACTGGCTCGGCCTTACTGCGCTTTTCCTAATTATTTATTATTATTATTAATTTATCTACTCACTTGAAGAACATATCGCACTCTAAACACTTGTACCCCTCTATAGTGGTTTTGGATAGCAGCTTCCGTAAGTCCCCTGGCTTTACTGGCTCGGCCTTACTGCGCTTTTCCTAATTATTTATTATTATTATTAATTTATCTACTCACTTGAAGAACATATCGCACTCTAAACACTTGTACCCCTCTATAGTGGTTTTGGATAGCAACTTCCGTAAGTCCCCTGGCTTTACTGGCTCGGCCTTACTGCGCTTTTCCTAATTATTTATTATTATTATTAATTTATCTACTCACTTGAAGAACATATCGCACTCTAAACACTTGTACCCCTCTATAGTGGTTTTGGATAGCAGCTTCCGTAAGTCCCCTGGCTTTACTGGCTCGGCCTTACTGCGCTTTTCCTAATTATTTATTATTATTATTAATTTATCTACTCACTTGAAGAACATATCGCACTCTAAACACTTGTACCCCTCTATAGTGGTTTTGGAGAGCAGCTTCCGTAAGTCCCCTGGCTTTACTGGCTCGGCCTTACTGCACTTTTCCTAATTATTTATTATTATTATTAGTTTATCTACTCACTTGAAGAACATATCGCACTCTAAACACTTGTACCCCTCTATAGTGGTTTTGGATAGCAGCTTCCGTAAGTCCCCTGGCTTTACTGGCTCGGCCTTACTGCGCTTTTCCTAATTATTTATTATTATTATTAATTTATCTACTCACTTGAAGAACATATCGCACTCTAAACACTTGTACCCCTCTATAGTGGTTTTGGATAGCAGCTTCCGTAAGTCCCCTGGCTTTACTGGCTCGGCCTTACTGCGCTTTTCCTAATTATTTATTATTATTATTAATTTATCTACTCACTTGAAGAACATATCGCACTCTAAACACTTGTACCCCTCTATAGTGGTTTTGGATAGCAGCTTCCGTAAGTCCCCTGGCTTTACTGGGTCGGCCTTACTGCGCTTTTCCTAATTATTTATTATTATTATTAATTTATCTACTCACTTGAAGAACATATCGCACTCTAAACACTTGTACCCCTCTATAGTGGTTTTGGATAGCAGCTTCCGTAAGTCCCCTGGCTTTACTGGGTCGGCCTTACTGCGCTTTTCCTAATTATTTATTATTATTATTAATTTATCTACTCACTTGAAGAACATATCGCACTCTAAACACTTGTACCCCTCTATAGTGGTTTTGGATAGCAGCTTCCGTAAGTCCCCTGGCTTTATTGGCTCGGCCTTACTGATAGCGCCTTTTTTCTTTTTACTCTGAAAATTTCACATTACATTATTAAACATAATCACATCATGTATTACACACAAATTGTTAAACTTATAATTTAGTATATTTAGTTATTATTTAATAAATAAAAAAAATATATATTAAACTTCATCCTTAAGCTTACAATAGGCGGCCTTATTGCTTTAAGCGATAAGGCGGCCTATTGTACTGTTATTATGTAATATTACCATGGGGCTAGATAATGCTGTGTGAATTGTCCATCAATATTAAAAAAAAAAAAAAAAAAAAAAATTGATATAAGGTGTTATTTTGTTATTTTAAGTACAATAAAGTATTGATTAATTCATTCATTCATTCATTCATTAAGTCTTGTATAAATTTAGTTTTTAGTTATAGTCAGCAACCTGTAGGGTTAAGTATGGTTGAGCTTTTTATCATTTTTGACTACAACGTAGTGAGCTATATTTTTTCTAAATTTATTATTTTATTCCTAAGCTTAAAATATAGTTGTTTGATGTGCCTGTGCTAAACACTTTGAGTGCTGAAATCACACGGTATGTGTTTTCTACAAGTGACTTATGCGTAAATCCACACTAGCACAGCGGCTGAGAAAATACAGATCTGTGTGACTCAGCACAGCCGTAATATTTTACGAACGAAACGCATGTGCGGGGCAACACAACCGCTGTGTAGAACGGCAGCACGAATTTTTGAGGTTAAAAAAAGATCGTCGAAAAAAAATCGCAGTCAAAGTGTTAATAATAATAAATGATGCATTACAGCGGACCGTGTAAATACATTGTTTCGTCGTGCACGTTTGATCTACTTACAGCTATTCGCTTGGACATCGAAATGTGGTCTCTGCGACCACATTTCGATGTCGGAGGGACCACAGGGGAGTTATTAAAATATAGCTCGAGTCCTAGTAGCAGCTGTGTTTACAACCACGGTCATTTTGTAGCCAATATTATATTTATTTATTTATATATTATATTTTTATGGACAATTCACACAGTATTATCTAGCCCCATGGTAAGCAGAGCTTGTGTTATGGGTACTAGATAACTGATGTACATAATACAATGCATTACATAGATAGATTTTTTTTATTATACTATATAGAAAACGACCAGAACACCCGGAACAAATATCAGCAGATCGTATGGTTAGAGAGAGACAAAAAAAATGTCCGTACTAGTTATGGGGTTGCAACGACCATCTCTGTGCAGCGAGCGAAGCGAGCCGCTAACCTGTGTGGCGAGAGAAGCGAGCTACGTCGCTGGCATAGTAACTACGTCACTGATACAGTCAACGTTACCTTCTTAGAGTCAGTCCCCTCGATCTTGATAACGGCGGGCGGCGTGGGCTTGCTGAGATGCGAGTCCGTGTGTATCTGCATGAGCCGCTGACTGTACTCGATGTGCGCGCATAGCTTGCAGGTATATCTGATGTAATGTTGGTCGACGTGGGATGTCATGGCGGAGGCGTCTATATATACATAGCATACCTTGCAGGCTACTAGGCCGGGTTTCTGTAATAGAAAAGAGTTAGATTCAAAAACTTTATTTCTTTAATTTAAACTTTGTACCAGCGAACCTTCCCGAATTCGCACGGTTTTAGTACGGACCCCTAACTTTTTTGAAAATATAATGTATAGCCTATGTTCATCGGGGATAGTGTAACTTCTTGAAAGAAGCTGAAAATTTTTTGAAAGAATTTTTCGAATCGTTCCAGTAGTTTCGTCCTATCATTCGTTTCCAATCATTACAAACAAAAAATCAAACCTTTCCTCTTTATAATATTAGTATAGAAGAAAATATATAGAACGAATGAAAATATTTTTATTTAAACTACTATAGACAATTAACTTAAAACTACGCTTATTAAAACTTATATATTGACGACCTCTGTGGCGCGGTGGGCGAAAGTCAATCTGCGACGCAGGAGGTCGCGGATTCGATTTCCGCTTCAGGACAAATGTGTGTACGACCTACAGATATTTGTTTCGGGTGTTTTGGTCAATTAGTTTTTATTATATATAGAAAACGACCGGAACAAATATCTGCAGATCGTACACACAATTGTTCCGAGGCGGGAATCGCACCCGCAACCTTCTCCGTCGCAGGCGGACCTTCGCCCACCGCGCCACATCGGTCTTCTGATTCCTGTCCAGCTGTGAATACGTGCTTAAGAGGATGCTAACCGGCCGGTGTGCGTTCTCGAAGTGGTCCTCGACTTGCTGCTGCGTGTAGAAACCAATCGCACACAGCTCGCATTTGTACACTGAGCTCACGTACTGCACCTTCTTCTTTGCGTCTTCTCTGTAAATAAATAAATATAAAAATTAATTACAATTAATTATCTTTATTTGGAACATAAATCAAATTATTTTTCATCAAATTATGTATTTTATTATCAAAAAAATCTGACATGTTCTTTAATAAACTTTTTCACTACAAAAGAAACATCTTACAATCTTAACAATATAATACTAGTCTAAGACATGCCTTCCTATTTAATTTATTATCTAACTCTAAGATATCGATTAGATCAATAAGTTAAAGCAAGTTTTACAAAGCAAAAAAGACCACAGTAAGACATTGTCTAAGTAGGAAATGTTTGACTTGCAACAAAATCACAAGCATAAATCTCTTAGAAAATAAATAGTCACTCTTTTTAGCCCCTATATATTATCTATATTTACTCCTTATCCATAAATAAAAAAGGAAATAAAAAACTTGTCTGAAAACGATAGCTCACGCAGTAGTTATATAACTGTTTCGCGTGCATTAACGCCCTCCCAGTACAGGGTTACAGAGTATTTTAACCTAAAAAATTCGTGCTGCCGCTCTACACAGCGGTTGTGTTGCGCCGCACATTCGTTTCGTTCGAAAAATATTACAGCTCTGCTGAGTCACACAGATCTGTATTTTCTCAGCCGCTGCGCTAGTGTGGATTTACGCATATTAGTCACTTGTAGAAAACACATACCGTGTGATTTCAGCAATCAATGCTTATTTTGTAAGCCTAAAGAAATAAAAGATTTTTTACTTTACTTTTACTTTTATACCTGTTTATTTTAGTTTATTATTGACAATGCCCATATACAGCTGCATTTAATTATCTTGACATGTATTCTTTATTTCAATTCAATTTAACTAATTTATTATTATTTTACTGTAATAAATATAATATAATAATGTTGGACAATTCACAAACTCTGCATAGCTTGGGGCTAGATGATGCTGTGTGGATTGTCCAACATTATTTATTTATTATTTATAAACTCTGCGTTACATTATATGTAAAATAGCGTGGTAGCCTTGTATATCCTTATGCCCAGCAGTGGGCTGTAGCACTTACCGACTAGCCAGCATCTGTTCTTGGTCCATATACTCCGTGCTGTACCCCGGTTTGGGTTCCATTTCCTCTTTGGGCGTGGACATTATAACTGTACCGGCTTCTATAGTCGATGTTGTTATTGGACTGTGGAGAGATAACGTTGGTTAGAGATTTATAGGTTATGTACCGAAATTATCTTACGAGCGAAGCGAAGGAGTTATTACATATTTGACGACCGATGTGGCGCGGTGGGCGAAGGTCCGCCTGCGACGCAGGATGCAGTTGCAGGTTCGATTCCCGCCTCGGAACAATTGTGTGTACGATCTGCAGATATTTGTTCCGGGTGTTCTGGTCGTTTTCTATGTATAATAAAACATATTTATCTATGTAATGTATTGTATTGTGTATTATCAGTTACCTAGTACCCATAACACAAGCTCTGCTTACCATGAGGCTAGATAATGCTGTGTGGATTGTCCAGCATTATTTATTTTATTTTATTTAGAAATCGAGGGGAAGACCGCGGTTTCAAGTGCCGCCGAAATCGATTTTTATTTTATTTTTATTTGATGTATTAAACACAAAACACATTACAATGTTATCTAAAATAATTATTATAAAAGTAATTTTAATCTTTTATTATTTTAATTTTTTATTTCAATACAGCGTGCGTTCTTCTTGCTGAGGACCGAGATGAGTGGAAGATTTGCTCTGTAGTGGGACACCCCGGGCTAATATAACAATTTAAAGCCACCGTCTGCCACTCTTCTTAACATTATGATTGACTTGTTTATGGCAGACGTCCGCAATCTCCCCTATAGCCCGATTACCCAGTCCATCCATCCATCACAATAGCCTGGTTTTATTTCTTTGCAATAGTCTCTACACCTGGCTTTGCATACCAACTTTGCATTTTCATTTTCGAAGCGATGCGACCTGCAGAAGTAAAATACTGTGTCGCAGTTATATTATGATTAATTCTGTAACTCACGCTATTGTCAGAGTAGGCATTATTTCACATTTGACATGACTCAGGGCTTCCGGCATGGACACTAGGGCTCCAGACTCCAACACAACATGCGAGAACACTTGCGCCTCGGTGTCATCTATCTGCGGAACTGGAATATACAAGAAACTAAGTTAAACAGCGTACATAGAAGGTCATCGTCATCATCATCGTCAGCCTATAGCAGTCCACTGCTGGACATAGGCCTCCCCCAATGAGCGCCCTGTCTTCAGCTCGACGCATCCAGCATCTACCTGCAGTCTACAAGGTGCGGTTTAGATATTCAAAAAGAACAAAAAACAAGTTCAGTATTTATTTTTCCAATATCGACCTATGTGGCGTGGTGGTGGTAGATGGTCCGCAGGAGGTTGCGGGTTTGAGTACCGCCTCGGAAGATATTTGTAAAATATATCAAGTCAGGCTTCGTCAATCGCGACCTCTGTGGCGCGGTGGGCGAAGGTCCGCCTGCGACCGGAGGTCCGGAGGTCACGGTTTCGATTCTCGCCTCGGGACTAAAGTTTGTACGATCAGCAAATGTTTCGGGTGTTCTAGCCGTTTTGCTATGTATCTCCTTTATTATATGAAAATCAATTGCTGTTCGTTTGTCTCACTAAAACTCGAGACCGGCCTGGCCGATTTTGCTGATTTTGGTATTGAAATGTTTGTCGTAGTCCAGGGAAGGTTTAAACGGTAAGAAAATATGGTAAAATTGCGCAGAAATTTCAACGCGGGCGAAGACGCAGGACGCAGGTAGTATAAAATAAATCTTTCTATGTAATATATTGTATTATGTATATCAGTCATCCAGTACCCATTACACGAGCTCTGCTTAGCTTGGAGCTAGATGATGCTGTGAATTGTCCAGCATTATTATTACCTCACCTTCTAAAATATGCTCTTCATCGTCCAACCCGATGCTATCTTTCAAACTGACAAACTGTTCGTTCTTCACATCCATTGGATCCGTCATGATGAACTGACACTCCGGTAAAGAAGTGTAGTCGAAGAATATCTTATCATAATCAGATTTAGTCTCAACGACGAGGGAAGACAAGGACTGCGTCATGTATGTGTGGTCTATTGTCTGAAATAGAGTAAAAAATTACATGTTTTTTTATATTACAACGCTAAGAGGCGACGTGGAAGGCCCAGGATGAGATGGCGTGACGAGCTCGAGGCACATCTTCCATCATAGCCTGTTGCAAAGTTGGATCGCGAGGAGTGGAAGGAATAAAGGGAGGCCTTTGCCCAGCAGTGGGACGATAATGGCTCAAAATAATAAATAAATAATGTTTATTATCTGCAATAGCCATCTTAAATTCAATTGTAAATACTGAGGTACCTATCCTATAGCTAGGGCGCGCGTGCGTCAATGTACTACTTTTGTTGCGTTAGTATGTTAGTTCACCGTTTCGCCACGAGAGTTCTCTTTTTGCAGACTCTCTCTAGTACCTAAGGCTGTATCCCAAAGCACACTAGCGCCGCCACCTATGTTATCTTATTATTATGTTAGTTCACCGTTTCGCCACGAGAGTTCTCTTTTTGCAGACTCTCTCTAGTACCTAAGGCTGTATCCCAAAGCACACTAGCGCCGCCACCTATGTTATCTTATTATTATGTTAGTTCACCGTTTCGCCACGAGAGTTCTCTTTTTGCAGACTCTCTCTTCAGTACCTAAGGCTGTATCCCAAAGCACACTAGCGCCGCCACCTATGTTATCTTATTATTATGTTAGTTCACCGTTTCGCCACGAGAGTTCTCTTTTTGCACAGACTCTCTCTTCAGTACCTAAGGCTGTATCCCAAAGCACACTAGCGCCGCCACCTATGTTATCTTATTATTATGTTAGTTCACCGTTTCGCCACGAGAGTTCTCTTTTTGCACAGACTCTCTCTTCAGTACCTAAGGCTGTATCCCAAAGCACACTAGCGCCGCCACCTATGTTATCTTATTATTATGTTAGTTCACCGTTTCGCCACGAGAGTTCTCTTTTTGCACAGACTCTCTCTTCAGTACCTAAGGCTGTATCCCAAAGCACACTAGCGCCGCCACCTATGTTATCTTATTATTATGTTAGTTCACCGTTTCGCCACGAGAGTTCTCTTTTTGCACAGACTCTCTCTTCAGTACCTAAGGCTGTATCCCAAAGCACACTAGCGCCGCCACCTATGTTATCTTATTATTATGTTAGTTCACCGTTTCGCCACGAGAGTTCTCTTTTTGCACAGACTCTCTCTTCAGTACCTAAGGCTGTATCCCAAAGCACACTAGCGCCGCCACCTATTTCATCTTATTATTAATAGAGTTTAGTGGCCACTTGTTATCATTTAGTCTTTTTAATATTTTATGTATGCTAGTTTTAAGGTATATATTACTATGGACCATAGAATAAGTTAAAATAAGATCTGTTACTTTTCTATGGTCTGAAATAAATGATTTGTTATTAGTATAGCATCTCAAAATTTGACTTGCCTGAGTGCATATTTAAATTTGACTTGTCTAAGTGCTTATTTAAATTTGACTTGTCTAAGTGCTTATTTCGTAAGCCATAAGAAACAAAAGATTTTGAATTTTTCGATTTTTATCTATACTAATATTATAAAGAGAAAAGGTTTGATTTTTTGTTTGTATCGAATAGGCTCCGAAACTACTGGACCGATTTGAAAAATTCTTTCACCATTGGGAAGTTACACTATCCGCGGTGAACATAATATTATATTTTCAAAAAAGTTAGGGATACGAAAACCGTGCGAAGCTGGGAAGGTCCGCTAGTAGATAATAATAACGTAAGCTATAATTACGAATAGTACCTAAGGCGGTAACCCGAGACACACTAGCGCCGCCACCTATGTTATCTTATTATTATGTTGAACAAAGGAAATATCAAAATTGAGTTATGTATTGAGTATTGAGTAAACCCTTACTCCCACTACACTTCAATATAGGCAATACTATTTCTAATTTGATTCTATTATTTGATTGTAACTTTCAGGTTTTCTTTAATTCTTTACTGTAAACACACAATACTTAGAAATAACTTATTAACTTAAGCGAGCTTCACCCTGACACGGAGTTTTCTTCCAGCAAACCTAAGGTTTATAGGAGAGGCAATGATGATTGTTATGATTCTCTTCTTAATTTTTTTTACTACATAGTGGAAGAAGTTTCTGTACAGAATCTCAAAATTTGACTTGTCTAAGTCATCATCATCATCAGCCTATAGCAATCCACTGCTGGACATAGGCCTCCCCCAATGAGCGCCATAGCGCCCTCTCTTCAGCTTGCCGCATCCAGCATCTACCTGCGGTCTTTCGCAGGCCTTCATCCCACCTGGTCGGAGGGCGTCCTACACTTGTCTCCACTCAAGAACACTTTTGCCCCGTGCGGCCATATGGCCGGCCCACTTCCACTAAGTGTTGTTATGTATTCCATTCCTTAATTTCATACAAACCTCTTGAGTTTGACTCAAAGCCAGTACTTGTATATGCTCCTGTGCATTGTGGACTTGCCATTTGAACTTGTTTAGCCTTTTCATGACAGCGACACACTCCCAGCAAATAAGATGGGTTATATCCGGCAGCTCGCCTAGCTGGAAACATTTATTTATTTATTGAGTAAAAGTAAGTAAGTAAAAAGATTTTTATTTTGTCAGAACAGAACAGAGACTCTTATAAACTACACTTAGATTAACAGAAGACAGAAACTGACAAAATCGGTCTCCACTCAGCATGTGCTATGGTAGAGCAGATCGTACCATAGCGCTGGTTTTCCGTGTTGAGATAGTAACATCATAACAGGTTTTTTTATTAAGCCCTAAGGCGATGTTTTAACTACTTATACTAGATATAACATATTTTTGTACATACACACAATACTAAATCCTACTAATATTATTATTATACACTCATTTATTAAAATTCTCGTATAAAATACATTTTTTACTATAGAAAATACAATAAAATTTTATAAAACTATTCTACAGTAAAAAATATATCAAAACGGTAGATCACCGACCGCGAAGCTAGGCTCAAGCGGCCGGTGACTAGGGCTGCAGAGAAAGGAACTTCCTGACGATAAGTGCCGAGTCCAAGAGTACCGCTTTCTGGATCTGTTTATTATTATTTTATTTTTTTTCTTCCAATTTTGTCTACAATCGGCTGTTCAGCCATAATTAGACGCGGTCTCGGGTGGGATACTCAGGTGCCATTTCCAATGAAAGGCACCATCTCTAGACTTGAATACTTTAGTTCCTTCGGTCAAGCTCAAGAATATTCTACTAGAAAGACTACTAATATTATAAACGCAAAAGTTTGTAAGTATGGATGGATGGATGGATAGATGATACTCTTTCACGTAAAAACTACTGAATGGATTTTAATGAATCTTTACAATAAAATAGCTTATACATCAGAATAACACATAGGCTACAATTTATTAAGATATATTGTATATTATCCAAAATATCTATCACCACGCGGGTGAAACCGCGGAGCGCAGCTAGTAAGCTATATATTTGGATGGCTGCAGGCAAAACATGGACACAGGATGTGAAGATGATATTAAAAAGGTGGCCTGCCTAAACTGAACAGGAAGTTAGAGGGCAGTTAGAGGGACAGAAAACAGTGAAAGACCATAGAGTAAGACTACTGAAGAAAAGGAATAATATAACTAAGGATATGAATGAAAACAAACTATGTAATTCAGACCTAATAAATGGGCTCAAATAATCACAAACTGGGTACCTAGACAATGGACAAGAAAAAGAGGACGACCGCTGAAGAGGTGGAACGATGATATCATAAAAGTAGCGGGCAAACTATGGCCTGCACAGTGATAGACAGAGAGAAATGGAGTAACTTGGAGGAGGCTTTCACCGCTCTAGGCGGTCCTAACACTAGTTAAGTTAAGTAAGGTAGATATAAGTTAGTATATAAGTAATTTAGGAAGTCAGTCAGTTAAGTCTTTATTAAATATTAGTGTTTTTGGAACAATAAAGCTCTTTTTATTTTGATGTAGTTCAGAAGCTGGAGAAAAGGAAAAATAGAACTAAAGATTTAAGATTAATAAATAAATAAATAAATAATGCTGGGCACTAGATAACTGATATACATAATACAATACATTACATATATAGATCTTTTTTATTATACATAGAAAACGACCAGAACACCCGGAACAAATATCTGCAGATCGTACACACAATTGTTCCGAGGCGGGAATCGAACCCGCAACCTACTGCGTTGCAGGCGGACCTTCGCCCACCGCGCCACATCGGTCGTCTAATTTGTTGATTAAACAAACTATGTTATTCATCAAAGGCTCATGTACTTTTCTTGATTATCGGGCTTACCAGCCCCTATGATAGCATGTTTTGTATAAAAATGTGCCCAGTGAGTTAAGATGGTAGACTATAAACTCTTATAGGCCAGCTAAGAGGTGGTTGGTTTGATTCTTGCTGCTGAATTTTTTAATAGGTCCTAGGTTTTTAGCGCCAATAAAAAGTGATTAAAAGTTGCAAGTTAATTAACAGTATAATTACGAAGTCACGTTTCGGAAGCGAACTGCTTTGTATTTACATAGAATTAATATTTTTATTTAAAAACTTACTCGATCTCCCGCGAAATCATACATCAAAAGTTTGAATGTTTGAAATACTTGCGGAATATTACTCAAAGAGAACAAATCTCTGTCGCTACTCAGGCAAGTGGAGCACACATTCCGATATTCATTTTCCACGTCTTGGTCCATTTTTATTTCTAATACAGATAAATAATCACTTTTAGTGAACTAATATTTTGCTTGGAACTTTTGAAATCACAACAAAAAGTAATACTCCCATGTAAAATAGACGAAAATTCGCGTAGGAAATTCAACTTGGCTACGACAACACAAAATGGCTGCTTAAGCTGGTACTGCCATGTTTGGAACATTTTGTGCCGACTATACGTCCAATAATTTGCATTTAAGTAAAGATTTCTATCTCTAGAATATTAAGTGTTTTCATGAAACTATTTGTAATTTAAGTAGTGTATGTATTTCTCATTTTGTAATGCGTAATATCTATGATATTAATCAAGAACACTATCAGAAACCGAATTCAAATAGAAACTTACGGGTAAATATTTTAAACTGGTATCATTTACTTTTTCACGTAATGTAATTGGTTCCGGAAGTTAACCGGTTTATAAGAAACTCGTTGAAATCGATAAAACAATAAAGACCGGGCACAACTCTATTACAAAATGGCGGTAATTTGTTTTGTTTGTTTTGGTTTTGTTGTGTTTGAAGAAAATAAATGAAAACAATGTCGTTTTGAAAGTACAAAAGTGTGTATATATATCTAATTTATTGAAGACTAGCCTACCTTTTCAATATCCAATAGCCCTACATTCAGAAAATCAGATCAGTGTTTCAGAATTAGGAAAATATATCCGATTTCCGTATGAGTTCAGTGCACTTTAAATATCAGTGAAAGTTTGTGTTAAAACTATGAAAAAATGTATGTAAATAGGAAGTTTAATTGGTATAAATCAAGTGTACGTCAGTTACTAGCTTCTAAAAACTTTAAAACTCGCCACAATCATGATAAACTGAAATAAAGAGACTTTCGAAATAGCCCTAAAAATGGAGGTGAAATCTCAGATTTCTTACAAACTGCTTTGCAATGCGTGTCTTTGCGATAGTCAGGGGCTGAATATGATAACGGACGTCAAACTAAAGCGGTTTTACTTGGAGGCATTGAATGAAATTCCCGTAAGAAAGTATTTTCCACTTTACTAGATTTAATTATTTATATTAGATCGCTTGCATTATTGGTGCGAATTTGATTGTTGTCTTGACGAAACTTAAAATAACTATCACTGGAAATACTAAAACGATTGCTGTCCTTTTATTTCTCCAGTATAGAAAGAGAAACATTGTTACAGCTGCCATGATATATTCATTTAGTTTTGCTAATAACAATTAGGATAAGTACATTATTGTTTTTCATATATTTCAGGAATGCAACATATCAGATGTCTCACCGGTGCTGTGTTGGGACTGCGAGGCTCTTCTCCGCAGGGCCATGCGGTTCAAAGAGAGGATGAAGGAGTCATATCAGATCCTCTTGACTTATTCTTGTGAGGTAATCTTGGACTTAACTGTTTTAATTTGGCTCTAGAAAACTCCAAGCTTTTGTATTTTCCTGCTAATGCATGGGGATCCCTATATATAATAGTAATCCTTAAATAACATAACATGTATATGTAATTTAATGAAAAAAGGTTTAAATCATAGTAAAAAGGTTTTTGTTATGTTTGTTAGACTTAGGTATTTATATGGGCCATAGTTTTTAAGTATTTTCCATCCTGTACTAAAGTAATGTTGCCTGAAATAAAAGAATTTTTAGATTTACTTGATCTAAACATGATTTTTTTATTTTATTTTATAAAATGAAATTTCTGTCAATATAGGGATATGGGCCATATATAGGATAATCAGGCCCCCAAGCATTTTCAGTTTTCTTGCTAAGCTATTGTGCTAATGATATGAACCAATATGTATAAAATCAGTACATATTTTAGACAGAGAGAAACTTTTCTCTACCAACACTTTTATGCATACCAGTGGGTATCAACTAGCTAAGCATGAAATGCCAACAGCACAAGTAGCATG
This sequence comes from Eupithecia abbreviata, assembly GCA_943735965.1. Lineage (NCBI taxonomy): Eukaryota > Metazoa > Arthropoda > Insecta > Lepidoptera > Geometridae > Eupithecia > Eupithecia abbreviata. The sequence continues at coordinate 3,310,621 of OX031004.1, read as the reverse complement.
GGACTAATAAAATGTATGAGAGGACGCTATATGTAAGACAGAGCAACAAAATGTATGCTTAAAGTCTCGGCATGACACTCAAATGTCCCTGGAACACTGTCAAAAATGAGAATGACAACCGTGTCGGGCGGTAGATCTAAAAAAGAACTACCTTCATTTTACATGTTTTCCACCTCGTTTGCATAATTTGGTTGGGACTGTGATTATAACAGAACAATAATATTTCCTTGAAAGATTTCGACTTTTTGGAGGTTTATTTGTGTTTAAAATGCCTTTGGAAAACCGAGAGTGCGCTAAATGCCATATTACTACCAAAAAGGGAACTGAAGACTATATCAACTTGCATTTACAACTTGCAAGTTGAAAAAAATAAATTGCATTATAATTGTGTCGACAATATGCATACGCATAAAACGGCACTGTTTGTTAAAAAATGGACAATTTACGGACGAAGCATCGAAGAAAGCAATGAAAAGGAAAATAAATATACTACAAAACATTTAAAGTGCTTGTATATTTTCTTTATTTAGATCATACTGTGAAAACAAGATGAATTACGTGTAAAACAAAAAAATATTATATATACCTACTAAATGATATTTTTTGACTGTTTTGACCAAATTGGAATTTTTCCAAATTGAAATTACTTAACCAAAATCCTTCCTTAAGTATTGGGTGCAATTCTATAATTTTATGTGTCAGGTGAATGGTGAATATTCAACATGTTGAATAATTACCATTCGTCTTATAAATAATAATTATAGTCGCAGATAAATTAAAAAGGCACCTTTTGAATTGAGCGCCTATTTAATTTGAAGCTCCCGCCAAACGCCAGTTACCGTGGGCTTAAGTTAGAGGCGCTAGTGTGCTCTAGTGTTGGCATTTTTACTCTATGGAGTCTTACTTCTTTCCGTTAGGATATTATTGTTCTGTGATGCATACTTTGCTAGTTTATTGATTACTACCGACCCAACCCGGCTTCACACGTATTTGGGGCAGTGTGGAGTGATTAATAAATCATATAAATTTCCTCTAGAATCACTCTATCTATTGCTGAAAACTGCATTTAAATTCGTTGAGTAGTTTAAAAGATCTAAGTGAACAGACAGTGGAAACTACTTCATTTTATACTATGTAACTAGCTGCGCCCCGCGGCTTCGCCCGCGTGGAAATCTATGTGTCAAGTGGTTTATAAACCATTCTCTTGAATCACTCTATCGATTAAAAAAAACCGCGATAAAATCCGTTGCGTAGTTTTAAAGATCTAAGCATACATAGGGACAGACAGACAGCGGGAAGCGACTTTGTTTTATACTATGTAGTGATAAAGATACATCATATTCCCATACCTAAGAGCTCGTTCCCATTTGTCCTCTGTCTGGTCCGGATTTAATCGGATGATAAAGTTTTTTTTTTTTTTTTTTTTTTTTTTTTTTTTCATCCATTTTTGTCTACAATCGGCTGTTCAGCCATAATTAGACGCGGTCTCGGGTGGGATACACAGGTGCCATTTCCAGTGAAAGGCACCATCTCTAGACTTGAATACTTTAGTTCCTTCGGTCAAGCTCAAGAATATTCCATCTCTTAAGGCGTTTTATATTGTCTTAGTTCTGTAGCAGGTGTCTTGCTAGTGTGTTGCTATGATTGTGCAGTCTTTCCTTGTATTTTTTGACTTCTTCTTTTATGGGCATAGATGATAAAGTGGCCGAACATTTTATATCAAGCTATTCACACTTGTTGGAAACCGATTTTGTGTCGGCGCCGCGACAAGCTTCATACAAAATGTGACAAGTGGAAACCAGCTGTAATAAAACATAGCTGAACTTCTTTAATTTCTACGTGGAATATTAAAAACTTTAAGATATTTTTATTTTTCAGAATCTCAACGAGATCTTCCTATCCCGACAACCGAGGCTGCAAGTCAATAATGTCATAAGTTACATTGAGTTTATACCAGATGATCCACCGCTTACTGATGTGGTAAAAGACAGTGAATCGGCAGGATGTGTTAAGAATGAGGTTAAAATAGATTGGGAACTGAAAGGAGGTAAATATATACAAGATGAGATTAAAACTATGTAATTTTAAAACACTTATTATATTAACTGGTTTCTGCCCGCAGCTTTGCGCTCGTTGTTTCTATGGAAAAATGCAAAGGTTATTTCTTTCTCACAGAAACGGATTTATTATTAAATAAAAATTAAGCCTATTCGTATTCCTTGAGCTGTAATTTTGTCGTCTATACCAGGATTCAGCTGTAATTTTGGTCGTCTATACCAGGATTGAGCTGTAATTTTGTCGTCTATACCAGGATTGAGCTGTAATTTTGTCGTCTATACCAGGATTGAGCTGTAATTTTGTTGTCTATACCAGATTGAGCTGTAATTTTGTCGTCTATAACAGGAATACCCTGGTATAGACGACAAAATTACAGCTCAATCTCACTAATTTTTGTGTGAAGCAGTAACAAACATCCATCCATGATATTTGTTCTGGGTTTTCTGGTCATTTTCTATGTATAATAAAAAAATAAAGTAAGAAAATAAAAAAACTACGCAAAATGTTACTACCTATATTACAAATTATTGTGCATAGCAGTGTTCATGGCAAATATGGCCTTCACTCAGCATTGTGCTGGGTGCCCACTAATGTGTCCACCCAGCGCTGATTTTTAGAAAAATATCTGTCTATGTAATTTATTGTATTATGTATATCAGTTATCTAGTACCCATAATACAAGATCTGCTTACCATGGGGCTAGATGATGCTGTGTGAATTGTCCAGCAATATTTATTTATTTATTTTATATAGGCGGCCTTATCGCTAAGTCGAAAGTAAAAATCATTTATTCTTTAGGCTTACACAATAAGCACTTAGACAAGTCATATATTTTATACATTACATTATTATCAAATAAAATAATTTCGCTGTTCACTTTTTTTGTCCACTAGTGGAAGAAGTGAAAAAGGCCACCGCTGTTCATGTTTAGAATTTAGCTACAAGGTTTTAGTTTGTTATGTTTTAAGAAAGAGACCACGACTCGGTAAACGTAGTGTAGGACGACCTGCGAAAGACTGCAGGTAGATGCTGGATGCGTCAAGCTGAAGACAGGGCGCTATGGCGCTCATTGGGGGAGGCCTATGTCCAGCAGTGGACTGATATAGGATATATAATATATGATGATGATGATGATGTTTTAAGTGCAATAAAGCGTACATTCATTAACCGTTATTCCTCCTTTAAACTCTTAATATTTTTACAGCATTACCATCGCCTGAACAGTCAGACATACTACCAGACACACAGCAGATATACCTGAAAGAAAACCTTAAGATTGAATGTGAGAGAGGTAAATCTATACTAATATTATAAAGAGGAAAGGTTTGATTTTTTGTTTGTTTGTTTGTAATGAATAGACTCCGGAACTACTGGACCGATTTGAAAAATTCTTACACCGTTGGAAAGCTACACTATCAGCGGTGAACATATGCTATATTATATTTTCAAAAAAGTTAGGGATCCGTACTAAAACCGCACGAAGCCGGGAAGGTCCGCTAGTATCACAAAGTATCACCTAACCCCACATTAATCAGTAGTCATCATCAGCAGTCCACTGCTGGACATAGGCCTCCCCCAATGAGCGCCATAGCGCCCTGTCTTCAGCTTGCCGCATCCAGCAGTCCCTCCACCTGCAGTCTTTCGCAGGTCATCCCACCTGGTCGGAGGGCGTCCCGTTTACCGAGTCGCGGTCTCCACTCAAGAACACGTTTGCCCCAGCGGTTGTCGGTTCTTCGCGAGATATGGCCGGCCCACTGCCACTTCAGCTTGCTAATTCTTAGAGCTATGTCGATAACTTTAATCTGTAGTGTTTGCTATATTTCAGATAATGATGACTTCGACAGTCACTTTGAGAGTCAATACCAGCCTGATGTTCTAGAGATAATAGACAAAATAGCAGCTAAGAAGAAGAAGACAAAAAAAGATGTTCAGGGAAAAAAGTTGAAGAAGAAAAAGGATAGAAAACTAAAAGTAAGATATGCATATAACGGGTGATTCATTTAGAGGAACTTTTTTTCCCATGAATTTTTTAACAGATGAAGCGTGAATCGTTATAACCTTTTATGGTATTTTAGTTCAGTATAGTTTGACATTTCATCATGGAAAGACATAGCCCTGCACAGCGTCTACAAATTATTCTTTGGGCTCTTGAACAGCTTGAAGAAAATCCACTGTTTTCGACAAAAACATAGAAAATTTGGTGAAAAGTTAATTTCGCGCTTCGGATCGGTGAGTTGTCCGCCTAGATCCTGTGATATCACACCCCTAGACTTGTTTCTTTGGGGGCTATGTAAAGTCCAAAGTCTATATGGATAAAAAAAATAATGCTAGACAATTCACACAGCATTATCTAGCCCCATGGTAAGCAGAGCTTGTGTTATGGGTACTAGATAACTGATATACATAATACAATACATTACATAGATATATATTTTTTATTATACATAGAAAACGACCAGAACACCCGGAACAAATATCTGCAGATCGTGCACACAATTGTTCCGAGGCGGGAATAGAACCCGCAACCTCCTGCGTCGCAGGCGGACCTTCGTCCACCGCGCCACATCGGTCGTCAAAAATAAGCCAGGTACGATTGAGCAACCGGAAGCCAACATTACTCGCGTTATTCACCAAAGATCAATGGAAATGCTCGGATGCTCGGAAAATTGGAACGGTAGAATGGACTATGTCAACCAGAGTTCCGGCCAACATTTGAATAAAAAAAAAAAAAATTTATTAAAAAAAAAAAAAAAAAAATTTATTAAAAAAAAAAAATATTAAAAAAATTTTATCTTTAAAAAATAAATGTAAAGAATAGTTCTTTTGTATAATAATAAAAATTATCCGTTAAATTTGTTTTTATCAATTTCTTTTCTAAAATTAAAAAAGTACCTCCAAATGAATCACCCCTTTTGTACATCACACTTCACTACATAGTATAAAACAAATTCCCGCTTCCCGCTGTCTGTATGTCGCTCTGTATGCTTAGATCTTCAAAACTACTCAACGGATTTTGATGCGGTTTTTTTAAATAGATAGAGTGATTCAAGAGGAACGTTTATAAACCTGATTATGTTATCTAAACGCTGTCGCCTTAATCGCAAAAAGCGTGTTATTAATTAATTTCGTATTTTTTTATATTTTATGTATGCTAGTTTTAAGGTATATATTACTATGGACCGTAGAATAAGTTAAATAAGATCTGTTACTTTTCTATGGTCTGAAATAAATTATTTATTATTATTATAAATTTGACACATAGATATCCACGCCGGCGAAGCCGCCGGGCGCAGCTAGTTATAAATAAGAAAGGATGGATGGATGTTTGTTACTTCTTCACGGCGAAGTTACTGAACGGATCAGGCTGAAATTTGCATAGATGTAGCTCTAAGCCTGGAATGAAACATCCTACTTCCTACTATAATATTATAAACGCGAAAGTTCGTATGTATGGATGGTTGTTACTCTTACGCAAAAACTACTAAACGGGTCGGGCTAAACGTTTCCATAGAAACAGTGCTAGCGATAACTATTTCTGTAACATAACCTTTGTGCTACAGACAGCATGCAAACTTTCATTATATTATTTATTTTGAGCCCTTATTGTCCCACTGCTGGGCAAAGGCCTCCCTTTTCTCTTTCCACTCCTCGCGATACAACAGGCCACGATAGAAGATGTGCCTCGATCTCGTCGCTCCATCTCATCCTGGGCCTTCCACGTCGCCTATTAGCGTTGGGTGGTATATTAATATTATTTATCCCCTTTTTCCATCCAACGATCCTATCCATCCACGGTTGTCTGGTAGAGATCGCTCTTGAGCGATAAGACCGCCAAATTGTCACATATCTTGTATTATTATTTTTTATCTTGTTTGTTTTATTTTTAAGTGTGCAATTAAAATATTGTCTGTATTGTCTATCTAACATTGTTGTTTCAGATAAAGAAAGAGACAAAACAACTTCAAATCAACACTATAGACCTCTCATATGAAGATATGATGTTAGAGCGAGAGAGCGATAGGAAGAAGGACGCCTACAAAAACGCGGAATATAAGTGCGAAGATTGTATTTTAGGATTTAACTATTCAAAGTCTTATAAAACGCATTTAACTACTAAACATTCTAAGGTACGTTTAAAGTAGACGACCGATGTGGCGCGGTGGGCGAAGGTCCGCCTGCGACGGAGGTTGCGATTTCGATTCCCGCCTCGGAACAATTGTGTGTACGATCTGCAGATATTTGTTCCGGATGTTCTGGTCGTTTTCTATGTATAATAAAAAAAATATCTATCTATGTAATGTATTGTATTATGTATATCGGTTATCTAGTACCCATAACACAAGCTTTGCTTACCCTGGAAGGTCCGCCTGAACGGAGGTTGCGGTTTCGATTCCCGCCTCGGAACAATTGTGTGTACGATCTGCAGATATTTGTTCCGGGTGTTCTGGTCGTTTTCTAATAATAAAAAATATCTATCTATATTTTTTATTATTAGAAAACGACCAGAACACCCGGAACAAATATCTGCAGATCGTACACACAATTGTTCCGAGGCGGGAATCGAACCCGCAACCTTCTGCGTCGCAGGCGGACCTTCGCCCACCGCGCCACATCGGTCGTCACATTTACATTCTAATTCTCTCGTTTATTATTATTATGTCTCTCATTTACCATGATCTCGGGCCTTAAAATGACCCGGTCCTTTGGGAGGCTTGCGTGGGGCCGAAGCCAACAGCACAGAGGCCCTTTGAGAAGTTAATCTAAAGGCGATGGCTACACATAGCGGGTATCATCCTCGGGTGCACAATATGATACACCCAAAGATGGTATCCGCCAGGTGTAGAGACTATTGCAAAAAAAAAATGAAAGAAATAAAACCAGGCTATTGTGATGGATGGATGGACTGGGTAATCGGGTTATAGGGGAGATTGCAGACGTCTGCCATAAACAAGTCAATCATAATGTTAAGAAGAGTGGCAGACGGTGGCTTGCCGAATGCTGGATGGGTTCCTTAAAAAGCCGGAGTAAATTACCGGAGAGGAACAACATCGGCGCAAACGACTGAGGGTGTCGAGAGGTGCGGCCCCGATTTCACCATCACGAAGACTGCTCGTGAGCGGGTTTCCTCGCTATTACGCCATTAGACACTTCCACCCCCGAGTCTACATCCTAAGATGCATCTCTCGCGACTCCACTCAGACCGGCCAATGAAGGCAAGCAAGAGGTGGGGATCTGGTTCTCTTGGGATGCCACTCCGCAAGCGGAGACGAGAACCAGGAACTTCCCCGGGAGCACTCGGTACCCGTGGTGTCGCTACTCACCAACAGCTCGCCACAAGCTGCCCTGCGGGTTTATTATTATTATTATTATTTTATATCATCTGTTTACTAGACATATACATATTATACTCTCCTATTATTCTACTTTTGTTTAAAGTAAAGTAAAGTAAAAAATTATTTATTTCTTTAGGCTTACAAAATAAGCAGATAATAATAATAATGAGAATTAATAATAAATAATGAGATAATCATTTATGGAGTAGAAAGCCTTCTTGATGAGATTAATTTTTATGTAATTTTTAAATTTACGAATAGGGAGCTCAATTGCTTCAGATGGAAGCTTATTATAGAAGCGCACGCTATTGCCCATAAGTGATTTCCCTACCTTGTGTAATCTATATGATGGGATGTGTAACTTGTTCTTGTTTCTTGTATTTCTATTGTGAACATCACACTTTTTCATAAGGCTATCCTTATTTTTGTGGGTATACATTAAATTTTCATAGATGTATTGCGATATTACAGTCAGAATATTAATGTTTTTAAATAATTCCCTCAGAATCTCGTGGCTTTAATTTATAAATAGCGCGTACCGCCCTTTTTTGAAGAACAAATTTATAAATAGCGCGTACCGCCCTTTTTTGAAGAACAAATTTATAAATAGCGCGTACCGCCCTTTTTTGAAGAACAAATTTATAAATAGCGCGTACCGCCCTTTTTTGAAGAACAAAATTTATCAAATATTTTATTTGTATCAAATATTTTATTTGTATCAAATATTTTTCACTTTGTTGTCACCGAATTGTCGTCCGTGGCTTCAATTAGTAATTAAGGTCTTTGGCTGAAAAACAGCGCTGAATATAATAATGTTCAGCACACGCTGAGCCAGCCTCTATTTCGGCGCAGGGTCATGGAGGTAGTCTTGTTTTAGTCCTAATATCACCTATTGTGACAACAAGCTGAGATTGGACCTTATTAGCCGCGCACATAGGGAAAGACCAGTTATTCTTATACTTTTTATTTATTTAATTGTTTTTTTTTTTTTTTCTCTGCTACGCACAATAATTAGATAGAATATACTTTATTGCACAAAAAGTTGTACATAGGCGAGCATAATGCTAGATAGCATTCTCTACCTGCTAACCTTTGGGTAGTGTGGACAACAGTTTGGTAGGTAGTGCCATATAATAGAGATAATAAAATATACTACTCATAATGATACTAAGCTACTTATATTATACTTAAACATTAATATATATACCTATATAAATAATTAATATATAATTATAATTACGTACCGAATTATTCTTGCGAAAGAAAATAGTTATAGACTCTAGATCTGAAGACATTTATCGAGGATGCCTCGCGATATTCAATGGGAAGACTGTTGATAATTTGCAAGATATATAGTATTAATTTGCGTAGATTTAAGTTTGTTGTGTATGCTAGTTTTTAAGGTAAATAAAAATATTTTCTTTCTTTCTAATTTTCGGAAAACTTACGGCTAAACATATGTATAACAAGAAGATTAAGTATATATATAAGGACGGCCATTTACAAGTTTTCACAAATAGTTAGAAATAATAATTAAAAAGAATGAGTAGTGGACAAACAATATAAATATGTGAAGTTATACAGTAAAGAAGTGATTACTACAAATACATTTAAAGTTACTTGGAGAAGTATTGAACAAATCAACTTAATCTGCCATTGCAGTGAAAAATCTGCTCGCACGTAGAATATATGAGTTCTACCTGTAACGCGATTTAGATGATGGGATATTTACAGGGTTGGAAAAAAAACAGTTTTTTTTTTATATTTTATAAAACAAACAGTTCAAAATGTTTAAAACAAGTGTTTTTTTGTTTTATTTGTTTTTTTTACTTATCAATTTCAAATCAATTATAGCGAATAATAAAGTAATCCATTTCAAAACTATTCCCTAATTCACATTAGTAAAAATTAACAAAACGATTAATATTTACTTTTACCTCTAATCTAATTATTAAAAATTATTATTAATCAATACAAAACACTTTACATACACCTTGTATGTAGTGTTGTAGGTAGGTAGAGAACTAGAGAGAGAGCGGGGAATAGGTACCGTACCCACTAATCCAGTGAATTACTTTCTTTCGACGGCCGACATAGGGACTTTCCCCGCGGGACTTTACTGGCGGGGAGTTACCTATGCAGTGTGCAGTGTATAAAACGGCCTACATAGGAACTTTCCCTGCGGGACTTTACTGGCGGGGAGTTACCTATGCAGTGTATAAATAACACAGTCTGGTCTGTGGTATTTATACACATTCATTTGCAATTAAAGGTAGTTTTAAACCCTGTTTTTTTCTTAATATAAAACATAGTTATTTGAAACTGTTTTAAACACTGTTTTAAACACGTGTTTTAAAACAACTTGTTTTAATCATGCCAACCCTGGATATTTAGAAGATTATGGTTTCTGAGAGATGCTGGTTTTGTTCTGAGTCCTATGCAACCAAGTAGTTCTCGACAGTCCACCCTGCCACTCGGGACTTGGGACTCTACTACCACGCTACATTATGTTAAGTTTAAATCCCTACTACTTAAGTTGTTTTGTATTTTTTATGTGTTTTCCTTTTTTTGTAATTATTTATTATTGTGTGTGGCTATAAATAAATTCTTTTTTTTTTAAATTCTGTTTGTGTCGTTTACCCCCATGATAAACTTCTTTGTTTGTTTATTCTATGTCTGTATTTTGTACCTGTGTCTAAATGTTTTTTCTATTCTATTCTAAGTATCTAGCTCGAGTCACAAACAGAACAGATAATGCTGTGTGAATTGTCCAGCATTATTTATTTATTTATTATACAGGTTTCAATACATATATTTAATTTCAGGCTAACGGGGAGTACCTCTGTCATGTCTGCAAGACACTACATGCCACTATGAACTCCTTCACGGCGCACTACAAACGGCACATGAGAAGGTAAATAAATAATAAATAAATAATGCTGGACAACTCACACAGCATTATCTAGCCCCATGGTAAGCAGAGCTTGTGTTATGGGTACTAGATAACTGATATACATAATACAATATATTACATACATAGATAGATATTTTTTTATTATACATAGAAAAACAACCAGAACACCCGGAACAAATATCTGCAGATCGTACACACAATTGTTCCAGGGCGGGAATCGAACCCGCAACCTCCTGCGTCGCAGGTCGACCTTCGCCCACCGCGCCACATGGGTCGTCAAAAGAAGGTACGTTACCATATGTCAAGGCCGCCCAATCCCGGGCCCGCGGGCCGAAATGTTATTTGAATGTGCCCGTCAGCAAGCTGTTGTGTAACTTTGGAGGTAGGCTACCAAGTGATATACCTACCTGCCACAGTTCAATACAAAAACACTTTGTTGTACACCAGATACAGATCAACATTACATGCGACAAGTACATGGCAAGGACAATGGGCGGCCTTATAGCAAATTACTTAATTTTACTTATACTTAATTTTAATCCCATTCTTGTTTATACTCATTTTTAATTTAATACTATTTTATCATATTCAATGTATTAATGTTTTATTATTTATTATGATTTAATTGAATGTATACTATGGATTTTATTATCTGAGTTTTTAAATAAATACATACATACATACATAGCTTAATGTTATAATGTTTAATTGAATGTATACTATGGATTTTATTATCTGAGTTTTTAAATAAATACATACATACATACATAGCTTAGAAGCGATCTCTTCCAGGCAACCTTTAAAAATGTATATGTGTTTTATTATATAAAAATGAATCGCTGAATGTGTTGCTAAGCGCAAATCTCGAGAGCAGCTGAACAGATTTCGCTAATTCTTTTTTTAGAATATTCCTTGAAGTACGAGGATGGTTCTCACGGAGAGAAAAAAAAAGAAAAAATTTAAAATTACCTTAAACAAATGACCGCCCGGGCGAAGCCGGGACGGGCCGCTTGTTTAATATATATTTAAATTGTTTTAGATACGAATGCAGTATATGCCAGAAGCGCACATTGGATCTAAAGGTGATGCAGCAACATTATTACTGTTCCCATGAGATAACGCTCAAGAAGTACACTTGTGGGGACTGCGGGAAGGTCTCTAAGTAAGTAGACGGATCGGCCAAGAGTGAGTATTACACGCATCGAAACCTTATCGCCCCGAGCAGAATAGGTTAGAAAATGATTTAAATGCAACATAAAAATACTATTATATATTGTATGCAGGGTTGGAAAAAAAAACTGTTTTTTTTATATTTTATAAAACAAACAGTTCAAAATGTTTAAAACAAGTGTTCTTTTTGTTTTTTTTACTCATCAATTTCAAATCAATTATAGCGAATAATAAAATAATCCATTTCTAAACTATTTCCTAATTCACATTAGTAAAAATTAACAAAACGATAATTATTTACTTTTGTTGCATATCTCAGTACCTCTAATCTAATTATTAAACATTATTATTATTATTAATCAATACAAAACACTTTACATACACCTTGTATGTAGTGTCGTAAGTAGGTAGAGAACTAGAGAGAGAGCGGGGAATAGGTACCGTACCCACTAATCCAGTGAATTACTTTCTTTCGACGGCCGACATAGGGACTTTCCCTGCGGGACTTTACTGGCGGGGAGTTACCTATGCAGTGTATAAATACCACAGCCTGTCTGTTGTATTTATACACATTCATTTGCAATTAAAGGTAGTTTTAAACCCTGTTTTTTTCTTAATATAAAACATAGTTTTATTTCAAACTGTTTTAAACACTGTTTTAAACACGTGTTTTAAAACAACTTGTTTTAATCATGCCAACCCTGATTGTATGTAGGTGACCCTACTTATATTTATATTTACGTTTATAATATAACTGCGCACTACACCTATATATCATACTTATTTACGTACCTATTTACACTAACATGCATTACTCACATTCATAAATACAGACATTCATTACACGAAACAAATTATATTCTACACGACCCAAGCCGCGCGATATCAGCGGTAAGGATATCAGCGCGCGGAATGTGCCGACCGAAGCGATTCTTTTGTTTGCGCTCTGAGTTGCTCGGGCGTCGGTCGGCCGCCATTAGTCGCTCACCCATGGGCGTACCCAGGGGGGGGCAGGGGGAGGCAGCTGCCCCCCCCCCCTGGAAATCTCGCAGGAGATGTATGAACTCGCCTAATTACATTACGAAAACAGCCCTAGAAATTTTACTGGCAATGCCTTATTCCACGGCTACAATTGAAAGATCATTCAGTACACTCAGACGCGTGAAAACGTGGCTGAGATCAACAATGATTGAAGAGAGGTTAAATGGACGTTGTTTGCTCAGTGTACATAAAAAACTTGTAAACAGTATGGGCGATTCTTTCACGAACAAGAAGACGTTATAAACCGTTTTGCAGAAGATCCTCGAAAATTACTTTTAAAGTAGAAACAATTTAAATAAAATAAAAATGCATGCATAGTCAAATTCACTTTTTTTTATTTAACTACCTATAAAGGATCATTTGCGGCTGTTCGCCCTACACCTTACACTTCATATACCTAATGTTTCATGTAGCTGTGTTTGTTTAGTGTGTATGAAAAAAATACGCGGACTATCCGACCTAAAAAATCTGACTTGCCCCCCCCCCTAGGCCCGAAGCTGGGTACCTCAATGCGCTCACCTATCCACTAGCGAAGCGCACGCCTCTTACCGCTTTATTTATTGTGCTCGGCCGCGCGATCTTATTTGTATCTCATTTCAATTCTATGTTTTCTGTTGCTATCTACTTTCTTCATCTATCCTATCGTAAATAAAATAAAATAATATCATAAATAAAAGTTCAGAAGGAGTAGGAGACTGTGTTTCTCCTACTCCTTCTGAACTTTTATTTATGAACTTAACACGTTGTACGCCATATCACCCACCGGTGAGCCTAGCTTACTTTTCCATTCGGGCCGAGCCAAAATAAGGTAATCGGTCATTTTCATCAACATGAAATTTTAATTCCAAAGTTAATAAAATGAAGTAATTTGCATGGAAAATAAAAATTACCTTATTAAGAAGCGTTTACGTCAAACCTCTCGCGCGGCTCACCGGTGACCCCCATGGCTCAAACGGCACAGTACGATTAGGCTCACCGGTGAGCCCCGTGGCCTGAATGGAAATGCTCGATTTTTCAAATTGCGTTCAACGTGTTAATATATGGTGTACGTGCATACAAGTGTTTTCACTACCTACTACCTCAAGCACACATCCCAAACATACTCTAAATTGTACAACAGATGTGCCGCCTTGTGCTCGCCACTTCTACGTTCAGCCCCGAAGCCGTGGCGTTCATAGTTCGCCACTAACCCTTGCAGCTGCTAGGAACTGTAGGATTTTCTTCGGGGGGATGTCTTTCAGCTCGTCTGGGCTATGCAGATGCTTGCCCAGATGGATGCTGCGTTTGTGCATCAGTGCTCCACACTCACCCAGCAGATGGAGGATGGAAGGGCGTTACATCCGCCTCCTCGCACAATCTGCAGGATTGTGTGTCGCTTAGCTGGTTGCCTGGAAGAAATCGCTTTAAGCGATAAGGCCGCCTATTGTACTGTTATTATGTAAGATTTCGATATAAGGTGTTATTTTGGGTACAATAAAGTGTTCATTCATTCATTCATTCTCAGCCATCCCTTAGGCCCAGACCCTGAGGCCTTTGTCCAGCAGTGGAGTAACATAGGCTGATGATTGTGATTTTTTTTCTAGCTCCATCGACATGCATAGATATCACCGTGATTCACACAAAGCGCGGCTGCAATGCTCGGAGTGTGAGAAAACTTTCCGACATCGCGCCGGACTGCTCAACCATAGATTGTGAGTACAGTAGCTTCCAACAGCCTATATTGGTCCACTGCTGGACATAGGCCAACCCCTGATAAAGATAAACACAAATCTACATATCACTCACTACATTACATAGTATAAAATAAAGTCGCTTCCCGCTGTCTGTCTGTCCCTATGTATGCTTAGATCTTTAAAACTACGCAACGGATTTTAATACGGTTTTTTTTAATAGAGAGTCATTCAAGAGGAAGGTTTATAAACCATTTGACAAATTGATTTCCACGCGGGCGAAGCCGCGGGTACTGGCAGTGGGCCGGCCATATCTCGCGAAGAACCGACGGCCGATGGGGCAAACGTGTTCTCGAGTGGAGACCACGACTCGGCAAACGTAGTGTAGGACGCCCTCCGACCAGGTGGGATGACGACCTGCGAAAGACTGCAGGTAGATGCTGGATGCGGCAAGCTGAAGACAGGGCAAGATGGCGCTCATTGGGGGAGGCCTATGTCCAGCAGTGGACTGCTTTAGGCTGATGATGATGATGATGATGATGATGGTGAAGCCGCGGGGCTCAAATGAACCCTATTTCTTGTTGTCACGCTATTACTTGAGAAGGGCTTTACCGATTTCATTCATCGTTTCTTTAAATGTTTTCTAATACATAAATAAATAAATAATGCTGGACAATTCACACAGCATCATCTAGCCCCAAGCTAAGCAGAGCTTGTGTTATGGGTACTAGATGACTGATATACATAATACAATACATTACATATATAGATATTTTTTATTATACATAGAAAACGACCAGAACACCCGGAACAAATATCTGCAGATCGTACACACAATTGTTCCGAGGCGGGAATCGAACCCGCAACCTTCTGCGTCGCAGGCGGACCTTCGCCCACCGCGCCATATCGGTCTGTAGATATTTGTTCCGGGTGCTCTGGTCGTTTTCTATGTATAATAAAAAATATCTATCTATGTAATGTATTGTATTATGTATATCCGTTATCTAGTACCCATAACACAAGCTTTGCTTACCATAGGGCTAGATAATGCTGTGTGAATTGTCCAGTATTATTTATTTATTTAATAATGATATTGCAGGGCCGTCCACGAGTTTAAGAACAAGTTTCCGTGCAGCGTTTGCAGCAAGGTGTTCAAATGGAGAACTAGTCTAAAGCGACATCAGTATGTGCATGAAAGTAAGGTAAGTGTGTCATCCATATCTTATTGAGCGACTTCAAAAAAGGAGGAGGTTCTCAATACGACTATATTTTTTCATGTTGTAAGTGAAAATGAAAACGAAAATGAAAAGTTTTTATTTCTTTAAGCTTACAAATAAGCACTTAGACAGGTCATATTTTATTTATAATATTATATTCATTATTATCAATTGAAATTATTTTATAGTTCACTTCAATTTGTTGTCCACCAGTGGAAGAAGTGAGAAGAAACCACTAGTATGTTCATAACTTATGTGTCTAGTACATTTGATTTGCTTATTTGTAAGTTGTTAGATTTTGAGTTGGAGCAAAACTCGTTCCAAGCTTTTTTATCTTCTAGATAATCTGATATTTTGTAATAAGCTTTATTACAAAGAATATGTTTCAAAAATTTTTTAGATTTATTTATTGATAATTTTTGCAACTCACTTGGAGTTTTGTTGTAGAAGCGTATACATTGCCCTTTAAAAGATACATTTATCTTGTGTAGCCTAGTTGTGGGCACAGCGAGTTTATTCTTATTGTGTAGGACGCCCTCCGACCAGGTGGGATGACGACTTGCGAAAGACTGCAGGTAGATGCTGGATGCGGCAAGCTGAAGACAGGGCGCTATGGCGCTCATTGGAGGAGGCCTATGTCCAGTGGACTGCTATAGGCTGATGATGATGGTGATGATATTCCCTTTACAATGCAATCAAAATTCCATTACCAAAAAATATTGTTATCTCGCTTCAACAAAACACGAACCATAATTCGTTTTTTCTTTATTATTATATATTATTCATATTATATTCATTATATATTTCAGAAACCGCCAGCCCCCGCTGCGTATTGTACACTGTGCGGTATAAACTTCAAGTCTGTCTGTTCGTACCAACGACACATGAACAACAGCCTCAAACATATCACTAAGGACCAGCTGAGGTATGTACTTCTAGATCAGCACATACACGTCCACTGCTGGACATGGGCCTCCCTCAAACCGCCAGCCCCCGCTGCGTATTGTACACTGTGCGGTATAAACTTCAAGTCTGTCTGTTCGTACCAACGACACATGAACAACAGCCTCAAACACATCACTAAGGACCAGCTGAGGTATGTACTTCTAGATCAGCACATACACGTCCACTGCTGGACATGGGCCTCCCTCAAACCGCCAGCCCCCGCTGCGTATTGTACACTGTGCGGTAATAACTTCAAGTCCGTCTGTTCGTACCAACGACACATGAACAACAGCCTCAAACACATCACTAAGGACCAGCTTAGGTATGTTCTATTAGCACATACACGTCCACTGCTGGACATAGGGAATGTTTGCGGAAATATGAGAGGGATGGCTTTGCTGCCATCCTCCGTAAAAAGACCGCATCCCTGATGCGCAGGGTGCGCGACAGCCCCAACACCATCCTAAACACTATAGCAGGTAGAATCACCTCTCCCCTGTGGAAATGTTTCATGGGGAGAGTGATTTAATTTAGTAATTTTTTTTAGTATTAGGTATAACTAATATACCTAATACTAAAAAATTTATAGTATAATAAAATATCTATCACCACGGGGGTGAAACCGCGGGGCGCAGCTAGTAGTAAATATATAATAAAACTACTGAATGGGTTTTAATGAAACTTTACAATAATATAGCTTATACATCAGAATAACACATAGGTTACAATTTATAAATATATATTGTATATTATCCACTATGTATGTATCCACATCCACAGTTGTTATAGTTCTGTGGTAGTACATCTAATTGACGTAACTTAATCTACTTTTATCTGATATATTTTGGAAGAGCGAGATTCCCTAACACAGGTATTTCTTTTACTTAAAAGGGAATCTCAAACACTGTTATATTTATTGTACATTAAGTTAAAGAAATAAATATTTTGTATTGTATTATCCAAAATATGTATCACCACGCGGGAGAAACCGCGGGGCGCAGCTAGTATCCTATATTCTGCTTCCCTTGGGGCTAGAGGATGATGTGTGGATTGTCCAGCATTATTTTTAAATTTTTTATTTATATTTTTCAGGTTTATCTGCGACCATTGCAACATCAAATTCGCGGATAAGACAAAGCTAAGGGACCATATAGAAGAGAAGCATCTACACAAGACGTTCCAGTGTAAAATATGCCTAAAGGTGCGTAAAATTTTGGAAAATAATACATTTGAAAATGGTGTGATTGTGCGCTAGCAAAGCATAGACACAATACAATACAAATACGCTTTATTGCACATCAAACACAGAAAAAAACAGTAAAGAACAAACAAACAAAGATACAGATGCACAATGGGCGGCCTTATCGCTAAGAGCGATTTCTTCCAGGCAACCTTTGGATGGACACGTAGCTATAGTATAGGTATAGACGGTGGCGTATTACGCTTCTACAACAAAACTCCAAGTGAGTTGCAAAAATTATCAATAAATAAATTTTAAAAAAATGTGAAACATATTCTTTGTAAAAAGGCTTATTACAAAATATCAGATTATCTAGAAGATAAAAATCTTGGAACGAGTTTTGCTCCAACTCAAAATCTAACAACTTACAGATAAGCAAATGCTAGGTGGCTATATACAGTTAATAATAGGCTTAATTTACCTTTTAAATTTATAGTAATAATTATGAACCAATTCTATTATATCTAAACACTTATAAAGTTCACATAAAAAACAAAACAAGGTTATACCTAATACTAAAAGCTTTGGCAAATATAAAAAATCTTTAACTTTATCAACACTCTGGGTCCGGTTTGACGGTAGTAACGAAACTTTATTGTGACAGTTAAGAGGCCTCCGGAGGGACGAATTCTTCATACAAACGTAATACCAAAATGATTTCCAATTCAAACATATTTCCACTATAATATTGTATTATTTGTATTTAAATAGTAATTTTCTAGGTTCCTAAATAGTTTTTTTTTTTTTTTCAAAATACTTGCCTAAAATTAAATGAAAGACAATCGCATTATGCACATTTTTATGCGAAAATGGACAAGTTTTCTTGCTACTTGTTTCGTATTAAAATCATCAATATCTTACGTGTTATTTATTAAGGAACATAGCTTATATTATCTAGTTACAGAATAACAATACTTTGTGAAGAATACAAAAAGTTTTCAGTCATAATTTTTGGTATTACGGAACAAACCAAATTTTGAACGGCTAATATTGCTATCGCGCACGCATGGGGCGCGGCGCAAGGGTTAAACAGGGACAGCGATATTCGGAGCGATTTTTGCAAGCGAGGGTCGCCGGGCCCTTAAGTGGTTTCCTTTTCACTTCTCCCACTAGAAATGAAATGAAATGAAATAGTATTTATTTGCTTAAATATAGGTTAGTAAAGGTATTAAAATAGAGTAAGTATCACTATATTTGACTTGGTAGTCGTGCAAATATTTAGTGTTCATTTAGACAGTTAGTATATAGTACCTACGTTTTTAGATCATTTAAATTATATTGAAATTATTAATTATTAGGTACATGTCAAAATTTAAAATTCAAATATTCATTTATACAATAAAAATTTTTTTGAGTGAGCCATATATATAATTTACGATTAAATTCATTATTTGTCAGATTTCTCATGTCGTTTGGTAATTTATTATAAAGCCGTACGCCTAGTGGACAAACAATTGAAGTGAACAGTTAAATAATCTTATTAGATAATAATTTATAGTTATAATAATATAATATTTGACTTGTCTAAGTGCTTATTTGTAAGTCTAAAGAAATAAGACAATTTGAATTTGACCTATGTCGGTAACGTGGTGTGTGGACCGGCCTTATCTCGCGAAGAATCGACAACCGCTGGGGTGACGTGTTCTTGAGTGGAGACAGTGGCTTGGTAAACGTAGTAGTACTTCGGGTACGGAACCCTAAAAACAGCGTAAAATTAAGGAGTTTGAAGACGTTTTAATTGTGATCACTGGTGCACTCACTCTATTTCAAATTTATTTATTCTCTTTCCCAGGTGTCCAAAAACCGTGTAGGATTGGACCAGCACACAAGAAACGTACATAAAGGCAGACCCAACAACAAAATGTGTCATCATTGCGGGAAAGGATTCCCTGTAAGTATTATAACCTAGTAGTTCTCTGAAGAATAAATAAATAAATAATGCTGGACAACCCACACAGCATTATCTAGCCCCAAGCTAAGCAGAGCTTGTGTTATGGGTACTAGATAACTGATATACATAATAAAATACATTACATAGATAGATATTTTTTATTATACTTAAAAAACGACCAGAACGATTTGCGGAAAATTCCAGGCACAAATATATGTATCCTGTAATGTGACGCTCGGTCGACGCTGGTTTTCAGGCTGAACCCATGGATGACCATGGGTTCAACCTGAAAACCAGCGTCGTTACAGTCCTCGGGCGGTAGCGACATTAAGCTGAGGCTGATTAAGAAGGCATGTCTGTCTGCTTTCTTTTGCACAATGCCCTATGGTGTTTCCTTTGTGATAAGTTAGTATGTGTTATAATAAAAATGTGATTTATCTTTTAAATAGTATTTAACGACATCAAGTGTAACATTGTGTACCTACGGTGGAAATAAATAAACTAAACTTAACTAAACTAAGCTGGACCTAATTAGCGTGCACTGAGGACAGGCTATGTTATTTTTACCTATTTTCTATAAATAAATAATGCTGGACAATTCACACAGCATTATCTAGCCCCATGGTAAGCAGAGCTTGTGTTATGGGTACTAGATAACTGATATACATAATACAATATATTACATAGATAGATATTTTTTTATTATACATAGAAAACGACCAGAACACCCGAAACAAATATCTGCAGATCGTACACACAATTGTTCCGAGGCGGGAATCGAACCCGCAACCTCCTGCGTCGCAGGTGGACCTTCGCCCACCGCGCCACATCGGTCGTCGAATTTTCAAGGTTATAAAACGATAATAAAGTTTTTCAGTTTTTTCTATTGTTTATCATTTAGTTTAGTGTTATATCTTTTTAGCTTAAGCTTAATGTGTGTTTTTTTAATGTATATCTGTCTTTTTTGTGTGTGCTAATAAAATTTTTCTATTCTATTCTATTCTATATGCAAATCCTACAAACATTTGTCCCGGGGAGGATATCGAAACCGCAACCTCCCGCGTCGGACCTTCGCCCGCCCCACAGAGGTCTACAAACCTTTACAACTATTGCAACTTTGTCACAAAAGCGGCATAATTGATGACCGATTTGGCGCGGTGGGCGAAGGTCCGCCTGCAACGCAGCAGGTTGCGGGTTCGATTCCCGCCTCGGAACAATTGTGTGTACGATCTGCAGATATTTGTTCCGGGTGTTCTGGTTGTTTTCTATGTATAATAATAAATATCTATCTATGTAATGTATTGTATTATGTATATCAGTTATCTAGTACCCATAACACAAGCTCTGCTTACCATGAGGCTAGATAATGCTGTGTGAATTGTCCAGCATTATTTATTTATTTAATTACCATAATCTGATTTATTAGTTTGTTCGTGTTAATAACCTAGATAGTTTCTAAAGTTTTAAACTTTATTCTGGTCTAATTTAAGCTTTAATTATAAATTTAAGCTTTTATTGCTAATTATTTCGCAGACTAAAGTCCAGCTGGAGTCCCACATCCGCACGCACACCGGCGAGAGGCCTTTCATCTGCGAATACTGCCCCACCACCTTCTCACAGCAGTCCAACTTGTACAAGCACAACCGACAGGTACACCTATATACAGCCCACGCTCCTCCACTGCTGGACATAGTGTCCGCTGGAGTCCCACATCCGCACGCACACCGGCGAGAGGCCTTTCATCTGCGAATACTGCCCCACCACCTTCTCACAGCAGTCCAACTTGTACAAGCACAACCGACAGGTACACCTATATACAGCCCACGCTCCTCCACTGCTGGACATAGTGTCCGCTGGAGTCCCACATCCGCACGCACACCGGCGAGAGGCCTTTCATCTGCGAATACTGCCCCACCACCTTCTCACAGCAGTCCAACTTGTACAAGCACAACCGACAGGTACACCTATATACAGGCCACGCTCCTCCACTGCTGGACATAGTGTCCGCTGGAGTCCCACATCCGCACGCACACCGGCGAGAGGCCTTTCATCTGCGAATACTGCCCCACCACCTTCTCACAGCAGTCCAACTTGTACAAGCACAACCGACAGGTACACCTATATACAGGCCACGCTCCTCCACTGCTGGACATAGTGTCCGCTGGAGTCCCACATCCGCACGCACACCGGCGAGAGGCCTTTCATCTGCGAATACTGCCCCACCACCTTCTCACAGCAGTCCAACTTGTACAAGCACAACCGACAGGTACACCTATATACAGGCCACGCTCCTCCACTGCTGGACATAGTGTCCGCTGGAGTCCCACATCCGCACGCACACCGGCGAGAGGCCTTTCATCTGCGAATACTGCCCCACCACCTTCTCACAGCAGTCCAACTTGTACAAGCACAACCGACAGGTACACCTATATACAGCCCACGCTCCTCCACTGCTGGACATAGTGTCCGCTGGAGTCCCACATCCGCACGCACACCGGCGAGAGGCCTTTCATCTGCGAATACTGCCCCACCACCTTCTCACAGCAGTCCAACTTGTACAAGCACAACCGACAGGTACACCTATATACAGCCCACGCTCCTCCACTGCTGGACATAGTGTCCGCTGGAGTCCCACATCCGCACGCACACCGGCGAGAGGCCTTTCATCTGCGAATACTGCCCCACCACCTTCTCACAGCAGTCCAACTTGTACAAGCACAACCGACAGGTACACCTATATACAGCCCACGCTCCTCCACTGCTGGACATAGTGTCCGCTGGAGTCCCACATCCGCACGCACACCGGCGAGAGGCCTTTCATCTGCGAATACTGCCCCACCACCTTCTCACAGCAGTCTAGTAAACTAGGAAATAAATAATAAATAAATAAATAATGCTGGACAATTCATCACATCATTATCTAGCCCCATGGTAAGCAGAGTTTGTGTTATGATAATTGATATACATAATACAATATATTACATAGATAGATATTTTTTATTATACATAGAAAAAGACCAGAACACCCGGAACAAATATCCTGAAATCGTACACACAATTGTTCAGAGGCCTCTGTGGCGCCCACCGCGCCACAGAGGTCGTCATATCAGCAATCACTTAGATGTTTTGTTCAACAGGGGTTTATACAACATAATACCTACATAATAATAAATATTCTTAATCAAGTTGAAACTTAAATATAAAATAATATTATATACAAAACTCTTGCCTAAGCCTAACCTTTATGTTTTCAAC
Source organism: Eupithecia abbreviata (assembly GCA_943735965.1). Classification (NCBI taxonomy): domain Eukaryota; kingdom Metazoa; phylum Arthropoda; class Insecta; order Lepidoptera; family Geometridae; genus Eupithecia; species Eupithecia abbreviata. The sequence goes on along the minus strand of OX031004.1, from coordinate 3,287,887 downwards.
AGGTTCACCTCAACGTGAAATCGAAGTCTTACCCGACTTGCAAAAAGAAGAGTGGAGCACCTCCACCAGATATGAACCCCAGTACTGCAGCGCCACCTACCGTCTCTGTAGTATTACATTACTCCGCTGAGACGGGCTATTTGACAGCAGAGATATGATTTAAATTTAAAAACACTATTTTTATTTATTTCTTTTATTTGTCTCTACGATCACTTAGTAGATATATATCTTTTTCCCCATCCAAAGGTTGCCTGGGAGAAATCACTATCAGCGGTAAGGCCGCCTATTGTACTTTTTTTGTTGATATCTAGATGTAAGGTTTTTATTTTTTAGCGCAATAAAGTGTACATACTATTTATAAGTTAAATAATTAGGAGAGTATGGGTCGGTACATACGAGTATCTAAAGGGAAATGCGTCGCGTATTATCGGTCGCGTTACGCCAGAACAGGCAAATATAATATTCATATTTATTTATTCCATAAAACAATATACATTGTGTGCGGATATATAAAAATAAATTATATTAACACTTTGACTGCGGTTTTTTTTCGACGACTGCGATCTTTTTTTTTACCTAAAAAATTTGTGCTGCCGCTCTACACAGCGGTTGTGTTGCGCCGCACATGCGTTTCGTTCGAAAAATATTACAGCTCAATCAACAGTGACACAGATCTGTATTTTCTCAGCCGCTGCGCTAGTGTGGATTTACGCATATTAGTCACTTGTAGAAAACTCATACCGTGCGTTTTCAGCACTCAAAGTGATAACTAAAAGAGAAGTATCAGATTAAATTAAATTATTGAGAGATTATCATCACATACACAAAGTTTATACATACATATATTATTTAGACGGCCGATGTGGCGCGGTGGGCAAAGGTCCGCCTGCGACGAGGTTGCGGGTTCGATTCCCGCCTCGGGATAATTGTGTGTACGATCTGCAGATATTTGTTCCGGTGTTCTGGTCGTTTTCTATGTATAATAAAAATATCTATCTATGTAATATATTGTATTATGTATATCAGTTATCTAGTACCCATAACACAAGCTCTGCTTACCATGGGGCTAGATAATGCTGTGTGAATTGTCCAGCATTATTTATTTATTATATAATCAAGGTCATAGTTCGTCAATGGAGTAGATACACTTTTCCAGTAGATAATATTTTAGTTAATTTTTAGAAGTGTTCTTTTATGTATGACTTCTTTTATTTCGAGCGGCAATTTATTAATAGTAGATTGTTTTACAAGGGACTAAACCATCCCATTATATACGAGGTTGTTATACTCCCGAGCGTAGCGAGGGAGGATGACAAGACCGAGTTATAATGGGTGGTTTTGGCCCGAGTAAAACACTCTACTTTTCACTTCGATTGCGAGAAAATAAAACAATTCAAAATTAGACAATTTTCAGAAATTTTATTAAAAATTAAATGTGCAGTCCGCAACGAAACAGTTCGCATTCTACCGTGAAGGGAAGATTCAACCTTCATAAAACATCACCAAGACGGTACTATTTTAAATAAAAAAAATTGACGGAGCACCAAGAAGTCGAGTTTTTATGTAAGAGAACGAATGCTTTGTACGGGCTGATGATTTTAGACAAAAATTAAAAAGAAAAAATACTTTTTAGCCCGAGGTATTAAACTCGAGTTTTAGGCCCGCTAAGCTACACTATTATGATACACTTTTTGAGCAAGAGAAGTGAAAAAATTCTAGTAGCTTGGTACCGTGTCGAGTGTCGCATAATATTCAGTGTAGGGGATATTTTATTTTTTATGTATTTGTTTCTGCTATTGACACGCTCCCTATTTTCGTCAGGTGTTTCGTACTCGTGCAGATATTTAGAAATAAACATATAATAAAACATTCAACCTTTCACACTCAACTGATGATGCGTTGTGCGTCGAGCGTACAGCGTCTGTTACGTTTCCATCAACGCATAGTCGGTCGACGTAACGTGTCGCGTTGCGTGTATTTTGTATATCATACATTTTCATACTCGCATTTAGACTAGACGCAACAGGCAGGTCTAATTTGACCGAATAGACGCGACCGATGATACGCTCGACGCATTTTCCGTCAGATATGTACCGACCCTTTATGGTAAGAGTAGGTAAATTTCTAATTGTCTTAAGTCTGCATGTAAAATTTGGTATGGACGTTTTGTGTTTCACATATTCGGCTATGTAATATTTTGCATACAGATAGGTACCTACCTATCTGTATGTTTTATATGATCACGTGTTTACATGCTACGCCTAGAAAGTTTCAATTAAATAATAGAAACAAATGAGAACTAGTACCTATTAACAATTAAAACTTGAGCTAACTGCAGACTAGATATGGCAATTTGATATTTACCCACTCAAATATAGTGCAATAATTTATACAGCAAAAGATTGGTAATTATAGCTTTTATAACAGATCTTTAGTTTTTTATTTAATAATAGTATTAATAAATCTTTTATTTCAGACCATCATTTATTCTATGGTCCATAGTTCATATAATTTTTAATGTACTAGGCATAACGATTTGGAGATATCTGTAATGTTATGGTCGAAAATAAATAATTTGAATAGTAATACCTACCTTAAAACTAGCATACATAAAATATGGAAAGACTAAATTAATAACACGCTTTTATCTATCTAATTTAGTAAGGCAATGGAACATACGTACCTACCTACTAGACGTTGAAATAACATTTGCCATTCACGAGGTACAGGAGACGGTGACAGACAGGATGATTGACACGCATTTATTTATAAAACGTTCCATTCATCCGTAGTCTATGGTTTAACTTTACAGTGCTGCCATGCCACCTAATTAAAAAAAACGAATAAAAACATATTTAATTTAGTAACATCTATTTTGTATATTTTTCTAAATTCTTATCTTAAACTGGTAACAGCTTATGGCATGGCGAGTGGAAACAGTCAATGGAAATGCAAAATCAACATTCGGCATCGATCGATATTTTAAATCAAATACCATAGCGAGTGAAGGCATTATTTACTTATAAAAATTCTACCTAATCTAGTTTTTTTAGCTTTAGCTGGCAACTGGCAACACTTTTCGTTGATTTTGTTTTGGTTGCTTGCTTTCTTTGCGTATTTTCGTTTTTTCCATTTTATTATTTCTAACTACTTTACTACCAACAATTGAAAATCCAAGTTCTTATACAAAATACAACCGTACTAACAATCAACAACAGTTCCTAAAATATTTGAGTTTTCGTCAATTTATTTTCTATTGTAGTGTTGTGAAGTCAAAAGTAATAAGAAAGAGTACAAAGAAATGTGCCTTACACCTGTGTAAATGTCGTAGTAATAAACTTGAAGGTGAGCCAGTTACAATAGTTATTCATTGTGACAATAGTTCTAAAGTCATCAATTAATTTATTAAATATTGTTAGACAGACTACCTTTTTAGATGATCTCATTCGTGAACTCCTTAGACAACATAAGTAAAACTTATGGTCTCGTATTAAGCATGTAGGTAACATACCCACATTCATTAGCTCAGTTTAGGCCAAGTCTACAATCAAAGTAAAGTTAAAAAAAAAAGGTACAGGACATTAATAAAGTGGATAAATGATCTTAACTAGGATGAAGTGGATCTAATGATAGGCAGATAGCAAGCATTGATATCCGAAGCAAATAATATAACTTTTACACAGAGATACACATTATATTGACTTACACAAGTACATCACAATGTAGTTTATTTTTTGATGATTTTTTTTAAATTTTTTTTTGTGAACTCAAGCTCAAATTCACTGGCTCTACATGTTTCTTATTTAGCTTGTTTCCTCTGTACCTATGATTAAGATTAGTTATAACATAGCCTAAGTTGCTTAGACATAATTATCTGTAAATATTCGTTGGAGAAGCCTCCTGAAACGTGAAGTTCCTCAAACACAGTTTTTTAACTATTTCAGGAACCTATGGACTTGTATTGTTTGTAAATCTACCTATTATGTCAATAAATAACATTATTACTTTACTTTAGAGGTGAAATAAAAAATCAACGGCCAAAATCTGCATTCCCACTTTAATTTTCAGCCTGACTAGTACAAAAATGGCAGTGGTACACCACAGAGACAACATGAACAATGAAGTATCCTCAACATCGCACGAAAACATCCGTCCTGTCTTAAAACTGTACAAACCCCGCTACGATATGTCATCAGATAACGAACAACCGAGAAAACCTCTCCAACGTAGCCACTACAAAAGCACTGGCAACATTAACGAAGCCTACAAAGCAAGTCTACAAAACAGTATAAGCACTGAACTAACGTGTAGTAAAAAGTATGAAACTTTGCAAATACCAATCGTAGGTTACGAAGTCATGGAGGAAAGAGCGAGGTTCACGATATACAAGCTGAAGGTTGAGGATGATAAGAGTGACCAGTCTTGGCTGGTCTTTCGAAGGTACACAGATTTTGTGAGGCTGTATTCGAGAATAAAAGCTGAGCTGCCATCGGTGATGCTGCCGTTGCCTGGGAAGAGATGGTTTAGAGATAACTTTGAACCGGCGTTTTTGGAAGATAGGGTGCAGGGGTTACAGGTATGTGATAATCATTTTATATGAGTACTAGCAGACCGTCCCGGCCTCGCACGGGTATTTAATATTTTTATCATTCATAATTTATTTGAGCCTTTACATTGACTTCCTGTACCTACCCCGTACCCCAGTGACTGACGCCTATAATAATAATAATTAAATTCATTTATTCAGATAATAATAATCCAAGGTGTTAGTTTGCTTATAACTAGATGTTAGTACTTATAATTAACTACAGATTTTGTCCTTTGGACCAATCGGTGCATTACCGGACAGTTAAATATATACCTGTAGTTATAGTGAGCTGAGAGTGGGCCACGCGACTTTTTTCTAATACTTACATTTTTGAACTCATGATATAATTTGACGACCGATGTGGCGCGGTGGGCGATGGTCCGCCTGCGACGCAGGAGGTTGCGGGTTTGATTCCCGCCTCGGAACAATTGTGTGTACGATCTGCAGATATTTGTTCCGGGTGTTCTGGTCGTTTTCTATGTATAATAAAAATATCTATCTATGTAATATATTGTATTATGTATATCAGCTATCTAGTACCCATAACACAAGCTCTGCTTACCATGGGGCTAGATAATGCTGTGTGAATTTGTCCAGCATTATTTAATTTTTAACAAAAAAAAACAATTTGAATGGAATGTCCGAATTGAATAATTCAAAAAGTTATATTAAGGTATTGAAGCAGTCTTAATTATAAAGTAAAAAAAATTTTTTGATAAGAATTAATACCAAGGTACAAATAAAGAGCCTTTTCTAGCGTCGTCGGCCAAATCCATTCAGTAGTTTTTACGTGAAAGTGTAACAAACATCCATCCATGTTTACAAACTTTTACGTTTATAATATTAGTAGGATATAAAAAATATATATTTATGTAATTTATTGTATTATGTATATCAGTCATCTAGTACCCGTAACACAAGCTCTGCTTAGCTTGGGGCTAGATGATGCTGTGTGGCTTGTCCAGAGTCATTTATTTATTTCTGTTACAGATTTTCGTCAATGCTATTCTAAAGAAACTGCCCAACCATCCCGTAGTCAGGGAATTCTTCTGTCTCGATGAGCCTCCGCAGGTCTTCAGCTACCAACCCGAGGTGCAAGCGGTCTATGGAGCCCTGGAAGACTCAATAAGTGCCTTAAAAATGCAGCTCAATCAAAAAGATGAAGTTATAGCCGAGTTGAAAAGTAGATTGGATGCGTTAGAAGCTGGGTGCCCCAAGTGTAATGGTAATTAATAATAATACTCTTTAGACTAGTGGATGCTCGGTTCTAGAATCAAATATATTTTATGTTGATAAAAATTTCAGAAGAGAAGAGCTGATAACAACAGAATAGCTGCTTCATCTCGCAAATCACTATTAACTTACGCAAAGCGTAAAACTATCAAATTGGATTTTGTGGTACAAATAAAGATAGATGTATCAACTTTATTATACAAGTACCACACAAAACGGAATTAAATGAATAATGCTGGACAAATAAATAAATAACGCTGGGCAATTCACACAGCATCACCTAGCCCCAAGCGAAGTAGCTAAGAGCTTGTGTTATTGGTACTAGGCGACTGATATACTTAATACAATACGTTACATAGATAGATATTTTTTATTAAACATAGAAAACGAACAGAACACCCGGAACAAATATCTGCAGATCGTAGACACAATTGTTCAGAGGCGGGAATCGAACCCGCAATCTCCTGCGTCGCAGGCGGACCTTCACCCACCGCCCCACAGACGTCGTCACAATAAATACTTGAATAGAGGAAGTATAAAGGGCGGTCTTACCGCTCAGAGCGATCTCCGTATCCCTTAGGGAATAAAATGGTGAATCAAAGTTTTTGAAACCAAAAAATGTTCGAACTTCTATGATTTTTAGACGACCGATGTGGCGCGGTGGGCGAAGGTCCGCCTGCGACGCAGGAGGTTGCGGGTTCGATTCCCGCCTCGGAACAATTGTGTGTACGATCTGCAGATATTTGTTCCGGGTGTTCTGGTCGTTTTCTATGTATAATAAAAAAATATCTATCTATGTAATGTATTGTATTATGTATATCAGTTATCAAGTACCCATAACACAAGCTCTGCTTACCATGGGGCTAGATAATGCTGTGTGAATTGTCCAGCATTATTTATTTATTATTTATTTATTTGCTACCAGTCGTTAAATACTTGGCACTGATATTTTCTTTGGCGTAACTTATGTTTACTAAAATTATCTGGTATTCTAGAACCGAGTACAGCTTTAAAGAAACATAAATTGCGTCCACCCGATCGGAATCGAAGCGTACGCAACATACGCGTCGTCTGTATTTGCAATATACCGTTTGTTTTGTTAAAATTGTCGCAATATTGGTATTATTAAATAATTACCTGTGGGTAGTAGATAAGTATTGAAAATGCAGCTCACTATTATTGTTAGAAAATAAATAAATAATGCTGGACAATTCACAAAGCATCATCTAGCCCCAAGCTAAGCGGAGCTTGTGTTACAGATACTAGATGACTTATATAAGGTGTTATAGAGAAAGTGTTCTCGTATAATTTATTATTGCGAGGGCAAAAGAATAAAAATATAGTGTTTTACATTGCAAGAGAAACAGTGATTTATCATATCATTGAAAGCATGAACGAACAGAAAATATTTCATATGGAAAAACTACGTTTTTAAAGTTGGCGCGATTGTCTTTTGTTTTTTTATACAATTAACCACGCTGACTTCACATATCTGTCGATACTGGGAGGCTACTGTAGCACTTTAGAACCGCAGTTGCAAAGTACGGCCGTAAAACTCTTTTGTGTAGCTGTGGTTTAGCTAATCTCGCTTAGGAAAGACATGAAAGAAAGAAAATAAATTTATTTTCAACTACAACCAATTACACAGACAAAAACTGAAAACTATAATGAGTACATTTAGGTTATGTTTTAGGACTCTAGACGTTCGACTACAGTTTAAAAAAAAAAGGATTGATAATCCTTTGTTGATAATACTAATGTCTAAAACAGTTTTGTAAGAAAAAATTGCACGAATTAAAACATTGTAAGAACCAAACCCAGTAGTTGAAAAAATATACTATACTATCATTATTCCAAAGAGAAAAAGCAGCTCTACTCCTACGTCATTTCTATTTTCGTTCTTGGATATGTACCGAGCAAGCTGAAGTGGCAGTGGGCCGGCCGCTGGGGCAAACGTGTTCTTGAGTGAAGACCACGACTCGGTAAACGTAGTGTAGGACGACCTGCGAAAGACTGCAGGTAGATGATGGATGCGGCAAACTGAAGACAGGGCGCTATGGCGCTCATTGGAGGAGGTCCATATCCAGCAGTGGACTGCTATATAGGCTTAGATGATGATATGTACCGATTAGACGGACCAAACCGAAATTTCGTAATGAAAGTAAAGCTTCAGTATAAGAATAACAAAAGAGCATCGCGCCAGGTTTCAGTAATTTACCTATACGATTCGTTATATGTTAAATATTGTACAAAATATTGAGTATTCAATATAAAAGTATCATTAAGATATTTTAATATTTTTTAAGTATTAAACAGGGTGCGTTATTTTTGTATTGATAGGACAGTTAGATACATAATTATTGATGATAAGAGCTGGAAAAAAAAATACAAAACAGACTTTGTATCCCTTATTTTGTACTGTTTTCAAATTTTTCGGGATAAATACATATCCCTAGGGATTAAAATTTTAACGGGACCAGCTCGGGGCTCGGACTAGCGCAGCGGCTGAGAAAATACAGATCTGTGTGACTCAGCACAGCCGTAATGTTTTTCGAACGAAACGCATGTGCGGCGCAACACAACCGCTGTGTAGAGCGGCAGCACGAATTTTTTAGGTTAAAAAAAAGATCGCAGTCTTCGAAAAACAACCACAGTCAAAGTGTTAACCTAAGCCATTCGTGCTCCGCTCTACAGAGCGGTTGTGTTGCGCCGCACATGCGTTTCGTTCGAAAAACATTACGGCTGTGCTGAGTCACACAGATCTGTATTTTCTCAGCCGCTGCGCTAGTGTGGATTTACGCATATTAGTCACCTGTAGAAAACACATACGGTGTGATTTCAGCAATCGAAGTGCCTTACTCGCCTTGGTCAACTGTTGTTTTCTCATAGAATAAGACAAAATAAAATTAATCATTGTTATTATTGACGTAAAATAAATAATTATCATAAAGTTATTTACTCAATAAAGAGAAGTCATAGGCTTGTAGTTTTTTGTAAAACAATTACTTTGTTAACACTTTGACTGCTGAAATCACGCGGTATGTGTTTTCTACAAGTGACTAATATGCGTAAATCCATACTACCGCAGCGGCTGAGAAAATACAGATCTGTGTGACTCAGCACAGCTGTAATATTTTTCGAACGAAACGCATGTGCGGCGCAACACAACCGCTGTGTAGAGCGGCAGCACGAAATTTTTAGGTTAAAAAAAAGATCGCAGTCGTCGAAAAACAACCGCAGTCAGTGTTAACATAGAAAGTTACAATCAAATAATAGAAACAAATTAGAAATTAACAATTGAGCTGATGGTAGGCTGTTGCAAACAATCTACAGGTTGCTCAACTGATATCAATACCAGTCGGATGCGTCCCCGTTTTGTAAAAGTATTTATATTATATTTATAATGTATTTTGTACTGTCTCATTGTTGTGTTCCACTTTCATCTAATTAGAATATCAAATAGCATTTAAATTTAAATGAGAATTTTAATGAAGTATAATTGCATTTCTGTGTTATTAATTAGTGAATTTTATGTATTATTTAATTAATTGTAATGTGTACAAAAAGCAATAAAATGTGCCTTAGTCATTATATTTTTTGTTTAAATTTCCCATTCGAATATTCTATTAAAAACTGAAGAATTAGTATTTAATTAGAAATTCTACCTGTCAGAATCGTGAATATTGGTACTTATTATTTATTTTTAAAATAAGTATTACTAAGAAATATATAGATAGATAATTCTTTATTGCACACTAAAATGACAATGTAAAATAAAAACTTAAAAAAACTAGATACAATTGGCGGTCTTATCGCTCAAGAGCGATCTCTACCAGACAACCATGGATGGATAGGATCGTGGACAGTACCAGGGGATCTCTGTGCTTGCAGGTTATACATACATTATAAAATAAAATATAATACTTACATGGCAATATACTACATACATATAATAAAATATATATGCTTATACTACTTATATACATAGGGACTCAGTTGTGCATTAGTGACAGCAGGACAAATAGTGCTCCTTATATATATATTATATTAGGTAGCTATACATATTTTATATATATATGTATATACATTTATCTTTAAATATTCATGTTATGATCATATTTATTCTAGCTTATCCTAGGTACACCCCCTGCCTTTCTTAAATTCACATAATTCTTAACATCCAAAGGTTGCCTGGCAGAGATCGCTTCTAAGCGATAAGGCCGCCCATTGTACTCGTATCATGTGATGTGTTTTATAATGATCTGTAACTGGTGTACAATTAAATATTTTTGTATTGTATTCATCATCATCAGCATATATCAGTCCACTGCTGGACATAGGCCTCCCCCAATGAGCGCCATAGCGCCCTGTATTGTATTACGAACGTGGATTTACCTAGCCAGATTATTCAAGTCTACAAATTAGTGTACTTCTTTCTCCTCAAATCACCTAAGAGTAATCTACTAACAAGAATTCACCTATATTCCGATTTAGAATCCAAGATATTTTATGTCAATGTAGACATTTTTGAATGAAAAGTTAACAATAAACAACGAGTTAACAGCAAGGTTATTTTTAAAAACTAAAACACAAACTTCAACAATGCATAATCTCACATGTGGAGTAAAAAAATGTTTAAATGAATTCGAAAACTAAAGATTATATGAATAAAACGATGAATGAAAGCTTTCAAAAACAAAAATGGTTTCGAGCTTCTATGCTTAGCTTCGATGATACCAATGTCGTTAAATATTTTCCACCAATATTCCTTGGGTTTTGTAATCCCTTTGTATACAAAAAATATCTTTAATTCCTTATTGTACACATACAAAACTTAAAAATAACTTATATAAAAATATATGTACATAGGCGAGCTTATCCCTGAGTTAGAGTTTTCTTCCAGCAAACCTTAGGTTTACAGGAGTGGCGATGGAATAGATAGAGGAAGTGTACAAGAGACAAATTAGACTAATAATACAATACGGAATTAGATTATAATATACATACATAAATTTAAAAAAATAATAGTTCAATAAACCTAATAAATACATTTAGTTCAATATAATAAAAATAATAATATATATAGCTAATTAAATAAATATATGAATATCTCTAGATAGATAATTTTATGATGATAGGAAGTGCTCTTTCAATTTGATTTTAAATATGTTAAGCGATGGACTGGCTCGAATATCATGGGGGATAGAGTTCCACAATCTAGCCGCTTGCCCGGCAAAAGAACCTCCTGGAGTACTGGAGAGACGGAGTGAGACTGCCGTTCTACATGGCACACCGCGGGGGACAAGGAACTCAAATCGTTCACGAAGGTATGTCGGCGAAAGGGGATTATAGAGGATAAAGTAGAGATAGGATATCGAAGTTTTTGAATCGTAGTATAGGTGAGTTAAATATACGGCGCGGTACATTCATTACTGATAAGGTGGGTTGCTGGCCGCGATGATAATTGCTGAAAGCGAACCGTTCTACAGCATTGCAGCCCTTGATGGACAAGCTGAAATGAAGGCGGAGATCGAAGGCAGAGGCCTTTATAGCGCGGACGGGCTGAAATCATGACCACGTGGTCCGCCAGGTACAAATTTGGACAATTATTTCCTCCCGAGCGAACATTTGTTCAAAAGGTTCAAATCAGAAAAAATCGCATATTCCAGAATTCTGATTTGAACTTTATTCCATGTCGTCATCGCTGCCACTGCCCAACCCACACACGGAGTCGCAGCTGACGGTCACGAGTATGCATAAAATTAATCCCTAATGCATATTACGAAGTTTTGCTTGTATGGGAGGGTCATGAAAATCTGTCATTAGGTCCCGGAGCAAAGCTTGAAGGCCGAGACCATAGCAAGCTTAGCTTGAGGCTATCATAGCGTGGCTAGCAGGGCGGTCATTACGGACCAAGGCCTGTACAGTGCTTTACTCAAACAATGCAGGTAATTTTAATACAAACGTTTTATTTTATCAATCAATCAGATGAAACAAAGCTCGATATTATGCAGCCAACAATGCTACACGATAATGATAAGACGGCTTCTCGGGTAAACTCTACATAATAGTATCATAGAAAACTTTGCATTCATAGTAAGGCCTTTATATCCAGAAGTCCATGAATTAGAAAAATTATATATTTGAAAAAACAAAAAAAAAAATATTATAATATATGTAATAAGTTATAATAATAAGTATATGTAACCACCCAAGCTAAGAGGCGACGTGGAAGGACCAGGATGAAATGGCGCGACGAGCTCGAGGTATATCTTCCATCATGGCCTGTTGCAGCGTTGGATCGCGAGGAGTGGAAGGAGAAAAGGGAGGCCTTTGCCTAGCAGTGGGACAGTAATGGCTTAAAATAAATAAATAATGTAATAATGGTCTCATTTGTTTATATATAGTAAGCGCACAATTGTTTAACCAGAACCACTGTAAATAAAGAAAATCCGATTATTTCATGCTTTTTGTTTATTTAGAGATACTACGCGAGCGAAGTCGTGGGGCACAGCTGGTATTATTCTAATTTCAAAAGCTTTGTCCAACTTAGGTTTAAAGAACTTATGTAATTAAATATGTACATGCTTGTATACAATTATTCAGATGCCTCATCTCTACACTGTATCTTATTTGATTTGATGTGGTTAATATTAATAATATTTACATCAAATCATATAAGATTGAAGAATTATATTATAATTTCAAAAGCTTTGTCCAACTTATGTAATTAAATATGTACATGCTTGTATACAATTAATCAGATTCCTCATCTCTACACTGTATCTTATTTGATTTGATGTGTTTAATATTAATAATATTTAACACATCAAATCAAATAAGATTGAAGAATTATAATATTATATTATAATTTCAAAAGCTTTGTCCAATTTATGTAATTAAATAGGCTTGTATCTAATCAGATTCTTCATCTCTACACTGTATCTGATTTGATTTGATGTGTGAATATATCTTGAAATAGTCAGATGTGGGTTTAATAACGCCCTTTGCCACCCAGGATTTGAGAGTTTTCAGTATATCTTCACTTTTGATGTCAATTCTCACGTTGAAAATTTTGTCGATGAATTCTGGATTGAAGAATCGCTTGGAACTGTTGATATTCAGGTTAGTGAGCAGTGGTGGATCCGGCCCTAGAAGCCGTTCTATATACTGCTCGTCGTAGGCTCTGGAACAATCATAATTTGGCGTGTTTTAAAAAACTATATATACTATATCAAAGAATTAGCAAGCTGAAGTGGCAGTGGGCCGGCCACATCTCGCGAAGAACCGACGGCCGCTGAGGCAAACGTGTTCTTGAGTGGAGACCACGACTCGGCATACGTAGTGTAGGACGCTCTCCGACCAGGTGGGATGACGACCTGCGAAAAACTGCAGGTAGATGCGGCAAGCTGAAGACAGGGCGCTATGGCGCTCATTGGGGGAGGCCTATGTCCAGCAGTGGACTGCTATAGGCTGATGATGATGATGAAAAAACTATATGGGTAAAAATATAAAATGGGTTAAAATTAATACTATTCAAAAATGAATCATCGAAATCGTTGATTCATTTTTGATGAATGCGTGATCAATATCACGCATTCATCAAAAATGAATCAACGTTGTTCGTACATTCGTCGCGCACATACTTTATGCTAATTTAAGACTTACATAATATAGTTTTCTCAAAAAAAAACAAAGGCCAACGTGTTCTTGAGTGGAGACCACGACTCGGTAAACGTAGTGTAGGACGCCTATACTTGACGAAAGTCAAAGTCAATATCATTTATTCTTTAGGCTTGCACTTAGACAAGTCATATTTTATAGATTAAATTATTATCAAATAAAATTATTTTACTGTTCACTTCAATTTTTTGTCCACTAGTGGAAGAAGTGAAAAAGAAACCACTAGCATGTTCATATCTCTTATATGTCTAATACATGGTTATTTGCCTATTTAAGTCTAAATATAATATGATTCGATACATGTTAATATTTAAGTAAAGCTATGCACAATAACAAATTACTTACATACTATTGTCGGTGCGAAACTCATTGGTGACGCGGAACAGTGATGATGACTATATAAATACCTGTGGGTAAAATCGATGCCGTTCTCCGTAACCGTGGGCGTGGGATTGTACTCCAGCGCGTGGGACAGCTGGTCGGCGGGCCCGTCCCACATGTGGGAAGAGATGCGCAAGAGAGACGGTATATCGTGACCGTGCAGCATCGCGTCTTCGTAGCGAGCGAAGCCGAGTCCTGGACAGATAGATAGAAGATTCTTTATTGCACTTTAAATAGAAAAAACTTTTTAAAAAATTACAATTGGCGGTCTTATCGCTCAAGAGCGATCTCTACCAGACAACCATGGATGGACAGAGTGATAAAATATTTTTGAGTTGATTTTATGGTTTATGGCAGCATTTGGGAAACTACGTCGAGTCTTCTCGTCATCCATACCGCAATGCTTGAAAACGAAAGTTTTCAACCAGTGCGTCCTACCCGTTATGACCTACGGAGCTGTGACGTGGACACTCACGATAGGGCTGGTCCACCAGTTCAAAGTCGCTCAGCGAGCTATGGAAAGAGCTATGCTCGGAGTTTCTCTGAAGGATAGGATTCGCAACGAATACATCCGACAGAGAACCAAAGTTATCGACATAGCTCTGAGAATTAGCAAGCTGAAGTGGCAGTGGGCCGGCCATATCTCGCGAAGAACCGACGGCCGCTGGGGCAAACTTGTTCTTGAGTGGAGACCGCGACTCGGTAAACGTAGTGTAGGACGCCCTCCGACCAGGTGGGATGACGACTTGCGAAAGACTGCAGGTAGATGCTGGATGCGGCAAGCTGAAGACAGGGCGCTATGGCGCTCATTGGGAGAGGCCTATGTCCAGCAGTGGACTGATATAGGCTGATGATGATTTTATGTTTACCTATCTTTATTATTTTTCCATAATATTAATGTTGTAAGCCTGACCATGGCAGACTAGAGATGCATGAGAATATAATACCAATGCAAGTTACCCACTAGGGGGCCATCCATAAATTACGTCACACGTTAAGGGGGAGGGAGGGGGTCGACGAAGTGTGACATTGTGTGACAGGGGGGTGGGAGGGGTCCTACATTTCGTGACGTCGATTTTAAAATCTATTTTAATCAAAAAAAGTCAAAATCATTGTTGGCCACTCGCTCTTCTAGTGTAACGCGAGTTATAATTAATCGTTTTTTGTTAAGTTAATTTCTTGAAATGTTTGATGTTAGTAATATTAAAATAAATCAAACTAAATCAATTTAAAAAAATTCATTAAAAAAATCAAACTAATTTCAGTACTGCTGTTTTGATTCAATAATCATTTCTAGATGTAACAATGTAAAATATGTGACGTCACAATAGGGAGGGGGGTCACACAAATGTGACTAGCTGTCACAAGGACGGGGTGGGGGGTCAAAAATCATGAAATTCGTGTGACGTTATTTATGGATGGTCCCTAGTTATACAACAATAAATTAATTTATCATATACTAGCGGACCGTCCCGGCTTCTCACGGGTATAGGAATTTTTAAGGTAATTTTTTTTACACCTTGGGTTACATTATTGAAGTTTTAGTAAGGATCCCTAACTTTTTTGAAAATATAATATAGCCTATGTTCACCACGGATATTTAGGCTTCCTAACGGTGATAGAATTTTCAAATCGGTCCAGTAGTTTCGGAGCCTATTCGTTACAAACAAACAAACAAACAAAAAATCAAACCTTTCCTTTATACTATTATACAATATACAAACCTTTATAATATTAGTATAGATAGGATCGTGGACAGTACCAGGGGATCTGTGTGCTTGTAGGTTATGAGTAGGGCTCGGATAAACATGTAAACACATAAAAGCTTTATATAAGTGAATGTATACTGGCTGATTATATATATATAACCAGTAACTGTTACCTTGAACGCAAGCCATCATCAGCACTTTGTGGGATAAAGAACTGAACATGGCTACTGGCTCTCCGGGCGGAGTGCATATGTACATTGGTGGACCCTGCTTCGATGCAGACACCTGCCGGATGCTCAGGTACAGAAGGTCGTCTACTATCACTGATTGCACCTGAAAATATTTTGTTTGGTATGGTAGATAGATAGATAACACATATAAAAAAAGGGATTTATAAGTTGAGTGTACTGCAGCCTGTCAAAAAGGCAATAGCTCAGCGAAAAGCTTTGCTCGACGAGCAAAACACTGATTTTCAGTATTACCCTTTGAGGCGACCAGAAGAACGAAACACTGACAAAAAAAATAATGTGTGATTTCAAAATTTTTGTACATATATCAATAATTTAGGTATGACCGAATGAATGACTGTGCAGTGTTAGCGCAGACGAGAACTGATAGGTATGGCCTGGGTTGGTGTTATGTGGCGGTATAATTTAGTCGGAAGTACATATATTATGCTTGGTCTTTTTGGTCTAGAGGGAAAAAGACCAAGAGGATGGTCACCAACCCGCTGGTCTGATCAAATTAAGGCTATAACGGGTCTCACTTTGCCTGCAGCCTTGAGACAGGCCGAAGACAGAGTGGTGTGGAAGCGGTTCATCAGCGTCACCGTGAAAGCCTTCCAGGACGGGCACGACCTTCAGCAATGAAGACAACGACAAAGAAGACGATATTATGCTTTGGCTGGACTATAGAACCATTTAGGAAGAAGTAGCAGCCACAGTGTTACACCTATCTCTGGTATGGTATGAAATGTGTACTCCTATTTCCGCACTTAGACTCCGATTGATCCTTTGTGTGTTTGCTAGTTTAACCAGCCTAACTCCGTCCAGAAGCGCAGAATACTCCTGGGATCTTCACAGGCTTCGCGGAGTGACCTTGGGTGTACGAGGATTTCTAGTCGTTGCGCTGTTACTCCCTCGCATTCCAGGACTACGTGGGCAGCTGATTCTTCGTCGCTCAGGCATCCTCTGCAAAGAGGGCTGTCTGTTGCTCCGATGGTGAAGGGGTTTTTGTTTAGCGGGCAGTGTCCTGTGAGTGTCCCCACTAGGACGCGTAGGTCTGATCTCTTCACTCGCTTTAGAACCGGGAATCCCCGAAAATGCGTTTCATTTTCAAGCATACACAATGTGAGGGTTGTCATTCGTGTAAAAAAGTACATAACTACCGATGACGTAATCATCATCTAGACTCCCCTACCCCCCATGTCATCCAAAACAAGCAAAACAAAGACCCCCACACCCCACCATAGCGCTTACGTAATACTTGAACGGCCCCTAAGTCGTTAGATTATAAGTATAATAACCACCTAGCTAAATATTGCCGTGCCCTAGCAGGGTGCATGTCTGAAGCATGTTTTCAATAAATATTTTGTATTTATTTATTTTTTAAAGAATATACATTATTTCTTATATTAACACTCTTTAAACCCGTAGGGATTTGACCCAAATGTTACAGTCCTCGGGTTTCAATCTTAAAATAAAGTGTACATAATGTAACTTTGTACGTACGTACAAGTACTAGTTTACATATTGAGTGCCATACCTACCTTTAGTTAGATCATAATATATGACCCAATGGTAAGTATAGCACTAGGTCATTAGTCATTATACAAAGCTCTAAGTAACTAGTACCGCGTTATACTAAGTTATACAGTACAGTTATAGCCCATCTAAAAACATGAGAAAGTGAGGTAAGTAGGTTCATTCATTACTAATAAGGTATAGTTTGACCGAAACCTCTGTACCGCTCCTTAGGAAAGTGCGGCGAGGTGGGGGGCGAGGAAAAAAGAGCAAGAGTACGCGTTGACGGCAGACTGATGGATCGGAGCGGCCGATATTTCCCCCCCGTCTCGCCGCTCGCATACCTCAGGCGCGGTACAGCGGTTTCGGTCAAACTATAATATAGCAAATTAATGAATGCAGAATGGATTCGCCCATTCTGCATTCATTCATTTGAGTATTGAGTATTAGTGATTCTTACCTCAGGATTCATATTCCTCTTTTTCAAATTCCTGAGCGCGGTCAGTACTCTGTGCCCCAGCATACTCAGCATGAAATTAATGGGTTCATCTGTTGTTCGATCTTGGAGGTATACCACATGCCACGTTCTAGCCTGGGTGGCTACCACTGAAATATACAAAGGATACGTCAAGCATCGGCAAACGTGTAGGACGCCCTCCGGCCAGGTGGGATGACTTGCGAAGGACTGCAGGCAGATGCTGGATGCGAAAGACATAGCGCTATGCCGCTCATTAGGGGAGGCCTATGTCCAGCAGTGGACTACAATAGGCTGATGATGATGAGGTCAAGCATAAGTAGATATAAATAAGTGGGGTACCGGTAAACAGTACGCAGTTAGCTCAATCGTTTTTATTGTAAACAATATAGTTCTAATTTGTTTGTTGTTGTATATAATGTGTACCACAAAATTATTTACCTGAAACTAGCTAAACCGCAACATTAATATTATATATATATGTACATATTACTATACTTTTTTATATACTTTTTACATAAGCATTTTTTTTCATCCTTTTTTTATGTTTAACCATAATTTGCATATTCAGGTGCCATTCCAGTGAAAAGCACCATTTTTGGATTTGAGAACTTTAGTTTCTAGTCATTAATAATATGAAGCAAATATTGTAGGTATATTACATTGGAGCCTTAGACGTCCCAGTATATCCTCAATCTCATCTGGTTCCATGTGTTTAGCTGCATGGGCGCAGAGGACTCGAGCCACACTGGATGCCTCCATCGGCATATGAGTGTCCCTAACAGCGCAGGCCACATTCCTCCATTCCACATGAAATTCCGGCACAACAACTGAGAAGACTGTGTTCAGTGGCATCTTGGAGATGAGAGACTGGAGCTCCTGCAAGCCTGAAATATAAGACATTGATTTATACTAATTGAAGTCATGGATGGCAATTCGGTGACAACAAAGTGAAAAATATTTTATACAAATAAACAAAAGTAGAATAATATGGGTCAAAGTTACTAATAGGTGAGTATAACATGTACTAGGTATGTATTTTGTACCTGTGTCCAAATAAATGTTTTTCTATTCTATTTACAAATTAAATCATTATGTATTATACAATGTGTTTTTCTAAAAATGTATCGTACGAAAAAAATTGGTAAAATAAGTTATTTCTTATGTCCCCAAGTAATAATTTAAAGAATTAATTAAAATTCAGCTTAATACTATGGTGAAAGTTCACCTATATTGAATTCCTGAAACTCGACATCTGGGAGGCCAAAGCCACTATGGAAAACGTCTAGCAGTGGAAGTACTTGATTTCTAATACCTAGTATCCCTAACAAAATTTTAAAAAAAATAGGCCTTTAAACTATAATGAATTTTTGGTGCAAGTTCAGCAACTTTGCAAGCCAATGTGTGCCAAAGCCACAATGATCCAAACTTCATTATCGGTGATTGTTTCTACCTGTGTTAAGGGCATACGCTGACTAACTCAGCTTAATAAAATGACGAAGGTCGCAGGCTCTAAGCCTATCATCTAAGTTTGTACTTACTGTTTTTTGCGGACTGCATTGTGATGAATTGTTGTCTTCGTGCGTCTCGGCTCGTCTCGGCTTCTCAGATGTGAATCTAATGTTTTGTACTTTTAGTTATAAATATATTTCAATTATACATATTTCTAGCTAAAATGAAACACCAATAAATAACAGACAAACAATCAAAAACCGTCACGCAAACCAAACCAAACTAAACAAAAAATTCTAAACAAAACAAGAGATGAGATGGCCGTTGAATTCAAATATGACATTCGGACAGTGACAACTGACATAAAAAAAATTCAATGGTACGGATCATGGACGTAAAGAAATGCTGATTGAAGATTGTAGGCCACTATGCCTAGAAAGAGAAGTCCATAGAAGGATAGCAAATGCCATCTCTTTCACACAAGAAAGAGAACAATATATCCTCAAAGCCTGAGAAGAAATGAGATAGGTTGACTGTATTTCTGTCTTGCTCAGCGTGTCAAGGTCAATCAGTCTAGTGATCAACAAATGTGCATGGACATCGGTGGGTTTCGACGCAATATTGTTGTTTTCAACCTTACAATAAGTTTTCTTCAAATTTAAATGTGGTAGAGTGATTCCGCAAACATTACTACACCTCCAATCAATAAAGAACCGAAGTGAAGATGGTTCAGAGCAGTGGTTTTCAGTGTAAAAGTTACAGTGAAGTGAAAGTGCGGGATTCATCATTCCACTGGTAAGAAAAATTTATTTTGACTACAAAACGATTCAAAATGTACCGTTTCTTAGATTCCCATCGAGACAAGGCTCAAAAATCATGAAAATTTTGGGTTGCCTGCACTAGAAAATAAAATTACCCACATGTCGCATTGAAACATTTTGAATTCCTTCATTGTTTAATAATGCATTCATATATAAAATAGAATTATGTAACAATTTTACGTCTTCTTTGACTAGAACCCACGGGTCGCAAAGATTAGGAACCCAATAAATATTTAAAAATATGTATGAAACATTTTGATGAAAATTTATTGATAAAAAAGAAACAGCGTACTTATCTGTGCCCTCAAGCTGTTCCAAGGCTAGTAAGAAAAATACTTTAAAATAATGCCTCCGTGCCACAGTGGGTGAAACTCTGTTTTAGACTCAGAAAAGTTTGTGATACTATCTTTTAGTGTTCCTACTACCTACCTACTGTAATAACCAACCAAAATATTTTAATTCTATTGGGTAGTATTACTAATATTACTTTTATATGTACCGTAACTGTAACCTATACTTCATATCCATATGCTTCAATATTTTATTTCAGACATGTAAGATAAAACCTATAGAAAAGGATAGATAGAAAAGGAAAGTGATCAAAACTTATCAAATACGGTAAATTTTATTGACAAATAACTTTTCCATTTTTTTTCTGTCTCCATGATGAGGCAGCCATTTTGTTTTTCTTTTACCTCTAAGCACGGATTAAGTCATATCTACCCACGTAGAGGTCCTAGGAAGACGATAGAGGACTTATTTGATAGCCAATAATGTAGACAATAAAGTAATAACATTGCTGCAATTTCTATTTCATAACAGAGGAATACCAAATTTATAAAACACAAAGTAAGCTTTTTTAAATAATTAGAATTACCACGTAGCAATAGATTCCCTGCCATAAATGATATTTTAAAATTTACGTATTATGGTTCTATATTATTAAGGTTTAAAAAGAATATTCTGTCGCCTATGCCTGAAAATGATAGATTTTATTATTTTTGTTATATTTAAAAGAGCTTACATACCAATTAAACATAAAAAATAGGTAGCTAAACGTTGTTTTATTTATTAATTGTTTACCCATTTCCGCATACTTTCTAATTTCCTAAGAAAAACGCAAGTAAAAAATAGGACCTATCGGGTTGACGAATTATACCTTCAGGCTGTAACAAAAAGTAAGGACCAATAACCACCACATTAACCTACCAGTATAGGAAAGACCTACAAAGGTTCGGTGAAATTCTAGGTTCTGAATTTCTTAAAAAAGCCCGAAATATTTATGAACTGGAAAATCGCAAATCATATCCCAGGAATTTTGGGACATTCGGCATAAACCAAGTACCGAAATAACATTCGCATGCATCAGGTAACTTCGCGATAGTAGGTTTGATAGGATCTTTATTTCTTATAATATTGGGGTTATTAGCTATATAAAATATCACCAAAAAACCAGACATAAGAAATCTAAAATCGGGGTAAAAACTTTTGATGGCAACACTGTTTCGTATTATCTGTCCCTCACACGAACCACGCTACCCAGACATCTTGTACTTTATAATTAATCTATGCCACTATGGGTACATGAGGAATGTACCTACATAAAAAAGCTGTAGTTAGGTAGGTACATGGATATGGTTGAATTCTCAAACATACCAGTACTAGTACATACTACGCAGCAGCTACAATGGGTACATTGTAGCTGCTGCGTAGTATGTACATAGTATCATGGACGAATAAAATAAATTTATTTGAAGGAAACTATTTCATTCTTTAAAAATTTAAATGCCACTGCTGAAGCCGAAGAGTTCGAGAAGAATCAGAGTGGCCAACTACTGTGACAATTTTATTTTTACCCTATGGGTACGATACCCTAAAAAAAAAAAGTTTTTTTACGAGAGTTTATTTTCGAAATAAAACAAACAATATATTTTATCATAGGTATTAATCTAGTACAGGAAAACAAAAGACAAACGGTAGACAATGAAACTATCTACAAATAAGTACCCTATTTACATTAAAATATCTAACTTAACCTATTTGCTGGAGTTCTTAAAAAATTACGTATTTCTTAGCCAGATAATTTAACAGGTTAACAATGTTGGCAGTCTTTTTATATTCTTTCTAAGTATTTAGTTTATTGCTTATTATTACATAAGTTATGTATTTCATTAGGCAATTAATTTAAAAATACAAGATGTTCTCTATTCAAGGATCAAACAAAGTGGTAGTTTGGTTAGGGGCACCATTCTGCATCAATTGTATGTTTTGCAATCTGTTTATTTACAGCTTATATTAAAATAAATTCTTACTCCTAATTCTGTGCTAAAAAATAAATACTGTAGAACATCCCTTCATTTATTAGTAAATTTTTGGAGTTATTATTCCTAATTAAAATATTTGTTGTATCAATCCTTCCAACCATGACACTTTGCCTATTTTTTTTACTCATATCTTCAATACTAATATATTACAATCATTCTCCTGCTCCCTCACTTCATATTTAAACTCCTTCACTATAGTATTTGTTATTGAGGGTTTTAGAATATTTGGAGGCGATCTGGTTTTCTCAATACTTTCATCAATATTCGGTGATTTCTTTTTCGGACTGAACTGTCCAATTTTTGTTTTGACAATCTCTTTGCGTTTTATTACTTTAGACTTATCTTTCGAATCTGCTGTACCCAGGAATTGTTTATACGAATCGTTGAAAGATGGAGACATTGTTGTTGGTTGAGGCTTAGATTTCACTTTCGGTGATTCATATACTTTATTCTCTTTGAGTACCACCTTGTCATCAACTTTAGGCTTTTTAGTATCATCAGAACTTCCAGTTTCACTCTTACGTTTTAATCTCGCCGATGTTCTTTTACTTTCTAGTATGTTTGTGATTTGATCATCAGTCATGCTTTTGTTGATTAAGGATCCGTCATCTATGGCATTGTGATCTTCATCAAAGTGGCTATTAATAAGACCCTGCATTTTCAATGCTGTATTGAAAAGCTTTTTTAAAAGGGGAACGCCAACTTTTGCTGCATCTGTTTTTAAGTTTTCCATTATCTTTTGGTATTTCTTATACAAAGCTTGTTGGGATTCTTCTTCTTGTTCTTTCTTTTTAATCAATGTATCAAATGTTTCTGATACTTTTGCTTTATTTGTTATATATTTTGAGAAGTTATCTGGTACGACATATTTAGGGCAGTTATGCTCGCAGTGTGCTTTATTGTAATGTATTTGTATTCCAGATTCCATACTTTTGGCCATAATCAACGATGGACACAAATAAGTTGTGTTGAACGTATTCTTTGTTGAGACATAGTTGCACGAGTAATACCTGTATGCAACACCTTTGTTTAAGGTTAAGTATTTCATTTTTACAATAGCCTCCACACTTTTTTTCCACATATCGAATTCTGAAAAAGAAATGAGTTATTTATGACTTTATTTGAAAAAATTAATACTATATATATTTTATTATTATTTGAAGTGAGAAATCTATCGAACATGATTCTGCAATTGTCTTTATTTACTACTGCATACACCATAAAGAAAGCTTGCATAGCTGAGATGAGATGGACCTTGGCAGAATTGTGTCCAGACGCAAAGCCATCTAGCAAGAAGTAAATAAATAAATAATGCTGGACATTTCACACAGCATTATCTAGCCCTATGGTAAGCAGAGCTTGTGTTATGGGTACTAGATACCTGATATACATAATACAATACATATATAGATATTTTTTATTATACATAGAAAATGACCAGAACACCCGGAACAAATATCTGCAGATCATACACACAATTGGTCCGAGGCGGGAATCGAACCCACAACCTCCTGCGTCGCAGGCGGACCTTCGCCCACCGCGCCAATTCGGTCGTCAGACGTTCAAGACGACTACAAGTTGAAGTTTAATAAAGTTATAACACAATAATATAATTACCTTCCATAGTTTTAAAGAACATGTTATCCATATGATCATGGTGAACATGTACCACATGTTTATGAAACGCGATAAGGTTCATAAAGTGATGGTCACACCCAAGACAGTAGAATGTATTCGTCTGAGTATTTTCTGAAGTCGGGGAACACTTGTGATTTGTCTCAGCAATAAAATGTTTATCGCAGCCACTGCACTTCTCGACTGGTATTGGTGTTATCAGGTCAGATGAATCTGAACTTCTGAAAATAGAAATTAAAATGTTAATAAGTCAGGTTTTTTTTTTAATATCTGTGCCACTGTAACATCTGTCTACAAAAGACATAATTAGTTGCTGCTCCCTTTTTTTTTGTGTATAATTTTCTCTATTGTAATTTTATAATTATGTCTTTTGCTGTAATAAGTACTTTTTTACTGGTCACAGCAACAAGTGACCTGAGAGTTGGTGAATATCTGGCATAGCGCATTAGCATTGCCATACAGTGGGGCAATGCAGCCAGTGTATTGGGGATGTGCGCCAACTGGTGTTGACATAGATTTGAGCCACCTGTACATCATTCGCAACGGTCTGCAGTTAGCTCAATTGTTTGAATCGTAAATACTATTTCTCATTTATTTTGATTTTAATTTTTTATGTAAATAAAGAGATCCAATTAATCCATTAATGCACATTTAATAGAGAAATCTTTCCCTGAAACAATCCCCCATTCAGCAGTATACGGGCTACCCAACCAGCAGATTCAATTCAACTTCCTTAAAATTTGGCTACAGCTTTGCTTAGGTTGTAGGCATGTTGGCATTTAATGTGAATATTTGATACAAATATCATTGTAATTTATAAGATGTCATAAGTAGAACAATGTTGGAACCCACAGCAGTTTGCCGCTCTCTAACAACACCCCTGTACTTACAATGAGTCTGTTTCTTCATTCTCGCTATGCTTCTTCTTTATATGGTTCACCGCTTGGAAGTTGATAGGGAAGATTTTATCACATTTTGGACACTTGAATTCTGTTTTGGATGTGGGTCTTCCCGCGCTTGGTTTTGATATTTGATTGTTCGTAGATGTTTGACTTTCTTCCGTGTCCGCATCGCCGCCTTTCTTTATCTGTATCCGTTTACTGATACGTGACGTTAAATTACTATTACTTTTATTAGCAATTGAGCTATCACGGTTTCTTAGCTCAGGATGTCTTGCACTTTGATGAGACACCAACCCTGCCAAATTTACAAATTTCGTATTGCACACTTCGCATATTTCCTTTTTTTCTTTAATAATTGGGGTTTTAGAGCCCATTTTAAAGTTTGCATTAGCACTTTTCTAGTTTTCTTGGTCGTACAAGCGTTGGGAGACCAAATTGGTATCAAACAAAATCCGAAAGCAAGCAACGCAACGCAACGCAACACGACAGACGCAATTCCACAGACAATTTTTTTTTCTACGTTTTACGTGGAAATAGTTTTTTTTTTTTTAATTTCTTTATATACGTTCCAAACCACGTAAAGGCACCAAATTGGTAAAAACGGAACGTTATTTGTTGTCGTCTATCTGTCAGTCAGCTATGACTAAAACAAAACAAAACAATTTCCAGTTTCCAAGGTTGCTTTTCTCTGAATAAGTATTTGAATTATGACTGAATTAAGGACCCTCTTCACAATTAAATGTAAGCAGCAAGTCGTGCGCGCTGTTCGCTTTAACGTCGATGGTACTTACTGCCTTACTTGCGGCGCAGACAAGAAAATAAAACTATGGAACCCTCAACGACAACTTTTATTAAAAACTTACGGAGGACATGCTAACGAAGTGCTGGACGCAGCTGGGTCCTGCGATAGCAGTCATATAGTGTCCTGTAGCAGCGATAAATCCGTTATTCTTTGGGACGTTACGACAGGACAACCTTTACGCCGTTTTAGGGGCCATGCCAGTTCAGTAACTTGTATAAAATACAATGAGGAATCTACAATGGCAATATCTGGTTCTGTAGACAATACTGTATGCTTCTGGGATATGAACAGCCGTAGACAAGAACCGGTACAAACCTTAAAAGATGCCAAAGACACCATAACATCAATTCAAATCACAGATCATGAAATAATGACTTGTTCAGTTGACTGCCATGTAAGGCTTTATGATATAAGATTAGGAAAAATGACATCTGACTACATAGGCCATATAATCACCTACGGAAGCTTGACACATGATGGGCAGTGCTATATCTTAAGCTGCAATGATAATACAGTGAAACTATTCGACAAAGACTCTGGCGAACTTCTTAATACATTCTCAGGACACGAATGTAAGGACTATATGCTGGAAAATACTGTGAATGAAAAGGACAGCCATGTTGTATCAGGTTCAGCAACTGGAGAAATCATATACTGGGATCTAATAAGTAGCACTATAACACAGAAATTGGTTCATACTAGGAATAAGCCAGTAGTGTCATTGAGCCATCATCCATTAGATAACTCATTTCTGTCTGCTTGTGAAGATGAAATTAAACTGTGGGGGCTATTACCCACTGAAGAAGAATAATAATTTGCTAGCAACAATAATAAAACAAATTGAAATGGTAAATTGAATTTTATTTCCAAAAATTTCCATCACAAAAGGTTTTGAACCGTTCTTTTTGACATTGAATCAACAATGTTTGGGCTTGGCCGAAAATGCTTAAAAATAATTAATTTTATTCATTATTCTACGAAATAAACAGGTAGATTTGGTAATTAATTAGATTGAACAAAAAATGAAACTCGAATAAAAACTAAAATATTAAATCTGTTCAAAATTTCAATCACAATTTAATTTCCATAAATGTGTCTACCTGTTTATTTCATAGATTTTATCATTACCGCGATTTACATATGGCAAGAGAATCTACCTAGATTAAAAATTACCTATCTATTGATATTAAAATAAAACAAAAAAATAAATATGAACAAATTACAGGCAGGCCGATCTCTTGTTAAACAGACGTATTTTTTAACAAACTCTCATACCACACCAATTTTTAACACTATCTGATATTAAACCATAATTTAGACTAGAAAACCGTAGAACTATTATTTAAAATACGCGCTATACACAGTATAAGTCCTTTAAATGACTGTATTTTTTTAGGTGTTACGATTTAACAGTAAAATTTAGTGCAATAGTGATCCATAAGTCTCGATAGTTATAGTAATAATGTTTTTGACTATTATAGTGTCTAAGAAATTTAATAATTTTCCAAAAAGCTATTAAGTCAAAAAAAGTGATAAGTCAAAAATAATTTATTCTTTAGGCTTACAAAATAAGCACTTGGAAGAGAATGAGTATGACAGAAGTCCCAGATTTTTTCGACTTCTATGTCACATGAGCAATTATGAATAGTCACAAGAGCATTTAGGTAGCACATCCCGTTCTGAGTGAGAGTTGGGTGTTCAAGTCCCGACGGAATAGAATTTTTTTGGAGACATTATTAAATTTCGTTTTTTTTTTTCACATTTTACGAGACAAAAAACCGTAGGTATAACGCGTACTGTACAAATACAACAAAAAAATTAAGATTATGTACTTGAAAAACTTAATACTATCCTAGTAAAAATGCGATATGGAATCTATTTCAATTTATAATTATGTAAGCCCAATTTTACACTAGGTGTCTGGTTGCCGCAGTGTGTGCATGACCATGTACTTAATTATGAAAACTATTTGAAGATATTATCAAGAATTCCTATCCCATCAGGTCTCGTCAACCTTTAAATGGTGCTGCAAAATTATGTTAAGATAATCGTACAGAATATCACCGAGATAGGACAGTGCGCGTGAAGAATTATCGGCAAACATTTAAAAAACAAGTTTAAAAAATATTTTTAAACTTACGCGATCTGAACACATAATTATAAGTATTAATCATCATCCCGTACCACGACAGTGTGTAAACCTGTTGAAACGTCGTCGGGAAAAATAGGTAAATAAACGCGATTAATACCCGTTGTATTAATACTTATAATTATGTTTATAAAGCACGATGAATTAATAACCCTTCTTTTCGTCGGCCATAATAACAAATAGCAAGGACTGCTTTTCTTGTGTAAGAGGCTAAGTCAATAAATCTGAGAAAAATAACAATAAGAACGAATCATGCCCTGCACATTTAAAAAGATAGATTTAACAGAGGTGGTCGTATGAATATGAACAGAGTTAAGATAAAAATAACAGCTTGAAATTAAAATAAACCTTTTCAGTGCTGGCAAATTAGTCTAATTTAAGTACCACCAGAATCTCCACGAATAATAATATGATAGACACAAAAACAAGGTATAATTTGTGAGCTTATATGAAAAGGTTAATGTCCTTTTAGCATTGCTCGCTAACTCTCATGTTTTGAGCATAAGAACCTCTGAATTCCTGATATTTTAACATATTTGTTTAACAGTACATTGGGCAAGTATACAATAATAAGCAAAATATATATTATAACAATAATAGAACACTTATATGTACATTATTGCACTGAGATAATAAATGACACAATCAGAGATCAATAAATAAATGTTTTTATATATTTTTTTGCCACAAAAGTAGGAACATGTGTATTGTGACTAGCTTAATTATAACATCCGCCAACAAATACATATAATTTATGTAAATAACGTCTCTATGACAAATAAAAAAAACTTAAGTATATAAAATAGCACCGCAATTCAAAACAAACTATTTTTCGAATCATTGCAACATATTTTTAGAAAAATTGCAACATACCGAATTTCGAACTATACATGGTGTTCATAGCATAGGAATGCTTAACCTACATTGGACATACAGTATGATGCTAAAAGATCTTTTTTTCCATGTGAAATCATTTCTAGCACATCCTTAATCTTAACTTCAAATACTTAAAAACTATGACAAAAATCTATATTTATGAAAAACGTCGCTTATTCTAAATTATAAAATATAATTTTGTACTCAAACGGCCAAAACACTCAATATTACTTAGTGTACACTTGCCTTATATCTCGATACAAAAAAGTGAGTTTACATTAAGAAATCATCCTAACTCATTTTATTCACTAATTTTGTTATTTGCTGTCCAAAAGCTGAGCTAATAATTAATCATTTAATCGTTTCAGTAAAATCTTTGATCCCCTTTTTTACTTATATAGCGAGATGATTTTTGAAACAACAATATAAAAAATGAAGTAGTGATTTCATTGAGAATTTTTAAAATAATTACGATGAAAATTTTGAATTATCGATGAAAAAAAGCGGATAAAAATAACACAATTTTTGTCACAATTGATAGTTCAATTCAAAAGTTACACCTACACCGTTCGGTTTAGATGGTCTCCACTCAAGAACACGTTTGCCCCAGCGGCCGTCGGTTCTTCGCGAGATATGGCCGGCCCACTGCCACTTCAGCTTGCTAATTCTCAGTTTGTCTTACGAATAAAGCAAAATAAATAACGAAATGTTCTAAATAAGGGTCAATACTTATTTCACTTTCCATAGACATATGATAATTATATCAGGACAACTCAAAGAGCTGTTTGATAGCACAGTCTCGGTTCACTCGAACATAATAAAATATGCATTTAGCTCAACTTTGGAACAGTAAATTGGTTCTACCATCACATATCGCCAACAGATCACAGATTTTATCACCCTGCCTTTAGATTTCACTGTTGCTACATTCAAAACACAAGCAAACATTATTATAGGATTATTTTTAGTGTCTCTGTAAAATAATTATATATTTATTTTAGATATAACCATTTCCATTATTTAAGAATTTGAAGTCGGTTTATTGTTTTTTAAAATACGCCAATTTTTTGTACAAAATGTGTGTGTGTGCTATGTATATATACTTTTTTAATATATTGATGGATGTAGCAACAGAGAAACCAACCTTGCAACACTTTCCCTGCAATTTCTCAAACCGTAAACTTTTTTTTTTTTTTTCCAAATCTAGCTTCAACTAAATAATATTTTTAAAAGTGGGTTACCATTTAGTTTCTGATAAATATTATACAATTAATAAGAATAGATAATTAATATTAAGACTTTTTAATAAAAAAGCTTATTTTACAAAAGTGAAAACACAAATGGCTTTTTTTTCATTCAGCATAAATAGGTCAGTGTCATTCATGGTATATGAATTCCAAAAATATTCCATACATAATAATTTTGAGGTGTGAGGGACTCCAAGCCAACCTTACCTGCATGTGTCCCTGCTAGATAACGAACTAGGCATTGATGAAAATATCAATCAACTTCAACTTCTTCCTAGATGGCTCTGCGTCTGGATTGACGCAATTTTGATCTTCATAATTTGATAACTCAGATAATTTACAATTCTTTTCCATTACTTGACACTGGCAGAAAAATGTCCAATCCGACACAATTGTCATTAACAAAGAATCATTATCATCAACATTCGGCATTTAAAAGCCATGTTGAAATAAAGACATTCACATTAATTAACCCTGAAAACGTTACACTTATTTTTGATGCAGTTGTGTAAAACAACCACTCTCGACATAAACAATTAAAAATATATTCTATGAAACAAATAAGGTACAAACTGCCCCAAACTGTTTGTACTTAATAAGATAACTTAACAAAATGGTAACCCACGTAAAACTTACATTATCTCGTTGTTTCTTCACTTGCAGTTCTCTGGCATTATGTGAGACATGGACATATGGCGTCTGAAACAAGAGTATGTTTTTAATATAAATAAACCTCATGTTGTCGCTCTCGTTTCTTTCACCCCTTCACACAGGGACATGAACGAAGCGCGCCTCTGACAGTCCGCCCGACCGTCCGTCAGTCCGTCCGTCGTATTACCTTATAATTTAATGTGATCACTTACCTATATCTTGTAAGATTATACGATCCATTGTCCAAACCTTCTTGTGTCTTTTACTCATCAAGCTTTTATGTAGAATCAAAATAAAAAAACTTAATAGACAAGAAAACGTGTGTTAATAATGGCTATTAAAATAAACAATTACCTCAATCCTCGCTCGCCTCGAAAACTTAATGAGCATAAACTACAACATTTCCATTGAGCACCTTTATCCTTTTCCTCTTTCATAGACAATTTGTCAGTT
Organism: Eupithecia abbreviata; assembly: GCA_943735965.1. Lineage (NCBI taxonomy): Eukaryota > Metazoa > Arthropoda > Insecta > Lepidoptera > Geometridae > Eupithecia > Eupithecia abbreviata. The sequence continues at coordinate 3,256,764 of OX031004.1, read as the reverse complement.
TTCATAGACAACTTATCAGTTTTCAAAACTCTGTCATCCTTCACGATTGGGATACCATCTTTCGCAGCCACATCCGCAGCTTTATCAACACGTATGGTTGGTGTATCGCTTTTTATAGTAAGCTTGTTGTCTTTCATAAAAGATCTATAGTTTTTTACTGGAAAAACCTCATATGAGGCGACAGTTTCTATTGGCAGTTTGTCTATGCGCACTGATAGAGTTTTACCGGTAAACTCTATGGTTTTCTTGTCTATGGCTTCTGCGGGTAGTTTCTTTTGCGTTGTTTTTGAGGCCGGAGATTTCTTCGTTGTGTCCTTCTTATTTGGTCGTTTTTCTGGCTTCGGTTTTAACACTGAAAAGATAAATTATGATTACAAGGTAGATAGCATCTAAATTGTTCCTAAGTAGTGCGAGAAGGATCTTTTAAGGGGCCTCCAGAGGGACGAATTCTTCATACAAACGTAATACCAAAAATATTTCTAATTCAAGCCTATTTCCACTATAATATTGCATTATTTGTATTAAAATAGTATTTATCTAGGTTCCCAAATAGTTTTTTTTTTCAAAAAACTTACCTAAAATGAAATGAAAGCCAATCTCATTTTGCACATTTTAATGCTTAAATGGACAAGTTTTCTTGCTATTTGTTTCGTATTAAAAACATCAATATCTTACATTTTATTATTGAAAATTAAAATGTAGATGTTACCTGCACTCAGCCCCACATTATCTAAGTCTGGGGGCTCCGCCATGCGACTGAGCGGGGCTTCGTCGCTGGATCCCTCGCTGTCACTGCAGGCGCGTACCGGCCGCTTCTTAACGCGTTTCCTGAACCTGGTACGGTTTAAGAGAGGTGTATTTAGATATCGTATTTTTAAATGTTATTGTTAACTAATCCACTGCTGGACATAGGCCTCCCCCAATGAGCGCCCTGTGTTCAGCTTGACGCATCCAGCATCTACCTGCAGTCTTTCGCAGGTCGTCATCCCACCTGGTCGGAGGGCGTCCTACACTACGTTTACCGAATCGTGGTCTTCACTCAAGAACACGTTTGCCCCAGCGGCCGTCGGTTCTTTGGGACATATGGCCGGCCGACTGCCACTTCAGCTTGCTAATTCTTAGAGCTATATCGATAACCTTGGTTCTCTGTCGAATGTAGTAGTTCCCATAGGAATCATATAACCTTTCTACGTTTCCATAGAAACAACGCGTGCGCATATGTTCAAAACTAACTCATGTATGTTTTTAAACTTACGCGATCAGAACACATTATTACAAGTACTATTTTAACGGGTATTTATCACGTCTAAACGGCTGGACGCATCTAAATGAAATTTTGCAGAGGGGTAGATGGTATCCCGGCGACGGACTTTATTCCGGGAAAGAGCGTGCGAAGCCTTCTTCTTCTTCCGATTGCCGCATCCAGCATCTACCTGCAGTCTTTCATCAGCAGATCATCATACCACCATCCCAATTCACTTCAATTATTATTTATTTAAAAAGCTACTTACCTTTTCTTAGGCCGCTTATACACGGGCACCGGTTTATTTTTCTCCTCATTATTGTTGATATTGATGAACTTTCCACAGTCAGTTGGAGGCTTCTCGGCCTCAGTGCTCGAGGTGATGTCACTCTTGTCACAAGCAAACAGGTCTGTCTCGTTGCTGAGTTCATTGCTATCAATAAGTTCACTGAAAGAATAATACTTTTTTATTTTAATATAATTCTTAACTACTTAGTATAAAAGTTTGAAAAATCGCATCACTTATAAATAATTGTAAATTTAAGTTAATATAATCTAGGAAAAAGTTACACTGGATATGTATTACTATTTTACTTTGTTATGTTTACAAATAAAGATATTTAAAATTTAATAAAACAATAATAATATTGTTAAACAAAAGCAGAGTGAATGGGTAGGTATCTTTTTTTAAGGGATTCGTCGATGGCCATTTTTCACTTTCAATAATTCAATTCTTGGTTAATGGCTCTGCATCTTTTCGACTCAATTCTGCTAATGTCCGTTATGATAACTGTTCTAAAAATTTCTGAGAAAAAAAAAAAAACTTACAAAAGATTATTTATTTAAACTTTATTGCACTATTAAAGGTACAAAGGGTGGGCTTAATGCCGAGGCATTTTCTACCTGCCAACCAGGAAACACATGTTTTAAATAAAGGGTTGGCGTGCTAACATTACATACAAATATAAGTAATAGTAACTATGTTTATGACATTTTATAATATTGATGATTACAGTAATAAAAAGATATCATTAGTGATTCGAGGTTGTGATTGAGAAACCAAAACCTATAATAGAAAACAGTACCCATCAGTTATTTATTACACTTATCTATGACTGACATAAAAAACTCATGCCAGTTGCTCGAGTTTTATGTCGGCCATAGATAAGACTTATGAGTAAACCCACAGTAAAATGATTTTTAATGTTAGTTACTAATTGTTTCCTTTTTCTTTAGGCAAGCCATGGTTGCTTGCCGCCCTCGTAAGTTTGGGAATAACTGAATACCAGATCAAAGCACTAACATATTCAAATTAATGCAGTAGTACGAAAATTCTAATTCCTAAGAATTCCAACAAGATATACATACTTTGTATGTAAATTAATTAATTTAGTACCTGTTATCGGATAGCTCGCTTTGCCCAGCCTCAAGTTTCTTGATTTGAAATGTGATGTTTATCCTCTTGTATATTTCTTCTGTGATATTACGACATTTTTCATACCGCGAATCCAAGTTCTGGTCAGATATATTAGACCAGTCTCTATGGCCTGTGTCCATCGACATAATGACGGAAATAATTGCTTATCGGACTCCTATACGATAATTATCAACTTTTTATAGTCAATTATCAATGCTGATAGGGTTTCTGAGCAAGAATTGAGCAACACAGCCATAGCGCTTCGCTACACTGACGAAAATATGTTGCGAAATCAGGAGGATCTCTCCGGATATTTTCAAGGTTTTATATCACTTTTAGACCGCAACGCTTCTCTCAACTGGATTTAGCAGCTAGTTTACAGTTTCTATTCACGTATTGTAAGCAAAATTCAATGCTAGAAGCCTCCGAACATCGAGTTTCCACACAAAGGAACGATTATCAACAAATTTATGGCACTATAAAACAGTCAGGCTTTGGGATTGCAAGTCTAAATTACATAACGTAAGTTTGAGACTAGATAAAATAATGGTTGCAGCACAAAACTAGAGATATTCACAGGAAAACAATAACAATAAAATTTGTAAAAATAAAAATACACAGCCCTTTCGGCTATTTTTCTTTTTTGACGTTTTAGAATTAGTGTTGCAACAAGCTTGATTAATTGCTCATAAATTCATAATTTTCCATAGACAAGACTCTTGAAAAATTCTCCAGTAGGGCTACCCAAGCAGCAACCAACCGCACACGCAGGGCAACCAAGCAACCTCCATTTCTATGGATTTTGTTTATCTGTGCACGGTATATGTCATTGTTGTTGTCTTCTCTTTCTAAGGTTGTTGTGAATGTCAAAATCCGCGCCTAAACCCTCGAAATGCCATTTATTTTTTGATTTGTTTTGATATTTACTTTTTACTCGAAGTTTTGCTTAATTTTACTAAATTTTTTAAACTACGAATCGTTAATATAATAATCGTGAGGTGTACACAAACTTGATATGTGTCTGTAGTGATTTCCATCGTGATAGCCTTTCTGGCTTCATCACAAAATGGCACGGAAAGTTGGAAAACGAGATAGCCGATATTTAGCGAAACTTGTGACTGAAAACAGGGCTCCCTGTGCCTTCTGCCACCGCGAGGTAGATGATGAAGTTACTTACGGAAAGCTGTACGCTATTGGGGACATACAATGTCACTATTTTTGCGCTGTAAGTTGGTTCCAAATACATATCATTTTCTCCATTTCAATTAAAAAGTTCTGGTTGAGTTCTCGGGATAGATCTCGGGATATAGAGTCGTTTAAGCTTGTGACATGCTAAGAGTAACATTTTGAAATGATTTTATATAAAGGCAGATTAAAAATCTGCTGGCAAAGCATCTATTATAGTAAAAATGTTGTTTCATATGATAACATTAAAGGTATTGATGTGTGCAATGTATTTTAATAAATTTATTTTCTCAGCTTATGTAGAAACCTTATTGTTCTAATATTTCAGCTATTATCCTGTTGCCTGGTGCAAAAAGGGCCAGAAGAAGAAGGTCTCTTTGGATTTATGTACAAAGACATATTGTCTGAGCTGGAGAGAAGTAAAAAACATGTAAGAATTGATTTTTCCTCCATATGTTTTGTGGAATTTATGCAGTAGGTAGTATCATCATTATCAGCCTATATCAGTCCACAGCTGGACATGGGCTTTATAGTGCTTACCCATATATGTAACTACATGAATACATACATAATTGTCAATTCTTTATATAATCTTTCACAATTAATTGATTTTTATCAGCTCTGGTTCCACAGCAGGGTAAAATCATCCCTCTATCTTCTATAATTTTTCAACATGCATCTGTCCCTTCTTGACTAAGCCAGATAAAGATATAGTTAAGACTGGCTGGCCCATATTTTTCTTTATAAAACATTTAAAAAGAAAAAATATCTTTTAACAGATTGGACTGAAATTTTGCATACAGGATAGGATAGGCCTGGATAAAAAATCAGGTCCCATGGTATAGAAAACACCTTCAAATGTTTCTATAGAAACAATGCATGCGAAGCCACAAGCAGTAACTAGTATTAAGTAAAAGCTAGAGGCAATTGGTAACATGTTAATTGTATCTATCTATGTAATGTATTGTATTATGTATATCAGTCATCTGCTTACTAGAGATGTGGGCTAGATATAAGGGGCCATCTGTCGTTACGTCACACAAATTTCATGATTTTTGACCCCCTCCCCCCATCCTTGTCATAGCTGGTCACATTTTAGAGACCCCCTACCTAGTGTGACGTCACATATTTTTCAATTTTACATATAGACATAATTATTGAATTAAAACAGCAGTTCTGAAATATGTTTTATTTAAATTTAAATAAAATCAAACAATTCACAAATTTAAAAAAAATAATGTTTTTCTATCTATAAGTTCGTGTTTTACTTAACACTTAGATTAAAATAGATTTTGAAATGTGATGTCATGAAATTTAGGACCGATCCCACCCCCTGTCACACAATGTCACACTTCGTCGACCCCCTCCCTAACCCTTAAGGGGCCTCCTGAGGGACGAATTCTTCATACAAACGTAATACCAAAATGATTTCCAATTCAAGCATATTTCCACTATAATATTGTATTATTTGTATTTGAATAGTATTTATCTACGTTCCTAAATAGATTTTTTTTTAGATTTTTTACCTAAAATTAAATGAAAGCCAATCGCATTTTGCATATTTTTATGCGAAAATGGACAAGTTTTCTTGCTATTTGTTTCGTATTAAAAACATCAGTATCTTACGTTTTATTTATTAAGGAACATAGCTTATATTGTCTAGTTACAGAATAACAATACTTTGTGAAGAATTCAAAAAGTTTTCAGTCATAATTTTTGGTATTACGGAACAAACCAAATTTTGAACGGCTAATATTGCTATCGCGCACGCATGAGGCGCGGCGCAAGGGTTAAACAGGGACAGCGATATTCGGAGCGAATTTTGCAAGCGAGGGTCGCCGGACCCTTAACGTGTGACGAAATTTATGGATGGCCCCTTATTGCTGTGTGGCTTATCCTATATTGTTATGATCATCTTTCAGAAATGTTCATACTGCAGCAAAGGCGGTGCCAATCTAGGCTGCTCCATCAGCTCATGCCGGAAGCAGTTCCATCTGCCTTGCGGACGAGAGAGGAATGCTGTGTCACTGTATTATGGGACTTTTAAGTAAGGCTTTCTATAATAGTTTATTTTTAAGGCGAAATGAGTTCGCTTTTTTGAGACAAGGACGAACGAACGCCGCGCGGGGAAGGCGGGAAAGGGAGGCAAGAGCGGCGGAATGACCGGCCCGCGCGCAATTTCACTTGATTTTATTTTTAAATTAGTTATTGCTCTAATATAATACCGTTTCTCAAAAAATTAAAACGAGTAAGTTTGATTATTGATTACTTGCCCGCAGTCTGTCCCTATGTATGCTTAGATCTTTAAAACTAAGCAACGTATTTTAATACGGTTTTTTAGAGATAAAATGATTCAAGAGGAAGGTTTATAAACTAATAGCTGCGCCCCGCGGTTTCACCCGCCTGGTGATAAATATTTGAAAGAAAGAAAGAAAGAAAGAAAATTATTTATTAAACACTAACACAACACACAAACCAGGTTAATTACACATAATTATATTAGACTACAAAGTACCTACTTAGGTACCTATTATAAAACACGTAACATCGACAAATTATAAAAAAAAAGTGAAAAGGTACAAAATGTAAGTAGTATTGTATATGGTACTAAGTAGCCCTCACAGGAAGTGGATAAGCGCACGTGTATAGGTCTAATAGGTCCTGACTCAGCTTGTTGCTCTATCACAATAACCCAGGTCATTTGTGAAAGAGCGCTGGTTTTCAGTATTTGATAGATATTTTGGATAATATACAATATATCCTTATGAATTGTACCCTATGTGTTATTCTGATGTATAAGCTATATTATTGTAAAGTTTCATTATAATCCAAAGTAGTTAAGTAGTTTTTACGTGAAAGAGTAACAAACATCCATCCATCCATCCATACTTACAAACATTCGCGTTTATAATATTAAGTAGGAAGATTTACACGCGGGCGAAGCCGCTGGGTAGTCACTAAATAAATTACAAATTGATGTTCCAGATCATTCTGTAAGCTCCATGCTCCCAAGCAGAGTATACCTGACCACATCATGAGCAGAGCCAAGCTACGGATGAAGGGTTTGAAGGTGCCTTCCACACAGGGTGATGGTAAGTCTACAACCATGCGAGGATCTTTGCCTCATCATCATATCATCAGCCTATACTAGATAGATAGATATATTTATTTATTGATACAAATTTGTTACATTTTGTTTATAGTATCTTAAATCCTAACATAGGTTTATCCAGACACTAATTGTTCTCTTAACAATAATAAGGTTAAAAATTAAAATTAAAGTAATTAGCGCGGTAGGCGGTCACGCAACAAGCACAGTGACTTCGCTGTCCGCTGCATGGCTTGGGGCAGCACACAGGCGATCCACCAATCACGAGCGAGCAGCGACTCCACTGCGCCTGAGATCAGCTACAGGATGCTCCTTGATGGTTAATTAAAGTTTAACACTTTGAGTGCTGAAAACGCACGGTATGAGTTTTCTACAAGTGACTAATATGCGTAAATCCACACTAGCGCAGCGGCTGAGAAAATACAGATCTGTGTGACTCAGCACAGCCGTAATATTTTTCGAACGAAACGCATGTGCGGCGCAACACAACCGCTGTGTAGAGCGGCAGCACGAATTTTTTAGGTAAAAAAAAGACCGCAGTCGTCGAAAAAAAACCGCAGTCAAAGTGTTAAGTAAAGATATGCCAGCTTGAAATATGAAAAAAGTCCACTGTAGTCCACTGCTGGACATAGGGGCCTCCCTTAATGAGCGCCATAGCGCCCTGTCTTCAGCTTGACGCATCCAGCAACTGCCTGCAGTCCTTCGCAGGTCGTCATCCCACCTCGCCGGAGGGCATCCTACACTACGTTTGCCGATTCGCGGTCTCCACTCAAGAACACGTTTACGCAGCGGTTGTCGGTTCTTCGCGAGATATGGCCGGCCCACTGCCACTTCAGCTTGCTAATTCTTAGAGCTATGTCGATAACTTTGTTTCTCTGTCGGATGTATTAATATCGAATCCTACTGTTCGAACCTATTTTGAACACCCAAGGGGAAGGCCTATTCACTTTCTTTGCTCGTTTTTAGAGATAAGACGCTCTCCGGCCAGATGGGATGACGGTCTGCGAAGGACTGCGGGCAGATGCTGGACGCAAGGCGCTATGTCGCTCATTGGGGGATGCCTATGTCCAGCAGTGGACTAACATGGCGTGATAATGATGATAGTATTTAAAACTTTGAGTGCTGAAAACGCACGGTATGAGTTTTCTACAAGTGACTAATATGCGTAAATCCACACTAGCGCAGCGCTGAGAAAATACAGATCTTTGTGACTCAGCACAGACGTAATATTTTTCAAACGAAACGCATGTGCGGCGCAACACAACCGCTGTGTAGAGCGGCAGCACGAATTTTTTAGGTAAAAAAAAAGATCGCAGTCGTCGAAAAAAAACCGCAGTCTTTTTTTTTAAAAAGTGAAATTTATAAAAGTGTTAAACTTTTATAAATTTCCTTAAAATCTTAGCCATAGTATGTATCTCTTTAAATTTCCAGAAAGTACAGAGGATATGGTATGCGTTATCTGCTACGAAGCGGTCGACGCGTTTCCGACCGTCAACACTTTCTGGCCGCCGTGCTGCGGGAAAGATGCCTGGTTTCATAGGACCTGTTTAGAGGTATCTATACTAATATTATAAACGCAGGAGGTTGCGGGTTCGATTCCCGCCTCGGAACAATTGTGTGTGCGATCTGCAGATATTTGTTCCGGGTGTTCTGGTCGTTTTCTATATATAATAAAAATATCTACATATGTAATATATTGTATTATGTATATCAGTTATCTAGTACCCATAACACAAGCTCTGCTTACCATGGGGCTAGATAATGCTGTCAGAATTGTCCAGCATTATTTATTTATTTATTTATATCAAAGAGGAAAGGTTTGATTTTTGTTTGTTTGTAATGAATAGGCTCCGAAACTACTGGACCGATTTGAAAAATTCATGTCACCGTTGGGAAGCTACACCATCCCCGGTGAACATAGGCTATATTATATTTTCAAAAAAGTTAGGGATCCGCACTAAAACCGTGCGAAGCCGGGAAGGTCCGCTAGTAGTTATTATTTTGGGCATATGGTTAGAAAGAAGAAATAAAATAAATTAATCTCTTTATTAACAAAGAAAGTTACTTAGATCGTGCAAATATTTGTCCCGAGGCGGGAATCGATCTGCTACCACCTGCGTCGCAGGCGGACCTTCGCCCACCGCGCCACATCGGTCGTCACTCAAGTATATATATATATATATATGACGGGGAAGGGTCCCGAGGCCTGCCGTTCGGAGCGTCAGACATGCCTCGAAGTTCACAATAAAGAAATGTGCAACGTATGTGTAGTCCAGATGTTTATTGGTTGATCACTTCGCTACGTACAATACCGCTAATAGTGAAACGCGGCAAGTTCAAGACAGAGGCCAGACGGGCCCAGGGCTCTGCTCGGAAGTCGCCAACAAAGTGCCACAGTGCCACACCTCACCGTCCATCCTAACCTCACTGACCCTCTGTCTTGACCATGCCCAAGTGACAATGACAGTTGTCTACTTGACGTTTCTAACTACTATCACTCAAGTGACAATGATATTTGTCGACTTGACGTTTCTTACGAACTACACACTCCTCAATGCGCTAACAGATGGCGTTGGAGAACGGACTGGACCACAAATGAATCATCGCGGCAGGTTGATCTCCGACATATATATATATATATTTGAATTAATTAAACTTAATTATATATATATATATATATATATATATATATATAAAGTAAAAAAGAATATAATAGAATGGCATTACACTAGCTGCGCCTTGCGCCTCCGCCCGCGTGGAAATCTATTCAAATGGTTTATAAAACCTTCTGTAATTCCATATTGAACACACACAAAACTTAAAAATAACTTAATTAAAAAAGATATATACATGGCGAGCTTAACCCTGAGTTAAGAGTTTTCTTCCAGCAAACCTTAGGTTTACAGGAGAGGCGATGGAATAGATAGAGGAAGTGTACAAGAAACAATTAGACTAATAATACAATACGGAATGAGATTATAATATACATACATAAATTAAAATAATAATAGTTCAATAAACCTAATAAATACATTTAGTTGCGGGTTCGATTCCCGCCTCGGAACAATTGTGTGTACGATCTGCAGATATTTGTTCTGGGTGTTCTGGTCGTTTTCTATATATAATAATAAATATCTATCTATGTAATGTATTGTATTATGTATATCAGTCATCTAGTACCCATAACACAAGCTCGTGGGGCTAGATAATGCTGTGTGAATTGTACATCATTATCTATTTATTTATTTACCTATTTGATTAATATATATATTTTCAGCGTATGGCTCTAAGTGCGGGAATGCACTATCTAAAGTGTCCCCTCTGCAACGACAAGCAGAATTTCTACGACGCTGTTATAGACCAGGGGTACTATGTGCCAGACAGGTAAATAAAATACATAATAGCTTATTTTTAGGGTTCCGTATCCAAAAGGGAAACGGGACCCTATTACTAAGATGTCTGCCCGTCTGTCACCAGGCTGTATCTTAAAGGTCCGGCGACCCTCGCTTGCAAAAATCGCTCCGAATATCGCTGTCCCTGTTTAACCCTTGCGCCGCGGCCAGTGCGTGCGCGATAGCAATATTAGCCGTTCAAAATTTGGTTTGTTCCGTAATACCAAAAATTATGACTGAAAACTTTTTGTATTCTTCACAAAGTATTGTTATTCTGTAACTAGACAATATAAGCTATGTTCCTTAATAAATAAAACGTAAGATATTGATGTTTTTAATACGAAACAAATAGCAAGAAAACTTGTCCATTTTCGCATAAAAATGTGCAAAATGCGATTGGCTTTCATTTAATATTAGGCAAGTATTTTGAAAAAAAAAATCTATTTAGGAACCTAGATAAATACTATTCAAATACAAATAATACGATATTATAGTGGAAATATGCTTGAATTGGAAATCATTTTATTACGTTTGTATGAAGATTTCGTTCCTCCGGAGGCCTCTTAAGGTAGAATTCCTTAGCGTCCGCGACGCGAGTCCGCGACTGGGTCGCGTGACCTACTGCTTAATATGAATTTCACGCCCACCGGTCGCGCGACGCGGTCGTGGCATTTTTTAGTGCTCCATATAAATTCATACTAAGCAATAGGTCGCGCGACCCAGTCGCGGACGCGTGCCGCGGTCGCTAAGAACGGAATGCTACCTTTATGAATCGTGATAGTTAGACAGTTAAACATCAAGATATATTTATGTTGCCGCTAAAACAAAACAACGCTGAACTTTGGTTCTCTGTCTGTTTGGTTGTATGTATTCGTTACGAATCCTATCCTTCAGAGAAACCCGCAGAGAAGCATAGCTCTTTCAATCTCATAGTTATAGGGTCCCGATTTACCCTTAGGTTACGGAACCCTCCAAAATTAAACGTATCACATTATGTTTTTTCTTTGTCAGAGACGCTGCTTGGGAGCTAGAACAGAATGCGTTCGCTGAAATATACGAGAGACCCCTAAACTGCACCGCGGAGACTTGCGAGTGTCCTATGGGGCGGAACCACGACGCGGATCAAGGGTAAGTGATAATAATAATGTTCAGGTTTGCCCGCAGGGCAGCTTGTGGCGAGCTGTTGGTGAGTAGCGACACCACGGGTACCGAGTGCTCCCGGGGAAGTTCCGTCCGGGTTGTATCATACGAATGTATATGAGAGACTATAGAGACTAGGTACAGCACTCGGCGAGCGGACAAGCTCACCACCTTACCACGTACTCTCGCGATGTCGGGGAAGTTAACTCGCATAATGGGACCGACGGTGTACAACAATCTTCCTGAAATTGTTAGGAAGGCAACTAGCCTAACAACCTTTAACACTTTGAGTGCTGAAAACGCACGGTATGAGTTTTCTACAAGTGACTAATATGCGTAAATCCACACTAGCGCAGCGGCTGAGAAAATACAGATCTTTATGACTCGGCAGAGCTGTAATATTTTTCAAACGAAACGCATTTGCGGCGCAACACAACCGCTGTGTAGAGTGGCAGCACGAATTTTTTAGGTAAAAAAAAGACCACAGTCGTCGAAAAAAAACCGCAGTCAAAGTGTTAAGAGCAAACTAAAGCACTGGCTCACTGACAATAGCTTTTACAGCTATGAGGAGTTTCTCGAATATAAATTAACCTCATTACCTACATATCTAGCTAATTAGATAAACTTATATAATATCAACTCCATTCATTTTTATTTCTATTTTAATAATGTATAATTTAATTCAATATTGTTAATTGACTTTACCTTAGTAAGTATAAAATGGCTACGTATCTGTAGCCGAAACTAATGTGACGTGTAGTTCAAGAAAGTTACGAAATAAATGATTATTGATTATTATTGACGACCGATGTGGCGCGGTGGACGAAGGTCCGCCTGCGACGCAAATAATAGTTCAATAAACCTAATAAATACATTTAGTTGCGGGTTCGATTCCCGCCTCGGAACAAATGTGTGTATGATCTGCAGATATTTGTTTCGGGTGTTCTGGTCGTTTTATATGTATAATAAAACATATCTATCTATGTAATGTATTGTATATTATGTATATCAGTTATCTAGTACCCATAACACAAGCTCTGCTTACCATGGGGCTAGATAATGCTGTGTGAATTGTCCAGCATTATTTATTTATTTATTTATTATTTATTGACTACACATACACCACCGGGCGGCGGCGCCGCGGCGGCAAGGTGCACGGAAATTTGTATTTAACAACCCGCACGCCTTCGCCTCCGGCCCGGCCACGGCTTCTGTGTGTGGCGGCTTTAAACGTTGTTTACGGAAACAAACAATAGAATAAAGGAAGTGTATGGTGGAAAGAAGACACCATTACATAAATATCTCCGTGAAAATATCACCGCACGCTCTATCTACAGTTTTTTATTCGTCTACGGACGATAGTATGACGATGTCATTGTCAAAGTAAAACGATCGGCTAGCCCCGCTGCACATGCCCACACCTTTTTCCTTAGTGCTTTTATATATATCATGCAGTTTTTAGTAAGATATTTTAGCACTGTTTTTTCTTAGTTTCTTGTTTGTAGTTTTGTAGTACATTTTGTTGATTCACGGTTAATGTTTTTCTTTATTGTAAATATTATTTCTATATTTTGTACTATTCGTGTAAGTTACCTTCCCTTATAAAGCTTGCGATGCTATCATGAGACGGACACTGGCAAAATTGCGTCAATCCAGACGCAGAGCCATCTAGGAAGAAGTTGAAGTTGAAGTTGCTCGCATACGTCATTTCATCATGGACATTTTTTTGTATACAAAGGGGTTACAAAACCCGAGAATATTGGTGGAAAATATTTAACGACATTGGTATCATCGAAGCTAAGCATAGAAGCTCGAAACAGCTTTTGATTTTGAAAAGTTTGATTCATTATTTAATTGATCTCTCTTTCATTTTCGAATACAAATTTAAATTTCGCTCCACATGTGAGATTACGTGTTGTTGAAGTTTGTGTTGCAGTTTTAGTGATAACATTGCTTTTACCTTGTCGTTTTCTGTTATTGTTATCGATTTTTGTTAAGTTTTCATTAATAAATATCTTGGTTGACATAAAATATCTTGGATTCTAAATCGGAGTATGGATGATGTTATGTGGATTGTCCAGCATTATATATAATATATATCTATCTTTTACAGAGAATGGGACATAAAGCTATGCCTCCTCTGCGGCTCGGTGGGCGCGCACGCGCATTGCATAGGTGCGAGCGAGACGACTAGATACGTCTGCCTCACTTGCACGCCAGCGGCGCCCGAGGATATACAGACATTGGCTGATAATATTGATAAAAGTAAGTTATATCATTATTATATTTCCTTGAATTAAGTATATCAGTAATCTAGTGCCCATAGCACAAGCTCTGATTAGCGTGGGGCTAGATGATGCTGTGTGGATTGTCCAGCATTATTTATTTATTTATTTATATTTGCAGTGATCATACAAGAGCAAGCGACAACAGCGGCGCCTCAGCGCGGTCCGGTAATGCCGAGCCGGATGTCTCTGAGGCGGACTAAGGGGCGCCCGGCTATCGCAACCAGGTCAGTGATATCCTGATGGTCGGAAGAATCGACCCCTTCAACTCAGCCCATGTATGAATCGCGGCTAGCTTTTCCCGGGATGCTGATATAAAAGAGTATATAAGAGAGATATGGCCGGCCCGCTGCCACTTCAGCTTGCTAATTCTCAGAGCTATGTTGATATCTTTGGTTCTCTGTCGGATGTATTCGTTACGAAAGTAATAACCCGACTATATACTCATACATTTACACGCGGGCGAAGCCGCGGGGCGCAGCTAGTATTATATTAAATATGGTTTGTTCCAGGCCTTCGAGTTCCAGAAGACGTGACATTAAGTCTAAATGTGAAAACGGTGAGTTATTGTTCTTTATTGGTATTAATAAATTAATAATGCTGGACAATTCACACAGCATTATCTAGTCTCAAGCTTTTGACGAGCGATGTGGCGCGGTGGGCGATGGTCCGCCTGCGACGCAGGAGGTTGCGGGTTCGATTCCCGCCTCGGAACAATTGTGTGTACGATCTGCAGATATTTGTTGCGGGTGTTCTGGTCGTTTTCTATATATAATAAAAAATATCTATCTATGTAATGTATTGTATTATGTATATCAGTTATCTAGTATCCATAACACAAGTTTTGCTTACCATGGGGCTATCATAGATAATGCTGTGTGGATTGTCCAGCATTATTTAAAAAAGTACATACTAGATAACTGATATACATTACATAGATAGATATTTTTTTATTTTATATAGAAAACGACCAGAACACCAACACAACAACAGCAGATCGTACACACAATTGTTCCGAGGCGGGAATCGAACCCGCAACCTCCTGCGTCGCAGGCGGACCTTCGCCCACCGCGCCACATCGGTCGTCAGTTTTTTTTTATTGGTATTAATAAATAAATAATGCTGGACAATTCACACAGCATTATCTAGTCCCATGGTAAGCAGAGATTGAAGAATGTTTCCTTAATGATATACTTTTACTAGAAAAAAAAGTTCAGACATTCATGGTCCATAATAAGATGACCAGGTGGGATGACGACTTGCGAAAGACTGCAGGTAGATGCTGGATGCGTCGAGCTGAAGACAGGGCGCTATGGCGCTCATTGGGGGAGGCTGGCTGGCTAGGCTGGCTATGCTACCAAACTACTACGCATAAAGGACCAACTGGAGTCCAAATGCGGAAAATAGAGTACCCCCACCTGAACCTGAGCCTGATTGGGGGAGGCCTATGTCCAGCAGTGGACTGCTATAGGGCGCTATGGCGCTCATTGGGGGAGGCTGGCTGGCTAGGCTGGCTATGCTAGCAAACTACTACGCATAAAGGACCAACTGGAGTCCAAATGCGGAAAATAGAGTACCCCCACCTGAACCTGATTGGGGGAGGCCTATGTCCAGCAGTGGACTAATATAGGCTGATGATGATGATGAATAAGATGAATAAGATGAATACATATTGACGATATTACAATTTTAAAGAAATTACAACTTCAAACACGACATAGATATTTTTTTACTATAGATAGAAAACTCACTCAGCAATCTGCAGATTGTACAATCATTTGTCCCTCCCTCAGGCGGGATTCGAACCCGCAACATTCTGTGACCGCGCTACAGAGGTCGTCAATACATCTAAGTCTTAAAATGAAATATGCACCTAAATTTAATAACAATAAGATTTAAACGATGACTACCCGAGAAAGAATGCAGGTTGGAGCGCTATGGCGCTCATTGGGGGAGGCCTATGTTCGGGTTTTCTGGTCGTTTTCTATGTATAATAAAAAAAAAATCTATCCATGTAATGTATTGTATTATGTATATCAGTTATCTAGTACCCATAATACAAGCTCTGCTTAGCATGGGGCTAGATAATGCTGTGTGAATTGTCCAGCATTATTTATTTATTTATTTATTTATTTATGTCCAGCAGTGGACTAACATAGGCTGATAATGAAGATTTAAACTCAGTATAGTATAGTGTAAGTACTTTATATCATCATCATCAGCCTATAGCAGTCCACTGCTGGACATAGGCCTCCCCCAGTGAGCGCCATAGCGCCCTGTCTTCAGCTTGCCGCATCCAGCATCTACCTGCAGTCCTTCGCAGGTCGTGGTCTCCACTCAAGAACACGTTTGCCCCAGCGGCCGTCGGTTCTTCGCGAGATATGGCCGGCCCACTGCCACTTCAGCTTGCTTATTCTCAGAGCTATGTCGATAACTTTGGTTCTCTGTCGGATGTATTCGTTACGAATCCTATCCTTCAGAGAAACTCCGAGCATAGCTCTTTAGTACTCGGTAGTACTTTAAATATATATTATTTTATTATTCCAGCCCAATCGCCCCAAACAATCGCAAGCCGGCAAGAACTTAACCTATCAACGCCAAGAAAGCTCACACAACCAACCAAACCTGATTCATACAACTCTCCATACAAAACTAGACCTCTAGAAGATTCGCACATAAATGACCTCTCATCCAAAACCAGTGAATTATTCAAAATACTAAAATCACCTGTAAAAATTAGTCAAAATAATGAAAGTCCATACAAATGTATAGAAGCGCTTAGTTCTTTGAAGCTTTACGAAAGTCTCAATAATGAAGTTTCATACGATGAAATGGATGATATGTTCATGTCTCCTATGAAGTTACTAGAGGAAAGTTTGTATAAGAGAGTTAGTATGAAGGTCAAGGATTTGGATGAAGGGGTGATGGAAATTTTGCGGAAGAAATTCAGGAGACCCGGGCCTTTGAGTGTGAAAAGGAAAATCATTGAGTAAGTACACATAGAAGTTTGTTTAGAGCGTACTGCCAATCTTTTTATACGTGCAGTCTGTGGGTTAACTACACGCAGAAATGCTGGAATGCCCTGCGCGTCCAGTATAATAACGCGTTCAGAGTGCTACTGGGACTGCCCCGCTTCTGTAGCGCGTCCGGGATGTTTGCAGAGTCCCGCGTTGATGACTTTTACGCAATCATCCGCAACCGAACAGCATCCCTGATGCGCCGGGTGAGGGGCGGCACCAGTAGCTATCTGAACCTTATAGCTGGGAGGCTGGACACGGACTGCGCTTTTATGAAGCACTGGACGCATATTCATAATGCTATGCGTCTGTAAACGCAGGATGTGTCCCTTCCAATAAAATGTTTTATTTTTAGTTTTTAATTTACATATACTCTAACTCTTAACTCTCTATGGCTGTACCATGCATTTTGTGAAGCTGAATTAAATAAAATTGAATTGAATTGAATATAAGCATCTACCTGCGAAAGACTGCAGGTAGATGCTGGATGCGTCAAGCCGAAGACAGGGCGCTATGGCGCTCATTGGGGGAGGCCTATGTCCAGCAGTGGACTAATATAGGCTGATAATGATGATGATGATGATGATGATGATGATGAAGTACATATATGAAAATAATTTGTCGTGTTTATTATAACTATAAACCGACTAATATCCCATTAATATTATAAATGCGAAAGTTTGTAAGGATGGATGGATGTTTGTTACTCTTTCACGTAAAAACTACTGAATGGGTTTTAATGAAACTTCACAATAATATAGCTATAACACTATTTACAAAGATATATTGTATATTATCCAAAATATCTATCACCACACCAAAACATTTTAGAAGACAAAGAAATTTTATTTAATAAAGTCTTAAATGAATGGCTTGTGACACAAAAATTTTAATATAATAATAGCAAGCTCACGAAGAACCGATAACCGCTGGGGTAAATGTGTTCTTGAGAGACCGGGACTCAGTATACATTGTGTAGGACGCCCCCGGCCAGGTGGGATCACGATCTGCGAAAGACCGCAGGCAGCTTCGAATGCGTCAAGCTGAAGACAGAGCGCTATGGCGCTCATGAAATAAAATAAATAAATAAATAATGCTGGACAATTCACACAGCATTATCTAGCCCCATGATAGCAGAGCTTGTGTTATGGGTTCTAGATAACAGATATACATAATACAATACATTACATAAATATATATTTTTTATTGTACATAGAAAACGACAAGAACACCCGTAACAAATATCTGCAGATCGTACACATAATTGTTCCGAGGCGGGAATCGAACCCACCACGCCACATCGGTCGTCATTAGGGGAATAGAATATAATTGAAAGACATTTATTCATAACAACTAAAATTAACAAATAACACACTAATAGAAATAGGTACATGTAGAGAGTTGTTACAAAAAGGCTCTAACTCAGCATAATGCTGGCTAAGCTCCGTGAGAGACTTAGCCAGCGCTGGTCTTCCGTTAGAGCCCGTACAGGTGACGTCACGAACAGGCAAACGCAATGACATTAAAAAAAATATAGTAAAAGAAATACTAGATAAAAACACTTAAAAAGTCGTTTGCAAAAAACAAAGACATAACATAGACATAATACCAATGTATATAATGATGTATTTCACATATGTATCTCTAAGTATACATGGTTTTTATAAGATGGCATAATAAATTACTTCTTACTAGATGCCCCTTGCGGCTTTGCCCGCGTGGAATTTTCTGCGCAATTTTACCACATTTTCTCACCGTTTAAACCTTCCCTGGATAACGACAAATATATCAAAATCAGCTAAAACGGCCCAGCCGTTCGCGAGTTATAGAGAGACAAACGAACAGCAATTGATTTTTATATACATATAAGATTTTCTTATTTCTATCTGAAAATGTAGGTCGCGGTTGAATGCAGAGTCAGCCGAAAAAGTTTTTAGTACTAAGTGTGCTGTAACTGATCATAATATTCCTCTTACAGAGACATCTTAACTGGATTGATCTCAAACCTGAACACGTCAGATAAGCAGAAAGAGCAGCTGAGAGAGTGGTGTTCACCGAGAAAGGGCTGTGATATCACTGAAGTAAGTATTTCTCTAATACTTTCATTGCCAAAGACACAATAGACTCACAACACCTCCTGAAGCAGCGGCGCGGCGTGCCCCCTTCGGGTCGTACCGCAGTGGCTAGGCATTTATTATGTATCGTCAAGTATTTTTTACATTTCCCTATTTAATAATTTGGCACTTCCTGCCGCCCCCTCTCATGTCGCCTGGGGCCGTGGCCCCCCACGCTACGCTATTGGCCCTAATTCTACTAAATGAATCGCTTCACCATAACAATGATAGAGACATAGACAGACATATCATTTATTTACCCACTATTTGTACACACAAGATATCATTCTCATAATTCCAAAATAACTGACAATTTGCCTGACACATGAATCTAATTGATTACAGGAAATACTTCCAAGGGAAGACACAACTAGCACTGAACACACGGGTGAAAATACAGAAAATAGCATCCAGGATACTCCGAAAAAATCTACAAGACTTCACCGAAATAAATCAGATACAGATGAAGAAAGCCATAAATCTGGTAAAAACATCGACTTGATAGCCACCGAAACGAAGATAGATAATAATAATGAACAATTAGACAATAAAATAATATCTGAAGATAAAAATGATCATGGAAAAGTTGAAAGTATTGAAATTGTCGAACCTGAAGAAAGTACAGGCGCTTCTCTTGGAGTGGATATCGATGATTCATCCAATAGCACTTTTCAACTACCCCCAGAATTTGTTGCTGACCCTCAAAGTGACAACAGCAATGCTTCTTTAACAGAACAGAAGACAATAGACGCTATTTTCAGCCCCAAGAAACATCTAGAAGTCAAAAGTGACGCTTGTAGAGAAATTAAAGATGGCGTGACTAAAGATGACCGTGAAGCCATATGTGCGTTCAAATTTAGTCCGTTGGATAGTGAAAAGTTGGAAAAGAATAACGTTGATATAAACTTGGAAAGGTTTAAGAAAAGTTATTTGAGCGAAGTTGGCAAAGATAAATGTGCTTTTGATAAGAATGGTAAACGGAATGTTAATCTAAGTTCAATAATCGATTCTGTAGTTGATGCGCATTTGAAAGAGCAAGTGGTCACACCGAAGAAAAGAAAACTCTCGGGAGGTAAAATAGTGTTGGTTTTTAATAAAGATGATGCTAAAAAACGTAAGTTATCTGAAAAAGATTCGAATTTATCGTCAACTGATGATTTCGAAGATAAAAAAGAAATAACATCACCAAAAAAAGAAAACATGAAAATAAAATTTCTATCAAAACGTAATGAAAAGAAACGCATAAAAGATAAAGCGAAAAAAAGAAAAGAAAAGAACCTTCCAAGGAACACTCGCGGGGAAATCAAAATAGCAGATAAAACGATAGTAACTGAAGGGATAGAAAAATCTTTTAAAGATATAGAATCAGAAAAACGTAAAAATACAATGAATCCAAATGATGCCAGTGATGTTTCGAACAAAACAGATATGGATAAAGAAAAAGGCCAACCAAAAAGAAAGTTTCACGAAAGTAGTCAATGGTTGGCTGAAATCACAGAATTAGATAAAAAACTAGAAATTGAAGCTGAAAGAATAGCAAGGAAAAAGGAAAGAAACTTAAAAAAGAAAAAGTTAGAAACATCTCGAAAAGATGCAACTATAAATATGCAGGATGAATATTCACAAGATAATAAAACAGACAAACAAAATCTTGGAACAGACAGAAATAGTATGAACAAAAAGTTTGTCAAAGATAATGTCAGAGAGACAAAAGAGGTTACAACCAAAGCAAATGATATAAGTAGAGATGGTGAAATTAAAAAAGAGAAAATCAGAAAACACAAAAAAGCAAATCTGTCTAGACAGCAAAAACGACAGTATAAGTTAGACAAAAAATACAAAAAGGATAAGAAACACAAAGAAAAGTATGAAGAGTCCAAACAAAATGATCAAAATATTGAATTAACAATTGACTCCTCAGAAAACACATCAAAGAAAAATAATAAAATTAAAACAAAATTGTCTATCAGAAACAACGAAAAAGATATATCTGTGAAAATAAAATGGAAGAAAAAACAACTACGATTGAAAATCAAAGAATCGAAGAAAGATAAAATTAAAAAAATGGACAATGATGCTTCGAAATTTAAACAATATGTTTTACAATATTTTTCGGAGATCACTCCCAAAGAGGTTTTAGTGAAACCCGAAAAGGACGTCAGCCCTTTAAAAAGGAAATACGTGAAACAAGAAAAATCTCCTGATAAACTAAAACAAATGTCTATTCAAAGCTTTTTCAAAACGACATTTCCAAACTAAGGAATATAAAACTGAGCACTTGGGTTATTGTTAGTTATTTATTTACGCGTGCGTAATCTATTAATTTTGTCCATCACATTATTACGCACAATAAATATGTACTAAGATGAATGAATGAACACTTTATTGCACTAAATAAGAAATAACAAAATAGAAATCTTATATCTACGATCTATCCTAAGATCAACGTAAGATAAAGTTGTACCAATAATTTGATTATATTGGCCATGAATTTATTCCGTATTTTGCAATTTGCGATCTATTTTAAAATTTGGCGCACAATTCTCGGAAGGTGAATGTGTTGCTAGGTAAGGAATATATTTTGTTATGGTAGAATTCTACCAAAAATGTTTTTAAAACTAAGTTAACGTTTAGGTTATGGATAATGTTTTTCTATGCGTTTTTAATTGAATATTATTTGTATTCTTACCTTCATACGGATTTAATTAGGTAAAATAATAAAAACTTATGTTATTTTAAGCGTTTTTTTATTAAATCCTCCCAATAATGATTTAAGGCCTTTTAGTTATTAAATTTTCGTTTTATATGGAAAAAGCAAATTAAATTATTTAAAAATTATTTATTTATAAATTTATACAGAGTGACCCATAATTAAAAGTGGTTAACTGATTTGGAGCATAGTCCGGGGAAAATGGTGTCGGATGTATTGTAAACGCTTCTGCAACAAAACTCCCATGTGTTGCAAAATTATCAATAGATAAATTCAAACGAATTGGGAAACACATCCTTTGAACTAAGGATTATTACAAGATATCGGATTATCTAGCTAGACGATAAAAAGCTTGGGACGAGCTTTGCTCTAACATAAAAACTAACAAGGTTTAGTTTATTGTTCGCTTCTTTACCTTAAAAATATTGAATTGAACAAAAAATCAAAGTAATCACTGTAAATCCTAGTTTTACTTAAGTAATTTGAGTTTTGTGATGTGTCCAAGAGTCTTGTTAGGTCTAAAGGAAATAAAGCACTTTGATAGAGTCTGTGCAAAAAGAGAAGTCTCGTGGCGAAACGGTGAACTAACATATTAATACAACAAAAGTAGTACATTGGCACACACGCGCCCTTAATTCCTAGGTGACTACTCTTCTTGCACAGACTCTATTTGTAGACAATCCAATCGGAACTCCTCATTTAGCGACCGTCTGTTGTGTAGTGTGTGGTCTAGCGTTATCCTGAAGCAGCAGTGAGCTCGCTCAATTGAACAGTCTCGGTTGTCTAGCTCTGGTCTACCAGACACTAATCAACTTTCCCTTTCTATAGATTTGGCCGGTTGTCCTGGGTTCTACCATTGTGATGTTATCGTACAGGATCAATTTTTCATCCCAAGTAACGATACCATTCAATATCTCCTCGTTATTGTGACGGATGAGTAGGTACATTACTCGACTGTCACAAATTCACAATAAACGCAGAACTGAACGGGTGTTGGTGTGTTTCACTCAATTCACGTGGTAGGTAGATAAGGTACCTATTTTTCGAGCTTTTTCAGTTTTCCAATTTATTTCAAGTGAAATAAAATGGTTATCCATAAACTGAACAGAACGACGACGCCAAAAAAACCGATGGCGGAAAACCAATCAATTACTTATTAAAAATACACACAAATAAGAAGTCAGAGAAATAAATTTTCTTGGAATAAAAATTGACAGTAATTTTAATTGGAAATCTCATATAAATCAAGTTAATGATAAAATATCTAAGTACTGCTATGCTCTTTATATCCTTCGTAACGTTTCCTCTAAATTTGTAGCAAAAAATGCTTACTATGGACATGTTTTTCCTCAATAATTGTGCTATGGGGTGATATTTTGGGGAAACTCAGTTGATGTGCAGTCAACATTTATCATGCAAAAAAAATGCATAAGAGCAATTTTTAATTTAGAAATAACTGAGTCCTTGTGCAATGTTTTCAAAGAAAATGATATCCTTACTCTGACAGGTATATATACAGTATATATACTAGAGATCTGTTTATTTGTTAAAAATAATACAACTTTTTTTAAAATAAAATCGAATCGACAAGAAAACTTAAGAAATAAATATAAATTAAACTTGTGTATTCCTCAAATTAATAATACTATGTTTTACAAAAGTACCTATATATCAGCTATCAAAGTGTTTAACAACATTCCTTTAGAAATAAAACAACTAAATGGAAATATGTTTAAAACTAGATTAAGAAACTGGCTTGTTAGTAGTGCGCACTATAACATAAAAGAGTTTTTTGATACTAGTTAGTAAGTGAAAGATGTAAATAAACCTACCTGTACAATTAGTAGTAGTTAGTACTAGTAATTGTCTAAATATTGTATGTCCGAAATGGATAAATTGTTGTTACTAAATTATTAAATTAAGACCTTTCCTATGGATGTTTTACTCAATTTAACAATAAATTTATTCTTATTCTAAATTTGAAAAATAAATCATCAACTTTTTAGCTGCAGCGGTTTGGGCTGGGCGTTGTCCCAGCCTATTCTTTTATAATATGAAGATTAAGTAGCAGGTTCTACGTAGGAATGTATGAATGTTTTGACCATATAGGTACTCTTGCCAAATTCCAAGTGAATTGTCGCACTAACAACTCACATACACAGCCAAGTGATGTCACGATAGCGACCAACATTTTCGTCAAATTACGCACGAAACTTGAAATAGACATTTGAAATGCATTTTTATACAGAATTTTTTTTCTGTGCTTTATTAGTACCATAAAATCGAATAGTGACACTTAAAAAATGGGTTTTGTTTTGTTTTGGGAGAATGTGGTAGAAAATAAATGTATTAGTTGGCAACACCACGCCATTGTTTACAACGCCAAGACGAATCGAAACAAAAACAAGTAACAGTCGAATTAGTTATATTTATACCTTGTTTGGACGAACATCTATTTTCTGACGATCTAAATTCAAAAAGTACTTTAATATCTTGCGTAAATAATCAATATTTTTTAGTTTTACACCATAGTTTAGTGAAAATCTAATTTCAAAAATTGTTTTCTTTGTTCAATCAAAGTGATAGAAGGCTCGCGAGTCGCGCGCGACGTTGCCGCTCTTACCTCGAACTTTCGTATCTGGATTTTTAACATCAACAGCTTTATAAATGTTTTCTTTATTTTCTAAAGTTACTGTGACAAAATTTAAGTGCCAAAACTCATGAGGAATGCTTCAGTATCTTGAAATGAGTGGATTTGAACATTCTCTAGTTTCTGACGCAATCGAAATCTGGCAACAGCGCACGGAATCGGACTGAATAAAGACCTTCTGATGTATTAGAAAACTCATCGGGTTACTCCGATTTCACATCGAACCAAATTTTATGAGGTAAGTTTTGAAAAACATATTACGGTACTTTTAATTTAGTTATATGATTTTGCAAGGAAGTGTACCTAACGGTTTTTTCAATTTTCGCGCCAGGTGACGTAATCCGACCAAAGACATTTTAAATCGTCCCTAGAATCCGACCCGAATCAGCCATCTTTTTTTTGGACAATCAGTCATCTGTCAACTGTTCTAGAATTTGTTCGTGCAAAGTGAAAAACAAAAAAACCTCTTTTATTGGGTGGTTTTTATAAAAAAATCGCCACGGAAGCATCCGGGTAAGTCCTAATATTATTTTATTTATTTTCAGCTGTTCGGTACACTTCTATTTGCCGCGTAAATCGTATTTGTTGAACCTAACCTCAAATTGGTTGCTATGTGCAAAACTTTCCATATTTTAGGTCAACCAGTGTCTTCTGCCGAAATTACTTATGTTCTAATTCTACCTATTCGCGTATAAATAGCATTAAACACTCCAAGTACTACTTGACAAACTTGAAAAATCTACCGTCCAAGCCTCAAATCAAAAAGAAAGATACCTTAATTTCATTGTTAGAAGATTCCAGATATCTCTATTGTACATCTACCTTCCTATGGTAACTCACAAACAGCCTACCCTATCTAAGAGCTATCTTGAAATAATCCTTTATTATAACTATATTAATTATTATTTTATATATTTATATATTTCACCAAATCCACAGTCCTTATTCTAGACAAACTTAAAATACTTTTTTTCTTATGACCAATGATGGATATTAATGAATTATACTCTAATTCCATTATTTGCTTCACTTTGAAACTTTTTAGGAATTTAACCGATTCCGCATAGGTAAACTATGGAGAGTGAGTGATGAGAATTCATTGAAGTAGGTAGGTACTGAGACAGTCCTTTAAAAAAGATGTAGATAATCTCTACATAGTACTTGCTTCGATGAATAGTATTAGGCATAAGCGTTGAGTACCAAGGCCTTATAATATAGTAGGTAATAATAGTAGTTGCTTGCAAACTCATGAACTCGGTTATCTAGCTAAATTAAGAAATAAATTAGTTAATAGTCACGAAGAAATAAATTATTCTAAGGTAACCTGGAAGAGATCGCTCTCAGCAATAAGGCCAGCCTTTATATTTCCATAATTCTATTGTTTTCTGTTTTGTGTGGTATAATAAAGCAGTATCTATCTAAATAAAGACCAACTGGAGTCCAAATGCGGATAGAGGCCCACCCCCACCTGAACCTGATCTAAATGAATTAGTTAATTTCATTACTTACTGTCTTCTGAAATCTCTTTAGATAGATAGATAGGGGCTGTTCAAATATTACGTAAGCAGATTTATTACAATTATTTACCCCCCCATCCCCCTTGTCAGCAAAAGTAAGCAAATTCCCCAAAAATGTGTTTCGTTTTCAAGCATAGACAATGTGAGGGTTGCCATTCGTGTAAAAAGGTAAATAACTACCGATGACGTAATCATCGTCTAGACTCCCCTACCCCCCATGTCATCCAAAATAAGCAAAACAAAGACCCCCCACACCCCCCCATAGTGCTTACGTAATACTTGAACGGCCCCTGAACAATTTTAGATTCTATTATTTTTTTATAACCATTGCGAAGTTTTGGTTAGATTTAGCTTGTAACAAAATGACATTGGTTAGTTTCACAACAATTTCAACCTTTTAGTGAGTTAAAATTGTAACAAAATTTTCCTTCCTCACTGGACTTGTCAAAACTTGCATCGTTGGATTTATCATTATGAATCTGAGTCACGATATGATGCTAGCTTTGAGCATGTCTATATTTTTTTCGCAATATTTCAATATACTTACCTAACTTACTCTATAAGAGGACCAAGATGCTATAGATATATAGATAGAAGATAGAAAATACTTTTGCACTTTTCATATAGGAACAGTAAAAACTTAAAAATTAGTTACAATTAGCGTTCTTACCGCTCAAGAGTGATCTCTACCAGACAACTATGGAAGGATAGGATTAAGGACAGTAACAGGGGTATTGTGTGCTACAGGGTGTAACACAAAAAGTAAGGACCAAACTTGAGATTTTGACTCAGCTTTGGTTACAAAATGTGGCCCTTCATAGCCAAAATCCATCGAAAAGCCTAAAGCCATCAGCTACTTGCGGAAAACTCTGCGCTTGCGTCATTCATTCCGGTGGGTAATCCACCCACGCTAGTTTACCGTTTACTGACGAAAGAAGCTCGAAGTATCTGCAGTTTGCCATATTGCTGAAATTCGACTATTTCTAACCTAAACAAATGAAGTGCTTTTGTTTTTGGAAAAGCTTCACTACATAGTACATAGTAAAAAAGTTTCGCTTCGCGCTGTCAGCGGGAAGCGACTTAGTTTCATACTACCTAGTGATTTATTCAAGACGATTTTATCCATCATCTCTTGTAGGGTTTTAGTTTTCATTATCAGATATTTACGGAAAAACCACGGATATAAAGACGCAATTATCTTGCAAGGTGGTCATTACGCAACCTTGATTTTTGCACAAATTTTGTTTGTACAGGTGTTTCTTTCATACGTCGTTGTCTGGAAGTACAATGAAAGTTAAAAAGAAATAAAATCGGCTGTAAGTCAACTCAAGCATACGTAGAATATAAAGCCCTGATCTGCATGCATAATACCATTAAAACGTCTGTTTCTACGCAGTTAAATAAAATAAATACTCAATACTAAACTTTTATTGTTCCAAAAAGTTGCTTATATCTAAAACATTCATTTAACGCTAAACTTAACGTTAACTTACTATGATCTTAATGTATACTAAAAACATTGGTGAAATGGTTATCTTGCTTAATCATAAGTACAGTGCTTTATCGTTTTCAGACTTAATATATATAAATTTGTTCAAAATCGTAATACAAACTTAGATTTTAATAGGTATTAGGTAGTTGCAATTTGAAAAAAGAGATGCATAGCTTGCTAGTAACTTCTATCCCCGTACTAGTTTAAAAACTGTTACAGTAGAGTATTTATTTATTTATTTATTGAGATAAGAACATCATAACAAAAATTACATAGTTTTGTACATACACACAATACTAAATAATTTATAATTTTGTTTCAATAACATTTTGTGCCTTTTTCATGGCTTTCGGTAGGTTTTCGTAAAATATGTCTACGCTGTTCTTGGACAGAACATTGAGTAAATATATAGCGAGTGACATAGGGGCAAACTAGCTTTAGTAGGAACCTAACTTCGAATTTGATAATCCATCGTTTCGTTTCGTGTAAAGAAAATATACTAATATGCATTTTATCATGATTGTCAGAGTGAGAATCTCTATTGATGGATCTTGTTTTGGTCTAGCCAGAATAACAGTGCCTTGTATTGATAAGAGTTGGCATTATTTACATATTTTAGTTAGCATTGGCCCATTTGCTACTGCAGCACACATTGCTCACCTTATTTCAACGTAATGAATTCTTTATTGTGTAATTATTAAGTACTAGCTGCGCCCTAAGGTTTCACCCGCGTGGTGATAGATATTTTGGATAATATATAATAAATATCTATATAAATTGTAGCCTATGTGTTATTCTGATGTATAAGCTATATTATTGTAAAGTTTCATTAAAATCCATTCAGTAGTTATTACGTGAAAGAGTAACAAATATCCATCCATACTTACAAACTTTCGCATCTATAATATAAGTAGAATTTTATTTTTAATTCAAAGTTGTTAATTGGTATTGTGTGTACATGCAGTGTACCTACAAATAGTCATTCTCTCAACTCTGGTTTTATAGGATAGTTCCTTGCCATTATGAAAAAGCCGTGTCCATACTTTCTAAGAGTTCTTCGCAAGATTCTTTGCCATCAAGAGCCTGTTTTCAAAGTAGCAAATCATTATAAACGGCTGTGGAAACCCGTTCTGATTTTGACCTGACCAGCACTGCAGCGCTTACGACCCTCAAGCGATTAGTGATCCGCCCTGCCAATGATAATTTTAAGTCTTCTAACGTCACTTATTCTAAATTTATAAGAAGGCAGTGAGAAAGGTATGCATACTATTAACTTATAGATATTATTAACGACAAGATGGATTATTAAGTAAAGAGACGGCTGTTAAACAGAAACATGATTCGGTAATGTCAATGTTAGGAATACACCTTGATGGATGGCATCAAAAAATGAATGTATAAACCTAAGGTTTGCTGTAAGAAAACTCTTTGTTAGGGTTAAGCTCGCCTATGTACATATCTTTTTTAGTTAAGTTTTTTTCGTGTACAATAAAATAATTACAAGAATTATTATCTAGGTACTATTTTTATCCGAAAAACAAAAGAGTTCATTCCACATACAATAGCGAAAGAATTTTCCAAATCAGTCCATATTTAAGTACTTGTAACTAATTGACAAGAAATTGATGAACACACAAAAAATACATAAAACCGACGTAGAATTTCCTCCTATTTTTGAAATCTGTTAACACTTTGACTGCGATCTTTTTTTTTACCTAAAAAATTCGTGCTGCCGCTCTACACAGCGGTTGTGTTGCGCCGCACATGCGTTTCGTTCGAAAAATATTACAGCTCTGCTGAGTCACAAAGATCTGTATTTTCTCAGCCGCTGCACTAGTGTGAATTTTCGCAGATTAGTCACTTGTAGAAAACTCATACCGTGCGTTTTCAGCACTCAAAGTGTTAAAAACAAATCGTCCGAGGTTGAAAACCAGGAAAACAATGTCACGTTTCAGGGTGATTTATCCACGTTAACCTGGGCTATTATCTACCGTTAAAGCCATCAGGCGGTCCCGTAATTTACTAGAAGTTAGAACTGTTCTCTTGGCTTGAGAAAAACTGTTTAACTGCGACACGTA
Source organism: Eupithecia abbreviata (assembly GCA_943735965.1). Lineage (NCBI taxonomy): Eukaryota > Metazoa > Arthropoda > Insecta > Lepidoptera > Geometridae > Eupithecia > Eupithecia abbreviata. Next base: position 3,227,415 of record OX031004.1, on the reverse strand, counting down.
GTCGTTGGTCTTTGTAGTAATTTTTTTTAACTTATGTTTTTTATGTAACACCGCTCCTTGGCTTGCGTAGCATTGTTAAAAACTTTAACTATGTATTTAGAATTAAGACGCTTATTACTAATAATATTAACAAAAAGATTGTTGTTTTTTTTCATGGATGGATGTAAGTTTGTTGCTTCTTCAAGCTTGAGAAAAAAATTGGAAAGTCGAAAAACAAATTGAAAAGTCGGTAAAAGGCTAGTGTCCTAAAAAATCTACTAAGTCCATCAGTTAGATTATTAGAAGATATTGGACCCGTGTTTTTTTCAATTAAACAAAATATGAAGATATAGCCAGTTAAAGTTCCGCGTGACGTCACGTCTTGCTACGCTTTTTAGCAAGTTTTGACGTCACGAGCCCCCACTCCTAAACTTTGACACGCTTTATTTTTGTAAGTATTTGTTTGATTGACAAAAGAAAAAATACTATAATAATAATATAAGAAAAAAATTATAGTGTCCAATATCTTCTGATAATCTAACTGACGGACTAAAGTATGCTACTCACTTACTTTAATTATAATATATATTATATTATACTTACGCTACTCTTTCAATGCATGTAGCAAACTATTGCTTATTTCTCATAAATATTTAGAATAAAACTGGTTCTGTAGTCAACAATGATGTCAATAGAATCAAGGTCTATTCTATACCTTGCGCAAAAAAAACAAGCATTGAATTAAATGGGCTTATGTTGTAAGTTTTTATTTTATTTAACTTTAGGTAACTAACCTACATGCTTTAATGTAATATGTTTCCTTATAAAGTACTTTGAATCTTTAATTTTTAACCGAAGTAAAACAGAAGAGGAGTAGGTTCTATGTTCGACTGTATGTTTTTTATGTATGTACCTCTGTGTTCGTCGATTTCTGTCATTTATGTACCGGGAATGTCTGTCCGTCAGGATAGATTGGAAAATTATTTCGCTATAGCAATGAAAATGAGGTGGTCCCTAAAAAATATGTATTCCCGAGGAATTATAGTATTTGTTCCGAACAAAACTTAAAAACAGTGTAATTACTAAGGAATTTGAAGTTACTTTTTAGCTTTTCACTCAAATTATAGAATATTGTTTACCAATTCCCCATCATACATCATAATTATCTGATATTATGATAAGGAACTTTCAGATTTCTATGCTTTATTATTATGATGCTTATTCTCACTCTTTCTTATGTCAATAGAAAACAAACTAAGCTATTGCATAAAGATACGAGAGGTCATGAATTAGTACTGACAAGGTCAGTATTGTGTGGGTAGCTGGCCGTGATGATCATAGCTAAAAGCGCAGCGTAACGAAGGCCCAGGTCATCACAGCGCGGTCAGCATAAATTAATAATTAATATAATACGAAACCATACCTCCCTTCATGGCGACCTTGCTAGGATAAGAATAATCTAAAAACGGTTAGCCTATACCTCGGCAATTTCAACTAGCATTATTGCAACTTTCTACTAAACAAGATGACCTATAGGGATTCTTTCTCATGCCTTAGGTATTATTATTCCTTAGAATGCAGCAAAAACAAAGGAATTCTACCGAGCAAAGGCGAAGACATGCTTTGAGATCACGTAAGCGCTCAAAGAATGCTTGGACTTGTTTTCATAAATGTCTACAATAAGACCTCGCATCTTGTTTTTTCTTTTGTTTTGCGAAAAGAACTGGCTGGACATAAAATCTTATTATCATAGTGAAGCTAATAGAACCTATTTGCAAGTTCTTTATTAATTAAGTAACTTTGCCATTCTACAGAAGGCGTTATTATTTTCCACTAGTTACGCTGGCCGATTACTGTAATTCTTTATGTCTGTCTGTTTGTTACCTTATCTCGTCTAAACGGATAAACGGATCATAATAAAATATGGCAGGGAGATACGTAAATGATATTCCGACTACTTGTAAAGCGTGTGCAAAACTGCAGGCAGAAGTTAGTTCCTTATGAATTGATAATATCGATCTATATAATGTATGGAGTTATCTATAAAAACTAGTTTACCTCGCAGTTTTTGTGCTAACGCGAGAAAACTAAGTTTTTATATCTTTCCGTCTACTTGTCTATGCTAATGAGTGGTGAAAAACGTGGGTACCTTCAATCGTGAAGTTTCACGCGCTAGCAATAGAAGTTATTTCTACACATTTATAATTAGGTTAGTCTTCAATTTCCGCGGATTTTGTCATCATCATCATAATCAGCTATATTAGTCCACTGCTGGACATATGCCTCCCCCAATGAGCGCCATAGCGCCCTGTCTTCAGCTTGACGCATCCAGCATCTACCTGCAGTTTTTCGCAGGTCGTCATCCCACCTGGTCGGAGGGCCGATTTTGTACGCATCTAAAAATACTACTTAAAACCAGTATTTAATCAAAATTCAATATGGAAAAGAAAGTAAGAATTCGCACCGACACCTAGTCGAGTAGGTAATTTTTCAACGTTATTTATCTAGACATTTTAGAGAATCCTTTAAAAATGTATGCTTTTAAAAGCTTTTTCTCTTTTTTTTATCACTTTCATAACAATAAATTATAAAAGCTTCGGTCCTTCGTTAAATAACACTGATAATACTTTTAGGTACCTAGTACATAAACATAAATTTATTTGTTTTCTCTTTTGTAAACATAGCGAATGCTTTTAAAAATAAACTTGTTTTCAACGTTGAGCTATTTTTATTGCGTCTTTGAGAGATCTTTTTATTTCAATGCATTACCTATCAATAACAAGTCGGCCATCTTGGATTAATCAGAATGAAATGGCGACTTAACTTATTGTATTTGCAAGTCACTTTTGATTGTATGTAATAAAGAATAGGACATTTTCATGTTTAAAAAAAAATAATAACGATGTCTATTATAAATATTTTATTTATTTATTGAGATAATAACATCATAACAGGTTTTTTTATGAAGCCCTAAGGCGATGTTATAACTACTTATACTAAAAATTACATATTTTTTTACATACACACAATACTAAATAATTTAAAATTTTGTTTCAATAACATTTTGTGCCTTTTTCATGGCCTTTTTCAATAATATCAATAAAGATAAAAATAAGCACGTCCTGTGTATTTTTAATTTTATATGCAAAACTGTACTTAGGCACGGTTATTGCGCTGCGCGTTTAAGAAAGGGCATCGAATCGCTTTATCAACCAATCAAAAAGGTGCAAATTCCATCGCACGAAATTCGTCGGAGTGAGCTCATCAATGCAGACTTTATTATATTCTGTCGCAACTCGTAACGCGATAAAAGTTTACTGTTAGTTAGTCTGTGGCCACGCAGATGCGCAGCCTCCAAACAAGGCCACAGCGCACGCGCGTGCTACGTGACCAGTAAGGACCGTTCCAAATTAGGTCAGCTTTCAATATTGCCACAGTGGAGTTTGGGCCAGAGGGCGCTGTATGAAATGTTCAGAATACTAAATAGACCTTTAATCAATTAACCTTCTTTGAAAGCAAAGAGTATTCACTCTATACTTTTACCTTTTATTCATCTTTAGTGAATTATTTGTGTAGGAAAAACATCTACCTACCATAATTTAATCAGTTTCTACCTAATTATTTGATAGTTTGAAAAAAATAAAAACCGACTGCAAATAAATTGTATTTAAAGTTTATTATTAACTTTATCGCGAGAAATACTAATAAAAAATTATGTACTACCCTCGATAATAATAACATTTTTATGAAACCATCCCAGGATCATTTTCTTCAGCGAAATAATCATCCAAATCGGTCCACAATTGACGGATTATCGAAAATCTTACATAAAAAAGTTAAAAATTTCATATACATACATATATACAGCCGAACTCACCTCCTTTATATGGTGTGGTGTGTTACAAAATGCGTCAGATTTCCTTTTAATTCTTATCCCACCAAAAACATAAATGTAAAATAGGAGAGCCAAGTTCAATGCAAAAATTATGATTGGCTGTGGGCTTCGCGGCAAAAAGAATTGATATCTGAATGAGTGCCAAGTCAAATCTATGTAGGTTAGATTTGACTTGGCCAGTTTTCATTACATCAGTCATTTTATAAAGTTATTCAACGTTTTAATTCTGATAAAAACTGGCCAAGTCAAATCTAACCTACATAGATTTGACTTGGCACTCATTCAGATATCAATTCTTTTTGCCGCGAAGCCCACAGCCAATCATAATTTTTGCATTGAACTTGGCTCTCCTATTTTACATTTATGTTTTTGGTGGGATATCATTACTTTTTGTAAAGAAAACTAGGCAGGTATTGACTCGGCGTTTCCAAATATAATTCTACTTGACAATAGATGGCGACACTTTGTATCATGGGAAATAAACCTACGTAGGGCTCAGTAATAATATATTTTAATAATCAAATGTACTGAAATTTGTTCAACTACACAACTGACCAATATAATTCTTTTTGGATTTTTCTGAATACCGCATCATATTTTAAAAGTTCTCGAACATTTCCATTGCGACTCGGCGTTTCCAAATATAATTCTACTTGACAATAGATGGCGATACTTTGTATCATGGGAAATAAACATTTATAGGTACGTAGGGCTCAGTGTTAATATATTTTAATAATCATATGTACTGAAATTACTTCAACTTAAGTTCCTAAAGACTTTTTAGTCGCCAAAATTTTAATTTTTTAGTTTTTATAGTCATTTTTAAACAAGCCGCCATCTATCGTCAACCATTAGCTTATAAAGAAAAACAGGGCCAGGGCCGTATTTAGAATCCAATTATTTTACTGAATGTCCCACGGCTATGTTGAAACATAGCATGTCTGGAATGCACCTATGGAATGTTTTATAATAAATATTCTATATTGAAAGTACTTTCCCTCCGTGAGACAACTACTATAATAGTAGTTGTTTAGTAAATTTAATGAAATTGAAGCCCACCTATTATTGCAATTTTAAATTGTGTATGTTCTAGATTTCCATCTCAAGATAATGTAAGACAGCAATGGATCACAAAAATTAATAGACAAGACTGGACTCCCGACGAAATATACGAATATTTGTTCTTGCTGATAATACTGATAATCATATTATTCTTCTGATTAAATTAATAGCTGAAAAATATATAGGTATTCGTTTTAAGCATTTTGCAACCATAGAAAATGATAGGGCAACCAACCGACAACAATTAACCAAAACAGTTATTTTTGCTGGAAAATTAATTTTGTGAATAAAATAAGTCTTAGTACGTCCCCTACACTAGTGACATCTAGAGTGAGGTAGTAAAAATATGTAGTTACTTCGAAAACAGAATCTATTATTTGCCGGTCCCTAACAACTACACTGTATTCTATTGCGCAATCGGAGACGTTAGTACTAACTATTGCTTATTCTATGCAATGCGGATTCTATTCGAATTTAAACCTTATTCCATTGACATAAGGTCGTCGTCGCTAACATCACTAATTTTTGACTTTTTTTTATTTTTTGATTTTTTCCTACGCTTACACACAATTACCGAGCTGGATTCCAAATTTCATCCTTCTAGGTCATCTGGAAATAGGTTAGAATTAGGTACTATATGTATGTCAGTCAGTCAATGTGAATTTTTACGACTTTTCGACCTTCATATCTTTGTAACCGTTTGAGCTAGCTTCATGAAATTTGGGCTTCTACATGTCCTTATGGATATAATTCAACACACGTAGTTTTATGTTTTTACGTTACAGAGGTTTTGAGTTATAGAAGGGTCAAAAGTGGCACCAAGTGGTTCGTGTAATGATACACTCGGCGCGTTCCTTTGCTTGAACTTGGCTTGGTCACGCTGCCGCGTGCCCTGATTGCTCAAATACATACTGGTCGATGGCAGAGTTAATCTACTAAAATAGGTCACGGAACTGATATCACTGTATGTATGTACCTAATACATACAGTAATAGTGTATATTAACCATGAGAATTTTCTTATTATATTGCGTAATTAATAATAACCCTTGCCCTCGGGGTATTCTCTAAGAAATTAAATAATATACCAAAAAATAGATTTTTATTCGGCGGAACTTGAAATCGAAAATATTTATGATATTTTTTATTTTTACTTTACCTACCTACACCGCTCGCATACAGGACATACATAAAAAAAGTTTTAAAACCACAGCCGAACATAAAACCCCCGCCTTTTTTTGAAGGTCGTTATGCGTCTAAATTCCTTCTAATTCTTTTTGCTCAAATATTTGTCGATGGCTCATAGTTAATCTACTAAAATAGGTCGCGGAAGACATATCATAGTATTACTAACCATGACTACTTCACATACATGTACACACTAGCGACACCTGTCTATAGTTTGTTATTGCATAACAAAATTAAACATCACAATAGAAGTTTCTTGCCAGTTGCAAGAGCAATGAACATAAAATTGCTCAATGCTCTATTTAGCGTATGGGTAAGAAATAAAACGCTTTATCTAGGAAACTCCAAAAAGGATATTACATATTACTAAACCTATACATGGTTTTAATCAGACTTATATTATAAATGCGAAAGTTTAGATGGATGTGTGGATGGTTGTTTGTTACTTCTTCAAATCTTTTAATCACGAATTCATCACGAATATTTCATCGTCAACCCAACCTTCCGAAATTCCGATTCTTCTGATTTAACTTGCAAGGTACTGGGTAGCATGGTGGAATGACGTCAACTCAACCGGTTTGAAACTTAAGAATTACAAAAAAGTTGAGGATCTCTTTTGTTGTAATTTAGCCTAGGGCACATTCGTTTCTTAGTGCTTTATTTGTTCAAATACGACGAATCGCGCATTTTTGTGTTAAAATTGTGCAAAATCTTGCAAAAAGGTATGTTTTAGTAAGGCCTATGCTATCATAGGTTTTTTACAACTGGTAACTCTATGGTTACTAGTTTGCCTTATCAGCGAGGTTGCCAGATATTTACCGTAAACAATTAGAGAAATTAGCTACGCTTCCAACTGAAAATAGTTCGTAGGCTGGTACGTAATAATCGTAACAGCTTTGACCGGGCTTTGAGTCAAAGCCAAGGTTATTCTCATTTTTTGTACGTAGCTGGTCAAGGCTTCAGGTATTTTTAACCAGTACCATCCATGACACTTTCTAGAAACCTGGCCAGCTGTGGGTTTGACTTTTCAAGGCGGATTCATAATTTTAGCATTGACTCGTCGTGAGTTACTAAGTGAATTATGAGTACGTTACGTAATCAACACAAAACAACAATTATTGTTGAATAGAACATTTTATTTTTACGATCTGGCAACATTTTCGACTTGGCCTGAGCTGTTCCAAATTCAAACAGAACAAACCGCGGAACGCAATGCAAGGATTTAATTTTGCAAATTGACATTCAAGCGGAAGCGCTATTTGACATTCAGCCTTTCGAAATTCAAATTCAAAACCGTTCCGTGTTCTAAGGTCTTGTATGTTTACCTCGAGGCGCGCGACCTCGAAGTTTATGTTTTCCTAGGCCGTTGTAAAACGTTGTGTCCTTTTCTAATTTATTCATCTTTACTGTTAGGAAAACAAGCTAAGCAAAATATTTGTCATAGATTAACTATTCGGCGATTCATCAGATATGTTTACGGAATAACTATGGTTTACGCGTCATAATAAAATCATTATGACTAACCGTTGACTGAACGTAGTAAGGATAAAAAGCCTTTGATTTTAGTAAACATATTATATAGGGACCTTTTTATAAAATGGAACCCAAACGCAAGATATAAGATTAGCTAAGCGGATGATTGTTTTCTTATCTAAAAGGCAAGAACCTAGCAAAAAGAATTTTACAAAATCGTCAACAATGTAGGTCTAATGCGCAATACCTTATCTCGAAGATATGATGCCCCAGTTAACTATTAGGACACTGCGCATATAGGTTCATAATTTATGTTTTCATCACAGTTGTATGCTCTGCGTACGAAAACGTTGCTGACCCAGCGTTTTACTCTATGGCGGAACGAGGAATCTAATTTCAAACTTTCGTATTCCAATCCTAGTGATCGATTTTTGAATTCGAATTCTCTTGTTTATTCCCCGTATCTACCATATTGTTTTCGTAGTTAATGTTGTCCATAAAACTTCGTCCACTGCCCACTCAAAATCAAAATCAAACTCAAGGTTTGTCATCTATCTTTCCGCCAACACATAAGTATCTAAACGCAATCACCAAACGTACTTTATAGTCTTAATAAGGACCACAATTTGCAATTTAAAATGTATGTTGATAAGATCACTCACGGTTTTTACAATCAATAGACAATGTGTCAGAACAGAACATGTTTGTGTTTATTTATTTCTCTACCTATAGACTGCCTGACTTGACTTGACTTCGTGATTTGGCAATATGGGTCTACCATAGACAATAATTGATGTGTAGTTTTGTAGATTTAAGGCTTAGATTGATTTATGATTTAAGGGTTGTTTGTATAGTTTTGTGACTCGTATTTAATGGTGCCTCTCTTCATTTTTCCTTTTATCTCTGGCTTTTTTATGTTACCTACTATTGATTTATTTTATAAGTACCTATACCTACATGATGTTATCAAGCTTTGTGCCACCACACCAGGACCTGTCTGAAAATCAGCGCCGCTACTTACTTAGGCTTGTAGCGGCATCATGCTGAGACAGGGACCTTTTTGGCCCCTTATTTAACACGTATTTGCTCTATTTTGTATGTCTTGTCTATTCCTTGTAATTATTTTTTCTTGTTTTTATTATTTTCTTACCATGTAATGTGTTATATATAGTGTCAAATAAATGTATTTTCTTTCTTTCTTTCTTTCTTTCTAAAGTCTAGTTCTGTCCATAAATATCTGGTTCTGACGTTATTGTCTTTGGTTTATTTATAGAGGTTAATGGGATCGTGATGTCTTCTTCAAACAGTTACCTTCGCCAAATCTTTAGAATGTAAATGACACAAGAGGCCCCAAGTTTAAAGTCGGCTAGTTAAAAATAACCGGTGTCACCTTGGCCGGAATAAACATATTTTAACCAAGCGATTATCATTCGGCGTTCGAGAACATTCGATTAGAACTTTTTGAATACGTCCCACGCCATTGAAAACCCATAGAAAATTTGTGAGGTTAAAAAAGATTAATTGTTATATTTAATTTTAGCTTGGTGCATGTTCGTTAGTTTCGAAAAGGATATCTTAGCTCAAATGGTTATAGAATTTTCTCAAAAGCACTCAGCCTACGAGATATAGAAATGACTCAATCTACTCTATGGCTCCACTTTCCTGCCAGAAATAGACATTTGAAATTAGAACGCTGATAAAGCGGACGCGACGCCATGTTTGTTTTATCGTTTTCTAACGGATTTATATCCAAAACTAAAATTAGCACGTATTTCCATAGCAATAAAGATAAAATCCGAGTTTTTGTCGTAAAAACTCTAGTCCTTTATAATATAAATTTACCCATTCCATAATTTGGTGAAATTGCTCCTAATTAGAGTTATATTTCTATTATTCTCATTTCCCACAGCTGATTTTGAGATAATTACTTAATTTATGCACTAACCTAGTATGTAAGAGGCGATCTCACAAAACAAAATACTAACCGAGTTTTAGTTTTGATCTTTGTTTAAAAAAATATGTGCAATGCAATACAATAAAAATACTTTATTGTAGACTAGATACAGATCTTTATAAAATACATTCCATGCGACAAGTACAATGGGCGGCCTTATCGCTTAGAAGCGATCTCTTCCAGGCAACCTTTGTATGGAAAGAATTAAGTGAAAATATCCTATCCTTATCAGCGATATACATCCACTGTTGAACATAGATATAAAAAATTCAGGTTTTGATTCACTTCTATCATTGTGCATTTCATCCTAAAGCGCCTTTTCGCTTATGATATCAGGTGAGACAGCATACATTTAGGCCTCGCCTACCGACGAGTTCGCGCCGCCGCCGTCGACTTGTGTACCCTTAACCCTTAATTACTCGCGTGGGGCGTTTAACACCCCAGCGACTGTTTGATCGTCTCTAGTTATTGGAGTTTCGAATTTACAACGCTTATTTTTAAATCTTAATCATAAATAAAAGTCTAATTGTGTTTGTAAATCATAAATAAAAGTCTGATTTTGTATGTATTTGGTAGTTTTTTCTACGCGAGTACTTATATATGTTTTTATGCGCGAGTAACTAAGGGTTAAGACAAAACACAGATTTAACAGAGAAATTACGACGTGTGTGAAAATCTTGCATAATAATTACACATTACACAAGATGGTTAGCTAAACCATTGTGATATTTGAGTTTTCACAACAGCACTCGCACAAAACCTACTATACTATGTACTTGTTTACCCGACTGCTTTAATGCAGGTGCTTCTATGTCTTTTTGTCACCCATTATTTGGGGTGTAAGGGACTCCAACATCGCCTCCCGAGCCAACCTAACCTGCAAGTGGTACACCCTGCTAGAAAATAGCTGTTCACAGCGTTGAGTCATTTTAACACTTTGACTGCGGTTTTTTTTCGACGACTGCGGTCTTTTTTTTACCTAAAAAATTCGTGCTGCCACTCTACACAGCGGTTGTGTTGCGCCGCAAATGCGTTTCGTTTGAAAAATATTACAGCTCTGCTGAGTCACAAAGATCTTTATTTTCTCAGCCGCTGCGCTAGTGTGGATTTACGCATATTAGTCACTTGTAGAAAACTCATACCGTGCGTTTTCAGCAGTCAAAGTGTTAAGTGATACCTATCTATAGGTATTCTAAATGCTTTGCTACTTTATTTTTGTTTATTGTTTACTATGTATTAGATAAGTTAGTTTGTAAATTAGTATCTTGTTCATCCAATAGGACCGCCATGTAATTAATTACTTTATATATTTTTATTGAGATTACTTAAATATATCTACTTTTTATCGAGTTAGTAAGTTAAGTAAACACTTTTATACATATTATTTGTGAACCTATAAGAAGCCAGAGGTTTGAGCCCTCGTGTCTGAATACAAGTTACTAAACTTAGTCAGAACGAGGTGTCATGAACTTTGACCCTAAAAGGTTTATTACAAGTAGGAATGTGTACCTAAGGAAAGAGCAAACTAGCCTTATCTACACCAAATATGTAATAGAATGTAAGTTCCTTATTACTAATTGTATTTTATTATTCCTACTTTGTAAACCCATCTCTGTGAATAAATATCTTTTATATTATTAATTATAAAGGTCCTTATATATATGATAAAAAAAATGACGAACTTCTTCTTCATAATTGAATAACTCATTAATTTACAATTATTTCCATTACTTGACATTGGCAGAAAACTGTCCAACCAGACACAGTTGCCATTAACGAAGAACCACCCATTATTTTAGTGCAGTGCTTCTATGCCATATTGACATCCAATATTGCAGATTCTTCTCTCGCGTGTGTTTCTCTAAGAGTCTCTAGTTATAGTAAATATTCTAGAACATTTTCACTAAGTCAATACCAGTCGGAAGCGCCCCGATGACGCTGGCTGCATTGCCTGCTTTTTTTTTTTTTTTTAAATCATATTTATTTTTAAGGACTTTTACTTCGTAAAGTATGCCAGTCCTATCATAACCTAAACTTATAACTAACAAACAAAACAAAAGATACAGCAAAATAAAAACATATAAATTGTGGCTATTTTTAAAGGGAGTCACTGATGCATAAAAATTTTGAATAATGAGACAGCCGCTGCTGAATCTGGTTCCGCTAAAATGTTAATAAATGTGCCTAAATCAAATCTATTTAAATTACGTTCAATCATCAGTGCCTCCCTTCGATCTTTGAATTTAACACAATCCATCAATATGTGGTGCACATCATCTAGGACTCCGCAAACATCACAGTTTGGGGAGTCCGTTTTTCTCATAAGGATTGCCTGCTTATATATCTACTTATCTATGAATAAAGTAAATCTGCTGTATGGCTCGTATAAATACACAATTATAGTCTATCCATCCAGAATGTAGAATGTTTGTAAACAGAGCCACTGACAGTTCAATCAGCTGATGTAGGGGTGAAAAACATTTTTTTATTTAGGTCACATCTTGAGCTTTGATGGGGGTGCCTTACTGGGCTGGTGATATTAGATGTAAATAATTAAATGGCATAAACAAAGCATCCCTGTGAAATCAGACTACTTTTATCATTACCTATCCTTATAGAATGGAATAAAAGCTAAAGGATTATGAAATAAGACTAAAAATCATTAGACTTTTTGTGCTCTCAAACGATTTTTCACCTGTGCCAACTCAATTAAATGTAAATAAGTGCCTGTTTAAAGTATTTTCCTTGAAGCACTAAAAATTATTGATGAAATTGGAAGAATTCATAACTTTTGGACTGATTGTCGCTAAGCAAATATGCAGCGTGAAATTAAACGTTAAATAATCCGGCTAAATTAAAATAATACTCTCTGTCAGAAATATGTATGTATGGTCATAGTGCTATCCTTGATTCGAAATCGTAGTAAAAAAGTAACCAACTGTTTGCAACACGGGACGTCAAAACTGAGATTCGTTAGGGATGGCACTGTTACAAAGACAAAAAATCTCTAGTGATTTTAATCTTTGTTTTTGACCACATAATGTCAATTTGTAAATTGAAATAATTAGATTCTGCATAGAATTGACGTCAGGATTATAAAAAGTAATAAATCTAATAGAATGTATATGTAAAATCATTAGAATTCTATTAGGCCGCATCATTTCGTGGTGATAACCCTAAAAATCAGCTGATTTCTTATGTTTACAAACATTCTACATTCTGGATGGATAGACTATAGGTGCAAAACATATACCTAACATAAAACGCTTATCATAGCGTGTAGATACAGCAGACCACATATAGTTCTATACATAATAGGCACCGCACGGCGCACATGCATTTCTTCAAACTTTCACTAGTAGAATCAGCGTAGCGAAAAATTCTTAGCAAACAGGCCAAGATTCCGGGCATAAAGACTGCGTTTGGGAAATTATTGAGTGGAGACCACGACTCGGTAGTGTAGTACGCCCTCCGCAGATGATACTGTGTGGACAAAAAAACAGCTTAGTTAATTAATTAATGACGAATAAAGGTTTTGCACCTGAAACAAAACTTATACACGATATATAACAATTTCATCGCGGGCCAGTAATGGAAATTTTTGGCCGCAAAATAAGCAATCCCTGACGCCTTTTCGTGTAAGCCAGATAGGTAGGACTTTGCTCAAAGAAGGATGTCAAAATAATCACTAGATTACATACTAAGTTTGACTACAGTAATAACTTATCTATCTTATTATCAGTAGTTTTATACCTACCCTTTTTTCCCCTCGCTGCGTATGTAAATCAAATAGATAGATAGATAGATAACACTTTATTATACGTACACCACACAAACAGAAAATAATACAGAGATAAAAACTTAGAATAAAGGTATAAAGGGCGGCCTTATCGCTGAGAGCGATCTCTTCCAGGCAACCTTGGGATGGACTGGACATGAACGAACAATATAGACGGTGGCACATAGATTTATTCAATCACTAACTGCGCCCCGTGGTTTCACCCGCGTGGTGATAGATATTTTGGATAATATACAATATATCTTTATAAATGCCTATGTGTTATTCTGATATATTATTGTAAAGTTTCATTAAAATCCATTCAGTAGTTTTTGCGTGGAAGAGTAACAAACATCCATCCATCCATCCATACTTACAAACTTTCGCGTTTAGTAGAATGTTTAGGAAATTAGTAGAATGTAGAATACAATCATCAGCTATACACGCGTCAAGCGAATTCTTATCATTATCAACGTTTACGTCGGTTATTTTCAATTTGATAAATCTTTGCACGCATTTACGTAATTGAAGGTCGTTGACATAACGAAAACAAATTCTTGGAGTGTTGACAGGATAGGATCGTTTTCTAGTGCTCTCTGTAAACAAACGACTACTTGGGCAAGCGCCGCGCCGCCCCGCCATGCTGGAGGTGCCCTTGTAGGACCAACCAACTTAAGTTTACCCCTATGTCACTCGCTATATATTTACTCAATGTTCTTACCAAAAACAGCGTAGATATATTTTACGAAAACCTGCCGAAAGCCATGAAAAAGGCACAAAATGTTATTTTTATTTATTTTCCGAAAGTCGTGCTTCAACGTACGACCGCGTCGCGGCCAGGAGCAGGACGGACTGAGTTCAATTCAGGCAATTACCTGATTTTCATCTTGCTATGCAGACCTCGGTACAACGTATCTACGTATATATATATCATCATCGTACTTGATTATATTAATACCTGGCTACAGCTGTTTCCTAAAAGCAACAGTTTTCTGGCTTCGTACGATTGTTTGCAAGTCAAAGGTCGCTGACCTATTTGGGCATGAGCCGCCCTCTAGTCAACCCGTAGCGTAATCTAAATAACGGCTTCCAGTCCGTTACCCTCACTATACGTACTCGGTTCTGGGATCCTAAGTATTTTTTGTAAACAAAGAGATTACGAATAAGTATTGGTGGAAAATATTTTATGACGTTCAAATCTATCATCATTTCTGTTTTCGCACGTGTTCTTTATGTAGAAACGTTTAAATGTTTTTTCTATCTTAGGACGGGCCGTTAGTTCTAAATAAACATGACCCTTGTTGTTTACAATCTTCTATAATATAAAAATGAATCGCAAAATGTGTTGGTAAGCGCATAACTCAACAACGCCTGGACCAATTTGGCCAAATCTTTTTTTAAAATGTTCGTTGAAGTTCAAGGATGGTTTTTACGGCGAGACATGGAATACTTTTTATCATTTAAACAATTTGACACATAGATTTCCACGGGGGCGAAGCCGCGGGGCGCAGCTAGTATGTATATATAAATTGAGATAGTAAGTTTTAAAACAATTAATACTAATAAATAAAAGATGCATATAATAAACCCAAAAACAGCCGTTTTAAATTTTCTATAAAGTTAATTCGTTTTTCAAACAATTACGACAAATAAACAAAAGATGCACACAATAAAATCAAAAACAAAGGAAAACTTGTGAAGGTTAACAAAGATCAATTCAGAATGGTTTCAAATCAAATTGTTTATTGAAGACCGACAATACACAAGCTCTAATTCCACTAATTAAACACGTCACCATAACAATGGTGTCGTCACCTTTTCTGTCATATTACCCTTGATGAAAGAAACTAGGAACTGAGCTATGCTCGGAGTTTCTCTGACGGATTCGTAACGAATACATCCGACAGAGAACCCAAAGTTACCGACATAGCTCTAAGAATTAGCAAGCTGAAGTGGCAGTGGGCCGGCCAATCTCGCGAAGAACCGACGGCCGCTGGGGCAAATGTGTTCTCGAGTGGAGACCTCGCCCTCCAACCAGGTAGGATAACGACCTGCGAAAGACTGCAGGTAGATGCTGGATGCGTCAAGCTGAAGACAGGGCGCTATAACGCTCATAAGGGGAGGCCTATGTTCACCAGTGGATTAACATATGAGTGGATTAACAATGAGTAGATCATCATCGTAATAAGCCTATAGCAGTCCACTGCTGGACATAGGCCTCCCCCAATGAGCGCCATAGCGCCCTGTCTTCAGCTTGCCGCATCCAGCATCTTCCTGCAGTCTTTCGCAGGTCGTCATCTCACCTGGTTGGAGGGCAAGGTCTCCACTCGAGAACACGTTTGCCCCAGCCGTAGTCGGTTCTTCGCGAGATATGGTCGGCCCACTGCCACTTCTTGCCCTAGCCGTAGTCGGTTCTTCGCGAGATATGGTCGGCCCACTGCCACTTCAGCTTATTCTTTGAGCTATTTCGATAACCTCGGTTAGATAGATAGATAGTACACACTTTTTGGTTCTCGGATGAGTAGATAGATAGATAGATAGATATATTTGTTGTTACAATGTTGTAAAGCGATTGGTTAGCAGAATTAACCACAGAGAGCATATGTTTCTCAGTTTGACGTCACTGTCGTATGACGCACGGCGGTGTCATAATTATGTAGGTGTTGAATGTCGTTTAGGTCACTCTTCTCATATTTCCCTCATTTTCTTTAGATTAAGGTCAGCGCACATTAATCCAACGCCTCTACTATAAATAAAATTTTTGGGTGTTATAAGTGTGTTTGTTTGCGGCAAGCTGAAGACAGGGCGCTATGGCGCTCATTGGGGGAGGCCTATGTCCAGCTGTGGACTGCTATAGGCTGATGATGATGTGTGTTTGTGTGTCTGTCTGTGGCATCGTAGCTCCGGACAGATGAACCGATTTTGACTTTCTTTTTAAGATGAATTAGTCAGAAGTGTTTTTAGCTATGTTTGATGAACATCGGTCCAAGATGGCCGCCCCGCCACAAAATGGCGTGTCGGGTTTTTTTTTTAAATGTTATTTTAATTTTGATGTTCTTATAGGTACGTAAATAACTGACGCCCTATTCGATTTAATCATCTTAACTGCGTCATGGTTTGTATTTTCCTCTCCCGTCATCGAACTCTGGAATTCACATTTCAATGGTTGCTATTGTAAAATTCCAAAACATGTGTGTGATGTCTCTGCTTCGACGCATTATAATCATTGACTGAATTAAATAATGCCTATTACAACGCAGGGGGTTGCTGGTTCGACATGTTCTGGTTCTTTTCTATCTATAATAAATATAAAAATGAATCGCTGAATGTTTTGCTAAGCGCAAATTTCGAGAGCAAATGAACTAATTTCTGATGGTTCTAACGGAGAGAAAAAAAATAAAAAATGGCCTAAACCAAATGGCCACCCGGGCGAAGCCGGGACGGGCCGCTAGTTTATAATAAAATATATAATATACGCGAAAGTTAAAAATAAAAAGGCGTTCGTTTTCATCACTTTCTTTTCACGCAATAAAATTTAATTTAAATTAAGTGTTGCAAACTCTGCATGCAAATTCAAAATGGGTTAAGTTATTCAATTTAAAGGCCCTAGTTATGGCAATATTGCGTGTTCGAGTTTCAAACAGAGCGTAAAGTAATGTGGTGATAACGCTTGGTTACGAGTTTGAAAATGGAATTTATTTTCTGTACCAACCTAATAAAATATATACCTTATCTATGGTTTCTAGTCTAAGTAGGTAGACCGTATTCGTAGCTGCAAAGAGTTTCTAATAGATATTTTGAGTTAGTAATACAGACATCTGGTTGACCTAAAACTATGTTAATAACATTGACTAATAAAACTTACGTACGGTTTTACCAGCCACACGTATCGAACCATCTATTTCGGACACTACTTAATTCAACAAATATGATACAATTATTTAAATTTCCGTGTAATTTACAGGTAAATTATAAAAAAACTTGTCATTTCCCTATCAAGAGACCCAACCAGAACCCAGTTCTCATAAAGATAGTATAAAGGGGCAACCCAGTGTATACTAGGGTCGGGAATTGATTAAAAACTATTTTTGCTTTGTATTCTGTGACTTGTAAAGCGCAGTGTACGTTCCTACAGCAAGTGTTCAACCACTTCTGTACGTATCTGATCTGGCTGAGAGCTTTGGCGGCTGGGCAATTGTTTTTCAACAAAACATTGTACCCAGTAACCTATTGGTGGTTTCCTTTACATATCCTTGTCTAAATCGTTTATCCCTACTCCTAATAAGCTATTTTGCTGATAGTTTGATTGTTTCATACTATCAGTGTTTCAAACTATACCCGTACCTCATTGTTTCAACTCTCTTTTCAAATTACCCGGTGCTTACCAAATCCTTGTTCCTAAACTTCAAGTCTCCCCCTGTTTCAAAACTCCCTCTCCTTTTTCAAGTCTCCCCTAACCATCAACACGCAGCACAGCCTGTGTGTTGACGCAGCTCTCTTTGATCAGGTACTAGGGCCTTCGCGCCCGGAACTCAACGGGCGGACGAGCTGAGGGGGGATCGGCGCGGGCATATACAACGACACAGCCGCTGCTTGCTCTTGCGCACGCATTTGGTAAGTTACCTTTTCTTCTTCATCCTCACTTTAGTTATAGAGCACCCCTTGGACAATTTTCTTAAGGGGGAAAAATATAATTAGAAAAAATGGTGAGGGGAAAACTAGAATTGAGATTTTCGCTATTCCAGTTTTCCCCCTCATTGTCTTCAGCTTGACTCAGGGCAGTCCAAGTATAGCTGGCTGATGATATTAAGAACCAAATTCAATTTCTTTTATAACAAAATAAGCACTTAATTTAAATGGGATTTACTCAGCATAATGCTGGCTAAACTCCCATAGGAGACAGCCAGCGCTGGTCTTCCGTTAGAAACAATTATTGATACAAAAATAATTTGAGACATTGATAACGGGATACTTACCATTATTTGATTTTTGAGTTTTCTAATATTTCAGCACAGTTTTATGTTTACTTGCCTGCAGTTATTCCGTGATCATGGCGGCGGCGCGGCGCATGAAAGTGTGCCAAAATATTATGGAAAACTCAAAAATCTAATCATGGTTAATATCCCGTTATCAATGTCTTTTGTTTAGGTAAGTATTTATTGTTTCAAAATATTGTGATAGGTAGGTAATGCTTTGATAAGGTAAATTAAACAAAGGACTACCGTAAAGTTATCATTATCAATAAATATTTCATAAACAGCTCTACAAAAACAACTTAAAATTCATTAACCTCCAATTTATTTACCGATCCGCAGTTGAATAATAATTAATGATGATACTGGCATACTTATATAAATTAAAATGTTGTTTATTTCATCAAGAAGTGTGTTTTCCAATCCAACTCAAAATTTTACCTGAGCTCCTTGCCTACATAATAGTCATGTTCTTCTTAACTAAGTAATTAAGTCATTATCGTAATAAGAAAAACAAAAATGCTTAAATGTTAGCTCAATCAGCGTTTGCTTCAATCAGTTTTCTAAAAGCATTGACTCGGGGCCATAGATTACTTAGCAAACACCAGGTTTCATAAGTTACTGTTCTTAAAATCGAATAAAATCATATTGGCAGACAGGTGTGACTCGCCGTTTACGGGGCACTGGTTATAATTACTTGCAACCCTTTTTTAAAAGCGGTGCCCCGGTCGCTGATGGTCCCTTCTGTCTGCGTATTTGTCCGTGTCCATATATTTTAATTTATTTTTATTTTTTATAATTGATTGGCTATTTAAATGTAAGTTTTTGTCCTGAACTCGAAATCAACAATTTCGATTGATTTTTTATATGTAAGCAGCGCTGTAATTGCTATATTCGTGATTATAAAGCAGCATCTCTTTACCTATTCTATAAAATCTTCAGGTGCCGATTCACCCGCCGCTCGCACCGTCGCCCGAAGATGTTGAGAGCGGGCGCGAAGCACCCGGATGCTGGCGCGTCGACGTCGCAAGCCCCCGAGCGGGACCTCCCCGCACTGTACGCGACCCTCAATGAGTACCTGCTGATGGAGCATAAGTTCCAGCCGAGACTGTGTCTGCCTAATGAATCTGAGGTAAGAGATAGAAAACTCTAGTCGTAAGATGATAACTGTTAAGTAAAAAATTTTTTTTTTCTTTATCAGTTTTACATTAATTGTTTACACCGTAGTGGAGAACTTCATTTAACTTTAAATACTTGTGTTAGAAGGTCTCTTGTCGATCTATCTATCTAATCAGGCGGTAGCCCCCACTGCCTAGTAAAGCACTTCGATTCACAAATGTTTCAAACCATACTTTGACATTTTCCATCGTCTGCCATTGTTTCAATTCATACTAAAGAAACCACGCCCCTTTGGCTTAGGCTTGCAACCCTAGAATGTTCTGTAATTCCAATTTCAAACCTGAAAATTAGAAAAAAAATTAAAAGTTATTCAAAACCAAATAGTTTGTATAGGTAGCTTCTATTCTAATCCACATAAATTGAACAAATATGAACCCTATCCCCCACTAATAAGACACCTTCCATTCCAGACTGGAGAAGTGACAACGGGCGCCCGCGACGGCGCGGCTCACGTCCTACGCTGCCTGAAGGTGTGGTACGATCTGCCGGCTGAAGTGCTCATCGACGCCATTACTCTGTTAGACAGGTGAGCAAAACATACTAACCCCCATAATATCATCACTAAATAGTATATAACTGCGAGCTATGCTCGGAGTTTCTCTAAAGGATAGGATTCGTAACGAATACATCCGACAGAGAATCAAAGTTATCGACATAGCTCTGAGAATTAGCAAGCTGAAGTGGCAGTGGGCCGGCCATATCTCGCGAAGAACCGACGGCCGCTGAGGCAAACGTGTGCTTGAGTGGAGACCACGACTCGGTAAACGTAGTGTAGGACGCCCTCCGACCAGGTGGGATGACGACCTGCGAAAGACTGCAGGTAGATGTTGGATGCGGCAACCTGAAGACAGGGCGCTATGGCGCTCATTGGGGAGGCCTATGTCCAGCAGTGGACTGCTAGAGGCTGATGATGATGATGATAGTATAAAACAAAGTTGTTTCCCGCTGTTCCTATGTATCTTTAAAACTACGCAACGGATTTTGATGCAGTTTTTTAAAATAGATAGAGTGATTAAAGAGGAAGGTTTATAAACTACCATTTATACATAAAGTGGGCGAAGCCGCGGGGCGCAGCTAGTTTGATGATGATGATTCTTTGTTAATGGCAATTGTGTCTGGTTGGACACTTTTCTGCCAGTGTCAAGTAATGGAAATAATTGTAAAATTAATGAGTTATCAAATAATGAAGATTGTTTGATATTTTCACCAGAGCCTAGCTCGTTATCTAGCAGGGTGTACCACGTGCAGGTTAGGTTAGGAGACGAGATGTTGGACCCTTACATCCCTAGTTTTGATTGTTCTTTATTTGACGACCGATGTGGCGCGGTGGGCGAAGGTCCGCCTGCGACGCAGGAGGTTGCGGGTTCGATTCCCGCCTCGGAACAATTGTGTGTACGATCTGCAGATATTTGTTCCGGGTGTTCTGGTCGTTTTCTATGTATAATAAAAAATATCTATCTATGTAATATATAGTATTATGTATATCAGTGCTCTAGTACCCATAACACAAGCTCTGCTTACCATGGGGCTAGATGATGATGCGTGAATTGTCCAGCATTGTTTATTTATTTTATTATTTATTCCTAGAAATTGAATTTAAACATCAGCTAACAATCAACACCACTGTACATTAGGGCTGGATGCTGTGTAGATCGTGTCCAACATTATTTATTAATTTCTAGTCACTAACAACAGCCTACCTTCCAGATTCCTGTCGAAGATGAAGGTGCGTTCGTGTCACGTTCCGTGCATCACCGTGTCTTGCATGAACATCGCCATTGAAGACTACGCTAAGCAGAACAACGTGAAACGGAACGTTTCGATAGAGGAGCTCGGTAAGATTATAATAAATTAATAATAAAAAAAAACCTCCGGATACGTGGGATGACGACCTGCGAAAGACTGCAGGTAGATGCTGGATGCGGCAAGCTGAAGACAGGGCGCTGTGGCGCTCACTGGGGGAGGCCTATGTCCAGCAGTGGCCTGCTGTAGGATGATGATGAATAAAAAAGCCCTTCATTCCGTAACCTTAGTTGTAACAATAATTAGTGCATAATCACTACATAGTATAGTATAAAACAAAGTCGCTTCCCGCTGTCTGTTTGTCCCTATATGTACGCTTCTTTAAAACTACGCAACTGATTTTAATGCGGTTTTTTTAAAATAGATAGTGATTCAAGAGGAAGGTTTATAAACCATTTTAAACATAGATATCCACGCGGGCGAAGCCGCTGGGCACAGTTATTAATATGTAAAAATAATAATTGCTTATTTATGTCAAATCATATTCATTTAAAATCCAATAAGTTCGATTTCCTAAAATGTAAACCAAAAAATAAACTTGCATTTAGGGAGGGCGCTGCGCTCGCATGATATATTTGGATTTAAGATAATATAACTCAAAGCTAATTGATGTCGATTCGGAGGAATAAATTTCATTCAATATAACGACAACCGATTCGATGATTCTTTTGTTTAGGTGGAAGTTTTAAACTGATTTTCATTATTAACACTTTAACTGCGATTTTTTTTTCGACGACTGCGATCTTTTTTTTAACCTAAAAAATTCGTGCTGCCGCTCTACACAGCGGTTGTGTTGCGCCGCACATGCGTTTCGTTCGAAAAATATTACGGCTGTGCTGAGTCACAAAGATCTGTATTTTCTCAGCCGCTGCGCTAGTGTGGATTTACGCATATTAGTCACTTGTAGAAAACACATACCGTGTGATTTCAGCAATCAAAGTGTTAATGAATTTATAGTCGGTTTGTAGTTTCTAAAACACGACAAAAAAAATTAAGATGTTAGAACTTATGTACTAATTAAAATCTTATTCCACAGTATCAATCTCTCAATCCGCATGCACGGCCGGCGACGTGTCTCGAATGTCCCGGATAATAGTCGACAAGCTCGCGCTATCCGGCGGCACTCGCCTCACGGCGCTGCACTGGCTTCGTCTGCTGCGGGCCTTATTGGAGGTCAATACGGACTCTGTGCCAGCTTCCTGTCAGGTAATACATTTATAATAATGCTGGACAAACCACACAGCAACATCTAGTCCCAAGCTAACTGCCGGGTATACAATATATCACTATATAGTATAAATATACCGCAATCCATACCGCAATGCTTGAAAACGAAAGTTTTCAATCAGTGCGTCCTACCCGTTATGACCTACGGAGCTGAGACGTGGACACTCACGATAGGGCTGGTCCACCAGTTCAAAGTCGCTCAGCGAGCTATGGAAAGAGCTATGCTCGGAGTTTCTCTGAAGGATAGGATTCGCAACGAATACATCCGACAGAGAACCAAGGTTATCGACATAGCTCTGAGAATTAGCAAGCTGAAGTGGCAGTGGGCCGGCCATATCTCGCGAAGAACCGACGGCCGATGGGGCAAACGTGTTCTTGAGTGGAGACCACGACTCGGTAAACGTAGTGTAGGACGCCCTCCGACCAGGTGGGATGACGACCTGCGAAAGACTGCAGGTAGATGCTGGATGCGGCAAGCTGAAGACAGGCCGCTATGGCGCTCATTGGGGGAGGCCTATGTCCAGCAGTGGACTGCTATAGGCTGATGATGATAGTATAAAACAAAGTCGCTTCCCGCTGTCTGTCTGTCCCTAGGCTTAGATCTTTAAAACTACGCAACGGATTTTGTTACGGTTTTTTAATAGATAGAGTGATTCAAGAGGAAGGTTTATAAACCATTTGACACATAGATTTCCACCCCGCCTCGCGGGCGGAGCCGCGGGGCGCATCTAGTACTGTATAATATATAGGCCTAGCCTAGTGCGGGGGTCATTGTATATTATATACCAACCCACCTTAACTAGAAACCACTCAAATCAAAGACCTAATTATTTATATTTTTTTGTAGAAAAAATAATATATTGTCTGTTTGTCCTCAGGAGAGCGAACTATTCAATCTGCTGGAGATAGTAGCGTGCGACGCGACCTGCGTCAACGCGCGAACCAGCGAGCTCGCGCTAGTGCTACTATACTATAAACTAGGTAAATATACAGTTAAGGGCTTTGAAACCATCATGATCATTAAGACAAAGGTCATGGCGCATGAAACTGTGACGAAATATTGGAAAACTCAAAAATCAGCAACCACAACACTGTTCTATAGGTTTATTTATTTGCTGAGATTCAGCCAACAAATATAATCACGCCTCTTAACACTTTGAGTGCTGAAAACGCACGGTATGAGTTTTCTACAAGTGACTAATATGCGTAAATCCACACTAGCGCAGCGGCTGAGAAAATACAGATCTTTGTGACTCAGCAGAGCTGTAATATTTTTCGAACGAAACGCATGTGCGGCGCAACACAACCGCTGTGTAGAGCGGCAGCACGAATTTTTTAGGTAAAAAAAAAGATCGCAGTCGTCGAAAAAAAACCGCAGTCAAAGTGTTAATGTATATAATCAACACTGGAGGTTTGTTGCTGGTTGTTGCGTAAAACTCTGTAACCTTCTGCGTCTCAGCTAAAATCGACCACAAATCGGCTCGGCTTCAGTAAAACAATTAGAGAAAAGTCCAAGGGGCAATGTGTTGGTTAACACACTGAGTTAGAATATTTCCTTCAGTGTACTTGTGTGATGGAACACTCACTCGTTCTACTCTTCAGTCATCGTGCCTATCCACTATAAACGGGAATGTTTGATGTCTGTATGTTTGTTACTCTATCACGCAAAAACTACTGAATGGATCGGACTGAAATTTTGGATACAGGTCCGGAATAAAATATAGGCTACTTTTATAGACGACCGATGTGGCGCGGTGGGCGAAGGTCCGCCTGCGACACAGGAGGTTGCGGGTTCGATTCCCGCCTCGGAACAATTGTGTGTACGATCTGCAGATATTTGTTCCGGGTGTTCTGGTTGTTTTCTATGTATAATAAAAAATATCTATCTATGTAATATATAGTATTATGTATATCAGTTATCTAGTACCTATAACACAAGCTTTGCTTACCATGGGGCTAGATAATGCTGCGTGAATAGTCCAGCATTATTTATATATAAGTAGAAATAATATTAAAAATGAAAAAAAAACTTAAATCATCCCATGAACCAGTTCCCATGGGATCTTTAAATGGGACCTATAAACCTGAAACTAGTTACTCTTAAAATTTGTTGTATAAAGAAAGAAAAAAGATAGAAAATATATTTATTGATTCACTGTAGTTTCAAATTTTTACTACATAGTACTTATAAAATAAGAACATAAAATTATAAAACAAAAATTAACTACTTAACTATAAAAGAAAGCAACAAGCGACTCTAAAAAGCGAACCAATAGGTCCTGTCTCAGTATAATGTTGCTCTACTTCTCCACAAGAGGTAGAGCAACGCTGCTTTCTGACAAAAGTAAAAAATCATTTATTTCTTTAGGCTTACAAAATAAGCACTTAGACAAGTCATATTTTAAATATAAATTATTATCAAATAAAATTATTTTACTGTTCACTTCAATTGTTTGTCCACTAGTGGAAGAAGTGAAAAAACAGAACCATTGGCGCGTGCCAACACGGGTGGCAGACCACAGATACAACAAGTTGTATGTATTTCAGAACAACAGCTTGCAGAGTGGTCACGCGCCCCGGAGATCCCAGAGCACGCTTTCTACTTGTACGAGTTCGCAGCGCAGGTTCAGCAGTACTGCCATGTAAGTATCTATACTATCTATACTAATATTATAAAGAGGAAAGGTTTGATTTTTTGTTTGTTTGTTTGTAATGAATAGGCTCCGAAACTACTGGACCGATTTGAAGAATTCTAATTTCAGACTTATTCTTAAGATACTGCGAGTCTCGTTTTAGTTCCTTTTCATCATCATCAATACAATACAAGCCAAAAATGCTTTGTTGTACACCATATGCAGATCATTACAAAAAGACATAACATGCGACAAGTACAATGGGCGGTCTTATGGCTAAGAAGCGATCTCTGATATCAATTAACCTTCCAGATGACGGACAACTCTCTGGTCCTGGTCCGCAACCTGGTGAAGAGCGTGGTGAGCCGCTACGAGGCGCGTGCCGCTCAGCCGCAGCGGCAGCGGCTTGTCTGGCGGCTGTCTGAGCGGACTTTGAAGGTGAGATCACTTTGAGATAAGAAGCTGAATTATTTGATATAAATGGCAAAGTTAGAAAATAAATTTACTTTTTGACACCATACAAAACACATTACATAATAGGTAAGTATACTCGGTAAACGTAGTGTAGGACGCCCTCCAGGTGGGATGACAACCTGCGAAAGACTGCAGGTAGATGCTGGATGCGGCAATGCGGCGGATGCGGCTGAAGACAGGGCGCTATGGCGCTCATTAGGCGAGGCCTATGTCCAACAGTGGACAGCTATAGGCTGATGATGATGATGAAGTATACAATCGAGAAAAAATATATATGAAGGAAATAGATGAAACATACACATGTGTTACATAAGCGGCCAAAATATGAATTATATTAACTATTTAACGGGTGTTTATCCCACATTAGCACTTATAATTATGTGTTCAGATCGCGGAAGTATATTTCGTATATTTAAATAAAAAACTGCTACAAGTATTAAGGCCGCCAATTCAGGCCTTATCGCTTGTAGCAATATGTTCAAGCAATAAAAAAGATTCAAAGAGCCAGGACTAATCTTTGGTTTCTGTTATAATAGGTCCTTCGTCCGACGGACCGTCTGACGTCTCTGCTGCCTACCATCGAAGAACAACACTACGCCGACGTCTCGCCTCCGAGAAACAGGTATGTTATATATTTTCAATCGCCTTAGGGTCGGTTCATTCCTTACGGAAAATGCGTCGCGTATTATCGGTCGCGTTACGCCAGAACAGGCAAATATAATAAAACATTCAACTTATCACACTTAACCAAGCATGTGTTAGTGCGTCGAGCGTACAGCGTCTGTTACGTTTCCGTCAACGCGTTTGTCTCGACACGTGTATTTCGTATAATGCATTCGGACTAAGATGTTCGTTTGTGTACAGAACGTTCGAACTGACTAGAAGCGTAATGCGGCAGGTCTAATTTGACCGAATAGACGCGACCGATTATACATTTTCCGTCGTATATGTACCGACCCTTAAGGCGGTACAACGAGGCACACTAGCGCCGCCACCTATTTAATCTTATTATAACGTTGAACAGAGGAAATATCAAAAATTTCAGTTGGGCAGTATGCCTCGAGGTACCTCCTTTACAGTTTAATAGTCCTCGACGCACATTTGCATGCATCTAGCACTAGCTATGGTCTGTTGCCGCCCCTTGGGTCGCGCCGCAGAGACTACTACTTGATTAATTAATAAAACATTCCCCTAGAAGATTGTAAATGAATATAGTAACACATATTTTCTTAACTTTACGTCTGTAAAATGCGCTGTTTAATTGCAATGTGGAAATTGGACTTTATAAGTAATCTACACAGGAGACAGACAGATTATTAAGGTTTACTGTTGCGAAGCTTGAGCTGTTCTATGCGCATATTGAATCTATAAAGTGATCGCCGCGAATCATAGCCCTGATCACTTACATATTACTAGCCACGCCTACATATTTCTTCCTTTGCAAAAGTATAGGGGGGCTCTTGAGTGCATCTTGCCAAGTTCTCAAAATTTCCTGGGGTGTACGGGGGACTCTAACATTTATCTATTTATTGAGATAATAACATCATAACATGTTTTTTTATGAAGCCCTAAGGCGATGTTATAACTACTTCTACTAAAAATGACATACTTTTTTTGCATACACACAATACTAAATAATTTATAATTTTGTCTCAATAACATTTTGTGCCTTTTTCATGGCTTTCGGCAGGTTTTCGTAAAATATGTCTACGCTGTTTTTGGACAGAACATTGAGTAAATATATAGCGAGTGACATAGGGGCAGACTTAAGTAGGTTGGTCCTACAAGTGGGCACCTCCAGCATGGCGGACATCTTGTCTCCCAACTCTAGATAACTAACTAGGCTCCGGTGAAAATATCAAACAATATTCATAGTTTGATAACTCGGATAATTTACAATTATTTGCCGTTACTTTTACTTGACACTGGCAGAAAAGTGTCCAACCAGACACAATTGCCATTTATAAAAAATCATCATCTTCCTGCAAAAGTATATGTAGGTTTTTGAGGGCATCTTGCCATGTGTTGTGGCAAGACGACTGGCCAAATCGGACAGGTTGATGCACGTAATGGGACCAGCTACCTACAATAAGCTCCCAGACAAGGTTAGGGACGCACCGAGTGTAGATAATTTCAAATTAAATTTAAAAAACTGGCTCATAGAGAAGGCGTTCTATACGTACGACGAGTTTTTAAACTATTAATATATAATAATCTTATTTTGAATTTTTACTATAATTAGATATTATAAGTTTATATTAGAAATATTTCATTTATAAAGTGTGACATATAATTTGACAAATTATGAATAAAATGTTTATCTGTTTATCTGTTCCCATTTCCTTGCCAAGCTATTCTAAAACATATTTCTATCAACAGATCAGGCAGCGAATCAAGCGAGAGTGAAGAAACGAGCGACTGGCCGCGCAGCCCCGTCGTGCCTGTCTACTGCGACTCCTAAACCGACCTCCTTCCGACCGCCTCCTGGCAGCTGTCACTGGCTGAATGCAAACTTGTTGCGAATGCAAACGGATTGAAAAAAAAAAACTAATGACCCTGGCTGGATAGAATAAATCTTTGAAACTGATACGGATGAAACTTGAATTTGAAAGAAGAACTATTGGATACTGGCAAGAAATTAAAAATAATGGTAGAATGTAAATGTCAAAGTCAAAAGCTGAATACTTTTGGCAGTATCGACACAAGGCTGTAAGAACATCGTTTGTTGTTTGCAACTGCTAGATGACGAACTAGGCTCTGGTGAAAATATCAAACAACTTCATAATTTGATAACTCAATTACAATTATTTTCCATTACTTGACAATTACAAAAGTGTCCAACCAGACACATATTGGCATTAACAAATCATCATCATCAACTAAGTTGTCTACGTTTCAATTTTGGCCTCGCGTCGAATTTACGTATTTTTTTGCATTTTTTGATGTGGCAGCTACTTTTAGGCGCGATGGGAGAAAAACCAGCATTTTGTACTTGTTGATATGCAGAAAACATTTGTTTTAGTAGTTTTTCGCAATTTCATAGTTCTGTTAACATGTATTTAACGTTTTTTTTTTGAAGTTTTGAGCATATTGTTGTTCTTTGATCCCACTTTTGGTAATTCAAAATTCCGTGATCTAAAAAATTGGGATCTTGCGTGTCATTGTGCATATTTTTTCTTTAGTATTTAAGTTAAAAATTGATAAAAACCGACTACGAAGTAGGTGTTTATTTAAAGTTTTATCCATATTGCATTTTGACATATCTAAATTCCACATTGTAACAATTCTAAATACATGTATTTGCAGTTAATGATTTTTTATTGAATACCATTTACGATATTTCGATATTCAGTCCGCAGTTTTGGCATACCAAAATTATTTTGAGCGGGACTGAATTTAATTTTAATCTGCTTCGTAGTCGAAAAAAAGTGCAATTAAAATTATAAAAAAAAAAACAAAAAGAAAATATTGTTTTAAGTTAAAGAAAATGAAAATGTGCTTAGTTATATTTTGAGCCTCGTTGCTTATTTTAAACAAAGCAATGCTTGGAAGAAGAGGCAAACAGTCGAAATTATGTTTAAATTGTACTTATCCATATGAATGTTTTGCACATTCTCATTATCTATTAAGTACTTTAGTTTGCCCGTTAAACCCAATGTCGAAACAGGAGCTTTAATTTTATTTTTTATTTAAGACAGGCTTACTAATAAACGCGTTAATAATTTCGTCATTTTAAGTCGTGGCGACTTAAAATCCAATATATTTTATTTGGACCTCGATTTGAACGCTTTGTTAGTAAAAGTTGAAAAGTTTACTTTCATGCGTTCGGTTGGAAAGAGTGAATATGTATTGTAACTAAAGCGTTTGTAAGTAAGACGTTAAGGGGCAAATTTTGGTTTTATTAGTTTTTAAACTGTGATGATTATTGTAAGGTGTGCGAATTCCAATCCTTAGTTTTTAAGTGTAGGAATGTGAAGTTTGAGTGCGTGAGTTAAAAATTAAAAAAGAAAGCGTCCACCGAACATCTTGTTATATTAGGTTATTTTGTTGGTAAATAAACATTTTTTTTTGAAATGCCAATAAAATACTATTTACTAAAAATGGTCTATAAAATTGGAGGTAACGAGTAATTTGTCTATTAGTCATTTGTCTATTAGTCATTTGTCTATTAGTCATTTGTCTATTAGTCATCTACGATTTTGAGGCCAATGTTATATTTTATAAATAACTTGTTTATTTACTAGTAAAACATAGAGTATTTAATTTTAAGTATTAAAAATATTTAAAAATAATATATTTCCCAATAGGACTTACTCATACAGAGTTTAAAAATAGAACATCTTTCGGCATACATAATTAATTCCTTATATTTAGCGTAATCATAATTGATATGTAGATAAATAAAATGACAAAAAAAAATACAAATATTATAAAAAATAAATAAAAAAACGATCTCATATTAAACTTCTTAGATGCCAGAATAAAACCAAGTTAACAATCGTTTTTAAGAACAAAGCAGGATCTGTAGGGCATGTGTATTGTGTAATGTGTGTGTGAACGATTTAAAATGTTAATTAAATGTTTTCTAACTGTTAGAGGCTTTTCAAAATTATGACAGCTCGACAAATTTGTATGAAAACGCAAAAAAGTTTAAAATAGCGTTTAGAATTAGGGATACAGTTTTGTTGATAAGCAATTCTGTGATAATTAAACATCATCAAGGCTCTTGGAAGTCAAGCATTTTTATATCTTGCATGAGTATATAACCTTTTTGGACTGTCCGTAGAGTTTTTATGTAAATACACCATAGTAAGTTTTTGTATTGTAGAATCGACCTTTCAAAAACTCGAATACATTTCACAAAATGTTGGTTGTAATAATTACTTTTTGATTTTAACCAACATCCATAGTAATTCATGTAAATAAATTAAGAATTAAGTTTCAGAATATTTTGGATACGAATACTTGATATACCAATTAGATTCGTAAGTTTATACTCCGATTTAGAATCCAAGATATTTTATGTTAAACAAAGACATTTATGTATGAAAACAGAAAACTCGAGCTTCTGTGCTTCGATGATACCAATGTCATTAAATATGTTCCATCAATATTCCTTGGGTTTTATTATAACCCTTATTTAAATATAATATCTAGGTTTTTTAATCGGAGTAGTGTCTAAAAACTGTCTTTGTATGAAACTTTATTTTTGATTTATTGATTCTTCTGCATTTATAGTCTCGATGTAATTTTAGACCGTGTAACCCGCAATTGATGTCTTGTCTATAAAAAAATCTCGAATCATTGTGAATAAAAAAGTTGAGACTATTACTTGTTTTATTCATAGCCATCCAAAAAAAACATTGAGTATAAGGGAAAGAAAAGATTCCCACAAAACCCAAGGACCGAGGGGTCGTCACCCCTCGAGTTCACGCCGGGGTAATGAAGCTAAGCCTCGAGGCCCCTCTCTGTGCCCCCACCAGGGCCGGAAAGAAATCTATTGATTGATTCATAGCTTTCCTGTTACGGCGGTCCCCGGGGCACACTAGCGCCGCCACCTATTTTATCTTATTACAAGCGGACCCGACAGACGTCCTGTCTTTACTATGAATATTGATTTCGAATTGGTTACATCCTCTTTGACGATATTTGCAGCACGCATTCTGTCAATGTTATGTCAAACGCCATAAGGTTACCTACATCAAAAAAGTTTGAATTGTAAAAGCGTTAAAGGTTATATTAGAAACAATATATAGTGGTTAGGTATTCTTAAATTTCAAATTTTCCGCGCAATTTTCTTAATTTTTTCTTTCATAAGAACCTTCTGACAATAACAAATACGACAAAAAAGAATTAGCGAATTGATGCCGTGACCAAGGGAAATAGGGAATCATTTATATATATATATAGATTGCGTTGAACAAAAGAAATATCATAATCTCATTACATCATTCATTTACAACATAGATTAGTTTTTGGTTATAATATCAAGAACACAATTCCTCCGCTGTGACAGCGGCGTGTTTTTCCTCTATGGGTAGATACAAAGGTTAAAGTATGAACTTTAGATATTTCCTTTAGAAATTGCAGGCCTCGGGGACACGTCTGTGTTTCAAATTAGGTAAATAACGTCGCAGGCAGACCTTAAAAATGTACATATAAAGAATATCAGATACAGGTACAGGTACCTATTTTAAATACTTAATATTAGCGGCCCTGCCCGGCTTCGCCCGTTTGGACATTTGGTTCATAAACATTTTGCAATTAACGTCTCTACGTTCATCGCAAAATGTTTCTTGTTGTCTCTACCAAAATCCTTATGCATGAAAAAGTCTTCATTATCCGTATATAGCCTATGACACTCAAATTACGTCGTGGCTTTCTATTGGTAAAATAATTTTCAAAATCGTTTCGGTAGATCCAGAGATTACCCCTATAGCATCACTAACTTTACGTCCTTATAATTTTATATTATTATAGTTTCTTCTATATCTGGATTTGCTGAGTACGTGGTGGAAAATCGCACTGGATAGACGGAGTGGATGACGGAGAAATCGAAGGACGGAAATTGCCTTTAGAAACTGGCTACCAAAAAAATATAATAATGTAGTAGATACTATCCTCTTGTCCTCGGTAAACGTAGTGTAGGACGCCCTCCGACCAGGTGGGATGACGAGTAGCGCCCTGTATTCAGCTTGCCGCATCCAGCATCTACCTGCAGTCTTTTAGTCTTTAGGAGGGCGTCCTACACTACGTTTACCGCGACGTGGTCTCCACTCAAGATCACGTTTGCCCCAGCGGCCGTCGGATTTCCCGAGATATGGCCGGCCCGCTGCCACTTCAGCTTGCTAATTCTTAGAGCTATGTCGATAGATAACTTTGGTTCTCTGTCGGACTATAACTTTTAGTATCTGATAATTCTAGTGGTATAGTTTGACCGAAACCGCTGTACCGCTCCTTAGGAAAGTGCGGCGAGGTGGGGGGCGAGGAAAAAAGAGCAAGAGTACCCGTTGACGGCAGACTGATAGATCAGAGCGGCCGATATTTCCACCCCGTCTCGCCGATCGCATACCTCAGGCGCGGTACAGCGGTTTCGGTCAAACTATACCTACATACGTATGTACAATATGACTTACGTATTAAGTAAATAAAAATGCAATACATATATTTACAAAAATAATTTTATTGAAAACAAATGGGTATTCTTCGTTAACAATTTTAAAAGTTTTGCTTATTTCAAATTATTTTAACAATGTACTTAAATTCTTAACAGTGATGTACTTAGGTAACTTAAAATAAAAAGGTTTGTTATATATAAAAAAAAACTGTGAAGGGTTTCTTAAAGTATATATTAGTAGGTTCTTAGGGTATTTAACATTTTTATATTAGAAAATACCTACCTCGTAATAATAATTTCTTTCATTTTTCTTTGCAATAGTCTCTACACCTGGCGGATACCATCTTTGGGTGTATCATATTGTGCACCCGAGGATGATACCCGCTATGTGTAGCCATCGCCTTTAGATTAACTTCTCAAAGGGCCTCTGTGCTGTTGGCTTCGGCCCCACGCAAGCCTTCCAAAGGACCGGGTCACTTTATGGCCCGAGATCATGGTAAATGAGAGACATAATAATGCTGGATAATTCACAAGCATCTAGCCCGAACCTATGCAGAGATTGTGTTATGGATACTAGATGACTGATATACATAATACAATATATTACATAGATAAATATGTTTTGAAGACATCCAGAACACCCGGAACAAATATCTGCAGGTCGAATAAGATATATAATGTTTGTTGTCAAAAAGATCACAAGTTTATCGCCTTTGCCCCAAACATTTGTAACATTTGTCCTGAAGTTGGAATCGAACCTACAATTTTTTGCGTCGCTGTCGGACCTTCGCCCACCGGTCAATTAATCAACATAATCCTACTTAATATTATAAACGCGAAAGTTTGTAAGTATAGATGGATGTTTGTTACTCTTTAACGTAAAAACTACCGAATGGATTTGGAGGAAACTTCACAATGATATAGCTTACATATCAGAATAACACATAGGCTACAATTCATATAGATATATTGTATATTATCCAAAATATCTATCACCACGCGGGTGAAACCGCGGGGCGCAGCTAGTGTTTGCATAAATTTCTTAGCATATCATAACTGATGAATGAATGCTATCTAGCATTATGCTCGCCTATGTACAACTTTTTGTGCAATAAAGTATAGAACTATCTATCTATATTCTATAACTTACACCTACTTTAACAACTTATGATATAATTATATTATTATATCTACAGGTATATATTTATATATATATCCTAGAAAGCTCCAATTTCCTTCACTGTGCCATTTAATAATCACATTTTTTAGCAAAGCACCTCAGTGAAATATTCTAATAAAAATATTAACAATAGGCTATTTGACAAATTTTGGAAATCGTATTAATTTATTCTTTATTACATAATAAACGTACTACATTAATATTTCCGGGCGATCTATTGTATTATTTATAAAAATCAATGTTAAAGTTTAAATTTTCCAAACCGCGCCAAAAAACAATGTTTCTGTAATGGCGCTATTGTTTACTGGCGTGTGACGTCACACGCAGTTAACAATAACAAAATTGAATATTTATGCCACTAGTTATAATATTTATCAAAATTTGACAGAAAATGCTTTAGAAATAACTCACAGATTGAATTTAACACCCAGAAAACGCAAAACGCGAACAACAATCGGTCGAGGAATGTATGTTTACTGGCATGTGACGTCACCATGTAACCAACAACAGAGCGTTCTCGTCACAGATAAAATTCAATAAATTATTACATTTTGTTTCGTGTAATTTGCAAAAAATATACACAATTTAGTTGAAATAAAGCGAAAAATGTTTTTTTAGGCTATTATCTGATATGATGACAACAATTTGTAGCATATTTTCAATGTTGTCAAATAGCTTATTTGTCTATATTATACCAAAATATGCAAGCTCTGAGACCATGTATTGTAAATTAACTGTTAGTATATTTACATTAGATGTACTTACTTTTGTAATTCTATTTATAAAATAGTGTACAAATAATGTGAAAAATATTATGAGTAGGTACCGAATAAAAAGAAAAAATTCAAATCTACCATGATTTGAATTTTTTCTTTTTTTTTGGTATATATATTAAAATTACATTTTTGGTACCTACAACATCATCTAGCTCCAAGGTAAATACATAAAAGTTATTATCATAATAATCATCAGCCAATAATTAGTCCACTGCTGGACATATGCCTCTTGTATCCTACTAATATTATAAACGCGAAAGTTTTTAAGTATGATTGGATGTTTGTTACTCTTTCACGTAAAAACTACTGAATGGATTTTAATGAAACTTCACAATGATATAGCTTACATATGTTTGACGACCGATATGGCGCGGTGGGCGAAGGTCCGCCTGCGACGCAGAAGGTTGCGGGTTCGATTCCCGCCTCGGAACAAATATGTGTACGATCTGCAGATATTTGTTTCGGGTGTTCTGGTCGTTTTCTATGTATAATAAAAAATATCTATCTATGTAATGTATCGTATTATGTATATCAGTTATCTAGTACCCATAACACAAGCTCTGCTTACCATGGGGCTAGATAATACTGTGTGAATTGTCCAGCAATATTTATTTATTTATATTTATATCAGAATAACACATACGCTGCAATTCATAAAGATATTTTTTTATTTATTTTTCTTTTCTTTCTTAGGGATAACAAACAGTACCACTTAAATATTAACTATTAAACTTAAATAAACGTAATTAGAAGTGAACCAGCCCCGTTATCCACTTATTACTTGTACAAGGGGTGGTGTTAGTGAGCATTTGCAACAATGTCATTCACATGAAGAGTTAAGATATTAGGCCACCTTGCGCACCACGGTCTCCACGGAAGACCAGCGCTATGGTACGATTTGCTCTACCACAGCACATGCTGAGTGGAGACTGAGTTTTGTCAGTCTCTGTCGTCTGTTAATCTAAGTTTAGTTTATAAGAGTCTCTGTTCTGTTCTTACAAAATAAAAATCTTTTTACTTTTACTTTACTTTTACTTTAAGTACAATCGAGGATAGTATCAGTTGACAATATCAGGTTGATGGCTGTCTAATACAAAGCTGGTGAAGCAGCAAATGGATCTGTTTCAGAGAACTACTTATTATATAAAACTTTTGAAACTATCATGGTTATTAATACTAGTCATTTAACAGTTTGACTGCGGTCTTTTTTTTTACCTAAAAAATTCGTGCTGCCGCTCTACACAGCGGTTGTGTTGCGCCGCACATGCGTTTCGTTCGAAAAATATTACGGCTCTGCTGAGTCACACAGATCTGTATTTTCTCAGCCGCTGCGCTAGTGTGGATTTACGCATATTAGTCACTTGTAGAAAACACATACCGTGCGTTTTCAGCACTCAAAGTGTTAAAACGGGATATTTACCATGATTCAGATTTTATTGATCAGTTACTCCGTGATCATGGCGCATGCAACTGTGCCGAAATATTGGATAACTCAAAAATCAAATCATGGTAAATATCCCGTTTTAAATGACTTTAGTACTTATTATATGCCGTTGTCTGATATATTATATACTAGCTGCGCCCCGCGGCTTCGCCCCCGTGGAAATCTATGTGTTAAATGGTATAAGTTATAAAAAAAAGTATCCTATGTTAGACTCCTGGTTCTAAGCTACCTCTCCGCCAATTTTCAACTAAATCGGTTCAGCCGTTCTCGAGTTATAAGTGTTGTAACAAACACGACTTTATTTTATAGATAGAAGATTATCCAAAATATCTATCACCGTGGGTGAACCCGCGGGGCGCAGCTAGTGTTATATATAAAAAAAAGATGCATGAAATAATGAACGAAAAGGTCATATTTAATTAACTTACAACTTAAACAGAATGGATAAGCGCTAATAATGCTGGAAAATCCACACAGCATTATCTAGCCCTAAGTTAAGCAGAGCTTGTGTTATGGGTACTAGATGACGGATATACATAATATATTACGTACATAGGGATATATTAATCTTAATACATAGCAGATAACACCCAGATCGTCCGAAACAAATATCTGCAAAATCGTAAAAAAACACGAGGCGGGAATCGAACCTGAAACCTTCTGCGTAGAGCATCGACAGCCGCGGTATATCGGTCACCTAATCAAACCAAACATTTTTCATACATTTGGGTCGAAATAAAGAATTTTCAGATCGGTCGATCTATATTCGGCTTGCGGTTTGAAACAGATAATTTGCTTACACTTAAGCTCTTCGCACATTAATCCAACACCGAGCGTCACAAAAAATCCATTCAAATATGATAACTGATCACAAACTACCTTTATATGTATGATAGTAGAGTTTATTTTGGTTTCTCAACGGCATTTCTTCAAGAAGTCAACAACTTCGTGCGGGTAGTTTTGTCGGGTCGTTGACCTGTCCGCCGAGCGCGCGTATTCAAGCGGGGTCACTGAACTGTGGACAAATTATTTTTATTTAGCTTTTACAAAAATACTTTTGTTAATAACACTAATCATAAAATAAATAAATAATAATAAATAATGCTGGACAATTCACACAGCATTATCTAGCCCCATGGTAAGCAGAGCTTGCGTTATGGGTACTAGATAACTGATATACATAATACAATACATTACATAGATAGATATTTTAAAATTATATATAGATAACGACCAGAACACCCGGAACAAATATCTGCAGATCGTACACACAATTGTTCCGAGGCAGGAATCGAACCCGCAACCTCCTGCAAGTGGACCTTCGCCCACCGCGCCACATCGGTCGTCAAATAAAAGCACACTAACTAAACTAATAAAGAGTGGGTTCTCCTTGCTGAGGACTGAGATGAGTGGAAGAAGGGGAGGGAGGCCTTTGCCCTGCAGTGGGACACGCCGGGCTAAT
The DNA here is from genome assembly GCA_943735965.1 of Eupithecia abbreviata. Taxonomy (NCBI): domain Eukaryota; kingdom Metazoa; phylum Arthropoda; class Insecta; order Lepidoptera; family Geometridae; genus Eupithecia; species Eupithecia abbreviata. The sequence continues at coordinate 3,189,819 of OX031004.1, read as the reverse complement.
ATATAATAATGTGTAGGTGTAGTTACCTCATATTCTGTTTGTGCGCTAGTTTCTTCCACAGCTTGCGATCCTGGTTCCGGAACAGAAGCATGACGAGCCGCAGGTCGCACGTGGACGAGTTCACCGCCAGGTGGAGCGCGCTGTCGCCGCCTTTTATATCCTGGGGGTCACAATACAATAAATCATTTATTTTATTTTATTTATTCTACGAGTTTTTATGACTACACACTATAAAAATAAAGATAAAACAGAGGATAATCAATCAAGGTAATAGCTTCCTTCATTGATCACCCTCCGCACGAAACACTTCCAGACTGGAGATGATAGGCTGTCAGCCACAGTCCGCCGGGATGCTGTTGCGACTGTCCCTCATAAATGAATTATTATTATTAAGTGATATTGACATAATTTAAATGAAATAGTGATAGTAACTCACCCCCTTCCATATATCAGCATGCGCGTGGTCCAACAACACATGCACGGTGTGGAGGCGAGGGCTTTCATAGACAGTGATAGTAACTCACCCCCTTCCATATATCAGCGTGCGCGTGGTCGAACAACACATGCACGGTGTGGAGGCGAGGGCTTTCATAGACAGTGATAGTAACTCACCCCCTTCCATATATCAGCGTGCGCGTGGTCCAACAACACATGCACGGTGTGGAGGCGAGGGCTTTCATAGACAGTGATAGTAACTCACCCCCTTCCATATATCAGCGTGCGCGTGGTCGAACAACACATGCACGGTGTGGAGGCGAGGGCTTTCATAGACAGTGATAGTAACTCACCCCCTTCCATATATCAGCATGCGCGTGGTCCAACAACACATGCACGGTGTGGAGGCGAGGGCTTTCATAGACAGTGATAGTAACTCACCCCCTTCCATATATCAGCGTGCGCGTGGTCGAACAACACATGCACGGTGTGGAGGCGAGGGCTTTCATAGACAGTGATAGTAACTCACCCCCTTCCATATATCAGCGTGCGCGTGGTCGAACAACACATGCACGGTGTGGAGGCGAGGGCTTTCATAGACAGTGATAGTAACTCACCCCCTTCCATATATCAGCGTGCGCGTGGTCGAACAACACATGCACGGTGTGGAGGCGAGGGCTTTCATAGACAGTGATAGTTACTCACCCCCTTCCATATATCAGCGTGCGCGTGGTCCAACAACACATGCACGGTGTGGAGGCGAGGGCTTTCATAGACAGTAATAGTAACTCACCCTCATCCATATATCAGCATGCGCGTGGTCCAACAACACATACACGGTGTGGAGTTCAGGGCTTTCATAGACAGTGATAGTAACTCACCCCCTTCCATATATCAGCGTGCGCGTGGTCCAACAACACATGCACGGTGTGGAGGCGAGGGCTTTCATAGACAGTGATAGTAACTCACCCCCTTCCATATATCAGCGTGCGCGTGGTCGAACAACACATGCACGGTGTGGAGGCGAGGGCTTTCATAGACAGTGATAGTAACTCACCCCCTTCCATATATCAGCGTGCGCGTGGTCCAACAACACATGCACGGTGTGGAGGCGAGGGCTTTCATAGACAGTGATAGTAACTCACCCCCTTCCATATATCAGCGTGCGCGTGGTCCAACAACACATGCACGGTGTGGAGGCGAGGGCTTTCATAGACAGTGATAGTAACTCACCCCCTTCCATATATCAGCGTGCGCGTGGTCGAACAACACATGCACGGTGTGGAGGCGAGGGCTTTCATAGACAGTGATAGTAACTCACCCCCTTCCATATATCAGCATGCGCGTGGTCCAACAACACATGCACGGTGTGGAGGCGAGGGCTTTCATAGACAGTGATAGTAACTCACCCCCTTCCATATATCAGCGTGCGCGTGGTCGAACAACACATGCACGGTGTGGAGGCGAGGGCTTTCATAGACAGTGATAGTAACTCACCCCCTTCCATATATCAGCGTGCGCGTGGTCCAACAACACATGCACGGTGTGGAGGCGAGGGCTTTCATAGACAGTGATAGTAACTCACCCCCTTCCATATATCAGCGTGCGCGTGGTCGAACAACACATGCACGGTGTGGAGGCGAGGGCTTTCATAGACAGTGATAGTAACTCACCCCCTTCCATATATCAGCATGCGCGTGGTCCAACAACACATGCACGGTGTGGAGGCGAGGGCTTTCATAGACAGTGATAGTAACTCACCCCCTTCCATATATCAGCGTGCGCGTGGTCAAACAACACATGCACGGTGTGGAGGCGAGGGCTTTCATAGACAGTGATAGTAACTCACCCCCTTCCATATATCAGCGTGCGCGTGGTCGAACAACACATGCACGGTGTGGAGGCGAGGGCTTTCATAGACAGTGATAGTAACTCACCCCCTTCCATATATCAGCATGCGCGTGGTCCAACAACACATGCACGGTGTGGAGGCGAGGGCTTTCATAGACAGTGATAGTAACTCACCCCCTTCCATATATCAGCATGCGCGTGGTCCAACAACACATGCACGGTGTGGAGGCGAGGGCTTTCATAGACAGTGATAGTAACTCACCCCCTTCCATATATCAGCGTGCGCGTGGTCGAACAACACATGCACGGTGTGGAGGCGAGGGCTTTCATAGACAGTGATAGTAACTCACCCCCTTCCATATATCAGCGTGCGCGTGGTCGAACAACACATGCACGGTGTGGAGGCGAGGGCTTTCATAGACAGTGATAGTAACTCACCCCCTTCCATATATCAGCGTGCGCGTGGTCGAACAACACATGCACGGTGTGGAGGCGAGGGCTTTCATAGACAGTGATAGTAACTCACCCCCTTCCATATATCAGCGTGCGCGTGGTCCAACAACACATGCACGGTGTGGAGGCGAGGGCTTTCATAGACAGTGATAGTAACTCACCCCCTTCCATATATCAGCGTGCGCGTGGTCCAACAACACATGCACGGTGTGGAGGCGAGGGCTTTCATAGACAGTGATAGTAACTCACCCCCTTCCATATATCAGCGTGCGCGTGGTCGAACAACACATGCACGGTGTGGAGGCGAGGGCTTTCATAGACAGTGATAGTAACTCACCCCCTTCCATATATCAGCATGCGCGTGGTCGAACAACACATGCACGGTGTGGAGGCGAGGGCTTTCATAGACAGTGATAGTAACTCACCCCCTTCCATATATCAGCGTGCGCGTGGTCCAACAACACATGCACGGTGTGGAGGCGAGGGCTTTCATAGACAGTGATAGTAACTCACCCCCTTCCATATATCAGCGTGCGCGTGGTCGAACAACACATGCACGGTGTGGAGGCGAGGGCTTTCATAGACAGTGATAGTAACTCACCCCCTTCCATATATCAGCGTGCGCGTGGTCGAACAACACATGCACGGTGTGGAGGCGAGGGCTTTCATAGACAGTGATAGTAACTCACCCCCTTCCATATATCAGCATGCGCGTGGTCCAACAACACATGCACGGTGTGGAGACGAGGACTCGCCGCGCTGTGGAGGCGACACGCCACGTGGAGAGCGTTGTAGCCTGCAATGAGAATTTAAGAATAAGAATATTATTTAAAATTTCGCGATTTGATGACATACTAAAACCTAGATAAATGTATTTATCTATACTAATATAATAAAGAAGAAGAAGAGAAGTAAGAAGGGGAGAGAGGCCTTTGCTCTGCAGTGGGACACTCCGGGCTGATATAATAATAATATAATAAAGAGGAAACGTTAGATTTTTTGTTTGTTTGTAATGAATAGGCTCCGAAACTTTCACCGTTGGGAAGCTAGCGAAGCCGTGGGAAACCAGGTCCGCTAGTATTATATACTAGTGTAAGTGGCAATGTACTATATTAATTACCGTCAGAGTTGCTATGATGTAGACGGAACAGCGGGGGTAACTCAGCTCGCGCGTCGCTCCTGGTGATCTCAGACAGTACTAACGCGTATGCGTCGCCGCCGCGTGCGCACGCTATCACTAGGTTGTCGCCTTGGGCGTCCACCTGAAATAGATTTAGATATAAAAAAAAATTACACACAGTACAAAATACAGGCATAGAATAACAAACGGCAAATAAAGTAGTTTATCATGGGGGTAAGTGACACAAATAGGTAATATTAAGAATAAAATAAGACTACCTCCATGACCCTGCGCCGCAATAGGGGCTGGCTCAGCGTGTGCTGAACATTATTATATTCAGCGCTGTTTTTCAGCCAAAGACCTTAATTACTAATTGAAGTCACGGACGACAATTCGGTGACAACAAAGTGATAAATATTTGATACAAATAAACAAAAGTAGAATAATAGGTGAGTATAATATGTATTAGGTATGTCTAGTAAACAGTTGATATAAAAAATAATAACATTAAAAATGTAATATAATAATAATAATAGGTGCGATAAATAATGACGTTTCTCAACAATTACAGAAGGTATGTACGTAAGGTAAAAACAAAAATTAAAAGAGAAAGTAATAGTAATCTATAATATTAACAGACTTAACGCCTAGAGACGGTAGGAGTATTGATATCTATATAGATATATTTGAATAAGATACATGTTAACAAGGTTGTAGTCATGGCTAGTGTTATTAGCGGTTATACACGGCATCCGATACGAAACCGTGCAAAAACGAATAAGATATTATTAAAAATTGAGACTTAATTTGGATATTGCTTTTTTGTAGTCAGTAGATATAAAAAAGCAATATCTATATTTTTTTTTATAATGCTGGACAACACACACACATCATTATCTAGCCCCATGGTAAGCAGAGCTTGTGTTATGGGTACTAGATAACTGATATACATAATACAATACATAACAGATAGATATTTTTTATTATACATAGAAAACGACCAGAACAAATATCTGCAGATCGTACACACAATTGTTCCGAGGCGGGAATCGAACCCGCAACCTTCTGCGTCGCAGGCAGACCTTCGCCCACCGCGCCACATCGGTCGTCAAACTATGATATAGACCTTCGTTGGGCCAAAATTTCACCTGATGGAAAGTGAAGATGCGACCGACGATGTATCACGAAGGTCTAGATTCTAGAAGATTTCTATTCACTCTTGTTGAGATATCAAGAGATTCAGGTTGTAATGCGCATGTTAAGATTTGCAGTTTACACGCTACATAGCGCGTCAACCGCAAACCTTGACACAGCCTGACGAGAAAAGAGAGATGGATACCCTTACACGAAGAGACGCGGTATGTCTTGCTATAGAGCACGCAGAAGACGTTTCAGGCTTCACCGCTTGCGTCAATGCTACAGCCTTACGTTTTTTGACTCATCATCATCAACACACTGTTCACTGCTGGACATAGGCCTCCCCCACTTCAGCTTGCTAATTCTTTGAGCTATGTCGATAACTTTGGTTCTCTGTCGGATGTATTCGTTACGAATCCTATCCTTCAGAGAAACTCCGAGCATAGCTCTTTCCATAGCTCGCTGAGCGACCTTGAACTGGACCAGCCCTATCGTGAGTGTCATGAATGCTAACGGTTTATTTGTGTTTGGCGCAGCCGGCGGGATATCTTACCTCGTGAAACACGCACTCGTTGGCGCACAGCTTAGGGTCGCGCGCCAGCACTAGATACACGCACTCCACTATGTAGCGTGTGAGCAGAGGGTACTGCGGGCAGCGGAGCGCAGCTGCTTTTAAGATGCTTAGACCTGGAAACACAAAGAAAGTTTATTTATTGATAACCAAATAGAAAACAATCATAACATCGATATTAAAAATTGCGCACGAAGAGTATCTATGTATAATATAAAAATGAATCGCTGAATGTGTTGCTAAGCTCAAATCTCGAGAGCAGCTCGACCGATTTCGCTATTTTTTAGAATATTCCTTGATGTACGAGGATGGTTCTTACGGAGAGAAAAGAGAGAAAAATTTTAAAAAATTGCCTGAAACAAATGGGCGAAGCCGGGACGGGCCGCTAGTTATATACAAAACTGAAAAAACAAAAACACGTTTGTTGTATGGGAGCCTCCGTAAATATTTATTTTATTCTGTTTTTTTAGTATTTGTTGTTATAGCGGCAACATAAATTCTGTCTGTCATCTGTGAAAATTTCATCTCACTATCACGGTTCATGAGATTCGGAGTATTAGTAATAGGGTCCCGTTTACTCTTTGGGTACGGAACCCTAAAAATCTACCATCTTATGATCGGACTTCTGTAGATCGGGTCCGGATTAAATAAAAACGTAATAATTATTATTTCGCTGGATTAAAATAGCCATTGGTTTTGCCCAAGGACGAATAATCCATAAAATCGTTTGGGTTTTCACCCCGAGCAGTTTTGAGCTATATCTGATTATAAACTGAGAAATGACAGTACCTATGGGTCAGCTTACGAGACGCGTAGTTGCGCGCACTTTGATACGAAATATAACTTTACTAGCTGCGCCCTGCGACTTCGCCCGCGTGGAAATCTATGTGTCAAATGGTTTATAAACCTTCCTCTTGAATCACTCTATCTATTAAAAAAACCGCTTCAAAATCCATTGCATAGTTTTAAAGATCTAAGCATATGTACAAAGGGACAGACAGCGGCAATTGACTTTGTTTTGTACTTTGTAGTGATAGTGATTTAATACGCAAAAACATACAAATTGAGGTAACTACGGGGCGGCGGGGAGTTTTCGCATTACTTCAATGAAATTTGTACCTTTTTGCGTAGTAAATAAAGTAATATTTTATATTAATTTGCGCGCAAGGTCGCGCCTTGTTGCGGTGTGAGCGGGGCTGACGCTAAGGTATCAGAAACTTAATATTGCAGTTGGCGATGCAATTAATTTATTCAATTACTCGCGCTCCGCGGCTTCGACCGCGTGGAAATCTATAGTTTTATAAATCTTCCTCTTGCATCACACAAACCGCATCAAATTCCGTTGCGTATTTTTAAAGATCTAAGCATACATAGGGACAGACGGACAGCGGGAAGCGACTTTGTTATATAATATGTAGTGATTTAATAATTTATTTACATTGTGATAACAGTGTAGCGCCAAAGCGAAAAACAAATATAAAAAGATACAAAATACACTAACTGAAAACTAACAATAAAAATTACACTTACAAGCTACTAACTATAACTTAAAATAAACATATAAAGATTTTTTTTTGTTAATATTTGCCGTGATGTTTAGTGAAACTGTATACAGGGAGACTTAGTTATTTTCTGTTATTAAATTAAAAATAAAAAGTATTTATTTCAAGCATTTACACTCATATTAGTAAATAGACAAGATAATCTTAAAAACTAAAAGGATTGCTGGTGGCGGTGGCGCTCACAACAGTGCCTGGTGTACGGGCAGTCCACTCTCCCAGCTATCATTGCGAGAACGGTATCGGAGCTGGCCCGCAACCTGCGCACCAGGGAGGCGGCGCGCTTGCGCATGGTGGTATGAAAACAGTCGACTCGCGCCGCCGCAAACATCCCTGAGGCGCTGCAGTAGCGGGGCAGCCCCAAGACCGCTCTCAGTTATACGTTTTTGAAAAGTTTTCAACCATAAATGCTTTTGTTGACATAAAATATATTGGATTCTTGCATCGAACATAACACGTTCTTCCAGATCTACAACTTATGGCCAGAGTAGACGTTTGACGTTAGTTTTCTGTATGAAGTCTCGCTTAGTTTCCATAGGGTAGAAAGAGATGTCCTCTATTTTTACGCAGAAAGACAGGTTAATAATTTTGCCGCAGTAGGCGTTGCTACCCGCCCCCTGGTAGATATTTTTTATTTTATTTATGAACAAAATCCACATCTCTTAATTATAAATTAACTTATCTTACAGATATCACTAACAGCCAATAAACGGATTTACATTATTATTATTAAGACAAATAAGGACGACATCACCAAAAGTGCCATTATAGAGGCCAAGAAGAATATAATAAATGAATAACAATTTAAAGACATAATATAAGAAAAAGAAAAAATTTAAGCTTAAGCACTTTGAGTGCTGAAAACGAACGGTATGAGTTTTCTACAAGTGACTAATCTGCGAAAATCCACACTAGCGCAGCGGCTGAGAAAATACAGATCTTTGTGACTCAGCAGAGCTGTAATATTTTTCGAACGAAACGCATGTGCGGCGCAACACAACCGCTGTGTAGAGCGGCAGCAAAAATTTTTTAGGTAAAAAAAAAAGATCGCCGTCGTCGAAAAAAAACCGCAATCAAAGTGTTAAAATTTGGCACTCATGCAAAACAAAATAGGTATCAGGAAATTACCTATAGCTAGCCTTTATCCCAATCCGAAGCTATGCGCACATTAATCCAAGGCCGCACGTTTTCTGTGATATGATGCTGCCAATATAAAATGCATCGAAATATTACAAGTAATGCCTTTTTTGACGACCGATGTGGCGCGGTGGGCGAAGGTCCGCCTGCGACGTAGGAGGTTGTGGTTTAGATTCCCGCCTCGGAACAATTGTGTGTACGATCTGCAGATATTTTTTCCGGGTGTTCTGGTCGTTTTCTATGTATAATAAATAATATCTATCTATGTAATGTATTGTATTATGTATATCAGTTATCTAGTACCCATAACACAAGCTCTTCTTACCATGAGGCTAGATAATGCTGTGTGAATTGTCCAGCATTTTTTTTTGGTTCTGTACAGCTATAAATAAATAAAATGTTTTTATTTCAGACACAGATTGATATTATAGTTAGTCAGAGCAGGTTATAATGACATATTATTATATGACATTGATTCGAATGATATTCCAGCATTGTTCAAATACAGTGTCTCAACATTGAACTGTCCCACTTATCGGACAATGAGCTTAGGATGCTGTTGGAGCTCTTGTTCTCTGTTTTCTTCCGCATGCAGGCGTGGAAACCGTCGGTGCGCGTCTCTGCGAACATGCCGCAGGAGCTGCAGAAACGCGGAAGCCTCAGCAACGTCCGAAACGCATTGTTAGGTATATTGGACACGAAGGGCGCTCACTGCTTTTTGAGTATATGTGGTCCAAAGGCTACTTGTGTAGAAGGTTTGTCAGTAAGATTTGAGACTAATTTTGACCTCTTCTGAACAGTGAGAGAACCTTCGAACCAACATATTAGCTCTCAACTGATCTGAGCTAACGTTACTGCGTCGCGTACGTAGGTTGTACGCGGCGTGGGTTGAGTCGATAATACCTATGATATTTTCCCGTTCACATATTTATGTACTTATGAACATTATTTATATGTAAGTATGTATCCTGTCCAACCAGTTGTTATATGATGTTATCGTAAGAAACTAACCTGACTAGTTTGCAGTCTTACTTGCCAGGACCTATGTATACAACACAATATAAATACGCTTTATTACACATCAAACACAGAAAAAAACAGTAAAGAACAAACAAAAAAGATACATATGCACAATGAGCGGCCTTATCGCTAAGAGCGATTTCTTCCAGGCAACCTTTGGATGGACACGTAGCTATATTATAGGTAGGTAGCATATTATAGACTAAGGTTGTATTATATTAAATTATATATAATACAACTGTATACTACATTACATTGAGTTTAAATAGGTATGTCTTCTCTGATTAGCGCCATAATGGCTCTTATCATTTGATTTTTTTCTGAGCATCACTATCATACTGACAGAGTTTATTCGTGCCAAAGATATTATATCTATATATATAAAAGAAAGTCGTGTTTGTTACAACACTTATAACTCGAGAACGGCTGAACCGATTTAGCTGAAAATTGGTGCAGAGGTAGCTTAGAACCAGGAGTCTAACATAGGATACTTTTTATCATTTAAACCATTTGACACAGAGAATAGATTTCCACGGGGCGCAGCTAGTAGATAGATAATACTTTATTATATACCACACAAAACAGAAAACAATACACGAATAAACGATAGAATAAAGGAAGTATAAAGGGCGGCCTTATCGCTGAGAGCGATCTCTTCCAGGCAACCTTTGGATGGACTGGACATGAAGGAACAAAATAGACGGTGGCACTTTAGTAAATATATAGACTAAAAAAAAAGAAAACAAATACTAACACTACAAACAAATACCTACATTACAAACCTTATAATAAAATTACATAGAAATAAGAAATCTGGTTCCTAATTCCACTACGGGATCTTCTGATAATGACTCATTTATGCATTTGACCTGACATGACTTCTTTGATTTGGCAATATAATAAATAATGCTGGACAATTCACACAGCATTATCTAGCCCCATGGTAAGCAGAGCTTGTGTTATGGGTACTAGATAACTGATATACATAATACAATATATTACATAGATAGATATTTTTTTATTATACATAGAAAACGACCAGTATACCCGGAACAAATATCTGCAGATCGTACACACAATTGTTCCGAGGCGGGGATCCAACCCGCAACCTCCTGCGTCGCAGGCGGACCTTCGCCCACCGCGCCACATCGGTCGTCAATAATATGTGTCTAGTTTTCCATGAAGCGGACCATTCTGGCTTCGCACGGTTTTAGTACGAATCCCTAACTTTTTTGAAAATATAAGCCTATGTTCACCGGGGATAGTGTAGCTTCCCAACGGTGAAATAATTTTTCGATTCGGTCCAGTAGTTTCGGAGCCTATTCATTACAAACAAAGAAACAAAAAATCAAACCTTTATAATATTAGTTAGTATAGAGATAAAAATCGCGATAATTTATCGAGTGTTTAGCATGTGCCAATTCGTTGACTGAATAGCAGTCATCATTCCGACCAGCTGTGGACTAACCAGGGTGTTATTACATATATTATAGATAGATAGATCATTCTTTATTGCACACTAAGTATAAAATGTAAAATAAAAACTAGAAACAATTGGCGGTCTTATCGCTCAAGAGCGATCTCTACCAGACAACCATGGATGGATAGGATCGTGGACAGTATATACAGGGTGGAATTTTGTAATGCCACCTGGAGGGAAAGTACTCTTAATACTGTATATAGAAAATTGTGCTCAAACAAAACATTCCTTTAATTTTGAAAAGAAAGAAAACTGCATTCAAAAATTTTCGAAAATTCGCTTGCCACACCCGGGAATCGAACAGACTAAAATCTGTAAAATTTACAGCATATTTTTTTATTACATAGATAGTTAGGGTCAATAATAAGGATGAAATCTCTCTAACAAACTTAATAAATTAAATGAAAGGAAAACCATGAGTTAAATAGTTTCCCCGAGGCAGAGCGAAACCAAATAATTCTACAGCAAGATGGTGCTCCAGCCCATAACAGCAGAATCACTACTGCCTACACTAATAACCATTTTAATACCTGGATTGGTACCAACGGCACAATCAGATCAGGGTGTAATTTTTACAGATTTTAGTTGGGGCGATTCCCGGGTGTGGCAAGCGAATTTTCGAAAATCTTTAAATGCAGTTTTCTTTCTTTTCAAAATAAAAGGAATGTTTTCTTTGAGTACAATTTTCTATCTACAGTATTAAGAGTACTTTCCCTCCAGGTGGCATTACAAAATTCCACCCTGTATATACATACATTATATCCTTACGCGCCCACACTGTGGTTTTTCCTAACATGTTTATTATAATCTGGTATTCTTCAAACGTGGCGCGTGCCTTTTTTTACCCACTCGTATATATGTATTCAAAAACCCAGCAGAATTTACGCTGTATTTACAAACTTGTTTGACTGGTCCTCTTAACACCTACATACGCAAAGTAAACAAACACCAGTAAGGTAAGGTATAACTTATTAATAAGGTTTAACTCGCCCTTTGTTATGTTATTAACAAAGAAAAATACAATCAAATAATATTTTTTTTAAAAACACTAGTTTTTGCCATATAAATCTAGATATAGAAAGAGCGACATCTTTCCGCATGTATAAATTTTTTAGATAAAATTATACAATACAAAAATACTTTATTGTACACCAGTTACAGATCATTATAAAACACTTCACATGATACAAGTACAATGGGCGGCCTTATCGCTTAGAAGCGATCTCTTCCAGGCAACCTTTATCAGGGCACGCGGCAGCGTGACCAAGCCAAGTTCAAGCAAAGGAACGCGCCGAGTGTATCATTACACGAACCACTTGGTGCCACTTTTGACCCTTCTATAACTCAAAACCTCTTTAACTTAAAAACATAAAACTACGTGTGTTGAATTATATCCATAAGGACATGTAGAAGCCCAAATTTCATGAAGCTAGCTCAAACGGTTACAAAGATATGAAGGTCGAAAAGTCGTAAAAATTCACATTGACTGACTGACATACATATAGTACCTAATTCTAACCTACTTCCAGATGACCTAGAAGGATGAAATTTGGAATCCAGCTCGGTAATTGTGTGTAAGCGTAGGAAAAAATCAAAAAATAAAAAAAAGTCAAAAAATAAGTGATGTTAGCAACGACGACCTTATGTCAATGAAATAAGGTTTAAATTCGAATAGAATCCGCATTGAATAAGCAATAGTACTAAAAGTCTCCGATTGCGCAATAGAATACAGTGTAGTTGTTAGGGACCGGCAAATAATAGATTCTGTTTTCGAAGTAACTACATATTTTTACTACCTCACACTAGATGTCACTAGTGTAGGGGACGTACTAAGACTTATTTTATTCACAAAATTAATTTTCCAGCAAAAATAACTGTTTTGGTTAATTGTTGTCGGTTGGTTGCCCTATCATTTTCTATGGTTGCAAAATGCTTAAAACGAATACCTATATATTTTTCAGCTATTAATTTAATCAGAAGAATAATATGATTATCAGTATTATCAGCAAGAACAAATATTCGTATATTTCGTCGGAGTCCAGTCTTGTCTATTAATTTTTGTGATCCATTGCTGTCTTACATTATCTTGAGATGGAAATCTAGAACATACACAATTTAAAATTGCAATTATAGGTGGGCTTCAATTTCATTAAATTTACTAAACAACTACTATTATAGTAGTTGTCTCACGGAGGGAAAGTACTTTCAATATAGAATATTTATTATAAAACATTCCATAGGTGCATTCCAGACATGCTATGTTTCAACATAGCCGTGGGACATTCAGTAAAATAATTGGATTCTAAATACGGCCCTGGCCCTGTTTTTCTTTATAAGTTAATGGTTGACGATAGATGGCGGCTTGTTTAAAAATGACTATAAAAACTAAAAAATTAAAATTTTGGCGACTAAAAAGTCTTTAGGAACTTAAGTTGAAGTAATTTCAGTACATATGATTATTAAAATATATTAACACTGAGCCCTACGTACCTATAAATGTTTATTTCCCATGATACAAAGTATCGCCATCTATTGTCAAGTAGAATTATATTTGGAAACGCCGAGTCGCAATGGAAATGTTCGAGAACTTTTAAAATATGATGCGGTATTCAGAAAAATCCATAAAGAATTATATTGTGTAGTTGAACAAATTTCAGTACATTTGATTATTAAAATATATTATTACTGAGCCCAACGTAGGTTTATTTCCCATGATACAAAGTGTCGCCATCTATTGTCAAGTAGAATTATATTTGGAAACGCCGAGTCAATACCTGCCTAGTTTTCTTTACAAAAAGTAATGATATCCCACCAAAAACATAAATGTAAAATAGGAGAGCCAAGTTCAATGCAAAAATAATGATTGGCTGTGGGCTTCGCGGCAAAAAGAATTGATATCTGAATGAGTGCCAAGTCAAATCTATGTAGGTTAGATTTGACTTGGCCAGTTTTTATCAGAATTAAAACGTTGAATAACTTTATAAAATGACTGATGTAATGAAAACTGGCCAAGTCAAATCTAACCTACATAGATTTGACTTGGCACTCATTCAGATATCAATTCTTTTTGCCGCGAAGCCCACAGCCAATCATTATTTTTGCATTGAACTTGGCTCTCCTATTTTACATTTATGTTTTTGGTGGGATTATATTATTGTGAACGAATAAAAGAAAATAATGACAGTACCGTGTCAATATATTCATGAAAACTTGTTGTACACTCATAAAAATATCAATCGGTTCACTAAAAAAAGTGATATACATAATGTAAATACTAGAAATAAGAATAAACTCGCTGTGCCCACAACTAGGCTACACAAGATAAATGTATCTTTTAAAGGGCAATGTATACGCTTCTACAACAAAACTCCAAGTGAGTTGCAAAAAATATCAATAAATAAATTAAAAAAAATTGTTAAACATATTCTTTGTAAAAAAGCTTATTACAAAATATCAGATTACTTGGAAGATAAAAAAGTTTGGAACGAGTTTTGCTCCAACTCAAAATCTACCAACTTACAGATAAGCAAATCAAATGTACTAGACACATAAGTTATGAATATACTAGTGGTTTCTTCTCACTTCTTCCACTGGTGGACAAAAAATTGAAGTGAACTATAAAATATGACCTGTCTAAGTGCTTATTTGTAAGCTTAAAGAAATAAATAAACTTTTCATTTTCATTTCAATAAAGATTAGGAATTATGGTAGCAAGTAACCCAAGCTGAAGAAACCTGAAGATCAAAGGAACCTATCCTTTGGTCTTCAGGTTACTTCAGCTTGCTAATTCTTAGAGCTATGTCGATAAGTTTGGTTCTCTGTCGGATGCATTCGTTACGAATCATAATCCTTCAGAGAAACTCCGAGCATAGCTCTTTCCATAGCTCGCTGAGCGACTTTGAACTGGTGGACCAGACCTATCGTGAGTGTCCACGTCTCAGCTCCGTAGGTCATAACGGGTAGGACGCACTGGTTGAAAACTTTCGTTTTCAAGCATTGCGGTATGGATGACGAGAAGACTCGACGTAGTTTCCCAAATGCTGCCCAGCCCAGCTTAAACATAATCAATAACTTACCAAAATCCCCAACGAAGACCGCAGGAGTTTCAGCCAGGACTCGTTGGCAGACCAGCACGAACAGTGACATCTGGAGGTCCAGCTGTGAAGCCTCCTTCGACAGGCTTAGCAAGATGTGGTGAATGACTCTGCGAATATGAGAATTATTTTAAATCTATACTAAATAAATAAATAATGCTGGACAATTCACACAGCATTATCTAGCCCCATGGTAAGCAGAGCTTGCTTTATGGGTACTAGATAACTGATATACATAATACAATATATTACATAGATAGATATTTTTTATTATACATAGAAAACGACCAGAACACGCAATTGTTCCGAGGCGGGAATCGAACCCGCAACCTCCTGCGTCGCAGGCGGACCTTCGCCCACCGCGCCACATCGGTCGTCTAACATGAATGAACTGTCTGAACAATAATGAAAGTACAGTATCAACAATTTTTTTCGGAAATACAAAATAACAGAGGTTAAGTTTTACCTAAATATTATTTTCCAAAGTATAGAGAAAACGCGTGCGAAGCTGCGGGCAGAAACTAGTTTACATGACAATGATTGAAATAAACAAAGTGTACACAATGAGGTCACCTCGTACAACTCATTAAAAAATGATAATAACTTTATGTGGTCAAGTAAAGCGTCATATTTTATCATATTATATGGATTTGTAATTGTTTACAAATAAATAAATATGAATAAAACCGGCCAAGTGTGAGTCAAACTCTCGCACGAAGGGTTCCGTACCATTATCTATAAAAACGACAAAATAACAAAACGTCAAAGTTTGTAAGTATGGATGGATGGATGGATGGATCGATGTTTGTTACTCTTTCACGTAAAAACTATTTAATGTATTTTAATGAAACTTTACAATAATATAGCTTACATATCAGAATAACACATAGGCTACAAGTCATAAAGATATATATGTAGTAGATTATCCAAAATATCTATCACCACGCGGGTAAAACCGCGGGGCAGATCATAAACATTTGAATCGAGGCGAGAATCGAACCCGCAGTCTCCTGCGTCGCAGGCGGACCTTTACCCACCGCGCCACAGAGGTCGTCATTCTTCATATTGAGTCGTTATTATAACTAGTTTCTGCCCGTGGCTTCGCACGCGTTATTTCTATGGAAACGTTTTATTTATATGGAAAGGTTATTTCTATTTCATGGGAACTGTTTAATAGGATAAAACTATACATATGTATATGGATAAACTTATGTTACATTCCAGGCTTAGAGCTATATGTATGCAAAAATAAAAATACAAAATATCGCAATACATCTATGAAAATTTAATGTATACCCACAAAAATAAGGATAGCCTTATGAAAAAGTGTGATGTTCACAATAGAAATACAAGAAACAAGAACAAGTTACACATCCCATCATTTAGATTACACAAGGTAGGGAAATCATTTATGGGCGATAGCGTGCGCTTCTATAATAAGCTTCCATCTGAAGCAACTGAGCTCCCTATTCGTAAATTTAAAAATTACATAAAACTAAATCTCATCAAGAAGGCTTTCTACTCCATACATATAAATGATTATCTCAATGATGTTAATGCTTGGCCAGATGTCGCTCAGTTTCGCACCGACAATAGTATGTAGTAAGTAATTTGTTGTTGTGCATAGCTTTACTTAAATATTGACATGTATCGAATCATATTATATTTAGACTTAAAATAGGCAAATAACCATGTATTAGACATATAAGAGATGAAGATGCTAGTGGTTTCTTTTCACTTCTTCCACTAGTGGACAAAAAATTGAAGTGAACAGTAAAATAATTTTATTTGATAATAATTTATATTTAAAATATGACTTGTCTAAGTGCTTATTTTGTAAGCCTAAAGAAATAAATGATTTTTTACTTTACTTTACTTTTAAAATTTCAACCTGAACCGTTCAGTGGTTTTACCGTAAAGAAGTATCAACCACCTTTAGCAGGTCTTCATTCCAGCCGTACGTTTGTCGTGTCGTGGTCTCCACTTAAGAATACGTTTACCCCATCGGTTGTCGCTTCGGGAGATATGGCCGGCCCACTGCCACTTCAGCTTGCTAATTCTCAGAGCTATGTCGATAACTTTGGTTCTCTGTCTGATGTATTCGTTACGAATCCTATCCTTCAGAGAAATTCCGAGCATAGCTCTTTCCATAGCTCGCTGAGCGACTTTGAACTGATGGACCAGCCCTAGCGTGAGTGTCCACGTCTCAGCTCGGTAGGTCATGATTTTCAATTTCAAAAATTCTTTATTTAAACCTTAAATAACATTGTTCTGGTACAATACTAGTGTAAATTTAATCCTAGAATGCACAAACATACACAAATAGAAAAACGTTTTTGAAGCTAGGGGTGCGCTTATCAAAACTTACGTAGGAAATTTTACACTTCGTGTCAGGTCATGATTAAAGAAGTAGCAAACATCAATCCAAACTACTTTCGCAGGTCGTCATTCCAGATGGCCAGCGGGCGTCCTATATATCCACTCTACGTTTGCCTAGTCACGGTCTCCACTCTATCAGTATACTATATTATATGATAAGAGTTTTAAAAGACTTACCCATAAGCAGTTTTTAAGTCCAACTTAGACACCTTCAGAATTAAATTCCTTTTCTCGACCCCCTTCAAATTACTCAAATGTTCTTCAAAGAGCTCTTTGCTCTGTTTCCTATTTATATCACAGCACTCTTTCTTTGAGTACGTATTCGCTATCTCTTTCTGCAGATCTTTAAAGTTCTTCATCGTCATAGACGACTGGCAGAACGAAGATGTCCTGTCTCTTTTTACATCCTCTTCTTCGTATGAGTACGGTGATATCTCTTGATACTTCTCAAAATCGCTGTTGTAAATTGGGGAGGACCTTTCAGGGGATAAAGTGTATTCGGAATTCGAGGGATAAAAGGTTTGGGATTCCGATAACGGACTGGGCACGTCAGATCGGGGCGGGGTGGGGAAAATGTTATTTTTGGGGAAAGGCGCCAGAAGGGTGGCGACATCCCCATCAGAGAAAGAAAACTCTTCGATATTTGAGAGGACATTTGGCTCGTAGATTGGTATGTCAGGGACAACAGATGTTAAAGTATTGTCTAGTTCAAGTCTCGTGGAAACGTCGTTGTTGATAACATCGAGTACTTTATCCCATAGCGGTGGATTCGATTGGTATAGATTGGCGACGCTTTGTAATGCTTCGTCGATTTCTGACTCAGCTGGTTGGTTTATAATGAAGTGACCCCCGGACAGGCAATTCTGGTTTATTTGACTGATCTGGAACGAAAAGAAACAAGTTTTAATAACAAGCAGTACATAGATACATATATGTATATAAACACTTATACCATACCATATACATATATAAAAGTAGGTACATTACATAGTTCAAATTCAAATATATTAATTGTAGAAACTGTGTACAAAAACATCTTAAAAGCTAGGTGAAATAACAGTTTCATCATCATCATCAGCCTATAGCAGTCCACTGCTGGACATAGGCCTCCACCAATGAGCGCCATAGCGCCCTGTCATCAGCTTGCCGCATCCAGCATCTACCTGCAGTCTTTCGCAGGTCGTCATCCCTCCTGGTCGGAGGGCGTCCTACACTACGTTTACCGAGTCGTGGTATCCACTCAAGAACACGTTTGCCCCATTAGGTGTGAAGCAAGTAATAATTCACAAATTTAGAACGTCTATTTCCGTCGAAATCTGCTTTAAATAAATAGGTTTTAGGTCAAGTGTGGGCGGTTTGTTTACAAATGTCTTCTACGGATTTGGCTGGAGTATTACTATTACTTAATTTAGGGCGCTGTGACCGCGGACACACAGACAAACCTTAATCGGTTTAATCAGTGTGGTTTTAGAATCCTTGATGATGCGGGAAACAATTTTTATTTCTTGTAGAACGGCAGGAAATATTAAAAACCGCTACTTTCCTAGTTTTACTCATGTAATCTCATGTAATTTGAATTTTTGACGACCGATGTGGCGCGGTGGGCGTAGGTCCGCCTGCGACGCAGGAGGTTGCGGGTTCGATTCCCGCCTCGGAACAAATGTGTGTACGATCTGCAGATATTTGTTTCGGGTGTTCTGGTCGTTTTCTAAGTATAATAAAAAAAATATCTATATATGTAATGTATATCAGTTATCTAGTACCCATAACACAAGCTCTGCTTACCATGGGGCTAGATAATGAGATAATGCTGTGTGAATTGTTACTAAAAAAAAAAAAATCTTGTAGAACGGCAGGAAATATTAAAAACCGCTACTTTCCTAGTTTTACTTATGTAATCTCATGTAATTTGAATTTTGTGACGCGTCTAAGAGTTCATAAAGTCTAACTAAAGGAAATAAGAATGGAAAGAGTAGTGCTGTAGCTAGGTGGACAAGGGCCCCGGTGCATAGAGAAGGAATCGGGCCCTCACCGCCCCTCTTTACAGTTTCCACGTAGCGATGAACATCATACATTAGATTAGATGCAAAGTAAGAGCGAATGAAAAATTAACTAAAAAGTTGCGGGTGGAATATTCGAATTGATCTCACGACCGTCAAGGGCGTCAAGCACGTGAGCTTATCGCTGATAAAAAGTGCTACGGACGTACTCAACCAAACTACCAAATAACAATAACAAAAAAATAGAGCATTCTGTGATTGTTGATTGAGTGCTGAAAACGCACGGTATGAGTTTTCTACAAGTGACTAATATGCGTAAATCCACACTAGCGCAGCGGCTGAGAAAATACAGATCTTTGTGACTCAGCAGAGCTGTAATATTTTTCGAACGAAACGCATGTGCGGCGCAACACAACCGCTGTGTAGAGTGGCAGCACGAATTTTTTAGGTAAAAAAAAAAGACCGCAGTCGTCGAAAAAAAACCGCAGTCAAAGTGTTAAAATAATTAAAAAAACACTTGTGAGCAGGCGATCCTCGCTCCCAACTTCAATTTGAGACGCTTGCAAAAATCCGAATATCGCTGTCCCTGTTTAACCCTTACGCCGCGCCCCATGCGGGCGCGATAGCAATATTAGCCGTTCATAATTTGGTTGGATTCCGTAATACCAAAAATTATGAGTGAAAACTTTTTGTATTCTTCACATAGTTAATGTTATTCTGTTACTAGACAATATAAGCTATGTTCCTTAATAAATAAAACGTAAGATATTGTTGTTTTTAATACGAAACAAATAGGAAGAAAACTTGTCCATTTTCGCATAAAAATGTGCATAATGCGATTGACTTTCATTGAATTTTAGGTATGTAAATTGAGAAAAAAAATACTATTCACATATAAATCATGAAATATTAATAGTGGAAATATGCTTTAACACTTTGAGTGCTGAAAACGCACGGTATGAGTTTTCTACAAGTGACTAATATGCGTAAATCCACACTAGCGCAGCGGCTGAGAAAATACAGATCTTTGTGACTCATCAGAGCTGTAATATTTTTTGAACGAAACGCATGTGCGGCGCAACACAACCGCTGTGTAGAGCGGCAGCACGAATTTTTAAGGTAAAAAAAAGACCGCAGTCGTCGAAAAAAAACCACAGTCAAAGTGTTAAGTCTTTCAGAATAAATATATGTATTTTCATTTCACATTGGTTTCTCCTAAATTATATTCGTAAACAGCGAGCTTACTTCCTTTGTCAACCCTGCAGAATCTGCATTTCAATTGATGTTATTCATTCTCATTGCCACAAGGAAAGAAAATGGCGTCGTGTACCCAATGCTAATTTATGATTAATATTCTACGCGCAAAACTCGTGTTAAAAATCCTTTGTCCTTTGGGGAAGAACGGACTCCTAAGTCGTATAATGGCGTTGATAAAGATTTATGGGAAGAGTGGCGCCAATACTAATCTACTGGGTTTTCTACAAGGAATAGGTGATAAATAAATCGGGCTATACTATACAGCCGATCAGGTGGGATGACGACCTGCGAAAGACTGCAGGTAGATGCTGGATGCGGCAAGCTGAAGACAGAGCGCTATGGCGCTCATTGGGGGAGGCCTATGTCCAGCAGTGGACTGCTATAGGCTGATGACGATGATGATGATGATGATACTATACAGTATATCCGATGGATAAAGAGCAAACCCAAAAGTGGGTGGATCTAGATCAAAAATTATCGATAGAATTAAAATAGCAAAAACTATTTTTTTAAGGTAGGTTCTTTTCTTTATTGATGAATTAAAGTTTTGATTAGTCATATCATGACTAATCAAAACTAGTACCTAATGACTCTATGGACAAACATTTTTTTTTATTCCAAAGTCTTAACACTTTGACTGCGGTTTTTTTTCGACGACTGCGATCTTTTTTTTTACCTAAAAAATTCGTGCTGCCACTCTACACAGCGGTTGTGTTGCGCCGCAAATGCGTTTCGTTAGAAAAATATTACAGCTCTGCTGAGTCACAAAGATCTGTATTTTCTCAGCCGCTGCGCTAGTGTGGATTTACGCATATTAGTCACTTGTAGAAAACTCATACCGTGCGTTTTCAGCACTCAAAGTGTTAAAAACCGTTTGTATGAAAGTACCGTGGACTTGCTAATTGTTATGAAATGATTAAATCTACTTCATTCCTCTATCTCTATATAAATCGCATAATATTTAGCTGTTATTATGACAATTTAGAGTAACTCATAAGCTTAATCTTAATACTGTAGGTTAGTTTGTCTGTAAAATTAGTTTAATCAATTTGACGACCTCTGTGGCGCGGTGGGCGAAGGTCCGCTTGCGACGCAGGAGGTTGCGGGTTCGATTCCCGCCTCGAAAAAATTGTGTGTACGATCTGCAGATATTTAAGTAAATAAATAAATAATGCTGGACAATTCACACAGCATTATCTAGCCCCATGGTAAGCAGAGCTTGTGTATTGGGAACCAGATAACTGATATACATAATACAA
This sequence comes from Eupithecia abbreviata, assembly GCA_943735965.1. NCBI lineage: Eukaryota > Metazoa > Arthropoda > Insecta > Lepidoptera > Geometridae > Eupithecia > Eupithecia abbreviata. The sequence continues at coordinate 3,168,067 of OX031004.1, read as the reverse complement.
TATATATTACATAGATAGATATTTTTTATTATACATAGAAAAACAACCAGAACACTCGGAACAAATATCTGCAGATCGTACACACAATTGTTCCGAGGCGGGAATCGAACCCGCAACCTCCTGCGTCGCAGGCGGACCTTCGCCCACCGCGCCACATGGGTCCTCTATTTGTTTCGGGTGTTCTGGTCGTTTTCTATATATAATAAAAAATATCTATCTATGTAATGTATTGTATTATGTATATCAGTTATCTAGTACTCATAACACAAGCTCTGCTTACCATGGGACTAGATAATGCTGTGTGAATTGTCCAGCATTTATTTATTTATTTATATTTATTTAATTAATTAGTATAATTTTAGTAATAATTATTTCTACATAGAGTCAATTTTATAATGACTAAACAATCTGTAACAATTGTAATTTGATACAAAATGTCAAAATTCCTGGTTTGATATTACATCTAACTAAAATATAAAAATAGAAAAATTCCCATCCCCGTGTTGGTTCAAAAAAAAATACAATCTGTAACAATTTATTGTACATCAATTTATTCACGCATCAATTTGTAATCAGTATTAGTAATCAAATGATATTTTTTGTTTGAATTCTTACTATTTATCTAAGTGGATTATTTGTAACGTGATTAGAATAGTACCTATCTTAGCCAATTTTTATCATAATTCCATAATTTGTTGTATGTAAAATTATTTATTTTATCCTCATCTTTCAAACAATTTGTGTAACAGAGTAGGGGGAGCACCAGCTGCCTACAGACTTTTCAGTCTAGTTTAGGCAACTGAGGCTACGTATTACGTAGCCTCAGTTGCCTAAACTAGACTAGACTAGAGAAACTAGAGATTCTAGTCTAAACTATTACGTAGTACGTAATAGTTTGGAATAGAATCTCAATATACTGGACTTGTTTCTAATGTAAACTACAAATTAATTATATTATTGTATTGTATTTATTTAAAAACTCAGATAATAAAATCCATAGTATACATTCAATTAAACATTATAACATTAATTAAATCATAATAAATAATAAAACTTCATCTTCATCCATACCGCAATGCTTGAAAACGAAAGTTTTCAACCAGTGCGTCCTACCCGTTATGACCTACGGAGCTGAGACGTGGACACTCACGATAGGGCTGGTCCACCAGTTCAAAGTCGCTCAGCGAGCTATGGAAAGAGCTATGCTCGGAGTATCTCTGAAGGATAGGATTCGCAACGAATACATCCGACAGAGAACTAAAGTTATCGACATAGCTCTGAGAATTAGCAAGCTGAAGTGGCAGTGGGCCGGCCATGTCTCGCGAAGAACCGACGGCCGCTGGGGCAAACGTGTTCTTGAGTGGAGACCACGACTCGGTAAACGTAATGTAGAACGCCCTCCGACCAGGTGGGATGACGACCTGCGAAAGACTGCAGGTAGATGCTGGATGCGTCAAGCCGAAGACAGGGCGCTATGGCGCTCATTGGGGGAGGCCTATGTCCAGCAGTGGACTAATATAGGCTGATGATGATGATGAAATAATAAAACATTAATTATGTGTAATCATTCTTTTTTGGCAATAAATTTTATTTATTATTATTTTATAAATGGGTCTATATACGTAGTAGTGGCGATCACAATAGGCCTATCATGGCCGCTGTGACACCCAAGTCACACAAAGATAAAAAATGGTCTATTTTATTAACACTTTAACTGCGATTTTTTTTCGACGACTGGGATCTTTTTTTACCTTAAAAATTCGTGCTGCCGCTCTACACAGCGGTTGTATTGCGCCGCACACGCGTTCGTTCGAAAAATATTACGGCTGTGCTGAGTCACACAGATCTGTATTTTCTCAGCCGCTGCGCTAGTGTGGATTTACGCATATTAGTCACTTGTAGAAAACACATACCGTGTGATTTCAGCAGTCAAAGTGAAAAATAAAAACCATATTTACATGATTATGGTTATTATTTATTACACCTCTGCGGCGCAGTGCGCGAAAGTCCGCCTGCGACGCAGAAGTTTGCGGGTCCGATTTCCGCCAATAGATATTTGTTCCGGGTGTTCTGATCGTTTTCTATACAATAATACAAAATATTTATTTCTTTAACTTAATGTACAATAAATATAACAGTGTTTGAGATTCCCTTTTAAGTAAAAGAAATACCTGTGTTAGGGAATCTCGCTCTTCCAAAATAAATCATATAAAAGTAGATTAAGTTACGTAAATTAGATGTACTACCACAGAACTATAACCACTGTGGATGTGGATACATATTTTTTAAATTATACTAAGAGTTTAATGTTTTAGTGCACAAATGTTTTAGAACATGCGCGTGTATGTGTGTGTGGGTAGTGTAGTGTGTGAGTGTGCGTAGTGTTGTAAGTGTACTTGGGTCTCCCGAAGCTCCAGTTTCGTAAGAGTCTGGCAAACAGGAGACTCAGATGTGTAAAGTTTTTGAGTGGGACCCTCTGTTTTCTATCTATAATAAAAATATATATCTATGTAATGTATTGTATTATGGTATTATGTATATAAGTTATATACATATCACATATATTTAGTACCCATAACACAAGCTCTGCTTAGCTTTGGGCTAGGTGATGCTGTGTAGATTGTCCAGCATTATTTTCTAAGAGCGCGCGTTAATTTAGTAGAAAAAACACAAACGGCCGAACAAAGTCGTACATGTTGTTTTTAACAAAACCGAATAAAACACTAGTTAACACTTTGACTGCTGAAATCACACGGTATGTGTTTTCTACAAGTGACTAATATGCGTAAATCCACACTAGCGCAGCGGCTAAGAAACTACAGATCTGTGTGACTCAGCACAGCCGTAATATTTTTCGAACGAAACGCATGTGCGGCGCAACACATCCGCTGTGTAGAGCGGCAGCACGAATTTTTTATGTTAAAAAAAGATCGGAGTCGTCGAAAAAAAAATCGCAGTCAAAGTGTTAATATAGTAGGTAAGTAAATTAATAGCGGCACTTTTTGTTAAGTATTTTAGAATTCGAGCAAAGCGGGACTCGTGCATAGCGGAACTAACCCAGAAATAGAAAATGTTTGTTTGTGTTTCATATAAAATAATAGAACTAATCATAATGAAGATAAAAAATTAGGAACGAATAAAATAATTAAAATATGAGAACACAGAACGGCTCACAACACTTTGATTGCTGATATCACACGGTATGTGTTTTCTACAAGTGACTAATATGCGTAAATCCACACTAGCGCAGTGGCTGAGAAAATACAGATCTGTGTGACTCAGCACAGCCGTAATATTTTTCGAACGGAACGCATGTGCGGCGCAACACAACCGCTGTGTAGAGCGGCAGCACGAATTTTTTAGGTTAAAAAAAGATCGCAGTCGTCGAAAAAAAACCGCAGTCAAAGTGTTAAATGCTACATTGACATAAGCCAGTGCAGCGCTGGTTTTCAGCGAATTCAATTTCAATTGATAATTAACCAAGTTGTTCGTTATTTAATAATTCCTTCCTGTACCCTTCCGGATATCAATTTATTGTATTATTATTGTATATATAAATAGATCCCTTAAGGACAACAGACAAACAAAACGTAAATTGTTATCTTGTTTTTAAGTCAAGCGTTATTACACGTGGACGTGCTAAAGGAAAACATTGTATGGATTTCAATATTATAACATATTATTTAAATGTATTGTAATCATGCATTTCTATGATCATCATCAGCCTATAGCAGTCCACTGCTGGACATAGGCCTCCCCCAATGAGCGCCATAGCGCCCTGTCTTCAGCTTGCCGCATCTTTACCTCGCACATCTCTAGTGAAAACGTCTAAAAAAACTAGGTTAAATCAATAATCAATTTAACTCAATTTGCCAATTTACGTCTCAACCATGCCAATATGTCTCAGCAAGGCCGAATCAAGTACACGTCGCGAGTGTGAGGGAGACTGGTATACTAGACTACAGTGAGACTACTCGCGTGGTAAACAAGGACAGATGATGTCGATAACCTATTGCGTAATAGGTGTTTTGCTAGGATACGGGCTGGAATCTATAGCTAGGTAAATATTAGTAGTTACGGTTGATCGTTTCCTGTTGGCGCAAAATTTTTTTTTTTGTGTTTTTATTCTGTGTTATACAAGCGGGTATTTATTTATTTATATTTTACTAGCGGACCTTCCCGGCTACGCACGGTTTTAGTACAGATTCCTAACTTTTTAGAAAATATGATATAGCCTATGTTTACCGGGGATAATGTACCTTCCCAACGGTGAATTTTTTTTTTTAATCGGTCTAGTAGTTTCGGAGCCTATTCATTACAAACAAACAAAAAATGAAATCTCTCCTCTTTATAATATTAGTATAGACTAGCAACCTGCCCTGGCTTCGCATGTGTGCAATGTATATACTAATATGGGGCAGTGTGGAGTGATTAATAAATCATATAAACCTTCCTCTTGAATCACTCTATCTATTGCTGAAAACTGCATTAATAAATAAATAATAAATTAATAAATAATGCTGGACAATTCACACAGCATTATCTAGCCCCATGGTAAGCAGAGCTTGTGTTATGGGTACTAAATAACTGATATACATAATACAATACATTACACATAGACATAGATAGATATTTTTTAAGAAAACGACCAGAACACCCGGAACAATTATCTGCAGATCGTACACACAATTGTTACGAGGCGGGAATCGAACCCGCGACATCCTGCGTCGCAGGCAGACCTTCGCCCACCGCGCCACAGAGGTCGTCGAAATGGTCCGGGAGCCAGTGACAGATTTTCATTACCAAGTCCCTCCCAAGCAAAACTTCGTAATATGCATTAGGGATTAATATTATGAATACTCGTGACCGTTAGCTGCGACTCCGTGGGTGGGTTGGGCAGTAGCATCGACATTGCAAAACGTCATCAATCAATAAATAATAAATAATTTATTTCTCTTCACAAAACGGTCATCTTACAGGTAATATCGCTGTTAGCGATAAGGCAGCCGATTGTGCCACTAGACTTAGTTTTAAGATCCATTATTATTGTATTTTTTTTGTATTGATGGTACAATAAAGATAAATTGTATTGTATTGTAATTGTTATAGCAAGGTGTAGTGCAGTAAATCATCATCATCAGCCTTTAGCAGTCCACTGCTGGACATAGGCCTCCCCCAATGAGCGCCATAGCGCCCTGTCTTCAGCTTGCCGCATCCAGCATCTACCTGCAGTCTTTCGCAGGTCGCCTATTCATTACAAACAAAAAATCAAACCTTTCCTCTTTATAACATTAGTGTTGAAATACCAGGAAAATCTGACAAAATTACGTGTTAAACGCAAAGCTAGAATTATACCATTTATAATACTTAATTAGACAAGTCTGTCCGTACGTCATTGGACAATGTATCTTGCAGTTTGTATTAGATTATAGGAATGGTGCAGTTTTCCCGTCTAGTAATTTCTGCACTAACCATCTTTAGTCATTAACTCAAATAATTCTCCACTTAATTTGGTTATATAACATCAGCAAATATATAGATATAAAGGACTTAAACTACAGAGAATGCAAAAATATGATAAAATCATATTTATCAAACCTGAACTATGATGAAACAGAATGCCTACTAAAAACAACTCGTTAATCAATCACACAGTCAACTCCTACTCCACTCACTCACTCATCCACACACATAGATACACATACACATTTTACACTCATACCTATGAACTGTATACCTATAAACTGATTTTTGGCCTAATTATAACAAATATTAAGTATAAGAAACTGTAAGTATACTACATAGTACAGTGTTTCCTAAAGTTTTTATTTCTATTTTTTATATACTATAAGTTGTTCATAAAATAGTGTAAATCTAATTAGCTACCGAGGTAGAGAGCCCTTGCGTCTACATCACAAGTCTAGAACTTAGTTAGAGCAAGGTGTCGAAACTAAGAAGTGAAATAGGTCTACAGTATACATTACTTTGTTTTGTTTTTAAGACCTTTTTTGAATAAATAAATATTATTATTATTATTATATATCAACCTCACTCGAACATGGTTGAGTCGAGTCAGTGCGTCACCGTTACCGTTACCGTTGTAGGTTTGATCGTTTCGATCGTGAGATAGTCTCCAAAATCTATTGTAAATAACAACAAACTATTTCGAGGAGCATTCAAGGTAGGTAGCGACGTACCTTGAGATGACAGTTCGTTATTCCACTCGTATGAGAAAATTCTCGAAGGCTGTTTCGAGTGAAGGATTTTTTTACGATCAAGCATACCGAAACGCATTTGGAGGTTGAGTAGAGTTTGAATCGAGGTAATGATTAAAGATATGGGGGGTAAGAATTAGCAAGCTGAAGTGGCAGTGGGCCGGCCATATCTCACGAAGAACCGAAAACCGCTGGGGTAAACGTGTTCTTGAGTAAAGACCGCGACTCGGCAAACGTAATGTAGAACGCCCTCCGGCCAGGGGATGGGATGACCTGCGAAGGACTGCAGGTAGATGCTGGATGCGTCAAGCTGAAGACAGGGCGCTATGGCGCTCATTGGGGGAGGCCTATGTCGAGCAGGGGACTTTCATAGATGATGTAAAAAACTTACCGGTTTTTTGTCAGCATCTTTCGCGTACGGATGAACATTGTAGTCGCAGACCTTGCCACCTCTTGTTGGACCCCTCTTCACTACCACTGACCTCTTCTTCTTATCTTCTCTTTCCTCTTTTACTTCTTCTTTTTTATGTTCTTTGACTGTTTTGTGTTCTTTAGTTACGATAGTTTTGTGTTCTTTACTTGTTTCTTTGTCTTTTGCGTCTGTTTTGTCTTTTATGCTTAGTTTCTTCAAGTTCTCAATGATATCTGTATTGATATCGGAAAATCCGCTGTCTTGCGAGGAGTGAGAGTCTATTCTAGCTCGGTCGTCTTCTATCACTTTAAAAGTGAAGTTATCTAACTCGTCTTCTACATCGTTTTCAACATCTTCGTTTATCGTTCGCGATTTATCATTTTTATAAAGCTCAAGTTTCCTGAATGGTTCAAGTATTGATGCAACTGTTGTTTCCGCGCTTTCGACTGTATTCTTAACAGGTTTAGGTTCGTTTTTCTTGAGGAGTTCTTTTTCTTTAGCTTTATCTTTCTTCTTGTCTTTGGGGAAGAAGAATTTTAATAGAGAGAGCGCTTTGAATTTGTTTTCCATTGTTTGTGGTTTTGCGTTCGGTACTTTGGCGCTGCCCATAGTTTCTGTGTTAGGTCGTTATTATTCTGCAACAAAGAAATTATCGTTCTTAATAATTAAAAAAAATACAACTACGTAATAATTAAATTACACTTTGACTGCGGTTTTTTTTCGACGACTGCGATCTTTTTTTTTACCTAAAAAATTCGTGCTGCCGCTCTACATAGCGGTTGTGTTGCGCCGCACATGCGTTTCGTTCGAAAAATATTACAGCTCTGCTGAGTCACAAAGATCTGTATTTTCTTAGCCGCTGCGCTAGTGTGGATTTTCGCAGATTAGTCACTTGTAGAAAACTCATACCGTGCGTTTTCAGCACTCAAAGTGTTTAAAAAAAATACTATTATCACAGGACCGTTTTATCGTATGCATTTTGATCGTCTATGGCGGGTGTAGTTATATGAGCGAGTTCTAACACTACTGGATTACACATCCAAAAATGTGTCTGAACTCGTCGAATACTCCAAATGAGTTGCAAAAATTATCAATAAATAAATTTAAAAAAATTGTGAAACATAATCTTTGTAAAAAAGATTATTACAAAATATCAGATTATCTAGATACAGCGTAGTTATTGTTTATTTAATTTATTTTTACCCATTTGTTCGCGGGCGCCTAGAAAACAGGCCGCGGGCTACCAGGTGCCCGCGAGCTACCGGTTGGGCACTACTGATCTAGAAGATAAAAAAGCTTGGAACGAGTTTTGCTCCAACTCAAAATCTACCAACTTACAGATAAGCAAATCAAATGTACTAGACACATAAGTTTATGAACATACTAGTGGTTTCTTCTCACTTCTTCCACTGGTGGACAACAAATTGAAGTGAACTAATAATTTTAATTGATAATAATGAATAGTATAAAATATTACCTGGCAAAGTGCTTATTTGTAAAAATTTTTTTATTTAGCCTGTTTCGTCCCACTGCTGGGCAAAGGCCTCCCCCAAATCTTTCCACTCAGCTAGTGCTTATTTGTAAGCTTAAAGAAATAAAAACTTTTCATTTTCATTTTTCATTTTCTATAAAAACGTACCCTGTGTGAATGCACCCCAATAGTCTATACTATAGGTATATTAGTTAGTGTGGATAAAATAATTTAGAATAATCTTCATTACTAAAGTTTCGATTTTTATAAAAATCTGAACTTATTTATTATTAATATATAATAATAAATAATGCTGGACAATTCACACAGCATTATCTAGTCTAGCCCCATGCTAAGCAGAGCTTGTGTTATGGGTACAAGATAACTGATATACATAATACAATACATTACATAGATAGATATTTTTTTATTATAAATAGAAAACCGACCAGAATACCTGGAACAAATATCTGCAGATCGTACAAACATGTGAATCTAACTCGCGAATACTCCTGCGTCGCAGGCGGACCTTCGCTCACCGCGCCACAGAGGTCATCGACGACAATGAAATCACAACGAAATTCATGTTGTCGAAGTCAAGTTTTAAAATGAATTAATTAGCCTAATTAAATGACTGATTGTCTGTTTATACTTAGAATTAGTTAATGGTTTGTAATTATTTTAAGTGTAAAAGTAAAAAAAAAAAGTAAAAAGTCTTTATTTTGAAACATACTTAGGTGCTAGAACAAAAATATGAAGCGATGCGACCTGCAGAAGTAAAATACTGTGTCGCAGGTCGCAACGCCCACTTCCGGGAATTATAGTTGTAACGTGTTTCAATTCAACAAAGTAAAGGTGCATAAATAATAGATTGATTGTTATAGTTAAAATTAAGTTTAAGTGCTATATTAAAGTTACATATTATAAGCTATATAATTTAAAAAAAAGAGAAGTTTAAAGGTGCAAAAAGAAAAAAGGAAATTACGAAATGATTTAGGGAAAATTTATAAGTAGGTAATCAAAGAAAACAAAGACTGTAACTCCGTGTGCGTGTGTGTTTGGTGACTGTGCATTTGGAGCTCCTGAGGACACCGGTCTCTAAAGAGTCCGGGCAACAGGAGCTACCAGGATGGATGTGTTTGTATATGTGTGTGTGTAGTGGTTTGGAGTGTGTGTTTGTGGGGTTGGTGCTCCTGAGAACACCGGTCTCTTGAGAGATAGTGTATACTTTTTGTCTTAAATAAATAATAAAAAACCGGCCAAGTACGAGTCGGACTCGAACGAAAGGTTCTGTACCATCCTACTAATATTATAAACGAGAAAGTTTGTAAGTATGGATGGATGTTTGTTACTCTTTCACGTAAAAACTACTGAATGGATTTTAATGAAACTTTACAATAATATAGCTTATACATCAGAATAACACATAGGCTACAATTTATAAAGATATATTGTATATTAACCAAAATATCTATCACCACGCGGGTGAAACCGCGGGGCGCAGCTAATTCTCTATAAAAATGTGCAAAAAAAAAATTGTGTCTTTTGTATCGAAGCCCCCTTAAATATTTTTTTACCCCCTTAAACGTGTTCTTGAGTGGAGACCACGACTTGGTAAACGTAGTGACCTGGTCGGAGGGCGTCCTGCACTACATTTACCGAGTCGTCGTCTCCACTCATGCACACGTTTGCCCCAGCGGCCGTCGGTTCTTCGCGAGATATGGCCGGCCCACTGCCACTTCAGCTTGCTAATTCTCAGAACTGTGTCGAAAACTTTACTTCATCTGGTAGACCAATTTTGATCCTTTTTTAGGGTTCCGTACCAAAGGGCCCTCCGACCAGGTGGGATGACGACCTGCGAAAGACTGCAGGTAGATGCTGGATGCGTCAAGCTGAAGGCAGGGCGCTATGGCGCTCATTGGGGGAGGCCTATGTCCAACAGTAGACTACTATAGGTTGATGATGAATTATTTAACTCCAGACTTTACCTTGTTATAATATTTGTACACAATCCTATCTAGATAACAACAAGATACATAATCCTCGGTAATGATAATACAATGTAGTCAATTATCTTATCATAATCATTATCAAACCAAAGAAACGTCACTTCGCGGTAAGTACGTTCCAACAGGAGCTGAACGACCAATCAGCTACCAGCTGGATGACGTGATGTTAGTTACGAGCAATGTGATTGGTCGATCAAAACAATAGACACAATCCAGATAATCTAATAAATGCCTTGTAAAGAACGTCATAAAGTTAATTTTCATTGAGGCTAAGCGGTCTTCATCTCATCATCATCAGTCTATGATAGTCCACTGCTGGACATAGGCCTCCCCCAATGAGCGCCATAGCACCGTCTTCATCTTGACACATCCAGCATCTACCTGCAGTCTTTCACAGGTGGTCATACAACCTGGTCGGAGGGCGTCCTACACTACGTTTACCGAGTCGTGGTCTCCACTTAAGAACACGTTTGCCCCTGCAAGTTATATAATTAATGCTGGACAATTCACACAGCATTATCTAGCCCCATGGTAAGCAGAGCTTGTGTTATGGGTACTAGATAACTGATATACATAATACAATACATCACATAGATAGATATTTTTCCAGAAACACCCGAAACAAATATCTGCAGATCGTACACACATTTGTTCCGAGGCGGGAATCGAACCCGCAACCTCCTGCGTCGCAGGCGGACCTTCACCTTCGCCCACCGCGCCAAATTGGTCGTCGAAATAACGTTATCATTTAGATTTTTTGATCACTTCAATCTTTTTAAGGTACTAAAGAAGCGAACAAGAAACCTTTAGCTTGTTAGATGGATATAATCGAATTTGAGCAATACTCGTCCCAAGCTTTTTTATCATCTACTAGCGGACCTTCACGGCTTCTCACGGTTTAATACGGATTCCTAACTTTTTTGAAAATATAATATAGCCTATATCCACCGGGGATAGTGTAGCTTCCCAACGGTGAAAGAATTTTTCAATTCGGTCCAGTAGTTTCGGAGCCTATTCATTATAAACAAACAAAAAATCAAACCTTTCCTCTTTATAATATTAGTATAGACATAATCATGTGGTATTTTGTACCAAAGACTTTACAAAGGATAATGTTTGACAATTTATTCGTTAATTTTTGCAACCACGTTGTCATTGTGGCTTAAGTCGGTAAGGGAGTGAAGCCGCGCGCAAACGCCAATCATTGATAAAATCAATATTTTATTCGATAAATGATATCATGACGACTCATTTCCTGCTGATTGTTGATAGAGTTTTATAGTTGATAGAATTTGTAGATAGGCTATAGGTAGTAAGATAACAGATAAAAACGAATAAACATTGCTAAATTATCTTTTTGAAATAATAAACCGGCCAATTGCGAGTTTGACGCGCACGAAGGGTTCCGTACCAATCAAAAAATCAATCATCAGCCTATAGCAGTCCACTGCTGGACATAGGCCTCCCCTAATGAGCGCCACAGCGCCCTGTCTTCAGCTTGCCGCATCCAGCATCTGTCTGCAGTCTTTCGCAAGTCGTCGTCCCACCTGGTCGGAGGGCCTCCTACACTACATTTTGCCGAGTCGCGCGCGGTCTCCACTCAAGAACACGTTTACCCTACCGATTACCCCAGCGCAGTTGTCGGTATTTCGCGAGATATGGCCGGCCCACTGCCAATTCAGCTTGCTAATTCTCAGAGCTATGTATGTCGGTAACTTTCCGTACCATTATATATAACTAGCGGACCTTCCCGGCTTCGCACGGTTTTAGTAGGGATCCCTAACTTAAAATATATAATATAGCCTATGTTCACCGGGGATAGTGTAGCTTCCCAACGGTGAAATGTTTTTTTAAATCTGTCCAGTAGTTTCGGAGCCTATTCATTACAAACAAAAATCAAACCTTTCCTCTTTATAATAGACGACCGATGTGGCGCGGTGGACGAAGGTCCGCCTGCAACGCAGGAGGTTGCGGGTTCGATTCCCGCCTCGGAACAATTGTGTGCACGATCTGCAGATAGTTTTTCCGGGTGTTCTGGTCGTTTTCTATGTATAATAAAAAATATCTATTTATGTAATGTATTGTATTATGTATATCAGTTATCTAGTACCCATAACACAAGCTCTGCTTACCATGGGGCTAGATAATGTTGTGTGAATTGTCCAGCATTATTTATTATTTATTTATAGATAAATAAACGCGATTCATAACCGTTGTATTAATACTTATAATTATGTGTTCAGATAGCTTAAGTTTAAAAATATTTATTGTTGAATATACATACATATGTATTAATTGCGTCACTTTTATTAATTTGTTATTTTTGTCTCGTAGCAGTTGTCGAGTTTATTCTTGCTTAAACATTATTCTTAAACGAGGACTAAAAATAGCGCAAAACAAGTTGTTTAGCTGATTTATTCTAAAGGAGATGTTGACGTCAATGGCATCGATTTGAAATTCTAAGAAACCATCTTTGTTGTGACACATATACAGGGTGTCTTGGTAAGATGGTCAATCAAAGTCAATAGCAATTTCTTTAGGCTTACAGAATAAGCACTTAGAGAATTCATATTTTATATTAAGTATAAATTATTATCAAATAAAATTATTTTACTGTTCACTTCTATTTTTTGTCCACTAGTAGAAATAAAATAAAAAAAATAAAAATAAAAACAGCTTTATTCCATATCCCAATAGTTATTAGTATGTACAATTTTAAAACAATAATAATAGTAAAAGAAAGAATTAATAGTCGTGTAGGTACATTATAATTTTAGAATTTAATTTAATTTTGAATTAATTATGTCAGATTTTTGCTATGATATGGACCGCCTTCGGCGGTATATGCCTCCTCCACTAGTAGAAGAAGTGAAAAAGAAACCACTAGTATGTTCATCTCTTATATGTATGTCTAATACATGGTTATTATTTGCATATTTTTGATGGGAATTTACAAAACTATGAGTAGGAACAGAAATAGGAAAGAACATTCGTGAAAGGAGTCATGAGCCTAATTTATGAGAAAATAAAAACAAGTATTTTTTATCCGAGTTTTTTTTATTGAAGTTTAAAAATTCAATAGTACCTAATAGAAGTTTTACCGAGGTTTAACCCCATTAAAATTTTAGACATAGACATTCATTTATTTGCTACTGCAGTACAAAATAAAAAATAAATATTATTTATTTATTTTTTTATATTAAATTTAGTTAAGTATCCTGGCTAGCGACAAGTACACCAGTTAATCAAAAAGATTATTTAACATTGATGCTGAGTGGGGGAAGATTCAACCTAAATATGTTAACAACAGCCATTTCCTTTCATTTTCAACAATGAATTTCTTTGCAAAGATTGATCCTTACTAGCAACCGAATCCGTTAGTACAAAAATACTGTCATATATTTTTTTGTAAAATTTATTGTTTTGTAAATTAAGTATTTAAAAAATCTAAGTTTTTCTTTCCGCATAATCGAGGTCATGACTCCTCTCACGACTTTTATCTAACTTTCATAGTTCCAGAATTAGCAATCCACTCCCATCTTAAAAATACACCCTGTATACGCGGCCAATGCGCTTTATACACCTACATAATATCGAGGTTTACCTTTTAGCACGTAAACAAAACATATATAACATGTAGATAGATATAACGTCGCCTTAGGCTTGATAAGAAACCTGTAGGTAATGATTACTAATGATGTTAATATCTCAATAAATAAATAAGGGAACACCTTTGACAACCTCTGTGTCGCGGTGGGCGAAGGTCTGTCTGCGACGCAGGAGGTTGCGGATTCGATTCCCGCCTCGGTACAACAATAATTGTTATGTACGATCTGTAGATATTTGTTCCGTCCGGGTGTTCTAGTCGTTATATAATGTATAATAAAAAAATAAGTTTTTGTTCAGATGTTTACTGTACAACATCATCATCATCAGCCTGTGTGCCTGTGTGCGGCTGCCAAGCCATGCAGCGGACAGCGAAGTCACTGTGCTTGTTGACTGTCTACCGCTCTAATTACTTTAATTTTAATTTTTAACCCTAGTATTGTTAAGAGAGCTCTAGTGTCTAAATAAACCTATGTTAGGATTTACGATGCTATAAACAAAATGTAACAAATTTGTATCAATAAATAAATATATCTATCTATATTAATCCACTTCTGGACATAGGCCTCCCCCAATGAGCGCCATAGCGCCCTGTCTTCACCTTGCCGCATCCAGCATCGACCTGCAGTCTTTCGCAGGTCGTCATCCCACCTGGTCGGAGGGCGTCCTACACTGGTCTCCACTCAAGAACATGTTTGCCACAGCGGCCGTCGGTTCTTCGCGAGATATGGCCCGCCCACCAATGAGATTTTACATATAGAGACGTCATACTCATTTAAAAGAAACATAAACATGGCGATGTTTTACACACGGCATTATGTCGTTCTCTCTGTCACTCACAAGTGCATCGCACTACTTGTCTCATTCGTGTATGTGGGTGGCAAAGCGGCAACGCCGTCGCGGCAATGATTGCTGAGTAAAATAATATTTATAATTTTACATTTTAAACAGTACTTACAAATAAAAAATACATCCTTTCCGCGTTTTACAGCCGCCGTAGTATAGGTATTGCGCTTTCGGAACACACAGCTTGGCATTTTAGTGTTTTATTTATATTACGAAATCCAAAGTCGTGCTTCAACGTACGTCCGCGTCGCGGCCAGGAGCAGGACGGACTGAGTTCAATTCAGGCAATTACCTGATTTTCGTCTTGCCACGCAGACCTCGTTACAACGTATCTACGTATATATAACATCATTGCCGCCCACTGCCACTTCAGCTTGCTAATTCTTAGAGCTATGTCGATAACTTTGGTTCTCTGTCGGATGTATTCGTTAAACCCACGTTTAACACATCGTAATCACTTTCTTATTTTTTCTGGTCCTACGCCAAGAATGTTTCACATTGCATCTGTGTTTCTGCGAAGCAAGTCATTTTGTTCGCATTAACGATAATGTATAGACTTCTGTCTTTGGGACTGACATAGTGGATAACGACTGCGAAAATATACCTACAGCAGGCCAAGCAAAGAGATTCTTCTCTAAGGAAAGTATTATTAATAACTAGCTGTGCCCCGCGGCTTTGTACGCGTGGAAACCTGTGTTAAAAGGTTTATAAATGAAATGAAATGAAAGTTTATTTCTTTAGGCTTACAAATAAGCACTTAGACAAGTCAAATTTTATACTATTCATTATTATATTGATGCTCACTTCAATTTTTTGTCCACCAGTGGAAGAAGTGAGAAGAAACCACTAGTATGTTCATAACTTATGTGTCTAGTACATATGATTTGCATATCTGTAAATCGTTAGATTTTGAGTTGGAGCAAAACTCGTTCCAAGCTTTTTTATCTTCTAGATAATCTGATATTTTGTAATAAGCCTTTTTACAAAGAATATGCTTCACAATTTTTAAAAAATTATTTATTGATAATATTTGCAACTCACTTGGAGTTTTGTTGTAGAAGCGTATACATTGCCCTTTAAAAGATACACTTATCTTATGTAGTCTAGTTGTGGGAACAGCGAGTTTATGCTTATTTCTAGTATTTACATTATGTATATCGCTTTTTTTAGCGAACCGATTGATGTTTTTATGAGTGTACAACAAGTTTTCATAAATATATTGACATGGTACTGTCATTATGTTTATTTCTTTGAATTTATTACGTATAAACCTTCTCCTTGAATCACTCTGGGCGAAGCCACGGGGCGCAGCTAGTTGCTATGATAAATAACTTTGACAAGGCTTTGACCCATTTTGAGAGCGCACGGATTAGGTACACATACCTAAAAGGTATCCAAGAGTTCTGAAGTAGCCTTCAATCATGCATAATAAGACTTAAAAATATGCGCACGCGGCGAACGCATGGGATCACGCATCTCTGTCCCTCTCTATGAATCAGAGCGAGACAGCGTCTTATAGACTGGGTTTTTCATTTCTGTGAATTCTTGGATGTTAACAATCTGGTTTTATTTAAAAGGCTTTTGGAAGGGCTTGTAGGGAAGTACCTAAACTTAAAACGGCCTTCTGAGAACCTATGATCTAGTGAGGCTGCTTTTGCAGGCTGTGGGTTCGATTCCCGGCGTTCCCGCTGATCTAAACTTGTAATTAGGAAGACAGGTTTTAAATTTAAACTTGAAAGATAGATATAAAGTCTTTAGAGAAACTTCAGACATATGTATACAAAATACAACAATTATTATACATACGAATACGAAAACGAACAAAAAAGAAACACAGTTGACTAAAAAGAAATAAACAATGATAAAATTTACATCTATAAATAAGTAAAATATCTGTCGGTATGTCAAAAATTATGTGATTTTTTTTATCTTACACTAGTTTCTGCCCGCGGCTTCGCACGCGTGGTTTCTATGGAAACGTTTAAGATTATTTCTATCCTATAGGAACTGCATTATGGGATAATAAGGACCCTATGTCCCTATGTTTTATTCTGGGCCCAGAACTAACTGTTTGCAAAATTTCAGCGCGATGTGTTCAGTAGTATTTGCGTTAAAGAGTAACAAACATCCATACATACATACAAACTTTCACTTTTATATAGTAGGATTCTATCATGTAAAGTTTAAACAAACTAATTAATAGATAGAATTAATAATTAATAGAACTACATAAGACAAGCTAAATCCCTCCCTATATTTAAACATATGGTCTATGAACACTTTCTCAAATAGTTAATATTTTATGTATTAGTGTCTATAATCAGTATTTATTTCCAAGTATATATGTATTTGTATGTTTTTTTTTGTATATAATTTATATTTACATTAGTCTATAATACGCCACCGTCTATACCTATACCATAGCTACGTGTCCATCCAAAGGTTGCCTGGAAGAAATCGCTCTTAGCGATAAGGCCGCCCATTGTGCATCTGTATCTCTGTTTGTTTGTTCTTTACTGTTTTTTCCTGTGTTTGGTGTGCAATAAAGCGTATTTGTATTGTATTGTAATAGATAAATATCAATCAAAGTAAATATTAGGTACCTAGGTACTAAGAACAAGTATTGATATTAGAAAACCAAAATGTATGTTCTTTGAGAAAATAATGAATATTTAAACCAAAGTTCTTTAATCTCAAAATATCTTTGATACCTAGGTACTAAGAACAAGTATTGATTTTATCATATAAGCAAACTAAAATGTATGTTCTTTGAGAAAATAATGAATATTTAAACCAAAGTTCTTTAATCTCAAAATATCTTTGAAGGAAACCACAGGCTGCGGAATAACCAAAACAGGACTTGCAAGTTGAACCTGCTCAAAAACCAGGATAGCAAGAAAATTTAAACCTAGATCTAACGAGGTAATGTCTGTTTATAAATTTTGAACTTTAAGTTTATTTTTATTTATTTTTCTTTATTTGTAAGACAGACAGTACATAGACATTATAAAGAGTTACAAAAAGGATTTACATAGACCAGTGAAGTCTCCACTATTAACAAATTTAAACATAAAACTAGTGAACAGATATACAGTTAACAATAGAGTTTTAACATAATTTAAACTAAACTACGACTCGACGAGTTTCAGCCACCAGAACAGGCCGGATTTCGCGGTGGATATGGCACCATAGACCACATACACACAGTGAGGCAGATTATACAGAAGTCCGAAGAGTATAATCAGCCCCTGTGTCTGGCTTTTGTGGACTATGAGAAGGCCTTTGACTCTGTCGAGACCTGGGCTGTTCTGGAATCCTTACAGCGATGCCAAGTGGACTATCGTTATATCGAGGTTCTGAGATGTCTCTACGAAGCCGCCACTATGAGTGTCCAAGTACAGGGCCAGCAGTCTAAACCTATCCAATTGCGCAGAGGAGTGAGACAGGGGGATGTCATATCCCCGAAACTGTTCACAAGCGCGTTGGAAGATTTGTTTAAGACGCTGGACTGGAAAGGTAAGGGCATAAACATAAACGGCAACTACATCTCACACCTACGATTCGCTGATGACATAGTCCTATTGGCGGAGTCGCTAGAGGAGCTGAACCAGATGCTGGACGGCCTAGCTTCAGCCTCCCGATGCATCGGTCTTGGCATGAATTTGGATAAAACCAAAGTCATGATCAATGGACACATTGATCCAAGGCCGGTGGTCGTACATGGTCACCTTCTCGAAATCGTTTCCGAATACACATACCTCGGGCAGATTCTACAGTTAGGTAAAAACAATTTCGAGAAGGAGGCCAAAAGGAGGATCCAGCTGGGCTGGGCAGCGTTTGGGAAACTACGTCGAGTCTTCTCTTCATCCATACCGCAATGCTTGAAAACGAAAGTTTTCAACCAGTGCGTCCTACCCGTTATGACCTACGGAGCTGAGACGTGGACACTCACGATAGGGCTGGTCCACCAGTTCAAAGTCGCTCAGCGAGCTATGGAAAGAGCTATGCTCGGAGTATCTCTGAAGGATAGGATTCGCAACGAATACATCCGACAGAGAACTAAAGTTATCGACATAGCTCTGAGAATTAGCAAGCTGAAGTGGCAGTGGGCCGGCCATATCTCGCGAAGAACCGACGGCCGCTGGGGCAAACGTGTTCTTGAGTGGAGACCACGACTCGGTAAACGTAGTGTAGGACGCCCTCCGACCAGGTGGGATGACGACCTGCGAAAGACTGCAGGTAGATGCTGGATGCGTCAAGCCGAAGACAGGGCGCTATGGCGCTCATTGGGGGAGGCCTATGTCCAGCAGTGGACTAGTATAGGCTGATGATGATGAAACTAAACTAAGTCACTTATTGGCGGCAGCATTGGCTGCAATGCTTCTACGAAATGACACAAGGGTTGAGTTGAAAATATCAATTTCATTGAAATATTTATTATAATTATTGCAAGCTCTGTTCAGAAATATGTTCTGCCTATAAGTTGAGCAATCTGCAAATATATGTTCTGGTAGTTAGGTTTGAAGAACTTTATTCTCATACAAACAGATGGTTCACTTATAATGAGATACATAAGAAAATAATAATCTATGGTTTACAATATTTAAAACTAGCCTCTGGTACCTAAAAGTAAATTATACTAAATATTATTTATTTATTTATTTAAACTTTATTGCACTATTAAAGGTACAAAGGGTGGGCTTAATGCCGAGGCATTTTCTACCTGCCAACCAGGAAACACATGTTTTAAATAAAGGGTTGGCGTGCTAACATTACATACAAATATAAGTAATAGTAACTATGTTTATGACATTTTATAATTTATATATATATATAGCTAAAATACATATTATATTATACATATCTATATACCTAAGAAAAATAGCTAAAACAATAAATATACAGTTCCAAATATAGCATAAGTATCAAATCAAATCAAAAGAAGAAAAAAAAAAAAAAAAAATAGAAACGTTTTATGAAGAGCTATGATTGTATAACCTCTCATGAAAAAGCCTTCGCACCAATATTTATAACTTTATACTACTACTATTATCATTACATATACAAATACCAACACTATAGCAGCCAGAAATAAATAAAAAACCACTAAGTATTTTATTAGTGTAAGTAGGTACTGTGTACGATCTGCAGATATTTGTTCCGGGTGTTCTGGTCGTTTTCTATGTATAATAAAAAATATCTATCTATGTAATGTATTGTATTATGTATATCAGTTATCTAGTACCAGCATTATTTATTTATTTATTATTTATACTCACATAAATAATAAATAAATAAATAATGCTGGACAATTCACACAGCATTATCTAGCCCCATGGTAAGCAGAGCTTGTGTTATGGGTACTAGATAACTGATATACATAATACAATACATTACATAGATAGATAATTTTTTTACTATACATAGAAAACGACCAGAACACCCGGAACAAATATCTGCAGATCGTACACACAATTGTTCCGAGGCGGGAATCGAACCCGCAACCTTCAGCGTCGCAGGCGGACCTTCGCCCACCGGGCCACATCGGTCGTCAAGTAGAGTATGTACATGTAATTTAAGTTTATTTCTAAAGGCATTCAAATTAATACACTCCTTTACATTGTTTAGTTATGTATCTGTATTATGTATTAGGTATATCAGACATCATATCACTTACTCATAACCATAACACAAGCTCTGCTTAGCTAAGGGCTAGATGATGCTGTGTGGATTGTCTAGCATTATTTATTTGTTTATAGATTTTAAACATTAAGTTGAGGGCATAGTTGCAATCGAAGCAAGAAGTTGTTTTCTATACCTGTTGCATTCACTCCATCTTATCACATAATCACGACAGTAAGAATACATAGACATTACACCATTATTATCGGTGTCAGACAGACTATCATTATAGCCTTATATAGATAATAGATAACTAGCTGTACCTCGCGGTTTCACCCGCGTGGTGATCGATATTTTGGATAAAATACATAAATATATCTTTATGAATTGTAGCCTATGTGTTATTCTGATATGTAAGCTATATTATTGTGTAGTTTCATCAAAATCCATTCAATAGTTTTTGCGTGAAAGAGCAACAAACATACTTAAACTTTCGTTAATAATATTAGTAGGATAGTCCAAATTATATGACAACTTCTGTGACTTAGTGGGTGAAAATCCATCTGTGATGCAGTAGGTTGACGGTTGGATTCCCGGTTAAGGATAATTGTGTGTACGATCTGCAGATATTTGTTCCGGGTGTTCTTGTTGTTATGTATAATAAAAAATATCAATGTATTAGGTATATCAGACATCATGTCACCTACTCACAAGCTAAGGGCTAGAAGATGCTGTGTGGATTGTCCAGCATTATTTATTTATTTTAATATGTACCTACCTGGCCTAATACCTACCTACTTTCAAGTGTAGGTAAAACTACATAATGTAACTATATTCGAGTAGCTGGAGAAAGCGCCTTTAGAATTAACAGTTCTAACATTAGTAGATAATAGTCCAGATAATTTGTACCTACCTTTACTAACCTACTTGCAAGTAAATGTCTATATTCTTATGAAACAAGTAGCCGGAGAATAAAATGGAAGCTTTTGAGAGAAGTGTTATGTAGCAAATCTTAGTAAATACGTAATTATATAGCCAGGTATCTTAAACTAGCCTGATACCATAGCTTCGTTTACTTGCATAAAACATGGAAGTTTGACTGAATAATGTTAGCAATACTATACTGATATAACTGTGAAAGATTTTCCTAAATAGAGCCAGTTCTTGGATTTGGAGGGGTAATCTACCAATTACAATCAAGGCATTAGATTATTTAGCTGTTAATTCTGTGTTAACTTTCATTTTACAAGAAACCAGGCCTAACTAGGGCGCTCACCTTACATTGCCAATATGTACTGCAAAAAGTCCTTGGTTTATTTTATATACACCGCAATCCAAGTAGTACACTGTAAAGTTAGTTCACTTCAAATATAACAAAGTCACTCAAAATCTTTTGCATATTATCTATCATTCACAATCACAACACTTCTCGGAAGAAATTGTTTTGCATTTCGAATTATAGAACGTTCCGATTTACGCGACGTTGCTGCGCACGGGCAAAACAAGAAGAGTGGAGTAAATAATGGCGATTGGCGGGCGGGCGGGGTAACGGACCGGTCAACAGGAGTGGAGCGGGGCAGGGCTTTCAATGCTGCCAGATTGTATTCAAAAACTACACAGATAATTTAATGAAATAGGTAACACAGTGAGTTCTTTTCAATGTAATTTACGTAGTTTTCTACAAAAAAGATCCCTGTTTTTTAGTCATTAGTCTATGTGCTTGGTTAATGAGTTCTTTTAATGTGATAAGTACGAAATAAACGCGCGTGAAACCGCGGGAAACAGCTGGTCTTTAATAATCAGACTAATATTATATTATGTAAAAATATGGATATATGTTTGTTTGGTACGCGTACCCGATTGGAGAAAACGGGATCCGCCAACGCCAAGTGAGAGTCAATTCGCAATTCGCGTTAAAGTTTTATATGTCACTTCTTCTTGCCAAAATTGTTGCTTCTGTACGGATGGTGTTGACATTTAGCAATTATTTAGGTCCAAACCGACAGACAGGAATAACATATACCTAGGCTACTTTTTTCCTATATCCCATAAATCAGTTTCCATGGGAAAGAAATAGAAATAACCCTTCTTCCCCTCTTGCCACTCACCCATCTTATGATTGTGACCAATTATTATGTGTAAGTAGGGCCGTTCTTATTAAATTTAAATACAAATATTTTTAGCATGGGATTGAGCTCTCTGTCGAGCGAGCACGTACTAAATTTGAAACCTCGAAATTGTCCACGACAATAGGAAAATGGAGTATTGCTGGCAATACAATAACCTACCTGTCAATATAAAACCATGAGTCAACTCCTCCATTTAAGATTTCTTGTGTCATGCGTCATTGGAGAGAGACAAACTACATTGTAAGACAGGGAGCATGACATGTTTTGATAAAATTTTGCTAATTCCTAGAATTTTACTAGTAGCCCCATCTGTGTTCAATAATGAGAACTTTTCAGAGTTTTCAGATAGCTTGCATGTTCGATAGGAAACCTTTATGGCGTGGTGGACGAAAGTACTAGGGGTGTAGCAGGGTGTAGGTTCAATTCAAAGATGGTGATTGCGGTTACTTACGACTTACTAGGACTATTTTTGGTGTGTTTATTTATAATAGTCGTAAATGTAAAATACGAACAAAAACGCTGATGAACATTTACGCCGTGTCTCGTCATGTAATACTTCCGCGGGCGCCGTAAAGTGTTGCAATCACAAGAAGAGCCAAGTCAGCCATTTTATTATACACTCGTCTATGAAGTTGGCAAATCACATTCACAGATATTTTTTTTTATATAGGTACTATAGGTATAGTATAACGGACAATCCACACAGCATCATCTAGCCCCGAAGTAAGCAGAGCTTGGTGTTGTTACAATTACATACAATAAACCTGGACCCGAATTCATTGAGCATTGAATTAGCAAGCTGAAGTGGCAGTGGGTCGGCCATATCTCGCGAAGAACTGACGGCCGCTGGGGCAAACGTGTTCTTGAGTGGAGACCATGACTCGGTAAACGTAGTGTAGAACGCCCTCCGACCAGGTGGGAGCTGGTCCAGCATCTAAGTACCTGCGAAAGACTGCAGGTAGATGCTGGATGCGTCAAGATGAAGACATGGCGCTATTGCGCTCATTGGGGGAGGCCTATGTCCAGCTGTCGACTATTATAATGTTGATGATGAAACTTGCACTTCCCTGGACCATATTTCCACTAAGTTAAATTCTTCACAATAACATGCACAATTACAAAAACAACATCCTTCAAACTGTGGCCGGGCGTGTGTCCCCTATATGGGCACACTTTGTCCAACGTGTGTCTCCAGCGTGTGGATACAGCACGTGATTTAGTTTTAATTATTATTTATTTTATTGTAAGATAATTTGTATTCTATTTAAAATTTAATTTAGTATATTTTTTTTTTTGCGAAACTAGTTTACTTAATTTAATTTTACAATACAATACAAAAATTCTTTATTGTACACCATAATCAAATTAATCATTACAAAAATACATTATATGCGACAGGTACAATGGGCGGCCTTATCGCCTAGAAGCGATCTCTTCCAGGCAACCTTTGGATGGAAAGAATTAAATGAATTTAAGAAAAGGCAGGGGGTGTACCACAGGTTATCTAAATAAGAATAATAAAAAACAAATAATAAATATTACAAATTCCAAAATAAATAATACACTACTTAAATACATAAATAAATAAATAGTGAGTACCAATATTAATTCTTTTGGCAGGAAAAACTCCTTGACGTGAGCTTTAAAAACAGGCAAGGATATAGTTTTTCTAATGGACTCTGGTAGTGCATTCCACAACCTTATGGCCTGGATGGAGAAGGATTTGTCGTAGAAACTGGTTTTATGAGGTGGCATATTTAAAACCAGATTTTCTGACGACGACTGGAGGACACGGGAATTTTAATCTAATTTTTATTTTTATTCTAATTTAATGCTATTTTATTTTACTGTAATAATGTTTTATTTTACTGTTATAATGTTTTATTTTACTGTAATAATGTTTTATTTTACTGTAATAATGTTTTATTTTAATGTAACTAAATGTAAAACCATGGAAATATATAAATACAATGCAATAACAATGATATCGTCTCAGAACGAAGAAGGAGAATCCATCTACGTCTCAGACTGGCACATTTTGGCATTTTACCTTTGATGAACGAAACTACAGATGTTACTTATAATAATATGTAGGTACATGTATTAATTTTATCAATTATTATCAATATTATCAATTTTAATAACTTATGTAAGCAATATGATTTTGATTTATTCTGCACAAGTGTTAGCACGGCCAGGCGGCGGCTCAGCAGAGAATTCTTTGGCACCAATAATGATAATGTTGGTGATAGGTTTTTGGAGTAAACATTATTGTTAATTTTGTAACCTTAAGATAATATCTAATTTAACTTTATAGATGCTATATGTACCAATTCACTTTATTTTCACAGTCTCTTCTTATTATATTATTATGTTACTTATCCGTGAAAACCTTCATAAGCTTTCTAGTATTTATGAACTTTTTATTGTGTTATATTTAAGCTTCTGGTTTTCCTTTAAATAAATATAAAATATTATGTATACCAGCTGCTCCCCGCGGCTTCGCCCCCGTGGAAATCTATGTGTCAAATTGTTTAAATGATAAAAAGTATCCTATGTTAGACTCCTGGTTCTAAGCTACCTCTCTTCTCATTACTTAGAAGATAAAAAAGCTTGGAACGAGTTTTGCTCCAACTCAAAATCTACCAACTTACAGATAAGCAAATCAAATGTACTAGACACATAAGTTATGAATATACTAGTGGTTTCTTCTCACTTCTTCCACTGGTGGACAAAAAATTTTAGTGAACTATAAAATAAGACCTGTCTAAGTGCTTATTTGTAAGCTTAAAGAAATAAAAACTTTTCATTCATTTCATTTTTTCATTCATTCTCCACCAATTTTCAGCTAAATCGGTCCAGCCGTTCTCGAGTTATAAGTGTTGTAACAAACACGACTTTCTTTTATATATATAGATTATGTTACTTATCCGTGAAAACCTTCAATAAGCTTTTTAGTATTTATGAACTTTTTATTGTGTTATATATAAGCTTCTGGTTTTCCTTTAAATAAATATAAAATATTATGTATATCATTCATCTAGTAGTAGTAGTACGTCTGTAGTGTATTTGTTTTCTGTTTTTCTTTTCCAATTTATTTATTAAAGTGCCACCGTCTATAATGTTCCTTCATGTCCAGTCCATCCCAAGGTTGCCTGGAAGAGATCGCTCTCAGCGATAAGCCCGCCCTTTATACTTCCTTTATTCGCGAGAGAGATGAATGATAGGAGTAATATTTTGAGTTTGTTTGTTTTAATTTATTTTTAGTTTTAAAATGCATAATGTTTTTATAGAATTTTATTGACTGGAATTTTTATAAATTATCTGCCTGAATCTGCCCATGATCTGCCTGAATTTTATCGACTGGAATTTTTATAAATTATCTGCCTGAATCTGCCCATGATCTGCCTGAATTTATTTGCCTGGAATTTTTATAAATGATCAATTATTATTAGTTTTTCTTTTTGTGTAATTTTATGTATTATTTTTTATGTTTCATTTGTTCTAATATATAGGTATTATAATTAACCAGTGTAATTGGTTGTTATATAGGTAATCGTTCTAGTTAATAATTAAATAAACATAAATAAGGTTTATGTGTTGTTTTATGTTTTGTGTGGTATAATAAAGTGTTTTCTTTTTATCTATCTAGTACCCATAACTAGTCATGATGATGATTTCCACGTGTACCTAGTTCTGGCGATAAATTTGGCAGTTTTCACCTGTGCAACGGCTATAAATTTCTCGTTTTAATTATGTTTGTTCAAATGTATGCAAATTTCCTTATTTTTTTGTTAAACATCTAATAGCAACGTTAATCGAATGTATGTTTGTTGGTGGAAATAACTTACTGAATGATTAAGTTGACTAAAGTTAATATTAATGTTTGACGCTCCGACCAGGTGGGATGACGACCTGCGAAAGACTGCAGGTAGATGCTGAATGCGGCAAGCTGAAGACAGGGCGCTATGGCGCTAATAGGGGGAGGCCTATGTCCAGCAATGGACTGCTATAGGCTGATGATGATGATGAATGCATGACGATTCACACAGCATTATCTAGCCCCATGGTAAGCAGAGCTTACATTACATAATATATAGATATTTTTTTATTATACATAGAAAATGACCAGAACACCCGGAACAAATATCTGCAGATCGTACACACAATTGTTCCGAGGCGGGAATCGATCCCGCAACCTCCTGCATCGCAGGCGGACCTTCAACCACCGCGCCACATCGGCCGTCACATCTTCTATGTCATGTAGGTCATATCTATCTATGTAATGTATTGTATTATGTATATCAGTTATCTAGTACCCATAACACAAGCTCTGCTTACCATGGGGCTAGATGCTTTGTTAATTATCCAGCATTATTATTATTTTATAGGCCCATTTTCTCAAAGTAATTAATACCGAGGTAGGTATTTTCTAATATAAAAATGTTAACACACACAGTTATCGACATAGCTCAAAGAATTAGCCATCTGAAGTGGTAATGTGCCGGCTAAATACAGCGAAGAACCAACAACCGATGGGGGATGACGACCTGCGAAAGACTGCAAGCAGTGGCTAAAGGCGGCCAGTTGCAGATAGGGTATTTAGGCAACATAATCGTCACTGCAAAAAAGTTTTCTAATTCGTCACAACGCAAAAACCATTAAAATTTGTTTCAATCAGTCATTATGTAAATTTCGTATCTGGCGCCTTGCGTCCATTGTCTCGATGCGATTTTCCTCAAATGCTTTAATTCTGGTTCTAGATTGCGGAGAAAAAAAATTTTACTTAGCTATTGTTATGTTTAGTTTACTCACAGATAGATAGATAGATAATTTGTTTATTGCGCACTGAAAAATAAAACAAACAAGACAGAATAAAATACAAAATATGTGACAATTTGGCGGTATTATCGCTCAAGAGCGGTCTCTACCAGACGACCGTGATTAATAAATAAATAAATAATGCTGGACAATTCACACAGCATCATCTAGCCCCAAGCTAAGCAGAGCTTGTGTTATGGGTACTAGATGACTGATATGCATAATACAATACATTACATAGATAGATATTTTTTATTATACATAGAAAACGACCAGAACACCCGGAAGAAATATCTGCAGATCGTACACACAATTGTTCCGAGGCGGGAATCGAACCCGCAACCTCCTGCGTCGCAGGCGGACCTTCGCCCACCGCGCCACATCGGTCGATTAGAATATGGAAAGAACATAAATTCGTTCATGCATCTCAGCGAAGGCTATCAAGAGAAGCCAAGTGTAAAGCTAGTGTAGTTAAACAAAACGTACGTAATAAGCTAAAATTCGAGTTAAACTTTCAATTTCAAAAATTCACCATTTGCTTTGTCGGTGTTGAATCGGTGCAATATGAAAACTGGAATTATATTTTTATTGGTGAGTAAAATTTTTTAATAGGACTAATAATTAACACCAAACTTATTAAGTAAAAAACAAATAATAGTTCAAAAAAACTAAAAAACCACGCTTTTATAAATAAACCGACCTAAAAAGTAGTTTTTTTTTTTATAATTCAAATTATGGATAAGAGTGATAAATAAAAATTTATTTTAATGTTTTTGGACGACCTCTGTGGCGCGGTGGGCGAAGGTCCGCCTGCGACGCAGGAGGTCGCGGGTTCGATTCCCGCCTCGGAACAATTGTGTGTACGATCTGCAGATAATTGTTCCGGGTGTTCTGGTCGTTTTCTATGTATAATAAAAAATATCTATCTATGTAATGTATTGTATTAAGTTTATCAGTTTTCTAGTACCCATAACACAAGCTCTGCTTACCATGGGGCTAGATAATGCTGTGTGAATTGTCCAGCATTATTTATTTATTAATGGATACAATGATTTGCGTTATCTTGCCAACAGCGCACACTTGCCTCACATAACTAGATACTGATAGGAGTAGCGACATTGAAGCAATATTTTCAGAAAGCACCCCACGCTTTTTTACTTTAAAATAATTTCTTTTATTTATCACTCTTATCCATAATTTGAATTATTAAAAAAAATATTTTCTACTTTTTAGTTCGGTTTATTTATAAAAGCGTGGTTTTTAGTTTTTTTTTACTATTATTTATTTTCAATTTTTAGTTTAATCTTATCAAATTATTGTATTGTCATCGGTTATTAATAAGTTTACTAAGTTTAAATGAAATCTGACCGTTCAAAGTGGGTCAAAATCGAGTCCAAAGGAGACGGTTACAAACAAACATACATACAGATGAAGCTAATAAAAGCGTGATAAAAATAAATGTTCTTTGATACATCTATATCTCAGTGCTTTTGTTTTTCACTACATCAATACACTAGTTTGTCTCTTATAGTGGAGTTGATTTGAATTCATTGATTGTGCGTTTACAACCAGAGGTCAAGGCTCTATTTCACCCAAAGTTGACCAAAGCTATCGACATAGCTCTAGCAAGCTGGAGTGGCAGTGTGCCGGCCATTCTCGAAGAACCGATAACCGCCGTGGTAAACGTGATCTTGAGTGGAGACCGCGACTCAGCAATCGTAGGAAGTTTAGTATTATTGTGCTGTTTATTCTTTTAAACCCTGTATGTTTTACCTATCACGATGTTATCTTCCTTATATCACGACATTACCACAACAACTCACGAACTTCCCTATATGTATATACAATGCAGAATAACATAATTAATTATCAAAGCATATACTAGTATGTAGTATTTCGTTCATAAACACTATTATAAAACGAATGCCCTAAACAAAAAACTATTGTCTGGGTAAATTGACTGATTAATATTAGAGAATTGACATAAAATATCAAACGTATCACGAAATTACCTCCCTTTACCCTACCTACTGTACGCTGATGATGATAATAATTTACTTTAGTTAGGTACCATTGTAATATAGGTAACTATTATTTGGAAATTTTAATCGAATGCACCTTGAAGACGAGTTTTTGATTGTACGTTTGAAATATATTTTTATCACGCTTTTATTAGCTTCACCTATGTATGTATGTTTGTTTGTTTGTAACCGTCTTATTTGGACTCGATTTTGACCCACTTTGAACGGTCAGATTTCATTTAAACTTAGTAAACTTATTAATAACCGATGACAATACAATAATTTGAACTAAAAAATAGAAAATAAATAATAGTTAAAAAAAACACGCTTTTATAAATAAACCGAACTAAAAAGTAGGAAATATTTTTTTAAATAATTCAAATTATGGATAAGAGTGATAAATAAAATAAATTATTTTAATGTAAAAAAGCGTGGGGTGCTTTCTGAAAATATTGCTTCAATGTCGCTACTCCTATCAGTCAGTATCTAGTTATGTGAGGCAAGTGTGCGCTGTTGGCAAGAGAAAGCAAATCCATGTGTATCCATGCACCCTTAGATTAAGAAATTATGGCGATAAATGACTTTATTATTATTATTTCTTTAATTTAAATTCTCGTTATAAAATATTTTTTTTACTATAGAAAATACAATAAAATATTATGAAACCATTCTACGGTAAAAAATACATCAAAACGGTAGATCACCGACCGCTCGCTAGAGTCAGGCGGCCGGTGACTAGGGCTGCAGAGAGAGGAACTTCCTGTCGATGCGTGCCGAGTCCAGAAGTACCTACCGCTTTTTAGATCTGGCCCTTGATCCAACTTCCTAGCAAGAGTCTCTTCAGATGTTGAGGCTCTTCGCTATTACGCCGTTATTTATATTATTTATGATTGTAATTTCCTTTGTTAATTGAAATTTATTAAAACAATACCATGATCTCGCGCCATAAAGTGAAACGGACCTTTGAAAGGCTTGCGTGGGGCCGAAGCCAACAGCACAGAGGCTCTTTGAGAGAGTTAATCTAAAGGCGATGGCTACACATAGCGGGTATCATCCTCGGTCACAATATGATATACCCAAAAATGGTAATGGTGTAGAGACTATTGCAAAGAAACAAAACCAGGCTATCGTGATGGATGGATGGACTGGGTAATCGGGCTATAGGGGAGATTGCGGACGTTTGCCATAAACAAGTCAATCATAATGTATAATTATTGTTTCAGGTTTGCTTGGGGCTATGCGTTCGAGGCTTGCCAGTAAATGGTGAGAAAATTATATATTCTTAGTATATATTCTAGTTGCTTACCTATTTTCAGTATATTTGTTTAGGTGCGGGCTTAATATTGTTATGGTAAGTAGGCGAGTAAGTCAAATAATGGCAAAACATTGACTATAAAAAGAAACAGTTGTCATTAATATACTCGTATATGCTTTTTTTACAAAAACTAAAAATCCATGATCCATTAGATATTAATAAAATCGTAATACAAATAAATAATGTTGGACCCATGGTAAGCAGAGCTTGTGTTATGGGTACTAGATGACTGATATACATAATACAATACATTACATAGATAGATATAATAATAATAATAATATCGCCTTTAGATTAACTTCTCAAAGGGCCTCTGTGCTGTTGGCTTCGGCCCCACGCAAGCCTTCCAAAGGACCGGGTCACTTTATGGCCCGAGATCATGGTAAATGAGAGACATAATAATATTGCAGGACAATTCACACAGCATTATCTAGCCCCATGGTAAGCAGAGCTTGTGTTATGGGTACTAGATAACTGATATACATAATACAATATATTACATAGATAGATATTTTTTATTATACATAGAAAACGACCAGAACACCCGGAACAAATATCTGCACATCGTACACACAATTGTTCCGAGGCGGGAATCGAACCCGCAACCTCCTGCGTCGCAGGCGGACCTTCGCCCAACGCGCCACATTGGTCGTCATATGTATTTTTTTATACATAAAAATTACCAGAACACTCGGAACAAATCTGCAGATCGCACAGATATACATGTGTCTCGAGGCGGGAATCGAACCACCGACACACAACATAGACGCTGATAGAAAATCTAATGATCCTATCCATCCATGTTTGTATGCCACTCTCTATCACTCTCTAGCGATAGAACCGCCAATTGGAGCTTAGTTTTTAAGTTATTATGTTGTTAAGTTTCTATAAGACAGAAGTGGCAATAAACTAAATTCTTACGTTCTTTTTTGTACGTACATCTAAATAATACATTAAATATTTATTTATTTAAAGCATTACAACTATTTTAACAGGTATTATATCTATAGTTTGACCGCAACCGCTGTACCACTCCTTAAGAAAGTGCGGCAAAGTGGGGGCCGAGGAAAAACGAGCAAGAGTACACATGAGATCGATATTGTCGGATATATTTTACGATATCGTAAACGATATGTTTACTTTTTTTTACTAGCTTTCGCCCGCGGCTTCGCTCGCATGGTACCACGATAAAAAGTAGCCTATATGTTATTCCAGTACACATACTATGTATGTTCGATCGGAGCGGCCGATACTTCGCCACCGTCTCGCCGCTCGCATACCTCAGGCGCGGTACAGCGGTTTCGGTCAAATATAATACAATAGTGTAGTCAACCTAATTAATCAATAGCATCGAAATTAATAAATCTAAGTACATACAATGAGCAAAAATAATCAATTATACATGTCAATAAGCAAAATAAAGTACAATCACAAATGTCCTCAAGAAAATAATTCAATACATTAGTGCGCAAAATAAATTCAATTGTCAGTAGTATACACAAAAATATTATTATTTACAATAACATACGTAGTTAGGACCCTCCGACCAGGTGGGATGACGACCTGCGAAAGACTGCAGGTAGATGCTGGATGCGGCAAGCTGAAGACAGGGCGCTACGGCGCTCATTGGGGGAGGCCTATGTTCAGCAGTAGACTGCTATAGGCTGATGATGATGATGATGACAATAACAAATTAAAATAACCTTTGTATTTCCAGATAAAGAAATACTCTCCAGCAGCTGTATCGAAATGACGCCTGAACGAGAGCAGGAGATTCATAAAATAGTCGAAGAAGTCAACGGTTTTATAGAAACTCTCTCAGATAAGCACGAAGACATAGACTTTACACTAGTCAAGCTTATGATCGAGAAGCATTCAGATGACGAACACGATCAGAAGGAAACTGTTCTGAAAATCGTCATCAATGACTGTAAGAGAGCTGGTACTAAAACTAGAAGAGCTAAGTATTTAGAAAATAACTTTGTTGCTGACGATAGCTCAAATTTATCGGAGGAAATTAGCAGTGAAGAAAATACGGAATACAGCGACACTAAATCAATTGAAAACCATTCATCAAATTTGATGAACTCCGAAAGTCTTAAAGAGAATGGAAGGAACTTGAAAGTTAATGAGAAACGAAGTGAGATAAACGAAAATGATAAGAATGTGAAAGATACAATAGCTACATCAAAAGATATGTCAGTAGATGAATCTTCAAAAGGCAAAAATGATAACAGAAACGATTCAAGTGACAAAACCACTCGTCAACAGCTCCATCATGACGTAATCGAAGCTTTGATGAAGGATCTTGAAGAAATAAACGAAAAGCAACTCTCTACTGATAGTGACAATGGCGTCTTCATCTTCGCCCCAACCATAGACAATTCCAAAGTAGAGCTAAACAACCATTACGATGACTTGCTCAAAGATATTTACAAATCAGCAATTCAAAAGCTTGCTAGCTTAGAAACTGAATTAGAAAAAATAAAGAAAGCTCAAATCGATAGTGGATTATCTAATATCAAAGATTTATTCAATAAATTTGATAGAAATAGTATGAA
The DNA here is from genome assembly GCA_943735965.1 of Eupithecia abbreviata. Classification (NCBI taxonomy): domain Eukaryota; kingdom Metazoa; phylum Arthropoda; class Insecta; order Lepidoptera; family Geometridae; genus Eupithecia; species Eupithecia abbreviata. The sequence continues at coordinate 3,135,039 of OX031004.1, read as the reverse complement.
TCCTTATTATGGTTTTGAACGAAATCTATTTGATAACTACGCCAACGGCTTACGTAGAAATAACGTTTATGGCAACACAGGCTTAGAACTTATTTACTTCTAAGATCTTAAATATAAAGTACTTGATATAACCTAAGCTAGAGAAATGAAAATGCCTTAAGCTGTGGTGCATATACAATGTGTATTGTAGAACCTTGATCAAATGAACAGAGTACCTATATTAAATTGTGAATAACATGACAAAGAAAAAAGATAGACCCATAATTTTTGCAGGATTTGTAGAATAAATTGTGGAGTTTAATGCAACATGCAAAAAAGTACACCTCAATAACCCAGTTTTAAAGTTACAGATCAAAAACAAAATGAAAATCGTATTTTTTTGCAAATTTCTAAAAAAATATTATTTTTGCTAGGCGAAATTGTATTTTTTCTTATTTTCTTAGGTAGGTAGACCATCTATCTTTCAAATGAGACTACTTTGAATTAAATACACCGTATACTCAAAAAGGAACGGAGAAAAAACCAGATGAAGTAGTTTTATAAAAAAAATATTAATTTGTCTTTTTTTTTTATATAGGTACAATAAATTTTTTATTTTTTGTTTTTTATCGATAAATATATGTCGTGTATCCGGATATCTCATTTGATCAAGTTTGGACGATAAAAAAAATGAAAATAAATTACAGAACATAATAAACTTAAATTTAAAGCAAACTAAACGTGTCGGTAATCAATCATGTAAGTCCAGTAACAAAATGGCTTTGCCTCAGCATGAGTTGGATGACCAGCATGCTGGCAACCAACGCTGGTCTTCAATACACATTGTATACCTCCAGGGCCCTCATTCCACTAAATAATTCGCTTCACCATTAAGGGTTTCACACACATTACTATAATGTATAATATTAATGTAGCAATAAATGTTTTTAATGTATCACACACACATCAGGTAATGTAATGTATCTCTTTCCCTTAGACTTTTTGAACCTCCTTTTCGAAGAGATATATGTATATACGGAAATGTATTAAGATGTTTCGAAATATAAATCTATATTTTAGTATCGCTCTGTATATTAAGATACGACGCTGCTTCAAAGTCAGATTGAAGCATTGGCTTGTCGAGCAGAATTTCTTTCAGTGAACGACCTACTAGAAAAGTAAATTTAATATGATTATATTTCCGTATTTAATTTTTTATATCAATTTTTTCATTTATTTACCTATTTGTTTTTATTTATGTATACTTTGAGTGCTGAAAACGCACGGTATGAGTTTTCTACAAGTGACTAATATCCGTAAATCCACACTAGCGCAGCGGCTGAGAAAATACAGATCTTTGTGACTCAGCAGAGCTGTAATATTTTTCGAACGAAACGCATGTGTGGCGCAACACAACCGCTGTGTAGAGCGGCAGCACGAATTTTTTAGGTAAAAAAAAAGATCGCAATCGTCGAAAAAAAACCGCAGTCAAAGTGTTAAATTACCTGTGTCTAATCAATCAGTCATAGGCACTGATCTTGAAAATACAATTTGTACGTATATTATAATTATTATAACTATTTTTAAGAAAATTTTACATGTAAATTGATTTTAGCAATAAATTGTATTTCTGTATTTTTATTTCGGTGTAAAAATATACATTATAACTGCTGTGTGTGGTCTCCTGACGATTTCTAAAGATGTAATGAGATTTATTGTGCTATAATGTATATCTTTACATTATATCTTCTGTGTGTGAAGTGCTTTACAATGTTATCGTCTTAAAATAACACATTTTGGTGTTTTACCTTTGATGAAACAAACTACAGTAGGGCTACCATGCTAATTAACACAATATAACGCGCGTTATCAGCGTTATTACGGTAATTTTAGCGCGATTAACGCGTGTAATGGCGCAATTTAACGTGAATGACGCTTTTTCACGAGTTATTCGCGTTAAAACTTCCTTAACACGCGTTAATCGCGCTAAAATTACTGTAATAACGCTGATAACGCGCGTTACGTTATATATTAAATAGCGTTGTGGAGAGACCCGTGTCAAAAGTATCAAGGTTGAAACCATTCTATCAATAATTCCTTTCAAATAGAACCTCATTATCCAGAGTTTTTTTCATCTATGGACTGAATTCTACGACTATACCATTGTCACATGACTTGTTATCAGAATTTGGGCCCCTCACTGCGAATTCTGCGTTATAGATACAAGTACAAAATATTTATAACTTTCACTAAATTAATACAATGAAAAATGTACAATAAATATAACAGTGTTTGAGATTCCCTTTTAAGTAAAAGAAATACCTGTGTTAGGGAATCTCACTCTTCCAAAAATAAATCAGATAAAAGTAGATTAAGTTACGTGAATTAGTTTTTTTAACGTACTACCACAGAACTATAATAAGTGTGGACCTATTTTTAAAATAGACAGACAGACTTGACCTGCGTTATTGTGAAAACTGTTATCAATATCAAAATAACGCAAGTCTGTCACCAAAAACGACGATTTCAATTTCTCGGCCAGCGGCCTATACGTTAATGTATTACCAGTTATGTATATTCTCTGGTTTCGGTTGGGTACTATTTAACTACCATATATCATGCAATAAAGACCGTTGACTGAATAATCTGCATATTGTTTTATTATATACTAGCTGTTCCCCGTGGTTTCACCCGCGATAAACTCGAATTTACACTTTATTAGGTGATTTGTCAATGAATATATATACCTTCGACACCTGCATTTGACTACTGTACGGAAAAAGAAATAAATAGACGGATAAAATCGACATGGAACAAATATTGGGCCATGAAAGAAATTTTCAAGAGCAATCTTCCTATCAATTTAAAAAGCAAAGCCATGGACATCTGCCTAACACCCTGTCTGACCTATGCTTGCCAAACCTGGAACACAACAAAAAAAATGCTAGAAAGACTTAGAATATGCCAGAGAGGCATAGAAAGAAGTTTCTTAGGAATCAAACTCAGAGAGAGAGTGAGAAACCAAGAAATAAGAAGAAAAACCAGAACAAAAGACGTAGTAAAAAGAATACTGGGCTTAAAATGGAAATGGGCAGGGCACATTCAAAGATTAAAACCCAGCAGATGGCCATATATAGTCACAAACTGGATACCGCTTGACCAAAAAAGGAAAAAAGGGAGACCATTCAAAAGATGGAATGATGACATCACACAAGTAGCTGGAAAAATGTGGCCACAAAAAGCCAGAGACAGAAACCTCTGGAGATCCTTGGAGGAGGCATACACCGCCGAAGGCGGTCCATATCAGGACATGACACAAAAATATCTGACATAATTAATTCTAAATTCAATTCAATTCTAATATTATAATGTACCTACACAACTATTAACTCTTTATTTTACTATTATTATTATTGTTTTAAAATTGTACATACTAATAACTATTGGGATATGGAATAAAGCTGTTTTTTTTTTTTTTTATTTTATTTAGGTGATTTTTACACCTTGGGTTACATTATTCGAGTTTTAGTAAGGATCCCTAACTTTTTAGAAAATATAATATAGCCTGTGTTCACCGCGGATAGTGTAGCTTCCCAACGATGAAAGAATTTTTCAAATCGGTCCAGTTGTTTCGGAGCCTATTCAATACAAACAAACAACCAATCAAATCTTTCCTCTTGTTTAGAAGTATAGATATATGTATGTACATATAAAACCGAGTACTGTACTGACTGGAATACACCATTTGTAGCAGCTCAGTACCCGGCTTTAGAGGCCGGCTGGCCTTTATACCGGTCGGGTCGCAGCGAAAGAATCGAACCCTCATGTGGTCGTTATAGGCAAACAAAGGAACACATTGGCCAAATTATGTAAAGTAAAAGTATATAATTCGTAAGTAATAGGAAACCAATCGTTTTACTTTGACTTGAATTATGTAATTCATGACGACCGATGTGGCGCGGTGGGCGAAGGTCCGCTTGCGACGCAGAAGGTTGCGGGTTCGATTCCCGCCTCGGAACAATTGTGTGTACGATCTGCAGATATTTGTTCCGGGTGTTCTGGTCTTTTTCTATGTATAATAAAAATATCTATCTATGTAATAAATAAAAATACATTAAAAAATAAAAATACATTAAATATAATAAAACAAAAAAAAAAATATATATAAACAAATAAAAAAAAAATATATATATTGTGTCGTGGACGGCCCTGAGGTGAAGACCGTCCTTTTTTTTTCTCTTCTCTGGGCTTCTCAGGTAGCCCGCCGATTCAGGAGATGTCGTGGCAAGGAGTTCCGCCGCCAGCATGAAGATCAGAGGACGAAGGGAAACACTTCTCACTTGGTACTTTGATTTATTGCAGTACTTCTTACTAATTACGAACATTGGAACTTAGACTTGGACTCTCTAACAAGGTTGTGCAGTACCTTACCCGGCACAAGGCTATACCGCGTAGAGGACGGCTTATTTTCTTCTACGCGGCCGTTTAATTTTCATTATGCCGGGCTCGGTTTTCTGCCTATTTATCCATTTATTTATATATTTATCCTTATAATTTACATTCTATTTTATACTTTAAGACCCTATCTATCTATACAAACAATTTTTCAAAACCTAGAAGTCTTAATTCTAGCGGGATAGGCGTTTTATTCTCGAAAATTTCTTATATTCAAAGCGTTGTCTACAATCTCCCCCCGAGTGCCCGGTGCTCCTGGTACTCCATCCTTCGGGAACAACGCCGTCACGATCAGTCTCGATACGGGTCGCCTGATGATGCCGCCTCTGGTCCTCACGTCGACGATCCTCACTCGTCCGTCTGGTCCCGGGTAGGTCCTCTCGATGACTCCACGCGGCCATGTGTTGCGCGGAAAGGTGGCGTCGGCAATGATGACTACGTCGCCTTGCTGTAGTCCTGCAGCCTCTTGTCTCGATCTGATGGGTCTCGGCATGAGGGAGGGTAGATATTCCCTCAGCCAACGTGCCCAGAAGTGGTCTGCTAGGCGCTGAGCGGTTCTCCAACTCGGCGTGCCAATAAGTGTTCGATCGTTGAACGCCCCCAGTATAGCTGCTCCACAGGATCGGCCAATCAGGAAGTGATTTGGCGTGAGACTCTCTTCTTCTCCTGGGTCGGCGCTCAAGTGCGTGAGCGGCCGAGAGTTGATGGTGTGTTCCACTTCTGTCAGGTAGGTGTGCAGGACTTCTTCAGGTGGACTTCTTTCTCCAAGGACGGCGATAAGCGCGGTCTTCACGGATCTCACCAGGCGCTCCCATGCTCCCCCCATGTGGGGCGCACCAGGGGGTATGAACTTCCACGAAAGCCCCTCCTTTGCCGCTGCGTCGATGTACTCGTTCGGGCTGATATTTTTCATTTCTTCTCTTAATTCCCGGTTGGCTCCAACGAAGTTGGTCCCGTTGTCGCTGAAGAGAACTCGTGGGCTGCCGCGGCGTGCGGACATCCTCCTCAGTGCCATGATCATGGAGTTGGTGCTCAGCGAGTTTACCAGCTCCAGGTGTACTGCTCGTGTCGTTAGGCAAGTGAAAAGCGCTCCCCAACGCTTCTCGCGACGACGGCCTATGGTGACCTGCATGGGACCAAAGTAGTCGACCCCAGTGCAGGTGAACGGCGGTTGGTGGTGTGCCAGTCGTTCGGCTGGTAGGTCTCCTTGCGGTGGAATCCCTGGCATGGATCTCTTCACGATGCACCATTGGCATTGGCGCACGACTTTTCTCACTTCATTTCTCAGGGATATGATCCAAAACTTCTGTCGTAGCTCGTTGATCACAGTGGCGCTATTTCCGTGGTGTAACTTCCGATGGTAGTGATCTATGAGCAGTGTAACTATTCTGCTCTTTCCGTCCAGGATTGGAGGCTTGGGTTCTTCTGTGATCAGCTTCGAAGTTCTCACATTCAGGCGTAGAATGTCATTTTCATCGAGCTCTACGTCGATCTTCTTCAGGCTGGGATTTTCGATGGGCTTCTTTTTTCTTAGATTCTCTATCTCGTTCGCAAAGGCTTCTCTTTGGCTCTGTTGGACGAGAGCGCGCTGAGCTCTTCGTAGGTGGCCTTCGTCGAGGGGTAGTAGTGCTGCAGTCTCTTTCTTCGTGCATTTTCTCCGGGGGTTCTTACGGCGGCATAGATCCATGAACATAAATATTCTTGCAGTAGCACGAAGCAATCTATTCCAGCTGCTGAACTTACAGGGATTTGGCAAGCTCGACGGCGGGATTGTTCTCGCAGCGCAACATGTTTCCCTTTTCATTTCATCGCAGGGTTCCTCTGCATCCTTCAGCCTCTTCACCGGCCATTCTGCTTCTGGCTGGTATAGAAACGCCGGCCCGTTGAACCATCTTGATGTGCTACCGAAGTCCGTGGGTGCCTTTCTTGTGGCATCGTCAGCGGGATTGTCTTTAGTCGGTACCCATCTCCATTCAGCCGGCTTGGAAAGTTCCTCGATGCCGGCCAACCGGTGAGCGACGAATGTTTTGAATCGCCGTGGGTCCGCCTTCAGCCACTGCAACACTGTCGTGGAGTCCGACCAAAAGGTTTTAGATGTTGCGCTAAAATCTGTTTCTCTGCAGATATTATCCGCCAGCCGGGCTCCCAGTAACGCAGCTTGAACTTCCATGCGCGGAATCGATGTTATCTTTACCGGCGCCACTCTCGCTTTTCCCGCCATGAGGGTGATGCGGATCCCTTCAGCTGATGATGTCCTCCAATACGCGGCTGCCGCGTATGCTGTCTCACTGGCATCCACGAACGTATGTAGCTCTCCGATTCTCTTTCCGTCCGGGGCCAAGCACCTTGGTATCTTCAGTTCTTGCAATGCACGTATCTGATCCAGGTAGTCTCTCCAGGTGGTGTGGTGCTGGTCGCTGACCTCCTCGTCCCACTGCACGCCGGCTCGCCAAAGTTCTTGTACTAGTTTCTTTCCCTGCACTAGTATTGGGGCGATAAGTCCCATTGGATCGAAAGTGGACATTACCGCAGCCGTTACTTCTCGTTTTATGGGGAATCTGCTTCCTGACGTTACTTCCGGTGGTGTGGTTCTCAACCCGACGTTGTAGGCTAGCGCGTCCTCGTTCACTAGCCACCGCATGCCCAGCGTTTTTTCCTCGCCGAGTGTCTTCTCTTTCAGCTCGGCGTTGTCGAGATTGGCCAGCGTCTTGTTCTGGTTGCTGGCCCACTGCCGCAGCTCGAACCCTGCTGCTTTGTGGATCCTGGATACTTGCTCTGCGACCTCGGCTGCCTTCTCGATGCTGTCGAAGCTCTGCAAGTAATCGTCCATATAGTGATGTCTTGATATCGCTCGTGCCGCTTCCGGAAAAGTGTCCGCATGTTCTTCTGCGTTCTTATTTTTCACGAAGATTGCCGTTGAAGGTGATGACGCGGCGCCGAATATCACAGATTTCATCCTGTATTCTTTTGGCTGTACTGCTTCCTCGTTGCGCCACAGGAACCGCAAGCTATCTCGATCTTCTTCTCTTATTCTTATTTGCAGGAACATCTCTCGAATATCTGCAACGACCGCGACCGGGCCCTCTCGGAATCTCAGAAGTACTCCAAACAGAGATTGGAGTAGGTCGGGCCCCGGCAGCAGTGCGTCGTTCAGACTCTTTCCCTCAAACTTCGCTGCGGCGTCGAACACGAGTCTTATCTTTTTCTTCTGGGGATGTATGACGGCGAAGTGCGGTAAGTAGAACGTCCTGTTTGGGGTGGAGGTGGCTGGAGCTTCTTCTGCATACCCGCTGTCCAGCAGGTTCTTGATCTGCTTCCGATACTCCGTCTTGAGCGTTGCGTCCTTTCTCAACTTCTTCTCTATGCCTACCAGTCGGTTGTAGGCCTGTTTATAATTGTGGGGCAACGATTCATCCTCAGTTTTCCAGAGGAGTCCAGATTCGAAGCGTCCTTCTGGCAGTCGCTTCGTTGTCTTCTCCAGCACCTCCAAGGCTCTCCCATCGGCGTCGTTGCTCGGTCGCTTTGGCTGGATCCCGATTGACTCCAAGTCGAAGTGCCGCTTCATCATCTCGTCCATCTTTTCTTCTTCGAGTCGGCAGTGGTACATGAAGTTCACCGCTGAGGCTGCTGCTGTGGCTTTTCCATGCAGCACCCACCCTAGGCTGGTAAGAGAAGCGACAGGTTCGTTGTTATTTCCTTTTAAAATCTTTCTTGAGATGATGAGGTCCCAGTTGTCTTGACCGATGAGTAGAGCCGGGCGTTCGCTGTCGTATAGCAGCTCCTTCCTTATGCTTCTCAAGTGGCTGCATTTCTCTATGATCTCTTCGTCCACGTGCTGTGCTGACATATTCAATTCTTCTACAGTGCGAGCGCCGCGCAGAGAGCACTTGGTTCTTCTGTGTGCCCCTTTAAGCTGCAAGTCCAGTCTCTGCGTATCACATTTGGTGACCTTGCCTCCAACAGTCTGCAGGATCAACTTTTCTTCCTTTCCTTTAGCACCGGTTTTCTTTGCCACACCGGCTTCTAGAAGGGTGACCGACCGTTGATCCCTCGTCCAGTAGTGCGAGGACTCGTGTCGATCCCTCCGGTCCGTACACGTCGACCGGCACCATCTTCAGGTAGGCTCTTGTTCCGATGGTTGCTGCGTAGACGTTGGTCACCAGGTCCTTTTTTGCAAGCTCTGTTTTCTCCGATGCTTCTGTCTTATGCTGCTGCTGCTGCTGCTGCTGCATGGCTTGTCTCTCTTGGTGAAGCAGCACGTGATGCGGTCGTTTGCACTTGGGGCATGGGCGCGCTCTGCAGGTAAATCCCGTATGCTTACCTCTCAAACACTTGAAGCATAGCTTCTTCTCTTTCGCCACTACCCAGCGTGCGTCGACTGTTGCTTTTTTGAATTTCTCACACTCTTTAGTGTAGTGCGCTCCGTCGCACATGTGGCAGCTTGGCACGGTGGTATTGGCAGCTTGTTCTCTGCTCTCATCTTCTTCCTGGCCGGCGCTGACGATCTGCCTTCCTGTTTTCTTCTGGGGCTTTTCCGGGCCTACCGCAGACCCGCAGATGTCAGCTTCTCTATTTAGGAACCTTTCCAGTTTCGTCAGGATCGGCTCCTCCTCGGGGATGGTCACATTGTAGTCATACCATCGGAATCTCATAAGTGTGGAAAACTTCTCTATTATTGTTTTACCCACTTCTGGAGAGTGCAGCAGTTATGGCTTTTTGAGGGCCTGGATCGTGGAGACTGCGTTGCTCAGGCGGCTGGCGAAGATGATGGTTTCTCTCGGGCTATCACCAAGCTTCCTCCTGGTAGTCCTTTCAGCTTCTGCAGCTCCATCTCCACGATGATGTCTGGGCGGCCGAATCTTCTCTCGAGTGTCTCCATGATGAGACCTGGATCGTCCGTTGCGTAGAGAAGACTTCGGACGGACTCTCTGGCGATTCCTTTCAGCACTTTTCTTAGGCGCGCCATGTTCTGATTGTTCGTATGGTTTGGTGCACTTTCCTTGTATGTTTTCATGAAGGGCAGCCACTCTTCCGCAGTGCCGTCAAAATCCGGAAGAGGCCAAGAGTTTCGAGATGAATCGTTGTTTCGTAGCATAATGGCATCGGCTAGCGCCCTGATTGTGCTCAGGACGCCTTCTTCCTTTTCGGGTGGCGGCTGCGGTAGGTATCTCTGTTCCGGTTGTGGCTGGACTTTTTCTTCCACAGGTGGACGTGGCGCTTCTATCATAGTTGTCTCGTTTAACCAACGCTCGACCTGTGTGGACCTGTCGAAGTCCTCTTCTGAAGCGCATTCTAGCGCCATCTCGTACTCTGACTGCGCCAATGCAGTCGCGAGCTGAGCCTCTTCTAATTTCCGCCGTTGTAGTTCCAGGTGCGCCTTCTTCTCTGCCCTCGACGTTTTCTCAGATCTTGCCTTCGTAGTGCGCGGCGCGGTTGCCGCCAACTCGATCGGTGCCACGGTTGTGTTGCGCACAGCGGGCGCGCGAACAGTCGTAGCGGCGGACGAGGTGTACTCGGGGTCCGCGGCGGGTGCGGGGTACGCGGGGTACGTAGAGCGCGCGGCGGGCGCGAGGTGCGCGGCGGGCGCGGCAGGCGCGGCGGGCGCAGCGGGTGCGTAGTGCGCGGCGCGCGCAGCGGGCGCGAGGTGCGCGGCGTGCGCAGCGGGCGCAGCGGGCGCGTAGTGCGCGGCGGGCGCGGCGGGCGCGGCGGGCGCAGCGGGCGCAGCGGGCGCAGCGGGCGCGTAGTGCGCGGCGTGCGCAGCGGGCGCGAGGTGCGCGGCGTGCGCAGCGTGCGCAGCGTGCGCAGCGGGCGCGTAGTGCGCGGCGAGCGCAGCGGGCGCGAGGTGCGCGGCGAGCGCAGCGGGCGCGAGGTGCGCGGCGTGCGCAGCGGGCGCAGCGGGCGCAGCGGCGCAGCGGGTGTGTGGTGCGCGGCGTGCGCAGCGGGCGCAGCGGGCGCAGCGGGCGCAGCGGGTGTGTGGTGCGCGGCGTGCGCAGCGGGCGCAGCGGGTGTGTGGTGCGCGGCGCGCGCAGCGGGTGTCTCGGGGCGTGCTATGTTTCTCTCTGCAACGGCGGTTGCTGCGGCGGCAGCAGCGGTGGCTGCTCGTGTTCTTCTGAGCGCGGCTGCGCTTTGTGCGGCTGGCGTGGATGCGGCGCGAGTCGTCTGTCCCGGTGATGCACCGGACGCAGAGTTCGCGGCCGTGGACAACCCGCGAGTCGTCTGGCCCAGAGGTGTGCCGGGCGCAGAGTTCGCGGGAGCCGCTGGACGGTCCGTTCCTTCGCTCGTAGTGCTGGTCGCTGGCGTCTCCAGGGACCAGTCGGTTTCCGCTTCATCGGAGCTCATCTCCGATTTTCTTGACCGTGGTGATCTTGATCGGCGACTGCCTGGCATCTCCTCTTCTAATCCGGCGCTCGAATGGACCAAAAATTGTCGTGGACGGCCCTGAGGTGAAGACCGTCCTTTTTTCTCTCTTCTCTGGGCTTCTCAGGTAGCCCGCCGATTCAGGAGATGTCGTGGCAAGGAGTTCCGCCGCCAGCATGAAGATCAGAGGACGAAGGGAAACACTTCTCACTTGGTACTTTGATTTATTGCAGTACTTCTTACTAATTACGAACATTGGAACTTAGACTTGGACTCTCTAACAAGGTTGTGCAGTACCTTACCCGGCACAAGGCTATACCGCGTAGAGGACGGCTTATTTTCCTCTACGCGGCCGTTTAATTTTCATTATGCCGGGCTCGGTTTTCTGCCTATTTATCCATTTATTTATATATTTATCCTTATAATTTACATTCTATTTTATACTTTAAGACCCTATCTATCTATACAAACAATTTTTCAAAACCTAGAAGTCTTAATTCTAGCGGGATAGGCGTTTTATTCTCGAACATTTCTTATATTCAAAGCGTTGTCTACATATTGTATTATGTATATCAGTTATCTAGTACCCATAACACAAGCTCTGCTTTACCATAGCAGAGCTTGTGTTATGGGATATATAGCATTATCTAGCCGCTAGATAATGCTGTGTGAATTGTCCAGCATTATTTATTTATTTATTATTATTAATTCATTATTGTATACACACAAAACTTTAAAATAACTTAATTAAAAAAGATATAGATAGATTGATAGATAGATAAAACTTTATTACACCACAACAAAACAGAAAATAATACAGAGATAAAAACTTAGAATAAAGGTATAAAGGGCGGCCTTATCGGTATGTGTTATGGGTACTAGATAACTGATATACATAATACAATACATAACATAGATAGATATTTTTATTATACATAGAAAACGACCAGAACACCCGGAACAAATATCTGCAGATCGTACACACATTTGTTCCGAGGCGGGAATCGAACCCACAACCTCCTGCGTCGCAGGCGGATCTTCGCCCAACGCGCCACATCGGTCGTCACGCGCCACATCGGTCGTCATGCATTTATATATAATGTTGTAATATATGTATAAATAATGTTGATGCAGCAGTTTTTGAAGATAGGGAGATATGTTCTAAGAAATAATAAATAAATAATGCTCGATATTTGTGGGGGTCGTAGCTCCTACTGTGTCGTTCCTACGGCAGGGTTCTCCTCCACGTTCCTTAGTGAAAGACTGGTGGACTGTATTCCTAGGCGTTTATTCTTGAGAGGCTCTTGGCGCCGATTGGCTGGTTTTACTTCCACCACCAGTTCAAAGCCGCAGTGAGCTATGGAAAGAGCTATGCTCGGAGTTTCTCTGAAGGATAGGATTCGCAACGAATACATCCGACAGAGAACCAAAGTTATCGACATAGCTCTGAGAATTAGCAAGCTGAAGTGGCAGTGGGCCGGCCTTATCTCACGAAGAACCGACGGCCGCTGGGGCAAACGTGTTCTTGAGTGGAGACCACGACTCGGTAAACGTAATACACTACGTTTACCGAGTCGTGGTCTCCTACAGGAAACCCTCCGACCAGGTGGGATGACGACCTGCGAAAGACTGCAAGTAGATGCTGGATGCGGCAAGTTGAAGACAGGGCGCTATGGCGCTCATTAGGGGAGGCCTATGTCCAGCAGTGGACTTATACATATAGTCTGATGATGATTGTTTTGTGAATACTTTTTTGGACCATTAAATTTTAATTTTAGTATTTTATTTGATTCCCTTTCTTTGTTAGCTAGTAATAAATTAAATTAATTCCTTCAACTTTACATATTCAACCACAACGTACCCTACGCAATGTATGACGACGCGTAGTTATTATTGTCCGTTCTACCCAAAAGAAAAATTAAAATGTGAGGTGAGATGTCATTACAACAATTAGCTAAGCTTAAGCTATGTCGTTTCATAATGCTAATAATTAAAAAAAAAAGACAGTATAAGAAAATACTTCGTAAAAAAACAGAATTATCACGAAGTTTATTCGTGATAATTCACACAGAAAACAGATTTTTCTGTGTGAATTATCACGAATAAACTTCTAATAATAATATCTAATCTAATAATAACTACGCGTCGTCATACATTGCGTAGGGTACGGTTGTGGTTGAATATGTAAAGTTGAAGGAATTAATTTTATTTATTACAAGCGGACCCGACAGACGTCCTAACTATGAATATTGAGCATTCTGTCAATGTTATGTCAAACGCCATAAGGTTACATCAAAAAAGTTTGAATTGTAAAAGCGTTACATTAGAAAAAAATTAATATAAAAAATAAATAAAATAAATATTGCTGGACAATTCACACAGCATTATCTAGCCCCATGGTAAGCAGAGCTTGTGTTATGGGTGCTAGATAACTGATATACATAATACAATACATTACATAGATAGATATTTTTTATTATACAGAGAAAACGACCAGAACACCCGGAACAAATATCTGCAGATCGTACACACAATTGTTCCGAGGCGGGAATCGAACCCGCAACCTCCTGCGTCGCAAGCGGACCTACGCCCACCGCGCCACATCGGTCGTCACCAATATGGTGGTTAAGTATTCTTAAATTTTCTAATTTTCCGCGCAATTTTCTTAATTTTTCCATAAGAACCTTCTCCTAACAATAACAAACACAACAAAAAAAGAATTAGCGAAATCGGTCCAGCCGTTCACGCGTGATGCCGTGCCGTGACCAAGGGAAATAGGGATCTTTTTTTTTTATAAGTTGATGGAATTAATTTTAAATAATTTACGCAATAGGGAATGCTCCCTGTTGCGTAAATTATTTATAATAAAAAAATAGCGTACATACCAAAATTAATAAAAAATTTAATTCATTTTAAATAATTTACGCAATAGATTATCAAAAAAAAATTGTGCCTCGTATCTTTATTATAAAAGATTATGCCATTATTTGTTTCTGTAAACAAATATTCACGCAATTATAAAATTTATAAATATAAATTATAAAAAAAACATTTCGTGAGATTTTCACCCCATGTGAGATTGGGTGAGGTTTGGGTTGACGTGGGAGATGAGAGAGCGCGTCCACGTTTTTCGTTCTATAAATAAAAAAGCACACAATAACACAAACAAGTGACGTTATGGTGGTTTGATTCGCAAAGGCAAGAAATGTTTTTTGTACATTCACATAATTCTTTCATCATTGTACTTGGCTCATGCAATGCCCTTTTGTAATGTTTTTTTCCTGGTGTACAATAAAGTGTTTTTGTGTTTTATTGTATTGATGGTGCAATAAACGAATATTCTGTTCTATTATATTCTTCCTAATTGGTATGCCCACCTCTTTAACGGTGCTTTGCAATTTAATTTTTTTCTACTCGAAAATGTAAAAAAAAAAAAACATCACGCCAGCGCAAATCGAACCACCATAAGACGCTATGTACACTTCGCAATTGCAATTTGCACAGCTGATTATACATATTATTTAAAAAATGATGGATGGTAATGCTATTGAAAATGCTCGCGTTTGGATAACTAGCTTACGTAGTTAGTTAAGTAGGTATCTAAAGAAAAACTTGCATATTATTTTTATGAGTATTTTTTATACGGTTGAAGAAAATTTGCAGGAATAAGAATTTATATTTTATATTTTATTTATTTGGCACACAAAACAGAATACAATCAAATATTATACAACTAGAAACACACAATAACTAAAACTAGACTGTATTCCTAAATATGTGTACACAGCATGATCAAAGAGCAGTTTATGTGAAGTAAATACAAAATGAATTTAAAAGTAAATAATAATTAAAGAGAAAAAAAAAACAGATAAAAATATGTAAGCATGCATTATTTTCAATTACAATATTTAATTTCTTTTTTTTTATTCATTTTTACACAGTAAATTTGATTAGGGCTAGGAAATATATATATATATATATATATATATTAATAATAAAGGGAAAATTACAGAAAATTAAGACCACTCTCCTTAATGAGAATGGTTTCAACGTCTTTTTTAAATTTAAATAGTTTTCTATTAAAAATGTCAATATTATCAGTATTATTAACTAAAAGATCGTTGTACTGACGACACATTCTGACCACAGGGTTGTAATAAGACGTATTGTTGGTACAGACTTGTATGAAGAATGAATGAATGAACATTTTATTGTACGCAAAATAACACCTTATATCTAAATCATACATAGTAGAATTGTCGTCCGTGACTTCAACTAGTAATTAAGGTCTTTGGCTGAAAAACAGCGCTGAATATAACAATGTTCAGCACACGCTGAGCCAGCCCCTATTTCGGCGCAGGGTCATGGAGGTAGTCTTATTTTAGTCCTAATATCACCTATTTGTGTCTTTTACCCCCATGATAAACTTCTTTGTTTGTTTATTCTATGCCTGTATTTTGTACCTGTGTCTAAATAAATGTTTTTTCTATTCTATTCTAACAGTACAATAGGCGGCCTTATCGCTCAAAGCGGCTCAATTTCTTCCAGGCAACCAGGGATAGAGAAAAAGATATATTATAAAAAGAGTTGGTAGAGCACAAACAAACAGTAATAGAGAAGTAAAAAACAAAGAATACAAACTTAATACATTGCATGCAATAAAAACTACTTAAATTAATAATAATAATAAATAAATAATAAATAATGCTGGACAATTCACACAACATTATCTAGCCCCATGGTAAGCAGAGCTTGTGTTATGGGTACTAGATAACTGATATACATAATACAATACATCACATAGATAAATATTTTTTATTATACATAGAAAACGACCAGAACACCCGGAACAAATATCTGCAGATCGTACACACAATTGTTCCGAGGCGGGAATCGAACCCTCCAACCTCCTGCGTCGCAGGCGGACCTTCGCCCACCGCGCCACATCGGTCGTCAAATTAAAACTAACCTATAGAATAAGTATACTGAACTCTCGGTGCGCGTGTCTGACTGGCACTCAGCTTTTTTATTTAATGATAGAAAACAACAGAACACCCGGAACAAATATCTGCACATGAAAAAACATATTTGTCCCGAGACGGGTATCAAACCCACAACCTCCAGCGTCGCATGCGGACCTTTGCCCATTGCGCCACAGAGACGTTAAGATAAATGATTCGAATTCTCTGTCTGTTCGTTAACATTTCAGGAAAAACAGCAAAAGGGATCTCAACAAAATCTGACAGAGATATAGAGTATGCCAACAAAGTGCGTACGAAGCCGCGTGCAGAAACATTATAATAATATAGTGTAGATCAAAATACACTTTTGAATGACGGTAACTCGAATCTCGGTAAACGTAGTGTAGGACGCCCTCCGACCAGGTGGGATGAGGACCTGCGGAAGACTGCAGGTAGATGCGGGATCGGCAAGCTGAAGACAGGCGCTCATTGGGGGAGGCCTATGTCCAGCAGTGGACTGCTATAAATAAATTATAATAAATAAATTATAATAAGCACTTGCATACATGGTGAGAAGTTATAAGAGGTTAGATATAATAGGTTACTAAAGTACCTGTAGGTACTTCAAATTTAGTGTAGGTAATACATTGTGTTATTGCCGAGATGTACCTATCTACAATATATGTAATCTCTGATGGCACCCTCACTAGGCTATGCCTGTATCGAGGGAGCCTATACAAGTACGACAATTCAAAGATTTAGTATTGTTCAGGTTACGGCTATAGGCTGATAATGATGACATCGAAGCTACGAAGTTGCCCCTGGTGGCCTCTAAACTCTTTTTTCGCATCTCTACCTAAACTATACAAAATAAAAACTATTACAGGGGCATTTAAAAACGCTTACAGTAGGTATCATAAAATCCCTAATAAAGTTTTTAATATTTCCTTTGTTCAACGTAATAATTCGATAAAACAGATGGAGAAGCGTGTTCCTCGGGGTACCACCTGGATGAGCTAGAAACTGAGTATATTGCGTTCCCGAGCTCAGACCCTTATTATGAAAGTTTGCTGAATTATCAAATTGACGACCGATGTGGCGCGGTGGGCGAAGGTCCGCCTGCGACGCAGGAGGTTGTGAGTTCGATTCCCGCCTCGGAACAATTGTGTGTGCGATCTGCAGATATTTGTTCCGGGTGTTCTGGTCGTTCTCTTAGTACATATAATAAAAAATATCTATCTATGTAATAAAACTTTTGAAACTATCATGGTTATTAACACTAAAGTCATTTAAAACGGGATATTTACCATGATTTGATTTTTGAGTTATCCAATATTTCGGCACAGTTGCATGCGCCATGATCAAGGAGTAACTCCGTGTTACTCTAGATATTGGATAACTAAAAAATCAAATCATGGTAAATATCCCGTTTTAAATGACTTTAGTATCTATGTAATGTATTGTATTATGTATATCAGTTATCTAGTACCCATAACACAAGCTCTGCTTACCATGGGGCTAGATAATGCTGTATGGATTGTCCAGCATTATTTATTTCTAATCCATAATTGACTAGAGTCTGTGCAGAAAGTGAAGTCTCGTGGCGAAACGGTAAACTAACATATTAACGCAACAAAAGTACATTGGCACACGCGCGCCCTCTACTTCTAAGAGACTACTCTATTTGCACAGACTCTATCGCTTTTCTATAGTAGGTATAAACGTGACTGAAGCAGATTTACTGCTAGACCTGTCATTGAATAAGCTCAGTGGCGTAGCTAGGTGGACAAGGGCCCCGATGCATAGAGAAGGAATCGGGCCCTCACCTCTTTACAGTTTCCACGTAGCAATGAACATCATACATTAGATTAGATGCAAAGTAGGAGAAAGTTGACGGGTGGAACAGTCGAATTGATCTCACGACCGTCAAGGGCGTCAAGCACGTGAGCTTACCGCTAATACAATGTGCTACGGACGTACTCAACCAAACTACCAAAAAACAATAACAAAAAAATAGAGCATTCTGTGATTGTTGGTGTTCATTTAAAATCATTAAAAAAAACACTGTGAGTGGGCTTGAAGCCTAGCTTCGGAAACTGGCTGACCCTATCTTTTCAAAGCTTAGATTAGAGAGAGGGCCCCTTGAGCTCCAGAGCCCTGGTGCACTGCACCGCCCAGCTCTACGATACGCCACTTAAGAGGCCTCCGGAGGGACGAATTTTTCATACAAACGTAATACCAAAATGATTTCCAATTCAATCATATTTTCACTATAATATTGTATTATTTGTATTTGAATAGTATTTATCTAGGTTCTTAAATAGTTTTTTTTTTCAAAATACTTACCTAAAATTAAATGAAAGCCAATCGCATTTTGCACATTTTTATGCGAAAATGGACAAGTTTCCTGCTATTTGTTTCGTATTAAAACATCAATATCTTACGTGTTATTTATTAAGGAACATAGCTTATAATGTCTAGTTACAGAATAACAATACTTGGTGAAGAATACAAAATGTTTTCAGTCATAATTTTTGGTTTAACAAACCAAATTTTGAACGGCTAATATTGCTATCGCGCACGCATGGGCCGCGGCGCAAGGGTTAAACAGGGACAGCGATATTCGGAGCGATTTTTGCAAGCGAGGGTCGCTGGACCCTAAGCTATTTGTACTGCAGACCTGATTTTGCGTAGACTGGAACGTAATCAAGACGGGCTAAATAAGCGAATGACACGTTTGACGTTTGATGTAGACAACCATAGACTAAGCCCGGTACTTAGCGATCGAACGAATAGAAAAGGCGATCGCCACGCAAAGGTTACTTGGTCTACCAATCGAACTTCGCCATCGCTTGAGCCATGACGATTGTAGAAATCGAATCGCTTCATAGCGAATGCCGGTTGGCTAGGCCTACTTAGGAGGAACTCTGGTTTCCCTTCAACACGTATAAATCTTTCGCCTTTTACTAAAGATTTCCGTGGAGGGGAACACTCAAATGAGTCTAATGACTGTTTTTGAATGCTTAGACTTCGGTCTAAGATTTTTTTTTTAAGAGAGGCAACCCCCGCCTGTAAGAGAGGCAACCCCCGCCTGTCATCACTGCGGTGCCCCCGAGGATACAGCACAGCACACCCTCGAGGAGTGTAGTGCTTGGTTGTCGCAGCGTCAGACGCTCGAAAGTGTAGTTGGTCAGGACCTCTCGCTGCCGAGCTTGGTGAATGCCATGCTTGACAGCGAGAGGGCTTGGGAAGCCATAGTCTCCTTCTGTGAAGATGTCATTTCTCAGAAGGAGGCAGCGGAGCGAGTCAGGGAGGAAAGCCCTCAAGCTGAACCGCTCCGTCGGCGGAGGATCGGAAGAAGGCGACGGCAATTCCATAGTCTTCTTCCGCTCGATGGAGACCAGCTGGGTGATGGTGAGAGGAGAACCACCCCAGCATTGCACAGGTCTTCAACGGGGAGGGACGCCCTAACTGCTCCGGGACATGCCTCGCCCTCTCAAGGGGGGACAACCAGAAGGATCCGTCCCAGACGGATGATCACCGACAGGGTAGCGGTCGAATCCGCCCGGGAACCCGCAACCCTGTCAAGTGCCAGCGCGCCGTCAAACGAATCGTCCGGTGACGAGTGGTTTGATGACGCTCTGGCACTAAGGTGAGAGAGGAAGTGTCGATGGTTTTTTAGTTGGTATGTCACTATCTGCTAACACTCTGTTAGTAGCTCAGTGGAGAGCCCAACATACCCCTCTAGCCCTCCTCAGGCTAGAGGCAATGCGCAACAGCATTTTCCCATCGTAAAAAAAAAAAAAAAAAAGGCCTACTTAGGAGGTTGGTTAGGACTTTACTAGGAGTCCTCCAACTGACTCTAATCTAAGCCCTTCACAATGTACCTATTAAAAAATACCGTCAGTACCTTAATGACAAACAATAAGCCTGCAATGAATTATATGCACAAATATATCATAAATCGTGTAACTACAATTAACTAAAAACAATGCGTTTTGTTTGATCAAGTGATTTTTTCAAATTTATTGCTTTCTACAAGTTTTTTTGCTTATGAAAAGTAGTATATAATGGGTACTGGGTGGTTCGAATGGCATAGTCTGCTGTTTGGTCTACATACGGGTCTGATAGATCCAGGCCAAGATGCTGCTACCGTTTGTTGTGGTGCTGGCGCTCAGTGTAAGTTTTTTATATTTTTTTTTACACTTTTATTTATTTACTAGCTGCGCCTCGCTTTTTCACCCGCGTAGTGATAAATATTTTGGATAATATACATTAATTATGTTTATGAATTTTATATTTTTTTTATTTGGCACACAAAACACAATACAATCAAATATTATACAACTAGAAACACACAATAATTAAAACTAGACTGTATCCCTAAATATGTGTACACAGCATGATCAAAGAGCAGTTTAGGTGAATTAAATACAAAATGAATTTAAAAGTAAATAATAATTAAAGAAAAAAAAAATATGTAAGCATGCATTATTTTTTGATTACAATATTTAATTTCTTTTTTTTTATTAATTTTTAAACAATAAATTTGATTAGGGCTTGGAAATATATATGTATATATTAATAATAAAGGGAAAATTACAGAAAATTAAGACCACTCTCCTTAATGAGAATGGTTTCAACGTCTATGGAATTGTAGCCTATGTGTTATTCTGATATGTAAGCTATATTATTGTGAAGTTTCATAAAAATCCATTCAGTAATTTTGCGTGAAAGAGCAACAAATATACTTACATACATCCTCACAAACTTTCGCGTTTATAATATTTTAAGTAGGATTGAAATGCAAAACAGAAAACAATCATAACTTCAATATTTAAAAAAAATTTGGTTCTTGGACTACATTGTTATCCAAAACATGCAAACAGGACATGATCAGATAATAGAGCAGTAAACGCATACAATTTAACAAATTAAATTAAATTAATAGGCAATAAATACACCAGTGTGATGATTATACAATAATAATAATAATTCGTCTCCGCTTGCGGAGTGGCATCCCAAGAGAACCAGATCCCCACCTCTTGCTTGCCTTCATTGGCCGGTCTGAGTGGAGACGTGAGAGATGCATCTTAGGATGTAGACTCGGGGGTGGAAGTGTCTAATGGCGTAATAGCGAGGAAACCCGCTCACGAGCAGTCTTCGTGATGGTGAAATCGGGGCCGCACCTCTCGACACCCCACCACCGACAACATCAGTCGTTTGCGCCAATATTGTTCCTCTCCGGTAATTTACTCCGGCTTTTTAAGGAACCCATCCAGCATTCAGCAAGCCACCGTCTGCCACTCTTCTTAACATTACGATTGACTTGTTTATGGCAGACGTCCGCAATATAGTATAGCACGATTACCCAGTCCATCCCAATAGCTTGGTTTTATTTCTTTCATTTTTCTTTACAATAGTCTCTACACCTGGCGGATACCATCTTTGGGTGTATCATATTGTGCACCCGAGGATGATACCCGCTATGTGTAGCCATCGCCTTTAGATTAACTTCTCAAAGGGCCTCTGTGCTGTTGGCTTCGGCCCCACGCAAGCCTTCCAAAGGACCGGGTCACTTTATGGCCCGAGATCATGATAATAATAAATACCCGCTATTTGTATCCATCACCTTTAGATTAACTTCTCTGTGCTGTTGGCTTCGGCGGCCCCACGCAAGCCTGGCAAAGGACCGGTATGGTGATTATTTAACTCGCGACCGGTTTGCGACAGGCATAAATTAAGCAATCAGTGCTGTCAAACGCCAATTTTGACGCTGTAGCTGGTGTCAAACTAATACAAAATTGACGTTTGACAGCACTGATTGCTTAATTTACGCCTGTCGCAAACCGGTCGCGAGTTACATAATCACCCGGCCGGTCACTTTATGGCCCGAGATCATGCTAAATGAGAGACATAATCATAATAAAATACAAACCTACTTATAAATAAATCAAAATAAATAATGGTAGTTATGACGTATTTTAAAATAAAAAATAAATATAGTATCAATATAGGTAATTAATCAATAAAAATTACACAATTATACTATACAATGTATCTTGTCACTCTCTTTACTACTCCTTTTTATTTGCTCCCCCTGGAGTCGACAGCTCGGTAACCGAACTGTCTACTGTTTTATGAGAAACTAGCGGACTGTCCCAGCTTCGCACGGTTTTAGTACGGATCTTTAACTTTTTTGAAAATATAATATAGCTTATGTTCACCGCGGATAGTGTAGCTTCCCAACGGTGAAAGAATTTTTCAAATCGGTCCAGTAGTTTCGGATCCTATTCATTACAAACAAGCAAACAAAAAATCAAACCTTTCCTCTTTATAATATTAGTATAGATATAGATATTATGTACATCTTCAAACCGAACTTAGATTAAGAAGAATAACAACGTTATATGTCGTCATGTCAACGCATCCAGCACCGTATTCAACCTGAGGAAATCCCTCCTGATAGGATGAAACAAAATACAAGTCATTTATTGAAAACCAAGTTACATGTCAAAAAAATTAATATATTGCCTTAATAATAATAATAATATTTAATAATAATATTTAAAATAACTTATGAATAGTTAATTGTATTTTATATAATATTTAAATAATTGGTAGTTCGTAAAACTCAGTTACGGATAACGTTGTGTACTTCCAACATTAACTGGTTTCATAGTTACCCGCTTACATTGATTATGAATTCATAGAACTACATTTTTTTATAGAACTGTTTATTTATATCAGAAAAATCGGTTTAAAGAATCTTTATTTTTCTCAAAGAACATAGTATATATAACGTTTACTTAATGAGAAGTATTTACAATGTTTCTACTTAGTACCTACCTACATATAAAATACGTACTTAAGTATGTGCTTAAGATTATATTAGCCGAGTGTGCTTACACCTATATTAGTATAATCCTGGTATAATGTACATACAAACAAAAACAAAAGAAAGATCTATAGTAGAAAAAAAAACAAACCTAACTAATCTAATAAAATAAAGTAACAGTAGCAAGGTAGGAACACAGCGGTCTGCATTCATTTTACCGGCTGATAGCTGCTCATAGGTACTTAGGCTTACGCTATTGTTTTGCCAACAAAAGACTTTTGTGCACTCAAAATCACTTTTTATTACATCATAATCGATCATAACAGCCAAGACTTGTAATAATTTTGCACGCCCTGACGAGGCAGGATTGGAACCTAATTAATACGAAGATCTATTGTACCGACATTCCTGCAAAAATTAATGATTGTATTTGATTTGAAGACAAAAAGGATTTTTTTTTAAATCGCAAGCTGTAAGATCTTCTAATTGGTACTTTTCTGTACATTATATGACAGCTATATTGAGTCTATTCGAAGCAGATCAGATCGAGAGAGCAGTCTTCTCTCTTCATCCATACCGCATGCTTGAAAACGAAAGTTTTCAACCAGTGCGTCCTACCCGTTAGGTATGACCTACAGAGCTGAGACGTGGACACTCACGATAGGTCTGGTCCACCAGTTCAAAGTCGAGCCCAGTCAGCGAGCTATGGAAAGAGCTATGCTCGGAGTTTCTCTGAAGGAACGAACTAATACATCCGATAGAGAACCAAAGTTATCGACATAGCTCTGAGAATTAGCAAGCTGCAGTGGCAGTGGGCCGGCCATATCTCGCAAAGAACCGACGGCCGCTGGGGCAAACGTGTTCTTGAGTGGAGACCACGACTCGGTAAACGTAGTGTAGGACGCCCTCCGACCGATGTTGGATGCGTCAAGCTGAAGACAGGGCGCTATGGCGCTCATTGGGGGAGGCCTATGTGCAGCAGTGGACTAATATAGGCTGATTATGATGATGATGATGATGATGAAGCAGATTGGAACCCCAAAACCTCCACTTCGTTTGATTCTCTATGATCACATCCCCGTGCTATAGTTATTTTATAATTTTCAGGTTCTGAGCGCGCACGCAGCACCTAGTGGTAAGATTTTGTTACTCACAGTGAGACAAAAAATGATATTATAGGACCTATCCCATAACATCATTTTTTGTCACACTAGGTGGGGTTAGACAGGTGGGTAGAAAAATGCATCTGTCAAATTAAATTAAAAAAAATCTTGTTTTGCATTTTTCTACCCACCTCTGATAAGCCGTCATAATATCCGCACCTTCTCTCGCCTTTCCCACCCATGTCATTTTTAAACTCATTATAATTCTGAAAAAAAGAATATTTAATATTTTTGTAAGGCAGGATGATAAGACATCATCCTGCCCCATCCTCCTCCTGACTATGCCCACTTATTCCTCAATATTATGAGCGTAGAAAGCTTATCATTCCTTTTAATATTTTTTTGTCTCTTCATCATAGAGGTGGCAAAAACTTCCCCAGTCGAAGGTGGCGCCGTGATCATACCATACCCCAGAGACGAAGAGACCCACACGAAATACAAAGATAAAACCAAGGGCGAAACCTCCGACAGTTATGTCAACAAAGGGCCTGACTATTACGCTGCTGGTGTAAGCAATACTCAGTCACTAGATAAACATGAAGGTTCCTTAGATGTCATCATAAAGGGTGAGAACGTGTCTAGCAAAACGAAAGACGACACTAAAGCGCACTACAATACCCAAAGCCAAGATGACTACGTAAGCAAGGACTATTCGTCCCAAAACGTAGGTTCCAGTGTGTCTGACAACCAATCACATGACACTAGCAGCTATGATTCATCACCTGAAGGAACTTCATATGCGACTGATCACACCGGGAAAAACAATTACAAGTCTGAGAATGCGTACGTTTCACAAGATCGTTACGCAAAGAGATTAGGCAGCAGTACTTACAATTCCGAGGATGATAATAAATCTGATTCCTACTACAAAACTAATAAAGATGGCACGAAATATGGAAACTCCTACACTGACACTGGCAAGAGCGATGGTAGTAGCGAATATACAGAAAAATCTAAAGATGGAACAAGGGTTACCGTAGGATCGGATACCAATAAAAATGAATATACTAATACAGGAAAAGATAGTACTCATATAGATTCAAGCGGTAAAAGAGTTTCTAAATCTGATAATGAATTTTCATACAAAGGCAGCCAGTCTGGAGAATCATTATCAAAGGGCCCGGACGGTACAACTGAGAGCACCTATGGAGGAAATCAAGAAGGCACCTCTAGCTCCAAAACTAAGAAAGTTCAAGTAGGCGATAAAATCACGAGGGATACTAGTTCGAAGAGCAGTAGCAAGTCAGAGAGTCATTACAGTACCGTTCATAAGCCAAGTAAGTTGATATGAATAGTGGGATATACAACACACACAGTAGTATATAATTTGTAGATACAGCAACTTGACGAGAGTAGACTTATTATATTTGCCAATAAGGAGGCGTCCATTAACTACATGAGCCGTTTAGGGTGGAGGGGTCAACCCAAACCCAATCTTACGCGGGGGAGAGGGTGGTCTCGACAAATCTCACGTAATTTTTTTTTAATATCGAACTCGGTTCTAATAAACTTCGACTTATTAAATTTTCTTTGTTTAAAGAGCTTGAAGAAAATCAAGGAATACAACGACTACTGGAATTTTATATGCCTCGTAAGTAAAAGACAAAACCTCGAAAAACAGGCCCCGCTTTGCTTTTATCAAGTTTTTGATTTGAAAACTATTTATTAAATTGTTATTTTTACGATTTTAATTATATTATTTCTTTCGATTCTTTTACTCAGCATAACCAACGAAAAGTTGACAACTTCAACTTTTCGTGCGTATTGTTATTATTTGACTTTTTATATACTAACTGGTATTATGGGCATGACACCTGAAAGAAATCCTTACCTACTGGTATGAGAATAGTTTTGATTAAAACTAAGAAATAAAACATCGAAAAACGGTTTCGCTATGCTTTTATCAAGTTTTTCATTTAAAACTTATATAATATCGAAGACAAATCCTCAAAAAACAGGTTTCGCTTTGCTTTTATCAAATTTTTCATTTAAAACTAATATAATATAGAAGACAAAACCTCAAAAAACAGGTTTCGCTTTGCTTTTACCAAGTTTTTGATTTAAAACTAATATAATATCGAAGACAAAACCTCAAAAACAGGTTTCGCTTTGCTTTTATAATTTTTTGATTCGATAACTATAATTTTTTTTAATCAAATTTTTTACTATTTTAAATTTTGTTTCGGTTTTTTTTCTTAGCATCAACTGAGGAGCAAGAAATTGAAGTTGTCTTGGTCCCGTCTGAGGACGGAAAAGCACCTGTCTACAAGGTTACGTCAGTTGGTACGGATTAAAAACAAATCATACAAATAGCACTCAATGTAGACTAACTATACTCCGATTCAAAAACCTGGATATTTTTTGTATAAAAAGGAACAACAAAACCCAAAGAATATATTGGTGGAAAATATTTAACGACATTGGTATCATCGAAGCTAAGCATAGAAGCTCGAAACCATTTTTGTTTTTGAAAGCTTTCATATAATCTTTAGTTTTCGAATTCATTTAAACATTTTTTTACTCAACATGTGAGATTATGCATTGTTAAAGTTTGTGTTTTAGTTTTTAAAGATAACCTTGCTGTTACCCCGTAGTTTTCTGTTATTGTTATCAGTTATAACTTTTCATTCAAAAATATCTATGTTGACATGAAATATCTTGGATTCTAAATCAGAGTATAGATAAAATAACTCATGTCTGAACTAACTAGTACCTACTAACTTTCTGTTTAATACGAAACCTAATTTTGAAAATTAGCGATTTGTTGACGTACCTAGTAATAGGTAGGTAATTACTTTAGTCAGTCGACTTGTGATTCTGACGCTATATAAGCGTAGGGAAATAAAATAAAAAGGATTTTCGGGTGATATAATAATATCCCGATGTTAACCTACTAGATAAAGGAAACATTTAGCCTTAATGGCACTCATGTAGGTATGTTCACATTATTCCAGTCCAGTAACCCAGCAGGTATTCTAAATATGATGTCAAAAATGATGTTGCATTTATAGCTACAGTTTTTTAAAGAGTAACCGCAAACTAGCGTACTGACAGATCCAGTGGTCTAATGAGTCTACTAGTTTGCAACAAAAAGAAAAAAAAACCCAGCAGGCCAATCCAGTCTAGTGCTGGACTGGATCATATCGTTAACATTATTCCAGTAATTTAAGAGGTTCTGGGTCGCTGGACTGGAATGGTACTGGAATAATGTGAACCGGGCATTAAAACAAAACTACTAAAGACGTCGAATTTTTTGCTTGATTTGCGAATTAAAACGAAAAAAATTAGAAAGGATAAGAAATGGAGTGAGATGATTTTTGTAAATGTTGACGCTCGGCAAATACAAATTCAAAATGTTTTATTTCTTTAGGTTAACAAAATAAGCACTTAGACAAGTCAAATTCTAACTATAAATTATTATCAAATAAGATTATTTTACTTTTCAATTCAATTTTTTGTCCACTAGCGGGAGATGTGAAAAAGAAACCACTAGTACATTCATATAGGTATCTCCTGTGTCATTTGATTCGCCTATCTAATCTAAATATAATGCGATTTTAGATACATGTCAATATTTATTTAAAGCTATGCATAACATTGAATTTCTTACATACTATTGTAGGTGCGGAACTGAGCGGCATCTGGCCAAGCATTAACATCATTGATGTTATCAGCTTAGCATTGTCTGTTTGTAATCGGCCAAAGCCCCCTTAAGCCGCGAGCCAATTACAAAAATATATCCTAATTAGGTATCACAATATTCACTAGACTAGGCTAGTAATTTAGTAGAGTAGTGAGTAATTTAGCTACTTAAATACTCGCTACTCTACTAAAGTAATAGCCTAGTCCGAACTAGGCTTCAGATTCACGACTTCGGTGATAGAGTCAGCATAATAACAAGATATGTAGGTATAACAACAATTAACGACCTCTAAGATTCAGCGGGCAAAAGTCCGCCAGGAACCCACAATGGTTATAGGTTCGATTCCCGTCTCGGGACTACATGCGCGGGTCTGCAGGTATTTGATCCGGGTATTCGGTTGGGTTTATTCTTCTAAAAAATATCTAATAATGTTTTTTTATATAAGCCTGATTCGTCCTACAGCGAGGCAAAGGCCTCCCCCAAATCTTTCCACTCAGTGCGGTCACGCGCACAATTAAATTTATTTATATTGACTATTTATTAAATATATCAGTTATCTGTTACCCATAACACAAGCTCTGCTTAGCTTGTGGGTGGTGTAGATGATGATGTGTAGATTGTCCAGCATTATTTTTATAAAGCGGAACCTCCTAGTACAAGAATTCTATACTTAAAAGGAGGCTTCAAAATATTAAATAGAAAAATAATTTATTTAGACACAGGTACAAAATACAGGCATAGAATAACAAACGGCAAATAAAGTAGTTTATCAGGGG
The DNA here is from genome assembly GCA_943735965.1 of Eupithecia abbreviata. Taxonomy (NCBI): domain Eukaryota; kingdom Metazoa; phylum Arthropoda; class Insecta; order Lepidoptera; family Geometridae; genus Eupithecia; species Eupithecia abbreviata. Next base: position 3,106,867 of record OX031004.1, on the reverse strand, counting down.
GGTAAGTGACACAAATAGGTGATATTAAGAATAAAATAAGACTACCTCCATGACCCTGCGCCGAAATAGGGGTTGGCTCAGCGTGTACTGAACATTATTATATTCAGCGCTGATTTTCAGCCAAAGACCTTAATTACTAGTTGAAGTCACGGACGACAATTCGGTGACAACAAAGTGAAAAATATTTGATACAAATAAACAAAAGTAGAATAATAGGTGAGTATAATATGTATTAGGTATGTCTAGTAAACAGATGATATAAAAAAAAAATAATAACAATAATAAAAATGTAATATAATAATAATAATAGGTGCGATAAAGAATGATGTTTCTCAACAATTATAGAAGGTATGTACGTATGGTAAAAACAAAAATTAAAAGAGAAAGTAATAGTAATCTATAATATTAACAGACTTAGAGCCCAGAGAAGGTAGGAGTATTGATATCTATATAGATAACTATAAAGATATAGATAATACGTTAGGGATGGAATTATATAGTAAGATAATTATAAACTTTGAGAACGAAATACCAACATTTGTAATTGAAGTACTTATTTATGAAACACAGCACAGTTATTCTGTGCATTTGAAACATACGAATCATACTAAAGTCATTTATAACGGTATTTAACATGTTTTGATTTTTCAGTTTTCTAAAATTTCGGCACAGTTTCGTGCGCCGAAAAACAACATGCATAAAACTGTGCCGAAATATTAGAAAATTAAAAAATCAAAACATGGTAAATATTCCGTTTTAAATGACTAATGGTCCGGAAGCCAGTGACAGATTTTCATTACCAAGTCCCTCCCAAGCAAAACTTTGTAATATGCATTAGGGATTAATATTATGAATACTCGTGACCGTCAGCTGCGACTCCGTGGGTGGGTTGGGCAGTGGCATCGATGACGACATTATTCCCATGGAATAAGATTCAAATCAGAATTCTGGAATATGCTAATTTTAATTTCTGTATTGAACCTTATTCCATGGGATAATGTCGTCATCGCTGCCACTGCCCATCCCTTTCACGGAATCGCAGCTGAGGTCACGACTTCACGAGTATTCATAAAATTAATCTCTAATGCATTTTACGAATTTTCGCTCGGTAGAAAGTAATAAACCAAAATTGTAGCTGGCTCCCGGACCATAATACTAATAACCATGATAGTTTCATAGGTTTTATACTCATCAGAGCTAATATCCCGCAGGTATACCATCGCACCATTCACTACCCTTGATAATGCCGATCCCTGTTCATCCTGGTGGACACATGTCTGGAAGACCTTATCCTCCGGTCCCAAAGGGAGGTAAGAAAGAAAGAAAGAAGAAGAAAGAAAGAAAATTATTTATTAAACACTAACACTACACACAAACAAGGTTAATTACACATAATTATATTAGACTACAAAGTACCTACTTAGGTACCTATTATAAAACACATCGACAAAATATAAAAAAAAAAAAAGTGAAGATACAAAATGTTAGTAGTATAGTATTGTATATGGTACTAAGTAGCCCTCACAGAAAGTGGATAAGCGCGCGTGTATAGGTCTAATAGGTCCTGACTCAGCTTGTTGCTCTATCACAATAACCCAGGTCATTTGTGAAAGAGCGCTGGTTTTCAGTCAGAACCCGGTAGAGTGGCGAGTAAGGATTAACTCGCCTATTTTAATACAGATCATTTATGGTCCGGGAGCTAGTGACAGATTTTCATTACCAAGTCCCTCCCAAGTAAAACTTCCTACATTATTCCCATGGAATAAGGTTCAAATCAGAAATTAAAATTAGCATATTCCAGAATACTGATCTGAATCTTATTCCGTGGGAATAATGTCGTCATCGCTGCCACTGCTCAACCCATCCACGAAATCGCAGCTGATGGTCATTACTGATGAATTACAAATTTGGTCAACTATATTTAGATTAATATTATAAATACTAATGACTTATTAGTATTAATAATATTTTTAGATTAATATTATGAGTACTAATGAGTCATTAGTATTCATAATATTAATCTACTCTCTAACGGAGGTCTTAATAATAAAATATGTACCGTACATATCTTGCCTTAGTCTAGGGCATGCAATTTTGTTTTCCTACGGTAGGCTATGACACTAAACATTGAAAAGTAGATTGACACGACAGAAAAATAAATAAAAAAACATCTTATAATAGTTATTACTCATTACAAATAGACATCTTATTGTTACATTACTGATTAGTACATTTTTAATGTCCTTATACTACGACCGATGTGGCGCGGTGGGCGAAGGTCTGCCTGCAGGAGGTTGCGGGTTCGATTCCCGCCTCGGAACAATTGTGTGTACGATCTGCAGATATTTGTTCCGGGTGTTCTGGTCGTTTTCTATGTATAATAAAAATATGTATCTATGTAATGTATTGTATCATGTATATCAGTTATCTAGTACCCATAACACAAGCTCTGCTTACCATGGGGCTAGATAATGCTGTGTGAATTGTCCAGCATTATTTTTTATTATTCTATACAATACAATTGTTCTTTATTGCACACCAAATAAATACAGATAAACTGGACAGGAAAAAGACAAAGAATTAGTTATACAATGTGGTTTAAGATATTTATTTACTTCTCAAAAGATTAATAATCACTGGTGAGAAACAAAATAAGCTTATTATTATGTTAGTAGTTCGGTACGAGCTATATTATTAAAATTATGTGGGTAGTTAGCAAAAATACTGTACAGAGCAAAGTAAAGTACAATGGGCGGCCTTATCGCTTAGAGCGATCTCTGCCAGGCAACCTTTGGATGGACATGAAGTGTTAGAACAAGTATAGACGTGTAATGGAGTGCTGTGTCCTTATGTTATTTATTTGACAATTTAAATGTCCTTATAAGACTTTTAATTTTGATATTCCATGATATTCGTCAATGTCAACTTCCTGACACTGCACGATGTTTCTGTCACCATCACCACAAACACATTCGTGAAGACGCCAGGTCTTAATTCTTGTGGGTTATTTACCATGATTTGATTTTTGAGATTTCCAATGCACAGTTTCATGCGCCATGATCACGGAATAACTGAAGGCACTGCGAGTTACTTTTAAATGACTTAAGTGTTAATAACCATGATAGTATCAAAAGTTTTATTTAATTCTTATGTATATGTATATCACCTATACATAATAATGTCCGAAACCCAGGTCCTTTTAAGGCCATGCCGGGGCCCTGTTAGAAATAAAAAAACCGGCCTAAGGCGAGTCTATTCCCATACGGAGAGTTCCGTACCATCCTAGAAAAATATTGATATGAAAACCAAAATACTACTTTAGATTTTGTTTTCTATCATATGAAACCCAAAAAACTACTTTACATTTTGTTTTCTATATATGAAAACCAAAAAACTACTTTACTTTTTTCTGGCTTTTCGGAGCCCCTCTGACGATGGGGCCCTGGGCTCCATGTGCCTTTACGGTAAAAACGGTTCTGCCGAAACCCAATGAATTGCTAAAGGCCGTCCCACCCCCATTTAAATCCATGCGCCTAATAATTCAGGGCAGAGCCGATTTAAAATTTAATATAGTATGGATGCTTTGTTACTCATTCATGTAAAATTAAATGAACCGATCGGGTTGAATTTTAGCGTACAGGTAGTTCCAGGCCCGAAATAAAACATAGATTTTTATCCCATAAATCCCAAATAAAGTTCCCTTTGGATATAAATAATCTTAAAACCAACCATATATAACATCATTGCTTAAAACATTTCCATAGAAACAACTCGCGAAGCCGCGATCAGAAACTAGTTTTAAATAAAACCGTCCATAATAAAGACTCCCTAATAAACAATATTGAACAGAGAATATGGGTATCTTGGGTAGGTGAAAAATATGATATTGGTGGTACTAACATCATACATATTTCTCTACCAATGTTAAGAAATAAGACCTGGCTTCCGCACTATCGTATTCGTGAGGACGGACAGAACCTGCAGTTCACCTAGTGTCCATGATATATCACGAACCCTGTCAAGTGTCAACCCACTAAAACATAAGTTTTCTTCGCTGACAGTATTTAAAAAAAAAAACAATAATAGGCTTAAAAAGTACATGAGTTACTAAGTTAAAGAGAAGGAGGTAGTATTTTAATTTTTTACTTTATCCTTGTAGATTGACTTCATGCTCTATGTCTTCATTTCTTTTATATATTGGATACAAGGGCATATTCTCCATCTCTATCAAGATTTTAAGTGCTATTTTAATTACTTACTGAGTTATACTATTAATAAACAGATAAGACAACAAGAGTTTAAGAATGAAACAAAACAAATGGGTCCATATGATCCAAAAGTTATTTACATAATGTATTTCTATTTCTGTATTTCTGTATAATCCAAACCCAGCAAGTACAGTTTTAGCTTTATTTTACATTCTTGATTTTAGTGTATCTATCAAAAATCTAATCATCCTTTAGACTAAAAGAAATGGATAACTTTGATATTAGAATATTTTCTTTAATTATATATTTCTTTTTAGAAACAACAAGCACATCGACTTCTTCATCGGCTTATGAAACGGAAAGTTCAAGTGAAACAACAAGTACCTCTGACAGTGGGGTGTCTGGTGGACCAGTAGGAGTCAGCACTGGCAGCGCCCCCGCCGGCGGCACCAGTGATGGACCAAACAGTAGTGCTAAACCATCAACAGGAGGCTCCAGTGGAACATCTAGTGGATCTTCTAGTGGCTCTACGGGTGGAACCTCATCAACCTCAACTGGATCTAGTGCCAGTAGTGGTGGATCTCATGGTGGAACCTCATCAACCACAACTGGATCTAGTGCGAGTGGTGGTGGATCTCACGGTGGAACCTCATCAACTACAACTGGATCTAGTGCGAGTGGTGGTGGATCTCATGGTGGAACCTCATCAACCACAACTGGATCTAGTGCGAGTGGTGGTGGATCTCACGGTGGAACCTCATCAACTACAACTGGATCTAGTGCGAGTGGTGGTGGATCTCACGGTGGAACCTCATCAACCACAACTGGATCTAGTGCGAGTGGTGGCGGATCTCATGGTGGAACCTCTTCAACCTCAGTTGGATCTAGTGCGAGTGGAGGCGGATCTCATGGTGGAACCTCTTCAACCTCAGTTGGATCTAGTGCAAGTGGTGGTGGACCTCATGGTGGAACCTCATCTACCACAACTGGATCTAGTGCGAGTGGTGGCGGATCTCATGGTGGAACCTCTTCAACCTCAGTTGGATCTAGTGCGAGTGGAGGCGGATCTCATGGTGGAACCTCTTCAACCTCAGTTGGATCTAGTGCGAGTGGTGGTGGATCTCATGGTGGAACCTCATCTACCACAACTGGATCTAGTGCGAGTGGTGGCGGATCTCATGGTGGAACCTCTTCAACCTCAGTTGGATCTAGTGCGAGTGGAGGCGGATCTCATGGTGGAACCTCTTCAACCTCAGTTGGATCTAGTGCAAGTGGTGGTGGACCTCATGGTGGAACCTCATCAACCACAACTGGATCTAGTGCAAGTGGTGGTGGATCTAAGGGTGGAACCTCTTCAACCTCAGTTGGATCTAGTGCAAGTGGTGGATCTCACGGTGGAACCTCCTCAACCACAACTGGATCTAGTGCGAGTGGTGGCGGATCTCATGGTGGAACCTCTTCAACCTCAGTTGGATCTAGTGCGAGTGGAGGCGGATCTCATGGTGGAACCTCTTCAACCTCAGTTGGATCTAGTGCGAGTGGTGGTGGATCTCATGGTGGAACCTCATCTACCACAACTGGATCTAGTGCGAGTGGTGGCGGATCTCATGGTGGAACCTCTTCAACCTCAGTTGGATCTAGTGCGAGTGGAGGCGGATCTCATGGTGGAACCTCTTCAACCTCAGTTGGATCTAGTGCGAGTGGAGGCGGATCTCATGGTGGAACCTCTTCAACCTCAGTTGGATCTAGTGCAAGTGGTGGTGGACCTCATGGTGGAACCTCATCAACCACAACTGGATCTAGTGCAAGTGGTGGTGGATCTAAGGGTGGAACCTCTTCAACCTCAGTTGGATCTAGTGCAAGTGGTGGATCTCACGGTGGAACCTCATCAACCACAACTGGATCTAGTGCGAGTGGTGGCGGATCTCATGGTGGAACCTCTTCAACCTCAGTTGGATCTAGTGCGAGTGGAGGCGGATCTCATGGTGGAACCTCTTCAACCTCAGTTGGATCTAGTGCAAGTGGTGGTGGACCTCATGGTGGAACCTCATCTACCACAACTGGATCTAGTGCGAGTGGTGGCGGATCTCATGGTGGAACCTCTTCAACCTCAGTTGGATCTAGTGCGAGTGGAGGCGGATCTCATGGTGGAACCTCTTCAACCTCAGTTGGATCTAGTGCGAGTGGAGGCGGATCTCATGGTGGAACCTCTTCAACCTCAGTTGGATCTAGTGCAAGTGGTGGTGGACCTCATGGTGGAACCTCATCAACCACAACTGGATCTAGTGCAAGTGGTGGTGGATCTAAGGGTGGAACCTCTTCAACCTCAGTTGGATCTAGTGCAAGTGGTGGATCTCACGGTGGAACCTCATCAACCACAACTGGATCTAGTGCGAGTGGTGGCGGATCTCATGGTGGAACCTCTTCAACCTCAGTTGGATCTAGTGCGAGTGGAGGCGGATCTCATGGTGGAACCTCTTCAACCTCAGTTGGATCTAGTGCAAGTGGTGGTGGACCTCATGGTGGAACCTCATCTACCACAACTGGATCTAGTGCGAGTGGTGGCGGATCTCATGGTGGAACCTCTTCAACCTCAGTTGGATCTAGTGCGAGTGGAGGCGGATCTCATGGTGGAACCTCTTCAACCTCAGTTGGATCTAGTGCGAGTGGTGGTGGATCTCATGGTGGAACCTCATCTACCACAACTGGATCTAGTGCGAGTGGTGGCGGATCTCATGGTGGAACCTCTTCAACCTCAGTTGGATCTAGTGCGAGTGGAGGCGGATCTCATGGTGGAACCTCTTCAACCTCAGTTGGATCTAGTGCAAGTGGTGGTGGACCTCATGGTGGAACCTCATCAACCACAACTGGATCTAGTGCAAGTGGTGGTGGATCTAAGGGTGGAACCTCTTCAACCTCAGTTGGATCTAGTGCAAGTGGTGGATCTCACGGTGGAACCTCATCAACCACAACTGGATCTAGTGCGAGTGGTGGTGGATCTAAGGGTGGGACCTCTTCAACCGTAGCTGGATCTAGTGCAAGTGGTGGTGGATCTAAGGGTGGAACCTCCTCAACCTCAGTTGGATCTAGTGCGAGTGGTGGATCTCACGGTGGAACCTCATCAACCACAACTGGTTCTAGTGCGAGTGGTGGTGGATCTCATGGTGGAACATCATCAACCACAACTGGATCTAGTGCGAGTGGTGGTGGACCTCATGGTGGAACCTCATCAACCACAACTGGTTCTAGTGCGAGTGGTGGTGGATCTCATGGTGGAACCTCATCAACCACAACTGGATCTAGTGCGAGTGGTGGTGGACCTCATGGTGGAACCTCATCAACCACAACTGGATCTAGTGCGAGTGGTGGTGGATCTACAGGTGGAACCTCTTCAACCTCAGTTGGATCTAGTGCGAGTGGTGGATCTCACGGTGGAACCTCATCAACCACAACTGGATCTAGTGCGAGTGGTGGTGGACCTCATGGTGGAACCTCATCAACCACAACTGGATCTAGTGCGAGTGGTGGTGGACCTCATGGTGGAACCTCATCAACCACAACTGGATCTAGTGCGAGTGGTGGTGGATCTAAGGGTGGAACCTCTTCAACCTCAGTTGGATCTAGTGCGAGTGGTGGATCTCACGGTGGAACATCATCAAGCACAACTGGATCTAGTGCGAGTGGTGGTGGATCTAAGGGTGGGACCTCTTCAACCGTAGCTGGATCTAGTGCAAGTGGTGGTGGATCTAAGGGTGGAACCTCTTCAACCGTAGCTGGATCTAGTGCAAGTGGTGGTGGATCTAAGGGTGGAACCTCCTCAACCTCAGTTGGATCTAGTGCGAGTGGTGGATCTCACGGTGGAACCTCATCAACCACAACTGGTTCTAGTGCGAGTGGTGGTGGATCTCATGGTGGAACCTCATCAACCACAACTGGATCTAGTGCGAGTGGTGGTGGACCTCATGGTGGAACCTCATCAACCACAACTGGATCTAGTGCAAGTGGTGGTAGATCTAAGGGTGGAACCTCTTCAACATCAGTTGGTTCTAGTGCGAGTGGTGGATCTCACGGTGGAACCTCATCAACCACAACTGGATCTAGTGCGAGTGGTGGTGGATCTCATGGTGGAACCTCATCAACCACAACTGGATCTAGTGCGAGTGGTGGTGGATCTAAGGATGGATCCTCTTCAACCTCAGCTGGATCTAGTTCGAGTACTGGTGGATCTAAAGGTGAGACCTCAGCATCCGTGGTTAGAACTGCTGCGCGTTCTGGTGGCAAACACGGTGATTCCTTAACAAATCTTTAGCACAGCATTTAGCGATGAAAAGGGAAGCACAAAGATATCTGAAGTAGGCTCCAGTGGGACTACTGGCGGATATGATTGAGCAACTAATTCAAGTAGTTCGACGACCTCTGTGGCACGGTGGGCAAAATTTCGCCTGCGACGTAGGAGGTTGCGGGTTCGATTCCCGCCTCCGGACTAATGTTTGTACGATCTGCAGCAATTTGCTCCGGGTGCACTAGTCTTTTTCTATGTATAATAAAACATATATAACTTTGTAATATATTGTATTATGTATATAAGTTATAGTACAACCACCATACCTACCCGGATCCACGTACCTATAACACAAGTTTTGTCTTAGCTTGAGGCTAGATGATGCTGTGTGGATTATCCAGCATTATGTTATATTATTTTATATAGTTCTGAATGAGGTGATCTTCTTTCACCCTTGTTGAAGTCCGTGAAAGTAAAGTCCTTCGCAATTTAAGCCTTTTGAACAGTATCTGTCATCAGTATCTGTGTGACAATTGAAATAGGTAGCATTACCAAGCATATTATCGACCTTGTTTATTTTCGTAAAAAATGTTTTTGTCGTCAATTGTTGATAGCATGAACACTGGAATTTGGATATTAACTAGCCCTGGTGAGTCTTAGTTATTTTCATTTCTGGTAATATTTTTTTTCTCTTCATTATAGAGGTGGCAAAAACTTCCCCAGTCGAAGGTGGCTCCGTGATCAGACCATACCCCAGAGACGAAGAGATCCACACGAAATACAAAGACAAAACCAAGGGCGAAACCTCCGACAGTTATGTCAACAAAGGGCCTGACTATTACGCAGCTGGTGAAAGCAATACTCAGTCACTAGTTAAACGCAAAGGGCGCTACCATCGCATCAGTAAGGGTGAGAACGTGTCTAGCAAATCAGAAGACGACACTCAATCGCGCTACAATAACCAAAACAAAAATGAATACGTAAGTGAGGACTATTCATACCAAAACGTAGGTTCCAGTGTGTCTGACAACCAATCACATGACACTAGCAGCTATGAGTCATCTCCAGAAGGAACTTCATCTGCGACTGATCACACCGGGAAAAACAATTACAAGTCTGAAAATGCGTACGTTTCACAAGATCGTTACGCAAAGAGATCAGGCAGCAGTACTTACAATTCCGAGGGTGATAATAAATCTGATTCCTACTACAAATCTAATAAAGATGGCACGAAGTATGGAAACTCCTACACTGACACTAGCAAGAGCGATGGTAGTAACAAATTTACAGAAATATCTAAAGATGGAACAAGGGTTACCGTAGGATCGGATACCAATAAAAATGAATATACTAATACAGGAAAAGGAAGCACTCATATAGATTCAAACGGTAAAAGAGTTTCTAAATCCGATAATGAATTTTCATACAAAGGCAGCCAGTCTGGAGAATCAGTATCAAAGGGCTCGGACGGTAAAACTGAGAGCACCTATGGAGGAAATCAAGAAGGCACCTCTAGCTCCAAAACTAAGGAAGTTCAAGTAGGCAATAAGATCACGAGGAATACTAGTTCGAAGAGCTGTAGCAAGTCAGACAGTCATTCTAGTACCGTTCATAAGCCATGTAAGTTAACATGAAAAGTGGGATATACAACATACATTAACCTACTATGCATGTGAAACATACTCATCAGACCCAATGTCCCGCAGGTAAACCGTCGGACCATCCACCTATCCAGATACAGCCGGTCTCTGTTCTTTCTGGTGGTCCCTACTTGCCTGGGAGACGTCTTCCACCAGTCCAAAGTGGAGGTAAGGACTGAAAAACTTCGCTGGTTACTTTGGATTCTTAAATTCATTTTTACACAGTTAATGGTAACTCACTGACACTGCGTGATGGGCAGAAGTACAACATCACCACAAAAACATCCGTGAAGACCCCAGGTCTTAAAGTCCTATCACCTTCCTACACATAATAATATCCGAAGACCGCTCTCCCGCTCCCATATAAATCCATATACCTCATAATTCAGAGTAGAGCCGATTTAAACTTTAATCCTACTAATAGTATGGATATTTGTTACTCTTTCACGCAAAAACTACTGAACGAATCGGGATGAATTTTTGTAGGCACGGAATAAAACATAGGCTACTTTTTATCCCATTAATTAGTTCCCATGGAATATAAATACATAACCTTAAAATATACAACGCTTTTCCATAGAAACAACGCGTGCGAAGCCGCGGGTAGAAACTAGTTTAAATAAAGCCGTCCATAATAAAAACTCCCTAATAAACAATATTGAACTGAGAAGGGTACCTCTTGGTAGGTGAGAAAAATGATATAGGTAGTACCAACATCATTGTTCTCTACCAATGTTATAGAGAAATAAGACCTGGCGTCCTCACTAAGGTATTCGTGAGAATTGACAGAACCTGCAATTCACGCCGTATTTTAAATACTTGATAAGTTTTATCTTTAGTTAGTGTAGTTAAGTTATCTAAACACTTACTCATCCTTTAGACTAAATGAAATAGAGAACTTTGATATTTGATATTAAAAGATTTACCATCTTTTTAGAAACAACAAGCACATCAACTTCTTCATCGGCTTATGAAACGGAAAGTTCAAGTGAAACAACAAGTACCTCTGACAGTGGGGTGTCTGGTGGACCAGTAGGAGTCAGCACTGGCAGCGCCCCCGCCGGCGGCACCAGTGATGGACCAACCAGTGGTGCTAAACCATCAACAGGAGGCTCCAGTGGAACATCTAGTGGATCTTCTAGTGGCTCTACGGGTGGAACCTCATCAACCTCAACTGGATCTAGTGCCAGTAGTGGTGGATCTCATGGTGGAACCTCATCAACCACAACTGGATCTAGTGCGAGTGGTGGTGGATCTCACGGTGGAACCTCATCAACTACAACTGGATCTAGTGCGAGTGGTGGTGGATCTCACGGTGGAACCTCATCAACCACAACTGGATCTAGTGCGAGTGGTGGTGGATCTCATGGTGGAACCTCATCAACCACAACTGGATCTAGTGCGAGTGGTGGTGGATCTCACGGTGGAACCTCATCAACTACAACTGGATCTAGTGCGAGTGGTGGTGGACCTCATGGTGGAACCTCATCAACCACAACTGGATCTAGTGCGAGTGGTGGTGGATCTCATGGTGAAACCTCATCAACCACAACTGAATCTAGTGCGAGTACTGGAGGATCTAAAGGTGAGACCTCAACATCAATAGTTGGAGCTGCTGCGCGTTCTGGTAGCAAACACGGTGATGACACCATGAACACTTTAACAAACGCATGTGGATCTAGCACGGCATCTAGCGATGAAAAGGGAAGCACAACGATATCTGAAGTAGGCTCCAGTGGGACTTTTGGTGGACATGATGATGCAAATACATTCTCACGGGGTATAAGCAGCGCCAGCATAATTAATCAACGTAAGTTTTGTAACTTCTCAACTCTCTTTCAGTTCTAAACAAGGCAATCCTCTTCGAACTAAAGTTGAAGTCCGTGAAAGTAAAGTCCTTCCTAATTTAAGCCTTTTGAACAGTATCTGTCAACTTTGTAGCATTACCAAGGATATTATCGAGCTTGTTTTTCTCTTATACAGTGCCTTTGTCGTCCATTATTGATGGCGCATACACTGGATCTTGGACACTGACTAGCCCTGGGGGTCTGACGTATATCATACCTGGAAATTATGCTGGCGGTAAGTCAAACCGAAACAATCGTCGTCAATAGACTTGATAAAGATTATGATCACTGACACCCACTAACATCGCACAAAAATACGAAAGACCGGTATGCAAAAGTCAATTTAGTTTCTACATAATAAACGTAACTTAGAGTGTAGTGTGTCCGGATACCTAGCGCATCGAAAGTCAAAACCTGTCCATCATTTTGATAGAAAAGCAACCTGAAACTAATACAAAGGCAAGAAAAGATCCCGCAATGAAATGTATATTAAATGAATATGACATCATTGTCCGCCATCCCGAATCGATCCCGCAAACTTCTGCAACTTGGGTGGAATTATGTCCACTGCACCTCGAAGGCTGTAGAAATAAATCGAAAACTTTCCACAGACTTTCCTCTGATTCCTGGCTCCAACCTAAAACCCTCCGAAGATACCAGTGCTAAAACTGACAAATCTAAGTCAGATGATGGAGTTGGAGGCACATCGACATCATCCGCAACCTCTGGAGCGAGTGGAGGCGGAGCTACGACATCCGGAGCAAGCTCTGGTGCGAGTGGTGGCGGAGCTACGACATCAGGAGCAAGCTCTGGTGCGAGTGCTGGCGGAGGTACGACATCAGGAGTAAGCTCTGGTGCGAGTGGTGACGATACAACGACATCAGGAGCAAGCTCTGGTGCGAGTGGTGACGATACCACGACATCAGGAGCAAGCTCTGGTGCGAGTGGTGACGATACCACGACATCAGGAGCAAGCTCTGGTGCGAGTGGTGGCGGAGGTACGACATCAGGAGCAAGCTCTGGTGCGAGTGGTGGCGGAGCTACGAGTTCAGGAGCAAGCTCTGGTGCGAGTGGTGGCGGAGCTACGAGTTCAGGAGCAAGCTCTGGTGCGAGTGGTGGCGGAGGTACGACATCAGGAGCAAGCTCTGGTGCGAGTGGTGGCGGAGCTACGAGTTCAGGAGCAAGCTCTGGTGCGAGTGGTGGCGGAGCTACGAGTTCAGGAGCAAGCTCTGGTACGAGTGGTGGCGGAGGTACGACATCAGGAGCAAGCTCTGGTGCGAGTGGTGGCGGTACCACGACATCAGGAGCAAGCTCTGGTGCGAGTGGTGGCGATACCACGACATCAGGAGCAAGCTCTGGTGCGAGTGGTGACGATACCACGACATCAGGAGCAAGCTCTGGTGCGAGTGGTGACGATACCACGACATCAGGAGCAAGCTCTGGTGCGTGTGGTGACGATACCACGACATCAGGAGCAAGCTCTGGTGCGAGTGGTGACGATACCACGACATCAGGAGCAAGCTCTGGTGCGAGTGGTGACGATACCACGACATCAGGAGCAAGCTCTGGTGCGAGTGGTGACGATACCACGACATCAGGAGCAAGCTCTGGTGCGAGTGGTGACGATACCACGACATCAGGAGCAAGCTCTGGTGCGAGTGGTGGCGGAGCTACGAGTTCAGGAGCAAGCTCTGGTGCGAGTGGTGGCGGAGCTACGAGTTCAGGAGCAAGCTCTGGTGCGAGTGGTGGCGGAGGTACGACATCAGGAGCAAGCTCTGGTGCGAGTGGTGGCGGAGCTACGAGTTCAGGAGCAAGCTCTGGTGCGAGTGGTGACGATACCACGACATCAGGAGCAAGCTCTGGTGCGAGTGGTGACGATACCACGACATCAGGAGCAAGCTCTGGTGCGAGTGGTGGCGGAGCTACGAGTTCAGGAGCAAGCTCTGGTGCGAGTGGTGGCGGAGCTACGAGTTCAGGAGCAAGCTCTGGTGCGAGTGGTGGCGGAGGTACGACATCAGGAGCAAGCTCTGGTGCGAGTGGTGGCGGAGCTACGAGTTCAGGAGCAAGCTCTGGTGCGAGTGGTGGCGGAGCTACGAGTTCAGGAGCAAGCTCTGGTGCGAGTGGTGACGATACCACGACATCAGGAGCAAGCTCTGGTGCGAGTGGTGACGATACCACGACATCAGGAGCAAGCTCTGGTGCGAGTGGTGACGATACCACGACATCAGGAGCAAGCTCTGGTGCGAGTGGTGGCGGAGCTACGAGTTCAGGAGCAAGCTCTGGTGCGAGTGGTGGCGGAGCTACGAGTTCAGGAGCAAGCTCTGGTGCGAGTGGTGGCGGAGGTACGACATCAGGAGCAAGCTCTGGTGCGAGTGGTGGCGGAGCTACGAGTTCAGGAGCAAGCTCTGGTGCGAGTGGTGGCGGAGCTACGAGTTCAGGAGCAAGCTCTGGTGCGAGTGGTGACGATACCACGACATCAGGAGCAAGCTCTGGTGCGAGTGGTGACGATACCACGACATCAGGAGCAAGCTCTGGTGCGAGTGGTGACGATACCACGACATCAGGAGCAAGCTCTGGTGCGAGTGGTGGCGGAGCTACGAGTTCAGGAGCAAGCTCTGGTGCGAGTGGTGGCGGAGCTACGAGTTCAGGAGCAAGCTCTGGTGCGAGTGGTGGCGGAGGTACGACATCAGGAGCAAGCTCTGGTGCGAGTGGTGGCGGAGCTACGAGTTCAGGAGCAAGCTCTGGTGCGAGTGGTGACGATACCACGACATCAGGAGCAAGCTCTGGTGCGAGTGGTGACGATACCACGACATCAGGAGCAAGCTCTGGTGCGAGTGGTGACGATACCACGACATCAGGAGCAAGCTCTGGTGCGAGTGGTGACGATACCACGACATCAGGAGCAAGCTCTGGTGCGTGTGGTGACGATACCACGACATCAGGAGCAAGCTCTGGTGCGAGTGGTGACGATACCACGACATCAGGAGCAAGCTCTGGTGCGAGTGGTGACGATACCACGACATCAGGAGCAAGCTCTGGTGCGAGTGGTGACGATACCACGACATCAGGAGCAAGCTCTGGTGCGAGTGGTGACGATACCACGACATCAGGAGCAAGCTCTGGTGCGAGTGGTGGCGGAGGTACGACATCAGGAGCAAGCTCTGGTGCGAGTGGTGGCGGTACCACGACATCAGGAGCAAGCTCTGGTGCGAGTGGTGGCGGAGCTACGAGTTCAGGAGCAAGCTCTGGTGCGAGTGGTGGCGGAGCTACGAGTTCAGGAGCAAGCTCTGGTGCGAGTGGTGGCGGAGGTACGACATCAGGAGCAAGCTCTGGTGCGAGTGGTGGCGGTACCACGACATCAGGAGCAAGCTCTGGTGCGAGTGGTGGCGGTACCACGACATCAGGAGCAAGCTCTGGTGCGAGTGGTGGCGGAGCTACGAGTTCAGGAGCAAGCTCTGGTGCGAGTGGTGGCGGAGGTACGACATCAGGAGCAAGCTCTGGTGCGAGTGGTGGCGGAGGTACGACATCAGGAGCAAGCTCTGGTGCGAGTGGTGGCGGAGCTACGACATCAGGAGCAAGCTCTGGTGCGACTAAAGAAGGAGGTTCGACAAGTTATTCTGGAGATACAGCGACATCTCCAGGAAGTTATAGTTGGGCTTATTGTGATAGCAATGCTATGCCATGGACTAGACCTGCAGGATGGCCTATGCCACCACCGGACTGGCCTAACGGCTATCCCAACAAACCATGTAACTGGCCTGTTTACTGTCCTGTTCCGCCCCCGAACTATCCACGTGAATGGGCTGTGCCACCCTATAGCTGGGATAAGTGGCCTATGTTGACTGCATGGCTGTGTTCATCAGGGGCTTCTGCAAGTATGGGCGGAACAGGTGGTGTGTTGGCGAACCCTTGGCTGCCCAGCCCGTGGGACCCGCGTCCAAGACCAAGCTGGCCACGGCCTGGTTGGCCAGAACTACCGCAACCAAAACCCAAACTTTGCTCCTGCTACGACCCTGATAATCTCCCGGGTCATATAAAACATTTATTTGGCCTTTATTGAATATATAACATTTTTATTCGATAAACCTTTATTGAATAAAAAAGAAATATAAACCAATCAGCAGGCGATTATAACTCCCATACTAGTTATATAATATTAAAGTGAAAATCATGTATAGATTTTAAGTTTTATTTTAATGTGTTTCAGCAGCATTCAAAAATCCGCAAGGGCAAAAAAATAAATTGAATTAAAGTGTATTGTTTTGTTTTTTTGTCTTAGACGCAACGATACCTATGTAGCGATTTTAATATTAGAGACGCTTTAGAAACCTTTTTTTACCGTGGTAATATTATATAGGGTACTGGTACCAAAACGGTAAATACAAATTACCACAGTACCATCAGTTGTTTTTGTTTTTCAATGTTTTTTATTTAACACAAAATTTTACAATCGTAGATTTACTAAACACTGTTTAGAACCTAACTAGATACAAAATCAATTAATTAATAACTCGACAGGCTGAACGCCTTTAAAAGTTTTTTGATAAAATACTATTTATAATAACTAACACTTATTAAATCATTTACTACTAAAATTATACTATTATACTATGTGGTTGTGAGGTAAATATAAATTACCACACAACCACATAGTAAAAACAACCACACAGTAGGTAGGGTTACTGGTCAATCGACCTATTTCTGCTAGGAGGTTGTACTTATATGCGTTGAATTAGACCGTTATCTTCTAATGCAAAACAACCATATCTGAGATTTTTTTTTAATCTGTCCAATTTAGGGGTTTCAAAAATATATTAC
This sequence comes from Eupithecia abbreviata, assembly GCA_943735965.1. Lineage (NCBI taxonomy): Eukaryota > Metazoa > Arthropoda > Insecta > Lepidoptera > Geometridae > Eupithecia > Eupithecia abbreviata. The sequence continues at coordinate 3,090,072 of OX031004.1, read as the reverse complement.
TATTCTTAGTACATATTGCCACGCCCTGATTGGGTACCATTGTGTTTCTTATACATTATCCAGATACAAGACCTACAAATGTACACAATGATGCAATAAATTGATATTGAATATGAGAATGAACCTTCTTCATGAAATAGAATATCTGTAGGGTAGACTGGGTACGGTTGTTCCAGGGTACGGTAGTGGCAGTCGTCATATTAGTCATATGAAAAGGGTTGTGGTTGGGGGTTGTGGTAGATGGTGGATCCCCAAACCGCCCTTTGTCGTTGGTATGTAGTATGGTGTAGGTTAGAGGTCAAGGAAAGTCACTGGTTTATGGTACGGACTATATTCACAGGATAACTATACACTACTGGTTATATACTACTGCAAAGTTATAATGGTTAAGTGGTTGAACCCGCGACGAAGGCGGCCGATCGCGAACTGAGTATATTTAGGCAACCGCGAGCGAATACGCGTTCAACTGAAAGCGCAGCTAAATGCATATCTGCTGCGTGGTCGGTTTACCCGAACATACTCCCGACGACAAGATGAAGATGCTGTGGTTTGGTGAATGATGGTGATACATAACACCTACATCTTAAAATATGTCATTGAATATAATAAAACATGGTTGATAAAATTGGTAAATGATCTTACAAAAGCAAAATATAAAAGCACATTGTTTTTTAAATCTAATTATTCTTAAAAATATGGTTAAAGTTAACTTATAAAATAGTAAAATAAGTAAACTAAAAGAATAAACACGTGGTATAAACTGTAAATAAACTATTGTCTCTTATTTTTATATTATTGTCTTTTCCTCAAAACCGTTATTGTTCAGCCCCCCGTCCGTTCGCCTAGCTTCTCTGTCCGGCCAACGGTTGATTGTTCTTTTATTCCACCGATTACCACTGATCACTTCTGAGCTCTCTGAGTGCCTATTGAACGCACTAGCACTGATCACTTCAACTGGTGGTGTTGGTGCACTGGTGGGCCTCGGCGGAGCGGAAGTTCCAGCAAATTCCTGTTGACGTTGACTTCCGCGTCGACGCCGAGGTCTAGAGGGTGGCGGGGTCGCCGACTCGGTATCGCGTTGCTCCGCAGCAGGTCCTCGTCGGCAGCAACGTCCGCTCTTCCACATCCATGCTGCTGCAGCGCTCACCACGCCCGCTAAAGTTATATAGCTGATGGCGTAGTGGTGGATGTTATGGTATGATATCTCTTCGACCTCCTGGTCACTATTTTTTTATTTTTCGATGGACTCTCCTAAACTCTTAAAGGATGAGTTTAGACTCCATTCTTGGTTAGTTTCGTTACTCGGTATTTTTATGTTGACTATATGGTTTATCTGATCTAATTCAGGAATGTAGACATTTGGTGTTATGTTTACTTGGTTTGATTGGTGACGCATGGTGTACAATGTAAAGTCATCGCCTTTGAGGATACACTCCTGGCTGGTCCCACTACCACTCAGCTGACGCACGATAACTTGGTCATTGCATATTATTTTTATTGTGTACGCGTCAGCACAAAATAATTTAATTACATTTATTTACGTCAATTAAGTTGATTAAAGGCCATTTTATGTGTATTTTTGAACCTGTCATATTCGACCCCAGGCACTGTCCAGGCATTGTCCTGGGGGTGAGGACGATTGTGACAGATTTTTACTTTTTTTCAAATGGCTCCTATAAGATACCCTTTGCACTTAGGTAAAAGCAAAATTCTAGTATTTAAACGTATAAAACAAACCTTGCTTCCGGCTAACTGAAATTCTTACAAAATTATGGGTGATGAAATGATAAATAAATAAATAATACTGGACAATTCATACAGCATTATGCTAGCCCCATGGTAAGCAGAGCTTGTGTTATGGGTACTAGATAACTGATATACATAATACAATACATTACATAGATAGATATTTTTTATTATACATAGAAAACGACTAAAACACCCGGAACAAATATCTGCAGATCGTACACACAATTGTTCCGAGGCGGGAATCGAACCCGCAACCTTCTGCGTCGCAGGCGGACCTTCGCCCACCGCGCCACATCGGTCTACAAAATGCAAATTGGTACAATCGTACCCCGTCTACCCTACATAGCGGTTTAGCTATCTACTCTACTTCCACTCAGTAAATAAAAAGGAAAGTTAATTTGGAGTCATTTATTTTCACTAACATATTGACCTCTACAGTATTGACACCTCAGTCTGTTAATCTTGCTAGGGATTTCATTAGGAATTTGATTACGTCATCTACGCTGCTGTTGGGAAACTAAAAACCACGCTTTTATAAATAAACCGAACTAAAAAGTATAAAATAATTCAAATTATGGATGAGAGTGATAAATAAAAGAAAAATATTTTAATGTAAAAAAGCGTGGGGTGCATGGATACAATGATTTGCGTTATCTTGCCAACAGCGCACACTTGCCTCACATAACTAGATACTGATAGGAGTAGCGACATTGAAGCAATATTTTCAGAAAGCCCCCCACGCTATTTTACATTACAATAATGTCTTTTATTTATCACTCTCATCCATAATTTGAATTATTTTATACTTTTTAGTTCGGTTTATTTATAAAAGCGTGGTTTTTAGTATTTTTTAAACTTTTATTTATTTATATTTTGACGACCGATGCGGCGCGGTGGGCGAAGGTCCGCCTGCGACGCAGGAGGTTGCGGGTTCGATTCCCGCCTCGAAACAAATGTGTGTAAAATGGAAGCCTATTACTAAGACTCCGCTGAGTGATAAGTAATAAGTAGTATAAAAAAAGTTATAATGTTCGAACAAACCTGACTTTGTTTTATTTATATACTAGCTGCGCTCCGCGGTTTCACCCGCGTCGTGATAGATATTTTGGATAATATACTATATATCGTTATAAAATGCTGGACTATTCACACAGCATTATCTAACTGATATACATATACATCATAACTGATATACATAATAGAATACATTACATAGATAGATTTTTTTTAATTATACATAGAAAACGACCAGAACGCCCGGAACAATTATCTGCAGATCGTACACACAATTATTCCTAGGCGGGAATCGAACCCGCAACCTCCTGCGTCGCAGGCGGACCTTCACCCACCGCGCCACATCGGTCGTCAGTTATACACACCCTATGTGTTATTCTGATGTATAAGCTATATTATTGTAAAGTTTCATTAAAATCCATTGAGTAGATTTTATGTGAAAGAGTAACAAACATCCATCCATCCATACTTACAAACATTCGCGTTTATAATATTAGTAGGAAGAAGATAAGAAATAAGGTAGGTACAAAGGGAAAGTATTTTTTATCAACTAAAAGCAATAGCCAACACCACGTCCCCATTAATATCCTGTCCGATTAATTCATGGCTTTATCAATGACAATAGCAAACATCTAATCGTGGACGTCTTTCAGTCGATTTATTTCAATTTGTAGCTAATACCTTTAGGCGGGGGAGGTGTGGGCAAAATGGATGAGTTCCGAATAAATAAATAATGCTGGACAATCCACACAGCATTATCCAGCCCCTTTTCGCTTTCTAGTATAATTGAACTTGTTCGTGTGTTATTAGCTTCTGGTTTTCCTTTTAATAAATATAAATAAATGTATCTTTTAAAGGGCAATGTATACGCTTCTACAACAAAACTCCAAGTGAGTTACAAAAATTATCAATAAATATTAAATGTGAAACATATTCTTTGTAAAAAGGCTTATTACAAAATATCAGATTATCTAGAAGATATAGCTTGGAACGAGTTTTGCTCCAACTCAAAATCTACCAACTTACAGATAAGCAAATCAAGTGTACTAGATACATAAGTTATGAACATACTAGTGGTTTCTTTTTCACTTCTTCCACTGTACAATAATGTTATTTGATAATAATGAATAGTATTAAATGTGACCTGTCTAAGTGCTTATTTGTAAGCCTAAAGAAATAAAAAAAAACTTTTCATTTTCAACACTTATCTGCAAGATCAAGCGGACAGAACATTTGGAACGGTAATTAGTCGTACATATTTTTATGGGTAAATTATAAATTTTATTGTGGTGGGTATATTTTGTACCTAATAGATGATTTCGCAAATATGATGATTGTTATTGTTGAATAGATAATACACAGGTTTTTAAAATAAAAATAAAACATTTAAAAATACCTATGACTTTTTATTTTTCCCTGTTATATTGTATGCGTATGTTGGCCCTTTTTATGGATTTTCGTGCATATCTTAGCTGTTTTACTAGCATATTTGCATGCATATTTTGGACCTTTTATGTTCCATATAATCCGGTCTTTAGTTATCACCTTAAAAATTTGTGCCAGAAATTGTCAAAACAGAAAAAGAGCTGACAAAAAATAGCACCACTTAGTCCACTTCTCCCCAATCCAGATCCTTCTTATTTACAAACGAAACGGCATTAAGGGTGCCGATATAAAAGAAGCTTCGTATTTTCTAGAAAATCAGTTTCAAACTGACTTCCACAGCGTCTGTACAAAATGTTTGATAGGCTGGATTGCTTGTTTTGTGTGCTTGTCCTATCTGCAAGTTTTGTTTTCACCACTGGCAATGATTTAAAGGTAGGTACACAATGCCGCTGAAAACCAGCGCTGCACTGGCTTACGTCAATGTAGCATTTAATGCTGACCCGCCCCCTGATTATGTAACTGCGACCGGTTTGCGACAGGCGAAAATTTAGCAATCAGTGCTGTCAAAAGCCAATTTTGTATTAGATGACACCAGGTTTCCCTCTGCCGGACAATCAGTGAACTAAAAATTGCTTGCTAAAATTGCGGTCGCGGTCGCGTCGCTGTTGCTGTTGCTTTTACATAATCAGCCTGCCGGTAGCCTTTCTGTGTTCTCGTATTTAAATTCTTTTATTCGTTCCTAATTTGTTATCTTTATTATTATTACTTCTTAAGTTGTATTATTTTATATGAAACACAAACAAACATTTTCTATTCTATTCAATTGTTTTATTTTGTGGTTTTATTTAATTGAAAATTGTTTATTTGAATAACACCTCCCTTAACTTAACTTTGACTTCCTTTAAATTTGTACAGATTTAGATTCAGTAGCTTTTTGTGGAAATTTTTAATTAGCCTTAAGTACTTAGTCACATTATACTCGTTAAATTTCCCAAATATTGTTAAAATAAATAAATAAATAAATATCTTTACATGCTGACGACTGATGTAGCGCGGTGGGCGAAGGTCCGCCTGCGACGCAGGAGGTTGCGGGTTCGATTCCCGCCTCGGAACAATTGTGTGTATGATCTGCAGATATTTGTTCCGGGTGTTCTGGTCGTTTTCTATGTATAATAAAAAATATCTATCTATGTAATGTATTGTATTATGTATATCAGTTATCTAGTACCCATAACACAAGCTCTGCTTAACTTGGGGCTAGATAATGCTGTGTGAATTGTCCAGTATTATTTATTTATTTATTTATGCTAAATAGTTGTTGGGACATCCTTTTAAGTACATATGTGAGTATACTTGTGCCAGGATGTCCTGCTCTTCCTTACAAATACATGGATTTAACGAATAAACTAAATTAAATATAATTTTAAATACATATAACAAAATTTTATTAATGATTACTGATTTATTGGTAATTGGACGTACAAAAATAACTCTATGGGCTTTTCATTTAATAGATGTAATTGGTTTTATTTAAACAATTGTTAAAAAATATTCGACAGGTTCTGTACAATCCATACAATATCATCTAGCCTTAAGTAAAGTGAGCAGAACTTAAAAAAAGCTCGGCTGTGAAAATTTCTACTGTCTAACTTTCACGGCTCATGAGATAGCCAGACGGTGACAGACGTACGGACGGACAGCGGAGTCTTAGTAATAGGTTTACCCATTGGGTGCGGAACCCTAAAAATGATCTAAATTATTATACACTAGCGGCCCGTCCCGGCTTCGCCCGGGCGGTCATTTGTTTCAGCCAATTTTTTTTAAATTTTCTCTTTTCTCTTTCCGTAAGAACCATCCTCGTACTTCAAGGAATATTCTAAAAAAAGAATTAGTGAAATCGGTTCAGCTGCTCTCGAGATTTGCGCTTAGCAACACATTCAGCGATTCATTTTTATATTATAGATTTATATTATTTAAAAATTTATTGTACTACAAATGGTACAAAGGGTGGGCTTAATGCCGAGGCATTTTCTACCTGCCGGCCAGGAAACACATGTTTTATATAAGAGGGTTGGCGTGCTAACATTACATAATGTAGTTTCAGAAATACATATCAGTAGTAATATGTTTATGACATTTTTATATATATACATATATATATACCTAAAAAACCCGGCGACATAAATTCATGTCCAGTCTAAGGCCTGGAAGAGATCGCTCTCAGCGATAAGGCGCCCTTTATACCTTTATTCTATTTAAGTTTTTATTTCTGTATTGTTATATCTGTTTTGTGTGGTATAATAAAGTGTTTTCTATGTTCTACCTATCTACATAATAATAATTATGTAGATATGTAGAAGATTAGTTATATGTTATATAATTATATATATTATTGTATTTGTATAGGAGGAAAGAGAGGCTCACAGCGACAGAGGCGGTCTGTGGTTCGGCCCACGGCTGGGCAAGAGATCTGTCCACATTGCAGAAGACAACAGGTTGGTTACAGCTAACACGCTTTTGGACTGAAAAGCGTCCTTACCCTTTGGTCCAGTTTTATAACATATTTTCATTACTAGCTACGAAAAAGGCAAATAACGTCAAAAGTATAATTTATCATCAACTGTGATCAATCATTATTCAAATTCAAAAAAATTCAAATTGTTTATTTTACATCAGACCATAAAATTACAGATAACTCCAAATCGTTATGCCTAGTACATTTTATCATCTTAAAAACTACAAGATACAATGAAATAACACACTAGAAAATAGTAATATAACATAACAATGTAGGTACATAAAGGTTAGAACTTAAAAATTCAAATAATAATATAAAATTGTATATACAAAACATTCCTAAAAACAAATAATAATAAACGTGTAACGAAATAAAACATTTAAACGTGCTCACAAAACTCCAGGCACACTCTTTCAATCATCTTCCATGCATCCGCAAACACATCAAACTGAGGGCGGCTGGTGATGAGCGCGTTGAGATTGCGCTGCGCACGGGAGATGGGAGATTGCTGACGGTGCAGAGTGCGGGCACGAAGGGGATTATGGGCTGAAGACTAAGAAGTGTCTTGGTTTTTATTCTTACTTATACCTATATGTAAAACTTTGTTATCTTTAATCTGTGGACCGTTACTCGAGACACGACGTCACCCCAATTTAACACTTTGACTGCGGTTTTTTTTCCACAAATGCGATCTTTTTTTGAACCTAAAAAATTCGTGCTGCCGCTCTACACAGCGGTTGTGTTGCGCCGCACATGCGTTTCGTTCGAAAAATATTACGGCTGTGCTGAGTCACACAGATCTGTATTTTCTCAGCCGCAGCGCTAGTGTGGATTTACGCATATTAGTCACTTGTAGAATTCAGCAGTCAAAGTGTTAACACTTTGACTGCTTAAATCACACGGTCCAGCCTGAAAACCAGTGTCATTATCGTCCTCGGTCGATAATGACAACAAGCTGAGACGGGACCTTATTAGCCGCGCACATAGGGAAGGCCAGTTTTTCTTACTCTTGGGACTCTACTACCACGCTACATTATGTATAGTTTAAATCCCTACCACCTATGTTGTTCTGTATTTTTTATGTGTTTTCCTTTTTTTGTAACTGTTTATTATTTTGTGTGGCTATAAATAAATTCTTTTAGTCTTTTTATTTATTCTTATCTACCTCTAAGCATCACCCACCCTTTGGTAATTAAAATAGTGGTCATTACAATTTGAGAATTCAGTTGTACATTATTGACATATTCATATTTTATTTTATTTATTTATTTATTTTAATTTCAAAATTTTGGGAAAACTTACAGCTAGTTCTTAAAAATAGTTATTTAATTAGTACATGCCGGTAAATACCAGCGCATGTGTGCTGAGGGCCAATAATCAAGTTTCCGCAGATATGTACTTAAATAGAATAACAAATAACAAACAGTGAAAGTAGACGACTTAAAGAAAATTAAAAGAAACACACAACACAAAACTATATAAAATTAAGTTATTTTAAAAAGAATTCATCGTTAAGCAAGCGTTAGCGTTATAAGTTATTGATTAAAATCATTTAAAAATTACATTTATAGGAACCTACTTTTAGAAATGTTTGCATGCCAATGTGTTTTGGTGAGGTATATGACACTACCTACCTACATATATTCTAACTAGCGGACCTTCCCGGCTTCGCACGGTTTTAGTACGGATCCCTAACATTTTAGAAAATATAATATAGCCTATGTTCCGGGGATAGTGTAGCTTCCCAACGGTGAAAGAATTTTTCAAATCGGTCCAGTAGTTTCGGAGCCTATTCATTACAAACAAACAAACAAAAAATCAAACTTCTATCTTTTAATATGTTTAAGACCTTGTATTATAAGTTTGACCGATACCGCTGTACCTCTCCTTAGGAAAGTGCGGCGAGGTGGGGGACGAGGAAAAAAAAGCAAGAGTACGCGTTGACGGGAGACTGATGGATCGGACGCAGTGGCCGATATTTCCCCCCGTCTCGCCGCTCGCATACCTCAGGCGTGGTACAGCGGTTTCGGTCAAACTTTCTTGCAATAAATGAAATGAAATGCTTACAGAGACATCTACTTGCGTCTCATAGAAGCTGCAGACGCTCTCAAGTTCTACTACAACCAGCTTCCTGACTCCTATCTTGAGACGAGAAATGAACCCGAAATACGATGTGAGTGCTTATAATTTGGCTTGTTTCAAAAACTATAAATTTGGCTTGTTTCAATAACTATAAATCACTACAGTAAACTATAAACAACTAAAAAATGTGTATTATAGAACCTTGATCAAACGAGATGTGCGGATACACGACATATATTTAGAGATAAAAATCAAAAACTAAAAAATTATATTTTACCTATCTCAAAAACAAAGCTGATTTAACATCATACCTATATTAAATATTTAAATGTGTATTTTTTATTTTATTTTATTTATATTATATATTTATGTATGTATTTATACTTATAGCTATGTATATCAGTAGGTATTTTATGTATGTCCCTATTAAATATTTTTCTGTATTACACGCCACCGTCTATACTTGTTCAAGCACTTCATGTCCATCCAAAGGTTGCCTGGCAGAGATCGCTCTTAGCGATAAGGCCGCCCATTGTACAGCATATTTTGTATTTGTTTTTCTTTTCCTGTCTTGTGTATGTTTTATGTATTTGGTGTGCAATAAAGAGTTATTGTATTGTATTGTATTGTATTGATTTAATATATTTTTTTAATGAAAAGTACTTCTTCATCTGGTTTTTTCTTCGTTTCTTTTTGAATAAACGACAGTTAAGTGTCCAACCAGACGCAGTTGCCATTAGTAAGAATCATGATCATAATTTGATTTGATTTGACAGCAGTGACAAAGAAGGTTATCTTCACACCTAAGCTCGGCCGCAGCCTAGAAGACCAGAGGAACTATGTGGAGTTCACGCCACGCCTAGGGCGACGGCTTACCGAGGAGCTGGGAGTCACCCCGTCTTTAGACCAGGATGTGTAAGTATCCTACTGTAATATTATAAACGTGAAAGTTTGTATGGATGGATGGATGTTTGTTACTCTTTCACGCAAAAAACTACAGAACGGATCGGGCTGAAATTTTGCATACAGGTAGTTCTGGGCCCAGAATAAAAGATAGGCTCCTTATTATCCCATAAATCAGTTCCCATAGGATATAAATTCCATAGAACCTTAAACGTTGCCATAGAAACAACGCGTGCGAAGCCGCGGGCAGAAACTAGTAAAAGAATAAACCCTACTAATATTATAAACGCGAAGTATGTGAGGATGTTTGTTGCTCTTTCACGCAAAAACTACGGAATGGATTTTGATGAAACTTCACAATAATATAGCTTACATATCAGAATAACACATAGGCTACAATTCATAAAGATATATTGTATACCACGCGGGTGAAACCGCGGGGCGCAGCTAGTAAGTAATAAATTAACAATGCTGGACAATCCACGGTAAACGTAGTCTAGGACGCCCTCCGACCAGGTGGGATGACGACCTGCGAAAGACTGCAGGTAGATGCTGGATGCGGCAAGCTGAAGACAGGGCGCTATGGCGCTCATTGGGGAGGCCTTTGTCCAGCAGTGGACTAATATAGGCTGATGATGATGATGGACAATCGACGACCGATGTGGCGCGGTGGGCGAAGGTCCGCCTGCGACGCAGGAGGTTGCGGGTTCGATTCCCGCCTCGGAACAGTTGTGTGTACGATCTGCAGATATTTGTTCCGGGTGTTCTGGTTGTTTTCTATGTATAATAAAAAATATCTATCTATGTAATGTATTGTATTAAGTATATCAGTTATCTAGTACCCATAACACAAGCTCTGCTTACCATGGGGCTAGATAATGCTGTTTGAATTGTCCAGCATTATTTATTTATTTATTTAATCCATACAGCATGAAGAAAATGAATAGAATGAAAAATATGAAAAGACGGATGCTATGTTATGATCTGATCTACCATAGCCATTTAACGATCTCTGTGGCGCGGTGGGCGAAGGTCCGACGCGACGCAGGAGGTTGCGGGTTCGATTCTCGCCTCGGGACAATTGTGTGTACAACACAATTGTATAACCGAGTCGCGGTCTCCACTCAAGATTATGTTTGCCCCAGCGGTTGTCGGTTCTTCGCGAGATATGGCCGGCCCACTGCCACTTCACGAACTTCAAGAACCGACGGCCGTTGGGGCAAACGTGTTCTTGAGTGGAGACCTTGACTACCAGACTACGACCAGACTCGGTAAACCTAGTGTAGGACGCCCTCCGACCAGGTGGGATGACGACCTGCGAAAGACTGCCGGGAAATGCTGGATTCTAGGAGGGAGGCCTATATTCAGCAGTGGACTGCTATAGGCTGATGATGATGATGATGATGACTGCCACTTCAGCTTGCTAATTCTCAGAGCTATGTCGATAACTTTGGTTTTCTGTCGGATGTATTCGTTACGAATCCTATCCTTACATAGGCCCCTCATCATTATATGCTTGAATTTCAGTTCTGATGGCGACCGCTTTGGCGCTAGAAACCGTTACTTCTCACCACGTCTCGGCCGCACAATGAACTTTTCACCGCGCCTCGGCAGAGATTTATACGGTAAGTTTCAATTAAAGTACTTATACGGTTTACATACCATACAGAGATAAATAAATAATGCTGGACAATTCACACAGCATTATCTAGCCCCATGGTAAGCAGAGCTTGTGTTATGGGTACTAGATAACTGATATACATAATACAATACATTACATAGATAGACAGTTTTTATTATACATAGAAAACAACCAGAAAACCCGGAACAAATATCTGCAGATGGTACACACAATTGTTCCGAGGCGGGAATCGAACCCGCAACCTCCTGCGTCGCAGGCGGACCCTCGCCCACCGCGCCACATCGGTCGTCATGATACATGTTACCGCGGGTCAGCGGTTTTACGCTGTGACGTGTCTCTACGGCGCTATAACTGGCAGTCGCACCAACGGTCCTTAGGGCGACAAGTTACGGCGTAAACTTGCGATTCATCAATTTTAAACTAAATAAACGATTAACCGTGAACATAACTAAACTTTATTAGCTAACTTCGAACAACCTCAACTCATAGGATAGTAGGGGGCGAACTATACACCCTACAGTACTTTTAGTAATCAATAGCGGATTTTCATCATCAGCATATTAGTCCAATGCTGGACTGCCTCCCCCAATGAGCGCCACAGCGCCCTGTCTTCATCTTGACAGTGGCAGTGTGTCGGCCATATCTCGCGAAGAACTAAAACCGCTGAGGCAAACGTGTTCTTGAGTGGAGACCGCAACTCGGTAAAGGTAGAGTATGACGCCCTCCGACCAAGCGGTATGACGACCTGCGAAAGACTGCAGGCTGGATGAGAAATTACTTTAGTGGTAATTACCATAATAGTTTCAAAATTTCCGTTGTAATAATACTTATAACAAAATTATTTAGTATTGTGTGTATGTACAAAAATATGTAATTTTTAGTATAAGTAGTTATAACATCGCCTTAGGGATTAATAAAAAAACCTGTTATGATGTCTCAATAAATAATAAAATAAAAATAAAATAAACAAATTATCGAACCCAGTTATCCGAAATAATAAAACTTTTGAAACTATCATGGTTATCAACACTAAAGTCATTTAAAACGGGATATTTACCATGATTTGATTTTTGAGTTATCCAATATTTCGGCACAGTTTCATGCGCCATGATCATGGAATAACTGAAGGCACTGCGACTGCGAGTTAGTTTTTATGGGCAGACATACCGATCTACCCTCATTTTTTGTCTTTTGCTACGAACGTTACCACTACCTTCAGTTATTCCGTGATCATGGCGCATGAAACTGTGCCGAAATATTGGATAACTCAAAAATCAAATCATGGTAAATATCCCGTTTTAAATGACTTTAGTATCCGAAATAAAATGTCAAGTATAATTTTTTATTTATTATTTTATTGATGGGCGCTATGGCGCTCATTGGGGGAGGCCTATGTCCTGCTGCAATGATGATTTTATTGATACTTGTTCGCTCGCTCAGCTCTTAATTACAACTTGCTTTTTCTTCCAGAAAACTATCCAGAGAAGATACGCCTGGCCCGAAGCGCGAACGACACAAAAACCAACAAACGCTGAATCGGAAATGGAAGAACTTTACTCTTAGAATAGAACCTAGATCGTAATGTTAATGTTAATCTAATTTGGACGAAATAACTTTTATAGATGTGATATAAAGTATTGATTTGACTTGAGCAGTGTTTTATTTAAATATATTTTAAATGTTTAAAATGATGTGACTGCGCTTATCCGCGTAATAAATTAATAATATTTTAACAGTCGTTTGCGCCGATGTTGTTCCTCTCCAGTAATTTACGCCGGCTTTTTAAGGAACCCATCCAGCATTCGGCAAGCCCCTGTCTGCCACTCTTAACATTATGATTGACTTGTTTATGGCAGACATCTGCAATCTCCCCTATAGCCCGATTACCCAGTCCATCCATCCATCACAATAGCCTGGTTTTATTTCTTTCATTTTTCTTTGCAATAGTCTCTACACCTGGCGGATACCATCTTTGGTTGTATCATATTGTGCACCCGAGGATGATACCCGCTATGTGTAGCCATCGCCTTTAGATTCACTCTCTCAAAGGGCCTCTGTGCTGTTGGCTTCGGCCCCACGCAAGCCTTCCAAAGGACCGGGTCACTTTATGGCCCGTGATCATGGTAATGACATAAATAATAATAATAAATAATGCTGGACAATCCACAATACACATCAAGCATCACTTAGCCCCAAGCTAGAAATAGAAAACTGTACCTATATCGTTATTGAATATACTTTATAGAATAAGAATAAGAAATGTTCTATTTGACCAAAAAAAACAGGCTACACAATTAAAGTAATAAACACACATAAAAAAAACACAGTACACAGTATAAAAAAAGATAATAAAAAATATAGGTTAAAACGAACTTCTATTGAGTTACTTCTTACCTGCAGTCTGCAGGTAGCTCTTGTTTTACCTGTTTCTGTTCTTTAATTGTAATTTTGATAATAAACTATTATTGGAAGGAGGAGGAAGGAAGCTACACTATCCCCGGTGAACATAGGCTATATTATATTTTCGAGAATGTTAGGGATCCTTACTAAAACTCTAATGTAACCCAAGGTGTAAAAAAATCACCTAATAAAGTGAAATTCGAGTTAAACGAGGTGAACAGCTAGTGGTTTATAAACATTTCTCTTGAATTAATCTATCTATTAAAAAAACCCGCATCAAAATCCGTTGCGTAGTTTTAAAGATCTAAGCATACATAGGGACAGACAGACAGCGGGTACAGACTTTGTTTTATACTATGTTGTGATAGTGAAGATACTTTAACGTGTCCCTATACAGCAAAATTGTATTTTTCGTGTTTTGACGAGTTAGCCTCAACATAATTAGGGTACACTTTCATATGTTTGATTTATGACAAAAAAGAAATTTGAATCTCTGTGGTATAAAAGATAAAATCAACTGAGACAAAATTCAAAAGATAAAATACGAAACGGCAACATATGTATTTATCTATTTATTTTTTTATTCATCTTCGCCATTCGATTGCAATCTTACCTTTTTGTTTATTCTTGCCGGGGGATTGAAGAAATACTTGATTTTTTCTGGTTCCCTATCTTTATCTGGCAAAGGTTCATTAAAATCGTATTTTTCAGCTACAGCCGGCAACTTTCCGAAGTAGTTCGGACTGCTCATTTTATAGTACTCTCTAGTTGGAATCATTGTACCTTTCATTTTGCGAGTTTCATTATCACTTTCGTCGCCCAGTTTAACAAACATCGCTTTTTCAGTGTTTTCCACAGGTTTTTCCGTCTCGTTAGGGTCAAATTCTTCTTTAATAATGTTAATAGGATCATCAAGCTTCTTTATTTTTCTTAACTTGTCAGTTCTACCAGCTATATAATCAACAGCTTTTGGCAAGTTCGTATTTTGCAATGGATCTTTATTTTCGTAGTACCTTTCTTTCGGATCATGATCATTATCTTTGTAGCTATCGTTTAATTCATACAGATCTTCATTTTTTTGGTAACTTTCTTTCGGATTATCTTCATTCTGCAAAAGAGGGTTCATAGTTTCAGTTTCAGTTTCAGTGTCGCTAGCATATACGTTATCTCTCTTAGGAGTGATATAGTCTTCATAACTGTCTTTTAGGTTCGTCAAATCAGCGAGTTCAAATATTTCATCGTTACCATGAACTTTTTTCTTAGATTTCTTCATTGGTATGCGTATGCGACGAGGCTTGAAATCTGTTACCACTACAGTCTTTGGCAATGTTGAAGTCATAAACTGTTTCCAAGCTTCACGTGGGCCGCTAGCGTCGTCTTCCTGATTAACATTAGAATTATACATAATGTTTCTATTCTTTTCGTTAAATTCCTCTTTCAATTTATCTTTTACTTTATTTACTAATTCATCAAAATTTATAACCGCTGTATCAGTTTCTTTCTCGCCAGTACTTTGAATGTTCCTCTGTTTAGCTCTAATCATAATTTTCTTAAAAAG
Organism: Eupithecia abbreviata; assembly: GCA_943735965.1. Taxonomy (NCBI): domain Eukaryota; kingdom Metazoa; phylum Arthropoda; class Insecta; order Lepidoptera; family Geometridae; genus Eupithecia; species Eupithecia abbreviata. The sequence goes on along the minus strand of OX031004.1, from coordinate 3,074,820 downwards.
TTCATCACCACCCTTTCGTTTTGCGAAAACATTGGCGTATGCTCCATAGTTTGCTTGTTGGTTCCCGTTTTGCATTTCCCTTATATCAAGAGCGACTTGATCTGGCATATAGCCTATACTCCTAAAATTTGCTATGTTTTGGGTGACTTCTTCTGTGTGTGTTAAGTGAAGTAGAAATAGTAGTTGGCCTGGAAGAATGGAGGTACTTTTTATTATTGCCGAGGACTCACTGTATAAAATAGTTAAATATATAGAGGCTTGTGACCTACGGAAAAACAGACGGCGGCGATGGCTAAATAAAAGGCTTTCGGTTATGATACGGTAGCCTAAAAATTGTAACATTTTTTGAACTAAAGAAAGAAAGAAAGAAAGAAGAAAGAAAATTATTTATTAAACACTAACACAACACACAAACCAGGTTAATTACACATAATTATATTAGACTACAAAGTACCTACTTAGGTACCTATTATAAAACACGTATTATCGACAAAATATTTAAAAAAAAAAGTGAAAAGGTACAAAATGTTAGTAGTATTGTATATGGTACTAAGTAGCCCTCACAGAAAGTGCACTCAAGTGAACTCTACCTCGTGTGTTCAGGTATAAGTAGGAGGTATAAATCTTGAAATTACTTTTTCTTTGGTTTAAATAACTGTAATTTTTCAACAGAGAACCAACTAGGTTATCGACATAGCTCAAAGAATTAGCAAGCTGAAGTGGCAGTGTGCCGGCCATATCTCGCGAAGAACCGACGGCCGCTGGGGCAAACGTGTTCTTAAGTGGAGACCACGACTCGGTAAACGTATTGTAGGACGCCGACCAGGTGGGATGACGACCTACGAAAGACTGCAGGTAGATGCTGGATGCGGCAAGCTGAAGACAGGGCGCTATGGCGCTCATTGGGGGAGGCCTATGTCCAACATGGACTGCTATAGGCTGATGATGATGATGATGATGAATTTTTCAAAATATGAAATACTTACATGATTCTACAAATATATGTTTCGACCTCATTTTATAACATTATTTTATCTTTTATTGCATTGTTATCATAAATTTTTATTATTATAGCATCTAGTGTGTTGTATTGTTAGTGGTGTTATATTAAGTGTAAAGGTAAGTGCCCATTGGATCGAATAAGAGCGTACAAATACCAACGTGAAAGGAACCTTATTCAAAAACCTATAGCTTCCACGCTACAGATACCTGCGATAGATTTTAAATCAACTGATAGTCGAATAGTTTGTCCAACTTAGTCCATTTTATAGAAATTTTGGTTCATCTAGCAGAGTAAACACATGATAAAAACGCTTGACAAAAATAACTAACAGGTTTCTTCGTCACTTTAGTATATTGAAGTGAAATATGTATATCACTTTATTTCAATGTCTATATTTGTAATTTAAGAAATTTTCTTTTTCTGAGTCTTCTACTAATATTTGATTTTGAAAACTTTCTTCTAAACATAAAAAAAATATTGGTATGTAATATACATAAAAATAATAGTAAATATTTCGGAATCCCAGTGTATTCGATGCGATGCAGTTAACCATAACCTTAACCAGCCGAGGGAAAACTCCTTGCTCTAAAACCATAAAACTTTTTATAGACCGTGAAAAATATGACTCAATTTTCAACATGGTGGACGCTTTTATTTGTTTTGATATTACATCTTACCATAACTACTCTAGCTACGGATCCAATAGTGATAAGAATTCCTGTAAAAACCATTATAGAAGCTCCAATAAATCACTATATCAGAACAAAATACGGATTACGACCTTTATCGATCCAAAACTTGAGAAGCTATACAGAATTCCCGCCAAAATTTACATTTCAACTAAACAAGAAGGTTAGAATACAAGAATCCGTCAAAAAAGATGGCGGAAGTATTTATGGCGGGACTTTACAAGGATTTTCAGAAAGGAAACGGATAAGACAAGATTTCAGGAACAAATATCGATATTAGTGTATTTCTTCGCGCTGGTTCTAGTATCTATATTTATATGTATTTCGATCATATTTTTTCCATATGCCACAGATATTAATAGAGACAAGGGAAGGAATAGAAATGTGTAAAAATCCACCTGTAGTCTCCAAAGTAAAAATATTGCAGCTATGCTTCCTGGATACCACTTACACATTCACAAATTGTCGTTATAACTGTTTTTGTATTGTTCGTGTAGGTTTGAACCACTTTTTCGTAGCTAGCTACACAATTGCTACGCCCTAGCTATCCACAGAATTGCTACACTGTAGCTGGCTACATCATTGCTACACCGTAGCGTAGCTGGCTACACCATTGCTACGCCGTAGCTATCTACAGAATTGCTACGCTGTAGCTAGCTACACAATTGCTACGCCCTAGCTATCTACAGAATTGCTACACTGTAGCTGGCTACAACATTGCTACACCGTAGCGTAGCTGGCTACACCATTGCTACGCCGTAGCTATCTACAGAATAGCTACGCTATAGCTAGCTACACAATTGCTACGCTGTAGCACTAGTTACACCTTTGCTGCGATGTCGTTAGCTATGAAACAGGCAAAATTAACGTAGAAGGTAATAAACAAAACATGTACCTACATAGTTAATTTGGTACCAAACCGGGCACATAAATATTTGATATGACTATTGAAGGAGATTAGGGAGGGCCGTCTATTGATCACAAGGGGGGAGAGGGTATAGTAAGTATCACGTGTATCTTTTTATTCGTCATTGCTTTAAGGTGAAGTGAGTCCCAAAACCCACGTTTTGACTTAACGGAAAATCAATTTTAAGGGAACAAAACACCTATTTTTGAGTATATTTTTTTTTTTGTTAGAGCCCTAATGTTTGTAAAACCGCTTGCTCGTCGCAAAACGAATCCTAAAATTCTGTACGCCTTTTTACAAACGCTCACCACATGGGCTCTGAACCTCAACTCGGTGTCCAGCCGAACCCCAAGATCTCTCACCGATTCCACCCGCTTCAACTGCGCTTCCTCTATCTGGTAGTTGTAGTGGAGTGGGGCTGTTGCTCTACTAAATGTAATAATGGAACATTTGTCTACATTAAACTGCAACTTGTTTCTCTGGCTCCACTCCACTGCCCTATCCACGTCTTGTTGAAGACGGACGCAGTCTCCTTCCTCCTTTATCGGCAAGATCAGCTTGAGGTCGTCAGCGAACAGAAGACATTTGGCCGCTGTTACAACTTCAGGGAGATCGTTAATCATTACGATAAATTCCAGCGGCAAGTACGAACGAGCGCCTAACGCCTACTAATTGCGCGCGGGCCGGTCATTCTGCCGGTCTTGCCTCCCTTTCTCGCCTTTCCCGCGCGGCGCTCGTTCGTACTTGTCTCGAAAACGCGAACTCATTTCGCCATTTAAATGGTACAAGTCCGAGATGAGCTGCAGACTGCAACCGCAGGCATTGCGGCTAGCGGCTGCGGTTGACCGCAGTGCTGCCTGCGGTACGGTTACTTCTATTTCCAAGCACGGTCGCGACACCACTGGCGCTGCACTCTGCGGTCGCTACGCGCAGTGTCGCCGCGCTTGGAATGAGTTTCATAGAGATATGTACATAGAAAGAAACAAGCAGTGTGGCTTGCAGCCTGCAGCTGCAGTTTGCAGCCTGCGGTCCATCTTGGAATTGCACCTTAAATATTATTTTTATGCCAGTCAAAAACAACCTGCAACCGTTCTGTCTCGACATTTTTATCACGGTCCTTAATTTTCTAGAAAAAAATCATAGAATTTTCTAAATTAGATAGAATTAAAAATACACGTGATTTTAGGTGGGGGACCAAGGAGGTGGGATTAAAAATGCTAAAAAATATATTATGTGATTAATGGACGGCCTATTGAAACTTTTTTTTTTTATTTATTTATTTATTGAGATAGTAACATCATTACAGGTTTTTTTAGATCTGATCTTTAACAATCTACGAGTACATATGGGAACATAAAATATTAATGCCAATAAAAATCTGTTGGTTATAAACATTTTTATTTACTTATGGATGATTATTATTTATCTATCCAAGTACCAACGCAAGCTTTACCGTTATCAGCTCGCAGCTCTTCACCGCCGGTGCACATCTTCCTTAGACGCTTTTCCGTTGTGTAACGGACGCCTTTGGACGTCTTCGTTGACCCTGAAAATATATTTATAGTAAAGTCATTTAAAACGCGATATTTACCATGATTTATATTTACCGTAATTTACCGTAAGTTTTTATGGGCAGACATACCGATCTACCCTAGTTTTTTGTCTTTTGCTACGAACGTTACCATTACTATAATTTGAACGCAGTTCGATCGAGTTCATCAAGCAAATAAAGATTATGATTTGATTTTGGAAAATACTTAGAATTACTTTAGAAGGAGACAGTACCCGTCCAATGCACAATACCGCAAAATAAATAAAATAATAAAATTGAATGACAGTTGACATTGGTGTAGCCAATGGGCAATAAGACAAGCCGGTCTTCGAAAAAATATGCTACGACTAGTGCATTTCAAGGAAGGCTCTCCATGTAATCCGCTTACCATGTGGCGAGCTAAGAGACAACAGGAAAAACGTAAAGTATAGAAGCGAAAAAGAAACCTATAGGTACCTAGTTTGATTGTTAGTTTTCGAGTTGGAGCAAAACTCGTCCTAAGATTTTTAAACGTCTAGATAATCTGATATTTTGTATAATCTGATATTTTGTATAATCTGATAGTATGTAAGAAATTCAATGTTATGCTTAGCTTTAAATAAATATTGACATATATCTAAAAGCGCACTATATTTAGATAAGCAAATCAAATGTATTAGACACATAAGTTATATGAGCTAGAGATACTAGTGGTTTCTTTTTCACTTCTTCCACTAGTGGACAAAAATTGAAGTGAAAATTAAAATTAAAATAATGTTATTTGATAATAATTAATAGTATAAAATTTGACTTGTCTTAGTGCTTATTTTGAAACCTTAAAGAAATAAATGCTATTGAGTTTGTGTAAGTAACCTTTTTACAAAGGATAATATTTGATAATTTGTTTGAATTTATTTGTTGAAAATTCCTCTCAAACTCTAGCTCACTCTCTTTGCGTTCCTCTATCCTAATGATTTGTCATAGAAAGAGGGGTGAGCAGGGACTTTCAAGATGCTTGATGGTTTCTCAGCTCACTCCACCTCATTCTATGACAAATCATTCACTGTACAAGCTATCCGTCTATGGAATGCTCTCCCTCTGGACATCAGACGTGCAAAATCACTCCCTACCTTCAAAAAACTGCTGCATCAGCATTATTTATCCATATAAAGTTTATTATAATGTTTGTAATGTGGGTATTTAGTGTATTTGTTACCAATTATTTATTAAAGTGTCACCGTCTATATTGTTCGTTCATGTCCAGTCCATCCCAAGGTTGCCTGATCGCTCTCAGCGAGATCGCTCTCAGCGATAAGGCCGCCCTTTATACCTTATTTCTAAGTTTTTATCTCTGTATTGTTTTCTGTTTTGTGTGGTGTTATAAAGTGTTATCTAATTTTGTTGTCCAACATACCTTCGTTACGAGTTATAAACATACAGGGTGGCCGGAAAACTGTTGTATGTTTCAGTAAGGCGCTCAGATCCGATTCAAACGATAGGTTCCAGTTCTTGAATATCTGTTTTATACCGTATTTTATGACCTTGAAGCTGTGTCTAGTATCTCTTGCTGAAAGTTTGAAATGCTTTTTTTTAGGTTATTTTTTTCTTTATTGAATTTAATATAATAATAATAAATCATTTATTTCAGACCATAGAAAAGTAACAGATCTTATTTAACTTATGCTACGGTCCATAGTAATATATACCTTAAAACTAGCATACATAAAATATAAAAACGGACTTAAATAATTAATAAAACAATTTTTGTTATAATGGCGACAGCGTGTAGATGTCGTAATCAGGGTGTCAGCTGATGTCGGTGCACGGCGCGGGCGGTGCAGCGGTGTCCCGTTTCAGGCGGCCAGTGAACATTCGGAACTTGACACCCTTCGGCCAAATTAATGGTTCATCATCATCATCAGCCTTTAGCAGTCCACTGCTGGACATAGGCCTCCCCCAATGAGCGCCATAGCGCCCTGTCTTCAGCTTGCCGCATCCAGCATCTACCTGCAGTCTTTCGCAGGTCGTCATCCCACCTGGTCGGAGGGCGTCCTACGCTACGTTTACCGAGTCGTGGTCTCCACTCAAGAACACATTTGCCCCAGCGGCCGTCGGTTCATCGCGAGATATGGCCGGCCCACTGCCACTTCAGCTTGCTAATTCTTTGATTTTTTGAAACGAATGGTTAATTGTATATATAGTATGGATAAACACAACTTAAACCGCTAAATACAATTAAAGATATTTTTACTAAACATAGAAAACATGAAACAGCCGTAGCAAATATCCGCAGATCGTACAAATTTGTGCTGGGGCGGGAATCGAACCCGCAACCTCCTGCGTCACAGGCAGATTTTCGTCGTGAACAGTTAGTCAACAAACGAAAACTACCTTGCCACTTCAACTTCTTGCTAGATGGCTCTGCGTCTGGATTGACGCAATTCTGCCAGTGTCCGTCTCATGGTAGCATCGCAAGCTTTCTTTATGGGTTATGCATTAGTATAGGAAACATTTTAAATAGAGTACAGTAATATCTAGCTTTACGCGAGGGATACGTTCCGTGAAAAATCTAATCTTGTTTTTCTTATGAAAAAACACATCTACATATTGTCTTAAGTAGCGTTTCTTTTAAGTTCTTGTAAAATGCGTTCATTTTAAGCGTTGTAGCGTTAAAGCGAAACCGCGCATAATAGGGTCGCGTAAAGGGAGGTACATTTTAATATTGTTCCTTGACTCCTTGTTGTATGAGCGCAAGGTGGCCTACACCTTGCGCTCGACGGTCTCCACGGAAAACCAGCGCTATGGTACGCTCTGCTCTACCATAGCACATGCTGAGTGGAGACCAATTTTTACAGTTTCTGTCTTCTGTTAATCTAAGTTTAATTTATAAGAGTCTCTGTTCTGACTAAATAAAAATCTTTTTACTTTACTTTTTAAATTTAAAATAAAGAAAATCATGAACTGTTCAACTAACTTGGGTTTATAACGTTGAGAAGCAACTTGATAGCATTGAGATCCCATTGGAACAGCCTTATGTTAAGATTGCTGATCTGGTACAAGATGGACGCGATGTCATCCCTGGAGTGACCCGTCAGGTCTTCTGTTAACAGCTGAGCTAATCTGAAACAATCACATTAATGGGGACTCCAACATCTCGTCTCCGAAGCCAACCTAACCTGCATGTGGTACACCCTGCTAGATAACGAACTAGGCTCTTGTGAAAATATCAAACAACCTTTATAATTTGATAACTCATAGATATAAAATTATTTTCCATTACTTGAAATGTCAAGTAATGGATGGATGCAGAAAAGTGTCCAACCATCATCATCATCAACCATCACATTATTATAGACTTCTGCACGCGTTTGTAGGGATCCGTACCCAAAGAGTAAAACGAATAGGGTCCCGTTTTACCATCATTTTATATCCAGTTTTTATACAGTAAATGACTTAGCATATTAGTGGTATATTCTTTGTAAAAAAGCTTATTACAAAATATCAGATTATCTAGAAGATAAAAAAGCTTGGAACGAGTTTTCCTCCAACTTAAATTCTACCAACTTACAGATAAGCAAATCAAATGTAACATGACACATAAGTTATGAACAACTAGTGGTTTCTTCTCACTTCTTCCACTGGTGGACAAAAAAATTGAAGTGAACTTTAAAATAATTTTAATTGATAATAATGAATAGTATAAAATTTGACCTGTCTAAGGGCTTATTTGTAAGCTTAAAGAAATAAAAACTTTTCATTTTCATTATACTCGTAGATGTCTTATACTATTGGTCTGGCCGAGTGACTCTGAATATGAACTTTGGCAGTAAGTGTTTTACTAATTATGCTTGTGTAATAAAGTTTTTAAATAAATAAATGATGTATTTCAGTTGCCGCTATAACAACAAATGCTAAAAAACTAAATAAAATACACATACATAACTAAATATTCTGTCAATACTTCAAGCGTTGTCACCGTTATCAAAATCGAACAAAACCGAGCAAAAAAATCACGTTTGTTATATGGTTCCCATATAACAAACGTGATTTTTTTGCTTCGATTTTTTGCTTTACTTTAATAAATAATAAAATTAAAATAAAACAATGGGCTTCCATTAAACAGAAATGATTTTTTGCCCAGGTAGTGGAACCCTTCGTGCGCGAGTCCGACTCACACTTGGCCGGTTTTTAATCTATAGCGGTTTTAAATATAAATATTTTAATCTATATCTATATATATTTTAATATCCATTACCAGAGGATAATATAATAATACGTATAACAAAAGTGCATTTACGTCCTTGCTGTAATAAGAACTTTTTTACTGTACTACTAGCGGACCTTCCCGGCTTCGCACGGTTTTAGTACGGAACCCTAACTTTTTTGAAAATATAATAATAGCCTATGTTCACCGGGGATAGTGTAGCTTCCCAACAGTGAAATAATTTTTCAAATAGGTCCAGTAGTTTCGGAGCCTTTTCATTACAAACAAACAAAAAATCAAAAGTATTTGTTCCTCTTGTTACGGGGCTGATTTAGGGAAATAGCAACACTAGCACCGACCTCGATAGCATGAACTTCAAACGTTCTGCTGAGTCGACGGCTCGCGTGAATGACGTCAATCGCGATGTCTTCTTTTACCTAGCTTATAAGGAACTTGGCATTCTCGATTCATACTTCGAACGAGTCTCTACATTGTAATTTTTTATAATAAATTAGGGTTAATTAAAATATGTCTTCGTCGTAAAAGCCACCCCGGAGCGTGACCTACATAATTCTCTATATAATATTAGTGTATCTATAACACAGCGACTTACCTAACAACCACAGTATCCGTGAAAGTTATATACTTCCCTCTAGTCATGTTGACTTTATGTCCGTTCAAATACGGGGTCAACAAATCAATACAATGTAGCCAAGGGTGAACAATGTTACTTGGATGCATTCTTCTATAAAACAGGTCGGTTCTTTTCGATTTCGCAGGACGCTTAGCCTTCCTCTTTATTGGTACAATCACGTGGTGTTCAAAATCATTATCTCGTTGAATTTCTCGCAGAAACTTGCTTTCTTTGACCTCTGGCGTCGTTTGTATCATGGATAATTTGAAAGCTTTTTTCTTTCTAGGGTCGTTGGAATGAATTGGCGTGATTGGTCGATTTGGATCTACGTAGTCGAGATTCTCGTCGACGATTGGTGTTTCTAAATGCTTAGGGGTCGCTCCGATACGTAGGCTTTGTTGGAGTTTTTCGTTTATTTTTTGCTTTAAGATGTTCACCCTGTCTAGGACGTGCATTGTTGGCTGTGGGGTACGGACCTCCTGGGATTCCTGTATTTTATCTAGGAATAAAAAGAGTAAATAGTTTGTACGATCTGCTGTTCAGGGTGTTCTGGGGATTTTCTATGCATAAACAATCTGACGACCTCTGTGGCGCCCTGCGACGCAGGAGGTTGCGGGTTCGATTCCCGCCTCGGAACAATTGTGTGTACGATCTGCAGATATTTGTTCCGGGTGTTCTGGTCGTCTTCTATGTATAAAAAATATCTATCTATGTAATGTATTGTATTATGTATATCAGTTATCTAGTACCCATAACACAAGCTCTGCTTACCATGGGGCTAGATAATGCTGTGTGAATTGTCCAGTATTTTTTATTATTATAATTTTTATTATACACAAAAAACACCCGGAATCTTAACCTGCAGAATGGACCTACAAATATTATAGTTCCGAGGCGAGAATCGAACCCGCAACCTCCTGCGCCACTGTCATCAATTATTTTTATGTAGCTTCCTAAAAAACTTACCCATTAAAATTAAAGCAAAGATCACTGTAATTTTGAACATTGTTCCTTTCACACTTCAACACATTTACTAATACAAAATGTTTACAGAATTTTTGATTAAAATAATTCGACCGTCTCGCAACAAAAGATTAACACTTTGACTGCTGAAATCACACGGTATGTGTTTTCTACAAGTGACTAATATGCGTAAATCCACACTAGCGCAGCGGCTGAGAAAATACAGATCTGTGTGACTCAGCACAGCCGTAATATTTTTCGAACGAAACGCATGTGCGGCGCAACACAACCGCTGTGTAGAGCAGCAGCACGAATTTTTTAGGTTAAAAAAAAGATCGCAGTCGTCGAAAAAAAACCGCAGTCAAAGTGTTAAAAGAAATGCACTTCTGCCAAAGAAAGAAAACTCATAATAAAATAATGCTGGACAATTCACACAGCAACATCTAGCCCCCAAGCTGAAGCAGAGCATGTGTTATGGGTACTAGATAACTGATATAATTAATATACGAGTTTCTTATCAAAGAAAATGTCAATGAAATATTACAAAATGGCAACTACTATTTGCAATTGAAACAATTAAGCAGACTGTTGCAAACAAGAACCGACAACCGCTGGGATAAAAGTGTTCTTGAGTGGATACCACGACTCGGTAAACGTAGTGTAGGACGCCCTCCGACCAGGCTGGGCTTGAAATGTCAAAAACAATGTCCAGTAAGAGTTAGACACTAAGGCTGCAGGTGGGATGACGACCTGCGAAAGACTGTAGGTAGATGCTGGATGCGGCAAGCTGAAGACAGGGCGCTATGACGCTCATTAGGGGAGGCCTATGTCCAGCAGTGGACTAACATAGGATGATGATGATGATGAATGAAATAAAACACATAAGTGACATCTTTTTATTATGTTTTACATCTTCAAAGTATGTAAATAAAATTCGCACAAGAACATCTGCACTTCGACGTATTCTGAAACAAAACAAAAACATACAACACTTACAATACAATACAATCCTACTAATATTATAAACGCGAAAGTTTGTAAGTATGGATGGATGGATGTTTGTTACTCCTTCACGTAAAAACTACTGAATGGATTTTAATGAAACTTTACAATAATATAGCTTATACATCAGAACAACACATATTCAATTCATAAAGATATATTGTATATTATCCAAAATATCTATCACCACGCGGGTGAAACCGCGGGGCGCAGTTAGTTAAAATATAACTTTCTATAAAGGTGCAAGTCCGAGATGGGCTGTAGACTGCAACCGCAGGCGACATTGCGGCTAGCGGCTGCGGTTGACCGCAGTGCTGCCTGCGGTCGCGGTTGCTTCTATTTCCAAGCACGGTCGCGACACCACTGGCGATGATGATGATGAAGGTCCTACCTTCAAGTGACTTAACTACATACCAGTATTTGAAGCTCCTATCCTCAAGTGACTTAACTACATACCAGTATTTGAAGCTCCTATCCTCAAGTGACTTAACTACATACCAGTATTTGAAGCTCCTATCCTCAAGTGACTTAACTACATACCAGTATTTGAAGCTCCTATCCTCAAGTGACTTAACTACATACCAGTATTTGAAGCTCCTATCCTCAAGTGACTTAACTACATACCAGTATTTGAAGCTCCTATCCTCAAGTGACTTAACTACATACCAGTATTTGAAGCTCCTATCCTCAAGTGACTTAACTACATACCAGTATTTGAAGCTCCTATCCTCAAGTGACTTAACTACATACCAGTATTTGAAGCTCCTATCCTCAAGGTACTTAACTACATACCAGTATTTGAAGCTCCTATCCTCAAGTGAATTAACTACATACCAGTATTCTCCTTCTCGCAGTTCTCCTTCTCCATCCTACACCGGTTCTTGAACAGCACCACCCCACTGGTGGAAGTCCTGACAGCGCAGATGGGCTCCTCATCAGCACTGTCTTCGCAGTCCGCGCAGCCGGCCCGTAGGAACATCACGTAGGCTTGGCAGTATTTGTTTGCTACTATGTCATATTCTGTAATATACGAAAAATTGTTCCTTACTCAGGGCATAAACAGGGCACTTACTCAGGACATACTCAGGGCTTACTCAGGACTTACTCAGGGCATAAACAGGGCACTTACTCAGGACATACTCAGGGCTTACTCAGGACTTACTCAGGGCACTTACTCAGGGCACTTATTCAGGACTTACTCAGGGCACTTACTCAGGGCTTACTCAGGGCACTTACTCAGGGCACTTACTCAGGGCTTGCTCAGGGCACTTAATCAGGGCACTTACTCAGGGCACTTGCTCAGGACTTAATCAGGGCACTTACTCAGGGCTCCACGGTATGTCGCACACTGGTTGTTGAGGATAAGGTGACAAGTGCTCTGAAACCACTGGAACCTGCAACAAGCAGTTAAGGTATATAACATATATAATATAGGATAGAAACAACGCATGTGAAGCTGCGAAGTTTTGAATAAATTTTAGTTTTTTTTTCTTTTACCTTAATTTTTTCCTGTGCAGTCCACACGCTATCTTATGGTAGTCGTTGCAATGGTAGGGGTCGCAGTAGTCCTGCCAAGCGGGGTGGTACGGCTTCTTGAAACGATTCGAGAACGCTGGGTACTGCGGCTTGTATATCTCATCTGAAATAACAGATGTTAGAATTAAAATATATACGGCTAATGTTAATTTTAAATTAAAATTACTTTATTAAAACACTAGCGGACCTTCCCGGCTTCGCACGGTTTTAGTACGGATCCTTAACTTTTTTGAAAATATAATGTAGCCTATGTTCACCGGGGATAGTGTAGCTTTCCAACGGTGAAATAATTTTTCAAATCGGTCAGTAGTTTCGGAGCCTATTCATTACAAATAAACAAACAAAAAATCAAACCTTTCTTTCTTTATAAGATTATTTTATTTAATCTTATTTATAAATAAATAATGCTTGACAATTCACACAGCATTATCTAGCCCCATGGTAAGCAGAGCTTGTGTTATGGGTACTAGATAACTGATATACATAATACAATACATTACAAAATAGACATTTTTTATTATATATAGAAAACGACCAGAACACCCGGAACAAATATCTGCAGATCTTACACACAATTGTTCCGAGGCGGGAATCGAACCCGCAACCTCCTGCGTCGCAGGCGGACCTTCGCCCACGGCGCCACATCGGTCGTCATTTTAGTCTCAGGTATTGCAGTATAACTTATTTTTGTTATCAAATAAAGAACTTGAACTTCAAGTATTCTCAGAAATACAATTAATTGGTAACCACTTCGTATCCATTTTACACCTACAATACATTTTGTTCAAAACGGGTTCTGACTGAAAACCAGCGCTCTTTCACAAATGACCTGGGTTATTGTGATAGAGCAACAAGCTGAGTCAGGACCTATTAGACCTACACATGCGCGCTTATCCACTTTCTGTGAGGGCTACTTAGTACCAAATACTACTTACATTTTGTACCTTTTAACTTTTTTTTATTTTTATATTTTGTCTATGTTACGTGTTTTTATAATAGGTACCTAAGTAGGTACTTTGTAGTCTAACATAATTAAGTGTAATTAACCTTGTTTGTGTGTTGTGTTAGTGTTTAATAAATAATTTTCTTAATTTTCTTTCTTTCAAATTGAAAATAAAAATATATTAAAATAATACCTATAGAATAATAAAATAAAAGAATAATAAAAATCATATTAGAATAATAAATAAAAATTAAGTCAGGTTTACAATTGTTAGTTCGTTCACAGAATAGAAGTTCTGCTCGACAAGCCAACGTGTAAGTCTTATTTTAAAGCATGATAGACAGCCATGAGATGTGACAGAGTCTGGTAGTTGTATACTCCCGTGAGTTAACTTTGAGGACTTCGTGAGGGAGCGGGCGATGGTCGACAGCTTTCCTGCGTTTTTTCTTCCCATTGGTGGTGGTTCTTCATGAAGCTGCCAAGTTCATGCAAACATATACCGACTTGCATGATCACAATGCAGGGCAGCGTAAGTATCCCAAGCTCTTGAAGGCGAAATGAGTTCGCATTTTCGAGAAAAAGACGAACGAATTCCGCGCGGGGAAGGCGAGAAAGGGAGTTAAGGGTCCGTCGACCCTCGCTTGCAAAAATCGCTCCGAATATCGCTGTCCCTGTTTAACCCTTGCGCCGCGCCCCATGCGTGCGCGATAGCAATATTAGCCGTTCAAAATTTGGTTTGTTCCGTAATACCAAAAATTATGACTGAAAACTTTTTGTATTCTTCACAAAGTATTGTTATTCTGTAACTAGATAATATAAGCTATCTTCTTAAATAAATAACATATAAGATATTGATGTTTTTAATACGAAACAAATAGTAAGAAAACTTGTCCATTTTCGCATAAAAATGTGCAAAATCGATTGGCTTTTATTTAATTTTAGGTAAGTATTTTGAAAAAAATAAAACTATTTGGGAACCTAGATAAATACTATTGAAATACAAATAATACAATATTATAGTGGAAATATGCTTGAATTGGAAATCATTTTGGTATTACGTTTGTATGAAGAATTCGTCCCTCCGGAGGCCTCTTAAGAGCGGCGAAATGACCGGCCCGCGCGCAATTTCACTGGTTTTTATTTTTAAGTTTGTTATTGCTCTAAAATAATACTGTTTCTCAAAAAACTAAAACCACAATCGTCTAAAGTATTTATTAGAGAACACGTTGAAGAAATTTCATTACATTAATATTAAATGACTAGCAAATAAAACTGGTTTCTCCGTAGAGATATCTCTGTAAAAATGAAAATTTTGAGGAATCTTTACCATTTTTTTCTATCGCGTCAAGTTTAGTCAATCGTGTTTCGACTCCCATAACATACTAACTAATATCCTGAACTTTTGATCCTCATCAAATATATTCGAAAAAATAGGTGTTTTGTTTCCTTAAAATTGATTTTCCGTTAAGTCAAAACGTGGGTTTTGGGACTCATTTCACCTTAAAATGTGGTCTGGCGTCCCGCCGAATGTTAACTGGGGTGCGCTCGTTTTTGCATAAATAATTAACATAAATAATTAATCCGGAAGGCGCGCTCCCAGTCTCTTAACAATACTAAGAACAAACACTAAAAAAAACTCAATAAAAAGACTATGTATCTATGTTTGTTAGCAAATAAAGAACTTGAACTTCAAATTCTTAACAATCTATATATAAGAAAGTCGTGTTTGTTACAACACTTATAACTCGAGAACGGCTGGACCGATTTAGCTGAAAATTGGTGGAGAGGTAGCTTAGAACCAGGAGTCTAACATAGGATACTTTTTATCATTTAAATTTGACACATAGATTTCCACGGGGGCGAAGCCGCGGGGAGCAGCTAGTAGTAAAATAAAAATCTTACCTCTGAGGCGATCCCTGACATAGTTGGGGTTTTCGTACCTGGCGGACTGTCTGCGAACAATATTACATAATTAGATTAAAACACCGATTTTAAATTGAGCGCCATTTGAATCTCGGAAACGATTATATAGTTATATCTTAGTCTTATATCTATATCTTAGTCTCTCACGCTGGAAGTCCCGTCCTTTTCACTTTCGTACAATTGTGCAAGAGAGCGCACGCTATACATAGGTATTATTTTGTCTCCGTGAACATACTATAGGTAGGTAACTATTAAGTGATGAGATGAGATGACTGTCTGGGGACAAAGTCATGATTAGAACACCGCAGGCTGATTATGTAAAAGCAACAGCAACAGCGACGCGACCGCGACCGCAATTTTAGCAAGCAATTTTTAGTTCACCGATTGTCCGGCAGAGGGAAGCATAGTGTGGGTGACGTAGTACCTGGTGTCATCACTGATTGCTTAATTTACGCATGTCGCAAACCGGTCGCGAGTTACATAATCAGGGGGCCGGTATGGTGATTATGTAACTCGCGACCGGTTTGCGACATGCGTAAATTAAGCAATCAGTGCTGTCAAACGCCAATTTTGACGTTGTAGCTGGTGTCAAACTTATACAAAATTGACGTTTGACAGCACTGATTGCTTAATTTACGCCTGTCGCAAACCGGTCGCGAGTTACATAATAACCCGGCCGTTTTGTATTGCGCGCCATTTGAATCTCGGAAACTACAATAGGTTATTTGACAACATTGAAAATATGCTACAAATTGTGGTCCTATCAGATAATAGCCTAAAAAAAAAATTTTTCGCTTTATTTCAACTAAATTATATATATTTTATATTATATTTTTTGCAAATTACACGAAACGAAATGTAATAATTTATTGAATTTTATCTATGACGAGAACGCCCTGTTCTTGGTTACACACTCTCACTCTGGTGACGTCACATGCAAGTAAACATCCATTCCTCGACCGATTGTTGTTCGCGTTTTGCGTTTTCTGGGTGTTAAATTCAATCTGTGAGCTATTTTTGAAGCATTTTCTGTCAAATTTTGATAAATATAACTAGTGGCATAAATTAATATTCGTCCATGTTGTTCGTTGTTTACTTGCGTGTGACGTCACACGTGTCGCCATTACAGAAACATCGTTTTTGGCGCGGTTTGGAAAATTTAAACTTTTTTACATTGATTTTTATAAATAATGCAGTAGATCGCCCGGAAATATTAATGTGTTTATTATGTAATAAAGAACGATTTCCAAAATTTCTCAAATAGCCTATTCTAGTATTATATTGTCAAATGAAATGAGATAATTCATTTATTGTTTGTGAATCAGATTTCACAGTCAGTACATGAGACTTATTTTAGATCGCTGGATTCTGCTTAGGCGTACAAACATTTCAATAAACATTGTTATAATATTGTAGCTAACAATCATAATTATTTTATTTAAAAGCATGCTATATAAAATAATTGTTTACTCCGAACTGTTTCCGAACGCGTCAACCTTCCTGTCAGTTTTTGATCGGAGAAGAGAGGGTCCATTCATCACAGCACACGTCTTACTAGAACCAGCCTATGGAGAGCCGGCGCCATGGCGCGATATTCAAAAGCACCAATCCGATCCGAGATCTAAGGCCACGCAAGGAGACGCGCGCCCGCCGTCTTTTTTTGACATAAGACAAGAATGAAAAAGCATGTCGATCAATTCAATCAACGAAAAACCTATTGTACTTCAATTCTAAATTTTAATACACCCAATTCAAGCAAAATCTACTTTTATTTCATAAAGTTTGTTCCCTGTACCGAACAATAATTTAATTTCAATACTTATAATTTGCAATCAAACTCAAATTATGAAATGTAATTAAAAATAATATAGTAAATGTCAAAAATAAAGTTAAGTTGGTCAATTTAAATAAGCAATGTCAAACAGATGAGAGGAAATGAAATGAAGAATAGAATAGAAAGACATTTCATAACACCTAAAATTAACAAATAACACACTTATAGAAATAGGTACATGTAGAGAGTTGTTAGAAAAACAAATGCACGCTACGCGGCCTAAATAGGTTCTAAGCAAGCAACAGAAAATACATCATGTCATGAGCTACATTTTGTTAATAAAGGAGTAAGTTTACAATCAGCCTGTAGAAGGTGGGGACTGTAGGTAGGTATGACTAAAAACCACTATTTACTGAGAAGTGTGTAAGGAGAGTCAGAAACGACGGACGTGCGCACGCGCGGTGTCTAAAAAAGCTACTGCTTGCTGGCATGTGCGGGCGGCGCGGCGCGGCGCATCCCCCCGCAACCCCTAGCGCACCCGTTGCCCTGCGTCTCCCGCGAGCAACACGCGTTTATTCACTATTCTTATAATTAAACATCTAATCCTACGCGTCGCTTATACAGCCTATGTTAGTCCACAGCTGGACATAGGCCTCCCCCAATGAGCGTCATAGCGCCCTGTCTTTAGCTTGCCGCATACAGCATCTACCTGCAGTCTTTCGCAGGTCGTCATCCCAGAGTAGGTAGACCTACATTTTGTTGAAATCACTTTGAGTGCTGAAAACGCACGGTATGAGTTTTCTACAAGTGACTAATATGCGTAAATCCACACTAGCGCAGCGGCTGAGAAAATACAGATCTTTGTGACTCAGCAGAGCTGTAATATTTTTCGAACGAAACGCGTGTGCGGCGCAACACAACCGCTGTGTAGATTGGCAGCACGAATTTTTTAGGTAAAAAAAAAGACCGCAGTCAAAGTGTTAAAAACAGTCATGCTTACCTAATACCTACTGATAACAAAATATAGGTAGATACTATTTATATGTACGTATGTACTATGCTGAAATATACTGTACGGGAATTGAAGACAGGGCGCTATGGCGCTCATTGGGTGAGGCCTATGTCCAGCAGTGGACTGCTATAGGCTGGTGATGATGATGATGATGATGTACTATACTGTAGTAGGGTAGGTGCTTACAATTTTTCTACAATTTGATCATTCTTCTCGGTCCTCAGAGCCGTCAATCTGAGAACAAAGTTATGATTATAAATAAATAATAATAAATAATGCTGGACAATTCACACAGCATTATCTAGCCCCATGGTAAGCAGAGCTTGTGTTATGGGTACTAGATAACTGATATACATAATAAAATACATTACATAGATAGATATTTTTTATTATACATAGAAAACGACCAGAACACCCGTAACAAATATGCGCAGATCGTACACACAATTGTTCCGAGGCGGGAATCGAACCACAGCGCCACATCGGTCGTCTTTAAAAGTCGAAATTATCATTTATTATAATTTTATATATTTAATTCTTTTTTTGCTAGGTGCTTTATAAACTTACTTTGTAGCATTTGCTCTGTTCCCAGTACCTGCCGTACCTGAAATCAAAAAATTACAACATAAAACGAAATCATAAATTTAATTTTATTTGGCACCACCATTGAACCTACCTACCTACTAACGTTTGGTAAATTAGTAAGGATAATAAAATAAACCAAATTAAATTGTCTAAGGCATTATTATAATGCCTATAGCGTGGAAAACCCGTCAAAATCGAATACAGAAAAATTACTAAACATTACAAAAATCTGTCTAATATACCAATAACAACTATTATTTGCTCTTCCAGTTATACCAATAATAACTATTATTTGTTCTTTCAGTTATACCAATTACAACTATTATTTGCTCTTTCAGTTATACCAATAACAACTATTATTTGCTCTTTCAGTTATACCAATAACAACTATTATTTGTTCTTTCAGTTATACCAATAACAACTATTATTTGTTCTTTCAGTTATACCAATAACAACTATTATTTGCTCTTTCAGTTATACCAATAACAACTATTATTTGTTCTTTCAGTTATACATATACCAATAACAACTATTATTTGCTCTTTCAGTTATACCAATAACAACTATTATTTGTTCTTTCAGTTATACCAATAACAACTATTATTTTGCTCTTTCAGTTATACCAATAACAACTATTATTTGTTCTTTCAGTTATACCAATAACAACTATTATTTGCTCTTTCAGTTTTACCAATAACAACTATTATTTGCTCTTTCAGTTATACCAATAACAACTATTATTTGCTCTTTCAGTTATACCAATAACAACTATTATTTGCTCTTTCAGTTATACCAATAACAACTATTATTTGCTCTTTCAGTTATACCAATAACAACTATTATTTGCTCTTTCAGTTATACCAATAACAACTATTATTTGCTCTTTCAGTTATACCAATAACAACTATTATATTTTGTTCTTTCAGTTATATTATAATCAGCCATTAACACATTTCCATTACCTAAAGGTATGTATTATATTATATGTGCTAAAGCTTACAAAAAATTAATATATTACAGAGCATTGAAACCAGCACAATGCTGAGTGAAAGCCATATTTGCCATGAACACTGCTACGCACAATTATTTGATATATAATTATGTAGTAATAATTTTTGTAGTTTAAGTTTGTTGTGTATAGTAGTTTTAAGGTAAATACATATATTTTCTTTCTTTCTCTTTCTTACTGAAAAAAAAGTTTATAATAGGTAGGTATCACAAAAACTTCGATGATTTTTTTGATATTTCTTTTTTTCAACGTAGAAAAGATAGATTGATACAAAATTATTTATTGCACTTTAACTATAAACTATGTACAGTAAAAACTTAAAAATTAAGTACAATCGGCGGTCTTATCGCTCAAGAGCGATCTCTACCAGACAACCATGGATGGATAGGATCGTGAACAATACCGTGGATCTGTGTGCTTGTAAGTCAAACATATCGGATTACTTACGGAGAATCTTTAGATAAGAAAATAGAATATCAATATCATGTTACAAAAATAAGGAATTAATAAATTAAAATTAGAGATAGAATTTTAGTATAAAAAAGGCATGTTTTAACTCAATAAATATTCAGTATTCAACCTACTACAGTCGTGTTAATTACCCCTCCTGCTACCAACATTACACTAGTTAACAAAGAAAGAAACTTACAGAAAACAATAAACTGCAGAAAAACAACAAAAACCCGCATCGCTTGAAACTTCCAAGCCACTTTGATGATCCAATAATTGATTAGCAGACTCCAATCATGATTTATGTATGATTACGTGATTATGATTAGCTATAAAATGGGCTGTTTGACTTACCTATTACTCGGGTGATAAGAATTGGGTCGGAGTAAATAAAAAAGCCTGTGATAGGTACCTATGACGACCGATGTGGCGCGGTGGGCGAAGGTCTGCCTGCGACGCAGGAGGTTCGATTCCCGCCTCGGAACAATTGTGTGTACGATCTGCAGATATTTGTTCCGGGTGTTCTGGTTGTTTACTATGTAAGTATAATAAAATATATCTATCTATGTAATGTATTGTATTATGTATATCAGTTATCTAGTACCCATAACACAAGCTCTGCTTACCATGGGGCTAGATAATGCTGTGTGAATTGTCCAGCATTATTTATTTATATATCGCCGCTGGGTCGTAGAATCAGACCGTTTGTAGAAAGGCTGTGCCAATCCAAGACAATACCATAACTACGAACTACTAATTTACCTTTAGAAATAAAGCAGCTTAATGAAAATAATATTTTCATTAAGCTGCTTTATTTCTACTTTCAGCCTTTCATCGTACAAGCCATTTCCTTAATCTAGTTTTGAACATATTATGTTCAAAACTAGATTAAGGAAATGGCTTGTAAATAGCGTACACTATAACCTTAAGGAGTTTTTGGATAGCTAGTTAGTAGTCAGTCATCATCATCATCATCAGCCTATATCAGTCCACAGGTGGACATAGGACTCCCCCAATGAGCGCCATAGCACCCTGTCTTCAGCTTGCCGCATCCAGCATCTACCTGCAGTGTTTCGCAGGTCGTCATCCCACCTGGTCGGAGGGCGTCCTACACTACGTTTACCGAGTCGTGGTCTCCACTCAAGAACACGTTTGCCCCAGCGGCCGTCGGTTCTTCGCGAGATACGGCCGGCCTACTGCCACTTCAGCTTGCCAATTCTTTGAGCTATGTCGATAACCTTGGTTCTCTGTCCGATGTATTCGTTACGAATCCTATCCTTCAGAGAAACTCCGAGCATAGCTCTTTCCTTTTTGTAGTAGTAAGTAACCTAGATCTATTCTAGACTAGGTATTTAGAAAATAAGACCGAAGTATTTGCTGTGTTTCAATATTATTATATGTCCGAAAGGATAAAACTGTTGATACCTACTATAATAATTCGATGGACTTTACTTATGTAAGATGTACACAATTTTTTACAATTAAATATTCATACGTTAGGAAAGGCTCCGTCTGCCTACTAATTATTTTAGGAACTAAAGTCGGTTCAATTTCAACTTCTTTTTCGAATGAACATAATGCTGTTGACCGCAGATGGCCATGACAGACGCAGAAACATCCATAGATAATAGCTACGTATCTATCCAAAGGTTGCAAGGAAGAAATCAGTCTTAGCGATAAGGCCGCCCATTGTGCATCTGTATGTGTTTGTTTGTTCTTTACAATTTTTTTTTCTGTGCATGAGATTATAGAGATGTAATGATGTGATGTGTTTTTTGCAAATTTCTAAAAAAAATTGATTTTACTAGGCTTATGTACCGATATTGTATTTTTTTCTTATTTTATTAGCTAGGTAGAGAGCTCTCTAGCTTTTAAATGAGACTTCTACTTTGAATAAAATACAACGTTTACTCAAAAAGAAACGAAAAAAAAACCAGATGAAGTAGTTTTCATTAAAAAAAATTATTAAATCGGCTCTATTTTTGAGATAGGTAACATATATTTTTTTTTAATTTTTGTTTTTTTATCGATAAATATATGTCGTGTATCCGGACATATCGTTTGATCAAGGTTTGACAATACCTACACATTGTATTATCACTTCTATTTGGTGCACTAATAATAAGTAAATCCTATATTCCAATGATAAGTGTATTTTTGATCAAATAAATAAAACAAACTACATATTTCCGTTATAAGTACTTTAATCTTAAACATGTCGAGATATAAGAAAAAATATAACTAATAATAATAGAAAATATATTATTTAATCTCACTCACTTATCTATGGTTCACCAACCAATGTTACTTATGAATACTTATCATTTAACATTATTAAGTGTATCAATAAAACGTACATGCTATTATCAAAGAAATAGGAAGTAATGTACTGACAAATATTTTACATCTGGGATATAATATATGCATCGTTGACATTGGTCAGACAGCCTGAACTGGGCCGGACACGTCTGCCGTATGTCCGTCCAGCGACTTGTGGGCAAAGACCACCACAGAGTGGAGCCCACATGGTTATGGAGTTAGGAATCACAGGGGGCAAATGCTTGTCAACTTCCTTGAGAAAGAAGGACTGTTCTTAATGAACTGCGAAACTGCGAACTGCGTTTAAGATGGGCAAGGGGCAGCTGCCAAAACCTATTAAGGCGCAGGGTCCGGTTTTGGCTTTCTACCCGAGGGAGGAGGCCGAAACCCACACCTCGGAGCTGACGAAGGCCGAGCTGAAGAGGATGGTTGAGCCCCGCGCCATATCCGTGTAAGTGGAGGGTCCGGAACGTGGGCAATGCTGGCATCATGGTCCAGACGGCCTCGGCGGAGCCGAAGCGGAAGCAACCGTTGGTCGCTCTCCACAATGTCGACGGGGATCCCTCTTTGGAAGCCCTCGTAGACGAGCTGTGGGAGCTCAACCTCCGGGATAACCCGCTTTGGCCGCTACCGGCTGTCAAGGAGGCAATGAAGGGCGCCTTCAAGAGGTCGCATCAAGGCAGTCCCTACAAGGAGACCACCTGCGTCTGTGAGTGCACGTCCAGCATGCGCGAGGCGCTGGTGAACATGAGCGCAATCTTCTTCGGGTGGCAGCACATCGAGGTCAGCGACTTCATTCGCGTGACGTGCTGCAACAAGTACCCGATCTGCGGACGCTGCGGGGAGACGAGCCACATGGCGGACCAGTGCAAGGCCCGCCTCCATGCGGAGGAGCAGCTCATGAATCAGGTCCAATATGGATAGCACACCTGCTCTAAAAGTGGGCCAGATCAATCTAGGTGGTGCACTGACAGCTACGAGGGAGTTACCTGCAATCGTGGATTAGCTCCGCCTGCTGTCCTGTGCCACCTATCGACCGACCACTTCATGTGCTGCCATATGGAGGAACTCTCAACCTCTACGTGATATCGACGTACTTCCAATACAGCGAGATTATCGATATTCACCTGCGTCAGCTGAAGAGAGCCTTAGAACCTGAAAGGCAAAGCGGTACTGGTGTGCGGGGATCTGAACACCCATTTCCTGCTATGGTACTCTGATTCCCGACACTATGTCGGCAGAGGCCATACAGTCACCGACCGCCGAGCCAAGATGGAGGACTTCATCCTCAGCCGGGATCTAGTGGTGCACAACACCGGTGGCCAGTTGTACACGTTCAGTGCGGTGAACTGTGAGTCGAATATCGACGTAATCCTCAGCTAGCGTGGTGTTCGCATCCGCGAGTGGAGGGTTCACGACGTCTCGTCGAGCGACCACCGTTTGATCACGTCTGACGTAGTACAACATGATAGGCCCCGCGTCCGTACCGCGGATCCCGTCATCCAGCGACGCTATCGTACTTGGAACGCAGCCTGGAGGTCGTTTAATACGGCTGTACACGGGGGTGAGTAGCCTACCAATGAGGGAGTCAGCAGAACTCAGTAGGGCCTTTACCGAGCTCATCGAGCGCGCTGCGACTACACCACCGTGAAGTCGGCTACTAAAGACAGAGTGGTGGACGCCTGCCCTTGACAGACTCAGACGTAACCAGTTCAAGGCGCGAAGAGCTTGGCAGAGGACCAGAATGGTGGAGGGTCCTGCCCAGGATGCGGCCACGGAGGAATTCCATAAAGCCAGAACTGCCTACAGGCAGGCATGGCTTCCGCTTAGATGGAATTCTTCCGGAAACTGGCGGAATGAACGGAAGACCCTTGAGGGCTGGCCTATCGGGAGGCTTCGAACAAAAGTTATCGACATAGCTCAAAGAATTAGCAAGCTTAAGTAGCAGTGGGCCGGCAATATCTCGAGAAGAACCGCCAACCGTTGGGGTAAACGTGTTCTTGAGTGGAAACCGACTCGGCAAACATAGTGTAGGACGCCCTCCGGCCAGGTGGGATGACGACCTGCGAAAGACTGCAGGCAGATGCTGGATGCGACAGGGCGCTATGGCGCTCATTGGGGGAGGCCTATGACCAGCAGTGGACTAACATAGGTGGATGATATTGATAACCAAAATTTAATAATTTGAACCGATCTTTCACTTTCGGACCTTTTCACGTTCTAAATGTTTAAACTCAAACCTTAATATAATACAAAAAAGGGGGGGGGGGGCATTTGTGTACATATACATATAAACTGCAGATATGAGCGAGACCTTAATGCTAACATCGACTTTGAAAAACAAACTTGTACTATGAAATTTATAAAAATATATACAATGTAAAATATCCTGGTAATTACCATAAATACTAAAACATCAACTTTTAATATTTATAACTAAAGCTATATTTAATAAAAACTACATCAATCATCATAAACGTATGTAATACTTAACTCGTTATTATGTGATATATTATGTTACTAAAACTACTAATATCGACTTTCATTGACATTGATATATCCTCGGGTGCACAATATGATACACCCAAAGATGGTATCCGCCAGGTGTAGAGACTATTGCAAAGAAAAATAAAAGAAATAAAACCAGGCTATTGTGATGGATGGTGCCACCGTCTGCCACTCTTAACATTATGATTGACTTGTTTATGGCAGACGTCCGCAATCTCCCCTATAGCCCGATTACCCAGTCCATCCATCCATCACGATAGCCTGGTTTTATTTCTTTCATTTTTCTTTGCAATAGTCTACACCTGGCGGATACCATCTTTGGGTGTATCATATTGTGCACCCGAGGATGATACCCGCTATGTGTAGCCATCGCCTTTAGATTAACTCTCTCAAAGGGCCTCTGTGTTGTTGGCTTCGGCCCCGCGCAAGCCTTCCAAAGGACCGGGTCACTTTATGGCCCGAGATCATGGTAATGAGATTTTAATACAAAAATACTACCAATCATTAATTTTCAATCATCATAAAGTTAAATTTTACTTTCA
The DNA here is from genome assembly GCA_943735965.1 of Eupithecia abbreviata. Classification (NCBI taxonomy): domain Eukaryota; kingdom Metazoa; phylum Arthropoda; class Insecta; order Lepidoptera; family Geometridae; genus Eupithecia; species Eupithecia abbreviata. Next base: position 3,049,286 of record OX031004.1, on the reverse strand, counting down.
GCAACCCACATTAAAGTTTTCGCACAATATCACATTCAAGAATTTCGAACTTTCCAATATCACACAATATCACTTCCTAAAATGATGAACTTGCATCAAAATCATTCTAAAGTCTCAGAATCATTTGGCATTTTCTACCCAAACTTCTTAGGGTAGATATAGTGCTGTTGTTTTTAATTTCTAAAAAAAAATCACAATAAAGATCTTACTTAATAAATAAATAAAAACTATATAAATGCAGTAACTCGTTCTTAGCCTCAAATCAGATTTATTAAAAACTAGCGGCCCGTCCCGGCTTCGCCCGGGTGGTCAATTTAAAAAAAATCTCTTTTTTCTCTCCGTAAGAACCATCCTCGTACTTCAAGGAATATTCTTAAAAAAGAATTAGCGAAATCGGTTCAGCTGCTCTCGAGGTTTGCGCTTAGCAACACATTCAACGATTCATTTTTATTTTTACATAGTCGGTTTGACACATTATAAAGTATACACTAGCTAAACTCGATGTACATTGTTTGTAAACAAACCACGGCACAAATAACTGAAATTATTTTTAGATATATTTTTAGGCAATATTATTAGTTATTAAATAAGCTGGTGAGTATCTGGCGCAGCGCATCAGAATTGCCATACAGCGGGGCAATGCAGCCAGCGTCGCGGGGACGCGCGCCGACTGATATTGATATAGATATGTTGAGCTACCTGAATATTATTTGCAACAGTCTGCAGTTAGCCCAATGGTTTGAATAGTAAATACTCGTTCTGATTTGTTGCTATTATTTGATTGTAATTTTCTTTATTAATAATAAATAATGCTGGACAATTCACACAGCATTATCTAGCCCCATGGTAAGCAGAGCTTGTGTTATGGGTACTAGATAACTGATATACATAATACTATTACATAGATAGATTTTATTTAATTAAACTGGATTTTATTTGTCAATCTCAAATCCTCAAGCAAATTGCGCATTTAAAGACGCGACAACAGAGTGAATGCTAGGTTAAGTACGGGCGGTTTGTTTACAAACATTGTACTGATAATTTGGCTGGAATATAGTTATTGAAATCAAGCTCCTTTTAGTCATAATCATAATACTTTAGGTACATTTAGTCAGATTTTCTTTGAAAACAATGTTAGGTTAAGTACGGGCGGTTTGTTTACAAACATTGTACATACAATTTGGCTGGAATATAGTTATTGAAATCAAGCTCCTTTTAGTCATAATCATAATACTTTAGGTACATTTAGTCAAATTTTCATTGAAAACATTGACAAATAAGTAGGTGGACACCCACAGTGTCATAATTGCCCTAAAAATATTTTTATCTTTTGCTAATCAAGAAAAAGTAAAAATCCTTCTAATATTATAAACGCGAATGTTTGTAAGTATGGATGAACGGATGGATGTTTGTTACTCTTTCACGTAAAAACTACTGAATGGATTTTAATGAAACATTACAATAATATAGCTTATACATCAGAATAACACATAGGCAACAATTTATAAAGATATATTGTATATTATCCAAAATATCTATCACCACGCGGGTGAAACCGCGGGGCGCAGCTAGTAAAATATATTACTTTATGTACTCAAATATAAACTTACTCTATATAATTTCCATTTCAAGAGAAAGTATAGAAGAAGAATTAACTATTATATTATTTAGCTTTTATAATAAAAATCGCACGTGACCGCACTGAGTGGAAAGATTTCGGGGAGGCCTTTGACCAGCAGTGGGACGAAAAAGGCTAAATAAAAAATTTAAAAAATTAATTACAAAAATCCAAGCTCAAGATCTGCCAGAGGGCAATGGAGCGTAGTATCTTGGGCTTCCGGCGAATCGATCGCGTTAGGAATACGATGCTACGCTCTTTGACAGGTATTGTCGATGTGGGAGTTAAGACCGCCACACTGAAATGGAAGTGGGCGGGGCACATTAGCCGAATGCACCCCGAGAGGTGGGCTAATGCTGCAACACCCTGGGTCCCGGAAGGAAGCCGCGGGCGAGGTCGGCCAAGAAAGCGCTGGCGAGACGACCTTAACTCCTTCCTCGGAGATTGGTGGGAGATCGCACGTGACCGCATTGAGTGGAAAGATTTGGGGGAGGCCTTTGCCCAGCAGTGGGACGAAACAGGCTAAATAAAAAAATAAAAAAAATAAGAATAAAGATAAAATATGTTGGACAGTTCACACAGCCCCATACTAAGCAGAACTGGTGTTAGGGTTAGATTCTTTAAACAACTTCAAATAAAGAGGTATGTTCTATGTTCAGCTCTAGTTTTACTTATTTATACTAATATTATAAAGAGGTAAGGTTTGATTTTTTGTTTGTTTGTAATGAATAGGCTCCGAAACTACTTGACCGATTTGAAAAATGATTTCCCCGTTGGGAAGCTACACTATCCCCGGTGAACATAGGCTATGTTATCTAAACTAATATTATAAAGAGGAAAGGTTTGATTTTTTGTTTGTTTGTAATGAATAGGCTCCGAAACTACTTGACCGATTTGAAAAATGATTTCCCCGTTGGGAAGCTACACTATCCCCGGTGAACATAGGCTATGTTATCTAAACTAATATTATAAAGAGGAAAGGTTTGATTTTTTGTTTGTTTGTAATGAATAGGCTCCGAAACTACTTGACCGATTTGAAAAATTATTTCCCCGTTGGGAAGCTACACTATCCCCGGTGAACATAGGCTATGTTATCTAAACTAATATTATAAAGAGGAAAGGTTTGATTTTTTGTTTGTTTGTAATGAATAGGCTCCGAAACTACTGAACCGATTTGAAAAATTCTTTCACCGTTGGGAAGCTACACTATCCCCGGTGAACATAGGCTATGTTATCTAAACTAATATTATAAAGAGGAAAGGTTTGATTTTTTGTTTGTTTGTAATGAATTGGCTCCGAAACTACTGAACCGATTTGAAAAATTCTTTCACCGTTGGGAAGCTACACTATCCCCAGTGAACATAGGCTATGTTATCTAAACTAATATTATAAAGAGGAAAGGTTTGATTTATTGTTTGTTTGTAATGAACAGGCTCCGAAACTACTGAACCGATTTGAAAAATTCTTTCACCGTTGGGAAGCTACACTATCCCCGGTGAACATAGGCTATATTATAGTATCAAAAAAGTTAGTGATCCGTACTAAAAGCGTGCGAAGCTGGGAAGGTCCGCTAGTTAGTAAATAAGGAGAGTTGAAAAATACAGGTATAAATACTACTCAATATGATGCTTACCCTAAGGTTTACTAATCTCTTTGTCAGGGTTAAGCTATTGTACATATCCTGTTTAGTTATTTCTATGTAATTATTGTTTCTACAATAAAGAATAGGCTAGTGTCCTAAAAAATCTACTAAGTCCGTCAGTTAGATTATTAGAAGATATTGGACCCGTGTTTTTTGTTTTGTCAGTTAAACAAAAAAATATGAAGATATAGCCAGTTAAAGTTCCGCGTGACGTCACGTCTCGCTACACTTCTTAGCAAGTTGTGACTTCACGAGCCCCCACTCCTCGACGCGCTTTATTTTTGTAAGTATTTGTTTGATTGACAAAAGAAAAAATACGTGTCCAATATCTTATGATAATCTAACTGACGGACTAAATAGAAAAAAATATTTTTTTACCCAGGACACTACCCTGGTTATGGTCAACATATACAGATTTAACACTGAGTGCTGAAATCACACGGTATGTGTTTTCTACAAGTGACTAATATGCGTAAATCCACACTAGCGCAGCGGCTGAGAAAATACAGATCTGTGTGACTCAGCACAGCCGTAATATTTTACGAACGAAACGCATGTGCGGCGCAACACAACCGCTGTGTAGAGCGGCAGCACGAATTTTTTAGGTTAAAAAAAAGATCGCAGTCGTCGAAAAAAAATCGCAGTCAAAGTGTTAAGGAATACTATGCTCCTTAATTTGTCAAGGTAACAATCTCTACATAAGTCTACATTTTGTCAAGGGTCTACACTGCAATAGGATATTTGTAGCCGTCACTAGAACAGTCCGCTTGCGCCGTCCGCTCGACGATAGCGGCATAGTTATTGCTGTGCTGGCGTCCGCTCATGTGCTCCGCTACAAGCGCCTCGTCATTTGGAAGCTCGAGGTTGCAGATCACGCAGTTCATTGTGTTTGGGTTTATCTGGAACAGATTAACAAACGATTAATAAATACAGTAGAACCGAATCATTTGACGACCGATGTGGCGCGTTGGGCGAAGGTCCGCCTGCGACGCAGGAGGTTGCGGGTTCGATTCCCGCCTCGGAACAATTGTGTGTACGATCTGCACATATTTGTTCCGGGTGTTCTGGTCGTTTTCTATGTATAATAAAAAATATCTATCTATGTAATGTATATCAGTTATCTAGTACCCATAACACAAGCTCTGCTTACCATGGGGCTAGATAATGCTTTGTGAATTGTCCAGCATTATTTATTTATTTATTTTATTTATTATTCTCTGAAGGATAGGATTCGTAACGAATACATCCGACAGAGAACCAAAGTTACCGAACTCGCTCTAAGAATTGGCAATCTCAAGTGGCAGTGGGCCGGCCACATCTCGCGAAGAACCGACGGCCGCTCGGGTAAACGTGTTCTTGAATACCTACTAAAGATATGGGGTGAGTGTTTACCTGGCGTGCAAGCGCGGGGCAGTAATGCTTGAGGAAAGGCAAGCCCAGAGCCAAGTTGTGGTGCTTGGAGTCGACATGCCGGTGCAGCTGCTCCGGAGTGAGATCCATCTGGCACAGGATGCATCGCGTGCCGGATTTACTTGTAACGATACCGTGCCAGGATTCGAAGCTGATTAGTAGCATGTTACCTGAAATTAGAAATCATTATTGTAGATAATAATAATAATACCCGCAGGGCAGCTTGTGGCGAGCTGTTGGTGAGTAGCGACACCACGGGTACCGAGTGCTCCCGGGGAAGTTCCTGGTTCTCGTACCGCTTGGGGAGTGGCATCCCAAGAGAACCAGATCCACACCTCTTGCTTGCCTTCATTGGCCGGTCTGAGTGGAGTCGCGAGCTATGCATCTTAGGATGTAGACTCGGGGGTGGAAGTGTCTAATGGCCGAATGAAATCGGGGCCGCACCTCTCGACACCCCTCAGTCGTTTGCGCCGATGTTGTTCCTCTCCGGTAATTTACTCCGTCTTTGGAACCCATCCAGCATTCGGCAAGCCACCGTCTGCCACTCTTGACATTATGATTGACTTGTTTATGGCAGACGTCCGCAATCTCCCCTATAGCCCGATTACCCAGTCCATCCATCCATCACAATAGCCTCGTATTATTTCTTTCATTTTTCTTTGCAATAGTCTGTACACCTGGCGGATACCATCTTTGGGTGTATCATTTTGTGCACCCGAAGATGATACCCGCTATGTGTAGCCATCGCCTTTAGATTAACTTTCTCAAAGGGCCTCTGTGCTGGCTTTGGCCCCACGCAAGCCTTCCAAAGGACCGGGTCACTTTATGGCCCGAGATCATGGTAATGAGCTACATAATAATAGATTCAGCTACCGTTGTCCCGATAGTCGTTTCCGTTAACGGCGTAATAGCGAAGAACCTCGATCAACACCTGAAGAGACTCTCGCTAGGAAGTTGGATCAAGGGCCAGATCCAAAAGGCGGTAAACTTAGCAAATATGTTGACTTGGCTAACGAGGTTGTCAGCATGTGGGATGTACCCCAGGAAGATTCTGCGCTTCTGGACGGAGCTTAGCTGGGTATGCTAGCAAACAACAAGCATAAAGGACCGACTGGAGTACAAATGCGGGAACAGGACTCCTCCACCTTAACCTTATGTGGGATGTAGATTCAGCGACCATCGTCCCGTCGTTAGTTAAGGTAGTCGTTTCGGTTAACGGCGTAATAGCGAAGAGCCTCGATCAACACCTGAAGAGACTCTCGCAGGAAGTTGGATCAAGGGCCAGATCCAGAAGGCTGTACTCTTGGACTCGGCACGCATCGTCAGAAAGTTCCTCTCTCTGCAGCCCTAGTCACAGCCCGCTGAAGCCTAGCTTCGCGGTCGGTGATTCTATAGTAAAAAATGTATTTTCTACGATAAAGTACCTTTGACTATAATCATCTGGTTATTCTTTTCAAGCTGGCGTTCCTCCACTCCGTCCACAAAGTCCTTCTTAGCGGACTGCACGTAGGTACAGATATGCAAGGTGGGCTCTGGAAGGTTCTCGAAGATATGTTCCTTCTGAGTTTCAATCAGCATCTCTTTCACTCCTTGCCGTAACGCCTCTTTCAGTATCTGAAATTATACATAGGTAGATAATACTTTATGGCACATAAAAATTAGAACATAAAAACATGATACAATTGGCGGTCTTATCGCTCAATAGCGATATCTCTATTATAGATAGACATAAAGGGTCGGGCGGCCCTCGCTTGCAAAAATCGCTCCGAATATCGCTGTCCCTGTTTAACCCTTGCGCCGCGCCACATGCGTGCGCGATAGCAATATTAGCAGGGTTGGCATGATTAAAACAAGTTGTTTTAAAACACGTGTTTAAAACAGTTTGAAATAAAACTATGTTTTATATTAAGAAATAAACAGGGTTTAAAACTAGCTTTAATTGCAAATGAATGTGTATAAATACCACAGACAGGTTGTGTGGTATAGTGGTATTTATACACTGCATAGGTAACTCCCCGCCAGTAAAGTCCCGCAGGGAAAGTCCCTATGTCGGCCGTTTTATACACTGCACACTGCATAGGTAACTCCCCGCCAGTAAAGTCCCGCAGGGAAAGTCCCTATGTCGGCCGTCGAAAGAAAGTAATTCACTGGATTAGTGGGTACGGTACCTATTCCCCGCTCTCTCTAGTTCTCTAGCTACCTACAATACAACACTACGTACAAGGTGTATGTAAAGTGTTTTGTATTGATTAATAATAATAATAATTTTTAATAATTAGATTAGAGGTACTGAGATATGCAACAAAACTAAATATTTATCGTTTTGTTAATTTTTACTAATGTGAATTAGGAAATAGTTTAGAAATGGATTATTTTATTATTCGCTACAATTGATGAAAAAAAAACACTTGTTTTAAACATTTTGAACTGCTTGTTTTATAAAATATAAAAAAACAACTGTTTTTTTTTCCAACCCTGAATATTAGCAGTTCAAAATTTGGTTTGTTCCGTAATACCAAAAATTATGACTGAAAACTTTTTGTATTCTTCACAAAGTATTGTTATTCTGTAACTAGACAATATAAGCTATGTTCCTTAATAAATAAAACGTAAGATATTGATGTTTTTAATACGAAACAAATAGCAATAAAACATGTCCATTTTCGCATAAAAATGTGCAAAATGAAATTGGCTTTCATTTCATTTTAGGTAAGTATTTTGAAAAAAAAAACTATTTGGGAACCTAGATAAATACTATTTGAATACAAATAATGCAATATTATAGTGGAAATATGCTGAATTAGAAATAATTTTGGTATTACGTTTGTATGAAGAATTCGTCCCTCCGGAGGCCCCTTAATTTTAGAAACTAGTTGCTGCCCGCGCGTTGTTTCTATGGAAAGGTTTTAAGGTTACTTCTATCCTATGGAAGCTGATTTATGGGATAAGTAGTCTGTTTTACTCCGGGCCTGGAACTACCTGTATACAATTTCAGCCCGATCCGTTCAGTAGTTTTTGCGTTAACACTTTGACTGCGATTTTTTTTCGACGACTGCGATCTTTTTTTTTACCTAAAAAATTCGTGCTGCCGCTCTACACAGCGGTTGTTGCACCGCACATGCGTTTCGTTAGAAAAATATTACGGCTGTGCTGAGTCACACAGATCTGTATTTTCTCAGCCGCTGCGCTAGTGTGGATTTACACATATTAGTCACTTGTAGAAAACACATACTGTGTGTTTTCAGCAATCAACGTGTTAAAGAATAACAAAAGTCCATGCATCAAACTTTCGCGATAATAATATTTAGTATAATAATATGTAGTATAATAATATGTAGTATAATAATATGTAGTATAATAAAGCCTTAGCTCTGCTTAACTTGGCGCTAGATGATGTGTGGATTGTTCAGTATTATTTATTTATTTAATATTAAAATCTCATCATCACCAGCTTATGTTAGTCCACAGCTGGACGTAGGCCCCACCTGATCCCCCGGGCGTCCTACACCAGGTTTACCGAGTCATAAAGTCATAAAAGTCATTTATTTCATCTTTAAACTTATTTAAAGCACTTAGACATGTCGAAACATTACATAAAATTTGTACAATGTACCTAGATCTCACTTATTATTAAATATCAGAATTTTCTTCACAAAATAAAGATGTGTCAGCCATAGCTTCGTCAATTGTATAGTAACATTTTTTAATTAAATAGTTTTTGACATATTTTAATAACACAGTATTAGGTTTTTGTCTTATAATAATTGGTATTTTGTTGTAAATTTTTTTAGAAATACATTTGAAACTTTTCAAAATTTTACTTAGTCTGGTCCGAGGAACCACTACATTTGCCTTATTTCTAGTGGTATGATGATGAACCTCTGCATTTGTTACAACAGTCAAGGTCAAACGAGTCATGGTTATACTTTAAGAACACGTTTAATCCAGCGGTGCCACTTGAACTTGCTAATTCTCAGAGCTGTGTCGATAACTTTGGTTCTCTGTCGGATGTATTCGTTACGACTCCTATCCTTCAGAGAAACTCCGAGCACAGCTCTTTCCATAGCTCGCTGAGCGAATTTGAACTGGTGGACCAGCCCTATCGTGAATGTCCACGTCTCAGCTCCGTAGCCGGTCGTACCTTAATTGGAATTAATTAACACTTTGAGTCCTGAAAACGCACGGTATGAGTTTTCTACAAGTGACTAATATGCGTAAATCCACACTAGCGCAGCGGCTGAGAAAATACAGATCTTTGTGACTCAGCAGAGCTGTAATATTTTTCGAACGAAACGCATGTGCGGCGCAACACAACAGCTGTGTAGAGCGGCAGCACGAATTTTTTAGGTAAAAAAAAAGATCGCAGTCGTCGAAAAATAACCGCAGTCAAAGTGTTAATAGCTTCACCAAAACAAATATCGTTTCTGAATGACACATTTTGCCCCACGTCTCAAATAATAATGTTGTGTGAATTATCCAGCATTGTTATTTCTACATACAGCTAAAAATAGCAGTAGGCCGGCCATATCTCGCGAAGAACCGGTAACCGCTTGGGCAAACGTGTTCTTGATTAGAGGACTCGGTAAACATAGTGTAGGACGCCTCCTACCAGGTGGCACGACCTGCGAAAGACTGCAGGTAGATGCTGGATGCGTTAAGCTGAAGACAGAGCGCTGTGGCGCTCATTGGGGGAGGCCTATAGCTGTGGATTAACATAGGCTGATGATGTATATACATATGACGACCGATGTGGCGCGGTGGGCGAAGGTCCGCCTGCGACGCAGGAGGTTGCGGGTTCGATTCCCGCCTCGGAACAATTGTGTGTACGATCTGCAGATATTTGTTCCGGGTGTTCTGGTCGTTTTCTATGTATAATAAAAATATTTCTATCTATGTAATGTATTATATTATGTATATCAGTTATCTAGTACCCATAACACAAGCTCTGCTTACCATGGGGCTGGATAATGATGTGTGAATTGTCCAGCATTATTTATTTATAACTACAAACCTTTTTGTTAAGCTTCTTGCAGGCGGCAACGTGTCGTTCCAGATGCAACGGCCAAGCGAGATGCATCTTAACATCGCGTTGCGACATCGTGACATTGCAAAGAGCGCAATGGTACATGAGGTATATCTGTTGGTAAAATTACTTTGGTTAGATTGCATTAGGGCCTTTGTTAGTAGGGCGCAATGCCCGCCATTTTGTAAAAAGGACAGGTATAGGATTTCGCGTTGATAAGAGCGAGACAGAGCATACTTCTTTGGAACGGCGCTGCGTCAGTACTGAGATCTAGGCCTAGTTTGACAACCACCAGTTAGGTAGTGCAATGGTACATAGAGGTAAATCTGTTGGTAAAATCACTTTGGTTAGATTGCATTAGGGCCTTTGTTAGGAGGCCATTTTGTAAAAAGGATTGATATAGGATTTCGCGTTTATAAGAGCGAGACAGAGCATACTTCTTTGGAACGGCGCTGCGTCAGTACTGAGATCTAGGCCTAGTTTATCAACCAAACCCGTTAGTTAGGTGGTGCAATAAAAAAATAAATAATAAATAAATATATAGGTATAGGATTTCGCGTTTATAAGAGCGGGACTGAGCATCCAACAATCAACAGGCTCATTTCCATTTTTTTTTAAATTAGCTACTCTGTAATGACACACTTCATGAGCAAGATTGATGACCTCTGTGGCGAGAATCGAACTCGCATTGCGGGTTCGATTCCCGCCTCGGGGCAATTGTGTGAACAATCTGCAGATAAAAGTTCAGTTTCTGGTGGCGTTGCGACCTCCGACACTTATTTTACTTCTGCAGGTTGCATCGCTTCATTTTTTGTTAATAGCACCTTAATTATTTCAAATAGATTTTTTATAGGTATTTATATTTTATGTTCTGGTCGTTATCTATGTATAATATAAATATATATATATATATATATATTTAATGTGTTGTATTAAGTACTAGTGGCTCTATACTACTTATACGGCTTCGCCCCCGTGGAAATATAGCTGTCAAATGTCAGGTTTAAATGAATAAATAAATAAATAATGCTGGACAAATCACACAGCATTATCTAGCCCCATGGTAAGTATAGCTTGTGTTATGGGTACTAGATAACTGATATACATAATACAATATATTACATAGATAGATATTTTTTATTATACATAGAAAACGACCAGAACACCCGGAACAAATATCTGCAGATCGTACACACAATTGTTCCGAGGCGGGAATCGAACCCGCAACCTCCTGCGTCGCAGGCGGACCTTCGCCCACCGCGCCACATCGGTCGTCAAAGGTTTAAATGATAATAAAGTATCCTATTTCCGTCTCCTGGTTCTAAGCTACCCCACAAATTTAAAGCCAAATCAGTTCTGCCCTTCTTGAATTATAAAGGTGTGACTAACACGACTTTCTTTTATATATATAGATATCAGTCATCTAGTACTGCTCGGCTTAGCTTGGAGCTAGATGATGCTGTGTTCATTCCAACATTATCTAGAAGAAGAAGTAGAGCAACATTATGCTGAGACAGGACCTATTGGTTCGCTTTGTGGAGTCGCTTGTTGCTTGTATATAATACATATGTAGGCGCCACGCTTTGGTTAGACTCTGAGAACACGTGCACCGAGGCGAACAAAGGGACCCTACCTTCTCCGGGCCGCCGCCCGTACTTGAGCGACCGCTCGTAGACTTGTTTACCCCAACCGCGCGTATTTAAGGCGAGCGCGCGGCAGCAACAGTCAGTCTCGCTTCAGCTTTCGTTGAGTGCACATCCCGCCGTAGTTCGTTCGGATTATGGTAGTTGATGCGTATCGATTATAGTGGTATAGATTATTACAGATAACACAATTACTGTTAATCAAAGTTTATAAAATAGAATAAAAGTACTGACGGTGTAATTCCTGGTTTTGTTAATGTCTGAGCTACTCCCTCTACGACACATACATAGTTAATTTTATTTATTTCTTTATGTTCTTGTTTACTTATATGTTATTATTATTTAGTAGCAAGCTGTACCTACTTGTGAATCAATAAATGTATTTTCTTTCTTTTTCTTTCTTTCTTTATCTATTTACTGAGTTTTGAGTTAGAGATGTGAAAAACATATACAGTCCTCATAGTAAGCTCACCTGCCGCAGCAGCTGCCCGTTGAAGTTGCACAAGAACTTGTTCTTCGACATATTGTCGATATGCTCGCGCCCCTCCACGTGTGCCTGCAACTCGCTGTACTCCAGGTTTTGAGAGCAGACGAAACAGTATCTGAAAGGAGATTAGCACTTTGAGTGCTGAAAACGCACGGTGTGAGTTTTCTACAAGTGACTAATCTGCGAAAATCCACACTAGCGCAGCGGCTGAGAAAATACAGATCTTTGTGACTCAGCAGAGCTGTAATATTTTTCGAACGAAACGCATGTGCGGCGCAACACAACCGCTGTGTAGAGCGGCAGCGCGAATTTTTTAGGTAAAAAAAAAAGATCGCAGTCGTCGAAAAAAAACCGCAGTCAAAGTGTTAGTTGAAGGTTAAGGTGGAGGTACTCTTGACCCCGCATTAGGACTCCAGTCGGTCCTTTACGCGTTGTTTTGCTAGCATATTTTAATTTCATTTATTCAGTTCCACCGTAGGCACACATGTTACACTTTATGTCGGTCAGTTGTATATATATATATATATATATATTTAATACTTATTTATCTTTAAATACTCATATTATGTTCATTTTTATTATAGCTCTATCCTTGGTACACCCCCTGCCTTTCTTTAATTCACACAATTCTTTCCATCCAAAGGTTGCCTGGAAGAGATCGCTTCTAAGCGATAAGGCCGCCCATTGTACTTTTCACATGTAATATCTTTCATAATGTTCTGTATCTGGTGTACAATAAAGTATTTTTGTATTGTATTGTATTGTATTGTTGTACATAAAAAGAATATAACAAATTTATTATAAAACACACATTAATTTTGACATAGGAAACACCATAAGGGATTGTGTTTTAGAAAAAGCAGACAGACATGCCTTCTTAAAAAAATTTATACAACATACATAGATAATATTTATTACAGTAAAATAATAATAAATTAGTTAAATAAATAAATAAATAATGCTGGACAATTCACACAGCATTATCTAGCCCCATGGTAAGCAGAGCTTGTGTTATGGGTACTAGATAACTGATATACATAATACAATACATTATATACATAGATATTTTTTATTATACATAGAAAACGACCAGAACACCCGGAACAAATATCTGCAGATCGTACACACAATTATTCCGAGGCGGGATCGAACCCGCAACCTTCTGCGTCGCAGGCGGACCTTCGCCCACCGCGCCACATCGGTCGTCAAATTGAATTGAATAAAAAATACATGTAATATGTATTATGTAAGGCCGATGTTGTTCCTCTCCGGTAATTTACTCCGGCTTTTTAAGGAACCCATCCAGCATTCGGCAAGCCACCGTCTGCCACTCTTCTTGACATTATGATTGACTTGTTTATGGCAGACGTCCGCAATCTCCCCTATAGCCCGATTACCCAGTCCATCCATCCATCACAATAGCCTGGTTTTATTTCTTTCATTTTTTTTGCAATAGTCTCTACACCTGGTGGATACCATCTTTGGGTGTATCATATTGTGCGCCCGAGGATGATACCCGCTATGTGTAGCCATCGCCTTTAGATTAACTTCTCAAATGGCCTCTGTGCTGTTGGCTTCGGCCCCACGCAAGCCTTCCAAAGGACCGGGTCACTTTATGGCCCGAGATCATGGCATGTAATAAATACATGTGATAATTAAATGCAGCTGTATAAGGGCATTGTCAATAATAAACTAAAATAAACATATCTAGCCTACAATCAAATACATATAGAATTACAAATTGAATAAATATCAAGGAATGTCCTAATAGCCAGCCAGCCAAGCTCCGTCCAGAAGCGCAGAATCTTCCTTGGGTCTTCGCAGACTTCGCGGAGCGACCTCGGCGAGTTGAGGATTTCTATACGTTGCGCTATTACTCCCTCGCATTCCAGGACTACGTGGGCAGCTGATTCGTCGTTGCTACTACTATTGGAGCGTTACTACTATTGGACAGGTATGGATAGCGACATTATAAAATTTGTCAAAAATTGTGCACAAAAATAGGTGAAAACCATTTTATTATAACAAATAGTCAGCAAATACCGAATTCCTAATAAGGATCTCCATCTTCCGAACATTAAGATTATATTATGCTTACTTACTAGCAAAGCAAAAATTGTAAGATCAGATAACATAGATCATTTATTTGTAAACATAAAAATTGTACTTACAAATATTATTTCAATATTTAGATTTGAATTGACCTTAAGATTAAAAAAAAAAAAAAAAAAAAAAAAAAAAACGGGAAAGGTGTAGTGTAGGTACATACCTAATGTACCACGTCACTCAATGACCTACTTTAGAGATAAGGAAAAATATAATTATATTTTATTAAATGTCAAACATATCGGATTACTTACGGAGAATCTTGAGATGAGAAAATAGAATATGTTACAAAAATAAGGAATTAATAAATTCAAATTAGAGATAGAATTCATCCGCATCCTCTGCAGAGAGGGCTGTCCGTCGCTCCGATGGTGAATAAGTGTTTGTTCAGTGGACAGTGTCCTGTTAGTGTTCCCACAAGGACACGTAGGTCCAATCTGTTCAGGTTTATTAAGCGTTGTTAGCTTCGGTGATGTTGATGGGAGTGCCGCCCTTGCTTGTCTGCAATTTATTTGGCAGTCTAGTTCTGAGTCTGGTCCATGAGATTCGTTGTTGGAATAACTATCATGGATACAAAAATTTATGGTCCGGGAGCCAGTGACAGATTTTCATTACCAAGTCCCTCCCAAGCAAAACTTCGTAATATGCATTAAGGATTAATATTATGAATACTCGTGACCGTCAGCTGCGACTCCGTGGGTGGGTTGGGCAGTGGCAGCGATGACCTTATTATTCCCATGGCATTCAAATTCGAAAATAAAATTATCATATTCCAGAATTCTGATTTGAACCTGGCTAACCCACCCACGGAGTCGCAGCTGACGGTCACGAGTATTCACAATATTACTTTGAGTGCTGAAAACGCGCGGTATGAGTTTTCTACAAGTGACTAATATGTGTAAATCCACACTAGCGCAGCGGCTGAGAAAATACAGATCTTTGTGACTCGGCAGAGCCGTAATATTTTTCGAACGAAACGCATGTGCGGCGCAACACAACCGCTGTGTAGAGCGGCAGCACGAATTTTTTAGTTAAAAAAAAGATCGCAGTCGTCGAAAAGAAATCACAGTCAAAGTGTTAATCCCTAATTCATATTACGAAGTTTTGCTTGGGAGGAAATAATTTATCAAATTTGTACCTGTCTCCCGGACCATAATAAATGGACTTCACGGCGACAGTCTGAATATTAAATACACTATGCAATCAAAATGAGAAGATTTTTTTGATTTTAACAATTGTTAAAATTTTGATCAAATGAAATAATGACAGCAAGCTGAGGACAGGGCGCTATGGCGCTCATTGGGGGAGGCCTATGTCCAGCAGTGGACTGCTATAGGCTGATGATGATGATGAAATAATGATACCTTTTTCTTACAATTGGGACTCTACTACCACGCTACATTATGTAAAGTTTGAATCCCTACGACTTATGTTGTTCTGTATTTTTGTGTGTTTTCCTTTGTTTGTAACTGTTTATCATTGTGTGTGGCTATCAATAAATTATTTTATTCTTTTTTTATGCTACGTTCACACGCGCGCGTTCAACTCGACATTCAACGTGCACATTCACATTCCCGAGCGTGTAAACGGTACGCCCGAGCGTGTAAACGGTACGCCCGAGCGTGTAAACGGTACGCCCGAGCCCGTAAACGCGCCTGTGAACGTGAATGCCGCGAATCGGGCGAGTGTCGGTTTTTTGGCAAAGTTCAAAGGATGAATGTGCGGGCGCCCGGTGACTGTTTAGACGCGCGCGGGCAGTCAGTCTCACTCGCGCTTTCGTGACGAGTGGATCTTCAACGTTGCTAAAAAAGTCGCTACGCAGTCTTTTTCTCCGTCGTTCATCATTTTGTTTCTTTTTCCAATAAAAATAAGTTAAGCCAAAGGATACGGCAGCAAAAACACCGAGATCCTCGCTGCCCGCCATGCTGGCACTGACTGACACAACAGCTTGAATTTTCGCCGGCCTGGGGCGGGCTGCACGCCGCGCAGCCCGCCAGGCAGCCCACCGGGCTGCACGGCGTGCATGTGAACATAGCATTATTGCATTAGCATTTATTGGCCTGTGGGTTACTTATACCAAAGCGTCCTTCAGTGCCCTACGAGTCCTTTATAATAATTTGTTTAGGGCAATGGTGGGGCTGCCCAGGCACTGTAGTCAGGCATGTTTGCTGATGCACACACTAAGGACTTCTACGCTGTAATTCGTCAAAAAATAACATCCGTCCGATACAGGATGCTGGGCAGCACCAATAGCTTGCTAAGGGTTCTGGTGGGCAGACATTGCAGTAGCCTGCAAAGGCACTGGATGTCAAGTCTAATGAACCCTTATGCTAAACAAATTTATTATATAAATTGAGTTGTAGGTGTTGGTGTAAGGAATGTAATGTAATTTCAGTCAAATTGCATTGCATTCTTTACATTAACACTATGATAATGATGTAATTTTTTAAATTCTATAATAAATCACAATATGGATATATAATAAGTCTGAATCAATAAACGAATTTAATTTAAATTTAATTTAATTACCTGTCGTAGGCCACAAACACTCAAAACTTCTTACCTGCAGCCATTACTAAGGTGCACTAGCGCCTGGTAAGCAGTGTTGCTGATGCGGAAGTAGGTAGTCTTGATCTTCAGCAGCACCGGCTCGTCCAACTTGAAAGGCTCGTCGTCGCTGACCGA
The DNA here is from genome assembly GCA_943735965.1 of Eupithecia abbreviata. Classification (NCBI taxonomy): domain Eukaryota; kingdom Metazoa; phylum Arthropoda; class Insecta; order Lepidoptera; family Geometridae; genus Eupithecia; species Eupithecia abbreviata. The sequence continues at coordinate 3,032,672 of OX031004.1, read as the reverse complement.
GGTTGTCGGCTGTTTGTCACCTGAAATGGTATATTATTTATTAATTAATCAATATATATATAAAAAAAATATAAATAATAATATTATAAAGAGGAAAGGTTTGATTTTTTGTTTGTTTGTAATGAATAGGCTCCAAAACTACTTGATCGATTTGATAAATTCTTTCACCATTGGGAAGCTACACTATCCCCGGTGAACATAGGCTATATTATATTTTCAAAAAAGTTAGGGATCCGTACTAAAACCGTGCGAAGACGGGAAGGTTCACTAGTCAATATATATAAAAGAAAGTTTTGTTAGATACACTACTTATAATTCAAGAACGGCTGAACCGATTTGGCTGAAGTTGGTGGGGAGTTAGCTTAGAACCAGGAGACGGACATTGGATACTTTTTATCGACGACCTCTGTGGCGCGGTGGCCGAAGGTCCGCCTGCGACGCAGGTGCTTGCGGGTTCGATTCCAGCCTCGATAAAATTGTGTATGATCTGCAGATATTTGTTCCGGGTGTTCTGGTCGTTATCTATGTATAATAAAAAAATATCTGTCCATGTAATGTATTGTATTATGTATATCAGTTATCTAGTACCCATAACACAAGCTCTGCTTACCATGGGGCTAGATAATGCTGTGTGAATTGAATAAAATAATATTCCAGCATATGGTAAGAAGCTTGTGTGTTATATGGAAAAATTAAACTTTCTGAAATAAATTAAATACAATACAATTAAGAAAGTATAATTAAAAACCTGATAATAAAAAAAATCTCATTGTATTATGTATATCAGTCATCTAGTACCCATAACACAAGCTCTGCTTAGCTTGGGGCTAGATGATGCTGTGTGAATTGTCCAGCATTATTTATTTTATATTTATTTATGTGGACAAGCTGAGATTGGACCTCATTAGCCGCGCACATAGGGATTTCTTACTCTTGGGACTCTACTACACGCTACAGTTTTTCTTACTCTTGGGACTCTACTACACGCTACATTTTCTAAGTTTAAATCCCTACCACCTATATTGTTCTGTATTTTTATGTGTTTTCCTTTTTTGTAACTCTGTATATACATTGTCCGACGGCCGCTGGGACAAACGTGTTCTTGTGTGGAGACCACGACTCGGTAAACGTAGACGACCTGCGAAAGACTGCAGGTAGATGCTGGATGCGGCAAGCTGAAGACAGGGCGCTATGGCGCTCATTGGGGGAAAGACCAGGAGGCCTTTGTCCAGCAATGGACTGCTATAGGCTGATGATGATGATGATGATATGCATTGTGTGTGTGGCTATTAATAAGTTCTTTATTCAGATTAAATAAATATCAAATGGCAAACCTTTTCCTTTACCAGTCTTTTTCTTATCAGTCTTGACTTCAGTTTTGTCTGCAGTCTTCTCCGCAGTCTCCTCACTCTTTTCCTCTCCATGATTAGCCACTACCTTTTCTATCTTCTTCCCATTCTCGATATTAACAAGATTTGATTCGATCATAGTGACTATACGTTTCTTTTCTGGTGCCTTAGTTTTTACTGGTGATTCTTTGTATAGAGACAGAAGGTCATTGGCCACTTGTATATCTGCCTTTCTTCTGATTGGTGAGACTGGGATTCGTGCGACGCCGTTATTCGTTTTCGTGTCTATGGGACCTGGAAAATTTAATAAAAGACACGTTAAAAATACAATAGGGTAGTGTCCTGGGTAAAAAATAAATTTCTCTATTTAGTCCGTCTGATAGATTATTAGAAGATATAAAAACTGAAAAGAATACTAAGGCTCAACTCACACCAAAAGAGCGTCGAAGCGGTGCGCAGTTTCAGTGTCATATGAATTTTAACTTTATTTTCATTACAATAAAACTTATTATCGCATGAGAAACTCGATCGAGTCGCGCGGATGCCCGCGGCGCCGCGGGAATTCCGACGAATTCGACCTGAGACTAAGTGGCAGATTTTTCGGTACATCTTCTTGATTATTTGTAATTTGATTTTGAGTACCAACTTTTTAGATTATAATAATTTTACCGTTAGTAGTCGTCCTTTAACTTTCTATAGATTTAAGATTCAGTAGCTTTTTGTGGAAATTTTTAATTTGCCCCCTTAAGGTAGTTTTGATGAGTATGATACACATAAAATTTAAAAAAATCTGACGTCCACACTAGGTTTGCTGCATCATTACTGATTTTTAAAATTGGTTTATAAACTCACCTTCTCGCTGATAAAAAAAGATGTCACTAGTATTGACAGCTAAACTATAAGTCTGGATGGATAATCCAGAATATATAATGTTTGTAAACATAAGAAATCAGCTGATTTTTAGGGTTATCACCACGAAATGATGCAGGCCTAATAGAATTCTAATGATTTCACATATACATTCTATTAGATTGATTACTTTTTATAATCCTGACGTCAATTCTATGCAGAATCTAATTATTTCAATTTACAAATCGACATTATGTGGTCAAAAACAAAGATTAAAATCACTAGAGATTTTTTGTCTTTGTAACAGTGCCATCCCTAACGAATCTCAGTTTTGACGTCCCGTGTTGCAAACAGTTGGTTACTTTTTAACTACGATTTCGAATCAAGGATAGCACTATGACCATACATATTTCTGACAGAGAGTATTATTTTAATTTAGCCGGATTATTTAACGTTTAATTTCACGCTGCATATTTGCTTAGCGACAATCAGTCCAAAAGTTATGAATTCTTCCAATTTCATCAATAATGTTTAGTGCTTCAAGGAAAATACTTTAAACAGGCACATTTACATTTAATTGAGTTGGCACAGGTGAAAAATCGTTTGAGAGCACAAAAAGTCTAATGATTTTTAGTCTTATTTCATAATTCTTTAGCTTTTATTCCATTCTATAAGGATAGGTAATGATAAAAGTAGGCTGATTTCACAGGGATGCTTTGTTTATGTCATTTAATTATTTACATCAAATATCACCAGCCCGGTAAGGCACCCCCATCAAAGCTCAAGATGTGACCTAAATAAAAAAATGTTTTTCACCCCTACATCAGCTGATTGAACTGTCAGTGGCTCTGTTTACAAACATTCTACATTCTGGATGGATAGACTATAGGTTTATATTTTTATAAGTTTCGTTTAAATTAACCAAAAAGTTCTCTGCTACCTTAAGGGTTAAGTACTTAGTCACATTATATTCATTAAGTTAGCTGTTAATTGCCCAAATATTGTTAAAATAAAATAAAAATATTGGACGCGTTTTTTTTTTTTTGTCAATCAAACAAATACTTACAAAAATAAACCGCGTCAAAGTTTAGGAGTGGGGGCTCGTGACGTCACAACTTGCTAATAAATAAGCTTCTCCTGAACTGATAACCGTTGGGGTTCAGGAGCCGATAAGATATTGAGAAGAGAAGAGAGAGTTCAGGACAGTAGTTGTTATGTTACCCGCAATGCTTGAAAACGAAAGTTTTCAACCAGTGCGTCCTACCCGTTATGACCTACGGAGCTGAGACGTGGACACTCAGGATAGGGCTGGTCCACCAGTTCAAAGTCGCTCAGCGAGCTATGGAGAGAGCTATGCTCGGAGTATCTCCGAAGGATAGGATTCGCAACGAATAAATCCGACAGAGAACCAAAGTTATCGACATAGCTCTATGGGCTTACCGTGGGCGAAGAACCGACAACCGCTGGGGTAAACGTGTTCTTGAGTGGAGACCGCGACTTAGCAAACGTAGTGTAGGACGCCCTCCGACCAGGTGGGATGACGATCTGCGAGAGACTGCAGTAGATGCTGGATGCGGCAAGCTGAAGACAGGGCGCCGTGGCGCTCATTGAGGGAGGCCTATGTCCAGCTGAGGACTAACATAGGCTGATGATGATGTTACCTGTTATCTGTAGTTGCAGGGGTGGTCTGAACGCAGCGACGGGCGAGCCGGTGCGCACGCCGGGCAGTCCCGACTCGACCATGCTGACTGTCAGCATCTGACCGGGGAAGAGCGAGGCGGGTAACGGCGGGAAGCTTCCGTTGTAGTCGACTGTAAAGTTAAAACAGAGTGGTTATAGGATATGTGTTTAAGAACAAGAATCATAAATTCATTTTAAACGGGATATTTACCATGATTTGATTTTTGAGTTAGCCAATATTTCGGCACAGTTTCATGCATTTCATATTAGATAACTCAAAAATCTAATTAATACAAAAAATAATACAAAATTATTTATTAGCCACACATTTCTGGCGGCCCCCGCACGAGGCAAGCCTGTGTCGCGGGAAGCCTGTTTACAAAGGCAACTTTAACGATACGGATTCAAAGAAACTGATACTGATACACTGATAATCATAGTAAATATCCCGTTTTCATAACTAATCAATTATATGTTTCTTATATTCCTTTATATTATTTCTTATAAAGTCTTTGGGACTTCCTACGGACTCTAGCAAGCTCTAGCTCTAAGGTTATCGACATAGCTCTGAGAATTAGCAAGCTGAAGTGGCAGTGGGCCGGCCATATCTCGCGAAGAACCGACGGCCGCTGGGGCAAACGTGTTCTTGAGTGGAGACCACGACTCGGTAAACGTAGTGTAGGACGCCCTCCGACCAGGTGGGATGACGACCTGCGAAAGACTGCAGGTAGATGCTGGATGCGTCAAGCCGAAGACAGGGCGCTATGGCGCTCATTGGGGGAGGCCTATGTCCAGCAGTGGACTAATATAGGCTGATGATGATGATGATGATGACCCGACGTTTCTAAAGGTTTACATACTGACGTAGTCTGCAGTCATCCCGTGACCTAGACAGTGTGTAAAACTATTGGAACTTCGGGAACTTATAATATTACCTGTATTGTTATTATGCACTGAAGGTACAGGAGAAATGTGTTTGGCCTCTTTAGGGTGCTGTGGGGCTTCGCTGAGAGCTGGTGAGTTCCTTGAAGACAAAGGATTGGATGAAATACTTGAGTCCGTGTCGCTGAAGTGGACGACTTCACCCTGTAACAAATATATAACGTTTCGTTAAACAATTCGCTCATCTTTCCATACAAATGTGGAAAACACTGGATTCGTGTACGTAGGGTTTTGTACAGTGGGCGTCTCATATAAGTACCCCTCCTATCTCTATGTATAAATAAATAAATAATGCTGGACAATTCACACAGCATTATCTAGCCCCATGGTAAGCAGAGCTCGTGTTATGGGTACTAGATAACTGATATACATACATAATACTATATATTATTATTTTGTCTCTCATTTACCATGATCTCGGGCCATAAAGTGACCCGGTCCTTTGGAAGGCTTGCGTGGGGCCGAAGCCAACAGCACAGAGGCCCTTTGAGAAGTTAATCTAAAGGCGATGGCTACACATAGCGGGTATCATCCTCGGGTGCACAATATGATACACCCAAAGATGGTATCCACCAGGTGTAGAGACTATTGCAAAAAAAATTAAAGAAATAAAACCAGGCTATTGTGATATATTATTATTATTATTATATTAGCCCGGGGTGTACCACTGCAGGGCAAAGGCCTCCCTCCCCTTCTTCCACTCATCTCGGTCCTCAGCAAGGAGAACCCACTCCTTATTGTATAGGTCGAGCTCATCCAGCCATCTCCGGCTAGGCCTTCCACGTGGCCGTTGTCCGTCCGGGACCCATTCAGTGGCATATTACATAGATAGATATTTTTTATTATACATAGAAAACGACCAGAACACCCGGAACAAATATCTGCAGATCGTACACACAATTGTTCCGAGGCGGGAATCGAACCCGCAACCTCCTGCGTCGCAGGTGGACCTTTGCCCACCGCGCCTCATCGGTCGTATGTGGGTTCGAATCCTGCCGCCAGGTTGGGCGATAAAAACTACACGTTATTTACAATTTTTCATTTTCTTTAATATGTTTAGACGTTCGGTGGGTTCGGTGGGTTGGGCAGCGGCAGCGATGACGACATTATTCCCATGGAATAAGATTCAAATCAGAAATTTAAATTCGCATATTCCCGAATTCTGATTTGAACCTTATTCCATGGTAATAAAATCGTCATCGCTGCCACTGCCCAACCCACCCACGGAGTCGCAGCTGACGGTCACGAGTACTCATAATATTAATCCCTAATGCATATTACGAAGTTTTGCTTGGGAGGAAATAATTGATCAAAGTACCTGGCTCCCGGACCAAGGACATTAACACGTTGTACGCCATATCACCCACCGGTGAGCCTAGCTTACTTTTCCATTCGGGCCGAGCCAAAATGAGGTAATCGGTCATTTTCATCAACTTGAAATTTTAATTCCAAAGTTAATAAAATAAAGTAATTTGCGTGGAAAATAAATATTACCTTATTAAGAAGCGTTTACGTCAAACCTCTCGCGCGGCTCACCGGTGACCCCCATGGCTCAAACGGCACAGTACGATTAGGCTCACCGGTGAGCCCCGTGGCCTGAATGGAAATGTTCGATTTTTCAAAGAGCGTTCAACGTGTTAAAAATTTACTTATCAGTAATGTAATAATAAGAATTGATTACTATTGTAATATGTTTATTCATTTATGTTTCTGTTCTAACAACTTTATTTTTATAATATTTTTTTATTTTATATTATTTGGGTAATAAACAGTACATAAATTTTTAATTTGATTCCCCCAAGCTGCTATCAGAGATTTATTTTAATACACAATTTAGTGCTCGCAGGTCCAACACAACCAACCTCTTTGACGACCGATGTGGCGCGGTGGACGAAGGTCCGCCTGCGACGCAGGAGGTTGCGGGTTCGATTCCCGCCTCGGAACAATTGTGTGCACGATCTGCAGATATTTCTTCCGGGTGTTCTGGTCGTTTTCTATGTATAATAAAAAATATCTATCTATGTAATGTATTGTATTATGTATATCAGTTATCTAGTACCCATAACACAAGCTCTGCTTACCATGGGGCTAGATAATGCTGTGTGAATTGTCCAGCATTATTTATTAAACTAAAAAATATTAAAAAAAAAATATATAAAAAAAAACTATGAATAAGATTTGTAGCTACATACAAAAATAAATAAATAAATAATATTTTTTTATTTTATATTATTTGGGTAATAAACAGTACATAAATTTTTAATTTGATTCCCCCAAGCTGCTATCAGAGATTTATTATAATACACGATTTAGTGCTCGCAGGTCCAATAAAACCAACCTCTTTGCTTTGTTGACTTTTAAAAACAATATTTCATTTTACAGCCCCCTCACTAGAATGGCCCGTCAATACAATGATTTATCTAAGGATAACACTGTCCTTGACATTTTTGTTCCCAAATTCGGGTTCTGACTGAAAACCAGCGCTCTTTCACAAATGACCTGGGTTATTGTGATAGAGCAACAAGCTGAGTCAGGACCTATTAGACCTACACACGCGCGCTTATCCACTTTCTGTGAGGGCTACTTAGTACCATATACAATACTACTAATATTTTGTACCTTTTAACTTTTTTTTATTTTTATATTTTGTCTATGTTACGTGTTTTTATAATAGGTACCTAAGTAGGTACTTTGTAGTCTAACATAATTATGTGTAATTAACCTTGTTTGTGTGTTGTGTTAGTGTTTAATAAATAATTTTCTTTCTTTCTTTCAAATTGAGCCAGTTTGCCCGAACTTTAAAATAAGTTAAATTAGATTAAGTTTCCTGTTCCTAAGCTTATAATGATGTGTAATTGTACGTGGGTGCATGAACACATATGTAAGTTTACTTATATTTAGATTTAGGTACCTATCCGGTTTATTGTTTTTTTTTTTTCTCTCTATTTCAAGCTTTTCTATCATATGTTTTGCTCTACACGTTTTATTTTTTTTTATTTTATTTTATTTATTAACAAAATCCACAGCCCTTAATTATTATAACAAAACATGCTTAAAATCTAAACTTATGGCCAAAAACGGACTTACTTTTTATAAGTTTTGTTCTTATGATTCTCAGTATGCACATAATTTGTGAAATGATCAAGTTCTAAACCCTTTATTATTCAAATTCTGTATATTTTGTGATTATTTTATGTTTTGTGCGTTTAAATTAATAAAAAAAATAAAAAAAACTTAATATTATGAAACTTAAGATATACAAAAACCATTGTAATTTCCTCTATTATGTAACACATAATATAAAGCTAAATTAACAGAGCAATAAAAAAAAACTAAACATATTTCTTATCTGGTTTATCTAGTTTAGTTATTACGTACTTCCTTTAGTGAGCATACCTTATGGTTCTTGATGGTGAGTTTGCTGAGCGCTTCTCTGGAGTCCGGAGACAATGAGTTCAGGAAACGATCCAGCTCGTTATTGTACTCGTTGGGGGCTTCGCATTGGTACTTCACCTGTGGCGAATACAAATGGTGGTTCATCATCATCATCATCAGCCTATGATAGTCCACTGCTGGACATAGGTGTAATGTTGGTAGCAGGAGGAGTAATTAATACGACTGTAGTAGGTTGAATACTGAATATTTATTGAGTTAAAACATGTCTTTTTATACTATAGATTTACCTCTAATTTGAATTTATTAATTCCTTATTTTTGTAACATAAAATGATATTCTATTTCTTATCTCTCCGAAAGTAATCCGATATGTTTGACATTTAATAAAATATAATTCTATTTTTCCTTGTCTCTAAAGTAGGTCAAGTGACGTGGTACATTAGGTATGTACCTACACTACATAGGCCTCCCCCAATGAGCGCTATAGCGCCCTGTCTTCAGCTTGCCGCATCCAGCATCTACCTGCAGTCTTTCGCAGGACGTCATCCCACCTGGTCGGAGGGCGTGCTACACTACGTTTACCGAGTCGTGGTCTCCACTCAAGAACACAGAAATGGTAGACAGAGCGGCATAATCGCAGTGTGATAATGATCAAACGTTTCCAAAGAATCAACGCGCGCGAAGCCGAACATAAGGCTATGTTATATTTTAGAAATTTATAATTCCAATTTAACTCGGGTGAAACCGCGGGAAACAGCTAGTATACAATATATTACCTCTTGCGTTGGTTTCTCGCTGCGTCGCATACCGAACGCTCGCGCTAGGTTAGCTGTGTGCTCCGGGCTCATATTGTGAGAGTAGATGTAACGTACGGACACCAGAGCGTTGCAGAGAAGGCAATGCAGGGAGCCGCGTATCTGGAAGATATAGACAAAATCTTTATTAGAGGAAAGTTTGATAAGTTAAGTATAAAATTCACGATTTAAAAACAAAAATAGACATTAATTTAGTTGAATTTAAATCAAAATTTGATTTATTTGATTCTAATCTGATTTTATTGATTCAAGTCTGATTAATTAGGTTTAAATCCAGTTTATTTTATTTTATTTGCCAGTGAAGTATGGCTTATTCAACTAATCCCCATTGACAATCCCCGTCAACGGGGATTAATTAACTTTTTGTTCATTATTCCCCGTTGACGCCGATGCGAGCTCGTAACGGGGATTAGTGAACTAAAAAGTTTGATGGAAACTCAAGTTTCAGATCGAATCTGACTGCTTTATTTTGTAGCAGCGGGCAGGTCGTAGTATAATAATTTAGGAATCATAAATCATCAGGAATCTTGGTTCAGAAAATATTTGCAATGGATTGATATCATATATATAATAAGCTTCCATCTGAAGCAACTGAGCTCCCTATTCGTAAATTTAAAAATTACATAAAACTAAATCTCATCAAGAAGGCTTTCTACTCCATAAATGATTATCTCAATGATGTTAATGCTTGGCCAGATGTCGCTCAGGTTCACACCGACAATAGTATGTAGTAAGTAATTTGTTGTTGTGCATAGCTTTACTTAAATATTGACATGTATCGAATCATATTATATTAAGACTTAAAATAGGCAAATAACCATGTATTAGACATATAAGAGATGAACATGCTAGTGGTTTCTTTTCACTTCTTCCACTAGTGGACAAAAAATTGAAGTGAACAGTAAAATAATTTTATTTGATAATAATTTATATTTAAAATATGACTTGTCTAAGTGCTTATTTTGTAAGCCTAAAGAAATAAATGATTTTTTACTTTTACTTTTACTTTACTTATATCTGTGACGCCTACATCTAGTTAGCCGAGCGAAGTGAGCGGCGACCACGCGACTTTATTCTAATACCTACATGTTTGAACGCGTGATATGTTTTGAATGGAATGTCCGAATTTATTAATTCAAAAAGTTATATCAAGGTATTGAAGCCGTCTTGAATGTGAAATAATTTATTTTGAAAATGATAATACGTAGTAAGTATTACTAAGTAGTATATTATACATATTATATATATATATATATATAACATTTATTTATCATTAAATATTCATGTAGTGTTCATATTTATTCTAGCTCTATCCTTGGTACACCCCCTGCCTTTCTTTAATTCACACAATTCTTTACATCCAAAGGTTGCCTGGAAGAGATCGCTTCTAAGCGATAAGGCCGCCCATTGTACTTGTCACATGTAATATCTTTCGTAATGTTCTGTATCTGGTGTACAATAAAGTATTTTTGTATTGTATTGTATACGTTTTTAATTAGTAAATCTATCTATGTAATGTATTGTATTATGTATATCAGTTATCTAGTACCCATAACACAAGCTCTGCTTACCATGGGGCTAGATAATGCTGTGTGAATTGTCCAGCATTATTTATATATATTTGAACTGAATTGAATTCAAGGTAGAAACAAAGAGCCTTTACCAGCGGCGGCATTTCTATTTACTTTTAACACTTTGACTGCTGAAATCACACGGTATGTGTTTTCTACAAGTGACTAATATGCGTAAATCCACACTAGCGCAGCGGCTGAGAAAATACAGATCTGTGTGACTCAGCACAGCCGTAATATTTTTCGAACGAAACGCATGTGCGGCGCAACACAACCGCTGTGTAGAGCGGCAGCGCGAATTTTTTAGGTTAAAAAAAAGATCGCAGTCGTCGAAAAAAACCGCAGTCAAAGTGTTAAAAATAAAAGAACGCATATTGTTATATAACTAATAGTTAGACATATGCTGTTGCGACATTAACAAAACAAATTACTCACTGCTCTAGTCAAATTACTCTGGAACGGCCTTATAAAGGGTGTCATAGTAATGTATTGTATATGCTCCGCCTCGAACACATGCCTTTTAAGATCCCCCTGTACCAGCACATTGCATATCGCACAGAAATATCTGCCATCCTTCAACATAATCGTATGACAGCCCAGATTGCTGACCACCATTTCTGTACCAAACGGACAGAATCTATAGTCACCGAATATATCTAGTTTCTCTATAGCTTCCTCTATCATTACTCTTGTTTGTGCTTTGTGTGTTTCAGGGTATATTTGGGGTCTTGTTTCAGGGTATATTTGGGGTCTTGTTTCAGGGTATATTTGGGGTTTTGTTTCAGGGTATATTTGGGGTTTTGTTTCGGGGAATATTTGCAACGGATTGATATCTTTGATGTTTCCATTCTTCATTGGGTGATACTTTTCGATGTGAGGTTTTATATCGTTTTTGACTTGAAGGTTGTTGCAGTGACCGCAGTGGTAGAGTTTTTCGTTTACCTGAAAAGAAAAACAAGGTTGTAATTTTTGAGTGGAGACCACGACTCGGTAAATGTGTAGGACGCCCTTCGAGCAGGTGGGATGACCTGCGAAAGACTGCAGCGAGATGCTAGATGCGTGCTGAAGAGAAGGCGCTGTGACACTCATTAGGGGAAGCATGTCCAGCAGTGAACTGGCTGAGTATAGGCTGCTGATGATGACAATGATGAATTTTTGATGGATTGTATCTCTAGAACTCGGGCTGGTCCAATTCAAGAATTACTTTCAATGAAACAGCGGAGTCTTAGTAATAGGGTTCCGTTTTGAGTATGGAACCTCAAAGAGTAGCAACTGTCGATACCTACTTTTTAGTTAACCTACACAGTCTTATGACGTAATAATGATAATATTGCGCCTACTATTTCATCGTTTTAAAAACATTAAAACTGAAATCTTTGAATTGAATTATACATTAATATTATTTTGTGAAGTAAAACTAACATTTTCCGACTGGGTTTTTCCTAAGCTAAATCAATACTATATTTAGATTTTTCCTCATATAGCGTAAATACGATATTGCGACTGAAGAGTTTTAAAACATGCCGCGATAAGCCTGCATTGCCTCGGACATGTTCGCCCGGGCACGCACCGACACCTTCGATGCCATCTGGCGGAAAAAGTCAGCTTCACTACTCAGCAGAACCCGCGGGAGTGGCAACAGCATCCTAACCGCGATTGCTGGAAAATTTAACTGTCCGGTAATGCACCGATTGGTCCAAAGGACAAAATCTGTAGTTAATTATAAGTACTAACATCTAGTTATAAGCAAACTAACACCATGGATTATTATTATCTGAATAAATGAATTTAATTATTATAATCTTTTTGAGATAGATCGAATACTTTATAAATAAATACTTCCACACTTGAATTAGAAACTATCACTATAACTATCAATTATCATAGAAAAGGGGATATTTACCATGATTTAGTTGAGTGTATATGGACTGATTGGCTTTCATCTATCTCTTACGAGGATACTGAAGAAATTTTAACACTTTGACTACGATTTTTTTTGCTGAAATCACACGGTATGTGTTTTCTACAAGTGACTAATATGCGTAAATCCACACTAGCGCAGCGGCTGAGAAAATACAGATCTGTGTGACTCAGCACAGCCGTAATATTTTTCGACCGAAACGCATGTGCGGCGCAACTACCGCTGTGTAGAGCGGCAGCACGAATTTTTTAGGTTAAAAAAAAGATCGCAGTCGTCGAAAAAAAAATCGCAGTCAAAGTGTTATTTATTATTTATTATTATTATTTATTTATTTAATTAGAACGGCACAATCACCAATTACACTAATTATTTTACATATGAGAAAGACGAGTCACCCATCCCTCTCTCACAATAGATCAAACAAGTTAATATTAGTATAGATGTTAATTCTACTCACATCTCTTATAAGATAGTCTTCAAAGGCCCCGACCACTTTGCACTTCGCCAACAAAGCCTTGTGCTCATCTGCGGCGCAGTGGCTATTCTTAAAGCGCACTAACACATAGGCGTTGCAAACCATGCAGTATATCTGGTTGCAGTCGATCTGTGTTACCATGTTCCAGGATTCGTATTTCACGCGGACCTCTTTGGTACCTGGAACAATACGATAAATAAATGAATCGCGTTATATTTATATCTATCTATGTAATATATAGTATTATGTATATCAGTTATCTAGTACCCATAACATAAGCTCTGCTTACCATGGAGCTAGATAATGCTATGTGAATTGTTGTCCAGCATTATTTTTTTTTATCTAGAGAAACTCCGGAGTTTCTCTGAAGGATAAGATTCGTAACGTATAAATCCGACAGAGAACCAAAGTTATCGACATAGCTCTAAGAATTAGCAAGCTGTAATAGCAGTTGGCCGGCCATATCTCGCGAAGAACCAACGGCCGCTGGGGCAAACGTGTCCTTGACAGCCGGTCGCGGCCAAAGCGGGTTATCCCGGAGGTTGAGCTCCCACAGCTTCTCTACGAGGGCTTCCAAAGAGGGATCCCCGTCGTCTAGAGCCTGGATAAGTCACGTATATTTTGAAATCGCTCGATGTATATGGACCCGACGAATTGGCGCTCATATCTCTCTGACGCGCGAAACGACGCGGCGATTTCGCCTCTTCTGGACAAAGTCTATTGGCAAGCTGAAGTGGCAGTGGGCCGGCCATAGCTCGCGAAGAACCGAGTGCCGCGTGGGCAAACGTTTTCTCGAGTGGAGACCACGACTCGGTAAACGTAGTGTAGGACGCCCTCCGACCAGGTGGGATGACGACCTGCGAAAGACTGCAGGTAGATGCTGGATGCGTCAAGCTGTAGACAGGGCGCTATGGCGCTCATTAGGTGAGGCATATGTCCAGCAGTGGACTAACATAGGCTTAAGATGATGATATTTAGATAGGCAAATCAAATGTATTAGATACAAACTTATATTTATATCACTTATAGCGATAAGGCCGCCCATTGTACAACATATTCTGTATGTTTTTTTTCCTGTCTTGTGTATCTGTTTTATTTCGTGTGCAATAAAGACTAATTGTATTGTTAAATAAATAGTAATTGTATTAATTGTAGAGTAATTGTATTGTTAAATAAATAGTAATTGTATTGTTAAATAAATAGTAATTGTATTGTTAAATAAATAGTAATTGTATTGTTAAATAAATAGTAATTGTATTGTTAAATAAATAGTAATAGTATTAATTGTAGAGTAATTGTATTGTTAAATACTTACCAAGATCAATTTTGAGAAACTTCGGTACATTGACCCTCGGCTTACTTGCCATGGACGCGTAAGAAATCCCCTCTATAGGCGGTATATACTCCTCTATCTCCTCTTCCTCATATATGTTTATATGTTCAAACGTACTTCTAAAATCAAAGTTTTTAGTTAACTCTTTAGTTTGGCCTCTATTCTCGGAAAAGTCACTTGTAGGCGTATTTTCATAACTAGGCGTAAAAGTTTCATTTCCATGACTTTCCACGTAACCCTCTGTTCTAGGGCTGTAACCCTCTGTTCTGGGACCGTAACCCTCTGTTCTAGGGCTGTAACTCTCTGTTCTAGGGCTGTAACCCTCTGTTATAGGACTGTTAGCCTCTGTTCTAGAGAATTCAGAGAAGTGCAGCCAGTGATGTGGTGCATTGTTAGGCTCTTGTATATTGTTATTGTTGAAAGATTGAATTGTTTTCTGGTTATGCCCATCATAGTAGAGTATGTCTGTTACTTTGTTGATAGCAGTGAGTAGGGTTTCTTCGTGGGATTTTAGGTTTTCATGTTGCAAGTAGTTTTTGATGGGGTATATCGTGTTGCAAACTGCGCAGTGTAGGTCTTCGTTGATCTGAAAATATAGTAGAGCGTTAAAATATCAATATCAAATCATTTGTTTGCAGTCAATGGGTTATATGTAAGTTGGTATGCTGATTCTAAAACTGTCGCGATGAGTTATCGCCTAAAACAGCTTTGGCGTGCATAATTAGATAATTAAAATAATAGAAGATAGATAGAATATACTTTATTCCACAAAAAGTTGTACATAGGCGAGCATAATGCTAGATAGCATTCTCTACCTGCTAACCTTTGGGTAGTGTGGACAACAGTTTGGTAGGTAGTGCTATATAATAATAATAGAGATAATAAAAATATACTACTCATAATGATACTAAGCTACTTATATTATACTTAAACTAATAAATAATAATAATGCCAAAACTATGAGTGTAACGTAAAAACATTGGTCCACCGAAATAAAAAAAGATTAGCAAAATTTTAAGTAACAAATAATAATATTAGAACTAACAATACAATACAATACAAATATGCTTTATTGCACATCAAACACAGAAAAACAAAAACAGTAAAGAACAAAGATACAGATGCACAATGGGCGGCCTTATCGCTAAGAGCGGTTTCTTCCAGGCAACCTTTGGATCTAACAAGATTTTTATGTTAACACTTTGATTGCTGAAATCACACGGTATGCGTTTTCTACAAGTGACTAATATGCGTAAATCCACACTAGCGCAGCGGCTGAGAAAATACAGATCTGTGAGACTCAGCACAGCCGTAATATTTTTCGAACGAAACGCATGTGCGGCGCAACACATCCGCTGTGTAGAGCGGAAGCACGAATTTTTTAGGTTAAAAAAAAGATCACAATCGTCGAAAAAAAATCGCAGTCAAAGTGTTAAGAGTTCGTGAAAAATCAATCATAGGATATATTTTTTTGGAATTATATCTTGTGACTGGACTGATTTATAAAATTTTAGCTATCAAATCAAATCTTAGCTTGTCGCGCAAATATTAAGAGGACTTTGCTGATAGCTGATTAAGTATATTAGTCATCTAGTATCTATAACAAGCTCTGCTTAGCTTGGGATTAGATAATGATGTGTGGATTGTCCAGCCAGCGTTATTTATTTATTCTCTAAAAATAATTCGAACGAGTCGAATTCGCCGGAATTCCCGCGGCGCCGCGGGCATCCGCGCGACTCGTTCGAGTTTCTCATGCGATAATAAGTTTTATTAATGAAAATAAAGTTAAAGTTCATATGACACTGAAACTGCGCTCCGCTTCGACGCTCTTTTGGTGTGAGTTGAGCCTTAGGGTTAGATAATTCCGTGTGGATTTTCCAGCCAGCGTTATTTATTTATTCTCTAAAAATAATGAGTCCAGGTAAAAGCTTGTCTATACTTGTACAAGGCAGCCCGTATCTAAGAATTTATTGTAGTAATACTGAGTAATACTGAGAATGTATTGTAGTAATTTACCTAGTAATACTGAGATCGAATCTCTTGAGCGGCCTGTGTCCGTCCAGCTTGCGTAAATGTGGCACGGAGCGGACAAGTGCATATACCGTGGCAGAGTCGCATTGCAACTGGCATACCGTACATGAGAATATATCCTGGGAAACACTCACCTTCCTAGTAATGCTGAGATCGAATCTCTTGAGCGGCCTGTGTCCGTCCAGCTTGCGTAAATGCGGCACGGAGCGGACATGTGCATATACCGTGGCAGAGTCGCATTGCAACTGGCATACCGTACATGAGAATATATCCTGGGAAACATTCACCTTCCTAGTAATGCTGAGATCGAATCTCTTGAGCGGCCTGTGTCCGTCCAGCTTGCGTAAATGCGGCACGGAGCGGACATGTGCATATACCGTGGCAGAGTCGCATTGCAACTGGCATACCGTGCATGAGAATATATCCTGGGAAACATTCACCTTCCTAGTAATGCTGAGATCGAATCTCTTGAGCGGCCTGTGTCCGTCCAGCTTGCGTAAATGCGGCACGGAGCGGACATGTGCATAGGCTGAAATGCAAGATCTGAGAAGCAAACTTGGCCAGGCTGAGCACTCCCTGGAGCATTACATCAGCCTTTATGAACGCACTACCACACAGACAAGGGAACTCAATCTGGCCATGGATGCACTCCTTAGAAGCCAGGTGAGTCTGGAGGGCAGGGTTCTGGATGGCTGTGGCTGCTGTAATCCAGGCCCAGTCACTGACCACTCAGGTCCGGACAGTACTGTGTCAGCTACATCCCATCAGGATCCCAGCGCTTCATGCTTAGTTACAAAAACAATAATGTACTGTGATGAAATTGGAAAAAATATGGGCCAGTTCTTAAATAATAGTATGGAACATCCTATAATAAATAATTGTTTTCCAAATTCCAACCTGCATAATATTATGCAAAAAATTGATAATGATTCATTTAATACTAATTCAAACTTAGTAATATGCCTTGGAAATAGGGGTAATGTGAACAAATCTGACTTAATTCAATATTTGGACAAACTGTGCTCATTAAACTTAAAACAAATTGTGATGTTCACATTCCCCTACAGCGACAGCTTGCCACAATCGGAAAATAACCTTAGATATAAGCTAAATATTACATTGCATACTATTGCATGCAACAATAATGTACATGTGATTGATACTAATAATATTATTAGTAAAAAATATTATTCGACTGAAGGTAATTACTACCTACCCAATTTTTATAAAAGACAGATAGCAATTTCGCTATCCTATTATTTTAAAACAACAGCCAAAAACTTGGCTATAACTAATGCTTCTATTGAGCATTGTAATTATTTAAAAAACCAGACCTTGGAACTTATTCCAAGTCATTTAAATTAGAAATAGCGACAATAGAGGAAGTCTCTAGCCCTAAAAAGTTAAACATTATTACTATGAATCACAATAAAAAATTAAAAAAACAAAATTGTAAAATATCTGGAAAGTTTACTAACTTGGTGCACCAAAATATTCAAGGAATTAGAAGTAAATTATTAGAATTAGAATTATACATGAACTCATTTGATATTGATATCATCTGCCTCACAGAACATTGGCTGAAAAGCTATGAGCTCATGTTTAACTTCAGTAACCACCAGGTTGGTAGTTCTTTTTGCAGATCACATGCTATTCGTGGAGGCTCTTTAATATTAATAAATAAATTCATAAAATTCAAAGAACGTAAAGACATAGTATGCTTATCCGTTGAAAGCCACATTGAAGTAGCATGTGTTGAGTTGGAGCATACTATTGTAGCAAGCGTATACAGCCCACCATCAGCTTCTTTTGAAATATTTGAAAAAAATATGGATGATATCTTATTTAAAATATCAAAATCAAATAAAAACCTCATAGTATGTGGAGACTTTAATATTGATCTTTTAGAAGTTTACTCCCTCAGTAGTAGATTAACAAATTTATTTAATTCTTATAATCTTAGGCCAACATTTATGGAACCTACTAGAATAACTGAAACATCAGCAAAATGTATAGATAATATATTTGTTTTCCAAAATGAAAAAATTGTCAGTCACAAAATTATAAGCAATTTAAAATCAGACCATTTAGGTCAACTTATTAAATTAAAACATCAAGTTAAAAATAATAATTGTAAAAAAAAAATTAAGTACATACCTGTGACCACAGATCGATTTGAACGGTTGAAATTGGATTGGAATTTTAAACCATCACCTAACTACTCACTTAACAATCCAAATGAGTCGTATTGCAGTTTTTTTAATAAATTCACTACTGCGTTCAATTCAATATTCATACCCAAAACAATCTTGGTCTCAGAAAAACTTAGCTTTAGTGAGTGGGCAACAGTAGGTATACATAAGAGTAGACAAAAGTTGTATGAACTGTACAGTGAAAAGCAGTACAATTTTAGCCAGGAATTCAAAGAAAAAGTAAAAAATTACTCAAAAATATTTAGAAAAGTTTGTAATACAGCCAAATCAAATTATATTAGCTCGAAAATTAAAAATAGTGAAAATGTAATAAAATCAACCTGGAAAATAATTAATAGTGAGACTGGAAAGGTTAGTACCTACATTAATGATTACAATTTAAAGATTAATGATTGCTCCATCAAAAATGATGTTGAGGTAGCACAAGAATTTGAAATTTTTTTTACTGACATTCCAATCTGTACTACAAAATGTCTGAACTCTTCTCAAGTAATAGCCGAATCATTACTTAAAGAAAATGTACCTAAATGCGATAGTAAATTTAATTTCACCCATGTTAATGAAAACGATATAAAAAAAACCTTTAAACTTTTAAATATTAAAAAAACTGCAGATCTGTGGGGCATTTCCGTTAGAATTATTAAACCTTTAATTGATACCATTGCACCAGATCTAGCTTTTATATTTAATGAATCCATTGATTGTGGTGTATTTCCTGATCTAATGAAACATAGTAAAATAATCCCATTGTTTAAATCGGGTAGTAAGTCTGACCCCACTAACTTTAGACCAATATCAGTACTGCCTACATTCAGTAAAGTTTTTGAAAAACTTATTTTACACCAATTGCTTAGACATTTCAATAGCAATGACCTGCTACATTGTAAGCAATTTGGGTTTACTCGTGGCAGGTCAACTACTGATGCCGGTGTAGAGTTGGTATCGCATATTTTTGATGCTTGGGAGAAGTCGCAAGATGCTTTAGGCGTTTTTTGCGACTTGTCAAAAGCATTCGATTGCGTTCATCACGAAACATTAATCAGGAAACTACATCATTATGGAATTAGGGACAGCTCTTTGGATCTTCTTACATCTTACTTGAGTGATAGGATACAAAGAGTTGACATTAATGGGAAACGATCTAAAGGGTCTGTTGTTACAATGGGTGTACCGCAGGGCTCTATCTTGGGTCCTTTCCTATTTTTAGTTTATATTAATGACCTGCCTCATCTTGTAAAGAATGATCATGAGATTGTATTGTTTGCTGATGATACTTCATTAATTTTTAAAATGAAACGACAAAATACAAATTTCGACGATGTAAATACTGCAATCTCAAAGGTAGTCCATTGGTTTAGTATTAATAATCTTTTGCTTAATGAAACCAAAACAAAATGTATAAGATTTATTCTACCTAATGTAAAACAAGTTAAGGCTGATATAAACGTAAAAGGAGAAACGTTAGAAATTGTAGACAATACCGTATTTTTAGGAATAACCTTAGATAGTAAACTTCAATGGGGCCCACACATAGATAAGCTATCGAAGAGACTTAGTTCTGCAGCATATGCAGTTAAAAAAATCCGTCATCTTACAGACGTTGATACTTCTAGACTAGTCTATTTCAGCTACTTCCACAGTATTATGTCTTATGGCATACTACTGTGGGGGAACGCTGCAGATATAAACACAGTATTTGTGTTGCAGAAGAGGGCTGTTCGTGCGATCTATAATATGGGTCTCAGAGAATCCCTACGTGAAATATTCAAAGAAATAAACATAATGACAGTACCGTGTCAATATATTTATGAAAACTTGTTGTACACTCATAAAAATATCAATCGGTTCACTAAAAAAAGTGATATACATAATGTAAATACTAGAAATAAGAATAAACTCGCTGTGCCCACAACTAGGCTACACAAGATAGATGTATCTTTTAAAGGGCAATGTATACGCTTCTACAACAAAACTCCAAGTGAGTTGCAAAAATTATCAATAAATAAATTTAAAAAAATTGTGAAACATATTCTTTGTAAAAAAGCTTATTACAAAATATCAGATTACTTAGAAGATAAAAAAGCTTGGAACGAGTTTTGCTCCAACTCAAAATCTACCAACTTACAAATAAGCAAATCAAATGTACTAGACACATAAGTTATGAACATACTAGTGGTTTCTTCTCACTTCTTCCACTGGTGGACAAACAATTGAAGTGAACTATAAAATAATTTAATAGTATAAAATATGACCTGTCTAAGTGCTTATTTGTAAGCTTAAAGAAATAAAAACTTTTCATTTTCATTCATTTTCATTTTCATATACCGTGGCAGAGTCGCATTGCAACTGGCATACCGTGCATGAGAATATATCCTGGGAAACACTCACCTTCCTAGTAATACTGAGATCGAATCTCTTGAGCGGCCTGTGTCCGTCCAGCTTGCGTAAATGCGGCACGGAGCGGACATGTGCATATACCGTGGCAGAGTCGCATTGCAACTGGCATACCGTGCATGAGAATATATCCTGGAAAACACTCACCTTCCTAGTAATGCTGAGATCGAATCTCTTGAGCGGCCTGTGTCCGTCCAGCTTGCGTAAATGCGGCACGGAGCGGACATGTGCATATACCGTGGCAGAGTCGCATTGCAACTGGCATACCGTGCATGAGAATATATCCTGGGAAACACTCACCTTCCTAGTAATGCTGAGATCGAATCTCTTGAGCGGCCTGTGTCCGTCCAGCTTGCGTAAATGCGGCACGGAGCGGACATGTGCATATACCGTGGCAGGGTCGCATTGGAACTGGCATACCGTGCACGAGAATATATCCTGAGAAATTAAATATATTACAGTGAATATATCCTGGGAAATTGAATATATTACAGTGAATATATTCTGGGAAATTGAATATATATAACAGTGAATATATCCTGGGAAATTTAATATATTACAGTGAATATATCCTGGGAAATTGAATATATAACAGTGAATATATACTGGGAAATTTAATATACATTGATTTTGGATGAATGGATAGAAAGACAAATGCTGTGTGAACATACAAAACTCATCGCCCATGACACATGCATGCTTAGGTCTAACTACATACATGTCTAGGTCTATAAGCGCTCCAGTGAACAAGTTAAGCCTGGTTTTGGTAGAAGTTTTTGAGCATTATTTTTGTAACTTTTGAATACACATTGCGTCATTATGACACATGTTAACGTTGGCTGTGTTTCAATCGAACTAATCAAAATAAGAGCTCACATTACAAGTGCGCTCTTATTTACTAAGACGAATTTTTGCGTCGACCTTTGTGTATTGTGTATTGTGTCATCTATTTGTATTGTACTGTTGATCGAAGGTGGGGTCTTAGCTTACCTTGTCCAATTGCATGATGGTATGCCACTGCTCCGTGGTAAGATATACGTTGGAATTGATAATGACGCCATTTTTGGTTGTCTGCTCAGTGACAAACAGATCCTCTGTTAGATCCTCTGAAAATTAAATAGGAAATGTTAGAATAAAGTGTTATTTATCAATCTGTTTTAATGTAATAGGAAACTTTGAAGAATAAGTTATCTATTAGTCATGTCAATAAAATAGGAAAGTTTAAAAAATAAGTGTTATCTATTTTAATATTTTTAATGTAATAGGAAACTTTAGAATAAAGTGTTATCTATCAATCTATTTTAATGTAATAGGAAACTTTAGAATAAAGTGTTATCTATCAATCTATTTTAATGTAATAGGAAACTTTAGAATAAAGTGTTATCTATCAATACATTTTAATGTAATAGGAAACTTTAGAATAACGTGTTATCTATCAATACATTTTAATGTAATAGGAAACTTTAGAATAAAGTGTTATCTATCAATCTATTTTAATGTAATAGGAAACTTTAGAATAAAGTGTTATCTATCAATCTATTTTAATGTAATAGGAAACTTTAGAATAAAATGTTATCTATCAATCTATTTTAATGTAATAGGAAACTTTAGAATAAAGTGTTATCTATCAATCTATTTTAATGTAATAGGAAACTTTAGAATAAAGTGTTATCTATCAATCTATTTTAAAGTAATAGGAAACTTTAGAATAAAGTGTTATCTATCAATCTATTTTAATGTAATAGGAAACTTTAACAAATAAGTGTTATCTATCAATCTATTTTAATATTTTTAATGTAATAGGAAACTTTTAAGAATAAGTGTTATGTATCAATCTATTTTAGTAATAAATTTGTTAACACAGTATCACCCTTATGTGCAACACAGCATCATCTAGCCCCAAGCTAAGCAGAGCTTGTGTTATGGGTACTAGATACCTGATAGACATTACATAGATACATATTTTTTTATAAAACATAAAAAAATAAATTTATTATACAGAAAACGACCAGTACACCAGAAACATCTATCACATTTGTCCCCAGGCGAGAATCGAACCCGCAACCTCCTGCGTTGCAAGCGAACCTTCGCCCACCACGCCACAAAGGTCGTCAAATTAAAACAAATTAAAAATAAACAGAAGAAATACTATAAAATATAAAAATACAACACAGTAAAATAAATTTTACTGTATTATAGTTGTAACTTTTATTTCTGTAGATATTAAGGAATTTTGATGCAACTCTCTCTAGAATTCCAGTTTGACTTACCCTCCGTTAACTTGTTATCCTGCCCATCCATCTCTGGTATTCCCTCCGGAGATTTCACAACCTTGTACAAATTGTATTCACAATACTGCTCCTCCTCAACTAACGTCCTATCGAAGTCTAAGAATACGTCTTCATCTATAACGAATAACTTTGTCATTTTTGGCTTTACGCTGAATATCTTGGTGCCATATTGTTTGAGATCCACTTCAGTATAACATGGATGATATTTAGGTGTTTTTTTGTCTTGGAGCGAGCTTATGAAGTTTTCTATGGAATCTATGGAAATGTCAGTTATATTATCAGAGGTTTTGTTTGATATGGAATTTTTTCTTTTTTTTGTAGTAGTTTTGACTTGTTGACTTATTTCTGTTTTTTTGAACGGGTCCACTTCTTCCTCTGAGTTGGACCTAGAAATGAAAAATCTAGATTATTATCAGAGTGACGAGCTTGAGGCTCTTCCATCGTGGCCTGTTGCAGCGTTGGATCGCGAGGAGTAGAAAGAGAAAAGGGAGGCCTTTGTCCAGAGTGGGATTACAATGGCTAAAAATAAATAAATACCAATTACTTAATAGTATAATAATTCCATCTATCCACCCCATAAATTAATTGGTACTCTATTAATGGAGCAATTAATTCTGTAAATCTAACATTATTGAACAGATATGCATACAATATCGCTAACATTGCGGGGCAAGCCTGGATGGGATAGGCGCAAGACTGTGTAGAATGACACAAGTTTGGAGACCCATACAGTAAAAGGTAAAGTCGATTTCCCGATGATGATGACTAACGTGTGTAATGTCGCAAGTTGCTTGCGACATTACGCTTGTCCAGTCAAATAAAACATTCATACATACAGATGTTGCGATATAAACGGAAACAAAACTTTTATTATATATTTTTCAACAATTTATCGAAGGTTCTCGCGATGCGTTGTCGGTAAAGGCGTACAGAAATAAAAATTGAAGGTATAGTGTGGTATATCGAGACGGAATGTAGGCTTCCGCCCTCTAGGCAGCGGACAGCACACAGATATTTTCGACGACTTTTATAGGTACCTACTTTGGGTACCTAAATATAAATAATATCTACATACAGCTTTGTATAAGAATAAAATAAATTTTCTTCTCACCCCGTAAAACAACAAAGGGAAACAACCCCAATCAACCAACAAATCCGCCAACTACTTACCCAACTACCTCCAAAACCTACCACTAAAATTATAAAATAGTTTTTCGACAGCTTTATGACAAATATTACAACGGAATCGCCTAAATATTATTGAATTAGGCCCGATATGTCGTCTTGCACAAGTATTTTCCTTTAAAGAAGGAATTTACGCACTTTTCCGTGCAAAAAATACGCCATAAAGTTTTGATGCGGATTACCAAAATGTCCTTCCCAAACTTGTAAGGGTGATGAGGATAACAAAATGGCAGCTGCTGATAAACTTTTTCACATCACACACAGTCCTCACATTACAGTGTTCGTATTTTGCAATTTCAGGTTTTTCGTTAGCGTATTTCAAACAATAAATCGACTAATCAGCTCGCTCGCAGTAAGTGAATGGAAAATTGCATTGAATTGAATGAATGAGTGATTTGCTATTGTGATCTTAGAAAGTTCACTCTTCTTATCGCATTTCCGGAAGCTTATGACAAAATTTTTCCGGTAAGAAATGACAACAAACAAATCCATCCATATAATTTTTTACTATGTACTTTGTTTTTACCACAAATCACACCATACGTACGTACCTACCTACCCACAACAAAATATGTTGTATAAAAAACTGCTGTGAATTTACATCAAAAAAGAGATTCATTGTTTGTCAGTTTAACTTAGTAAATACAGAACTTTCTATTGACTTCTCGTTACCTTTGTGACTAAGAGGAAGGCTTGTTTGATAAGGAAACAAAAAACTTACTTACTGCATGTTGTTGCACTCCAAGATCTGCCCGGTTATGAAGTTTCCAATGAAAACAATAGTAATGTAAGGCCAAAACAACCACAAGAAGTTAATGATAATAGCTAACATTTACTCTATTCTGTGTACACAAATGATAAAAGATTAATCAGTTAAACTGACCACAGATATTATTGTAATACGCACGCGAGCTGCACTTATCGGCCGGCCGACCGCTTAGCTTAGACTGATATATATTTATTGATTGCATGCATGCATTGCCAACTTACTGAAACTGTTTTCCCGAAATTTGCCATTCCAGCCTAATCTATGTGGTAGATTCCCATAAAAACTTGGAAAGATGTGCCCTAACATCTTCAATAAATAGTTAACTTTTGAGTAGGCTAGGCTCTGCTGTATGTGTACAGGGTGGATGTTTATCAAGATTTTTAGACATTGGTCATTATTTTGAGAGTACCTATATAGAAAATATCTGCATTTTTTGTTAATTAGTAAGTAATATCTGAGGAATAACTTAAAAAATATGTAAATTCATATAGTTGCTGAAGTGTTTTTTTCATCCATTTCTATCTACAATCGGCTATTTAGCAATGATTAGATGTGGTCTTGGGTGGGAAGTGATTATATACAAAAATATAAATAGCACTGTGGGAAAATAAAACAAACAAGGCTCGCTTCTTATAACTTCTCAAGTCTTGCTTTTACGAATTCTTTCAACCACCGCAAATTTTACTGGAGTTTTTACTCCTTGATACATTTTTGCTTGATAGGTTAATTTAGTGTCAATATACCTAAACTAATACAAAATGACTGAATAGAATATAATTAATAATTATAAATATAAATAAATCATGCTGGACAATTCACACAGCATTATCTAGCCCCATGGTAAGCAGAGCTTGTGTTATGGGTACTAGATAACTGATATACATAATACAATACATTACATAGATAGATATTTTTTATTATACATAGAAAACGACCAGAACACCCGGAATAAATTATTATTATAAATCTCAGAAATCCCTCCACACCTCCAGTCCAGTCTTATGCTATACAAGAAAAATAATTCAATTTCTTGAATCACTTCTATTAAAATATGTTGAATAACAGTAGGTAGTCGGTAGAACTTTTTTTTAAAATCCTCATGTTTTGGGGAAAGTTTACTTGTTGGCAGCCCTATTTATGACTTTATTTCCGGTAAAGTCCCCAAACGCATGACTAGAAAAAACTCCCGATAACTTTAATACTCTAATCATAGAATGACTCTAATTTTATGTCGTAATCTTAATTCTATTTTAATTTGATAGTTGCTTTTATTCTTGCTAGCTTAGATTCTTTTTATATTTAAGTTTTATCAAATTGTACCATATAAGGCGTATTGCGTCAATCCAGACGCAGACGCAGGCAGCTGGCAGAGCCATCTAGAAAGAAGTTGAAGTTGAAGCTTGCTTATCATAATATCCTTATTTATCCTATCATTCATTATCAAAGCAAGCTATTTTAGATGCAAAGAAATTAATTAAAGTTTCTCTGCCGTATGTAACAATTTGGAAAAGAAAAAACGTAAAAATGAAAGCTTCCTTTACCGGCGACATCCCTGAAATACCTGGTATCGGTGTAGACAACTTTGAGGACACAACTAAAAGGGCATACTTTCTTAGCCACTGCCATGCAGATCATATCACTGGACTGAAGGTGCTTCATTCCTTTCTCATGTCGAAGTCAGTGTTCATCTACATGTCCGAAATCTCTGCAGCTATAGTGGAGACGCATATTGACAATAATCTTATGAAATTTATAAAACCATTGAGAGGTAAGCTTGTATTAGTAAACATATATTCATCAAACATGTATGTACTTCTATTCTTACAGGTGTACTCCACATGTTGTACAGGGAATCTTAAAAATAAAGTGTTTCAAACATGCACCCTACTAGGCATAGCAATATTTAGACTTCCTGAGGACTTTTTTGGAATAATATTCAATTTCCTGAGTTCGAGGTCTTAATAATAAATAATAAATCCTATTATTCAGATATTTTACAATATACTTTAACTTAAGACTAACATTTGCTTCGGAATCTGTCTGCATGCCTCCTACAATTTTATAGAATAGAAATATAAAATGTTTATTGTGTTTCATATAAAATAATACAACTTAAGAACAAATAATAATAAAGATAACAAATTAGGAACGAATAAAATAATTAAAATACGCGAACACAGAAAGGCTACCAGCTCAGCATTCAATGCTACATTGACATAAGCCAGTGCAGCGCTGATTTTCAGTGGTGCATTTTGACCATTCACCTCTGTTGTCATCCAATCTAGACCATGTGCTATCTGCTGGATCTGTGGCCCTTATATTATATTGTTGGCCTATCTTCTCGTTCGGGGGCTTACGCACCATACTAATAAGAATCTTAGATGTATTCAAATAATTACAGGTAGAACAACAATAAACCTGCCAGCAGATGAAGAGAAGGGCCATGAGGAGATGTATGTAGAAGTCACTCCCATTCCCGCCGGCCATTGCTTTGGATCTGTCATGCTTCTGTTCGATAATACGCTGAAGAAAGTTCTTTATACTGGAGACTTTCGAATAACTGAGAACAGGTTTGTGTTCTACGTATAATATATTTTTTTTGTAATATCTCAAATTATTATTTATATTATTAGAAAAATGTTACTATTCTTTATAACTATTAATGACGACCGATGTGGCGCGGGTGGGAGAAGGTCCGCCTGCGACGCAGGAGGTTGCGGGTTCGATTCCCGCATTGGAACAATTGTGTGTACAATCTGCAGATATTTGTTTTGGATGTTCTGGTCGTTTTCTATGTATAATAAAAAAATATCTATCTATGTAACATATTATGTATATCAGTTATCTAGTACCCATAACACAAACTCTGCTTACTATGGGGCTAGATAATGCTGTGTGAATTGTCCAGCATTATTTATTTATTTTATCTCATGGGAACTGATTTATAACATAAAAATAATAATAATAGATAATGCTGAAAATCCACACAGCATCATCTAGCCCCAAGTTAAGCAGAGCTTGTGTTATGCGTACTTGACGATTGATATACTTAATACAATACATTAATAGATATTTTTTATTATACATCGAAAACGACCAGAACAATCGGAACAAATGTCTGCAGATCGTACACATAATTATCCCGAGGCGGGAATCGAACCCGCAACCTCCTGCGTCGCAGGCGGACCTTCGCCGACCGCGCCACAGAGGTATTTGTTCCGGGTGTTCTGGTTGTTTTCTATATATACTAAAAAATATCTATGTTATATATTGTATTATGTATATCAGTTATCTAGTACCCATAACACAAACTCTGCTTAGCTTGAGTCTTGATAATGCTGTGTGAATTGTCCAGCATTATTTATTTACACTATACTATATTATATTTTCAAAAAAGTTAGGGATCCATACTAAAACCGTGCGAAGCCGGGAAGGTCCGCTAGTTATTCATATTTTATTTTCCAGTGTCTGCAAATTAGGCCAGCTTCACGACATTAATCATAAACCAATAAAGCTTGATGTACTGTATGTGGACACTACATTTCAAGACATCAACCACGAGACCTTTCCAAAGCGGTCTGAGACTATTGGCTATGTTGTGAGGGAGATTGAAAAATGGATTGCTAAGGGTGAGTTACAGACCGTAATAGCTAGCTGGCTAGCTGTTACCCGCGACTTTGTCAGCTGAGGCAGCTGCCCCCCCCCCTGGAAATCTCGCAGGAGATGTATGAACTCGCCTAATTACATTACGAAAACAGCCCTAGAAATTTTACTGGCAATGCCTTATTCCACGGCTACAATTGAAAGATCATTCAGTACACTCAGACGCGTGAAAACGTGGCTGAGATCAACAATGATTGAAGACAGGTTAAATGGACTTTGTTTGCTCAGTGTACATAAAAAACTTGTAAACAGTATGGGCGATTCTTTCACGGAAGACGTTATAAACCGTTTTGCAGAAGATCCTCGAAAATTACTTTTAAAAAAGAAACGATTTAAATAAAATAAAAATGCATGCATAGTCAAATTTACTTTTTTTTATTTAACTACCTATAAAGGATCATTTGCGGCTGTTCGCCCTACACCTTACACTTCATATACCTAATGTTTCATGTAGAATGTATGTTTGTTTATATGTTGTTTAGTGTGTATGAAAAAAATACGCGGACGATCCGACCTAAAAAATCTGACTTGCCCCCCCCTAGGCCAGAAGCTAGGTACGCCCAGTGGCGGAGACTAATTCATTTTCTCTAGGTTCTATTCTATAGGTTTTCAGCTCTCAGACTATACTATACTATAGTGGTGACCCCTTAAGTCTAATAAAACTTTTCTTGTTTCAGGTGACGACTACAGGGTGGGCTTAGAACCATCAGCGAGATATGGATATGAATTTGTTTTCAATCAAATATTTGAACATATGAAAATGAAGGTTTACGTCGACAGCAACTGGGATTTATACAGGTAATCGACATCATTAATTAGGAATTAAATGATATCCCAAAAAAAATCGATAAAAGTGGGACTTGAACCTGCGATTTCCTCAAACCTTCCCCTTACTTGGGTTTATTTCAAGTCTCGCCGAAATTTGGGATATATATAGTATATATATATACCTTGTCTTCTTTTATGTACCTACCTAATGTTTTAAAGCTTTGTGCCACCACACCAGCACCTATCTGAATATCAGCGCCGCTACTAGCTCAAGGGCGGATCCAGCGGTGGTCCACGGTGGATCCAGCCCAGGGGGGGTCATGACCCCCATGACCCACCCCCCTGGATCCGCCCTTGTATTGGCTCCGGCTTGTAGCGGCATCATGCTGAGACAGGGGCCTTTTGGCCCCTTATGTAACACGTATTTGTACCTATCTGTATGTTTTATCTATTTCCTTATATATATTTTTTTCTTGTTTGTATTCTTTCTTATTATGTAATGTGTCGTGTTTTGTGTTATGTATGGGGTGTCAAATGTATTTTCTTTCTTTCTTTCTATTTTCTAACCATGGTATGGATCTGTGTCTGAAATAAAAACTTTTTTTTTTGTAATTTTTTTTATAATACAAAAAAAAAATACAAAAAATTTATTTACCAAAAAAAAGTTTACAAATAATAACACCTTAACTTAATTTATGTACATATTCTTACATTATTGAGTTAATTGATTGAGGTGTTGCAGTTAACAGTGACCCCCGCACTAGGCTAAGCCTGTTTCGAATAACAAAAACTTATTGTTTATTTCCAGCAAATTCTTACACAAACTACCAGGAGTCACAAACGACGTATCTACCAAGAGGATACATCTCTGCTCAAAGTTCAAGAAGCACTGCTCCCTTTGCTACCAGGACACAAAACACAAATACTTATATATAACATTTTCTGCTATGAAATGGCAAAATTATAACCCTGAAGAAACAGCTATAGTCTACGAATCCGAAAATAGAAGGTCTACATGCTTTGCAACGCATTGTAGTAGAAGTGAATTGGTGCATTTTGTAGAGTATCTCAATCCTATTAAAGTGGTAGGCTTTCGAGACCCGTATAGAGCTCCGGGAGAACCTGCCACTATTACTCCGGTCAAACACAAGACGCCTTGTAAAAGTGTTGATAACGAAAATGAAAAGCCTAAGAAGATTCCTAGACATGTTTTGAGGGACATTTTTGAAGGGTGCGTTCACACAGCGGATCCGTTTTAACAAGACCGTTAAGAGTGCGTTTATACAGCGGATCCGTTTTAACAAGACCGTTAAGGGTGCGTTCACACAGCGGAACCGTTTTAACAAGACCGTTAAGGGTGCGTTCATACAGCGGATCCGTTTTAACAAGACCGTTAAGGGTGCGTTCATACAGCGGATCCGTTTTAACAAGACCGTTAAGGGTGCGTTCATACAGCGGATCCGTTTTAACAAGACCGTTAAAGGTGCGTTTATACAGCGGATTTGTTTTGACAAGACATTTTTTATGGATCCTTGCCAACTGGAAACGATTTTATGTTTGGGAACACGACTAGGAAATCGACGTCGAAATTCACGCTGCGCTAACACCATCGACCGATTATTGGTAAAAAAAATCGACACAGTTAATCCACGTTCTTGTGAATTATAATAATAACGCTCCATTGTTTATCTGTTTATATTCTGCAACTGTCTAGTTTACAAATCTCAAATATTATTGACGTACGTACGACGCCATTTGCATAAATTATAACATTCTCCGATAGGGTGATTAATTTTGCGCCACCTGGAAAAAATCCTAAAAAGGGAGGTAACCCACCTAAAGATAAAAAAAATAATTAATAAATTAATTTTATTGAAGATTTTAAATTATTAGAAAATATTTGACATTAAAAAATATATAAAATTATTAGTAAGTATATTTTTTGTACTGAATTATGTAAGACTGTTTTGTTTAAAAAAAAAATAGGATTGTGTTTGAAGACTAAATTATTAACCTTTGTTTCTGATATCTGTGTTATTAACCTTGGAGACGCACGTAGTAGGTATTTCATTTTGAAAGAAAGAAGAAATTTTAACTTTATAGCGCCTCAGGGATGTTTGCGGCGGCGCGAGTCGACTGTTTTCATACCACCATGCGCAAGCGCGCCACCTCCCTGGTGCGCAGGTTGCGGGCCAGCTCCAATACCGTTCTCGCAATGATAGCTGGGAGGGCGGACTGCCCGTACACCAGGCACTGTTGGGAGCGCCACCGCCCGCCAGCAATCCTTTTAGTTTTTAAGATTCTCTTGTTTATTTTCTAATATGAGTGTAAATGCTTGAAATAAATACTTTTTATGTATTTATTTTATATGCAATAAATTTTATACATTTGTCTGTAGGGCACACAACACCTATCAACTCATGATAGCGCAGCGCAGATAATGTTTTAAACTTTTTATGAAAAAGGAAATACTGGAAAACTATCAATATGTAGCGAAGGACAGAAAGAACAGGCATAGTCTGGAGGAGGCCTTTACTCAAATAGAGATCAAGAATAATAAAAAAATTCATATTTATATATATTATACTTTCATATTTTAACAATGTTCAATATAATATTTTTTCTTAAATGTTTAATATATTATGTATATTTCATTATTGTTAATATTTATTCTTTGATAATAAATGGCTATAATAATAATAATAAAATTTGATACAAAAATAAGTAGGTTCAAACTGAAAACCAGCGTTGTTGCGCATCACGCGTGGTTCAGCACATAGCTGAGTTTGACCCTACTCGTATTTGGCCAGCAGGCTAGCACGGTAGCCATGTATTAAATAAATAAATAATGCTGGACAATTCACACAGCGTTATCTAGCCCCATGGTAAGTAGATCTTGTGTTATGGGTACTAGATAACTGATATACATAATACAATACATTACATAGATAGATATTTTTTATTATACATAGAAAACAACCAGATCACCCGGAACAAATATCTGCAGATCGTACACACAATTGTTCCGAGGCGGGAATCGAACCCGCAACCTCCTGCGTCCCAGGTGGACCTTCGCCCACTGCGCCACATCGGTCGTCGAAATAATATATTATTATTTTGTTTTTCTGTAGGCTTATTTTATTTGTTTTTTTTTATACTGTGTTTTTTTGTGTATGTTTACTGCTTTAATTGTGTAGCCTGTTTTCTCTGGCCAAATAAAACTTTTCTTATTCTTATTCCGGGTGGATTAATAGTGTGGTCTGGATCATTATAGGTCGACACATGTTTTTATATTAGTATACTTGTATTGCATAGACATAAATATATATATATATACAATATACATTATAAACATATATGATTTATAGTACACAGTTAACTTGCAGGTTTTATTATCATTAATTGTAATGTATTTAGTTATTCCCAATGACCTAATTTATAGTGTTTATAGTTAACAGTAAGGCTGTAATAATAAAACTATTGAAACTATCATGGTTATTAACACTAAAGTCATTTAAAACGGGATATTTACCATGATTTGATTTTTGAGTTATCCAATATTTCGGCACAGTTGTATGCGCCATGATCACGGAGTAATATTGGATAACTCAAAAATCAAATCATGGTAAATCCCGTTTTAAATGACTTTAAGGCTGTAATAGTTTAAACTTGAATAATGAGATTTGTATTTAGTATTTTAATGTTTCTTTTTGTTTTAAATTTAGTTTATACTCGTTTTTTCTTATGTCATTCTAATTGTTTTAGCTTTTATTAATTTGATTTATAGTGATAGTCATTTTTTAATTTTATACAAAGTAAATCTTTTATTGGCCTTAAGTTTAGTTATTAAATATGTTAATATTAGTTTTAAAGGCTGTGGATTTTGTTTATAAATAAATAAAATAAAAAAATCCAGTTTTTTTTATTCTGAGCCTAACAAAACACCAATATACCCATACATGCATAGTTCTGTACGCATAGTCCGAGATTACTGCTCTACATGTTAATGTTATGTTTTTATTTAGCTGTATTACTCTCAGGGTTGAAAAAAAAACAGTTATTTTTTATATTTTATAAAACAAACAGTTCAAAATGTTTAAAACAAGTGTTTTTTTTGTACTTATCAATTTCAAATCAATTATAGCGAATAATAAAATAATCCATTTCTAAACTATTTCCTAATTCACATTAGTAAAAATTAACAAAACAATAAATATTTACTTTTGTTGCATATCTCAGTACCTCTAATCTAATTATTAAAAATTATTATTATTATTAATCAATACAAAACACTTTACATACACCTTGTATGTAGTGTTGTAGGTAGGTAGAGGTACCCACTAATCCAGTGAATTACTTTCTTTCGACGACCGACATAGGGACATATACTTTCCCTGCGGGACTTTACTGGCGGGGAGTTACCTATGCAGTGTGCAGTGTATAAAACGGCCTACATAGGGACTTTCCCTGCGGGACTTTACTGGCGGGGAGTTACCTATGCAGTGTATAAATACCACTATACCACACAACCTGTCTGTGGTATTTATACACATTCATTTGCAATCAAAGGTAGTTTTAAACCCTGTTTTTTTCTTAATATAAAACAGTTTTATTTCAAACTGTTTTAAACACTGTTTTAAACACTATTTTAAACACGTGTTTTAAAACAACTTGTTTTAATCATGCCAACCCTGCCCGAGGCCCACTAGCGCCACCTATTTCATGTAATTATTAAGTTGAACAAAGGATATTTCAAAAATGTATTGTATGTAAGGCAGTATCTTTTTAATATTTTTATTTTAGTAAATATTTTGCCATCGAGGTCGTCGCGATATGATGATAAAATAGATTAGATATATGTCACTGACATATCTAATCGATTCATAATCAGCCTATATCAGTCCACTGCTGGACATAGGCCTCCCCCAATGAGCGCCATAGCGCCCTGTCTTCAGCTTGCCGCATCCAGCATCTACCTGCAGACTTTCGCAGGTCGTCATCCACCTAGTCGGACGGCGTCCTACACTACGTTTACCGAGTCGTGGTCTCAACTCAAGAACACAGGTGATTACAATATAGTAACGCTCTTGGACAGTAATGGCTTAAAATAAATAAATAAATAAACGCTCTTGAGCGATAATACCGCCAAATTGTCAGATATTTTGTATTTTATTATTGTTTGTTTTATTTTTAAGTGTTCAATAAAATAATTATTTATCTATCTATTTGTCACGTCTGAAGCATGGTGTTACTTTTTTGACGACATTAAATGAATATTATAAGAGACTTAGATTCTTCAGGTAAGTTATAACGGAGTGTTTCTTGTCTTGTCTTTAGCTGAGATAGATGCAACGAGAATAAATTTCTATATGCAAAGTACCCCATAACTAAGAATAGAAAAATAAATTAAAAGGTAAAGTTATCCCAATGCCTACACGACAACGCCATTGCTAACCTTCTTTCGCAACACATTTCCTTTTTCTCGATATTATCAGAGGTACTCACTGTTCTTTGGTAGCATCCTGCAGGCATAAGGAACTGTATTATAATAATGTCCGTGACTTTGACTTTTACTTTACTTCATTACTCGTTTTTTCTTGTTCTTTAGTAGTTCATAGCTCATTTACTGATTATTTTTGGTCACATGTATGGCCTTTGCACTTGCCTTAATTGTTTTGTTTAGATTTAGTTTTATATTGTTACTATAGTTTTTGTTAGTGCACTTCCTTACCCGACGAGCAAACAGAAAATGTTTTGATACCCCGCGAAACAGGCCTAGCCTAGTGCGGGGGTCACTGTTAAGTGCAACACCTCAACCAATAAACTCTTAAATGTATGTACATAAACTAAGTTAAGGTGTTATTATAATTGTAAACTTTTGGTAAATAAATTTTTTGTATTTGTATTTTGTATTTTGTATTTGTATCCCATAACTAAGAATAGAAAAAGAAATTAAAAGGTAAAGTTATCTCATAAATAGAAAAGAAAAAGAAATTAAAAAGTAACGTTATCCCATAACTAAGAATAGAAAAAGAAATTAAACGGTAAAGTTATCCCATAAATAGAAAAGAAAAAGAAATTAAAAGGTAAAGTTATCTCATAAATAGAAAAGAAAAAGAAATTAAAAGGTAAAGTTATCCCATAAATAGAATAGAAAAAGAAATTAAAAGGTAAAGTTATCCCATAACTAAGAATAGAAAAAGAAATTAAACGGTAAAGTTATCCCATAAATAGAAAAGAAAAAGAAATTAAAAGGTAAAGTTATCCCATAACTAAGAACAGAAAAGAAATTAAAAGGTAAAGTTATCCCATAAATAGAATAGAAAAAGAAATTAAAAGGTAAAGTTATCTCATAAATAGAAAAGAAAAAGAAATTAAAAGGTAAAGTTATCCCATAACTAAGAATAGAAAAAGAAATTAAAAGGTAAAGTTATCCCATAACTAAGAACAGAAAAGAAATTAAAAGGTAAAGTTATCCCATAAATAGAATAGAAAAAGAAATTAAAAGGTAAAGTTATCTCATAAATAGAAAAGAAAAAGAAATTAAAAGGTAAAGTTATCCCATAAATAGAATAGAAAAAGAAATTAAAAGGTAAAGTTATCCCATAACTAAGAATAGAAAAAGAAATTAAACGGTAAAGTTATCCCATAAATAGAAAAGAAAAAGAAATTAAAAGGTAAAGTTATCCCATAACTAAGAACAGAAAAGAAATTAAAAGGTAAAGTTATCCCATAAATAGAATAGAAAAAGAAATTAAAAGGTAAAGTTATCTCATAAATAGAAAAGAAAAAGAAATTAAAAGGTAAAGTTATCCCATAACTAAGAATAGAAAAAGAAATTAAAAGGTAAAGTTATCCCATAAATAGAATAGAAAAAGAAATTAAAAGGTAAAGTTATCCCATAACAAAGAACAGAAAAGAAATTAAAAGGTAAAGTTATCCCATAACAAAGAACAGAAAAGAAATTAAAAGGTAAAGTTATCCCATAACTAAGAATAGAAAAAGAAATTAAAAGGTAAAGTTATCTCATAAATAGAAAAGAAAAAGAAATTAAAAGGTAAAGTTATCTCATAAATAGAAAAGAAAAAGAAATTAAAAGGTAAAGTTATCCCATAACTACGAACAGAAAAGAAATTAAAAGGTAAAGTTATCCCATAACTAAGAATAGAAAAAGAAATTAAAAGGTAAAGTTATCCCATAAATAGAATAGAAAAAGAAATTAAAAGGTAAAGTTATCCCGTAACTAAGAATAGAAAAGAGAATTAAATTAAAAGGTTATACCATAACTAAGAATAGAAAAAAAAATTAAACGGTAAAGTTTTAATTTTTGTTATTCCACGATTATTTCAGACTTCGCTGGCAGAATCGAGTACCTTCCTAAGTAGTTCATTAAATTAGTCACCACAATACTCGATATTGTCACTTTATCCAGTATTTTGTTCGCCTGATCATTCGGCAATTCTCTTGCCTTTAGTTTACTTATTAACCTTTCTATAGTTTCTTCGGCTGATTCCAAATGTGCTATAATGTATCCTACTTTATACTCTTCATGTTTTGAATGTTTTTCCTTTATTTTCTTCAGAGGTGATAAATTTCTATGAATGACATTTAGAATTTCTTCCATTTTGAGAATGTAATCTTGTTGGTTGGAGGATTTCCTGGTCAGATCTCTTAATTCAGATGAACTTAATGTTTCGTTATCTATGTCTTCATTATTTATTGCTTCGGTTTTATTTGTTTCTAGTGGTGGGTCCATTAAACTTGCTGAATCGTTTTTATTTGTAGCATTGTGTGTTATAACTAACACAGTTGTATTGTTTGGTGTATCTTCTATTTTTTCTTCAATTTTGCCGACTGTATTTGGTTCGGTTGTAGTTTGTTTATTGTTCGCATTCGTCCTAGCTATTACAGTCATATCACTATCGTCATTGCTATCTTCATTGTTTCCGTTTGCTTCACGTTTCGCTCTAGATTTCCTGTCATAACCCTCACGAGGAACAGGCACTTTATACATTATAAAAGCATTTTCCTTTTCTTTATCCATCGCTTCGATTTTATTGTTTAATCTTGTAAGCGTTATATCTATCCTCTTGAATAGTCCATTGTGAAAAGCATTTTCTTCTTTGGAAGCATCGTATTCAGCATTTTCTGTTCTGCTTGTGTTGTTTTTAACTGATAAAGGAAGATGAATCTGTTCAGTATTTGTTATCTCGTCTGAATGGTTAACGAATACTTTACTTAGCAACCTCAACATCCCTGAGTTAGATCTTTTCGGTCTCACTACGGTATCCCATGGATTACGCAGAAACAACAAGTTGAATCTTTCTTTAGATTTAGCAAACTTGTATTTATTAAAGTCTTTGTAGCCCGTGAACCGTCTTTTGTAGAGCTGATGGCCGTTACTCGGGTCTCCTGGAACAGTTTCTTCCATTTTAGAGACAGAAGCCTCGGTAACGTCTTCTTCATCGAGTGCTGAAGTACCCGCATGTATAAATAGCGCTGGAAAAATAATTATAATGGCGGTATTATCATATTAAGGCCATACTTAAGTATTCAGTTCAGTACCGCTCGTCCATCACAAAACCAGCCTACTGATATTATTAAAAATCACAAGATATTTTCAGAATAGCTGAGAACGCTTTATAAGTGTCTCATGTAAAAGACACAAGGTTAGACAATAGATCGTATAATCTCACAAGACATAGGTAGGTAATCACATTAAATTATAAGGTAATACGGTAGATATCTAAATATACTTTACTGTTTAATATTCTAACGAGAGTAAACCCGGACTAGGTATTAGGCAGTTGTAGTTCTCTGTTCGGCGGTCAGGAGCAAAGTGGAGTGTTCTCGTGGCTCTCTCGACTTGATGGCTCGGCTCGGCTCGATGGTCGCAGGTTCGAGTCACGATGCGAGACTGTTGGACGGACTGACATATGACAGACGGGCGGTCGGGCGGACCGTCAGAGGCGCGCTTCGTTCATGTCACTCGGTGAAGGGGTGAAAGAAACGAGAGCGACAACACATGTTCTTTCTATGCAATGAACAATTATTTTTTGAGCCGTTGGTCTATGTTAATCTCTCCTAGAACTTATATAGGTACAGCAATTTTTTTCAACTTACGCATCAATAAAAGTAACCATATCCGACACATATCTTCCACTACTCGCTCAAAGCTAAATAAAATAATCTTGGTAAAAGAAAATACAATATCGAAAAACAAAACAATATTAAGTTAACACAATTTCAATTACATTAGCAGTGCAGTGGCGTTTTATTGCATTTTGATGACTAATTATGATATACAAGGATTTGATATATGCGATTTGTGTATAGACGGCTATACAAATTAGTTATGCCCGGCAGAACTCTAAGAAATTTGCGGAGAACAATTTAATGATTTTCTCTTGACGGTTTAGGATAATTGTAATGTAGGTAAACATTTTTATGTATTTAAGTTTCCTCAACGAGCTATAATCGGAGTTTCTCTGAAGGATAGGATTCGCAACGAATACATCCGACAGAGAACCCAAGTTATCGACGTAGCTACTCTGAGAATAAGCAAGCTGAAGTGGCAGTGGGCCAGCCATATCTCGCGAAGAACCGACGGCCGCTGGGGCAAACGTGTTCTTGAGTGGAGACCACGACTCGGAAAACGTAGTGTAGGACGCTCTCCAACCAGGTGGGATGACGACCTGCGAAATACTGCAGGTCGGTGCGGCTGGATGCGCCAAGCCGAAGACGGCAGTTGATTAATATAGTCTGATGATGATGATGAAGTTTCCTCGATCAATTTACTCTTTATTGCACTATAAAATATACATACAATAATAAAAACATTTATCAATAAAATCATGTCAAAATGCGAGTTTAACCTTAAGAGTTTCAGCAAACTTAGGTTTCTTGTTCGCTTCTTTACTTTAAAAAGATTGAAGTGAGCAAAAAATCAAGTGATTCGTTTATTTCCTATAGTTTTACTTATGTAATTTGAATTTTGTGACACGTCAAAGAGTCCTGTCATGTCTAAAGAAAATAAAGCAATTTGTTATTGGGAGAGAGACAAAGTTATTATTATTATTATAATTTTTTCGAATGGCCTATTTTGCTGTTGATCTCAGATGGCCATGACAGCGTTACCGGACTTTTGGCGGGCGCAGAGGGCGCCTCACCGGTAAAAATTAGGTTGGGGCAACACGCACAAGGGCCACCACTTAGGAGCGAGCCTCGGCTTGGGCTGTTGCCAGATGCTACAAGAGGGTAGGGAGGTAACGCCTTAGGTGCACGAGTGCACCTGAGGGCGGAAACGGGGAATTCTTCGACCCCGCATCCGGCGGGGTCGGTTATTGGTCGGGTGTGTAGTGTGCGGAAGCTGAGTTGTTGCCGTCACTTCCGCGTTAGCGTCAGTGAGTGGGTCAACGGGGTCACCAAGAACGTGTCTCGGTCTACGGAGGAGAGGAGACAAAGTTATAAAAGCGGCCCTCTGATTATGTAACTCGCGACCGGTTTGCGACAGGCGTAAATTAAGCAATCAGTGCTGTCAAACGTCAATTTTGTATTAGTTTGACACCAGCTGTCGGTGTTCGGTGGCCGAATGCTCGGCCGCCGAATACTCGGCCATTCGGCTGAGGGGGAAGCCGAATGTTCGTTATTCGGTTATTCGGCCAAATCATTATTCGTGGCAACTCTATAAATACATTTATAAAGGGAAACAAGGGTGTGGTCAGTGACATAAGGACAAATAGCGTTCCTTTAGCATACTCTTGAATATCGGTAATGACTTTGCACGCCTTACTGTGACTGGTAATGTGTTCCAAAGTTGTACATCTCGAGCGGTAAATGAGTTGTTGTAAAAGGAAGTAGAGTGGACTGGGACTTGAAGCATTAGTGTTTCAGAAGATCGGAGAGAGCGTGAGAATGGTGAAGAATAGTGAAACGTTCCTTGAGATAAGGGGAGGTAAGTATAAAGTATTAGGTACCCATTTGTGTTATTATTATTGGGTAGGAAGGTGTGACCTACTTAATAAAATATATTTCACGACAATTTCACACGTAAAATGTACGTTTAGTACGCATTAGGTTCTCTTCGTGCGTGCTAAATGCATTTAGGCCGGTACATAAACGTTCATCATCATCAACAGCCTAAAGCAGTCCACAGCTGGACATAGGCCTCCCCGAATGAGCGCCATAGTGCCCTGTCTTCAGCTTGCCGCATCGCAATTCGGCCAATGCAATTTCAGACAATTTTTTTTTTTTGCGGGTGCAATTTCGGCCTGATTCGTATAGTATTTCTGGCGTGAAGACAATACAAACATCCATTCGTCCATCTAAACATCCACAACTTCGCATATATAGGTTAATATATTGAATTAATAATTATTAGGCTACAGACCCTACACATACATATTGCAAAGTTTATACGTATAAATAAATAATGCTGGACAATTCACACAGCATTATCTAGCCCCATGGTAAGCAGAGCTTGTGTTATGGGTACTAGATAACTGATATACATAATACAATACATTACATAGATACATATTTTTTATTATATATAGAAAACCAGAACACCCGAAACAAATATCTGTAGATCGTACACACATTTGTTCCGAGGCGGGAATCGAACCCGCAACCTCCTGCGTCGCAGGCGGACCTTCGCCCACCGCGCCACATCGGTCGTATGTACCTAATTATCGGTAAACGTAGACGCACTCCGACCAGGTGGGATGTCGACCTGCGAAAGACTGCAGGATGATGGATGCATCAAGCTGAAGACAGGGTGCTATGGCGCTCATTGGGGGAGGCCTATGTCCAGCAGTGGACTAAGAAAGGCTGATGATGATGATATGTAATAATAACCCTTCTCACATCTCATTTTATATATTTTTGAGTGCATTTAATGATTAAACTTTATCCAAAACCCGGTTTGATCTGATGTGGCTCCATGATGTGCGAGTAGCGGTAGTTGCCAGAGAGCCAGCCGTAGTGGCCCATCGCTGAGGTGGTCTCGGCGAAACGAGCGAATTGGAGGTACCTGCAAGGTTTCGATATATTGAAACACTGCGATTTAATATTTGCACGTCTGCAAGCCTGTTGGCCTGTAGCAGCGTTGGATTGGATTAACGTAATGACGACCGATGTGGCGCGCTGAGCGAAGGTCCGCCTGCGACGCAGAAGGTTGCGGGTTCGATTCCCGCCTCGGAACAATTGTGTGTACGATCTGCAGATATTTGTTCCGGGTGTTCTGGTCGTTTTCTATGTATAATAAAAAATATCTATCTATGTAATGTATTGTATTATGTATATCAGTTATCTAGTACCCATAACACAAGCTCTGCTTACCATGGGGCTAGATAATGCTGTGTGAATTGTCCAGCATTATTAAAAAAATATTATTAACGAGAATAAGAATATTTAAATGATTCGATGACCTTTAGGTACTTACCTAAAGGTCATCGAATATTGTTGATACCTACTAATATATATTACCTATTGTATATATTAGTAGGTATCAACAATTTTATCCTTTCTGACATACAATAATATTTAGACACAGCAAATATCTAGGTCTTATTTTTCTAAATACCTTGTCTAGAATAGATCTAGGTATTTAGAAAAATAAGACCTAGATCTACTACTAACTAGCTATCAAAAAACTCCTTAACGTTATAGTGTAGTGTAGATACGCTATTTACAAGCCATTTCCTTATTCTAGTCGAGGAGTGGAAGGAGAAAAGGAAGGCCTCTGCCCAGCAGTGGGACAATAATGGCTAAAAATCAGGAATAAGGTTTCTATAATATACAATGAAACACAGCGATTTAATGTTTGTACTCACAAGGCTACTATGCTATTTAAACTCACGCGATATCAGCGTTATTACGCTAATTTTAGCGCGAATAACGCGTGTTAAGGCGTATTTTAACGCGAATATAGTGTGTTCAGGCAAATAACGCGTGTTAAGGCGCATTTTAACGCGTAAAAAGGAGTTTTTTTTTCGTAAAAATGCTATTCGCGTTAAAATTAGCGTAATAACGCTGATATCGAGCCTTGCTGCTTGCGGGTTGATTATTTGACACCACTACTCTAGTTAGAGTAAGTAAAGTTTCTGACCTGACATGTACCTACCTGTGATAATGTATTCAGGAAATAAATGATTTGATTTGAAAAAAATCCTTTTTTCAACAAAAATAGGAACAAGGAGGATCAAGTCTTGACGATACGACGACCTCTGTGGCGATGGCGAGGAGGGCGAAATTCCGGCTGCGACGGGTTCGATTCCCGCCTCGGAACAAATTTAAGTACAATCTGCAGATATTTTTTCCGGGTGCTCTAGTCGTTACCTATGTACGAGTATATAGGTAGGTATATGGCTGTTGCTTGTGTTTTGCTATATTAAACCCTAATTAAATTACATTCGTTTGATTCAGACAATTACATCCATATTATGTTTAGTATCTGACGTCTTGCGTCCATTGCCTCGATGCGATTTTCCTCAAACGCTTTAATACTGTTGTAATAGATCGCCAAGACATCGATACATCGATACATCAACCCCACCGTCTTCACCCCATCGCCGCAGGACTTTATTTTTTTGACTTTTTTTTTTGTCCCTGATTACGGGTCGCCGTCATCGAAATCGACGAGGAGGCCTATATATGTTTAGTATAGGTAG
The DNA here is from genome assembly GCA_943735965.1 of Eupithecia abbreviata. Classification (NCBI taxonomy): domain Eukaryota; kingdom Metazoa; phylum Arthropoda; class Insecta; order Lepidoptera; family Geometridae; genus Eupithecia; species Eupithecia abbreviata. Next base: position 2,989,358 of record OX031004.1, on the reverse strand, counting down.
TTAAAAAGTATATCACGGTCAAATTACATTTTTCACTTATACCTATAATACAATTTAATTTAGGTATATAATACATTTCTTAAGCATACGGGTTCATTAGACTTGACATCCAGTGCCTTTGCAGGCTACTGCAATGTCTGTCCACCAGAACCCTTAGCAAGCTATTGGTGCTGCCCAGCATCCTGTGCCTGACGGATGTAATTTGGGACGAATTACAGCGTAGAAGACTTTAGTGGGTGCATCAGCAAACATGCCTGACTACAGTGCCTGGGCAGCCCCAACATTGCCATAAACAAATTATTATAAAGGACTCGTAGGGCACTGAAGGACGCTTTGGTACAAGTAATCCAAAGGCTGCTGGTGTTATTGATTGACAGTAGGATTTAAATAGAGATACCTTGACATCTACTGAACAATGAGCGAACCTGGGGATCAACATGTTTCCGCCGTAGTGCCCTACGCTCCCTTTCTTTGTCGACGTTATCTTTTAGGTCAGCAGTGACCCAGTGTCCTAAATATTTAAATTGATTTACTCTATAATAGATATCTTAACACTTTGACTGCTGAAATCACACGGTATGTGTTTTCTACAAGTGACTAATATGCGTAAATCCACACTAGCGCAGCGGCTGAGAAAATACAGATCTGTGTGAATCAGCAAAGCCGTAATATTTTTCGAACGAAACGCATGTGCGGCGCAACACAACCGTGTAGAGCGGCAGCACGAATTTTTTAGGTTAAAAAAAAGATCGCAGTCGTCGAAAAAAAATCGCAGTCAAAGTGTTAATACCTAACAACTATTAGATGAAGTACCAGGTAAGTTATTGACTGACCTATGTGCTCCACAAAAAGACCAGGCTAATGGAGAACTGTTCACATTCTCTTCTTCTCCGTCTGGCGGTTCAAATTCTGAAAACAATCATCATCATCATCACCATTTGACGACCTCTGTTGGGCGGTGGGCGAACGCCCTCTTTCGACGCAGGAGGTCGCGGGTTCGATTCCCGCCTCGGAACAATTGTGTGTACGATCTGCATTTGTATTATATACTGCATTGTGTGTATGATCATATTTGTTCCGGGTGTTCTGGTCGTTTTCTATGTATAATAAAAAATATCTATGTATGTAATGTATTGTATTATGTATATCAGTTATCTAGTACCCATAACACAAGCTCTGCTTAGCTTGGGGCTAGATGATGCTGTGTGAATTGTCCAGCATTATTTATTTATTATATTTTTTAAAAAATAATTACTATAATTCTTATATATTATAAAAAAATTAAAAAAAAAATATCAGCCTATAGCAGTCCACTGCTGGACATAGGCCTCCCCCAATGAGAGCCATAGCGCCCTGTCTTCTGAAAACAATACCTAATTTTAATATACAGTGTGGAATTTTGTAATGCCACCTAATGGGAAAGTAATCTTAATAGTAATAGAAAATTTTACTCAAAGAAAACATTCCTTTATGTGTCTTTCTTTTAAAAAAAAAGAAAGATTCAAAGAAAGATTCAAAGATTCAAATATATTTATTGCGTCAAACATGGTATAAAAGTCTTAAGTTCTAAGTAATCATGTCTCACTATATTCTAGCATGCAATAATTATGATGACTAATTAAATTAGGTAAGTATTATTATTTATTATCGAACATTTAAAAACTCATTGATGTCATAAAAATTCATGTCATTCAGCCACCTACGCAATTTGATTTTATATAAATAATTATTTAATAATTTGATTTCATTTGGTAATTTGTTGTATATTTTTACGCATAGAGTCAAACAACTTTTAGAAAACTTGGCTGAACGCGGGGTATCTTTTATAATAAGTCTATTTGGGTCTCTACACAGTCTAGGGTGTTTGTCACATGCTTTTATAAATAAGTTTAAATTATTTCTAACAAAATTTGATACTTCATAAATATAAAGCGACGGTAGAGGTAATAAACCAAGTTCCTTAAACAAGGGTTTGCATGACTCATCAGGGGGGATTCCACAGAGCGCTCTGATGCATTTCTTTTGTGCTATAAATGGTCTGTTCTTATCAGTGCTGTTGCCCCACATTATTAGCTAGAAAGACACATACATTTCTATAATTATTGTATGTTTTATGGGTTGTAAATTCGAAATAAATGAGTATGTAGGTACTTAGGTCTACATACAACCAAAAAAGAAAAACAAACATTAAAACAAATTAAACTTATGGCCAGGTACAAATTTGGTCAATTATTTCCTCCCGAGATGCTCCCGAGCGAAAATTCGTAATATGCATTAGGGATTAATATTATGAGTACTCGTGACCGTCAGCTGCGACTCCGTGGGTGGGCAGTGGCAGCGATGACGAAATATTCCAGAATTCTGATTTGAGCCTTATTCCATGGTAATAAAATCGTCATCGCTGCAACTGCCCAACCCACCCACGGAGTCGCAGCTGACGGTCACGAGTATTCATAATATTAATCCCTAATGCATATTACAAAGTTTTGCTTGGGAGGGACTTGGTCATGAAAATCTGTCACTGGCTCCCGGACCATTAATAAAATAAACTGACAATAAAAACTCTTAAGTGTAGAGTGTGATACAAAAATTATTAAAATACGTCTGAAGATCTCACACTCTCACGATCTCACACCTTCCCAATGCTTGCAGTAGTACAGATGCCCCATACAGTGGTTCAGGGAGATCCAGAACTTGAAGTACTTCCCCAGTCCTCGGTTGGCGCTCACGCACACCGGTTGGTATACGGACGGACAGCGAGGTAGTCGAAGGCGGACTCCACGTCGTATAGAAGGACGAATTAGACCGATACGACAAGCGGAAGACAGGGCGCTGTGGCGCTCATTGGGGGAGGCATATGTCCAGCATCAGACAAACTTAGGCTGACGATGAAGAGATTTACATATTAAATAAATAATGCTGGACAATCTACACAGCAGCATCTAGCCCTAAGGATATCAGAGCTAGGGCTTTATTCCTTCTTATATGGACTAAACTGGTCCAGCTTTGGTTGATGATGATGATGTTTTTTAGGTTAGTAGGTACTTTATTTTGACAGTGACATTTATATTTTTGTATGTTTTATGAGTTATAAATCAAAATAATTGACGAAAAGCACGGCAGAATTGCGTCAATCCAGATGCAGAGCCATTTAGCAAGAAGTTGAAATGCCACTTGAAACCGAAAATGTTACGTTGAAACTCTTAAATGAAGAAAACTACTTATGTAAAATACGCCTGAAGATCTCACACCTTCCCAATGCTGGCAGTAGTACAGATCCCCCATGCAGTGGTTCAGGAAGGTCCAGAACTTGAAGTACTTCCCCAGTCCTCGGTTGGCGCTCACGCACACCGGTTGGTACGCGGACGGACAGCGCAGAGGGCAGACATGGAAGTCGAAGGCCGTCTCTACGTCGTATAGAGGGACGAATTCGTCTTTTCCTGTTCTTAGTAGGGTTCCTGTAGGGTAAAGTAACAATAAAATATTATGAAGAGTGTGGCGAATCGATTAATCGATCTTGACAATACTATTGAGTACCCCCTCCCTACAGGACTTGCCCTTGGGATTTCTCTCTTGTTGTTTTACATTCCATACAAAACACGATGTTTTATTTGTGATAGAGGTATACAACCATCTCCAAATAAACTGCAGTGATTATCCGCTCCATTATTTATATGGGAAGAGTAGGTATCCCCCATAAGGGTTTTACAAAAAAAAAACATAATGTTAGTGTGCGACGTGTTCGTAAGTGGAAACCCCGACTCGGCAAAAGTAGTGTTTTTTATAATGTTTGTGTGCGACGTGTTCGTAAGTGGGCCCCGACTCGACAAACGAATAGGACGCCCTCCAGCTAGGTGGGCGTCATCCCACCAGGAAAGCTGAAGACAGGGCGCTATGGCGCTCATTGGGGGGAGGCTTATGTCCAGCAGTGGACTGCTATAGGCTGATGATGATGATAAATAAACTAGCTACCTATATGACTTAGGCACTTGGAGTAGCGCCAATGTGCGCTTTGTTTTTGCCAAGTTATTTAGTTATATTACATAAATGTTACCCATGTTACCTATATTTAAAATCAAACAGGACCCCAGGGTAAATAAATAAATAAAATTATTTTTGTTGCATTTAATCATCTTAACTCATTAGGTAATCAATCACCTATCCTCATTAACGTTATGAAAATTAGTTAATTGGACATAAATTGTATAACATAGTTCGCTTCTGACACAAAAAAACCTATTCCATTCCTAATTAGGTATGTCATGTTTATTTATGACATTGACTTTATTGTTTGTAAAACAATCATTAGGCCTTAATTTTTATACTCAAGCATCTATGGAACAAACTCTAACAACGACTCAGGTTGATTTCTATAACACTAGCTGTGCCTACTGACAAGACACTGCACGTCAAACATACAGACTGTCAAACCAAACCGCTGCTAACTTCAGTTCAGTGCCCAGCTGGTTGTCACGCCCTGCGCAAGCGCACGTGTATTATCAGACGCTATTTTGAAATTCGATAAAAACACGCCGTTATTTTCGAAAAAAATAAACTACAATAACGACGAAAACTTTTGTGAAGCAAATTTATTTAACTCAGTGTTCGCGAGTGCAGTCAACTAAACTCAAGGTCGTTGAAACTAAAATTAAATAATGGAAGATGTTTACACGATAAAAGTGAAAACGAAACCGGATTCCAGGAATTTGTATCCATCAGAACGAAGGTATTCAGCATCTACTGTGTCTGGATTAGCCTGGGTTCATGTGGCCTTGGCCGCTACGTGCTTACTACTCGCTTGCTTGACAATCGTCGGCCCTCAAGAAAGCGAAACAACATCAACCGACAGTAAATACGTTTTAGTTGCAGCAGCAAGTTTGGTAACAGTGTTTGGATCGACAGCTGGATTAGCAGGAGCATTAGCGTCCTCCAGGTGGTACGAATCGCAGCACATTAGCCGGTTTTTCGCAGCGTCGATTTTGTCTTTTGCAGCAGCGGTCGCTGCTGGGTGCTGTTCTAGCTATACGCTGGCAACAATGCCGAATCAAAATCTGGTGATAGTAAAGCACGCTGATGTTATAACGAAGAATGAATCTCATTTTGTAATATCACTGGATAACGTACAAGCTCCATCAGGTTTAACAGAACGCGTTATGGCAGTAAACATTTTAATAGCAGCTGTTTTAGAGCTGCTATGGTCGTTATTAAGCGTCAAAATCTCGTACAAAGGCATGAAAAGAGATTACAAAGACAAAGAAACCGGAAACCAAGTATCGATTGTCACAAAAATCAAAGGAAACGACATACATTCAAGCAATATCCAAACTCTATGCCTCAACGATAATCAAATATCTGATAATACAGAGTGTTACAGAGAAAGAATAATGAATTTTCTCAATAAATGCAGTACAGAGACGAGCCAGTCAGCTGATGCAAACACATCAAGGGAATGCAATTCGCCGGCGAGTTGGGGTGACACCGATCATACATTGTATAACCAAAACACGATCAATTTCGACAAAATATTTACATTCAACGATGAGAGACAATAGAGCTATTGATGCTTGAAATACATGTAGATGTACAGAAGATATTTAGAAAGTCATTGCGTGTGGGGCATGGCTTCTTTAATGTAAATAACTAATTTCTGCTCGCGGCTTCGCTCATTTTGTACCTGGATAAAAACCGCGGTTTCGCTTATTTCGTAGATACCTGTATACAAACCATACTTAGGTAGGTACATACATATCTTCAAATCTCAACAGGCGGCCTCGCGCGAAAAAGATTTTCACAAGTCTGGGCTAAAGTAAAGTGATTTACAACGTTATATTTATAATAATAATATATGTATAATAAATCATTTATTTCGGTTGTTCACCATATTTGTTAGTACACCTACCTATATACTAGGTATGTTAGTAACAATACATATTTATTCAATACAACAATACAGGTTTAAACAATTCAAATTAAATTAAATTCATCTTATTAATGTCAATTGTTCAGTAATTAAGTTATGTCCATATTTACCGGGATTTAAGTTTTTTTCTATTAGATTTGCCATGTAACAGTGCCTAAGAAAGATGGCGCAGGACTGAAAAGCTCAAACTCAAATAATCTATTCATAAAATATAAAAATGAATCGCTGAATGTGTTGCTAAGCGCAAATCTCGAGAGCAGCTGAACCGATTTCGCTAATTCCTTGAAGTACGAGGATGGTTCTTACGGAGAGAAAAAGAGATTTTTTTTTTAAATTGTCTGAAACAAATGACCGCCCGGGCGAAGCCGGGCCGCCAGTGGTAAATAAATATCCCATTATCAATTAGAACAAGTTTTTATATCTTTTTTTTGAACAGGGCCTTTATACTGGGTTATATAAGATTAATGTAGGCTAGATATCATCGACTACGTACCCGATGTTATACGTAGTCGATGGCTAGATATAAACATTATGCCTACGAAGAAATAGACTTAATATTTCTTCGTAGCATTATGCTCTTAATTTTACACTATCTACTTGTAGCTATTCTATCTTGTAGGTATATTGTTGTCTGCTAATGAAGTAAAATCTTACATCCTACTAATATTATAAACGCGAAAGTTTGGATGGATGGATGTTTGTTACTCTTTCTAATAGTTTTACGATAGAAAATCTTTTAATAACCACTATACGCCACCACGTCTAGAAATCCATTCTTATGCTTTATGTATGTACCTACTAAATATATGTACAGTGATATATATATGTACTAGCTGCGCCCAGCGGCTTCATCCGCGTGGTGATAGATATTTTGGATAATATACAATATAACTTTATAAATTGTAGCCTATGTGTTATTCTGATGTATAAGCTATATTTTTGTCATCCATTCAGTAGTTTTTACGTGAAAGAGTACCAAACATCCATCCATACTTACAAACTTTCACGTTTATAGTATTAGTAGGAATAGTCCAAAAATGGTGTCCACATAAGAATCCATATTGGTTATTTATGATTATATCAACTGCTATAATATATGAAAAGTTAATAAGTAGGGTAGGTATCTGTGTATGTTTGGAGAGATAAGAGAGATTTGGTTGAACTATAAATAGGCAGCTTTGAACAGTTAGACTGATAACGATGTGTCAAAAAATTTGTACTGACGACCTATTAAATACTTTTTTAGTATAGAAAATGTTTTATTAAAAATAATAGCAATCCTTTCTTAAGGGTCCGGCGACCCTCGCTTGCAAAAATCGCTTCGAATATCGCTGTCCCTGTTTAACCCTTGCGCTGCGCCTCATGCGTGCGCGATAGCAATATAAGCCGTTCAAAATTTGGTTTGTTCCGTAATACCAAAAATTATGACTGAAAACTTTTTGAATTCTTCACAAAGTATTGTTATTCTGTAACTAGACAATATAAGCTATGTTCTTTAATAAATAAAACGTAAGATACTGATGTTTTTAATACGAAACAAATAGCAAGAAAACTTGTCCATATTCGCATAAAAATGTGCAAAATGCGATTGACTTTCATTTAATTTAAGGTAAGTATTTTGAAAAAAAAATCTATTTAGGAACCTAGATAAATAACTATTCAAATACAAATAATACAATATTATAGTGGAAATATGCTTGAATTGGAAATCATTTTGAAATTACGTTTGTATGATGAATTCGTCCCTCCGGAGGCCCCTTAAGCTACCGAATTATGCAAGTAAATATTCAGTGATAATATATACATAGAGAACGACCATAATACCTGGAACAATTATCTGCAGATCGTACACACAATTGTTCCGAGGCGGGAATCGAACCCGCAACCACCTGCGTCGCAAGCGGACCTTCGCCCACCGCGCCACATCGGTCGTCAAATGTCGTCAGTTATGCAAAGCGGTGCACACAATTTCGTCATTTCATTCGTTACATAGTTTCATAAATGTCTACCTAATTACATAAGTTGTTGTATTTTAATATATTAAATAGTGTCAATGACTTAATAAACTAATATTTTAAATACATAAATAAATAAATAATGCTGGACAATTCACACAGCATTATCTAGCCCCATGGTAAGCAGAGCTTGTGTTATGGGTACTAGATAACTGATATACATAATACAATACATTACATAGATAGATATTTTTTATTATACATAGAAAACCAGAACACCCGGAACAAATATCTGCAGATCGTACACACATTTGTTCCGAGGCGGGAATCGAACCCGCAACCTCCTGCGTCGCAGGCGGGCCTTCGCCCACCGCGCCACATCGGTCGTCGAATGGTTGGTAGTAGCCTGATGTAGGTATATTTGTTACTTCTTCAGGTCAAAACTACGACTAGTTCCGGAGGTGTGAACACGTGGCTGAGAAGTTTTTTTTACATATCAAACAAGAACCTGTTAAAAATTAAGTATAATATATATTTTTTTAATTTCGATCTGTAACTTTGAAACTGAAAAGTTTTTGGCATGTTATATTAGATTGCATGATTTAATAAAAACATAGATAACTAAAAAAAAACACTCCTATCTTCAAAAAACTGCTGCATCAGCATTATTTATCCATATGAAGTATTGATAGCCTTATCATGTCTATGTAAGTTTATTATAATGTTTGTAATGTGAGTATTTAGTGTATTTGTTACCAATTATTTATTAAAGTGCCACCGTCTATATTGTTCGTTCATGTCCAGTCCATCCCAAGGTTGCCTGGAAGAGATCGCTCTCAGCGATAAGGCCGCCCTTTATACCTTTATTCTAAGTTTTTATCTCTGTATTATTTTCTGTTTTGTGTGGTGTAATAAAGTGTTATCTATCTATCTTATGATTTTATTATGATTTCATGGATCTAAAATAACTTGTATTTTATAATTTAATCAATATTTTTTTGTCTAACATCCGCACATTTCGCTCAAGTTTCGAAAAAAAAAACACATTGTATAGACTGCCTACCCTACCCCGTTATCTCGGAAACAACGCATGCAAAGCCGCAGGCATCAACTAGTCTAGTAAATCATCATCATCAGCCTATATTAGTCCACTGCTGGACACAGGCCTCCCCCAATGAGCGCCATAGCGCCCTGTCTTCGGCTTGACGCATCCAGCATCTACCTGCAGTCTTTCGCAGGTCGTCATCCCACCTGGTCGGAGGGCGTCCTACACTACGTTTACCGAGTCGTGGTCTCCACTCAAGAACACGTTTGCCCCAGCGGCCGTCGGTTCTTCGCGAGATATGGCCGGCCCACTGCCACTTCAGCTTGCTAATTCTCAGAGCTATGTCGATAACTTTAGTTCTCTGTCGTATGTATTCGTTGCGAATCCTATCCTTCAGAGATACTCCGAGCATAGCTCTTTCCATAGCTCGCTGAGCGACTGAACTGGTGGACCAGCCCTATCGTGAGTGTCCACGTCTCAGCTCCGTAGGTCATAACGGGTAGGACGCACTGGTTGAAAACTTTCGTTTTCAAGCATTGCGGTATGGATGAAGAGAAGACTCGACGTAGTTTCCCAAACGCTGCCCAGCCCAGCTGGATCCTCCTTTCTCTCTAGTCTAGTAAATACATATAACAATAGATATCTGAATTACCATCCGCCTTAGTGGTATTGACCGGTGGTTTCTTGCTAGTTGTAATCCCTACACCGGAATAAACGTACATTCTTCGAGCCTTCACTTCTTCATTGCATGGTCCGCTTTCTGCTATCGAGTACTCTGAAATTGTATCTTCCTTTATAATACGTCCACAGATGGCTTCGCGGCAATTATTCGAAAGCGACTGGCATCTGATGAGTAGAGTGACAGGCTGTCACAACAGCATCCTGAAAGGGTTCGTGGCCTAGGCCCCCAGTGGTCGACGCACCTATGGTTGACGCCCCCGATTCTATTAATTGTATTATTATTAAATTAAACTGACCGGGGGCGTCGACCACAGGTGCGTCGACCACTGGGGGCCTAAGCCACGAACCCTCCTGAAAGTAATATCTTATATATATAAAAAAGAAAGTCGTGTTTGTTACAACACTTATAACTCGAGAACGGCTGGACCGATTTAGCTGAAAATTGGTGGAGAGGTAGCTTAGAACCAGGAGTCTAACATAGGATACTTTTTATCATTTAAACAATTTGACACATAGATTTCCACGGGGGCGAAGCCGCGGGGAGCAGCTAGTATTTAAATAAAAGAAAGTCGTGTTAGATACACTATTTATAACTCAAGGAACGGCTGAAACGACTCAAACGTGTTCCTGAGTCGAGGTCGCCACTCAGGAACACGTTCGCCCCAGCGGCCGTCGGTTCTTCGCGAGATATACTGTACAACAAATTCAAGCATATTATGGAAATGATAAATTCTCACCTTTCCCCGGGTTATCACACATATTGCTCACAAACAAAAAGCACGAATTCTCAAAATCCCTATATTCATAATTATCACCAAATTTTCTCACAGTACACAATTTAGTATCATTCGACTTGCAAAACGCATCTCTATCACTACATATATGTTTAATATGCGCATATTGTAAATGCGTTGTTATATTCGCACCAGTTATATTAACTTTTGGTAGTTTCATAAATATAAATCTAGCGTGTGCATATTCAAAATATGCGAAAATTAAAATTAATTTGAAGTTTCCCATTTCGTTTTTATGCAGTTGTAAAAGTAAAATTAATCAATTTCTAGATTGAAATGATTCAGATGAAATGAAATGAAAGTTTATTTCTTTAGGCTTACAAATAAGCACTTAGACAAGTCATATTTTATACTATTCATTATTATATTGATGTTCACTTCAATTTTTTGTCCACCAGTGGAAGAAGTGAGAAGAAACCACTAGTATGTTCATAACTTATGTGTCTAGTACATATGATTTGCTTATCTGTAAGTTGTTAGATTTTGAGTTGGAGCAAAACTCGTTCCAAGCTTTTTTATCTTCTAGATATCATAGATTGGATTGAAATTTATTTGATAATCCATAGGTCAGTAAAATCGTTTCTAATATTGTATATGTAAATATGTATTTCTAATCTCAGAAAATGTTTCAACATACAAACTCTAGCATTTTTAATATTAGTGTGATTATTGAATGTATACACTGACTGAATTAAATTAATAAAATATAATTTAAATTACTTTAGTTTCAATGATACAATACATAATAGTTATAGTCAATGGACTAAACTATTATGTATTGTATCATTGAAACTAAAGTAATTTCAAAGTAGTTTCAATGATACAATACATAATAGTTATAGTCAATGGACTATAACTATTATGTATTGTATCATTGAAACTAAAGTAATTTCAAAGTAGTTTCAATGATACAATACATAATAGTTATAGTCAATGGACTAAACTATTATGTATTGTATCATTGAAACTAAAGTAATTTCAAAGTAGTTTCAATGATACAATACATAATAGTTATAGTCAATGGACTAAACTATTATGTATTGTATCATTGAAACTAAAGTAATTTCAAAGTAGTTTCAATGATACAATACATAATAGTTATAGTCAATGGACTATAACTATTATGTATTGTATCATTGAAACTAAAGTAATTTCAAAGTAGTTTCAATGATACAATACATAATAGTTATAGTCAATGGACTATAACTATTATGTATTGTATCATTGAAACTAAAGTAATTTCAAAGTAGTTTCAATGATACAATACATAATAGTTATAGTCATTGGACTAAACTATTATGTATTGTATCATTGAAACTAAAGTAATTTCAAAGTAGTTTCAATGATACAATACATAATAGTTATAGTCCATTGACTATAACTATTATTATTTGGTGTTCTGGTCGTTTCCTATATATAATAAAAAATATCTATCTATGTAATATATTGTATTATGTATATCAGTTATCTAGTACCCATAACACAAGCTCTGCTTACCATGGGGCTAGATAATGCTGTGTGAATTGTCCAGCATTTATTTATTTATTTATAATAGTTATAGTCAATGGACTATAACTATTATGTATTGTATCATTGAAACAAAATAATTTAAAACGGGATTTTCATTGACATCTGTCAAAATTAAAACTTTAGCCTGAAATAAACATTTGTATTCGTGACGTTGTCCATCAGGAATCATAACTGAAAATAAATTACCTCAAGTGCCAATACTTGACAATTGATTGACAAAAAATATCGACAAAAATATGAACAAAAAATTGAAGTGAACAGTAAAATAATTTTATTTGATAATAATTTATAAATAAAATATGACTTGTCTAAGTGCTTATTTTGTAAGCCTAAAGAAATAAATGATTTTTTACTTTACTTTACTTTACTTTATTGCATGGAGAAGTATATAGTTTGAATCACAACAGAACAAGTGAAAATTGTATTCCCGTTTGTTTTGTGGACAGAACGAACTACTGAACAGAACAGAACAGGTGGGAATAAACGGGATCAATGTGGAATAAAACCGGAGGAGTTTTTGAATCTCACAAATAGTAGGAGCTCAATGAACTCAAATGTTTCGTATGATCCCACTGGGATCATAAGAGTGGAAGCAGTCAAAGTCATGATCACGGAATAACTGAATATCTGTCTCATTGAATGTATTATATTATTAACTGTATCATTGAACGTATTATTGACTATATAATTGAATGTATCATTTAGGTGGTAATATCCCACATCGTCTGAGTACACTAACATCGACTACGGTCTCGTCTACCGTCTGAGCAGGATGGTGTATCAAATGGAGGAGTATCTTCTGGTTGAGGCTGCAGCTCCAGTTACAAAGGGCACATTCGAATCTGAAAAAAAAATTAAATAAATAAATAATATGGACACAGTATTATCTAGCCCCAAGCTGAGCAGAGCTTGTGTGGTACTAGATGACTGATATACATAATATAATACATTACATAGATATATATTTTTTAATATAGGTACATAGAGAACACCCGGAACAAATGTCTGCAGATCGTACACACAATTTTCCCGAGTCGGGAATCGAACGGAGCTTGGCCAGCATTATGAGTTAAGGACTTATTAATTGTAACAAAAGACCAACTTATAGAATAGGTATAGAGACTCCATAACTACTCTATAAGTGTATCTTTTGTATCTTGTCTATACTAATATTATAAAGAGGAAAGGTTTGATTTTTTATTTGTTTGTTTGTAATGCTCCGAAGCTACTTGACCGATTTGAAAAATTCTTTCACCATTGTGAAGCTACACTATCCGCGGTGAACATAGGCTATATTATATTTTCAAAAAAGTTAGGGATCCGTACTAAAACCGTGCGAAGCCGGGAAGGTCCGCTGGTTATAAATAAATGTATTTCTTCTATTCTATTCCTAAGTGCTATAAGCCATGTCGTATCTAAGCTATGCATATACCAAGCCGCGACAGAATAAATAATAAATAAATAATGCTGGACAATTCACACAGCATTATCTAGCCCCATGGTAAGCAGAGCTTGTGTTATGGGTACTAGATAACTAACTGATATACATAATACAATACATTACATACATAGATATTTTTTATTATACATAGAAAACGACCAGAACACCCGGAACAAATATCTGCAGATCGTACACATAATTGTTCCGAGGCGGGAATCGAACCCGCAACCTCCTGCGTCGAGAAACACAGCAGAAACTAGTGTATTATAAGGTAGAAGTTTACCTTTCTTTCTTATGCTCCATCTTCTTGTCTGCATGTAATTGAGTCATGTGTAGCTTCAAGGAGCAGCATTCTTCTGAACAATGACTGCAAACTTGCATACGGGCACTGTAAAATAAGTACATATATTAAATAAATATATAATACATAATAAGGAGATCCTTGGCCAATTGCACAACATGGACCTCCCTAATACATGAAATAATGAAATGAAATTGAAATGAAAATGAAAATGAAATGAAAATGAAATGAAAATGAAATGGAAATGAAATGAAAATGAAATGAAAATGAAAATGAAAATGAAATGAAAATGAAATGAAAATGAAATGAAAATGAAATGAAAATGAAATGAAAATGGAATGAAAATGAAATGAAATGAAAATATATTTATTCTGATACAGCAAAAAAACTTAATTATCTAACTATAGTAAAGGAATACACCACACGACTTAAAAAGACTTAAAGTATATAATTGATAATATGCATTGATTTATATAAATATATTTTTTAATACCTAAAAGTAATATTATGCGTACCCAGTCCTCTCTTACAAGGACTGGGGAACGCTATGTTAGTATTAACATAGCGTTCCCCAGTCCTTGTAAGTATCCTACTAATATTATAAACGTCAAAGTTTGTAAGTATAGATGGTGTACAAAGTACAATATCATTAGGGCGAAGGTACGTGCGAGAGCTAGTTCACTTCCTACAGTTCCAGCTCAGCAATGCCGTACGTGATCTTTATTATTGTACTAGCGGACCGTCCCGGCTTCGCACGGGTATTGGAATTTTAAGGTATTTTTTTTTACACTTTTGGTTACAATATTGGAGTTTTAATACGGATCCCTAATTTTTTTGAATATAATAAAGCCTATGTTCACTGCGGATAGTGTAGCTTTCCAACGGTGAAAGAATTTTTCAAATCGGTCCAGTAGTTTCGGAGCTTATTCGTTACAAACAAACAAAAAATCAAACCTTTCCTCTTTATAATATTAGTATAGATATAGACGTGCTTACTATGTTCAGCACCTAGATCTAATTCATAAATCAGTTGCGAACTATCATCGTTGGAGTTATCATTACAGGCACCCTGGTAGCTCTAGCATTCTTCGAGCCGGATATAAGATCTCTTACTTTTCTATTTATTTATTTTATTTTAAGCCATTACTTTCCCACTGCTGGGCAAAGGCCTCCCTTTTCTTCTTCCACTCCTCGCGATCCAACGCTGCAACAGGCCATGATGGAAGATGTACCTCGAGCTCGTCGCGCCATCTCATCCTGGGCCTTCCACGTCGCCTCTTAGCGTTGGGTGGGCTCCACTCTGTGGTAGTCTTTGCCCACAAGTCGCTGGACATACGGCAGTATAAATAATAATGAAATAAATAATTTATTTTATTATTATTAAGTACTAGCTGCGCCCCGCGGTTTCACTCGCGTGGCGATAGATATTTTGGATAATATACTACATATCTTTATTAATTGTAGCCTACGTGTTATTATGATGTATCCAGCTATATTATTGTAATGTAAAGTTTAATGAACACTTTGACTGCGGTTTTTTTTCGACGACTGCGATCATTTTTTTACCTAAAAAATTCGTGCTGCCGCTCTACACAGCGGTTGTGTTGCGCCGCACATGCGTTTCGTTCGAAAAACATTACGGCTGTGCTGAGTCACACAGATCTGTATTTTCTCAGCCGCTGCGCTAATGTGGATTTACGCATATTAGTCACTTGTAGAAAACACATACCGTGTGATTTCAGCACTCAAAGTGTTAAAATCCATTCAGTGGTTTTTACGTGAAAGAGTAACAAACATCCATCCATCCATACTTACAAACTATCGCATTTATATGATAGTAGGATAATAGAGACTAATGAGGCTTACGGACAAACCGAATTACCGTTTAAGTTAGCTTAAATACACTTAATTAATACTTACTGTGAAAAATAAATAAACGAAAAGAAACATAGCGTTCCCCAGTCCTCTATACTCACATATGTATCCCCAATCCCCGTTCATCCACAAACTCCTTCTTGCACTTCCCGCAGCTTATCCTCTGCTTCTGTCCGACATTCCGCGAGCATTTCTTCAAATGCCGCTTGAACTCTGTCCTGTTCTTAAGGCTGACGAATCCGCACGGACATACTTTGTGCTTGTCTTGATGCTTTTTTGTGTAGTTCTTCGAGACGCTGGAGTATGGGCAGAGCTTGCATTTGTAGGGCTTAACGCCTGGAAGTAAGAAATAAACTGGAAGACTTTTTTTTATCCCTTATTATATTTTACTTAATCCGACAGAGAACCTAGGTTATCGGCATAGCTCTAAGAATCAGCAAGCTGAAGTGGCAGTGGGCCGGCCATATCTCGCGAAGAACCGACAAACGCTGGGGCAAACGTGATCTGAGTGGAGACCACGACTCGGTAAACGTAGTGTAGAACGCTCTCCGACCAGGTGTGATGACGACCTGCGAAAGACTGCAGGTAGATGCTGGATGCGGCAAGCTGAAGACAGGGCGCTATGACGCTCATTGGGGGAAGCCTATGTCCAGCAGTGGACTGCTATAGGCTGATGACGATGATGATATTTTACTTTAGGGACTTTTGAGTCATTTTAATGAGTATGTCAGTCCCGTGTTTCAACAACAAACTGGAACTAACAAATAAATTATATCTAAAACTATTGAATGAATGAATGAATGAACTCTTTATTGTACTTAACACTTTGACTGCGATTTTTTTTCTACGACTACGATCTTTTTTTTAACCTAAAAAATTCGTGATGCAGCTCTACACAGCGCAGCGGTTGTGTTGCGCCGCACATGCGTTTCGTTCGAAAAATATTACGGCTGTGCTGAGTCACACAGATCTGTATTTTCTCAGCCGCTGCGCTAGTGTGGATTTACGCATATTAGTCACTTGTAGAAAACACATACCGTGTGATTTCAGCACTCAAAGTGTTAAGATATAAAATAACACTTTATATCTAAACATTACATATTAAAAGTACAATAGGCGGCCAATACTATAGTAAGTCTTTTGAAACTATTATGGTTATTAACACTAAAGTCATTTAAAACGGGATATTTACCACGATCACGGAATAACTGCAGTTATTTCGCTGTGATCATGGCGCATGAAACTGTGCCGAAATATTGGAAAAACTTAAAAATCAAAATAAGCCGTTTTAAAGGCTGCCAAATCTTCCTTCTGCTGCTCAGGCACTCCATGAAGAAGCAGTATTTTTTCGTCGGCCTACTACAGATTATCCAGTTCCCTTGCCATGAACGCAATCTGTGTTTGAAGTGCTCGCAGTGCCCCTGTGGTCCGTTGATAAACCAGCTACAGTGGAAGGTATAGGGCTCTTAGGCAGCCCACTCTCGAACTGTTCCATCCTCTGGGCTTTGCCGATTCGGACATGGTGTTTCCT
This sequence comes from Eupithecia abbreviata, assembly GCA_943735965.1. Lineage (NCBI taxonomy): Eukaryota > Metazoa > Arthropoda > Insecta > Lepidoptera > Geometridae > Eupithecia > Eupithecia abbreviata. The sequence continues at coordinate 2,972,285 of OX031004.1, read as the reverse complement.
CCATTTTGTTTCAGAAACACAAAGGACTGTGATTTATCGACGACCGATTTGGCGCGGTGGGCGAAGGTCCGCCTGCGACGCAGGAGGTTGCGGGTTCGATTCCCGCCTCGGAACAAATGTGTGTACGATCTGCAGATATTTGTTTCGGGTGTTCTCGTCGTTTTCTATATATCATAAAAAATATCTATCTATGTAATGTATTGTATTATGTATATCAGTTATCTAGTACCCATAACACAAGCTCTGCTTACCATGGGGCTAGATAATGCTGTGTGAAATGTCCAGCATTATTTATTTATTTATTTATGTAAATAGTTCCAGTGCAGTGTTTATGTTTAGAGTGGAAAACACTGTATGGCAGATGGGTTTGTCTATTGATTAATTTTATGCATTAATATTTATAAAATTTGTATTAAATATATTTTTAAATATAAGAAGTTTTGAATATGTGTGCACAGTTTCACGTCTACCCCCGAAAAAAAAGTAAAGACTTTAATGTTAATAACCATGATAGTGATTGGTGGGAGATCGCACGTGACCGCACTGAGTGGAAAGATTTGGGGGAGGTCTTTGCCCAGCAGTGGGACGAAACAGGCTAAATAAAAAAATAAAAAAAATAAACCATGATAGTCGATCTTAATATTTAAATGCCTCATTTTAAGATAGGTATTACGTAAATTATTAATAAAATTTAATGTTCAAAGTTTCAGATTGTCAACTAAAAAGTCATTAATTTGACGACCGATGTGGCGCGGTCGGCGAAGGTCCGCCTGCGATGCAGGAGGTTGCGGGTTCGATTCCCGCCTCGGAACAAATGCGTGTACGATCTGCAGATATTTGTTTCGGAATTATTTTTTCTAAAAAATAGAAAATATGTGATAAAAAGAGCACACAGTTTATACTACTTATATCCATAGGGACTCAGTTGTTGTATATATATATTATGATACGTATGTAGTATATTTCCATGTAATTATTATAAGTATTTTATTTTATTTTATAATATATGTATAACCTGCAAGCACACAGATCCCCTGGTACTGTCCACGATCCTATCCATCCATGGTTGTCTGGTAGGGATCGCTCTTGAGCGATAAGACCGCCAATTGTATCTAGTATTTTTAAGTTTTTTTTTACATTGTCATTTTATACTTAGTGTGCAATAAAGAATTATCTATCTATCTATCTACAAGGCCAGACTAGAGTCAAGCTCGGACTCCAGTCTGGCAGTCAAATCTGACCGTTCAAAGTGGGTCAAAATCGAGTCCAAAGAGTTCGGTTACAAACAAACATACAGGTGAAGCTAATAAAAACGTTATAGGATTACCTTGATGCCGGTTCACATGTTCCCTGAACACAGACCGGTGGTAGGTGTTGTAGTTGCATTTGTTACAGTAGTACTTACTGGGCGGCGGGTCCTTGCCTGCTTTCCTGAAGAAAAACATCATTCCATACATTCATTCCGTTTTGATAGATGTTATTTTACACTAGGAAAAGTCATAGCGGTACACATAATATATATATATTATGGAATTTATATAGTAAAATTCTTTATAAAATATATATAGTAAAATTCTTATACAATCTATAATATAAAAATGAATCACTGAATGCTAAGCGCAAATCTCGAGAGCAGCTGAACCGATTTCGCTAATTCTTTTTTAACTTTGACTGCGATTTTTTTTCGACGACTGCGATCTTTTTTTTAACCTAAAAAATTCGTGCTGCCGCTCTACACAGCGGTTGTGTTGCGCCGCACATGCGTTTAGTTCGAAAAATATTACGTCTGTACTGAGTCACAAAGGTCTGTATTTTCTCAGCCGCTGCGCTAGTGTGGATTTACGCATATTAGTCACTTGTAGAAAACACATACCGTGTGATTTCAGCAATCAAAGTGTTAATAATATTCCTTGAAGTACGAGGATGGTTCTTATGGAGAGAAAAAAGAGATATTTTTAAAAAATTGCCTGAACCAAGTGACCACCAGGGTAAAGCCGGGACGGGCCGCTAGTGCACAATAAATTTATACATCTAGTATTTAGCCTATATAGGTACAGAATTCATCGATCAGAGATATCAATACATAGTATAAAACAAAATCGCTTCCCGCTGTCTATCTGTCCCTATGTATGCTTAGATCTATAAAACTACGCAACGGATTTTGATGCAGTTTTTTAATAGATAGACTGGTTATAGAGGAAGGTTTTTAAACCATTTGACACATAGATTTCCACGCGGGCGATGCCGCGGGTCGCAGGTAGTGGTTGCATGCTTTATGGTTATAAAGCATTCACTAATCTCTCACAATAGCGTGTGGATGGGCAAATCTGAAACTGTTTTTATTATACATAGCAAACGACCAGAACACCGGAACAAATATCTGCAGATCGTACACACAATTATACCGAGGCGGGAATCGAACCCGCAACCTCCTGCGTCGCAGGCGGACCTTCGCCAGAGTTAAGGAAAAGTCTTGTCAAAAAAAGTAAGAAAGTAGGTAAAGGGTCATAAGTCTACCAAAGTGCATCCTATCCGTCCAAAGGTTGCCTGGAAGAAATCGCTGTTAGCGATAAGGCCGCCGATTGTGCCACTAGATTTAGTTAGTATTAAGATCCTTTATTTTTATTATTTTCTTTGTATCTGATGGTGCAATAAAGCTATATTATATTAATAATAATAATGCTGGACAATTCACACAGCATTATCTAGCCCCATGGTAAGCAGAGCTTGTGTTATGGGTACTAGATAACTGATATACATAATACAATACATTACATAAATAGATGTTTTTTTATTATACATAGAAAACGACCAGAACACCCGGAACAAATATCTGCAGATCGTCGTGACGACCTCTGTGGCGCGGTGGGCGAAGGTCCGCCTGGGACGCAGGAGGTTGCGGGTTCGATTCCCGCCTCGGAACTATTGTGTGTACGATCTGCAGATATTTGTTCCGGGTGTTCTGGTTGTTATCTATGTATAATAAAAAATATCTATCCATGTCATCTCTTGTATTAAGTGTCTTGTATAGTATCAGTTATCTAGTGCCCATAACACAAGCTCTGCTTACCTTTGGGCTAGATGATGCTGTGTAGGTTGTCCAGCATTATTTATTTATTTGTTGTATATTTATACTAAGATTACATACTCTGGTGTCTCCAGCTTCACTGGTGCTGAAGTATCTATGGATATGAAGACCATTTTATCTGCTGTGTCATCTGAAATACATAATTTATAGTCATAAATAATAGATTACATTTTTAGGGCAGCAGTGTAGCTGGCAAAAGAACTAAGACTAGCTGTTCCCCGCGGTTTCACCCGCGTTAATCTCGAATTTCCCTTTATTAGGTAATTTTTTTACACCTTAGGGATGCTTACTGAAACTCTCTTAATGTAACCCACATTGGAGTTTCAGTAAGCATCCCTAATTTTTTTGAAAATATAATGAAACCTATGTTCACCGCGGATAGTGTAGCTTCCCAATGGAAAGAATTTTTCAAATCGGTCCAGTAGTTTCAGAGCCTTTTCAATACAAACAAACAAACAAAAAATCAAACCTTTCCTCTTTATAATATTAGTATAGATCAATTGAACATCCATGTTATCCAGTATGGGGCTTGTTTTATTAACTGATAAGAAGAGCCAATAGCTTCTTAGGGTAGGCCTGGTCCAGCAGTGGACTGGTACATGCCGGTAAATACCAGCGCATGTGATAGCATATGTGCTGAGGGCCAATTTTAAAGTTTCCACAGATATGTACTTACAGATATGTACAGATATGTACAAATGACAAACAGTGAAAGTAGACAACTTAAATAAAATTAAAAGAAAAATGAAATACACAACACAAGACGATGTTGATGTTGTTGTAGAATTTAATTTATTGATCTTTAATCTTACCAGTTCTAAAGTTATGCAAAGTTTTAAAAAATGTTAGTCTCAAATAAAATTTTACTTTACTATTTTTATTGCAAACATGTTGTAGTAAAATGGATCTTAAAGATAAAATCGTTTCAATCATGCACCCTGCTAGGGTATGGCAATATTACTAGGTGGCTAACTTATAATACTTTTAATTGAAAATAATTTAACACTTTGACTGCGGTTTTTTTTCGACGACTGCGATCTTTTTTTTTACCTAAAATATTCGTGCTGCCGCTCTACACAGCGGTTGTGTTGCGCCGCACATGCGTTTCGTTCGAAAAATATTACAGTTCTGCTGAGTCACAAAGATCTGTATTTTCTCAGCCGCTGCGCTAGTGTGGATTTACGCATATTAGTCACTTGTAGAAAACTCATACCGTGCGTTTTCAGCACTCAAAGTGTTAAAATTTTACATTTGAATAGCACTCGGGCTAGGTTAGTTATGCCGGTGAACAGATACCTACACGAATAGAAATTACAGCCTTCAAGCAACATGACTGTGTTGGTCAAAGAATATGATTGCTGAAGGCATTTAAAAGCCATGGCAGTTCTATTCTTTAACTAAAATTTCATGGAAAGTCAAAAATATTTACCGGTTTCTTCCATTTCGCTCGCTTTATAGAAGTTTCCCTCAGAGAAATTTCAATTAATGTTATTGAGTTTGTTGTGATTGCTAAAATCGACGCTCAGACTGCCTATCTTCTAGTTTTAGTTCTCAAATATATCGAAATGTATTTGTTTTGATCACACAGTTCTTCAAAATCCATAATTTATTATCACCTATGATAAATAAAATATCAAATGCAATCAAATCAAACTAAACTATTGTTTTGTTTGTTATGGTTATTTTGTAGTGTTCGGCTATTTTACCGCTATTTCTGGCTCTATCTATTTGCCGGTGACGTAGCATTTTTTTTATTAACAGGGACTGAAGTTCCGTGGAGAACAGGATAGTGACGACGAGAAGCCCCGTAAAAAATCGGAGAGGTAGAGGTGTTCGTTCGGGGCAATTTTTATACACTCTTTTATTCGTAATTTTGTATTTTTTTGTTTAGGGAAATTTCTTGTATACGGCGGAACGATGTTTGTCTGGCCAGCTAGCTAGTCTCTACATAGTATAAAACAAAGTCACTTCCCGCTGTCTGTCTGTCCCTATGTATGATTAGATCTATAGTGCAACGGATTTTGATGCGGTTTTTTTAATAGATCGAATGATTGAGGAAGTTTTATAAACAATTTGACACATAGATTTCCACGCGGGCGAAGCCGCGAGTCGCATCTAGTTACAAATAAAAAGAAAATACATTGAGCATTTAAAATGCATTGCAATATGTAGTTAATTGATGAAAGTACAAATTAATAAAGCTTAAATTGTTTTTAAACTTATTTCATATGAAATTCTCAGAATTATTATTAACGAAGAAAGCTATAATAGAAACAAATTATAACTAGTATTTACAATTGAGCTAACTGCAGACTGTTGTAAACAATCTACAATACTTAGCTCTACTGATCAGATCCATATTAATACCAGTTGGAAGCGTCCCCAAGACGCTGGCTGCATTTTAATTGCATCTATGTCACTATACGGAGATCAATTGACTCTGAGTATGTTGGTGGTTGGGTTAGGGTTTTTCAAAAGACAAATAAAGCAAAGTATTTAATTTATTGTCAAGTAAAATAATTATTACTTCATCTTACAATACAGAGCGACATGTCGCGTCATAGTATCTACATTTAGTAGCAAAATTCAAACAATCTACATTATAAACAATCTACAGGTAGCTCAATCCTCGAGCTTGTCACGCGATCTCGTAATTAGTTAGTTCTTATATGCGAACATAAATAACCACTTTGATGAAAAGCACTTTTGCAAATATGGTAAACAAAAAAACTTCTCGAAGGCTCGTTAGACACGAATTCATACTACTATTTATTTTCACGTCATCATGGAAAATGGTTTTCGCTTTCGTGAATCAAATTTTCCACTAGTTTGATTTCTTGAAAAACGCAGTCTTAAAAACCACATAAATATTTAAATATTCATCCATGACAGATTTTGACTTTAAAGTCCTCGACAAGGAAACCAGATTCCGATCAAATAAGATACATAAGTACCTTTATACGCTGATCTAGCCAATAGCTCAATAATAATTTCAAATAAGCAAACCACCATTCAAAAAGTCTGGTCCTCTACAATAAGTGGAAAGCATATGTTTCTTCATATGTTGCGATCTTTTAAAACTCTTTCCACATTTGCTGCAAGAATACTGTCTCTCTGTAGAATGAACTTGCAGCTCATGCCTTTTCAAATTCCTTGCATCAGTAAATGTCTTCGGACATTTATTGCACACAAACGGCCGTTCCACTGTATGAACTCTCATATGTTCTACCAAGCTGAATTCTTCAGAGAAAGACACAAAACATTTCATACAAGGGTATGGTTTAACTTCTGTATGAAGGCGTTTGTGTTTTCGCAGGGTGTTCGCGTGGCTGAAAGCCATATTACATTTGTCGCAAGCATATGGCTTTTGGCCGGTGTGAGTTCTTGTATGGGCTTTGAGCTGAGCTCGCTGTAAAAAGGTTTTAGTGCATACCTCACACGAGAACGGTTTGACACCTGTGTGGATACCCATATGTTTTTTCAGGTTCGCGATTTGATTAAACATTTTCCCGCAATATTCGCAAGCGTATAACTTTTCGCCCGTGTGAATTCTCATATGAACTTTTAAATGGCTTTTCTGTTTGAATTTCTTACTGCATCTGTCACAGATGTACGACTTTTCTGTATGTGAGAGAATATGCTTTGTCAAGTTTGCTTTACACTGGAATGATTTATTGCATGATGCGCAAATGTATGATTTTCTTTCCTTGTGAATTCTCATATGATTTTTGAAATATGACTTCTTATTGAATTGTTTGTTACACAAATCACATTTAAATGACTTTCCAGTATGTTTTATCATATGAGTTTTAAGATATCTCTGGCTTTTAAAGCTTTTACCGCAGTCATTACAGTAATAAAACTTTGTGTTGATTTTAGATTTCAAGTCTTCAACAGGATCAGTTACGAAGAATGTTTCTTCTTTGATATTTTCCTCCTTGATATCTTGTTCAACTTTAATGGGTGTAAAACTGTTATCATATTCTTGCGTATTTCCTGTAAGGGTAGGAGACATATCGCCATCGTATAAGTCGTCAGAGTCAATGATAGAGATGTTACGGACAGGAGACATGGAAAGACACGGATTGATCTCGAACTGAAGTGCAGTTAATGATTCTTGTTTTATCTGCGAATAGAGAAAAAAGTATATTAAAGGAAGGTAGTTAAACTTTAACACCCATAAAAGTAAAAAACTAAAAAATTACGCAATAAATAAATTCAACACTGTGTGATATAGACACATCAGCTAGAAGCTGCTCGTCTATTAACAACAAATAAATAAATAAATATTATAATGTATGGCCTCTACCGTAGATGTTTACGTCGAAAAATCTGCGAGGGCCTAAGGAAAATAACGGAAAATGGATTGCAGCTATTCGGTCAAATTAGATGTCTGTCTATGATGGCAGACTGTAATTAATCTAAAAATAATTAATAATTTTATTATGTCAGTACCTAACTTAGGGAGTAGCTTAGGGTTAGATGATGCTTGATTGCTTTTATATAAGACATTACTGTAACAATACATACCTTTGTATCTTTAGAGATTATGTCTCTCAGTATTATTTCTGATTTGCGAACCTTGTCAGAGAATTTACAGCACTTTTGAAAATGCCAGTAACAAATATAACACAGTGTTGTAGGCATTCCATCTTCATCTAAGAGCTGTAATACACATAATAAAACAATGCTGGTTAATCCACGTCCAACATGTATCTAGCTCTAAATTAAATAGAGGTACTGCACATCATAGGTACAAATATTTTGAAGGAAATCAAATCAAACTCGCAACGCAACCTCCTTCGTCAGAGGCGGACCTACACTCGCCATACCACTATGGTGGTATGGTATCATTATAAATAAATAATTATTATTATATTAGCCCGGAGTCTACCGCAGGACAAAGGCCTTCTACTCACCTCAGTCCTGATCAAGGAAGGCCGAGGAGGAAGGCCCTATATAAATAGGTAAGTAATAATCATTAACATACCTTAGTATTTGTTAGCTTTTCGAATATTTTCATAGATTTCTTATCGTCAATACGGAGTTTTCTAACATCACTAGCTAGGCAAACTCGGCACACAGATACCGACATCGCCCCAAACCACTACAAATTCTTCTAGGTTCTAATATTTTGTAAATAAACTTTTATTTGTTTCGGTTTCCACAATAAAATACAATAGGCACACTATTTTCACGGACGGAAACTAGTTATAAGTTTCCATCCGTGAAAATAGTAGTAGTTATAATAATTGGTCAGAGCTATTTCACTCGTCCATCCACGGAGCTTATTTATTTTCCAGCCTTCAGCAACCCTACCTTGGTATTTAACACACAACGTAACGCGCGTTATCAGCGCTATTAATATAAGTTTTTGATCTACGTAAGTATAAGAGGAATTTGAGTTCAAAATAAAAAAAGTTGGTATTTACCACGTTAACCACCTATAACGTGTTTTTAAGTTACATTATTTCCTTCGTCCGGCCCGAAGGGTAATTACTAATTATGTACAACCACAGACCAGTTTATTTATATCAACTGGTCTGTTCTGTGGTAGATAGAACTACCCGGCCTACTTTACTCGACCCATAATGACTCGATCGAATGTTTAAAAAGTTTTACTATAAGTAAAAAGAGATCCAAAATTCAAAGACAATAAAACCAGGCTACTTTCAAAGAATAATAGTTCGAAAAATAAATAAAATGTCACACTTTGGCATTTTGTTTGGCTGAACTAAATTTACAAGAGTATGATTGTCTCATAAAAAGGTAATATTTTCTCGTCAATTTTAACGGTTCTTGTGAATTTCGTGATTTCCTATTTCTCAAAAGAGCTGGTAAATTACTGACACGAAGTTGTCCTTTCTGCGTTTCGTTGCGATCCAATCACCAATTGCGTCTAAGTTCTCGTCGGTCGCCATTTGCGCCACGATAGCTGGTTGTTGGTCTTGTGTGTGAAAATTGGTGAAATTATAGGTTATAGTGATAAAACACGAGATAGTTGTGCATTAAAATTACCTACAGTGGTTGGGATCCCTCAAAGTCTCATCCAAATGCTGTAAGAAGCACTTAAAGTGCAAATACACAGTGAGTATAATTCCCAATAATAATCCTACGTAGCATGGATACCTACACGTGTTGTAATAGTTAGAATTTTTCTCAATTTACGCATCTACTATCTGCAATTTGCCGTCGACTTTGTACTCTGATTCGCTACGAGTCGTTGGTAGATTGAAGTCAATTGTGACAAAAGTATTTTGGTTTCTGGGTTGATCTATTTTTGGTTTGGCTGAATGCACTATTTTCTAGTTCTAATTTCAAAAAAGTTTCGTGGTACTTTGCCGCCTAAAGTCGTAAACAAGCGCATACGTGTAAGTTTTTTGCCCTTTTTTCTAGTGTAAAATAGAAAGTTGCATAAATTATATGCAAATCAGGACACCTTTCTTTTGTTGACATACAAATTTTCATGCAATTCGGAATGTTTACGTCCAGTGTTTTTTCGTGGCTCAAGTTTTAACAACCTAATGTCTTCTAATAAGTCTCCTATTGGAATTCACATGTAATTTCCAGTCCCAGGATAAGTATAGGTATACACTGCCCAAATTCAGCGTGGAACTTTTAGATAGTTGTCTAGCAACAACAACTTAATAATGTAAATAGTAAATTGAACTACAAGTTTTCATTTAACATAATAAAGTACATTTTACATAAAGATCATTCTAGAAAATATTTTTTTAGCTTTATTTCCTGCAATATATAGTAATTGACTAAGACGGACAATTGGACACATCTTACATCATGCTTTATCTTTTTACAAATAATTAGCCGTACATTGTTTTTTATTTTATATTTAATGTTTTTGATTGTAATTTTTTCTTAAAAGCTTTAATTATTTTTCTTCAAGGTAAAAATCTCATTGTTTTTTCAGAATCGTCCTCTCATTATTATTGTAACTTCAGATTCACGCAGGGCAAGGCAGAGCAGATTTTGTAATGCATGAAAGACACATATCTGTGTCGCACGTGCCTGCGCTGCAATGTACAGAGCACTCGGTACTTTCATGCATTACAAAATCTGCTCTGCCCTGCGCTGCGTCGCCTGCGTCCCGGCATACACCTAGCCTAAGTCATCTTACATCAAATACAATATTTATATATTTCATTGTTCCTAGATAAATATAGCCTAAGTTATTCATTTAGACAAAGACTGCATGAAATAAAAGTAAAAAAGACTAGAAGAATGGTTCCTAATGAAATGCACATTTTTTTATTAGCTTAGGGTGGCTTTCATATCACGGCGGCCATGATAGGCCTATTGTGATCGCCACTTACGTTTCAGTCCCGAAGCTGTAGCGTTATTTCTCTAGCCACTCGTGGGATTTGTATGAAATGCACATACAGAAATGTGTGCAGTTATTAAAGCAGCTCATAATGTCAGGTGTCAGTATTATTTAAAAGACAAGCTAAAAGAGGCCTATAATATAATAAATCACAAGCTCTTATTTTGCTTGCCCTGTTAGCATGAACTATGTACAGTGGTGTACATCGTTAGGTTGATTTAACATTGTTACAAATAAATTTTATTTCTATGAATGCAGAAATACTTTTATACTCAATACTCAATGATTTATTGCTTACATGTGTACAAAAGTTCTTAAAAAATATATAATTTGTGTTGTTATTATTATAATCATGCAGGACAATTCACACAGCATCATCTAGCCCCAAGCTAAGCAGAGCTTGGGGCTAGAATAATAAGTCCAACATGCACCCTGCAAGGGTATTGCAACATAAATTTAAAGTTAAATGCTAGGTGGCTATATACAATAAAGTTAATATTATGCTTAATTTACCATTTCAAGTTAAAATTAAAAACCAATTATATTATATCTAATCACATAAAAAGAAACGAGATTATATCTTATACTAAAAGCTTAATACTTACTTACTTAATACTTACTTTATGAGTAGAAACTTGCTGCAATTTAAAACAGCAAGCTGTTTTATATAATAACAGCCAGCTTAATAATATAAAACCAAAACTAATGTAGTTACGAGACTTGAACCTGCCAGAGGGGTCAAAAATGAATCTCTCTTGAACATGGCATACACAGGAGGTCACGTTGAAGTATGAAAAAAATTTTTTTTGTTGTGATATGTATCAAAATTTACTTTATTGTACACAAGATTACACAAAAGTGTTGTAGTAAAACAAAGTTATCGACATAGCTCTAAGAATTAGCAATCTGAAGTGGCAGTGGGCCGGCCATATCTCGTGAAGAACCAACCAAGCGTGTTCTTGAGTGGAGATTACGACTCGGTAAACGTAGTTTAGGACGCCCTCCGACCAGGTGGGATGACGACCTGCGAAAGACTGCAGGTCAAGCTGAAGACTGTGGCGGGGGGAGGCCTAGGTCCGGCAGTGGACTAACGTAGATGATTATGATGTTATAGTATTATATTTGATTTGTCTAAGTGCTTATTTTTGTAAGCCTAAAGAAATAAAGGATTTTGAACATAAAAACGCGACCTTAATTTGGGCGGGATCAAATGCCGCCGAAATCGATTTTTTAGAATATTACTTAATACTTTGACTGCGGTTTTTTTTCGACGACTGCGATCTTTTTTTTTACCTAAAAATTCGTGCTGCCGCTCTACACAGCGGTTGTGTTGCGCCGCACATGCGTTTCGTTCGAAAAATATTACAGCTCTGCCGAGTCACAAAGATCTGTATTTTCACAGCCGCTGCGCTAGTGTGGATTTACGCATATTAGTCAGTTGTAGAAAACTCATACCGTGCGTTTTCAGCACTCAAGTGTTAACTACTCCTCATTTGCTTTTCAAGCGACCCGCGCCGTCTTCGCACGGGTGCAATGTAGATACTGATATGGGGCAGTGTGGAGTGATTAATAAATCATATAAAACTTCCTCTTGAATCACTCTATCTATTGCTAAACTGCATTAAAATCCGTGGAGTAGTTTAAAAGATCTAACCGAACAGACAGCTGAAGCGACTTTATTTTATAAACTACTAGCAGCGCCTCGCGGCTTCGCCTGCGTGGAAATCTATGTGTCAAATGGTTTATAAACCTTCCTCTTGAATCACTCTATCCATCCGTTGCGTAGTTTTAAAGATCTAATCATACTTAGATCTATAAAACTACGCAACTGATTTTAATGCGGTTTTTTTTATGGATAGAGTGATAGGGATAGACAGAGAGCGGGAAGCGACTTTGTTTTATACTATCCTCGTAAGTCCCCGCGTACTTGGACAAGTACAAATTAATAATAGCAACTCAGACCTGACATGTGTACTACATAGAATAGAATATAATAGAATAGAAAGACATATATTCATAACAACTAAAATTAACAAATAATACACTTATAGAAATAGGTACATGTAGAGGGTTGTTACAAAAAGGCTCTAACACAGCATAATGCTGGCTAAGCTCTGTGAGAGACTTAGCCAGCGCTGGTCTTCCGTTAGAGCCCGTACAGGTGACGTCACGAACAGGCATACGCAATGACATTAAAAAAATATATAGTAAAAGAAATACTAGATAAAAACACTTAAAAAGCCTACAAAAAACAAAGACATAACATAGACATAATACCAATGTATATTATGACTTGATTAAATGAATTTAAGCCAACATTAATAAAAGTAATTAAAACAAAATAAAATAAAAACCATGGTACGATACTATAAATATATATATACATACAATGCAAACAAAATCGTAAACATTTCATAAAACTACTTCCGGCTATAGTTCTTAGTATTCTAATATTATTATTGTATGTACCATTTAAGTAAAAAATATACTGATGGAGTGTTTGTGTTTATGTGTGTGAGGGTGTGTGTGTGAGTGTGTGTGTGTGAGTGTGTGTGTGTTTTGTAAGGTACTCCTGAGGTCACCATTCTCAAAAGAGTCCGGGCAACAGAAGCTACCTAGGGAAGTTTGCATAGATGGAGTAACTGCCTAATGTACTCACACAAATACAAAATATTTTTAATTATTTCCTTCTTAAAAAGGTGCATCACAAACATACCCTAAAGAAATATATAGAACCCTCACTTCAAAAATTGCCTAAAATCGATATATCTTTGTCTTGGTCCGAAGCATTATTCTTGGTTTGTACTGGTATAGTACCCCCGGTAGATATGACTACTGATGTTAATAAAACACAGGACTTACGAGGTTAAGTAGGGAGTAAAGAGGATAAGAGAGAGAGAATATATTTTTGTTGTTGTTTCAGTTGCGCAGCAGATCAGCAATGACCACAGCAACACACACAGACAAAGTGTATCTTATGTTACTAGTGCCTGAAAAAAACTCTTTACATGTTTAATTTTAGAACTCAAAAAAAACTATTTTGAAACAGAAAAGAGCCCATAAAAAAAATATATTGTGCCAGTTGTTAGCATCTAAAAAAAGATATAAATAAATGTTTTGTTTTTGAAATTTTAGTTTATGAGAAGTTGTGTATTGAAAGTATTTTATATATTGTGAAACAATGAAGATACCGGAGACTTCGGCTAATGTTGGAGCTTACTACGGGAACGAAGAGAACGGCCAGTGGCAGGTAACTACTTTAATATAAATAAATAATGCTGGACAATCCACACAGCATTATCTAGCCCGATGGTAAGCAGAGCTTGTGTTATGGGTACTAGATAACTGATATACATAATACAATACATTACATAGATATTTTTTATTATACATAGAAAACGACCAGTACACCCGGAACAAATATCTGCAGATCGTACACACAATTGTTCGGAGGCGGGAATCGAACCCGCGACCTCCTGCGTCGCAGGCGGACCTTCGCCCACAGAGGTCGTCATCAGTGTTATACGTAATGGCTAGCCAGTCGTCCTTCAAATGTTCAGTTGCAAAGGGTTGTTTTAATGAAATGAAAGTTTATTTCTTTAGGCTTACAAATAAGCACTTAGACAAGTCATATCTTATACTATTCATTATTATATTGATGTTCACTTCAATTTTTTGTCCACCAGTGGAAGAAGTGAGAAGAAACCACTAGTATGTTCATAACTTATGTGTCTAGTACATATGATTTGCATATCTGTAAATCGTTAGATTTTGAGTTGGAGCAAAACTCGTTCCAAGCTTTTTTATCTTCTAGATAATGCTGTGTGATGTGCTATTTTGCTGTGACCGGTATAAATACAGCACATACAACAGAAGCTAAAGTACTTGATATTATGATAAGAATAAATTCTTCACCATTATGGCTGCTTTGAAGTATCTCTTATCAAGTTTTCATCACTTGTGCATTGTATACATGAATATTAAAGTCATTGTTTTGTTATTTTAGAGTTTCAAAGAACTGTGTTTAACAACTGTCTAGCATGTAGAGTAACATACTATATTATACCACACAAAACAGAAAACAATACAGGAATAAACAATAGAATAAGAGCGATCTCTTCCAGGCAACCTTAGGATGGGCTGGACATGAAGGAACAAAATAGACGGTGGTACTTAATAAATGAAAAGAATACACCTACACTACATACCATAATACCTACATTACAATTTAAAAACATTATAATAGACACATTATTCGGCACATTAGCCGAATGCACCCCGAGAGGTGTGCTAATGCTGCAACACTGGGTCCCGCAAGGAAGCCGCGGGCGAGGTCGGCCAAGAAAGCGCTGGCGAGACGACCTTAACGCCTTCCTCGAAGATTGGTGGACGCACTCTGTGGAAAGATTTGGGGGAGGCCTTGCCCAGCAGTGGGACGAAACAGGCTAAATAAAAAAAGAATAATAGACAATTCAATTTTAATAATAAATAAATAAATAATGCTGGACAATTCACACAGCATTATCTAGCCCCATGGTAAGCAGAGCTTGTGTTATGGGTACTAGATAACTAATATACATAATACTATATATTACATAGATAGATATTTTTTTTATTATACATAGAGAACGACCAGAACACCCGGAACAAATATCTGCAGAACGTACACACAATTGTTCCGAGGCGGGAATCGAACCCGCAACCTCCTGCGTCGCAGGCGGACCTTCGCCCACCGCGCCACATCGGTCGTCTGCATAATGTCTATGTAGGTCTAAAGCTAAACGCACCTGTCCGCACCGCAGGAGTCGCCCTCGATTTTACTAAAATGCGGCGCGTTCGGCGCCCAAATTATTCCCAGAACTATTTGAATGCAAAATTTTAAACCGATCCGTTAGTTTGGCGTAGGTAACAAACATCCAAACAGTGATTATTATCTATTGAGAAGTAAATATATATCTTAAACCTATTTCTATTATCATAAATCTACTTCATTGTTGCTATATAGTTAGAAGCCTCCATCAAAGTCCACCATGCTCTTTGAAGCAGCCAAACTAAGTTAACCATAGACAATGTACTTGCAGCCTAACGGAGTGATCATAGACAACGGAGTTGGCGGTGGTGTGGTTGGAAGCGGCGACGCGGGAGTACGTCCGGTCTACCCTGTCCATATACCGAGACACATGCCTGGTGGTAAGTCATTTATTTATTTATTTATTTAACAAAACCCCGAGTCTTTTCGAAACAAACTATAAATAGGTACATTGGTTACATTTTGTAGATGGATATTTTTAAACAGACAGTCAAATAGCAAGTTTAAGTTAATGTTAAAAAGAGTATTTTATGTTTGGCTTAGTCCATCAGTTAAGAAGTTATTAAGAATAATGTATAATTCCAGGAGCGTTTGAGACTAGTTGCGTTTTAAACTAGATATATTTTCAGACCAATTTGTACCATCTGTGCTTTAGACAAGTTTGGACTTAGACCATCTGTGCTTTAGACAAATTTGTACTTAGACCAGCTGCTGTTTTAGACCACTTGCTATCTAGACCATCTGTGCTTTAGACAAGTTTGTACTTAGACCATCTGTGCTTTAGACAAGTTTGTACTTAGACCATCTGTGCTTTAGACGAATTTGTACTTAGACCAGCTGCTGTTTTAGACCACTTGCTATCTAGACCATCTGTGCTTTAGACAAGTTTGTACTTAGACCATCTGTGCTTTAGACAAGTTTGTACTTAGACCATCTGTGCTTTAGACAAGTTTGTACTTAGACCAGCTGCTGTTTTAGACCGCTTGCTATCTAGACCATCTGTTCTTTAGACAAGTTTGTACTAAGACCATCTGTGCTTTAGACAAGTTTGTACTTAGACCATCTGTGCTTTAGACAAGTTTGTACTTAGACCATCTGTGCTTTAGACAAGTTTGTACTTAGACCATCTGTGCTTTAGACAAGTTTGTACTTAGACCAGGTGCTGTTTAGTTTTAGACGAAATGATACTAACCCGGATCAACAAGTGTAAGTCAAACTCAAACATTAAGTCATACAATTCTTTCTGCGTACATTTTTAATAATAATAATAATAATGGTGTTGCCCCCAGGCTACGTAATGGCGGGCGCGTATTACCCACCTCAGTTCGCGCAGGCGGGGCCGCCCCAGCCTACAGACTTTGAAGATTACATGTGGATGGAGAACGAAGAGGAATTTGATAAACAGGTAATCATATTGTGAATTCAATTTGAAAAAAAAAATCTTTATTGCATAAAAAGTACATGTCACTTATTTAGGGCTCTCATTACGATATGGCCTATGCCCAGCAGTGGACTCATAGGCTGATGATGATTACGAGATAAGTTATTCTATGAGTGGTTTGGTAGTTAGTGCTTCCCTTCCTTCCTTCTTACAATAATTATTTCAAGAGTTACTCCCGAATATTCAAACGCATCTCAGATTTAAGGTGAAATGAGTCCCAAAACCCACGTTTTGACTTAACTGAAAATCAATTTTAACACTTTGACTGCTGAAATCACACGGTATGTGTTTTCTACAAGTGACTAATATGCGTAAATCCACACTAGCGCAGCGGCTGAGAAAATACAGATCTGTGTGACTCAGCACAGCCGTAATATTTTTCGAACGAAACGAAGCTGTGTAGAGCGGCAGCACGAATGGCTTAGGTTAAAAAAAAGACCGGAGTCGTCGAAAAAAAATCGTCGCAGTCAAAGTGTTAAGGGAACAAAACACCTACTTTTCGAATATATTTTGATGATGATCAAAAGTTTACGATATTAGTTAGTATGTTATGGGAGTCGAAACACGATTGACTAAACCTGACTCTATAGAAAAAAATGGCAAAGTTTCCTCTAAATCTTCATTTTCACAGAGATCTCTACGGAAAAACCAGTTTTTTTTGCTAGTTATTTAATATAATTGTGATAAAATTTGAAACAGTATTATTTAAGAGCAATAATAAATTAAAAAATAAAAACAAGTGAAATTGCGCGCGGGCCGGTCATTCCCCCGCTCTTGCTTCCCTTTCTTGCCTTCCCCGCGCGCCTATTTATCAATGGCTCCTTAAATTTATTATGTTCTGTGTAGTGTAAGTCTTATAACAAATAAATCATTCATTCATTCATTCTATGGTGCCGGGGACCACTGGATGCTTATAGAGGATCATCTTTGTTGATTTCGAGTACCAACTTTTTAGATTATAATAATATAACCGTTAGTAGTCGTCCTTTAACTTTCTATAGATTTACACCCATATTCTTAGTCGTTTCCTTATAATGTTCCTCTAATCAATCTCAATTAAGGAGATTTGGAGGTTTCCTCGAGAGTTGCCTTGAAAATGGTATTCTTAGACAAAACGAAATCGAAATCTTTTCTGAAATTCTTCGTTACTAAAAAACTCCAAAGGGTTTGAGGCGTCGTGTAAATATCTTCGGGCAGGATAAGCGTATGGATTGTCATGTAAATAATTTATAAACTCTTCAAAATCTAAAATTTCACTCAATTTATCAAAATCAACACAAAAAAACAATCGTTTATCGTCTTGAGTGGTCTTGAGGGAGTTTCAAGGTTGGTTATCAGGCACCTTACGTTTGACAGTGCCCACCTTACCTCGAACTTGAGGTGAGCCAAAAAAAATCTCAAGTGAAGGACGTTTCTGTCAACTGAGAATACGATTTTGTTGGAGTAAGGATGAGTCGAGTCGAAGAAATCTGGAGGAAACGACTAAGAATATGGGTGTTAGATTCATTAGCTTTTTATGGAAATTTTTAATTAGCCTCAAGTACTTAGTCACATTATACTCATTAAGTTAGCTGTTAATTGCCCAAATATTGTAATAATAAAATAAAATAAATCAGTAGTCCTCCGACCACAAGCTAATAACCACCAGCGGTAACGCTGTGGTTGTCCAGCATTATTAATTTATTTGAAGGTGATCCAGCAACTAGAAGAGGAAGCGCTAATGGAGCAGTGCATAGAGGCGATGCTTGAGGACGAGCAGAGAGAGCGACGCGGCGCGCGCCACCCGCGGCCGCCGCGCGATCCGCATGCACCCACGTGAGTACACTGAACACTGAATAAATACTAATACTACATAGATTACTACCCGTCCTAGTAACTAGGTGGGACTGAGCCTCCCTAATCGCTAGTAACTAGGGGGGGTCTGAGCCCACTAGTCGCTGGTAACTGAGGGTAGTCTCAGCCCCTCTAGTAGTTGGTTACTGGGGTGGTCTGAGCCCCACTAGTAGTTGGTAATGGATGAGACTGGGCGCCCCCAAGTTGCTGGAAGCTATGAGGGGTCTGAGCCCTCCCTAGTGGCTAGTAACTAGGAGGTTCTGAGCCTACGTAGTCGCTAGTAACTATGGGTGAGTCTAGGCCCCTAAGTTGCTAGCAACTAGGGTGGTCTGAGCGCAGCCCCTTAGTCGGTAGTAACTAAGGGGGTCCGAGCCCTCCCTAGTGGCTAGTAACTAGGAGGTTCTGAGCCTACGTAGTCGCTAGTAACTATGGGTGAGTCTAGGCCCCCGAGTTGCTAGCAACTAGGGTGGTCTGAGCGCAGCCCCTTAGTCGGTAGTAACTAAGGGGGTCCGAGCCCTTCCTAGTAGCTAGTAACTAGGAGGTTCTGAGCCTACGTAGTCGCTAGTAACTATGGGTGAGTCTAGGCCCCCGAGTTGCTAGCAACTAGGGTGGTCTGAGCGCAGCCCCTTAGTCGGTAGTAACTAAGGGGGTCCGAGCCCTTCCTAGTAGCTAGTAACTAGGAGGTTCTGAGCCTACGTAGTCGCTAGTAACTATGGGTGAGTCTAGGCCCCCGAGTTGCTAGCAACTAGGGTGGTCTGAGCGCAGCCCCTTAGTCGGTAGTAACTAAGGGGGTCCGAGCCCTTCCTAGTAGCTAGTAACTAGGAGGTTCTGAGCCTACGTAGTCGCTAGTAACTATGGGTGAGTCTAGGCCCCCGAGTTGCTAGCAACTAGGGTGGTCTGAGCGCAGCCCCTTAGTCGGTAGTAACTAAGGGGGTCCGAGCCCTTCCTAGTAGCTAGTAACTAGGAGGTTCTGAGCCTACGTAGTCGCTAGTAACTATGGGTGAGTCTAGGCCCCCGAGTTGCTAGCAACTAGGGTGGTCTGAGCGCAGCCCCTTAGTCGGTAGTAACTAAGGGGGTCCGAGCCCTTCCTAGTAGCTAGTAACTAGGAGGTTCTGAGCCTACGTAGTCGCTAGTAACTATGGGTGAGTCTAGGCCCCCGAGTTGCTAGCAACTAGGGTGGTCTGAGCGCAGCCCCTTAGTCGGTAGTAACTAAGGGGGTCCGAGCCCTTCCTAGTAGCTAGTAACTAGGAGGTTCTGAGCCTACGTAGTCGCTAGTAACTATGGGTGAGTCTAGGCCCCCGAGTTGCTAGCAACTAGGGTGGTCTGAGCGCAGCCCCTTAGTCGGTAGTAACTAAGGGGGTCCGAGCCCTTCCTAGTAGCTAGTAACTAGGAGGTTCTGAGCCTACGTAGTCGCTAGTAACTATGGGTGAGTCTAGGCCCCCGAGTTGCTAGCAACTAGGGTGGTCTGAGCGCAGCCCCTTAGTCGGTAGTAACTAAGGGGGTCCGAGCCCTTCCTAGTAGCTAGTAACTAGGAGGTTCTGAGCCTACGTAGTCGCTAGTAACTATGGGTGAGTCTAGGCCCCCGAGTTGCTAGCAACTAGGGTGGTCTGAGCGCAGCCCCTTAGTCGGTAGTAACTAAGGGGGTCCGAGCCCTTCCTAGTAGCTAGTAACTAGGAGGTTCTGAGCCTACGTAGTCGCTAGTAACTATGGGTGAGTCTAGGCCCCCGAGTTGCTAGCAACTAGGGTGGTCTGAGCGCAGCCCCTTAGTCGGTAGTAACTAAGGGGGTCCGAGCCCTTCCTAGTAGCTAGTAACTAGGAGGTTCTGAGCCTACGTAGTCGCTAGTAACTATGGGTGAGTCTAGGCCCCCGAGTTGCTAGCAACTAGGGTGGTCTGAGCGCAGCCCCTTAGTCGGTAGTAACTAAGGGGGTCCGAGCCCTTCCTAGTAGCTAGTAACTAGGAGGTTCTGAGCCTACGTAGTCGCTAGTAACTATGGGTGAGTCTAGGCCCCCGAGTTGCTAGCAACTAGGGTGGTCTGAGCGCAGCCCCTTAGTCGGTAGTAACTAAGGGGGTCCGAGCCCTTCCTAGTAGCTAGTAACTAGGAGGTTCTGAGCCTACGTAGTCGCTAGTAACTATGGGTGAGTCTAGGCCCCCGAGTTGCTAGCAACTAGGGTGGTCTGAGCGCAGCCCCTTAGTCGGTAGTAACTAAGGGGGTCCGAGCCCTTCCTAGTAGCTAGTAACTAGGAGGTTCTGAGCCTACGTAGTCGCTAGTAACTATGGGTGAGTCTAGGCCCCCGAGTTGCTAGCAACTAGGGTGGTCTGAGCGCAGCCCCTTAGTCGGTAGTAACTAAGGGGGTCCGAGCCCTTCCTAGTAGCTAGTAACTAGGAGGTTCTGAGCCTACGTAGTCGCTAGTAACTATGGGTGAGTCTAGGCCCCCGAGTTGCTAGCAACTAGGGTGGTCTGAGCGCAGCCCCTTAGTCGGTAGTAACTAAGGGGGTCCGAGCCCTTCCTAGTAGCTAGTAACTAGGAGGTTCTGAGCCTACGTAGTCGCTAGTAACTATGGGTGAGTCTAGGCCCCCGAGTTGCTAGCAACTAGGGTGGTCTGAGCGCAGCCCCTTAGTCGGTAGTAACTAAGGGGGTCCGAGCCCTTCCTAGTAGCTAGTAACTAGGAGGTTCTGAGCCTACGTAGTCGCTAGTAACTATGGGTGAGTCTAGGCCCCCAAGTTGCTGGCAACTAGGGTGGTCTGAGCGCAGCCCCTTAGTCGGTAGTAACTAAGGGGGTCCGAGCCCTTCCTAGTAGCTAGTAACTAGGAGGTTCTGAGCCTACGTAGTCGCTAGTAACTATGGGTGAGTCTAGGCCCCCGAGTTGCTAGCAACTAGGGTGGTCTGAGCGCAGCCCCTTAGTCGGTAGTATAGTAACAAAGGGGGTCCGAGCCCTTCCTAGTAGCTAGAAGTCGAGTAATATTAACCTATTTATTTGTTGTCAGCACAAGTAGCTGTAACGGCAGCCCGGGGCTCTCTCTGTCGGACGCGGTGTCCCGCTCCACGCTGAACCCTCTCGCGGCGGAGTTCGTGCCCACGCGAGTGCGCACAGCCAACACGACCACACCCGCCACAGGTTAGATACATGTCATTACTATAGAGAGATCCTATACTATATAGATAGAAGTCCACAGCTGCAAGGCTGCCCCGCTATTTAATACATAACGTAACGCGAGTTATCAGCGTTGTTACGCTAATTTTAACGTGAATAACGCGTGAAAAGGCGTTTTTCGCTCTAAAATACGCTTTAACGCGCGTTATTCGCGCTAAAATCAGCGTTATAACGCTCATTACTCGCGTTACGTTCTGTTAATAGCGCGGTAGCCTTGATGTACAAAGACCAATCGCCACAGCCACCGGTCTTGCTTGCGCTAATTTCCTTAAGCAGTTTGACGACTGATGTGGCGCGGTGGGCGAAGGTCCGCCTGCGACGCAGATGATTGCGGGTTCGATTCCCGCCTCGGAACAATTGTGTGTACGATCAGCAGATATTTGTTCTGGGTATTCTGGTTGTTTTCTATGTATAATAAAAAAATTAGCTATTGGCCAAAAAAATCAGGTTTCAGTACAATAACACAATTCAAGCACTAAAACTTAGTACACAGTATAAAAAAAAATTAGATAAAAGAAGCCTACAGAGAAACAAAAATAATAATAAGACATGGCTACCGTGCTAGCCTGCTGGCCAAAAAGGGCCAAACTCAGATACGTGCTGAACCACGCGTGGCGCGGAACAACGCTGGTTTTCAGTTTTAACCTTTTTCTAGTCACATCACGGGCAAGGAAGAGAGAATATCTATCTATGTAATGTATTGTATTATGTATTTCAGTCATCTAGTACCCATAACACAAGCTCTGCTTAGCTTGGGGCTAGGTGATTGACCAATAATCAATAATAATCAATAATCAAATCATTTATTTGCTGTAATGTAGGTACAAAAGTTCTTAATTAAAAATGGTATTTCCAATAAATTACTACCTCATCGAGGCGTGCAAAATTAAGATAGCATGCAAATGTCACAGTAGAGTTTAGTAATGTATATTGTAGATAATTTTATATAATGTCAAAAATCTTAAAGTAATAATAGTAAGAGGCGAAATAGTAAAAAAGGTAATGTGAAAATTTATCTGTCATAAAATCGTTAATATTATAATAGCATTTGGTAATTAATAATTGTTTCAATTTAGTCCTAAATATATTGTCGTCAAGATCTTTTAATGATTTAGGTATTTTGTTATATATTTTGCATGACATACAGACTACACTTTTTTGTAGGAAAGCTGTTTTACCATTAGGCATTTGGAGTTTACTGCTATCACGTCTATTTCGCACTACAAAATCAGACTTGCGTGGGAAAAGATGGGGATGTTTTCTAACAAATAGTGCCATTTCAAATATATATAACGACGGAAGCGTTAGAATCTTGTGCTCAATGAACAGAGGTCTGCAACTGTCGGTAACGTGCAGGTTAAACATTGATCTAATACATCTTTTTTGTCTTTTAAATATGAAGTCTTTATTGGTAGAGTTAACCCAGAAAATTATACAAAATCTTAGGATAGACTCTACTGTTCCATAATAAGCTGTTAGTAGTGTTTCTGTGTTAACAATGGAGGATAATTTATAGAGTGCGTAGGTAGAGCTACTGACTCGCTTACTTAAAAGTTCGATATGGTTTTTCCAATTTAATTTACAGTCTATTTGAATACCTAAAAATCTTGTTGCTTCTACCACATCTACTTTACTACCATTAAATTGTAGGTCTATTTGAGGATAATTTTTAATTCTTTGACTAAAGTTGTTGACATTATGTTTATTTTATTTATATTAATTTTCAAATTATTATTATTTAATTATTGACCAGCATTATTTATTCATATATTGTTAGCTACATTCTATGTTTAACGAAATGTTATGTCATTTACAGAAGTAAAATCGGAGGCAAGCATAGAGACGCCCAGCACGGAACAGGAAGCTAGCAGAACGGACGCCGAGGAGAGCGAGGCCACGGAAACCAAACCCGAGGCCACGGAAGAAGTTAAAACAGAAGGTCTGTATAAAATTCTATCCTACTAATATTATAAACGCAAAAGTTTGTAAGTATGGATGGATGTTTGTTACTCTTTCACGTAAAAACTGCTGAATGGATTTTAATGAAACTTTACAATAATATAGCTTATACATAATATAGGCTACAATTTATAAAGATATATTGTATATTATCCAAAACATCTATCACCACGCGGGTGAAACCGCGGGGCGCAGCTAGTTAGTTATTATACATAAATAAACAAACCCACAAACACACATATACACACTCAAACACATATATCAGACACACTATACAGAACATAAGGATATCAGGCTAATTAATTCATTACATAATTAATTGATACAATATAAATTATTAAATTTTTCATTAAATGCTTTGAGTTTTTAACTTGGACCACACAATAATTTTGTCTACCGTCAACTTTTAATTTTTCATCATTATTTTTATATTTTCTGTTACCATAATGTTATATTATAATACATAAAAAGTCATTGTTAACACTTTGAGTGCTGAAAACGCACGGTATGAGTTTTCTACAAGTGACTAATATGCGTAAATCCACACTAGCGCAGCGGCTGAGAAAATACAGATCTTTGTGACTCAGCAGAGCTGTAATATTTTTCGAACGAAACGCATGTGCGGCGCAACACAACCGCTGTGTAGAGCGGCAGCACGAATTTTTTAGGTAAAAGAAAAGATCGCAGTCGTCGAAAAAAAACCGCAGTCAAAGTGTTAAATCTCGGCTAATGTAACAAGGAAGAGCGAAACCTCCTAGTACAAGTATTCTATACTTAAAAGGAGGCTTCAAAAATTTGTAACTTATACATGTTTTGTTAACGAAATAAAAAAAACATTTGTATTTGTATTTGAAATAAATAAACTTATCGTTTTAGAATCACTAACACCACCGAAAGACCCGCCCGAGGTGAGCGCAGCGGATGTCCAGCCGATACAGAAGAAAACGAAAGAACAGCCCAAACGACCAGCGAAAGTAAGTAGAAATTGACAATTGTTATATATTACGACCGATGTGGCGCGGTGGGCGAAGGTCCGCCTGCGACGCAGGAGGTTGGGGGTTCGATTCCCGCCTCGGAACAATTGTGTGCACGATCTGCAGATATTTGTTCCGGGTGTTCTGGTCGTTTTCTATGTATAATAAAAAATATCTATGTAATGTATTGTATTATGTATATCAGTTATCTAGTACCCATAATACAAGCTCTGCTTACCATGGGGCTAGATTATGCTGTGTGAATTGTCCAGCATTATTTATTATATATAGAGGCTCTGGCAGGTAGACTTAGTTCAGCAGCTTATGCAGTTCGAACAATTAGATATATTACCAATGAAGACACAGCTAGGTTAGTTTATTTTAGTTACTTCCATAGTATTATGTCTTATGGTATTTTGCTTTGGGGACAGGCAGCTGACATCCAGACCATATTTGTTCTTCAAAAAAGGGCGGTAGGCGCTATTTATAAATTAAACAGCATTTGTTTCAGGCAATTTAAAAAAAACTTCTTTTTTGTCTCCGTAAGAAGAGAGAAAAACGAGATTTTTAAGGTTGTTAAGGGAGGCCTTTGCCCAGCAGTGGGACAGTAATGGCTTAAAATAAAATAAATAAATAATAAATTTTCTCTCCGTAAGAACCTTCTGCGTACTTCAAGGAATATTCTAAAAAAGAATTAGCGAAATCGGTTCAGCTGCTCTCGAGATTTGCGCTTAGCAACACATTCAGCGATTCACTTTTATATTATAGAAGATATTTTATTTTGTTACAGATTGTCCAAGAAGTGAAGAAGGTGAAACCAGTAGTCGTCAAGTCTGAAACCAAGGTAACGCCCAAGAAGAAGGAAGTTAAAGAGGCGAAAGTAGCCAAGAGTGAAGGGAAGATTGAAGAAAGCAATCATTCGGCTGGCGAGGACGCTGTCGACAGCCCACTACAGGTAAATTAATAAATACAGAATGCTGGACAATTCACACAGCTTTATCTAGCCCCATGGTAAGCAGAGCTTGTGTTATGGGTACTAGATAACTGATATACATAATACAATACATTACATAGATATTTTTTATTATACATAGAAAACGACCAGAACACCCGGAACAAATACCTGCAGATCATATTGTGTGTACGATCTGCAGATATTTGTGGGCTAGATAATGCTGTGTGGATTGTTCAGTATTATTTATTTATTTATTTTTAGGGTTCCATACCCAAAAGATGAAATGGGACCCTTGCTTGCAAAAATCGCTCCGAATATCGCTGTCCCTGTTTAACCCTTGCGCCGCGCCACATGCGTGCGCGGTAGTAATATTAGCCGTTCAAAATCTGGTTTGTTCCGTAATACCAAAAATGATGACTGAAAACTTTTTGTATTCTTCACAAAGTATTGTTATTCTGTAACTAGACAATATAAGCTATGTTCCTTAATAAATAACACGTAAGATATTGTTG
This sequence comes from Eupithecia abbreviata, assembly GCA_943735965.1. Taxonomy (NCBI): domain Eukaryota; kingdom Metazoa; phylum Arthropoda; class Insecta; order Lepidoptera; family Geometridae; genus Eupithecia; species Eupithecia abbreviata. The sequence goes on along the minus strand of OX031004.1, from coordinate 2,946,221 downwards.
TTTTTAATACGAAACAAATAGCAAGAAAACTTGTCCATTTTCGCATAAAAATGTGCAAAATGCGATTGGCTTTCATTTAATTTTAGGTAAGTATTTTCAAAACAAAACTATTTAGGAACCTAGATAAATACTATTCAAATACAAATAATACAATATTATAGTAGAAATATGCTTGAATGGGAAATCATATTGGTATTACGTTTTTATGAAGAATTCGTCCCTCCGGAGGCGGAGACAGTTGGAATTTTCACAGATGATGTATTTCTGTTGCCGTCAACGAATACTAAAAAACTCCAATACAACAAACGTAACTTTTTTGCTCAATATTGATAACGGCAACAGGTAGATGCTTGAAGTATTCACAGAATATTTAGTGTTAACACTTTGAGTGCTGAAATCTCACGGTATGTGTTTTCTACATGTGACTAATATGCGTAAATCACACTAGCGCAGCGGCTGAGAAAATACAGATCTGTGTGACTCAGCACAGCCGTAATGTTTTTCGAACGAAACTCATGTTCGGCGCAACACAACCGCTGTGTAGAGCGGCGGCACGAATTTTTTAGGTTAAAAAAAAGATCGCAGTCAAAATGTGAAGTGATTCACTTTAAGAATAAATAATTGAAATAAATTTATTAAAATCTTTTCTCGAACTCTCGTGATTAACATTTTGAGTGCTGAAAACGCACGGTATGAGTTTTCTACAAGTGACTAATATGCGTAAATCCACACTAGCGCAGCGGCTGAGAAAATACAGATCTTTGTGACTCAGCAGAGCTGTAATATTTTTCGAACGAAACGCATGTGCGGCGCAACACAACCGCTGTGTAGAGCGGCAGCACGAATTTTTTAGGTAAAAAAAAAGATCGCAGTCGTCGAAAAAAAACAGCATTCAAGGTGTTAAGGACTTGGCCATCGCCACATTCACCACCCTTCTCAAAGACATCAGCTCTCAGCTGCTCGTCTATATATTATATAATTAATAATATTAAGTTTATATATTGTATTTTATTTATTTATTTCAGGTAATAAAATCCATAGCATATAACATATATTATGAGCGTATTGTAATTTGTAACAAAAAACCCTTAATTTCCAGGTTGAAACAACAACACCAACAGAAGAAACCACCCCCGGTCTGAAACCGATCAACTACGCCGCCGCCGCGAAAGCAATGAAACCAAAACCAAAACCCTCCAACGAAAAACCCATCGAGAAGAAGGAAGTTAAACCAGTCGAGAAAAAAGAAGTTAAACCTGTGAAAACCGCGCCTAAGCCTTCTAAGGAAAAAGTTAGGAAGAACTCAGCTAAGTAATACAGAGGGTATTTTTATATCAATTAAAACTGGACTGTGTCATACGATCGTATAAAAACCTATATAACCTGCCTATTTAATGCATTCACTGCCTCGGTGCGCAACGACGCACTGTTGCTCCGTCAAATATGATACGTCATGGGCACTGTGTGTTTAATTGTGATTGAGGTCATTATCACATGCTGCCGAGTTCTAATTCGATCTACAGCATACAGGATAACGCCAATCTCAATCCCTTTAAGTACGCGGGTTATACATAGGTAAGGCCTGTGTTGGATAATATCTAAACTGAGTATATTCTTTAATGATTGCTATCGATTGTCGCAATTGACAGCTGGAATTGACACAACAGAAACTATTGGCCTTGTATCGGCAGAATATATGACTTTGTAACATTTTTGAAAGCTCGATACTTTGAAAAAGAAGGAAGAAATTATATGTTTTTTATGTGTCCTGCGTGAAAATTGTTCTTGAATAGTTATTATGACACAATTCTGCCGCATCTATAGTACCTATAGATTAATAGTGTGTGCAGATAACGAAAGCAATCGCTAGAGAATCACGCTACAGTTTTGACATATAATTTTTAACAATAACGAATTTTTAAAGATCACCCGAAAATCAATAACTTCTGCCTAAACAGTTTATATTTTCATGAAAATGCGCCAAGTGCCTCTTAAACTGTTTCTGCGTTAGTCAGGGAGGCAGGAATCCATCCGTCGCACTGCAGGATTTCTGTATCAAGATATCTAAATTTCAACGGAAAATACATATAAAAGCAACCTAAAGGCACCTTTACACAGGTTTTTTACACGTAAAAATCTAGGATTAATTCGTGCAGCAAGTATTGTATAGATTACTAAAGGAAGCTCTTAAACGGTAGATTTTTAATGCTAAAAAACTTGTGTGAACGAAACCGCTTACATAATAACTCTTGTACTTATTAAATGGGATTGAATGACGTCATCTCTAGCATAAGAGAACGATTCTCAATCTCATTTAATAAATACTCAGGATAGTTGTTTTGATTATTTAGTCAGTTTTTATTCGAAACCTATCGATGCTTGAGAAAATCTAGTTATAATAAAGCAGTGTTTTTTTTCTCTGTTTGATAAATACATAGGTATAGTTTAAAAAATGGTGTGTAAATATAAAAAAAAATGGGTAAAATTAACGTTTTCTCTTTTGATAAAATTTTAAAAAATCCTTCAGTCATTTAGTTCTCTTATTCTGTTTGTCCATCCTAATTCAGCTATCCTAGATTACCTTTAAATAATTACTTATCTTTTTATTTTAATTACATCCTACTTCAGCCATTCTCTTGGTAACATTTTTATAAATAACTCGCACATAAAATTCCAAAATTCTCTTTGAGGCGTCGAGTTTGAATAACATTTAGGAAAATTTGCTTTAGGCTGGATAAAAAGAATAAAGAGTGTCATTTTGGTGTAATTCTTGTATACCTACTGGCAATGTTATTATATTGGTATGTTGCCATATGTAAATTTCGAAAATATGCCTTATTATGTTATTATGGCAATGTGTACAAAAAGTTTAGATTATAGGGTTGGTAAAAAATTTAAACGTTGACAAAGTGTTTCGAACTAAACTTAATATCCAACCTCAGGACATATATGCCGACTTAATAATAATTAATAATCATTTATTTCGTTACTTTCTTGAAATACACGTGACATTCGTTTCGGCTACAGATACGTAGCAATTTTAAACTTACTAAGGTAAAGTCAACAAATAATATTTAATTAAATTATACATACTACCAATACTTTTTCGTGATCCAAGATTTATGATGTGAACTCACGCTTATAACCTATTTACTACAAAGTTCGTCGAGTCAACATATTCGCATAACTGTTTTTAAAAAGAACAAAAACAGAGTATGATATATTGCGATTATTAATTCTCCATTCACTCACCGGTCAACAATTAGAAAACTTCATTGGCGTGATGCACACGCGTGGGCTGAGCATATGCTAGCTTCAAAAATAAATTAAAATTTGGCAAGAATTTTCATGTTAAAAATTTTAAATATTTATCGCGCGTTATCACTTGAATTTTCTAGCTATGCCCATTTGAAACACTTTGTATTTACGTCTATCAATTGAACGTTCGCATAGTCTTTAGTAATAAAGTTATCGGTTCGGATTATTTGGACGATAAAAACTCGATGGTTGCGCATTTGTAAGCATTAATATTTTAGCTAAACACCGTAACGAATTGCAAAAAAATTATCGGGGGACATAGTCCGGCCTGACATGATACATGGCTAGATTTTTCCAATACCAACTGACCTCTAAGTAAGCAGAGCTTATGATAAGGCGATCAGATGGACTAAATTCTGTTTTAAATCGTTTAAGCAATATATTGGCCAGGCACAATCGTTTTTGTACAATGCGCAATCATCTTAAGTAATTTATAAAATTTAAATAGTTTTTCATATACAAATGTTATTAATTATTATAATCTAGAATTGATAATTTAACTGTTTTAACATTGCGATTGGCTAAATTGAACTGGCATCGAAGCTCCCAGTTTACATAACATGTAGTAGGTTTTAGCATCCTTTAATTATATTAGTCGTAGTAAATTTTTGAACTTTTTTCTTGTAATAGTTTGGTGGTTTTCAAGTTGAAATAATATAAATAAATTATACAGTTATTTTTAATGTAATTTTAGAGTTAGTTTTAATATCCTTATAATATTTAATTATTATGAATAAAGCATAGGCCTAAATTTTTTTTCGCCCCAAATACCAATTAATTTGGTCAATAAATTTAATTGTAGCATGTGATATATTCTATCTTGCATTTTATTGATTTAAAAAATATAAAAAATGAAAATAATGTATAAATATTATAAGTATGTGAATATTAAAGTAAACAGTGGGGTTACCAGCACGAAATTATATTTTTCGTTTTTATTAGGGTAACGGAGAAGAAAGATTAAATTTGATATAACAATAAGTTGAAATTATACAGTAATTTTGTCTCTCCGCCGACCCTGACTAATGGTAACCCCATAAAAGACGTTTTTAAAAAGAAAACTCGAAAACTCGGTCTGTATAAGGCCTCATTCTTAACCGTTTAAAAATTGTGCAAAAATTAAGGAAGATGATAAAAACAAGGCAAGATTTGTACATCAGTAATTTCATTTGTAGTATACTTTTACTTTGAATTATTACGGTTTTTAAACGCTTAAGAATAGTGGATTTGATAGGTATGCGAGGTCAGTCCATAAACTAGATATATTAATCTTAAAATGTACATTATATATACTATATATAAATGTATATGGATATGCACCGTTTGTTTTGGTTTTATTATAATTTTTGGGGTTTTTTTAGAAAAATGTTTACCTGTAATAACAATTTAGTTTGGTGTAGGTCGCCTGCTTCATAAATAGTATACTTCATTTAATCTATTACTCGGTATTGATATGCTTAGATATCTTAAGAGATATTACATTACATGTTTTACGCATTTTAATAATTTTATTATAAAATAATTTGACCGAAACCGCTGTACCGCGCCTGAGGTATGCGAGCGGCGAGACGGGGGGGAAGTATCTGCCGCCCCGATCCATCAGTCTGCCGTCAACGCGTACTCTTGCTCTTTTTTCCTCGCCCCCCACCTCGCCGCACTTTCCTAAGGAGCGGTACAGCGGTTTCGGTCAAACTTTGTAAAAACTATAATTACGACGTATTTCTCAAAAAAAACCTCTAAATTAGTTTTATAAAGTTTGTTAGTGTTTATAGAGAAAATTATTAGTGGAGTATATAAAAAAAAAAAACTAGATTTATGTATCGCTTTTTTCGGATTTTTCTTTTTTTATGATTGACAGGGTATTGCTGTATCTCTTACATAACATTTTGACTCAAAATATATTATGTTATTTTAAATAAAACCACGGACATAGGGGATTGCAAATAATTCTTAGAAATATTTATCTACACACACTTCACATTACTTATTATTATATATTATTACTATTTATTATAATCCTAGAGATACAGTAAATGTTATAAATGTTTTTCCAAAATTCCTTTTCGCTGACTTGTCCGCATTTTGTCAATACTAATAAATACAGGCAAAAATATGTTGATAACACAAATACAAATGTCAAAAAAATATAATTGTTTAAAAAAATTCTCTGAATGTTAATTTGAGATTTCCTTACAAATAAGGTATTTGTTATAAAGTGTTTTTGTATAATCTTTAAGTTAGGGTATGCTTATTACGGTACAATTGATGGAAATTTACTAAAATTACTAAATCAGTTTTTAATTAATAAAACTTTGACGATTTAGTGACATAAAAAAACTGAATTTTGTCGATTGTACCTTAATAAGATGTCAAAGCTCATTTAAGATTGTTTTAATTAAAATTATAAGTCCTATTAATATTATTTTACGTATATTTTATCGGTTTTAAGTCACAATTTAATTTAATTGAACTTTCTGAGCCTTGCCTGCCAATTAGATCATACGCATATGAAAACAATTAGTATTAGTCTTCAGAATTTTAAACATGAAATACCTTATGTTAATAAAATCTGCAGGATGCAAGAAATGTCGGTACGTGTGTGTGGTAGCAATTTGCTTTATTTTCTATTTATTTTGAAAGATTTTTCATCTTAATGTGGGCTATTTTATGTAAACTTGTTTTACACTGTCAAATTTCACAAAAAACAGAAAATGATATAAATAATCTTTCTTACAAAAAAACAGCATTGAAATGTATTACCCATGGAGACCATGCACAAACACAATTTATTACTTTCGTGTAAAAACTAAATTTTTACCTAAATACTCAATAGTTACTTGGCTCAGTTGTTCAGAATTGTATTCTACTACTGCCTTATGCACCGGAAATGTGTTTGATAGCTCATTTTTGTTGCTGCATTGTGGTTCTCAATAAAATATTACGACGGGAATTGCAAACTGTATTTTTATTTTCTTGTTCCTTACACTTAGGCTCTAGCTAGACAGACGGACCGCACAATCCAACTGCAAATTTGCAGTCGGTGTGCAGTTCACGTGAACTGCACGCCGACTGCAAACCAACTGCGCAGTCCGATTGCAGTTGGTTTGCAGTTCTATTGCAGTCGTGTCAACTGCACGCCGACACAACACAGTCATTTAAAACGGGATATTTACCATGATTTTATGGGCAGACATCAAAATGTCTGTGATCATGGCGTATGAAACTGTACCGAAATATTGGATAACTCAAAAAATCCCGTTTTAAATTACTTTAATCCTAGATTAGTCTACTTTTTACTCTACAAAATATTTCCCATGGGATAGAAAATGTGCGAAGCCGCGGGCAGAAACTAGTTTACAAATAAACAACACATTAGAACAGTAATAATATTTATTTCCATTAAAACATCTACACATTCAACTTGGTAAAGCGTTACGTCAGACCACAACACGAGTTAGAACACACTATTTGCAATCTTGCATCACAACTCTACCTACTTATGAACTCGTAACTGATTATTTTTTGCCATGAACAAGTAATGAAATTACTTATTAAAAAAAAACCCGACTGCGTTGATTATTTTGTATTTTTATATTGTTATTTCACACTAAATGTTATTTAAGGTGAAATACGTCCCAAAACCCACGTATTGACTTAACGGAAAATCAATTTTAAGGGAACACCTATCTTTCGAATATATTTTGATGATCAAAAGTTTAGGATATTAGTTAGTATGTTATGGGAGTCGAACCACGATTGACTAAACTTGACTCTATAGAAAAAAATGGCAAAGTTTCTTCTAAATCTTCATTTTTACAGAGATCCGGAAAAACCAGTTTTAATGTGGTGTAATGAAATTTCTACGTGTTCCCTAATAAATACTTTTATTTTAATACGTTTATGGTTTTAGTTTTTTGCGAAACAGTATTATTTTAGAGCAATAATAAATTTAAAAATAAAAACCAGTGAAATTGCGCGCGGGCCGGTCATTCCGCCGCTCTTGCCTCCTTTTCTCGCGTTCACCGCGCGGCGTTCGTTCGTCCTTGTCTCGGAAAAGCGAACTCACTTCGTCTGTAAGTCTTCATTTGTAAGTGACCTGATTGGCCTTGCTTTGCTCGCTTTTTGTGACGAACGATCGTTATGCGACATGTTTTGAAGATTTGCGACTTTATTACTAGGTGCCAAGGTTGGAATTAGGTTGAACTTTAAAAGTTTAAAACTTTTTACTCAGTTCGTTTGTAAACAAATGTAGGTACATAGTTGTTGAGTATAGATTCACGTACAGCTTTTAGCTTTCATTTTGTATGCGACCCGAAATCTAGATTGATTTGTTATAGCATGTCATCGCAGGGTATTAAAAATGACAACTGAGAACTAGAAGTTAGTTTTTTTAACTTGTGTGTTTAACGAGATCCAACTAAATTTGATATATTTATTCATAATTTCTCATTTATCAAAGCCGTTCAGCCGTTTGGGCTAAGAATCCTTCTTTGTGTACATAACACAACAAAAAAAAACTTTCCTTCGCAGTCGGGCAAATATGAAGTCAATTTCATTAGTAGGTAAGGTACCTATATGTATACTTCACACATTGCTAAGAATTAGTTACGATCTTTCGGCTACATAAACAAACCTGTAGATATTTAATGTAATTTTAATTAAAAATTAAGAGATGAAGAGATCATCTAAAATTTCCATCGAAATCTACCAGTTTTTTTTATCAATTTACGAACATTACACATTATAATTATAATTGCTTAGCCGTGGACATTTTTATAAGGCCTCCATTATCACGAATGGGTGAAAATTCAACAACCCAAGTGAATAAAAATTTCATTTACACTAAGTCTCCAAATTTTCACTGGTAAAAATCACTTTTAAAAAATTATTAATTCTTTATTGTTAGCTTTTAGCACCTCTATTACGAAGAAACTTTTGCATAATTTGCTTTCTGCAAATATTTATAACAATACATTTAAAATTTTCATTGCTTAGTATTGTGTCGTTTAGTCTTTAATTTAACTTCACGTGCGCAAAAAAGACTTTCATGGATGTTACGGAGATACCTATTTACTAAGTACAAACATTTGAACAGTCTACAATTTATCATTTGTAAGCTCTAGACTTGTGTGTACAATAAATGCAAAGCGAAAACATTGCTTAAAGATATAAAAACTGATGTCATGAAGGAGTCTCATTAAATTACTCGGAAGCATTATTCTTTAATGAAATTATAAACAGAGAGAGGTCCGTGTAGAACCTATATTTATTTACAGTTATCAGTGGAGCTACCACCCTATTTAATACATATAGTAACGCGTTATTACGGTAATTTTAGAGATATTAACGCGTGTTAAGGCGCATTTTAACGCGAATAACGCCTCTTCACGAGTTATTCGCGTTAAAATGCGCCTTAACACGCGTTATAATTAGCGTATTTAACACGTAACGCTGATACCGCGCGCTACGTTATGTGTTAAATAGCATGGTAAGGTACTCAAGGGATTCAATTCTTAAAATGTTCAAACAGAAATACAGGATTTACGGACAACCTTCAAGATATAAATCTATATAAATATTGCATTTTCTTACATCTAGAAGGTACAATAAACTGTAACAATCATTATCATCAGTGAATACAAACATCTATTAATAGTACAGTAACAAAGTGCTAAACATTCTTATAAGTTGTTTTATTTGTCAATTTGATTAAAACTGTGTTTTTTTTAATTCAATCACTGGAAGTTATATTTATCAAATTGTGTAAACTAAAAATGTATAATTTATTTAAAACAATACAATTAAATTCAATCAGCAACATAAAAATAATGAAATTAATCATAATATAGTATCTTAAAGTAGATAAAAATTTCTGTCCAAAAAAATTACAAAATATTTCAACTTACAAACTAAAATTCACTATGATTTAAATTGCAAGTATAAAAAAATGAATTCTAATTAAATTCCTTTAAACTTCTTAATGGCACCTAACTGGTATGATATTTGATTTATTGGTTTGCAAATTGCACCAAAAACCATCAACGGTTAAAAACTATAAGCTAGAACAAATATAAAATAAAAGAACAATGTCCTAAAAAAAGTTCATCGTAAGAAAAAGCAAAAATAAAATAATTTCACAAAATCTCATGTCAATTACTTTTTGTATAATTCTCAATAAAAAAAATTTTTTTCAAAATTTTTGCAAATTTTTTGCAAATTTTTGTGAAAAATATTATAATATCTGGTGCATCTATCAACAACGTTAAACTGTGTCCTATTCTATAGTAAATAAGTGTTATATTTGTGTACAATATACTGTTATGGCACATATAGGTGCCTGTTTTGAATTGACTGAAGCTTTAATATATAAAGACCCTATAATATATAATTCATATAAAATTTATATTTTGCCGCACCTTCTGTTCCCTGAAATAAAAAAAAACAACATTAAACGAGAACAAAGTATACAAAATTTTCAGCGTATTATTATTATGTATGTCTATATATATATTTGATTTGTTTTAATTTATTCTAATTTATTACTATTCATTTTAATTTTCAATTTAATTTAATTTTAGTTCGTAAGAATTACTAACATTTATTATAAGATCATTACTAACAAATTATGGATCTATAGTAGTCCGAAATAAAATAATTTTATTTTTATTTATTTATTTATTTATATGTAAAATTTGTATCATAGACGCTAAAGTTTAGACTTTCTTCACGCCAAAGTGACCAATAGGAACTGGCTGAAATTTTGGGCTAGTTTTTATTCCGCGATTTGCATTTTAACGTGCAAATCCGGGAAGGACATTACATTCATACACGACTACATTACTAATTAATTCTCAACCTACACGTTTTCCGTTTGTGCTCGTTCTGCTCGCTCTCAGGTTTTGGCTGAAAATCAGTGTTTTTGCTTTTAGCAAAAAATATCGCTGAGCCATGGCCTATTTGTTGTACTGCGGCACACACATGTTTACCTACAGTAAGTCGTTTAGTAGCCATTTTAATTGCTCGTTTTATTAATTGTTTCATGGTAATTTAGTTTAATATTGTATCTTTCGCTATGTTATTTGTATGTGTGTGTTATTAGTACCAAATAAACGTTTTATCTATCTATCTAAGGACGTGCTAGAGGACCTACTAAAAAGTAATAAGATATCTTATAGATAACCTGACAAAGAGTTTTCCAGCAAACGGGTTGGGTTTATAGGAGAGGCGATGGAACAGATAGAGGAGGTGTACAAAGAAACAAACAATACTAATCTAACCTAAATACAAATATTCAAAACATGGCTAACTGGCTAAAAATGGCTATGAAGTAAAACATTATGGGTACCTATATTAAATTATAAGCATTATTACAACGGGTATTTATCGTATTTATTCACCTATTTAAATCTAGTAAAGTAAAAGTAAAAAGATTTTTATTTGTCAGAACAGAACAGAGACTCATATAAACTAAACTTAGATTAACAGACGACAGAGACTGACAAAACTCGGTCTCCACTCAGCATGTGCTGTGGTAGAGCAAATCGTACCATAGCACTGGTCTTCCGTGGAGACCGTGGTGCGCAAGGTGGCCTAATATAGTGAGGAACCAAACAAAAATATAAATTAATCAACAGAAACTAAAACTGTATGTACTAAGTAAACAATATTGTAATATAATATATATAATCTGAAGACGGGTTCAAACCCTCTGCCTAATATATAATATTATTTATATCAGTTATCTAGTACCCATAACCCAAGCTCCACCTTGGTGCTAGATAACGCTGTGTGGATTGTCCAGCATTATTTATTTATAGAATAGGTACTCACCTCACTTCATAGCGACATTATTGTAGAAGTCTAGATCGTCGAGTCCCTCTGGCTCGAAGGCACGTATCTGTTCGAACAGCTCGCTATCCATAAAGGTGTCTACGGTGGCCGGCGTCTGAGCGCTGAAGTAGCTGTGTTTGTGAATATATTGTGTTGCGGTTTGTGTTAGATGTTGTGTTTTGTTAGGGTTTGTAATGTTATATTTATTGTGTTTATGTGTTATTATATTTTGTTTTTTTAGATAATGTTTTATAATGATATATTTTATTGTGTTTATGTGTTGTTAGATTTTGTTTCGTTAGGGTTTGTAATTTTATATTTTATTGAGTTTATTTGTTGAAGGTGTTGTGTTTATTTAGGATTTTTAATGTTATATTTTATTAGGTTTATGGTATGTGTTTTTAGATGTAGTGTTTAGTTAGATTTTTTATGGTATATTTTATTCGTTTTATGTGTTAGGTGTGCGTTGTTTTTAGTGGTTTTGTGTTGTAAAATGTTGTGTAATTTTCAATTAGCAGTTTTACACGTTGTTTTTTTCAGGGTTTTAAAGTTATTAGGTGTTGTATTGTTAAGTTTGTATATTGTAGGTGTTGTGTTTTTTATGGATTTTAAATGTTATGTTATTTTATAGGGTTTTTGTGTTGTTAGGGATTTGTTGTTTTTGTGTTGTTAGATGTTGTGTTATTTTCATTTAGCCGTTTTTTACGTTGTAAGATTTGTATTATTCAAGGTTTTGTGTGTTATTGGGTGTATTGTTTTGTAATGGTTTTAGCGTTGGTATATTATTATGTAAGGGTTCATAGTTTTAAATAATGTATTGTTAAGATTTTATATTGTTAGGCATTGTATTTTATAAGATTTTTCACGTTTCGTGTTAAATATTAGATTTCGCATTGTTAAAATGGGTAATTTACAGACACAAAAACAGTTACAGTTTATTTATCAAGTAATTGTGTATTTTGTTTGTTGTTGTATTTTCATTTATCGTTATATTTAGATTATTTTAGTCCAAAATATAATATTGTTATATTATATTGTTTCATCGCCATCACGCCATCGGGATCGGGAAAGAAAGAGAAAATGCAACACGTTAGAAAAAGACGGTCGTAAAATAAATAAAACAAAAACCTACAACTTACACCGTCGCCAAAAGGCAGCACAGACAAAAAAAGAAGTTGTAGTGTCTATGGTACATTAGAACAAAAAAATAATAATACAAAAAAAACAGGGAAAGGCACGACCGTCTGTGTTGCATTTTCGCGTTGGGGTGGAATAACAAAATTGTCTTAAGATATTTTACAAAAAAAGTCAATATAATAAAAAATCTATACTAAAACATTAAGATGCAGACCTAAGACAATTTTATTATTTAATAATATAAATAAAACATAAGTTAATCTCACATATAATTGTATTACAAAAAGACTGAAACATCCATTTCACAATAACAAGTCATGTAAACATTGTGCTTTTGATCGGTGTTAAATTTGCGCATAGAATTAATTATGTACCTCTCACTTCAGTCGTTTAGCAAAGAATTTAACTTCTATGCCTTATTTAACACCAACCTAGAAATACATTCAGCTTATAACAACTCCGATTGTCTTAAGAGATAGTCCAATTGGTAGCGTTTCGTCCCGGCCTAACAACAGAGATCTGATAACGTGTTTAGTGTTAACACTTTGACTGCTGAAATCACACGGTATGTGTTTTCTACAAGTGACTAATATGCGTAAATCCACACTAGCGCAGCGGCTGAGAAAATACAGATCTGTGTGACTCAGCACAGCTGTAATGTTTTTCGAACGAAACGCATGTGCGGCGCAACACAACCGCTGTGTAGAGCGGCAGCACGAATTTTTTAGGTTAAAAAAAAGATCGCCGTCGTCGAAAAAAAACCGCAGTCAAAGTGTTAAGTTAAGAGTTAATCTTAGGTTGACATGCTGGTGATGCCAATTTAATGTGTATATATATTTTTTGTTGTATCTGTGGTATGCCACCCGTTGACACACGCCAATGGTTCGGTCAAAAAACCAGCGTTGCTCTGCTTCTTGTGGAGAAATAGAGCAACATTATGCTGAGACAGGACCTATTGGTTCGCTTTGTAGAGTCGCTTGTTGCTTTTATATATTATGTAGATGTAAATTTTTATTATAATATATGTAGTTAAAGTAACAAGTTGTACTTATAAGTGAATCAATAAATGTTTTTTCTTTCTTTTTCTTACAAAGGTAGGCCGGACCGAAAAATTTCGCTCCTTTATCAAAATATATACAAAGACAAAACATGTTATTATGCAGCTTCGCGTCTTGATTTTTTTCTGCACAATCACTAGATAATAACTTCGATGTAACATTCAAAACCTTCCAAAAACATTTATCTTAATTAATAAATTATTCAAAATCACACTATACTTTTATCAAAACTGCAAGTATCAATTATTTTTCAGATTTTTACTTTTTAAGAAAAACCTAAACCGAAACAGTCTTTGCAATTTTTATCATAGATTATTACATCAATGTTTTTTTGTTTTAATTTCATTTATTTTTATAAAAGTGTAGTGCGATTTAAATAATTTATAACAATAAATTACAGCTATAATAGTCACATCCATTATTCAAAAATGTCTTAACAATAATATAATCATAAATTCGTTTATATAAACAATATAATAAACGCCAATTGAGAACAAGATATATAAACATTAATTTCACTAAACAATAATAATTGACCAATTTTTTTCTTGTTAGAGCCTACAGTTATCAAAAAAAAAATGATGCCATATTATTTTTAAATAATTCATTTTCTTTTGCTCAGCGAATTCTATTTTTAGTTAGGCCGAGATTGAATATATATACGTAATTAGTACTTAAATTAAACAACATTCTAAAAACTTAAACTAAACTTTGAAAAACTAAACTCAAACTTACATCGCAAAGTGTCATGATAAAAATAATGTACTTTAAAAAACTAGCACCAAAATAAAAAAAATAATAAAAAGATGTATATTTGCAAACGCTGACGGATTCCTTAAATCTAAAACGACCAACTACATTAAAATACTGACAAAAATACGTACAATCTAATAATGAGACCATTTCAACATTAACGAATACATCACACACTTTTTTGGTCATTTTCATCCCAATCATAACCGAATACTGTTTTTTTTTTTTGGAATATTTTTGTCAGTTTCACAACATCAACAATTATCTACCTTAATTCTACCTTATACGTTATATATTAATAGAGAGAGTAGAATTTAATTTATTCACTTATAAAGATACAATTAAAAAGAAGCAAATTTTTGTAAATAAAGAAATGCCCGAGGTTATCGACATTTAACTCTGAAAGCTAATTAATATAAATATATGTAAAGGTATAAATGCAATTTCGTGGACCCAGAAATTCCGTGTAAATGTAAAATTTATTTATATTAAATTAAACAGTGTAAAATCAGTCAATTTAGTTATAAAGATTTCTGCAATGTTAAAACGGTAGGACGGTAATGAAAACCTAGAGAACATTATAGAATAAATATATAAATAATGCTGGACAATCGACACAGCATCATTTAGAATATAGATTATATAGTTTTTTTTTATTATAAGAAAACACCAAGACCAAATTTCTGCAGATCTTACGCAGTTGGTTGATTTGATACAGATGAATTGACTCATACTATTTTTGCCGCTCATTGGTTCGTTTTTGTGTTTTTTCGCCTTAGTTCGTCATAAAAAAAAAAAAAAAATTTAAATTAATAAATTTTCTGACATTATTTTATTATTAATTTCATTGTCTATTATGTAATTTTGTAAAATTTTTAGAATTGTTTGATAATGCCCTTATACAGCAGTATACTTTGACATACCCCCCTTATACAGCAGTTTACTTTGACATACCCCCCTTATAGAGCAGTATACTTTGACATACCCCCCTTATACAGCAGTATACTTTGACATACCCCCCTTATACAGCAGTATACTTTGACATACCCCCCTTATACAGCAGTATACTTTGACATACCCCCCTTATACAGCAGTATACTTTGACATGCCTCCCTTATACAGCAGTATACTTTCACATACCTTTTAATATTTTTTTGCTGTGGTAAATTATTTTAAAACTATTTATATTACATGAGGCATGTTTGTCTGCTTTTTTTTGCACAATCCCCTATGGTGTTTCCTATGTTAAAAGTTAGTGAGTGATATTAATAATTGTAATACATATATTAATTACGAATATTAAGTATGTATATAACTTTACATATATTAAGTATGTATATAACTTAACGACATCAAGTGACCATGTGTACCTACGGTGGAAAATAAATAAAAACATAAAAAGCAGCCAATGAGCAGTAAAAATAGTTATAGGTGTTGTATATATCGATCCGAATCGACTTGTTGATCGTAACATTTTGCCCCGCGGCGGTATTCAAACCCGCAACCTCCGGCGTTGGAGGTAGACCTTCGCTCACTGCACCGCCCAGGTCGGCATACGTTCAATATTTACGTTTTTAAAACATTAGTACCTTATTATATTGATAATAATATTGAACATTTGTGAGTTCGATGGGAAATGTTTTCCAACTGTAGTAAAAACTAATTAAACTACAAAAGAAAATTAAATCCCTGTTTTTTTATGTCATAGACAATGTTTATGTCAAAGACAAATGTTATTTTAATAGTTTAATATTTCAAAATGTCAAAAAATCTACTAACCCTGATGCGTCGTTCGTATACAAATGTTTCCAGCGAAATTCGATTTATTTTTAATAGTCTAGCTAGTTTGTTTTATCAACAGCAATAAATGTATACATTTTTCATATTATTTCAATACCTAGTTATTTTTAACTAAGAATTTTTTAAGTATTTATATTTTCGTTTAGACCTACATTTTAAACTTTTATCAATTATAATATAAGGAATTATAAAATTGACCATACCGCGTACTTTATGATATGTACAATAATTTCAGACTTGTAATCGGAAATGTTTTGCTGAGTAAATATAAAAACAATATATATATTTCGTTCTTGAATAACAATGTAGTTATTTTACTTGTTAAGTTCAATAAACTTTTAAATTCATCAGCGAACATTGCAACAACGTCGCGAAAAGTAGATAGTGATAGAAGTGGGTATTGATAGACACTCTAGTATCTAGTCGTTTTTTCTTGCGTTCAAAACTATATATTAATACATTTTCATACGTTCACACGTCATTGTCATAATATAAATGCAGAATTATAAGGAAGGTCTTAAGCTTGAAAACACCACCCCGCAGCGAAACCGCAAAGTGGGTTTCGCTGCGCAACATTACTACAATAGGGTAGTGTCTTAAAAAAATCTACTAAATCCGTCAGTTAGATTATTAGAAGATATTGGACCCGTGTTTTTTCTTTTGTCAATTAAACAAAAAAATATAAAGATATAGCCAGTTAAAGTTCCGCGTGACGTCACGTCTCGCTACACTTTTTAGCAAGTTGTGACGTCACGAGCCCCCACTCCTAAACTTTGACGCGCTTTATTTTTGTATTTGTTTGATTGACAAATACGTGTCCAATATCTTCTGATAACCTAACTGACGGACTAAATAGAAAAATATATTTTTTACGCAGGACACTACCCTATTGTCACCCTTCGAGTAGCGAAATATAAATTGTCGACTGCCACAAGATACACGCGAAAAAGTATTTGGACCAAACGCGGAGATGTAGCTGACGTCTGAGCAGATTGCGTGGGAAAGAGATAGAATCATAGTATTATCTATGCGTTAGAGCAGGCAATTTCGCCTCTGTTTCGCTTGTCGTCTAACGGACAAGTCATGGCGAAAAAACCGCGGTTTCGCTGCTATGGTGTTGTGATACGGGCGTAAAAGAATACTGTTTTGTGCTAAGTTTGCTAGAAAGTGCGCGACACAAACACTGACATAATACATTCTTGAAACATTTTTATTTCTAAATTTATATCTAGTGAGAAAATTAGGATGGCAGCACATCAGTTTATTAAATAATTTAATTGCATAATTAAAAAACCCATTATTCTTAGACAGATTAAATCAAAAGAAATGTTTTGTATATTTTCAAATAATCGTTATGAATCAATACAATAACAAGACTTTAATTCTAGCCAATCACTGCATAACAATTTTTAATAATAATAATTTTAAATAATGATAATATAAACAATCATATTGTGCACCCGAGGATGATACCCGCTATGTGTAGCCATCGCCTTTAGATTAACCCTCTCAAGGGGCCTCTGTGCTGTTGGCTGCGGCCCCACGCAAGCCTTCCAAAGGACCGGGTCACTTTATGGCCCGAGATCATGGTAAATGATAATATTTATCCTGATGTACTGCCAACCTTCAGGTGAATTCACACCGAGCTACCTTTTGTTGAGCAATATTTATCAAAATCTCAAATTAATAACTTTGGCAAAAAATACTTCATTTGGTAAGTATAAATTTGCTCAACAATAAGTAACTAATTATTCAGTAAAGTAATACATATATTAATTAATATCCCAATAGTTACAAAACTTACGGGCCTTAGAGATATGACGATTCAGGGCTAAACACAGTATAAGAAAATTAAGGGCCAGAGCCAAAATATATCTACTACTATTTAGCCAATTCACACATTGAACACAGACCTTGTGAACACGCAAAAATATCTCGAATGACGCAGATACATCTCGAATGGAAAGAAAATATATCTCGAATGGAAAGTAAATTTATCTCAGATCGAACGCGCCGAAGAAATCTAACTAAAATAATAAAATATTTTTTAAATCTAACAACCAACTTCAAATTTCTGTTGTTTTTTTTAAGTTGTACGGGAGAAATAATAAAACATCAGAAATACTAAAACAACCTCAGGATCATTCTCTATTTTCTTAATTATTATATTTTCACATTGCAGCACAAGACTTGACGAAGAAGCGGTGTAGTTTGAATCCTCAATATCAGTATAAATATACTCTTTTTCTTACAAAAAGAAAGATAGTGTATAATAACATTTTTTGTTTTAATTAACCCTTTACCACCTGACATACGTACGGAAATTAAAAACGTTAGTATTTTGGCGCGCGAAACACTTATCACCTTGTACGTCCCTGTACCTTCCCGCCGCGTCCCGCAGTGCCGTGCAAGCGCTTGCACTTGCACGCGTTTGTCATGTAAAAAAACTGTCAGTCTTTCTTTGAGATGTATGGTAGGTGGTTTGTGACTTTTATGAAATCGTGTCTTTTTTGTGTTTTAGTTTAAAATGGTTTCCAATGATGATATAACCTGCTTTTTGAAGTCGGTTGTCAGTCACCTTGTCGCGGACAAATTACGTTTACGCTTTATATTTCATAGATGCGTCCAAATTAACTAAAATATTACATAATCACTTCCACATAATAAAACATGTTGAATAACTTTGTGTAACTACTTTTTATATTACTTTCGATTGTTCTCTCGGCGCGAACGAAAAGGAGTTATTATTTATTTATTTTTAATAATGAAAATATTAATTAATAACAAAGTGTGATCTAAATTAGGCCCAAAGCCCTTTCTTCTTCCCTAACATGGGATTTAAATATAGATGGAATATAATAATATAGAATATTGCACTGAAATTTAAATATAAAGAAAAAAAAATTCAATTTGTTGTCCTTTTGTTCACAGTTGAAGTATGGTGGTACTGCAGCTACAAAGAAAAATTATTCATAATAACTCCATGATACAGATAAATAATAGTTTTTATAAAAAATAATACTCATGAATGGTGAATGATTTAAAATTAGAAAGATCTACAAAGCAACAAAGGGTAAAAAAACTATGGATGATGTTTTGAGTTGAAATCTTTGAAATTATGTAATAAAACAATGATATCTATACTAATATTATAAAGAAGAAAGGTTTGATTGTTTGTAATGAATAGGCTCCGAAACTACTGGACCGATTTGAAAAATTTATTTACCGTTGCGAAGTTACACTATCCCCGGTGAACATAGGCTATATTATATTTTCAAAAAAGTTAGGGATTCGTACTAAAACCGTGCGAAGCCGGAAGATTCGCTAGTTTTTTTAAATATTCAAACGCAACTAGGATTACATACGTCTCAATTGACAAAGTTGACGGATTTTCATTCATTTCAAGCCTGTCAGCCATCTTGAAGTTTCAAGTCAGAGTTTGAGTACCTATTTAACTGTAAGTTTAATTATACTGTGGAAATAATTGTATAATTAGTAGTATCATATATTTTAAATTTAAATATGTTTAGTTTAATGTATAAAATCAATAATAAATCATTCAATTCAATAATTAATAAGAAGCCTTTCTGAATAAGGAGTTATTAGGAACAAAATCAAAATCACAAACCAAGTTCAGAACTTAAAATAATATTAATTAAATCTCATAAGTAAGGGGCCGTTCAAATATTACGTAAGCAGATTTATTACAATTATTCCCCCTCCCCCGTGCTTATGCAAACATTTTTCAATTATAAATGTATTTTTTTATAATATAATTATAATTTTAAAAATTCCCCGATAATGCGTTTCGTTTTCAAGCATAGACAATGTGTGGGTTGCCAGTCGTGTAAAAAAGTAAATAACTACCGATGACGTAATCATCATCTAGACCCCCCTTCCCCCCATGTCATTCAAAATATGCAAAACAAAGACCCCCCCCACATAGTGCTTACGTAATACTTGAACGGCCCCTAATATGAAATTGCAAAAAGCATAATAAAACTAAAATAAAACTATAATTAATAACAAGGATGTGACTATTTAAATTATATTTAACTTAAAATAAAATGTCAGTACTTCCAATATTATAAAAACTTAAAAGTCAATCATGTACCTAAGGGAAAAGAAAAAGAAATTATAATAAAATTACACAAAACAAAAATAAAACAGCTAATAATAATGAAGCAGATGATATCAAGATTGCCATAGACAACATACAAACAGCCAACCATAGAACCTCCTTTATTCGAAGTCAAATGTGAAGTGTTATAAGATTAATACTTCCAGTATAGTTTTCTTAACGTGGTGCTACCACGCTATTTAAGTTTCAGAACTTAACTCGCGTTATCAGCGTTAAGGGTCCGGCGACCCTCGCTTTCAATAAATTTCTTTCCGGCCCTAGTGGGGGCACAGAGAGGGGCCTCGAGGCTTGGCCTCATTACCCCGGCGTCAACTCGAGGGGTGACGACCCCTCGGTCCTTGGGTTTTGTGGGAATATTTTTTTTTCCCCTTCTCAATGTTTTTTTTTTGGCTTCTTTTGGTTTGAATTTTTTTTTTTCAGAACTACTCGCGTTATTAGCGTTAAGGGTCCGGCGACCCTCGCTTGCAAAAATCGCTCCGAATATCGCTGTCCCTGTTTAACCCTTGCGCCGCGCCTCATGCGTGCGCGATAGCAATATTAGCCGTTCAAAATTTGGTTTGTTCCGTAATACCAAAAATGATGACTGAAAACTTTTTGTATTCTTCACAAAGTATTGTTATTCTGTAACTAGACAATATAAGCTATGTTCCTTAATAAATGAAACGTAAGATATTGTTGTTTTTAATACGAAGCAAATAGCAAGAAAACTTGTCCATTTTCGCATAAAAATGTGCAAAATGCGATTGGCTTTATGATTTAGGAACCTAGATAATTACTATTCAAATCCAAATAATACAATATTATAGTGGAAATATGCTTGAATTGGAAATCATTTTGGTATTACGTTTGTATAAAGAATTCGTCCCTCCGGAGGCCTCTTAATACGCTAATTTTATTTTATTTTTATTTATTTGGAAGACAGACAGTACATAGACATTACAAAGAGTTACAATTAGGATTTATATAGACCATTCTAGTGCGAATAACGCGTATTAAGGCGCATTTTAACGCGAATAACGCCTTTTTACAAGTTATTCACGTAAACACGCGCTAAAGTAAGCGTTATAACGCTGATAACGCGCGTTAAGTTATGTACTAAATAGCGTGGTAGCTTTTGCGAGTGAAGAAGAGCGCAATACTAACAATATGCCTCACTGAATGAATGATTGAGTGAATGACTGACCTGCTGGTGACGGACGGCGTGTTGCGATGGGAATCGGGGGAGTGTGCGTAGGCCGGCGACGCTGAAGACATGTAGGGTGGCAGGGTGGTCACTAGAACTGGCTTCACGTAGCCATTTTTAAGCATCTCGTTCTCTGTAACAAATATGTCCATATTAATTTGCTAATTATCAATACTAACCTTATTTAGGGTTCCGTACCCAAAGTAAGTAAATATACCCTATAACTAAGACTCCGCTGTCCGTCCGTGCAAATTTTCACACATGATGTATTTCTGTTGCCTCTATAACAACAAATACAAAAAAAAACAGAATAAAATAAATATTAAAGGGGGCTACCATACAACAAACGTGATTTTTGCTCGTTATTGCTCGATGTTGATAACGGCAACAGGTACACGCTTGAAATATTCACAGAATTGATGTCAGAAAGTTCTATTTAGAATCTTTGTGGAACAAAGCATTTTGCTTTATAGAATTTGATTTCTTTTTGAACTGTGATAAATTCAAAATTTGTCTTAGCGCCATCTAGCAGATTTTCTTTGAAGTTTTTGGTGAATCTATTTCTATCTGCACTAGTAGTCTCACCCGGCTTGGTGTAGTACTTGGAGAAGACGTCGTCCTTGGCTATGTTGCGGTACAGGAACTACAGCTGCGGCAGGTCCAGCACGCGGTCTGCCAGCGAGCGCAGCATCAGGTCGCGAGATTCTATCTGCACTAGTAGACTCACCCGGCTTGGTGTAGTACTTGGAGAAGACGTCGTCCTTGGCTATGTTGGGGTACAGGAACTGCAGCTGCGGCAGGTCCAGCACGCGGTCTGCCAGCGAGCGCAGCATCAGGTCGCGAGATTCTATCTGCACTAGTAGACTCACCCGGCTTGGTGTAGTACTTGGAGAAGACGTCGTCCTTGGCTATGTTGGGGTACAGGAACTGCAGCTGCGGCAGGTCCAGCACGCGGTCTGCCAGCGAGCGCAGCATCAGGTCGCGGGATGTGAACGGCTGCAGGCTGAATACTTCGTTACCCTCTGAGGATTCAATTAGATGTATATAATATTTATTTACATACAGGGGTTATTTATCTCTTTAATGACCTCTGTAATTGCGTCAATCCAGACGCAGAGCCATCTAGGAGGAAGTTGACGACCTCTGTGGCGCGGAGGGCGAAGGTCCACCTGCAACGCAAGAGGTTGCGGGTTCGACTCCCGCCTCGGAACAATTGTGTGTTATGTATAATAAAAAATATATATCTATGTAATGTATTGTATTATGTATATCAGTCATCTAGTACTCATAACACAAGCTCTGCTTAGCTTGGCTAAAGCTGTGGGAATTGTCCAGCATTATTTACCTGCGAAAGACTGCAGGTAGATGCTGGATGCGGCAAGCTGAAGACAGGGCGCTATAGCGCTCTTTAGGGAAGGCCGATGTCCAGCAGTGGACTCCTATAGGCTGATGACCATGATGATTTATCCATTTATATATTGGTGAATAAAGTGGTTACTCACCGCCAACCCAAGCGATGGTGATGCCCCCTAGCTCCGAGTCTGAGAACCGCAGTAGGAACGTGCCGGGCGGACACTTGGACAGCATGTCTTCAGCGCCTTTCTTCTGAATGAAGCCGCGGATCAGACTGTTGGAAGAAAGAGGTGGTAAATTAATATTTTGTATAGGATGTAACTTGTGGGGTCGATCATCGGGGGGTGGGGGGTGGGGGACCGCATTATCTATTGATTTAATCCCCCTGTATGTTCTGCGGTACTCACTGGTTCAAAAGTTATTTAGACTTATACATTTTTCAAAATAATGACCTCGTACTAGCCAAATTAAATACAAATACAAAATATTTATTTCTTTGACTTAATCCTACTAATAATAAACGCGAAAGTTTGTATGTAGGTATGGATGTTTGTTACTCTTTCACGCAAAAATTAATGAACGGATCGGGCTGAAATATTGCATACAGGTAGTTCCAGGCCCGGAGTAAAACATAGGCTACTTTTTATCCCATAAATCAGTTCCCATGGGATATGAATAATCTTTAAACGTTTCCATAGAAACAATGCGTGCGAAGCCGCGGGCAGAAACTAGTGTACAATATATATGTATAACAGTGTTTAATGCCCTTTTAAGTAAAAGAAATACCTGTGTTAGGGAATCTCGCTCTTCAAAAAATAAATCAGATAAAAGTAGATTAAGTTCGTTACACCTTGTATATTCTATAGATGTCTATACTACTTCTATATCTAAACTACTGTACTTCTATATCTAAACTAATATTTAGAGGAAAGGTTTGATTTTTTGTTTGTTTGTTTGTAATGAATAGGTTCCGAAACTACTGGAGCGATATGAAAAATTATTTCACCGTTGGGAAGCTACACTATCCCCGGTGAACATAGGCTATATTATATTTTCAAAAAAATTAGGGATCCGTACTAAAACCATGCGAAGCCGGGAAGGTCCGCTTGTAATTAAGAAATAAATACTGACCGGTCGCACCACAGCGTGCGCAGATAGTCCCTGGTGACCTTCACGACCATGTAGAACCACTCCCAGAAGGTGAAGTTCCTCTCAGGAAGCGCGTCCTTGCAGAACTGCGTCCACGAGACCGCCATGCCGTTGAGTTCTAGCGTGTTGATGGGCAGGTTAGTCCTGTGGGTACACAAATGGTTATTCACGTCGAAGAGTTGCTGGAAAGGAACTAATGAAATGATTTCATGTGTGCCAAGACATTGAATTAGAAGATACTAATGAAATGATTTCACGTGTGCAAAGACATTGAAATAGATGATACTAATGAAATGATTTAACGTGTGCAAAGACATTGAAATGGACGATACTAATGAAATGATTTCACGTGTGCAAAGACATTGAAATAGATGATACTAATGAAATGATTTAACGTGTGCAAAGACATTGAAATGGACGATACTAATGAAATGATTTCACGTGTGCAAAGACATTGAAATAGATGATACTAATGAAATGATTTAACGTGTGCAAAGACATTGAAATGGACGATACTAATGAAATGATTTCACGTGTGCAAAGACATTGAAATAGACGATACTAATGAAATGATTTCACGTGTGCAAAGACATTGAAATAGACGATACTAATGAAATGATTTAACGTGTGCAAAGACATTGAAATAGACGATACTAATGAAAGGATTTCACGTGTGCAAAGACATTGAAATAGACGATACTAATGAAATGATTTAACGTGTGCAAAGACATTGAAATAGACGATACTAATGAAATGATTTCACGTGTGCAAAGACATTGAAATTGACGATACTAATGAAATGATTTCACGTGTGCAAAGACATTGAAATTGACGATACTAATGAAATGATTTCACGTGTGCCAAGACATTGAATTAGAAGATACTAATGAAATGATGAAATTAAGAGCATCGTTTTCTATTTATTTTTTTTGCTTTAAGCAAAATGTAATAGTTACACATTATATTGTCTTACTGAATGTAGTTTTGTAAGCACAAGCTCGCAATTACTGGCCCTACATATTTTTTTATTGAGCTTGTTTCTTCTGTACATACAATTAAGATTAGTTATAAGTAATATAACCTAAGTTGCTTTGACATAATTCTTATGTAAATACTAGCTGCGCCCCGCGGTTTCACCCGCGTGGTGATAGATATTTTGGATAATATACTATATATCTTTATGTAAATACTAGCTGCGCCCCGCGGTTTCACCCGCGTGGTGATAGATATTTTGGATAATATACTATATATCTTTATGAATTGTAGCCTTTGTGTTATTCTGATATGTAAGCTATATTATTGTGAAGTTACATTAAAATCCATTCAGTAGTTTGTACGTGAAAGAGTAACAAACATACATCCATACTTACAAACTTTGACGTTTATAATATTAGTAGGATTAGTTGGAGAAGCCATGGGTTCCTGAAACACAGTTTTTTACTAGTTCAGGAGCCTATGGACTCGTATTGCCTGTTACACTAACTATTATGTTAATATTATTTTTTAATAGCCCGCTTACGTCCACAGCTGGACATATGCCACGCTGAACTGCCGCCTCGAAAATAGCGGTCTTGAACCGCCTCTATGGACTTCCTGCGATAGCTATAATGTCGGTCCAGAATGTATTTTTATGTTAAATATTAGTTTCATCATCATCATCAGCCTATATTAGTCCACTGCTGGGCTGAACATAGGCCTCCCCCAATGAGCGCCCTGTCTTAAATTTATAGGCAATATAATGATTTTATTATTATTACAAGTGATTTACGTTCACTTATTCCATGTATAAAAACTGCCTTTCTTAAATTCACATAATTCTTTCCATCCAAAGGTTGCCTGGAAGAGATCGCTTCTAAGCGATAAGGCCGCCCATTGTACTTGTATCATGTGAAGTGTTTTATAATTATCTGTAACTGGTGTACAATAAAGTATTTTTGTATTGTATTGTATTGTAACTTGCAGTGAAGAGAAAATCAAATGCACTTTGTTTCATATTTGATAATAGTTAATAGTAAAAAAAAATTACTTTGCTAAATGCTTATTTTATACGTCTAAAGAAATAAAGTTTTCGAATCTAACGCCGATCAATACCCGGATTCTCAACCTTATGTTTAAATAAAAACAAAATTTACTTATTTTTAAGTAGTTATGATTTGTAACACCAAGTGTAAAATTTCCTACGTAAGTTTTGATAAGCGCACCCCTAGCTTCGAAAACGTTTTTTATTTGTGTATGTTTGTGCATTCTAGGATTAAATTTACACTAGTATTGTACCAGACCAATGTTATAAAGAATTTTTGAAATTGAAATTTAATACCCAGATTTAGAGATATATACGCCATCTAGTTACAACTTCTGAACTAAACCTATACATATTAATATTAATTTAAAATTCTATGAAGCGTGCACGTTAGGGTAAGCATGTAGTGATATAAAGTTCATTAACCATTCACACCTGAAGATCTTCTCCGCGAGGAAGCGTAGATTGTCTTCAGACAGGTCGCCGCCCGTGGCTGAACAGAATTTGATGCGCAGCGTCTCTGCGAGCAGGCCCCATGTTACCTGAAAACAGAGCATTGCAGTTTTTAAAACAAAAACATTTTGCTTACTGTTGTATCATCATCATCATCATCATCAGCCTATAGCAATCCACTGCTGGACATAGGCCTCCCTCAATGAGCGCCATAGCGCCCTGTCTTCAGCTTGCCGCATCCAGCATCTACCTGCAGTCTTTCGCAGGTCGTCATCCCACCTGGTCGGAGGGCGTCCTGTTGTATAAATAGACATTAAAATTAGCATATTCCAGAATTCTGATTTGAACCTTATTCCATGACAATAATGTCGTCATCGCTGTCACTGCCCAACCCACCCACGGAGTCGCAGCTGACGGTCACGAGTATTCATAATATTAATCCTTAATGCATATTTCGAAGTTTTGCTTGGTAAAAGTAAAAGTAAAAGTAAAAAATCATTTATTTCTTTAGGCTTACAAAATAAGCACTTAGACAAGTCATATTTTATACATAAAATTATTATCAAATAAAATTATTTTACTGTTCACTTCAATTTTTTGTCCACAAGTGGAAGAAGTGAAAAAGCAACCACTAGCATCTTCATCTCTTATATGTCTAATACATGGTTATTTGCTTATTTAAGTTTTGGGAGGGACTTGGTCATGAAAATCTGTCACTGGCTCCCGGACTAAATGTTCAAAATATGTAATTATGAAGAAATAGAGTTTACCTTGTCAGGCACGTGGAAAGGCACACGCCCGGGCGCAGAGAAGGCATTGTCCCACGTCACGGTTGCCCACCCGTGGGGCTCTTGATTGCCGTGGACTATCACCACCACGGGTAGGGATAGTGTCCACACCTGACGATGAAAAAAGTTAGAAATAAAGTACAATACAATACAAAAATCGGTAAACGTAGTGTAGGACGCCTTTTAACCAGCTGGGATGACGACCTACGAAAGACTGCAGGTAGATGCTGGATGCGTCAAGCTGAAGATAGGGCGCTATGGCGCTCATTAGGGGAGGCCTATGTCCAGCAGTGGACTAACATAGGCTGATGATGATGACAATAAAAAACTACTTTAATATAGTTGCAGCTACGTGGACGAATATCTAAAAATGAAATTAAATCAAATATTTACTTATTGCATGTTGCACAAATCATTTCAAAAACAATGACTTCCTCCTGTTCCATCGCCTCTCCTATCAAATCAAATCAAAAAAATCAAAATAGTTTATTGCTTTAACTTATATTAATTAATATATTACAGTGGTATAGGACCCTCTTTTAAGTAATGTAATACCTGTGCTAGAGGGTCTCGCTCTGCAGCGCGGCTATCTCAAAGATAATTAAATTAAGTTTCATATTTAATATATTATAGATACTTAAATATGTAACATTTACATAATAATGACAGACACTTTGACTGCGGTTTTTTTTCGACGACTGCGATCTTTTTTTTTTACCTAAAAAATTCGTGCTGCCGCTCTACACAGCGGTTGTGTTGCGCCGCACATGCGTTTCGTTCGAAAAATATTACAGCTCTGCTTAGTCACAAAGATCTGTATTTTCTCAGCCGCTGCGCTAGTGTGGATTTACGCATATTAGTCACTTGTAGAAAACGAATGGTACATAGTACATAAAGTTTTTCCTACAAGATACAATTAAAATGCCAGAGAAATTATTGTTCTTTAAAAGGTTTACAATAATAATAATATAATTTGTACTAATCTTACAAAAAACAATGTATAATAAATAATCGAACGTTGAGTGAATTAATAAAATGAAATTATAAGTAAAAGTAATATAAAGTATGGTCCTATAACCCTAAGGTTTGCTGGAAGAAAACTCTTACTCGGGGTTAAGCTCGCCTATGTACATATCTTTTATTGTAAAGTTATTTTTAAGTTTTGTATGTGTACAACAGAGAATTAGAGAAAGAATTTTCACATCCAAACATCCATCCAAACTATTGCATTTATCCTCATCATCATCAGCCTATAGCAGTCCACTGCTGGACATAGGCCTCCCCCAATGAGCGCCATAGCGCCCTGTCTTCAGCTTCTACCTGCAGTCTTTCGCAGGTCGTCATCTCACCTGGGCGGAGGGCGTCCTACACTACGTTTACCAAGTCGTTTTTAATGTTTGCGTTTGTTTTTAGTGTTTGCATTTATAATAGTGTAATTTGACTCTGACCTGGAACACCAGCTCGCCGCCGCCTACATTGAACTGCGACTGGAATAGCAAAGTCAGCTTCTCGTCCATTACGCTCTCGGTGCCTTTCTTCTCGGCGCGCTTTATCTTGCGCAGCTGCATGTTTCTGTTGACAAATGTTAGCCAACGTCAAGGTAAGGAAAATACAAGGCTGGACGACTTCTGTGGCGCGGTGGGCGAAGGTCCGCCTGCGAGGCAGGACGTTGCGCCTTTTCGGTTCAAATTCATGATGTTACAAAATTTTCCCTTCATAGAAATAAACAGTTGAGCTAAGAACAGGTTAACAAACAGTATAGAGGTAGGTAAGCTCAACTGATGATCATCAGTTGAACTATATAAATAACAATACTAAAAACTTTTTTTTTTATTTTTTTTTTTTATATTATTTAATACTTATGGGAACGGTTCCGATTGGTAGGGAATCGGAACCGTTCCCATAATTATTTAGTATTTTTAATATTTTATGTATTAAGGTATGGTATGTTTTAAGGTATATATTACTATGGACCGTAGAATAAGTTAAATAAGATCTGCTACTTTTCTATGGTCTGAAATAAATGATTTATTATTTGCTATTATTATGTATCTCATTACCATGATCTCGGGCCATAAAGTGACCCGGTCCTTTGGAAGGCTTGCGTGGGGCCGAAGCCAACAGCACAGAGGCCCTTTGAGAAGTTAATCTAAAGGCGATGGCTACACATAGCGGGTATCATCCTCGGGTGCACAATATGATACACCCAAAGATGGTATCCGCTAGCTGTAGAGACTATTGCAAAGAAAAATGAAAGAAATAAAACCAGGCTATTGTGATGGATGGATGGACTGGGTAATCGGGCTATAGGGGAGATTGCGGACGTCTGCCATAAACAAGTCTCATTATTATTTTAAGTAATGAAGTATTTAACGTTTTTTATTCTAATCCAACAGGGGTCTTTAGATAATACTTCAAATAATCCTTCACTGAAACTCGTCTAAGCATGCGGAACTCGAAATGCTCAAGGCTAAAGCAACGAGCATTCCTTTAATCATACTCGAGTTTTGTATGCTGAGTCGGCTTCATCGTCATAAATGTCATTGTCTACAAACTCTATTAAAAACAACAAGTTCTTTTGAGGAGAATTCAAGGTACCTTGGTCTCTAGGTAACTTAAGAGGCCTCCGGAGGGACGAATTCTTCATACAAACTTAATACCGAAATGATTTCCAATTCAAGCATATTTCCGTTATAATATTGTATTATTTGTATTTGAATAGTATTTCTTTGATTTTTTTTTTTCAAAATACTTACCTAAAATTAAATGAAAGCCAATCGCATTTTGCAAGTTTTCTTGCTATTTGTTTCGTATTAAAAACATCAATATCTTACGTGTTATTTATTAAGGAACATAGCTTATATTGTCTAGTTACAGAATAACAATACTATGTGAAGAATACAAAAAGTTTTCACTCATAATTTTTGGTATTACGAAACAAACCAAATTTTGAACGGCTAATATTGCTATCGCGCACGCATGTGGCGCGGCGCAAGGGTTAAACAGGGACAGCGATATTCGGAGCGATTTTTGCAAGATGGCAGTTCATTTCTTCACTTGTTTGAGAAAACTTTCGAAGTTTAGTTCGAGTGAAGGGTATTTTACGATCAAACTTAACGAAACGCGTTTGGAGTTTGAGTAGAGGTGGAATCGAGGCAATAGAGATTCGAACTCCTAACGATCACAAGGCGCACGATCTCCGCCCACACCAACAGTAAATAAATAAATAATGCTGGACAATTCACACAGCATTATCTAGCCCCATGGTAAGCAGAGCTTGTGTTATGGGTACTAGATAACTGATATACATAATACAATACATTACATAGATATATATTTTTTATTATACATAGAAAACAACCAGAACACCCGGAAGAAATATCTGCAGATCGTACACACAATTGTTCCGAGGCGGGAATCGAACCCGCAACCTCCTGCGTCGCAGGCGGACCTTCGCCCACCGCGCCACATCGGTCGTCCTAGAGATTCGAACTCGAACACAACTCGAAATTCGTCAGTAAAACTTTTGAAACTATCATGGTTATCAACACTAAAGTCATTTAAAACGGGATATTTACCATGATTTGATTTTTGAGTTATCCAATATTTTGGCACAGTTGCATGCGCCATGATCACGGAGTAACTGAAGCCACTGCGAGTAATAGTAAGTTTTTACGGGCAGACATACCCATCTACCCTCATTTTCTGTCCAAATTCCTCACCTAAAGCTAACGCAGAGCTGGCGATTGGTCGGCTGGTACTCCATAGCGCCGGAGTTGTTGAGGATCTCGCCACACTCCACCGGCTGCTTGCCCTTGCCGGCTTGGGTCTCGCTTTTCAGCAACAACTGGGCTTGCTGCTCGGATATTATTGCCACCTGCGGAGAGACGGGTCCTTTTATTAATTTAGCATGTTTTAACACTTTGACTGCGGTTTTTTTTCGACGACTGCGATCTTTTTTTTACCTAAAAAATTCGTGCTGCCGCTCTACACAGCGGTTGTGTTGCGCCGCACATGCGTTTCGTTCGAAAAATATTACAGCTCTGCTGAGTCACAAAGATCTGTATTTTCTCAGCCGCTGCGCTAGTGTGGATTTACGGATATTAGTCACTTGTAGAAAACTCATACCGTGCGTTTTCAGCACTCAAAGTGTTAAAAAGCTATAAAACGACTTCAAATTCCTAAATAACGAAAATGGGTTTAAAACTTAGTTTTAAAAAAGATACATCGGTCGGCGAGAATGTGATATTGAGATTTTGTTTTTCAATAAAACGCTGTTGCTATAAATGCAACATCATTTTTGACATCGTACAAGGAATTTTACTAGTAGTTGGTATTATTACTTTCAATAATCACACACACACACACACACACACCCTCACACACACACACACCCAAACACACACACACATACATTGTAATAAAAAGCCACTTGGACACTTCCCTATCCTCAAGGGATTAACAAGACTTTTACAATAGGTATGTTATAAAATCAAAGATAAAAAAAAATCAGACAATTACAATTTACAATCAAGAATATACATTAATAAACATTATTATTGTTATATTGAGTTATTCGTCCATTTGTCGCGCACATACTGAATGCAAATTTAAGAATTACATGATTTTTTTCATGGATGCCATTATCAGAACTGGGCCAAATTGAAATGGGACACGGGAAGCCTGGTGCTTCCGATCGATCGATCGATCTTCCTTCGCTTCAAAATCGGTTCACCCAGTCGAAAGTTCTGAGTTAACAAACATACAGTCGAATTGAGAACCAGCTCCTTTGTTTAAAGTAGACGGCTTTATCGCTATGTGCGATCTCTTTCATGCAACCTTGTGAGTACTTACGCTGACCCGCGGCGGCGTCATGTACACGTTGAGCTGGCCCCCGACCAGCAAACGGACAGTAGCCGTGAAGCTGGAACAAAAATAAATTCATATCACTCATTGTGATTTTACGCATATAGGTAGATAGTTCTTAGGTGTTATCTTAGTGGGTACACAATGCATAAAAACCCTGTCAGGGAACAACAGTTCTTAGGTTCGATCTTGTTAGATAGTTAACAGATTGTCATACTTTATACACATAATAAAAAATAAAAAAAATAATAAGCCCGCAGGGCAGCTTTTGGCGAGTTGTTGGTGAGTAGCGACACCACGGGTACCGAGTGCTCCCGGGGAAGTTCCTGGTTCTCGTCTCCGCTAGCGGAGTGGCATCCCAAGAGAACCAGATCCTTACCTCTTGCTTGCCTTCATTGGCCGGTCTGAGTGGAGTCGCGAGGGCCGCACCTCTCGACACCCCTCAGTCGTTTGCGCCGATGTTGTTCCTCTCCGGTAATTTACTCCGGCTTTTTAAGGAACCCATCCAGCATTCGGCAAGCCACTGTCTGCCACTATTCTTAACATTATGATTGACTTATTTATGGCAGACGTCCGCAATCTCCCCTATAGCCCGATTACCCAGTCCATCCATCCATCACAATAGCCTGGTTTTATTTCGTTCATTTTTCTTTGCAATAGTCTCTACACCTGGCGGATACCATCTTTGGGTGTATCATATTGTGCACCCGAGGATGATACCCGCTATGTGTAGCCATCGCCTTTAGATTAACTTCTCAAAGGGCCTCTGTGCTGTTGGCTTCGGCCCCACGCAGCCTTCCAAAGGACCGGGTCACTTTATCATAATGCTGGACAATCCACATAGCATTATCTAGCCCCATGGTAAGCAAAGCTTGTGTTATGGGTACTAGATAACTGATATACATAATACAATATATTACATAGATAGACATGTTTTATTATACAAAGAAATCGCCCAGAACACCCGGAACAAATATATGCAGATCGTACACACAATTGTTCCGAGGCGGGAATCGAACCCGCAACCTCCTGCGTCGCAAGCTTCGCCCACCGCGCCACATCGGTCGTCAAATAAATAATGTAACCTAAATTTAATTATGAGACTATGACTCGTCAAACACGATATAGAGATATATACATATTTTGCTGTAAAGGGGCAATAGCCAAAGTATAAATATGCTTAATTATTATTATTTATTTAACACTTTGACTGCGATTTTTTTTCGACGACTCCAACCTTTTTTTAACCTAAAAAATTCGTGCCGCCGCTCTACACAGCGGTTGTGTTTCGCCGCGCATGCGTTTCGTTCGAAAAATATTACAGCTGTGCTGAGTCACACAGATCTGTATTTTCTCAGCCGCTGCGCTAGTGTGGATTTACGCATA
Organism: Eupithecia abbreviata; assembly: GCA_943735965.1. NCBI lineage: Eukaryota > Metazoa > Arthropoda > Insecta > Lepidoptera > Geometridae > Eupithecia > Eupithecia abbreviata. Next base: position 2,912,986 of record OX031004.1, on the reverse strand, counting down.
TTAGTCACTTGTAGAAAACACATACCGTGTGATTTCAGCACTCAAAGTGCCTTAGCTTAAATCTATCACTTTAGATAAGGTGATTCTACGAGGATGTCAGTTAACCTATAGGATTGAAATTAAACTGACTGTAGTCGTTTTCTAAAAACTCTTTGGTACTAACTTTACTTACATACTTCATATTCATAATGTATGATTTTGTAATGTAAGGTTGACTCTATGATTTTTGTGTTGATTTTCTGTATTATATAATTATTTCTAATTTTAATATTAAATTTAAATATGTACTCTATTGCATTGGGTGGTCCCGTAAAAATAGAGGTACTTTTGTAAATAAATAAATAAATATTTATAAAATGTATTAATATAATTTAGAAAGACGATTTATTTATTAATTGTTTCGAGCCTTTTTGTCACAGCTCTATAAGTGTAACTATTCTACAAGTGTTTATTTTGTATATTATCTATACTAATATTATAAAGAGGAAAGGTTTGATTTTTTATTAATTGTTTGTAATGAATAGGCTCCGGAACTACTGGACCGATTTGAAAAATTCTTTCACCGTTGGGAAGCTACACTATCCGTGGTGAACATAGGCTATATTATATTTTCAAAAAAGTTAGGGATCCGTACTAAATGCGAAGCCGGGAAGATCCGCTAGTTATAAATATATGTCGTTCTATTATAATTATTTACTAGCTGACGCCTGCGACTTCTCTAGGTTACTATCCTCCAAAAGATCCGTTCAGGCGTGAAAAGTAACAGACAGATAGACAGAAATTTATGTATGTATGTATTTCCGGATGTATGTGCAGCCGAACATGTCCTTTTTCTTATATACAGGGTGTCCGGAAGGTCGATGCAAAGCCGTGAGGGGGGGGGGGGGGGGGGGGGTAGGTCACCTCGTTACGCATCTATTCAGGCTAGATTACCTTAGTCCAATGTCGACGAATTCCGAGTTATCATAATATCCATGATTTTTGAAAAATTTACCAAAATCATATGCTTATTCGTTCATAGTGTTCAAACAGACAGTTACTAGTGCCTAACAATTTGTTTGCGTCCTAGCATAATGTGTATTCAATCGATAAACACCGAAACAATCATCTGTATCCACATAACTGACTTAATGGGAGGTGTTTAATAATGAAACAATATTCAAAAATTAAAATTACTTTTTGAAATACTTCTTTTCTTTTTAAATAGAGAAGACTAAAACATTCAAACATTTTTAAAAACATCCAGTATTATTGCCCCCCAACCCCCCCTCACGGCTTTGCATCGACCTTCCGGACACCCTGTATAACACTGGCCCGCGGCTTTCGCTCGCGTTGTTTCTATGGAAACTTTTAAGATTATTTATATCCTATGGGACTGATTATCGGATAATAAGGAGCCTATGTTTTATTCTGGGCCCAGACCTACCTGTATGCAAAATTTCAGCTCGATCCGTTCAGTAGTTTTTGCGTGAAAGAGTAACAAACATCCATCCATATATACAAACTTTCACGTTTATAATATTAGTAGGAATCTGCGCAGCTATTTTAGTTCGTCTCACCGTGTATTCGTCTTCATAACCTGCGGCGGTTGTTTCTCGATCACGAATGTAGATGTCACTAGTGTAGACAACAGACCAGTCACCTGTGGACAAAATATATTATTAATTCGTTATGATTTTTTTTGTAAACAAACAGCCAATAAGTAAGGTTTTCATTATTATAGTTGCGTAAACCTTCACACTCTGGGTAATCTCTAAGAAATTTCCGCCGAAATCTAAAAAAAAAATATATATAAATAAAATATTATAATTTTATTTTTCATAATATAAATCTAAAATCTAAATTTTTTGGGTTATTATTTCATTTTTTAACCCATAGGTACTCAAGGTTATCGACATAGCTCAAAGAATTAGCAAGCTGAAGTGGCAGTGGGCCGGCCATATCTCGCGAAGAACCGACGGCCGCTGGGGCAAACGTGTTCTTGAGTGGAGACCACGACTCGGTAAACGTAGTGTAGGACGCCCTCCGACCAGGTGGGATGACGACCTGCGAAAGACTGCAGGTAGATGCTGGATGCGGCAAGCTGAAGACAGGGCGCTATGGCGCTCATTGGGGGAGGCCTATGTCCAGCAGTGGACTGCTATAGGCTGATGATGATGAAGTATATTTATACCTGCTTGCTCATATCGTCCAGCATATCAGCTAAATGAGGCTGTCTCAGCTCCACGATCGTCTTGGTATTTATTCGGGCCACGTTGTTCACCTGTTGACACAAAAATATATGATTTAGAACTTTTTAGAAAATATATATTTAAAATCAATAAATAAATAAATAATGATGGACAATCCACACAGCATTATCTAGCCCCATGGTAAGCAGAGCTTGTGTTATGGGTACTAGATAACTGATATACATAATACAATACATTACATAGATAGATATTTTTTATTATACATAGAAAACGACCAGAACACCCGAAACAAACATCTGCAGATCGTACACACATTTGTTCCGAGGCGGGAATCGAACCCGCAACCCCCTGAGTCGCAGACCTTCGCCCACCGCGCCACATCGGTCGTAGAGTTTTTGATTCTTTTTTTTATTAGATAGTGATTCAAGAGGAAGGTTTATAAATAATTTGACACATAGTTTTCCACGGGGGAAGCCATAATAAAAAATAATAATGCTGGCCAATCCACACACAGCATCATCTAGCCCCAAGCTAAGCAGAGCTTGTGTTATGGGTACTAGTTATCTGATATAATAAAATACATTACATAGATAGATATTTTTTTATACATTATTATAGATAACGTCCAGAACACCCGGAACAATTATCTGAAGATCGTACACACAATTGGTCCGAGGAAGGAATCGAACCCGCAACCTCCTGCGTCGCAGGCGAACCTTCACCCACCTCGCCACAGAGGTCGCCAATAATAATAATATTTGTTAACCTGTTGCCTGGTGTTCCAGATAACGTCGGCCAACAACTCGCACCACTCTTGGATCGTGTTCAGATTGGACTGCATGGGGACTCCATTACCGCTGAGCTGTTGCTCGCGTTTCCATCTAAAAAAAAATAAAGTAATTTAATTAGTAGGCAAAACATAAGAACAGCCTTGCAGCTATTCAAATTCAATTCATTTATTGTAAAAAACATGGTCATATTACAAGGTCTTAAGGGTCCGGCGACCCTCGCTTGCAAAAATGGCTCCGAATATAGCTGTCCCTGTTTAACCCTTGCGCCGCGCCCCATGCGTGCGCGATAGCAATATTAGCCGTTCAAAATTTGGTTTGTTTCGTAATACCAAAAATTATGACTGAAAACTTTTTGTATTCTTAACAAAGTATTGTTATTCTGTAACTAGACAATATAAGCTATGTTCCTTAATAAATAACACGTAAGATATTGATGTTTTTAATACGAAACAAATAGCAAGAAAACTTGACAATTTTCGCATAAAAATGTGCAAAATGCGATAGGCTTTCATTTAAGGCAAGTATTTTGAAAAAAAAAAACTAGTTAGGAACCTTGATAAATACTATTCGAATACAAATAATACAATAAAATATTATAGTGGAAATATGCTTGAATTGGAAATAATTTTGGTATTACGTTTGTATGAAGAATTCGTCCCTCGGAGGCCTCTTAAACATTAGAATAGGCAGTGTCACACACTTCACCAAAACACATGGCATGCAAACATTTATAAAACTAGCTTCCTATACAATGTCATTTTAAAATGATTTTAATTCATAAGTTATAAAATAATCAGAATAATCAATTTATTGGTAAAAAACTAATATTGCAAGTCACATAAAAATTATAAATTAAAGTTAATTAACACTTTGACTGCGGTTTTTTTTCGACGACAGCGATCTTTTTTTTTACCTAAAAAATTCGTGCTGCCGCTCTACACAGCGGTTGTGTTGCGCCGCACATGCGTTTCGTTCGAAAAATATTACAGCTCTGCTGAGTCACAAAGATCTGTATTTTCTCAGCCGCTGCGCTAGTGTGGATTTTCGCAGATTAGTCACTTGTAGAAAACTCATACCGTGCGTTTTCAGCACTCAAAGTGTTAATTCTCAAATTTAGATCCATGAGTTCTTTGACACTATAGAAAGCTTAAACTAAGTTAGTAACTAAGTTAAAATCAATGAATATTAAAAAATCTAGTATTTACAATCGAAACAATTGAGCTAACTGGAGACTGTTGCAAACAAGAAGATCCTACCAATATTATAAACGTCTAAGTTTGTAAGTATGGATGGATGGATGTTTGTTACTCTTTCACGTAAAAACTATGGAATGGATTTTAATGAAACTTTACAATATTATAGCTTATACATCAGAATAACACATAGGCTACAATTCATAAAGATATATAGTATACTATCCAAAATATCTATCACTACGCGGGTGAAACCGCGGGGCGCAGCTTAGCTTGAGGCTAGATGATGCTGTGTGTGGATTGTCCAGCATTATTCATTTAATTTGAAATAAGTTTTTAGTTTTTACTCAACAATCATATTATATATTTTGGATAATATACAATATATCTTTATTAATTGTAGCCTATGTGTTATTCTGATGTATAAGCTATATTACTGTAAAGTTTCATTAAAATCCATTCTGTAGTTTTTACGTGAAAGAGCAACAAACATCCATCCATCCATACTTACAAACATTCGCGTTTATAATATTAGTAGGATATAAAATACCCGAAACAAATATCTGGCCCACTGCCACTTCAGCTTGTTGAAGAAGATATAATAATAACTAACTTGATCAGTTCCTCATCCAGGACCTGGCTTTGCAGCTGTCTCAGGTTCGCGATGTTTTCTTTCATGTGGTCCACTAGCTCCATCTGGGACTGGCTGATTTGAGCCACCTGGGAAACAAAAATAATTATTAAAAGATAAAATAAATAAAAGATTTGGGGGAGGCCTTTGCCCAGCAGAGGGACGAAACAGGCTAAAAAAAAAAGCTTTGAATTACAGTACCCTCAAATCGAAAAAAAAAAAAACCTTTCTTTTTTATAATATTAGTATAGAAATAGAAGTACCATCTTAGCAATTATGAGTTTGAATACCACTTGAGTATACTACTGAATAACTCTATTTGAGAGCTTGGTTTGCTTAGATTTACGACCGATGTGGCGCGGTGGGCGATGGTCCGCCTGCGACGCAGGAGGTTGCGGGTTCGATTCCCGCCTCGGAACAATTGTGTGTACGATCTGCAGATTTTTGTTCCGGGTGTTCTGGTCGTTTTCTATGTATGTATAATAAAAAATATCTATCTATGTAATGTATTGTATTATGTATATCAGTTATCTAGTACCCATAACACAAGCTCTGCTTACCGTGGGGCTAGATAATGCTGTGTGAATTGTCCAGCATTTATTTATTTATTTATTTTATTTATTATTTTGAACACCTACTGCAGAAAACCATTAGCTTTATATGTGTTACATAATAGAGGAAATTATTTTGGTTTTTGTATATCTTAAGTTTCGTAGTATTAAGTTTTATGTACTGTTTATTTCCCAAATAAAATAAAATAAAATAAATAAAAACACCCTGCCTGACTGCTCATATAAAATAAATAATGCTGGATAATTCACACAGCATTATCTAGCCCCATTGTAAGCAAAGCTTGTGTTATGGGTACTAGATAACTGATATACATAATACTATACATTACATAGATAGATATTTTTTATTATACATAGAAAACGACCAGAACACCCGGAACAAATATCTGCAGATCGTACACACAATTGTTCCGAGGCGGGAATCGAACCCGCAACCTTCAGCGTCGCAGGCGGACCTTCGCCCACTGCGCCACATCGGTCGTCAATATGGATATGAAACAATGATTAGTAAGATATTTTGAACACCTTGCGTGTTTACTGATGATGATTCGAACTGCGTAAATCAATTTGCTTTCTTATTTTTCAGATAATTTTGACTACTCTAGACGCTCATATCAATTTGACGCTGACTGTACAATGGGCGGAGGGCACTCGTTTGATGAAGTTTCAACAAGGCACATTGTATATACTCACCAGAGCGTTGAGTTTCCTCTCAGTGTCTTCTATTTGGACACGAAGGCAGGCCACCAGGTCGCGGCGCTCGTTCGTCATAGACTGCTGCAGATAGTTCATATGACCTGCAAAGGAATTAAATGAAATTATTATTATGTCTCTCATTTACCATGATCTCGGGCCATAAAGTGACCCGGTCCTTTGGAAGGCTTGCGTGGGGCCGAAACCAACAGCACAGAGGCCCTTTGAGAAGTTAATCTAAAGGCGATGGCTACACATAGCGGGTATCATCCTCGGGTGCACAATATGATACACCCAAAGATGGTATACGCCAGGTGTAGAGACTATTGCAAAGAAAAATGAAAGAAATAAAACCAGGCTATTGTGATGGATGGATGGACTGGGTAATCGGGCTATAGGGGAGATTGCAGACGCCTGCCATAAACAAGTCAATCATAATGTTAAGAAGAGTGGCAGACGGTGGCTTGCCGAATGCTGGATGGGTTCCTTAAAAAGCCGGAGTAAATTACCGGAGAGGAACAACATCGGCGAAAACGACTGAGGGGTGTCTAGAGGTCTAAATTATTATTATTATTATATTAGCCCGGGGTGTCCCACTGCAGGGCAAAGGCCTCCCTCCCCTTCTTCTACGAAAAGGAAAGGAATTCATTAAGGTAATTATTATTATTTTAAGCCATTCATTCTATTCAATTCATTTATTTATCTTTCGACACAATAAACATGTTCTTAGATATGTCACAATACATTTTATACTTATAGCTAATTAACTGCAACCTTAGCTTCAGTATCTATCGCATCACAAAAAATATTTTTATCAGCCAAAGCTTCGTCTTGTATTACAAAGGTACCTAATAATTTTCGTTTATTATTATTATTTAGTTTATTGTAAGATAATTTGTATACTTTTGAACTTAATTTTGTATAATTTTATTTGTGACCCTAATCTAATTTAATTTTAATCCTATTCTTATTTATTCAATGTATTAATGTTTTATTATTTATTATGATTTAATTAATGTTATAATGTTTAATTGAATGTATGCTATGGATTTTATTATCTGAGATAAATAAATACAATACAATACAATAACTCTTACTCAATAGAATTCTTTTAACACTTTGACTGCGATTTTTTCCGACGACTGCGATCTTTTTTTTAACCTAAAAAATTCGTGCTGCCGCTCTACACAGCGGTTGTGTTGCGCCGCACATGCGTTTCGTTCGAAAAATATTACGGCTGTGCTGAGTCACACAGATCTGTATTTTCTCAGCCGCTGCGCTAGTGTGGATTTACGCATATTAGTCACTTGTAGAAAACACATACTGTGTGATTTCAGCAGTCAAAGTGTTAATAAATACAAATAGTTCAATGTCAGGTTTGTTTCTAAATTCTAATGGTATTTTATTATAAAATTTTATTTTTATTTTTGTAGACGCACATAAAGCTTTTTTGTATGTTTGATAGTCTTGTGTGGGGGGGGGGGGGGGAAATATTGTAGTCCCCCCCCCCCCCCCCACACAAGACTATCAAAAATACAAAAGCTTTATGTGCCTCCACAAAAATACTACAATATTTTCCTTATTTCTAGTGTTGTGGTCTAATGATGACAGAAGTAGAACTCACCTTTGTTCTTGAGACACTCGTGGTACTGCAGCGAGAAAGACTCGATGTTGGCCTGCAAGCTTCTGATCTCTTCGCCAGCCACGTTCACCTTCTGACGGACGGTTTGCAGGCCGGTTATTAGCTGGAATAAACAGGTTACTACATTCAAATATATAATAAAATACGGTTTTCTACACATCATTGTGACATCATCATCATCATCAGCCTATAGCAGTCCGCTGGACATAGGCCTCCCACAATGAGCGCCATAGCGCCCTGTTTTCAGCTTGCGGCATCCAGCATCTACCTGCAGTCTTTCACAGGTCGTCGACCCACCTGGTCGTAGGGCGTCCTACACTACGTTAACAGAGAGTCGTGGTCTCTACTCAAGAACACGTTTGCCCCAGCGGCCGTCGGTTCTTCGCGAGATAAGACCGGCCTACTGCCATTTCAGCTTGCTTGTTCTTATTAGAGCTATGTCGATAACCTTGGTTCTCTGTCGGATGTATTCGTTACGAATCATATCCTTCAGAGAAACTCCGAGCATAGCTCTTTCCATAGCTCGCTGAGCGACCTTGAACTGGTGGAGCCCTATCGTGAGTGTCCACGTCTCAGCTCCGTAGGTCATATAGGTCCGTAGGATTGACATCAGTTCGTCCTGAATTCCCCTAACTATTGGCCACGGGGATAAGCAGTGCCTACGTCACGAGCTTCGTATTGAATCCCGAGCGTAACTCAGGATAGAGGTAATTCACGAGCGTAGCGAAGTTACTATAATCAGTAGGGGTCGTTAAGTCAAAAGAGGTGGACAAAGTATAATAATAACTCAACATTTCATTGACCGATGTACTGGTGTGAGCGGGAGTGGTCGCGTTTGACAGAGCGAGCCGTTACCATACCCTGTGTGACGAGCTAAGCGAGCCGTAGTACACCCTTTAGTATTAGTACATATTTATCATTTAACATTTATTTTAATTTCATGCATACAGGTAGTTTCTTAGGTGTAGTCTTAGTGGGTAGGCACACAATGCATAAAGGGCACTACAATTTTTGGGTTCTTTTTAAATGTTCGCCTAAAATTCTAAACAATCATTATTTATAAAATAAGGAATGTCATATAGGAATTATAGGAATGTCATGATTAGGTAGATAGGTTTACTAATTTAATCTGTAGGTATGTCAGCTAGTACACTTTCAGTTTTTTGTTTTAAATTGTCATCGGAGAAAAATTCGTGGATTGAATAATAGCATTTTTGTAGTAGTAAAGTTTTCAAGTGTTTCGTAAATATATTATCTTTTGGTTCGCATTTTAGGATTTCAGGTAGTTTATTAAATATTTTAATTTATCTAAATTTGGGGCTTTTGCTAACTATTTAGCAGCGCCATCTAGTTTCTCTTACCTCGCTGTACTTTCGCTCGGTCTGAGGTTGCGGCGGGTACTGGCCGCCCATGGCCGCTTGGATCACCTCCATCTCGAGCCCGAGGCAGCGCCGCATGTAGGCGTATAGCTCGTGGGGAGCGTGGCTGTAAACACATGTTTTTAATTAGCATTAAGTATAAATAATAATAATAATAAATAAAATAAATAATGCTGGACAATTCACACAGCATTATCTAGCCCCATGGTAAGCAGAGCTTGTGTTATGGGTACTAGATAACTGATATACATAATACAATATATTACATAGATAGATATTTTATATTATACATAGAAAATGACCAGAACACCCGGAACAAATATCTGCAGATCGTACACACAATTGTTCCGAGGCGGGAATCGAACCCGCAACCTCCTGCGTCGCAGGCGGACCTTCGCCCACCGCGCCACATCGGTCGACAGTATGTGCGCGACAAATGGATGATAACACAATATCACGCCAACCGATTTCGATGATTATTTTTTAAAACTAAGTTTTTAACGTAAACATTTTCATCATTAAGGATTTTGAGGTCAGTTTATCGTTTTTTAAAACACGCCAGATTATATTATTCTTTTCTTTGTTCATAAAGGTACACAGTAATACCTGTACTGCATATGGAAGTTCATAAGGTTACACAGTAATACCTGTACTGCATATGGAAGTTCATAAGGTTACACAGTAATACCTGTACTGCATATGGAAGTTCATAAGGTTACACAGTAATACCTGTACTGCATATGGAAGTTCATAAGGTTACACAGTAATACCTGTACTGCATATGGAAGTTCATAAAGGTACACAGTAATACCTGTACTGCATATGGAAGTTCTTGGCAGCTTCCAACAGCTTCATCTTAGTGACGAACATGTCCGGAGACAGCATCAGGTCCGCGTGAGTCTGTATCTCTTGGACCAGCTCCTCCACGAAGAACCGCTGCTGTTCCTCGGGTTCTGCAGTCCTGGTGGAATAATCATACTAATAAAATACAAAAAAAAATCAAATGGTTTATGAACCTTCCTCTTGCATCACTCTATCTATAAATAAACCGCATAAAAATCCCCCAAAAGATCTTCCCGCTGTCTGTCTGTGGACAGACAGACAGCAGGAAGATTTTTTGGGATTAGATGCGGTTTATTTATAGATAGTTGGAGTGATTCAAGAGGAAGGTTCATAAACCATTTGACACAAGATTTCAACGCGGGCACAGCCGCGGGGCGCAGCTAGTTATACTATTAATGCGAAATTATTGATGTTTAGATGGATGTTCGTTACTTCTTAATTACAAAAATACTGAACGGCGAATTTGGAGCTCTATGGTGCGGTGGGCGAAGGCCCGCCTGCGACGCAGGGGGTTGCGGGTTCGATTCCCGCCTCGGGACAAGTGTTTGTACGATCTGCAGATATTTGTTTCGGGTGTTCTGGTCGTTTACAATATATAATAAAAAATATATATCTATGTAATGTATTAAGTATATCAGTCATCTAGTACCCATAACACAGGCTCTACTTAGCTTGGGGCTAGATAATGCCTTGTGGATTGTCCAGAATAATTTGTATATTATCATATTTCCGATTATATATAATATTATGTATAACCGAGCGCCGAGAAAATCAATAGTAGTTTAAGTTAAGTGTTTTTGAAATATTCTCAACTCTGTTAACCAGCAATAAACACTTTTTTATTTATTTATAATATTTCATAAATATAACTTACCAAATCCTGCTTTCGATCCATGGCGCCAAACAATGGCGGACCTCGATGGGAAAATGATCCACGTAGATTGTGCGGACCTAACCAAAACATTTATTTATTTTATTTATTTATTTTTATTAAGATAACATTATTATGATTATAAGGACAAGAATTAAGTTTTTAACCTAATAAAAAAAACACGTTTACGTACCTTCTGCAAACTCTCTGGTGGTAGCTGCTGAGCTCTAGCCCAGAGCGACATTTTTAATCTGTAACAAAGGACCATGATTATCAAATGTTTACAAAAAATTAAATAATTTCAGATAAAGATAAATTTATTTGGCCTTATACAGGTTTCGAAACGTGTTGTTGACTGGAGATCGCGAGTCAGCAAATGTAGTGTAGCACGCCCTCCGGCCAGGTATGGGATGACGACCTGCGAAGGACTGCAACTGCATGCTGGATGCGTCAAGCTGAAGACAGGGCGCTATGATGCTCATTAGGGCAGGCCTATGTCCAACCGTGAACTACTATAGGCTGATGATGAGGTTTCGAAACTCAAATAATAATAGTATGTACCTACATACAAATACTAGACATATATATACAACTAGCTGCTCCCCGCGGCTTCGCCCCCGTGGAAATATATGTGTCAAATTGTTTAAATGATAAAAAGTATCCTATGTTAGACTCCTGGTTCTAAGCTACCTCTCCACCAATTTTCAGCTAAATCGGTCCAGCCGTTCTCGAGTTATAAGTGTTGTAACAAACACGACTTTCTTTTATATATATATATAGATAGATATAGATATAGATGTATTGGTAAAAACAATTTACAAGTCAAAATAATTATAATACAAATTGTATTTTTACAATCAGTACTTAAGCATGATTTAATTTAATTTAAAAACATAAAAGAAAACAAATAAATAAATGTCAAAAAATTAAATACGAAAATATAACCACATTAAATTTACGTTTGCCCCAGCAGCGGCCGTCGGTTCTTCGCGAGATATGGCCGGCCCACTGCAGCTTGCTAATTCTTTGAGCGTATATACGTATTAACACTTTGAGTGCTGAAAACGCACGGTATGAGTTTTCTACAAGTGACTACTCTGCGAAAATCCACACTAGCGCAGCGGCTAAGAAAATACAGATCTTTGTGACTCAGCAGAGCTGTAATATTTTTCGAACGAAACGCATGTACGGCGCAACACAACCGCTGTGTAGAGCGGCAGCACGAATTTTTTAGGTAAAAAAAAAGACCGCAGTCGTCGAAAAAAAACCGCAGTCAAAGTGTTAAGGTGTTAGATTCACGAAGTTAAATATCAACAATGATGTTGATACCAATACTAACAAGAAATGTTTAACTAAATTAAGGGGATGTAACATGTAACTGACTGATGACTCCAATATCTCGTCTCCCAACACAACCTAACCTGCACGTGGTGTACCACGTGCAGGTTAGGTTGGCTTGGATGAACGTAAATTTAATGTGGTTATATTTCCGTATTTAATTTTTTGTCATTTATTTATTTGTTTTCTTTTATGTTTTTAAATTAAATTAAATCATGCTTAAGTACTGATTGTAAAAATACAATTTGTATTATAATTATTTTGACTTGTAAATTGTTTTTACCAATACATTGTATATACAGGGTGTGGCGTAATGAGTGGATAATCCTTTACCCACGGTTAGGGGGCATCGCGACTGTTCGGAAAATGACAATTTGTATTCAGTAAAAGTGTCACGGTTTTCGAGTTATCAGGCATTTTCAAAATTTTTTAAGAAGTTAGACCTACTCTTTTAACTACTATAACTAAATTAATATTAATAAGTTTAACTAAATTAAGGGGATGTAACATGTAACTGACTGATGACTCCAACATCTCGTCTCCCAAGGCAACCTAACCTGCACGTGGTACACCCTGCTAGATAACGAGCTAGGCTCTGGTGAAAATATCAAACAATCTTCATAATTTGATAACTCATTAATTTTACAATTATTTCCATTAATTGACACTGGCAGAAAAGTGTCCAAGCAGAAACAGTTGACATTAATAAAGAATAATCACAAAATTAAGCTCACGCATAAAAATAATCAATAATCTGTTAAAAGTCGCTCAGCGAGCTATGGAAAGAGCTATGCTCGGAGTTTCTCTGAAGGATAGGATTCGTAACGAATACATCCGACAGAGAACCAAAGTTATCGACATAGCTCTGGGAATTAGCAAGCTGAAGTGGCAGTGGGCCGGCCCTATCTCGCAAAGAACCGACGGCCGCTGGGGCAAACGTGTTCTTGAGAGACCACGACTCGGTAAACGTAGTGTAGGACGCCCTCCGACCAGGTGGGATGACGACCTGCGAAAGACTGCAGGTAGATGCTGGATGCGTCAAGCTGAAGACAGGGCGCCATGACGCTCATTATGGGAGGCCTATGTCCAGCAAGGGACTAATATAGGCTGATGAAGATGATGATAAAAATAAGGTCTATTAACACTTTGAGTGCTGAAAACGCACGGTATGAGTTTTCTACAAGTGACTAATATGCGTAAATCCACACTAGCGCAGCGGCTGAGAAAATACAGATCTTTGTGACTCAGCAGAGCTGTAATATTTTTCTAACGAAACGCATGTGCGGCGCAACATAACCGCTGTGTAGAGCGGCAGCACGAATTTTTAGGTAAAAAAAAAGATCGCAGTCGTCGAAAAAAAACCGCAGTCAAAGTGTTAAACAGATGTGCATAACAACAGGGTAACCTTTAAAAACAAGCAAAAAGTCAATTATCTCTCTTCCATTTAATATCAAGGAAATTAAATAGAATACTTAAGCAACAAGAAAGCATAGAATTAAAAATACAATGTTAATGAAAGGTTTTTCTGTGTTCTTGCCACTTGCAACAGGTTTTAACACCCTTTACAAGTTGAGGTATGTCTTTATTGCGAACGTGTTATTGTAGCAAAAATTATAATATTAATTATACAGGTGCACTGGGTTGCTCATTCGTTTAAGACTTGTTTCTGGTCGCGGCTTCGCTCGCAATGTATAGTAGCGTTTATCTTTAGCTGCCTTGTTATGTTTGAAGTTAATTTGTATGATTATTTTTATTGGAAATTCAAATGTTTCGGTAAAATACCCATAACACAAGCTCTGTATAGCTTAGGGCAGTGGCGGATTTACCAGCAGGCTGAGTAGGCTGGAGCCTATGGCGGCATATTGTAGGGGGCGGCAAATTTGCCATAAACATATTTCTTATCTTACAGAAAAATATTATGTTCTAAATGTTATTAGATCCACACACACACACACATTTAAATCAATGCGTATAATGTTTCACCAATCACTACTTAAATATTTTATGTAAGTAATTACTAAGTATTTGCTTGCATAGTCATAATGGGGCGCGGGAACGAATGTTATTGACCCAGGGGCGGCTTAAGCGGGTGTGTGGTGTGCTCTCATGGTGACGGTAGGACGATGCGGCGCAATACCAAAAAGTTGCGTACTGCGGTTAAAAAAAACGTGTCTCGCTCCGCTCGCCGATATTACTCGTGTTTTGGGCGTTTTGTTATGTTTCGTATCAGTTCTGCAAAAGCAACGGCACCTATTTTGCTACAGTCATTTTCTATCAATTCAATCACCACAACAAATAGCGCAAAATCATATTTCGCACAAAAAAATCTAAGGAGACAACACATTTTTCGCGATTAGTTCCACAAGCCAATAACAATTGTTCCTTCTAGCTATAGAAAAAAGCGAACCCCCGCTATAAAAATTAATACAAAATTCTAACGAAAACCACAAAAAAAATTCCGCTCCGCTTTTTTAAATTTTTTTATAATTGATTAGTCTTATTATAAAAAAATTTCAAAAAGCGGAGCGGAATTTTTTTTGTGGTTTTCGTTAGAATTTTTAAAATTAATTTTTGAAATTATCGATTTCATTTGATAAATGAAAATGAAAATAGTATCAATATATTTGTAGAGGTCAGTAGGGGCGGCAATTTGAAAAGCCTACTAGCGGCAAATGTGTAAATCCGCCACTGGCTTAGGGGCCTTTAGGCATGATGCTGTTTGGATTGTCAAGCAATAAGTATAGTATATATTAAATAAAATAAATAAATAATGCTGGACAACACACACAGCATTATTTAGACCAGATCCCTTACGCGATTCAACGGGTTAAGAAAAATACTTGCTTCCGCCCAGCTGGCGGCTTTTAGACTTTACAAAAAAACGACGAAATGCGCTTGAACTCTACTTTCCTCATAATCATTATTTATTTCAGCATTATTTATCCATATAAAATATTGATAGCCTTATCTTATGTCTATGTAAGTTTATTATAATGTTTTTTATGTAGGTATTTAGTGTATTTGTTATCAATTATTTATTAAAGTGCCACCGTCTATATTGTTCGCTCATGTCCAGTCCATCCCAAGGTTGCCTGGAAGAGATCGCTCTCAGCGATAAGGCCGCCCTTTATACCTTTATTCTAAGTTTTTATCTCTGTATTATTTTCTGTTTTGTGTGGTGTAATAAAGTGTTATCTATCTATCTAATCATTATTGTTTGTAAAATTGTGAAAAAAATGGCGTAATGCAGTGGCACCCTTTTATCCTCAAATAAATAATTTAGGGATAAAATGGGAAAATGCAGTTGCCCACTTTTTTCCTCAAAAAAAATATTGATCGTAATTGTGAGTCGACAAGCTCTTGCTCCCTAAATATACGTACCGAATTTAGGATTTTTTTGAGATTAATTTTTGTTTTGTCAAAGCCTCTTTTAGTACCTTATGAAGGCTTTGGCGGAACTTAATGCTATGCCTCCGCTATCTGTACGTGAGAAGAAGAGAAGAAGAATGAATTTTTTAACACTTTGACTGCGGTTTTTTTTTCGACGACTGCGATCTTTTTTTTTACCTAAAAAATTCGTGCTGCCGCTCTACACAGCGGTTGTGTTGCGCCGCACATGCGTTTCGTTCGAAAAATATTACAGCTCTGCTGAGTCACAAAGATCTGTATTTTCTTAGCCGCTGCGCTAGTGTGGATTTTCGCAGATTAGTCACTTGTAGAAAACTCATACCGTGCGTTTTCAGCACTCAAAGTGTTAACAGTGTTTGCTTGCCTCTATAACAACAAATAGTAAAAATATTAAGAATATAAAAAATTAAAGGCTACATAAACCGTGATTTTTCTACATTTGTCAAGGCTCTCTATCTCTTGAATCATAATAGGTAGACAATTAAACTTTTGGCAGGCTGTGTATTACTATATTAAATTCTATATGAAATATATATATAAATCTATATTAAATTCTATATTCTATATTCTATATGAAACTCTTTGTTAGGGTTAAGCTCGCCTATGTACAAAACTCTTTGTTAGGGTTAAGCTCGCCTATGTACATATCTTTTTTTAGTTAAGTTATTTTTAAGTGTTTTGTGTACAATAAAGAATTACAAGAATTACAAGAATATTAATGAAATAATTATAAAAAAAATTGGGGGTCTAAATGAGATGTTGGGGTCCCCCTTACATCCCCTTAGGATGTAAGGGGGACTCCAACATCTCGTCTCCCAAGCCAACCTAACCTGCACGTGGTACACCCTGCTAGATAACGAACTAGGCTCTGGTGAAAATATCAAACAATCTTCATAATTTGATAACTCATTAATTTTACAATTATTTCCATTAATTGACACTGGCAGAAAAGTGTCCAATCAGACACAATTGCCATTAATAAAGAATAATCACAAAATTAAGCTCTGTGCCATGTCGAGTAACTAAATATTAAAACATCGCGTGCGAAGCCGCGGGCAGGAACTAGTAATAATGTATCAAATGTCTACTCAGTGAACCAAAAGGCCCGAAGTCAGCAAACGATCAACATTCTTTGTTACTTACCAAATTTTTGTCTCCTATTGCTGTAAGAATTAAAATCTTGTGTGCTCCAAGCCTGAAATTAATTTATTTATTATATTATTATTACATTAAATATATTAAACAAAGTAACAATTTGTAAACCAAAAGATTTACTATTTTTTAATATTTAATTATTAGATTGCTGGACAATGCACACAGCATTATCGAGCCCCAAGCTAAGCAAAGCTTGTGTTGTGGGTACTAGATGACTGATATCACACTCAGATTATATATACGAAAGTTTGGATGGATGGATGGATGTTGTTTGCACAAAAACAAATAAAAAACATTGATTTGGATTTATGAGTACTGTCCTGGCCCTTATTTCGATTTATAGGTAATAAAAAAAACTATCTATGTATTGCATTGTCTATACTAATATTATAAAAAGGAAAGTTTTGATTTTTTGTTTGTTTGTTTGTAATGAATAGGCTCCGAAACTACTGGACTGATTTGAAAAATTATTTCACCGTTGGAAAGCTACACTATCCCTAGTGAACATAGGCTATATTATATTTTCAAAAAAGTTAGGGATCCATACTAAAAACATGCGAAGCCGGGAAGGTCCGCTGGTATTTAATATATCAGTCATCCAGTATATAACACATAACACTCTGCTTAGCTTGGGGCTAGTTGATGCTGTGTGGACTGTTCAGTATTATTTATATATATTTTATTTTATATATGAAAACAGATTAAGTATGAAGTTTCAGTCATTAGACCTTCTTTAGCCTCAGCATAAGTTAACTTGGAAGTTGGAATGTAGCAAGAAGCTGAACATTGAAGTAACAGATTAGAAATTTTAATGTTTGGTGATGATGTTGATTTTTTGGTAATAGCAATTGTGTCTGGTTGGACACTTTTCTGCCAGTAGTCAAGTAATGGAAAATAATTGTAAAATAAATGCAAATTAATGAGTTATCAAATTATGAAAATGGTTTGAAATATTCACCGGAGCCTAGTTAATTATCTAGCAGGGTGTACCACGTGCAGGTTAGGTTGGCTTGGGAGACGAGATGTTGGAGTCCCCCTTACACCCCATGTTTGGATATACAATAACCCAATTTGTCATAAAGTTTGTCAATAAGCTTGCTATATCTTTTACGGGAGTGACATAGTCACTTTGTGACAAAACTTCAGTAATAAAGAAAGATATTAAAAAAAAACAAGGGGTAAACCATCATCAATTACAGCCAGTTTGTTCCTGGCATATCCATAGTTGCAGGATACCAAAGAGTTATTTTATTGTTGATAAGACTAGTGATTTCACACGGATTTTTCATATAAATAAATAATATAAATAATGCTGGACAAATTCACACAGCATTATCTAGGATTTATTTGTATTCTGAACAGATCTTTTATTAGCATTATAATTTTTTTTAATTTAAATAGATTTAGACTGAAATGTGATGGATGTTACATTCTGTGAATAACCTACAACTTATTGAGATCACCATTCGATTTTGTCTTGACTAACAAAATAGATGACTTGATAGTAACAAAGATAGCATTGATTTAGAACTTACTTGACTGCTATACACACTTTTCAAAGCTACTAAGTACTACTAAGCACACCAAAAAGGTTACAGGTAACAAAGTTTTATAAGTAATTACCTAGTTATCTCGTGATAATGAATAACTAACTACATATTGATCAGAAATCGTACCTTGGCTAAGTTAGCACGTCACAGCCTGCATAATTTATTTCCCACAACTACGTTTCAAACTTGTATCTGATAACTTCACAAAACACGATTTTTGACGTAATAACACTGTACTAAAGATAATAACCACTTTGGCTGGGCAACGCACCCAAGAGCAAAGTGGTTCCACAAAAATACCTGCAAACTGCAAAGAGGTGTTTACCTGTATCGAGCGCCCTGTTTCTTGAGCTAATTCTCAGAATTTGAACCAAAACACACACTACAGTGAAATTTACGCCACTCGAACACTCACACAGACACAAAAGTTTAATTTTAGCTCTATCAACAAAAATGACCTTTGGTTAAAAACCGATGGGAGATAAGATCGAATGTATCCCATGAATTAATACTCGCTGCCATGGCACATTTTATAAATAGTAAAAAGTTTTTATTTAGGCTGTAATTTTAGAAAAGCCGGCAGAAAATTGTGATAGTGCGAGCGAGATGGAGTACCGAGAAAAAACAAAGTTCCAGGAAATTCGTGCAAAAAACAGCCGCCTACCTCAGTCATCCGGCACTTGACAGAAGGAATGTTGCCACATGTCGTTCATAAATTTTCCCAATATTATTTAAATACGTTGGGTGTGCGTTAACAGGTGGATTTTTTTTATCACTCAGATATATTTATATAGATGATATTTTGCGAATGGTACCAAACCACCACCAGTTGTTTAAAACATAACCTTTAATTTTAACCCGGATGAAGTGCGCTTATACATAGATATCAATCCTTTTTTCATGTAGAAATACAGTTATAGGAAAGCCACTTTTTAATAATGCGTGTGTCCGCACACATCAATATTGTATCATATTTAAATGTGTGTCACCCTTCATTGCCATTTTAAACTTATTTTAATAAAGCTTCCAGCAGCAACGCAACTGAGAATGGTTGTGCTCGAGTATACACGAGGCGATACTCATTGACGAAACAAATTTGTCTGTGAATATGTCATAAAGTAACTCAAAAATACGAAAACTCGAGAAATCAATTCCTTGAGCTATGTAAGGATGGACCGAATAATTACAAAAATAAAAAGTTAAGTACTACCTTAATCTTTACTTATTGTATAGACTAGCCGAGTGAGTAGTATAGTTTGTTTAATTTATTGTTTGTTGTTGATGGATAGATTCTACAGAACAGGATCAAAATTTAATTTAATTTTTCAAAAGTTGAGTTGTAGTTGAAGCTGGTCATCCTAAAACTATCTATCAGTTTCTGTCTCGGACGAACGAAATAGGAGGGTGGTCGACGACATTAGATGTTATGTCAATTTCACTACTATAACGTTCCGCTCCACGCAAAACACAGACATTCAAAGCAAACCATTTTTTTTGATGTGCCAGACACAGAGCATGACATGAGCATGGATTTTCTTTGGCAATCTATGTTGGCAATAGACTAGATAAATGACTCAGAGAACATTCCGGACGGTAAATGTTTTGACACACACACTGCTTTTTATGAATGACAGATGAACAAGAATGAGAGTTACATGACATTTAGCGGTAATTTCAAACCTGCCTTCAAATATTTTTGTAAAAAATATGAAAAATGTATAAAAACTATTAAAAACTTAGAAAATCTTTTATAATGTGTTCTAGATACATGAACAAGCCAACAGGCTTAAAAGAAAAATCAAAAATTGTACAACCCAAGATAGCGTAAGTTCAACAACTTGTAGGATTATGTAGGGCTCACGCGCCGCAATTTCAACATTCGAAAAATAAAGACATTCGATGTCGCGACGAACGAATACCTCGATAGTGGGCCCAAACTACCTAGCTCAGATTCCTGACGCATGGGGTTATTAGGGGGAGACCAATCCCTGAGACCCTGACGTTACAAGCAAATTGTTAATTAGAGTCCGCGCCACCACTGAAGTCCGATAGACGCGGCGCTGCTTTCTTCGCAAAACTAAATGTTGCTGTTGTTGTTGTATGTAATGTTGTTTAGTACCCGCGTTTGCCGTAAGATTTCAGTGGTGGCGAGCAATCTAGGTACCTACTGCCGGTATTAAGGAGGGCCTTATAGGTAACTTCAGTTTTTGATGATTTAAAAATCATCACAGATTAATTTCTTATAAATGGTTTGAAATTATATAGTACAATACTAGTTCCAATTCGTATATCTAAGCGATAAGGTCGCCCTTTTTTTGGAAGTGCGTTTTCGTCGTAGTGGCCCATTTTAGAACCGTAGGTAATTACTTATTTTGATTTTTTTTTGCTTTCAGTGAAAAGAAACACCTAGCTTCATATTCGCAATCATGGACTGCAGCACCGACAAAAAAAAACAAAATAATTCAAAATAAAAAAAACTCGTAAGTCACCCCTTTCCATAAGTACCTAACCATAGTTTCACATGATGGCTTTATGTAGACTATGTATTTGCCGTGTTCGAAGTATAAAATATCATTTAGACTACATTTTCACAGAGTTTCAGCCCGTTCCATAGTAAGTAGTTATCAAAGTACCTGCCTAGTTTTGCCGTAATACAGAAAGGAGTAAACATTATCCTTTCGCAATTTAATACTATCATAATAATACAGTGCTGGCTTGAAACTGAAATCATCATTCGCTGAACTAGAACGAGCATCAAATCATTTTTGGAGGAAAACTGACAGATTTATTGAAAGGAGGCCGGACTAAATAGTTGTATCTTGTTCGGACTATATGCGATGCCGCGCGTTGAAGTTGATTGTGCTGTATTTGATATAAAGGTAAGGGTCTACTGACCACTGTCGACGAATCGGATTAAGTTGGACAGAAAGAGCATAAGTACAATGACTAAAGATGTTTTTTTTATATTTAATAATATATTGGGGGATTCTTTAGTAGAATCCTGAACGTAGCGCGGGATTCAAAGTTCGTCGCGCGTCTCGCCCGAGCCAAAAATATATTTAGCGCCCGATTAATACACTCTACTTTGCATCACCCCACCGAGAAATAAAAGGAGCCTCATATTTATTGTAATATTATTATTAAATAAAACATAGAGTAGGTAACAAATAAATTGAAATTAAATAGTATCTAATAATGAAAGAATGTAACATACGTTTTTAGTAACTTATGTTACATTGTGTACATTTGGAGATATTTTCGCAACAATAAAAATTTATTGATAGTTGTATTAGGAATAAAGATTGTTAATGATTTCATATTCTGTGTGTTAGAAATAATAATAATAAAATAATAATAAAATAAATAATAAAATTTATTCAAAAATATCTTAGGACTAAAGAGTAACAAAAAGTACCTTACTTAAATTCTGATGGAAACAACAATGTGGGTGCCTGAACTAGGTGAAAACCTGTTTTTCAGGCTGAAAGAGTGCTTACAACAAATAAATAATCAATTTGAACTTGCTTATTATACAAAGCGACGAACATGTATACTTTATGATATTAACTTATGCTAGTTACACTAAACTAAATTTAAATAATAAAGGTGTACACAAAGATTTTTAGGTCTACTTAAAAACAGTCAATAAATTTTCTGTGTCATCGTATGACATACATTGCAGCGTATCCTTAAGTTTAATGTTAGAATCTGGCTCATTTTGAGGGAAATGTGACGGGGAATGTCGTTGTTTGGATGTATGTAGATGGGCGCGGCGACATTGGCTTGGATGGATTAACTGAAGGTTGCATTGTTTGAGTTCGATTCCTTGGCGCTGAACACAAGATGTTCCAAATTTAAAAAGTGCGCGGCAAAGATAAAGAAGATTAAAAACTTATTACTGCTTGCAATTTTTTTTTTTTATAGAAAACACCACCTTTGGGTGTACTTAGAGGCGAACCAAGTCGTCCTTTTCGAATAGATGTGATGAAAAAGCTTTTTCCTACCATCTTAAGCCGATTCGTAAAGTGGTGAGACCCTCACAGCCTTGATGTTGACCCTAATGTCCCTCCAGCTCGAAGACGGATCCAGCGGCGCATGTACACATTGGACATCCTCGCAGACCTGTGTGCAGCACAGTTCTGCAGCAGCAGTTCCGAGGACCGAACCCGTCTCTGCCTCATCTTAAATATGGACTGTTTAAGAAGTTGGTATCATTATTTATTACACGTAGGTGCAGTCAGCGTCAAATTGATATGAGTGTCTAGAAACGTGTTCTTGAGTGGACCACGACTCAGTAAACGTAGTGTAGGACGCCCTCCGACCAGGTGGGATGCCGACCTGCGAAAGACTGCAGGTAGACGCTATGGCGCTCATTGGGATCCTATGTCCAGCAGTGGACTGCTATAGGCTGATGATGAGTCCACTGCTGGATAATGGACATAGGCCTCCACTAATGAGCGCCATAGCTGGCGCCCTGTTTTCAGCTTGCCACATCCTCTGCCTGACTGCTGGCTTTTTTAATTGTGTTGTATTTTTGATTTACCTAATAAGGAAACTTAGATACATTATTTTATTAGGAAAGTCAGACACACACATACAAAATACAACAATAGGGTAGTGTCCTGGGTAAAATAGTAGATTGTTTTAGAAGGGACTAAACCATCCCATTATATACGAGGTTGTTATACTCCCGAGAGTAGCGAGGGAGGATGACAAGACCGAGTTATAATGGGTGGTTTTGGCCCGAGTAAAACACTCTACTTTTCACTTCGATTGCGAGAAAATAAAACAATTCAAAATTAGACAATTTTCAGAAATTTTATTAAAAATTAAATGTGCAGTCCGCAACGAAACAGTTCGCATTCTACCGTGAAGGGAAGAATCAACCTTCATAAAACATCACCAAGACGGTTCTATTTTCAAAAAAAAAGATTTACGGAGCACCAAGAAGTCGAGTTTTTATGTAAGAGAACGAATGCTTTGTACGGGC
Source organism: Eupithecia abbreviata (assembly GCA_943735965.1). NCBI lineage: Eukaryota > Metazoa > Arthropoda > Insecta > Lepidoptera > Geometridae > Eupithecia > Eupithecia abbreviata. Next base: position 2,889,738 of record OX031004.1, on the reverse strand, counting down.
TGATGATTTTAAACTAAAAATTAAAAAGAAAAAATACTTTTTAGCCCGAGGTATTAAACTCGAGTTTTAGGCCCGCTAAGCTACACTTTTTGAGCAAGAGAAGTGAAAAATATATTTTTCTATTTAGTCCGTCAGTTAGATCATCAGAAGATATTGGACACTATATATTTTTTCTTATATTATTACTAAAGTATTTTTTATTTTGTCAACCAAACAAATAATTACAAAAATAAAGCGCGTCAAAGTTTAGGAGTGGGGGCTCGTGACGTCACAACTTGCTAAAAAGTGTAGCGAGACGTGACGTCGTCACGCGGAACTTTAACTGGCTATATCTTCATATTTTTTTGTTTAACTGACAAAAGAAAAAACACGGGTCCAATATCTTCTGATAATCTAACAAATGGACTTACTCGTAGTAGATTTTTTAGGACTAAACAAACAATAAATGAAACACAGTTGACTAAAAATACTTGTTTGCAGGGGAAAATATCCAAATGTCGATTCTGCTGATAAAATACGTAAGATACACCACGAAAAAAAACAGAAAGGTAATTATTTAATTATTTTGAGCCATTATTGTCCTACTGCTGGGCAAAGCAAAGGCCTCCCTTTTCTCCTTCGACTCCTCGCGATCCAAGGCTGCAACAGGTCATGATGGAAGTTGTGCCTCTGAGCACGTCACGCCATCTCATCCTGGGCCTTCCACGTCGCCTCTTAGAAAGGTAATAACATTTAAAAATTTAATTTGTCCTATTTCAGAGAATATTCGAATGCTCGATATATAGGCAAACAACTATGTATTTAGACACATAAGAGATATACGAATGTACTAGTGGAAATTCACTTCTACCACTAGTGGACAATAAATTTAACAACAATAAATTGACGACCGATGTGGCGCTGTGGGCGAAGGTCCGCCTGCGATGCAGGAGGTTGCGGGTTCGATTCCCGCCTCGGAACAAATGTTTGTACGATCTGCAGATATTTGTTCCGGGTGTTCTGGTCGTTTTCTATGTATAATAAAAAATATCTATCTATGAAATGTATTGTATTATGTATATCAGTTATCTAGTACCCATAACACAAGCTCTGCTTACCATGGGGCTAGATAATGCTGTGTGAATTGTCCAGCATTATTTATTTATTTATTTAAATTGAAGTGAACAAAAAATCTAATCACGTTACTTCTAATTGATAATAATGTATAGTATAAAATTTGACTTGTCGTAAGTGCTTATTTAGTCAGCCTAAAGAAATAAATGATATTGAATTTCTTTTCTCCCATCCCTAGGTTGCCTGGGAGAAACGCTGTCAGCGATAAGGCCGCCTATTATACTGTTCATGTTTAAAATTTAGATATACATACATAATAAATAAGTGTAAAATGACCTCTGTGGCGCGGTGGGCGAAGATCCGCCTGCGACGCAGGAGGTTGCGGGTTCGATTCCCGCCCCGGGACAATTGTGTGTACGATCTGCAGATATTTGTACCGGGTGTTGTGGTCGTTATCTATGTATAATAAAAAAATATCTATGTATGTAATGTATTAAGTATATCTGTCATCTAGTACCTATAACACAAGTTCTACTTAGCTTGGGGCTAGATGATGCTGTGTGGATTGTCCAGCATTATTTATTTAAAGATTAAATATGTTCATTCGTCAGAATATATGTAACAATGTAGGTCTTAAATTTATCATACGCGCATTTATATTCTAGTTTGACCGAAACCGCTGTACCGCTCTTTAGGAAAGTGCGGCGAGGTGGGGGGCGAGGAAAAAAGAACAAGAGTACGCGTTGACGGCAGACTGATGGATCGGAGCGGCCGATATTTCGCCCCCGTCTCGCCGCTCGCATACCTCAGGCGTGGTACAGCGATTTTTCTCAAACTATACCTAACATAGGCATGCAAATGTTAATTTTACAATTTAAACAATATTTACTTTTCAAACAATTTCTATTTTTAAATGACAATGAATTGATTAATTGTAGGTACATTCATTCATTTTACTATTCTTCACCAGGCGAAGATTCAGAGCCGATCTACGTGGTTCGTCATACGGAAGGCAATATGCACCGGCTCTCGCGCGCCGCCAGCACGCATCTCGACATCAAACCGCAAACTCACAAGTGACATCAGTACACCTACTTATGAATTAAATTATAAACCTGGTTTAGATCTCGTTTATTACTTACTAGCTGCGCCCCACGGTTTCACCCGCGTGGTGATAGATATTTTGGATAATCCTACTAATATTATAAACGCGAAAGCTTGTAAGTATGGATAGATGTTTGTTACTCTTTCACGCAAAAACTACTGAAAGGATTTTAATGAAACTTCGCACAAAATTTAACAAACATTTCGTAAAGCATTGTAAAGGTTAAATAAAAAAAACTTTTGTTAAAACTACTTTTATTTATTCATTATTAAAGGTAAGTTGCCCAGCAGTGGAAAACGCCGGCTAATTATAGTTGATCTAACTAAAGATATGCTAAGATTAATTAGTTTACGATATACTATATCCATTTAGTACGGTAAAATACATTCAAAGCATAGATACAATATATAACCACGCATATGGACCAAATTAGAGTCCAAAAGCGGAAAAAAAAAAATTTGACACTTACATATAATATGTGGGTACAAAATACATACAGTATTCACATCTGTCAAAGTTAAACTAACAAAAACTTATTGGTGTCTCAATAAGGAAATTTTCAAAATGTTATAAGCACTGAATTTATTCAAGAGCGGGTGGTAAGATACATTTAAAGCACATATACAATACATAAACACGCATATGGACTAAATTAGAGACCAAATGCGGAAAAAATGACTCTGACACTTACATACAATATTGTGATGTAGTATAAAATACAGTATTCGGATCGGTCAAAGTTAACTAACAAAAACTTATTGGTGTCTCAATAAGGAAAATTTCAAAATGTTATAAACACTGTCTTGAGAGTAAAAGTCTTAGTAGTCTAAGTGAAAATATGAATTTATTCAAGAGCGGGTGGTAAGATACATTTAAAGCACATATACAATACATAAACACGCATATGGACCAAATTAGAGTCCAAAAGCGGAAAAAATAACTCTGTGACACTTACATACAATAGTGATGTAGTAAATACAGTATTCGGATCGGTCAAAGTTAACTAACAAAAACTTATTGGTGTCTCAATAAGGAAAATTTCAAAATGTTATAAACACTGTCTTGAGAGTCTTAGTAGTCAAGTGAAAATCTGAATTTATTCAAGAGCGGGTGGTAAGATACATTTAAAGCACATATACAATATATAAACACGCATATGGACTAAATTAGAGACCAAATGCGGAAAAAATGACTCTGTTACACTTACATCCAATATTGTGATGTAGTATAAAATACAGTATTCGGATCGGTCAAAGTTAACTAACAAAAACTTATTGGTGTCTCAATAAGGAAAATTTCAAAATGTTATAAACACTGTCTTGAGAGTAAAAGTCTTAGTAGTCTAAGTGAAAATATGAATTTATTCTAGAGCGGGTGGTAAGATACATTTAAAGCACATATACAATACATAAACACGCATATGGACTAAATTAGAGACCAAATGCGGGAAAAATGACTCTGTGACACTTACATACAATATTGTGATGTAGTATAAAATACAGTATTCGGATCGGTCAAAGTTAATTACAAAAACTTATTGGTGTCTCAATAAGGAAAATTTCAAAATGTTATAAACACTGTCTTGAGAGTAAAAGTCTTAGTAGTCTAAGTGAAAATATGAATTTATTCTAGAGCGGGTGGTAAGATACATTTAAAGCACATATACAATACATAAACACGCATATGGACTAAATTAGAGACCAAATGCGGAACAAATGACTCTGTGACACTTACATACAATATTGTGATGTAGTATAAAATACAGTATTCGGATCGGTCAAAGTTAATTACAAAAACTTATTGGTGTCTCAATAAGGAAAATTTCAAAATGTTATAAACACTGTCTTGAGAGTCTTAGTAGTCAAGTGAAAATCTGAATTTATTCAAGAGCGGGTGGTAAGATACATTTAAAGCACATATACAATACATAAACACGCATATGGACTAAATTAGAGACCAAATGCGGAAAAAATGACTCTGTGACACTTACATACAATATTGTGATGTAGTATAAAATACAGTATTCGGATCGGTCAAAGTTAACTAACAAAAACTTATTGGTGTCTCAATAAGGAAATTTTCATAATGTTATAAACACTGTCTTGAGAGTCTTAGTAGTCAAGTGAAAATCTGAATTTATTCAAGAGCGGGTGGTAAGATACATTTAAAGCACATATACAATACATAAACATGCATATGGACTAAATTAGAGACCAAATGCGGGAAAAATGACTCTGTGACACTTACATACAATATTGTGATGTAGTAAATACAGTATTCGGATCGGTCAAAGTTAACTAACAAAATCTTACTGATTACCCAAAATGGAAAATTTCCTAAAACTTAAACAACGATTAATGCTCTCTGCCCTCGGTTTCCCTTCTTCTTTCCAGCTTGTCTTTCGACAAAGGCCTATTAGTTTATGATATACTATACCCTTTTAGTATAAGATACATTCAAAGCACATATACAATACATAAACATGCATATGGACTAAATTAGAGACCAAATGCGGGAAAAATGACTCAGTGACACTTACATACAATATTGTGATGTAGTAAATACAGTATTCGGATCGGTCAAAGTTAACTAACAAAATCTTACTGATTACCCAATATGGAAAATTTCCTAAAACTTAAACAACGATTAATGCTCTCTGCGCTCGGTTTCCCTTCTTTCCAGATTGTCTTTCGACAAAGGCCTATTAGTTTATGATATACTATACCCTTTTAGTATAAGATACATTCAAAGCACAGATGCAATAAATAAACACCTATATGGAGCAAATTAGAGTCCAAATGCGGAAAAATGTCTTGACACTATTCACATCGGTCAAAGTTAACTAACAAAAATCTATATGCTCATTTAATTATTAACATCATTATGACATCACAATTGAAATTATTTCTTATTTGTAATTTTGTGTACCTACTAACCATTCCACTGCTGGACATAGGCCATTGGGGGAGGCCTATGTCCAGCAGTGGACTAATATAGGCTGATGATGATGATGATGATGACTAACCATTCCTAATTCTTATTATACTGTGTTATTAACAAAATGGAGGTTTTGTCTGAAATAAATACATCTTCAAGTTTTTGTAGCTGTTTAATAAGGAAAATATGAGTGTTTTCAAAACAACAAGGTCTTGAGAAAAAAGTATTATATAAGTGCAAATATTATTTTATTCTACAGCGGAACATACCACTTTTCTAAATCTAATAATTCTAAATCAAATAATAATTATACAAAGGGCAAAGGTTATATTTAAGTAACTTACCCTTATTGATGACACTCAATAAGGAAAATTTCAAAGTTTAAAAAAAACACTGTCTTGAGAGTAAACTCTCAAATGTCTAAGCGAGACCACGCACAAAGGACCAATCGGAGTCTAAGTGCGGAAACAGGAGTACACTTACCTTACCATGTCTAAGCGAGGATATACAAAGAGCAAATTTTATAGTAACTTAGCCTTATTGATGACACCCAATAAGAAAATTAACATTATGAATGACACTCAATAAGGAAAGATTCAAAGTGTTAAAAACACTGTCTTGAGGGTACAATTCTAAGTGCAGATATAAATTTATTCTAGAGCGGGGCATACCGCTACTAAGTAACTTATTGATAATAACTCTCAATGAGGAAAATATCAGTGTAACGACACGAGAATTTTTTTTAAGAGCGTTTATTCCTGCGCGCAAATCGAATCAAATCAGTCTGCCGCGAGGCTTTCTAGAATGTGGTCACGTCGCTCGGCGTTCTGACCGACCTGAGTTGACCTTTGTTGTGTGTATAGGGCGAGCGGACATATAGCGCATCTAAAAAATTTGGTACTTTGGTAAGTAAAATATTTTATGATTATTTTTGATGGCAAACATATTTTTAGAATGTAGTTATATTGTAACAATTCATATTTCAGACATAATGGATAGTAAAAATAAGCTATTTAGCAAAAAACGAAAGCGTAAAAATGCAAACATGGAAATTGCAAGAGCAAAAAGGTTGGTACCTTCACGTTATACGAGTACTTACTATCTAACATTCTTTATAACATTATAAAATAAAATATTATTTTATAATGTTAATGATAAAATGCCATCGGAAAGAAATTAGTAAGAACATGAATTAAACCGAGCCAGAATACTTCAATTATGAATCAAATTTGAATATGTATACCTATCGTAAGTTTATTTTTGACTAAATTAAGGAAAACAAAAAATTGTTTAGTTGGCAACATTAAGTGCGCCATCAGTCGCGCGCAGAGTTATCTTGCGGGCACTCTAACAATACCCACCGAGATTTCAACGCCGTACCCCGGCCGAGTCCCGGCGGGGCGCACGGCCGAACCACGGTCAGGCATGAATCACTTCATACAAAAAGTATACCATAATGCTCGACCGTGCCCTGGCCGGAGGCCCGGTCGCAACACGGTGTAGCGTGAATCATCCTTTATTTCCACACATTGATGTAAATAGATACCTGAAGCATGAAGGATATCTGTTGTTTATGTGTGGAGTAAACGAAGGTCTCGGCAGGCACGGATCACCTGCCTAAGAGAAAATAGAACCCTACTAACAATGTAGGAAATTTATCTGCTGCATGATCAAGATTTTACAACCGTTAATGTTGACTCATCAACTCGTATAAAGTCATATATTCAACGTACCAACTGTTGGCAATATATTCTGCAAATCTACCCGCGAAGTAATGGACGCAGTAACGACTATCGCACCTCATGATTGAAAGTCTTCTGCAAACTAAATACTGGTACAAAGATCCAATAGCAATTATGAGACTGAATAGAAAAACGCAGGAAATTCGTTTATGCTGCATTTTCAAGATTTTTATAACAAACTTTTAGGTATTAGTGTGTGTGTCAAGTTATTAAATCAAACGATAAACATAATTATATCTTTGACCACACTAAGAACACCGCGACTATCCAATGTCCATCCTTCTTACGTTAAAACAGGCAGAAATAAATGATTATATTATTGCATAAAACAAAGTGGACCCGCCGGGTGATTATGTAACTTAACTTACTAATTAAGCAACCAGTGCTGTCAAACGCCAATTTAGACGTTGTAGCTGGTGTCAAACTAATACAAAATTGACGTTTGACAGCACTGATTGCTTAATTTACGCCTGTCGCAAACCGGTCGCGAGTTACATAATCACCATACGGATTGCGTATTCGTTTATAATATACAATACACCACTAACCGTGGTACAGTGAAATACATTCAAACAGTAGGTACGCTGGGACGTTTAAGTGGCTAGCTAGTACATAACCACGCAAAATGGACCAACTATAGTTTGTTACATATAGGTTGATACGCGGGACATTGAAGTTGGCATGCAGTGACATATCCATGTCCGACCCACCTTCGCACTGAGCCTTTACACCAGTGTTAAGGTAGGGAAATTACTTTCCCAGCCTTAACACTAATATGAAAGAAGGTAAATTATATTACCAACCTTCACACTAGAAGTAAGGATGGGAAACCAGACACATCAGTGTGAAGGTTGGGAAGCTCTTGAGATAAACACCACGTCCGACCCACCTTCACACCAGTGTTAAGGTAGGGAAATTACTTTCCCAGCCTTAACACTAATATAAAAGAAGGTAAATTATATTACCAACCTTCACAATAGAAGTAAGGATGGGAAACCAGACACATTAGTGTGAAGGTTGGGAAGCTCTTGAGATAAACACCCAGTCCGACCCACCTTCGCACTGAGCCTTTACACCAGTGTTAAGGTAGGGAAATTACTTTCCCAGCCTTAACACTAATGTGAAAGAAGGTAAATTATATTACCAACCTTCACACTAGAAGTAAGTATGGGAAACCAGACACATTAGTGTGAAGGTTGGGAAGCTCTTGAGATAAACACCCCGTCCGACCCACCTTCACACTGAGCCTTCACACCAGTGTTAAGGTAGGGAAATTACTTTCCCAGCCTTAACACTAATATGAAAGAAGGTAAATTATAACCAACCTTCACACTAGTAGTAAGGATGGGAAACCAGACACATTAGTGTGAAGGTTGGGAAGCTCTTGAGATAAACACCCCGTCCGACCCACCTTCACACTGAGCCTACACACCAGTGTTAAGGAAGGGAAATTACTTTCCCAGCCTTAACACTAATATGAATGAAGGTAAATTATATTACCAACCTTCACACTAGAAGTAAGGATGGGAAACCAGACACATTAGTGTGAAGGTTGGGAAGCTCTTGAGATAAACACCCCGTCCGACCCACCTTCACACCAGTGTTAAGGTAGGGAAATTACTTTCGCAGCCTTAACACTAATATGAAAGAAGGTAAATTATATTACCAACCTTCACACTAGAAGTAAGGATGGGAAACCAGACACATTAGTGTGAAGGTTGGGAAGCTCTTGAGATAAACACCCCGTCCGACCCACCTTCACACTGAGCCTTCACACCAGTGTTAAGGTAGGGAAATTACTTTCCCAGCCTTAACACTAATATGAAAGAAGGTAAATTATAACCAACCTTCACACTAGCAGTAAGGATGGGAAACCAGACACATTAGTGTGAAGGTTGGGAAGCTCTTGAGATAAACACCCCGTCCGACCCACCTTCGCACTGAGCCTTTACACCAGTGTTAAGGTAGGGAAATTACTTTCCCAGCCTTAACACGTATATGAAAGAAGGTAAATTATATTACCAACCTTCACACTAGAAGTAAGTATGGGAAACCAGACACATTAGTGTGAAGGTTGGGAAGCTCTTGAGATAAACACCCCGTCCGACCCACCTTCGCACAGAGCCTTTACACCTGTGTTAAGGTAGGGAAATTACTTTCCCAGCCTTAACACTAATATGAAAGAAGGTAAATTATAACCAACCTTCACACTAGTAGTAAGGATGGGAAACCAGACACATTAGTGTGAAGGTTGGGAATCTCTTGAGATAAACACCCCGTCCGACCCACCTTCACACTGAGCCTTCACACCAGTGTTAAGGAAGGGAAATTACTTTCCCAGCCTAATTAGAAAATTACGCTCGTTTAGAAAAATTACGAAATTGTCATTTTAGGAAATATTGAGTTATTATAGTATGTCAAAACAACTGTAACAGGTATCTTCAATTGGAGAAAAATCTACAAAATTATATCTCAAATAGTTTCCGCAAGATGCATGGCACAAACGTCGTTGTGTCATTTTGAACAAATCGTGAAACTGTTGAACGCTAAAACGACGTATCGGTCAGTTGCGCGGCAGCAGTGTCTCCAGATGCACTGTAATTACAGTAGATTTACTGTTTTCACTGTACACTGTATTATGTGAATACAGTGTATGAAACACACTAATAATTTCAAGTTTATAAGAAGTTCTTATTAAAAAGAAAAAAGAATAGGTATCTAAATGGATGAAAATTCATAGCTTGAATTTTTTTCAATTTTCATAAAAAAAATTCATAGTTGTAAAACTGGCGGTTCTGTCATTATGCCGACCTGATGCGACACTTTACACTGCTGATACCACTTTAAAGTTCATGCTTACAAAACTTGACGAACAAAACAGTTTTTTGAGTTCTTAACTTGCGAAGTCGCATAAAAGCAAGAAGACTTTTATTAGCAGGAGTGCTGAACTATTTGCACGATTCGGAAGACTTCTTCGCACAAAGCGATGACGATATTTTCCCCAAACCAAATAACGAGGAAATTTCTGAGATCATTGTCAATTTATTACGCCAGCTTAAGTACAAAACTGACAGTGATCCCAACTACCTTAATGCACATGCCGTGTCCTCCGAGCCCGAAATAAACGTTTCATCGTCTCCTGCTGACGAAGACGTTGCAGTTGACGAACCAACTCTGCAAGAGCAGCTAGACAAAGAACTGGATAGATGCAAGAAAAGTCGCAGAAAGAAGAATCTAACGACCAATTTTGACCTTGCAGGGTTCGTGAAAGTAGAGAAGGCAATGTATGATAACGGAGGACAACGAGGTGTGCATCTGACAGAAGCTTACAAACATATTTTGTGAGTTCTGCCTACGAGTGTCGAGAGTGAGAGTATTTTCGAGTGCAGGCTACATTTGTAAAAGACTCAGAAGCTCGCTCTCTGACAAAATGCTAGATGCATTGTTATTCTTGAGAACGCACTACCAAGAACAGCGTTTCCTCTTAAAGTTAAAATATATTCTATAAGTCAAGTGTTTTTTCTAAGTTTATTGCCAAATTAATATTGTTGTGTCTATTATTAGTTTATGTATGTTTTCAAATGTGAAACTAATATTATTCGTGTTTTATCGTAAAATTTTGATATATGTAAGGTAAAACACCTAATGCTCGACAGTGAACTAAAGGATGACACGTTCGAAAAAAATCCTTCCTGCTAAGAATGATACACAATCAATTTATTTAAAAACTAATTTACTTGACACCTTGCGCCACCTATCATATGATACATGGTCAAAAACTTATAGCACGTTTCTTAGAGAAATTTCAAAACGGCGTCAGTTGGCAACAAACAATGCGGAAAAGTAGACACGTGCTCTGTGATTCTTATACATTTTCGTAAGGAGGCTGACATGACGTAAATATGTATAACAAAATCATACCTGACCGAGGTATGATTTTGTTATACATATTTACGTTTTTTATTCGTATTTATATATATTGAAGATACCTGTTAAAGATTAATTTGTATACTAGGGCTATTGTTTTCATGTTTAGTTAGGTTTTGTAACAATTTTTGTTGTGTCTACTATTAGTACCAAAATATGTGAAAAACCTAATAGATGACACAAGTGTCACCTATTAGATTCACATCAACATTTTTAAATTCATACAAAAATAGCTTCTATTCCATTCGTATAAATGGCTGTATCAATTTTATTACTTTTACTTTACTAGTACTAATAGTAGACAGGATGTCTACTATTGGGGTAAGGTAAGTGCCAAGTATTGGTTTTGTTGATTTCAGATTTGGTCGAGCGTTATGCCGCCCATAAAAGGTCAGATGTTTAGATATAGTCAGGCTGATATGGAAGCTGCCATTGCAGAATGCAAAAGAGGTGTCACAACAGCTACGGCAGCAAGAAAATATGGAGTGCCAAGAGTCACTTTACTAAACAAAGTAAAAGGGAAGACACCTATAAAGCGTAAAAGATGTGAGAAATATTAAGAACTGTTTTATTCTTGTTGAAAACCCGTGGCATTGTGAAAATGACGACATGAAATTATTCAGCCAGTTCGGGTTTCCTAGAAATCAGTTGATGGACGAAATCATCGAACTGAAATACGACACACAACTCAAAGCTTGCTTCATGGAACATCGTGAAAAGAAGGAGTAGGGTAGGGTGGTAGCCAGTGAACCAAGTGCACTCAGTGAACCACAGGGCCAACAGCCTAAATGCGACGTTGCCAGCTCGTGCCTATTACATGTTTGAACCGCCCTCCCGCACCAACCTGTCTCCTCCAGTCGTCGGCGGACTAGCGCCCGGAACGCGCGAGCTAAGAGGAGATTTCTGTTTTCGCGCGCAAAAAGTTAGAATAAAATGTGAGTTTATTTTTCTCTTTACTCAAATTTTTATAATCCCAGTATCTGTTGCGTTGTTTTGATCTATAAAGTAGTTTAACAGGCACGGTTTAGATTCATTTTTGTAACCAAATCGTGTTCCTGTTAGCTGTGGAAAAGTTTTAAATATTTCAAAAGGGGTATGGTACACGGTGAATCATTTTTTTGGTGCACTCAATGAACCATGGTTCACTGTGTACTACCATTGATTCATAAGGTACCACTTTACTTGTGATAATATAAATTTTATAAAATGTTGCAGCATGGGTCGAAATACTAAGGGCAGAGTTAACCGTAAGAAGGGCACTCTCACGACAGCTGAAATAAAGAAAGGAATTGACTTGCATATCCAAGGAAAACTAAGCCTTAGAAAGGCTGCCAAAGAATCAGAGGTTCCATATCCGACGCTACGTAGATACGTCCTAAAGTATATCTCAAACCCTTCTGCACGATTGGAGCCACATTACGATGTAAAAAAAATCTTCACCGAAGAGCAGGAAAACAGTCTCTATGATTATATAATTGAGTGTGCTAGTAAGTTTTATGGGGTAACATCTAAAGACTGCAGACGTATCGCTTACCAAATGGCAACAATTAATAATATATCAATGCCCGAAAACTGGAAGAGGGAAAATATGGCCGGCAAGGATTGGTTAAGAGGTTTCCGTGTAAGACACCCAGAACTATCAGTCAAGAAACCAGAGGCTTGCAGCTTGGCTAGAGCAACAGCGTTCAATAGAGTTAACGTTGCCAAGTTCTTCAATAACCTTAAAGAGGTTCTAAGCCGTCATCCATCATTTTCCAATGGGAGCAGAGTATTTAATTTGGATGAAACTGCTACAACTACAGTGCAGCGACCAAGTAAAGTGCTTGCAGCCAAAGGACGCAACGTCTGCCAGGTTACAAGTGGCGAGCGTGGAGTACTGGTTACCACATGCTGCATCGTAAACGCATTAGGCCAGGCGTTACCACCAGCGATGGTTTTTCCAAGGAAAAACTTTAAGCCACATATGCTGTATGGGGCACCTTAAGGAACATTAGGATTAGCTACTCCGAGTGGATGGATGAATGCTGATCTATTTATTGAAGTGATGAAGCATTTCATCCAGTATTCTTCTGCGTCGAAGGAGAATCCTGCATTACTGATATTAGATAATCACGAAAGCCATCTTTCCATTGAAGCACTCGATCTGGCAAAAGCTGCTGGAGTGACAGTACTCACACTTCACCCTCACACCACAGCTAGGATGCAGCCCTTGGATGTTGGCCTAAATGGTCCATTCAAGGCTTTCTATAATTCCGCTGTAGACTCGTGGTTAACACGCCATCCAGGAACACCCCTGACTATCTATAATATCGCAGAATGCGTTGGTGTAGCATATATGAGAGCCATGACTCCAATCAACATTACTAATGGTTTCAAAAAGTGTGGTATATTCCCGTTTGATGATCAAATCTTCACAGATAGTGATTTTATGCCCAGCGAAGTTACAGACAGAGCCGCACCGGATGTTGATGATGACACAGATGCTGAAGACAACATGCATGATCTCGAAGGTGAACTTCTGCCTAGAGGTGCACCAGATATTGATGAAGCAGATGCTGAAGATAACGCTAAAGAACCCACAGACGAATCTTTGCTTCAGACGAATCGTCAATCACCATCAATTTTATGCATCAGTGACGGGAATGAAGAGAACACACAACCACAGACAGCTGCAATAGTATCGATGACTGAAGAATACCACTTAACACCTGGTAGAGACGCAGACCGCGAAATAAATTTAGAGAATTTCAATATGCCATCCACTTCCGGCGTGGGCCGAACTTCTAAAACTACAGAAAATTTTATTTCACCGAAGCTTTTTCGACCACCATTGAAAGCAATACCTCGAAAAACCAATTTTAAAAGAAAAGCTGGAAAAAGTATGGTGGCCACAGACACTCCAGAAAAAGAAGCATTAGTTGAAAAGAAGAAAAAGAAGACAAGCCAAAAAATTGTGCAGGTGGTAAAAAAGGATTTATTCAAGAAGAAACGAAAGCAGGAAACGTCAATATCATCGGACGAAGAAGGATTTTTCAACTGCAGTGGCTCATCTTCTGGAGGAGAAGAGTTCGTAAATGAGTCTGAAGATGAAGAGATCATTTTGAACAATGATTTTCCGCCCTTGACTCGCAATCCTCGCCCCAAAAATTTTGTTATTGTAGCTTTTGCATCAAAAAAAACTACCGTCTTTTACGTTGGCGAAGTTCTGGAAGAACTGGAGAGCCAAGACTGTGACTATTACGTGTCTTATCTCAAACTGAAAAGCAAAGCCAAGCAGTTATTTTCGGTTCCAAAGGAACCAGACACAGCAGGCGTTCACAAAGCTGATATAAAATATATTCTACCACGTCCTAAAATTAGTGGTAGCACAGCTCGCCAACAAACTATCTATAAATTTTTCGTTGATATGTCACAGCTGAATTTGCGCTATTAATTATGGGACAATAGATCTCTATCAAACAAAAGTTTAGGTTTAAGTTGATTTGGAAATTGCAATATCATAATTTGAAAATGTTATGTTATTAACTTTTATGTCGAATTTTATTTAACGTGATTTTGTTTTTAAGCTAATTAATTAAGACCGAAGTCTTAAAAATAACTCTTCGTGAGCGAAAATATTATACAGGTTGAATAGTTCCTAGTACAGGTAATAATTACCTAACTTTGCCTACTTAATTATTATGATTGTGTTCTTATTGTTGTAATGTGTATCTAATAGAATTTAAGTGCAATGCATGCTGACTTTATTGTAATTTTTTTCCTCATTTATTAAGACTGATTACCAAAGTCCTCATTTAAGATAATTTTAAACATTTGATTAATAAATAATTATTAAAGAACCCAATTGCCGTTTTGTTATCCTTCTAGGCTTAAATCATGATATGGTAAGACAAAGGTTCATTGTGTACCTCACGGTTCACTGAATACCAGCCCCCCAGTTCACTGTGTACCCCTAGGGGTACACAATGAGCCATTTCCCATATTTTTTTAAAAGTCTCATTGTCAAGTATCTTTCAGGTAAAAGCTGAAAACACAACTACATTTTGAAAGTGATTGAAATTTTCTTGGCCAAGAGCAAAAAGGAACTTATAATGTCTTACAGGAAAAAAGTTACAGCTCTCTAAACTTTTGGTGGTTCACTGGCTACCACCCTACCCTACATAGAATTCTGGAGAAGCGTGCCTAGTACCTACAAGTCTATCCGAGACTGTGCACTATTTATTTTGACTATGTTTCCCTCGACTTACCTCTGCGAAGCTTCATTTTCAAAAATGAACTTTTTGAAAAACAAACATCGTAATCGCCTTACTACGCATTTAGAAGAAGCAATGAGGATTGCATGCAGTCCCAAAGATGCGAACATAGATGAAATATGTAAAAAAGCACAAAAGAATAATTGATTATTGAACTTAAATTCAACTGTTCGTAATAAAATATTTTATATAATAATTTGCGTTCTTTAATTGTACGAGGGGCGTTCAATGTATTCTCGGTATCGAAGTGATATACTAATGATGAGGGTAGGTAAATTATCTTATTAGTTAATGACACTCTTTGAGGGTATAAATACATAATTTCATTTAATTGTCACCATTAGTATTCAAGATATCATTGCGAAAAGACAACTATGATAAATGATGAAACCAATCAACCATCGCGCGATACAATTCAGAAGTGGTCAAGTGAATTCAAACGGGGTAGAGAGAGCATTGAAGACGATCCCCGTGCCGGTGGGCCGGTTACTGCCTCTACTGAAGAAAACGTCAAATTCGTCGAGAAACTTGTACTCGAAGATACCCGTGTAAGAGTGAAAATATTAGCAGAAAGAACTAAGCTATCCGTGAGTACTATTCACACTATCCTTCATGAGAGTCTGAATTTATCAAAGGTCAGTGCAAGATGGCAGTCAGTGCCGCGAATGCTCACAGCGCTTCAGAAACAAGTGCGAGTTGACTGTTGCAAGGAGTTTTTGGAGCTCTGTGGTGAAAATCCGCAAAGTATTTTCGATCGGCTTGTTACTGGTGATGAAACGTGGGTTTATCACTATGACCCTGAGAGCAAGCAAGAGTCTATGCCGTGGCATAGAAAAGGAACAGACCCACCGAAGAAGTTCAAAGTCACCCCGTCCGCAGGAAAGCTCATGGCCACAGTGTTTTGGGATTCTAAGGGAATTTTGCTAATCGAGTACACAAAAAAAGGTCAAAGTATTACTGGTGCATCTTACGCAAACACCCTGCGTAATTTAAAGGAGGCAATAAAAGAAAAAAGACGTGGAAAATTGACTGCAGGTGTCTTGCTGCTTCACGACAACGCGCCGGTTCACAAGGCGCGTATTGCCAAGGCTGCTGTGCGGGAGTGCGGATTTGAAGAAATCAATCATCCACCCTACAGCCCGGACATAGCCCCTAGTGATTAATTTCTATTCCCTAATCTTAAAAAAGTCCTTCGTGGAAAGCATTTTTCCGACGATGAAGAGTTGAAGGCAGCATAAATGAACATTTTTCAGGCCAGGAAGAAAAATATTTTTTAGAGGGAATTGAAAAGTTACTTTCCCGAACAAATAAGTGTGTTGAGATTCTAGGAGACTACATTGAAAAATAAATTTTACTTTTTAGCGCGTCAGATGTTTAGATATAGTGAGGCTGATATGGAAGCTGCCATTGCAGAATGCAAAAGAGGTGTCGCAACAGCTACGGCAGCAAGAAAATATGGAGTGCCAAGAGTCACTTTACTAAACAAAGTAAAAGGGAAGACACCTATAAAGCGTAAAAGATGTGAGAAATATTAAGAACTGTTTTATTCTTGTTGAAAACCCGTGGCATTGTGAAAATGACGACATGAAATTATTCAGCCAGTTCGGGTTTCCTAGAAATCAGTTGATGGACGAAATCATCGAACTGAAATACGACACACAACTCAAAGCTTGCTTCATGGAACATCGTGAAAAGAAGGAGTACATAGAATTCTGGAGAAGCGTGCCTAGTACCTACAAGTCTATCCGAGACTGTGCACTATTTATTTTGACTATGTTTCCCTCGACTTACCTCTGCGAAGCTTCATTTTCAAAAATGAACTTTTTGAAAAACAAACATCGTAATCGCCTTACTACGCATTTAGAAGA
Organism: Eupithecia abbreviata; assembly: GCA_943735965.1. Classification (NCBI taxonomy): domain Eukaryota; kingdom Metazoa; phylum Arthropoda; class Insecta; order Lepidoptera; family Geometridae; genus Eupithecia; species Eupithecia abbreviata. The sequence goes on along the minus strand of OX031004.1, from coordinate 2,872,853 downwards.
AGCAATGAGGATTGCATGCAGTCCCAAAGATGCGAACATAGATGAAATATGTAAAAAAGCACAAAAGAATAATTGATTATTGAACTGAAATTCAACTGTTCGTAATAAAATATTTTATATAATAATTTGCGTTCTTTAATTGTACGAGGGGCGTTCAATGTATTCTCGGTATCGAAGTGATATACTAATGATGAGGGTAGGTAAATTATCTTATTAGTTAATGACACTCTTTGAGGGTATAAATACATAATTTCATTTAATTGTCACCATTAGTATTCAAGATATCATTGCGAAAAGACAACTATGATAAATGATGAAACCAATCGACCATCGCGCGATACAATTCAGAAGTGGTCAAGTGAATTCAAACGGGGTAGAGAGAGCATTGAAGACGATCCCCGTGCCGGTGGGCCGGTTACTGCCTCTACTGAAGAAAACGTCAAATTCGTCGAGAAACTTGTACTCGAAGATACCCGTGTAAGAGTGAAAATATTAGCAGAAAGAACTAAGCTATCCGTGAGTACTATTCACACTATCCTTCATGAGAGTCTGAATTTATCAAAGGTCAGTGCAAGATGGCAGTCAGTGCCGCGAATGCTCACAGCGCTTCAGAAACAAGTGCGAGTTGACTGTTGCAAGGAGTTTTTGGAGCTCTGTGGTGAAAATCTTTTTTAGAGGGAATTGAAAAGTTACTTTCCCGAACAAATAAGTGTGTTGAGATTCTAGGAGACTACATTGAAAAATAAATTTTATTCAGAATTTTTTGCTTATTCTTTCATACCAATACCGAGAATACATTGAACTCCCCTCGTAGTACCCAACATTTCATTACACCTACATATTTGAAATCCGTACCAAGAAAAATCCCTATGACGTACAGTATCTCTATCACCACTTCTTTAAATATGTTGAACATACTTTGAAGTTCCACAAATCAATCAGACTTGGAAAAAGAACAGGTGACCCTACAGTCACAAACATAAGGGCTCTCAAGTACACTCCCGTCAGAAGAATTGAGTACAAGTTGAGACATTCAGCTACTGATTGGGAAGAGCTCCTATCAAGAACTAAACATATCAGGTCATACAATCTCCGTTAGCCACCATATCACTGCCAATATAATGCTATTGAACCGATATGACGACCTGCGAAAGACTACAGATGATGTTGAAGATCTGTTAAGGGCCCATGGCAAAGGTCACGCAGCCAGAAATAATACTAAACCGCCTTTTACGGCAAATAAAATGCTCAAATTACTCTACAATGCCTGCGAAAATGTCACGCCAGAGGTCTGGGGAAAAGTGGTTGACAAGTGCAAAAAAATCTTAGATAAAGATTGGGAGCGCGTTATTCGATTTGACAATTTGTCTGATCAAGAGTTAATAATTAATCTACGTGTTTAATTGAAATAAACTGTGATCAAATCACTCAGTTGGTATAAGCTTTTGTTCAATAACACCACACTAGATGGCGCAAATGTAAAGATGAAATAGTACTAAGAAAATATAACTAGATGTCGCTACTAAAAGTGGACGAGAGCTGAATCGCGCTATCGTTTGGTTTGCAACATTTGTCGACATCAGAACCATAATTGCGAATAAATAAGTTTTCATTGGAAAGAAACAGTTGTGTTATTATACCTAGTGCGCGAGTTAACACTACAGGATTGATCAAGTGAGTCCGAATCTGACTACGATTACAGTGCTATGGGTTGTGCACCAATTTATTCAATTACGTGTAATAAAAATCATTGACTCACATACTTCTTGTTTTATTTTAGTACAATGACAACCATCAATTCAACATCGTTCGAATATCGAATTTTTCCACCACTATCCCAACTCTAGAAATGTCAATCTTCTGTAATGTCAATGTCTCGCGTATCAACCTACCTATTTAACAAACTATAACAAATGTCAAAGTACCCTGTAAATTATAATAGTTAAAGTCTTATTATACAAAAACTAGGGATGTAACGATTCCGATACCTATACCGATATATCGGCATCGCCGATTATATACAACCGGTATCACGAGTTTAAAAAGCGCGCGTAACTAACAATACGCCCTGGTCTTATTACGTCGCGTCGCGCGTTGTATCGGGTTATTTAACTACTTTGCGTAATGATAATTAATTACTTTCATAATAAGCGCTTTCGTTACTTTTAAAAAAAAAACGACTTTTATACATAATAAAGAAAATTATTCTTTATTTTTTTTTCGGTATCAATAATCGATTGTAGTAAATAATAGGTGATACCGAATCAGTATCGTACCGGCAAAATTGTGTATCGTTACATCCCTAAAAAAAACTTATTAATATAACTTAACTCTGATGAAAGATACGCTCTGTTTGAAGAACACTGGACTACCTGAAATAAGAGAAAAAAATATAGGTATATTGTTTTCCGACTTGTGGGCAAAGACCACCACAGAGTGGAGCCCACCCAACGCTAAGAGGCGACGTGGAAGGCCCAGGATGAGATTGCGTAACGAGCTCGAGGCACATCTTCCATCGTTGCCTGTGTTGGATCGCGAGGAGTGGAAGGAGAAAAGGGAGGCCTTTGCCCAGCAGTGAGACAATAATGGGTTCTCCTAATATAAAAAACAGCTAGGTAACTAAATACTAAACTAGGTAAAAATATATTATTTATAAATAAATTTCTGCTCCCTTCCAAGCCGCCACACACAAAAACCGTGGCCGGGAGGCGAAGGCGTGCTGCTTGTATCGTACGAATTTATATGAGACTAGCGGACCTACCCGGCTTCGCACGGGTTTGGTATGGCACCCTAACTTTTTTGAAAATATAATATAGCCTATGTTCACTGGGGATAGTGTAGCTTCCTAACGGTGAAAGAATTTTTCAAATCGGTCCAGTAGTTTCGGAGCCTATTCATTACAAACAAACAAAAAATCAAACCTTTCCTCTTTATAGCAGCAGAATTTCTACTCAGTGAACGAACTACTAGATAAGTAAATTTAATATGACTTTATTTCCGTATCAAATTTTATGTCAACTTTTTAATTTATTTATTTTGTATTTTATTTATGTTTGAATTTTTATTAGGCTTGTGATGATAAAATACAATTTGTATTATAATTTTAACTATTCTTATGTTTGCAGAGTCCCGCGTTGATGACTTTTACGCAATCATCCGCAATAGAACAGCATCCCTGATGCGCCGGGTGAGGGGCGGCACCGGTAGCTATCTAAACCTTATAGCTGGAAGGCTGGACACGGACTGCGCTTTTATGAAGCACTGGACGCATATTAATAATGTCATGCGTCTGTAAACGCAGGATGTGTCCCTTCCAATAAAAATGTTTTATTTATAGTTTTTAATTTACATATACTCTAACTCTTAACTCTCTATGGCTGTAACATGTATTTTGTGAAGCTGAATTAAATAAAATTGAATTGAATTGAATTATGAAAAAATGACATGTATATTAATTTTAGCAATAAATTGTATTTCTGTATTATAATACTAGTATAGACTAGACACCGCCGGGCGGTGGCGACTAAGCGGTGCACGTAAATTTGTATGAAACAACCCGCACGCCTTCGCCTCCGGCCCGGCCACGGTTTCTGTGTGTGGCGGCTTTAAATGGTACATGTACCTACCTCTAAGTTTATAACACCTAAGCTAAAATTATGTGACAATGTACATATGTGTATGTAATAAATAACAATACCCACCTCACTCTGTGAGCGCCTGTAGAAGCTCTGGCGCCTGCACCTCATAGGTGTCGTCTCGCAGCGCTTGCACCGCGCGCACGACCAGCTCGCCGCGACCGCTCGGAGTCACCTGCATCAGGCGCATCGCGCGCACCACCTGAGCGTCAGTTACCGTTTCTACTGGGAAATCTGTAACAAGGCGTTTTTTGAGCTTTCTATTAATTGATTATTATTAATTAATTATTATAATAATATAACTATGTATATGGCAGGCGTCCGCATTCTCCTCTATAGCCCGATTACCCAGTCCATCTATCCATCACAATAGCCTGGTTTTTAATTTCTTTTATTTCCCTTTGCAATAGTCTCTACACCTGGTTAATATCATCTTCGGGTATATAATATTGTGCACCCGAGGATGATGCCCATTATGTGTAGACCTCGCCTTTAAATTAACTCTTTCAAAGGGCCACTTTGCTGTTGGCTTCGGCCCCACGCAAGCCCAGCCCAGGATATTATTTTATTTCTTAGATCTGTTTATCTCTTTTTTCTCTGCTGTGTGTCTTACTTACTTTTTACTATATAAAAACTAATCCATATTATATAATATGTCACCGTCAGATAGTAATCATAAATTTGTTTTCAATGCGTTATATTGTAAATGCTACAGCTCTTTTACACAAACTCTGCTTAGCATGGGGCTAGATGATGCTGTGTGGATTGTCCAGCATTATTTACTTACTAGCTGCGCCCCGCGGTTTAACCCGCATGGTGATAGATATTTTGGATAATATACGAGATATCTTCATAAATTGTAGCCTATGTGTTATTCTGATGTATAAGCTATATTATTGTAAAGTTTCATTGAAATCCATTCAGTAGTTTTTACGTGAAAGAGTAACAAACATCCATCCATAACTTTGACGTTTATAATATTAGTAAATAATAAAATAAATAAATAAACAATGTTGGACTATTCACACAGCATTATCTAGCCCCATGGTAAGCAGAGTTTGTTTTATGGGTACTATATAACTGATATACATAATAATACATTACATAGATAGATATTTTTTATAATACATAGAAAACGACCAGAACACCCGGAACCAATATCTGCAGATCGTACACACAATTGTTCCGAGGCGGGAATCGAACCCGCAACCTCCTGCGTCGCAGGCGGACCTTCGCCCACCGCGCCACATCGGTCGTCAAAATCCATATTATGTCACCGTGTAGGTTGTATGTAGTAGGATGTACCTTTGATACTAAACTGCCTTGTACAGATCGGGTACTGTTCTATGTGCTCTGGCAGTATCTTCAGGATGTTCTCCGCCGCGACGTCCTCCAAGTTCCCGTGGTCTAGGAACATCAGTTGAGGATCCTTCGCGCCGGCTTCATCAAGCTCTACCACCACAGCCCGATCCCATTTGTTGTTTACTGAAAGATGGAAATGATCATGGATTATTACCATTATTGATTATTTGACCAGTTCAAAGTCGCTCAGCGATCTATGGAAAGAGCTGTGCTCGGAGTTTCTCTAAAGGATAGGATTCGTAACGAATACATCCGACAGAGAACCAAAGTTATCGACATAGCTCTGAGAATTAGCAAGCTAAAGTGGCAGTGGGCCGGCCATATCTCGCGAAGAACCGACGGCCGCTGGGGCAAACGTGTTGAGTGGAGACCACGATTCGGTAAACGTAGTGTAAGACGCCCTCCGACCAGATGGGATGACGACCTGCGAAAGACTGCAGGTAGATGCTGGATGCGGCAAGCTGAAGACAGGGCGCTATGGTGCTCATTGGGGGAGGCCTATGTCCAGCAGTGGACTGCTATAGGCTGACGATGATGATGGATTCTTATATGTTAAGGTTTAATCTAATATAGAGCGTAAGCCTCACACTGGGTCCCGGCGAAATCGATTTTTTAATGTAAAGTCCTACTTATATTATAAATGCGAAAGTTTGTAAGTATGGATGGATGGATGGATGGATGTTTGTTACTCTTTCACGTAAAAACTACTGAATGGATTTTAGTGACACTTCACAATAATATAGCTTATACATCAGAATAACACATAGGCTACAATTTATAAAGATATATTGTATATTATCCAAAATATCTATCACCACGCGGGTGAAACCGCGGGGCGAATTCTATTCTGATGTATAAGCTATATTAATGTAAAGTGTCATTAAAATCCATTCAGTAGTTTTTGCGTGAAAGAGTAACAAACATCCATCCATACTTACAAACTTTCGCGTTTATAAGATAAGTAGGATAGGATATATCTGTCACAGTAGCTCTTTAAACACTCGTTAAACAAGCACTTTCGACTGTATACAGTTAAACCATGTTTAAGGCGTGGCTAACTGTAAACTGTCTTAACACTTTGACTGCGAACTTTTTTCGACTACTGCGATCTTTTATTTAACCTAAAAAATTCGTGCTGCCGCTCGTCACAGCGGTTGTGTTGCGCCGCACATGCGTTTTGTTCGAAAAATATTACGGCTGTGCTGAGTCACAAAGATCTGTATTTTCTCAGCCGCTGCGCTAGTGTGGATTTACGCATATTAGTCACTTGTAGAAAACTCATACCGTGTGATTTCAGCAGTCAAAGTGTTAAGGGGCCTCCGGAGGGACGAAATCTTCATACAAACGTAATACCAAAATGATTTCTAATTCAAGCATATTTCCACTATCATCATCATCATCAGCCTATAGCAGTCCACTGCTGGACATAGGCCTCCCCCAATATACAAATAATGAAATATTATATTTCCACTATAATATTGCATTATTTGTATTAAAATAGTATTTATCTAGGTTACCAAATAGTTTTTTTTTTTCAAAATACTTACCTAAAATGAAATTAAAGCCAATCTCATTTTGCACATTTTTATGCGAAAATGGACAAGTTTTCTTGCTATTTGTTTCGTATTAAAAACATCAATATCTTACGTTTTATTTATTAAGGAACATAGCTTATATTGTCTAGTTACAGAATAACAATACTTTGTGAAGAATACAAAAAGTTTTCAGTCATAATTTTTGGTATTACGGAACAAACCAAATTTTGAACGGCTAATATTGCTATCGCGCACGCATGGGGCGCGGCGCAAGGGTTAAACAGGGACAGCGATATTCGGAGCGATTTTTGCAAGCGAGGGTCGCCGGACCCTTAAACCCCGTTTTGTGATAACACTTGTGTTAAACACGCGTTCAACAGACGTCTAACTTTTTTGTAGTACAAGACAATATTTCTTTATTGCACCATCAATACAAAAAATACAATAATAATGGATCTTAATACTAAGTCTAGTGGCATAATCGGCGGCCTTATCGCTAACAGCGATTTCTTCCAGGCAACCTTTGATGGATAGGATCGGTACGTATTAAAGCTGACGGTGGCGTAAATATTAATAGTACTACTGTAAGTTTTCTTTGGAACTCCAATTTTTGGAATACCAGAGTCGTGGTGACCACTCAAGAATTTTTTTATTTAGCCTGTTTCGTCCCACTGCTGGCAAAGGCCTCCCCCAAAAAAAGAATCTTTCCACTCAGTGCGGTCACGTGCGATCTCCCACCAATCTTCGAGGAAGGCGTTAAGGTCGTCTCGCCAGCGCTTTCTTGGCCGACCTCGCCCGCGGCTTCCTTCCGGGACCCAGGGTGTTGCAGCATTAGCCCACCTCTCGGGGTGCATTCGGCGGCACTCAAGAATACAAATTATTATTTATTTACCTCTGCAATTTCTCGCGACACACAATTCTTCTCCCTCCGGCTTGTACGGTGTCTTGCCACATCTGTCTCCATACTCTTGTAACTGAAATAACATACATCTGATAAGTTTCTGCAGTCTGTTACAATAAATAAATAAATAAATAATTCTGGACAATTCACACAGCATTATCTAGCCCCATGGTAAGCAGAGCTTGTGTTATGGGTACTAGATAACTGATATACATAATACAATACATTACGTAGATAGATATTTTTTATTATACATAGAAAACGACCAGAACACCCGGAACAAATATCTGCAAATCGTACACACAATTGTTCCGAGGCGGGAATCGAAGCCGCAACCTCCTGCGTCGCAAGCGGACCTTCGCCCACCGCGCCACATCGGTCGTCATATATTACAATAGGGATGATGACAGTAACAAAATATACCAAAATTATGGTATAGTTTGACCGAAACCGCTGTACCGCGCCTGAGGTATGCGAGCGGCGAGACGGGGGGTGGGGGAAATCGCTAGTATACTACTAAAATAGATACCTTTTGCGAGAGCTCTCCAAAGATCTTTGGAGCGTTTTCGTCGTCCTTCTCGTACCCGGCAAAGTTGCCATTAGCAAGCAAGTTGGCATCGCAGTAGGGTAGAACGAGCGTGACCGGCCCTCCTTTGGCACGGAACGGCGTGAATCGGGAAAGTACGTCTTTGTAGAACAGTTTCTCTGTAGGAAAACATTTATAATAATTATTATTTCAATATAGCCCGATTACCCAGAACATCCATCCATCACAATAGCCTGGTTTTATTTCTTTAATTTTTCTTTGCAATAGTCTCTACACCTGGCGGATACCATCTTTGGGTGTATCATATTGTGCACCCGAGGATGATACCCGCTATGTGTAGCCATCGCCTTTAGATAAACTCTCAAAGGGCCTCTGTGCTGTTGGCTTCGGCCCCACGCAAGCCTTCCAAAGGGCCGGATCCCTTTATGGCCCGAGATCATGGTAAAGATAATTTATTAAATTTCAGACTATAGAAACGTAAGAGATCTTATTTAACTTATTCTACGGTCCGTAGTAATTATATATTGTTGGAGCGAAGAGCTTAACTTAACATGAAAATCTTGTTTTGAAAGTTGTTTGAGAAATAAAACATGCGTGGAGGTTTTAAAGATGTATTAGATAAGAAAATATAATGTTACAGTGAAATGGCTTGTGTTCTTGGATTTTATCACACAGGAAGAGAGCTTGACAATCAAAATTGTTGCCAGTTCATAAAAATAGTATAATGTTACCATAATGACTAACTTAAGGCTAATTACACACAATCATACCTAGTTAGGCTTGGTACATACGATTTATGTTGTGATGGTTCTCAACAAAAGTTAATTGGATTGTTAAACTACTTAAATTAATCACAGACCTCCTAAAATTAGCGCCATAGCGCCCTCAAGACCACTCGGTTTCTCAAAATCTCCACCTTAAGGCTTGTATGTACTTAAAAAAAAACATTATTTTTACCATAAAAAAACACAGTAACGAAGAGAGAACTGAGGAAAGAGTTGGGGTGGTGGTAAATCTAAGGGTCGGTACATATCTGACGGAAAATACGACGCGTATTATCGGTCACGTTACGCCAGAACAGGCAAATCCTACTAATATTATAAACGCGAAAGTTTGTAAGTATGGATGGATGGATGTTTGTTACATTCAAGTAAAAACTACTGAATGGATTTTAATGAAACTTCACAATAATATAGCTTACATATCAGAATAACATATAGGCTACAATTCATAAAGATATATTGTATATTATCCAAAATATCTATCACCACGCGGGTGAAACCGCGGGGCGCAGCTAGTATAGATATATATATCTATATATATAAAAGAAAGTCGTGTTTGTTACAACACTTATAACTCGAGAACGGCTGGACCGATTTAGCTGAAAATTGGTGGAGAGGTAGCTTAGAACCAGGAGTCGAACATAGGATACTTTTTATCATTTAAACAATTTGACACATAGATTTCCACGGGGGCGAAGCCGCGGGGAGCAGCTAGTATAATATATAAGTAAGTAATGAAGCTTACGTAGGCACAGATTTTCAATCTTCTGACTGGCAGGCTCGCAGTTCCTAGCAACCACCAGGTTCACCAAACAGCCGCTCGCCTTTGACTTCGCTCCACCGGGGACGGTCTAAAAGATGGATATTTTTGTAATTCTTGTAATTCTTTATTGTACACAAAACACTTAAAAATAACTTAACTAAAAAAAGATATGTACATAGGCGAGCTTAACCCTAACAAAGAGTTTTTTTACAGCAAAACCTTAGGTTTAAAGGAGAAGCGATAGAACAGATAGAGGAAGTGTACAAAGAAACAAATTAGACGTAGAGTATAATACATATGGTATGAGATTAAAATATACATACATAAATTAAAATAACAATAGCTCAATAAACCTAATAAATAACTTCAGTTTTAATATATATAAACATATATATATATATATATATAAATATACCTAGATAGATAGTTTTATGATAATAAGAAATGCTCTTTTAATTTGGTTTTAAATATGTGAAGCGATGGACTGGCTCGGATATCATGAGGGATAGAGTTCCACAATCTAGCCGCTTGCCCGTCAAAAGAACCTCCAGGTGTACTGGAGAGACGGAGTGAGATATTGTGAGCGGTTGACTTTATTATACCCAATAAGGGATGAATGAATGAATACTTTATTAACACTTTGACTGCGGTTTTTTTTCGACGACAGCGATCTTTTTTTTTTACCTAAAAAATTCGTGCTGCCGCTCTACACAGCGGTTGTGTTGCGCCGCACATGCGTTTCGTTCGAAAAATATTACAGCTCTGCTGAGTCACAAAGATCTGTATTTTCTCAGCCGCTGCGCTAGTGTGGATTTACGCATATTAGTCACTTGTAGAAAACTCATACCGTGCGTTTTCAGCACTCAAAGTGTTAACACTAGAAGGGCCGGGCTTCATACTATACCTTCAAAGACCGCAGCGGTCAATTTGACGGCACTAGAGATTCATTCAGAATACCTATGTAATTATTGCGTATATTGCATTAAAATGAAATAAAAATAATAAAAATTTAAAAGAAACAAAAACATAGTTTGTAAAATATTTAAGAATGAAATCGCCGTGCGGTCAAATTGACGGCCTTGGTCTTTCTAGTGTTAACAATAAAAATAAAAAAAACACTTAAACCGCAACCTACATACCAATATTGGACGACAGTTTTAGAGGTGTGAAAAGAAAGTAGCTATGATGTATCCGTTCCATGTCCATAGACATAGATATATAGATAACACTTTATTACACAACAAAAAACGGAAAATAATACAGAAATAAAAACTTAGAATAAAGGTATAAAGGGCGGCCTTATCGCTGAGAGCGATCTCTTCCAGGCAACCTTGGACTGGACATGAACGAACAATATAGACGGTGGCACTTTAATAAATAATTGATAACAAATACACTAAATACCCACATTACAAACATTATAATAAACTTACATAGACATAGGTATAGTCTATGGCTCAGGGAGCATGACAGTTCTCTCTAGCCAGAGTGTATGATATGCAATAAACGCTGTAATGTTCGGAGTAAAATAAAAAGTGTTTTGGATCAATTATGTCTTTAATTAAATACATATATTACAGTAGCGCTGAAGTGATAATAGAAAGAAAATTCTTTATAGCACTTTAAACAGAAAACTATGTACACAAACTTAAAAATTAATTACAATTGGAGGTCTTATCGCTCACGAGCGATCTCTACCAGACAACCATGGTTGGATAGGATCGTGGACAGTACAAGTATAAATAGAGTTTTTTTTTTACTGGGACAGGACTGGGCACCCATAACCAGAGGAGATACAGGAGTTTATTTTGAAACATCAGCTTCTTTTCGGAGGCGTGAAAAATGTTTTTTTTTATAAGATAAGTTTATTTATTTTTAAGAGCTGTGGATTTTGTTCATTAATAAAAAAAAAAAATGAATCAAATTTTGAAAAAAAAAAAATGATTCCAATCGACTCATTCCCTTATAAGGATCATTTATTGTATCGGATGAAAAAAAAAATTAGCTAGCTTATACCTAAATGCACGGTTGCGCTGCACCGTACAATTATAAAATAAATAAATAATGCTGGACAATCCACACAGCATTATCCAGCCCCATGGTAAGCAGAGCTTGTGTTATGGGTACTAGATAACTGATATACATAATACAATACATTACATAGATAGATATTTTTTATTATACATAGAAAACGACCAGAACACCCGGAACAAATATCTGCAGATCATACACACAAAATTGTTCCGAGGCGGGAATCGAGCCCGCAACCTCCTGCGTCGCAGGCTTCGCCCACCGCGCCACACCGGTCGTCAAATAAAATCACAATAATGTAACCTAAACTTAATTATAATACTATGACTCGTCAAACAAAATTGTTCCGAGGCGGGAATCGAGCCCGAAACTTTGTGCGTCGCAGGCGGACCTTCGTCCACCGCGCCACAGAGGTCGTCAAATTACTTTAGTTTAACTGTTGATTATACAACATATTCTGTATTAGTTTTTTTTTTCCTGTCTTGCGTATCTGTTTTATTTAGTGTGTAATAAAGAGTGTGTTACAGAAGTTAGTCATCTTTTTTACCAGTATATATATATGACGGGGAAGGGTCCCGAGGCCTGCCGTTCGGAGTGTCAGACATGCCTCGAAGTTCACAATAAAGAAATGTGCAACGTATGTGTAGTCCAGATGTTTATTGGTTGATCACTTCGCTACGTACAATACCGCTAATAGTGAAACGCGGCAAGTTCAAGACAGAGGCCAGACGGGCCCAGGGCTCTGCTCGGAAGTCGCCAACAAAGTGCCACAGTGCCACACCTCACCGTCCATCCTAACCTCACTGACCCTCTGTCTTGACCATGCCCAAGTGACAATGACAGTTGTCTACTTGACGTTTCTAACTACTATCACTCAAGTGACAATGATATTTGTCGACTTGACGTTTCTTACGAACTACACACTCCTCAATGCGCTAACAGATGGCGTTGGAGAACGGACTGGACCACAAATGAATCATCGCGGCAGGTTGATCTCCGACATATAGTATTGCGGGGACATATCCTCTAGTGACACCTTGGAAGGACACGCGTACATTCTAGAACTATCTTTCTTACCAGTATAAGCTCTTCGTTGTCCTTTAGACTGTCGATGTAAGCGATGGCAGCCGGCGTCAGGGGAGTGGTCTCGTCGTCTGACAATCTGACCAGCGAGGCTTGCGGGGGCATAGCCTCTAGTGACAGCTTGGAAGGACACGGGTACAGGCAATCCAGTTTGACGATCTCTTCGTTGCCTGTAAAAGAAAGAAAGTTATTTATTAGACACACACAAAACGCAGCAATTTGTATTATTTTATACTAGCTGCGCCCCGCGGTTTCACCCGCGTAGTGATAGATATTTTGGATAATATACAATATATCTTTATAAATTGTAGCCTATGTGTTATTCTGATGTATAAGCTATATTATTGTAAAGTTTCATTAAAATACATTCAGTAGGTTTTATGTGAAAGAGTAACAAACATCCATCCATCCATCCATACTTACAAACTTTCGCATGATACGCAAATAAATATTTTCAATTCTATTCTATTTTAAAACACAAACAATTTTAGTTGCACGAATTTATGACTACTTAGTACTAGAAAACATGTAACACAGACAAAACAAAAAAAAACACTAATGTAAGTACACACACACACACACTAATGACACTGTGCTAGTAAATAGGTTTATTATTTTACATATTATGTATGTTAGATTAAGTTAAAAAAAAACAGTAAGCGACAAATTGAGAAACGTGTAACGGCTGCCTACAAATTCATATGACATTTCATACATTGCACTAACAACGTTGACTTAGCCAGGTGGCTACTAAACTTCGCGACCACCTCATCACTACATAGTATAAAACAAAATCGCTTCCCGCTGTCTGTCTGTCCCTATGTATGCTTAGATTTTTAAAATTACGCAAAGGATTTTGATGCGGTTTTTTGCGACCACGATCTGTCCTTTTTGCTGTACTTGTCTATAACTCGATGGTATATAAATCACCTTTCTCCCTCCGACCAGGTGGGATGACGACCTGCGAAAAACTGCAGGTAGATGCTGGATGCGTCAAGCTGAAGACAGGGCGCTATGGCGCTCATTGGGGGAGGCCTATGTCCAGCAGTGGACTAATATAGGCTGATGATGATGATGATGATATAACTCACCGTACTCCACATACTCGATGAGATACTTGTTCTTGGCAACATGGACTCGCTTCACGAGAGCGCGGTACCACAGGCCATCTTCAGAGAACTTTGCGACCACGATCTGTCCTTTTTGCTGTACTTGTCTATAACTCGATGGTATATAACTCACCGTACTCCACATACTCCATGAGATACTTGTTCTTGGCAACATGGACTCGCTTCACGAGGGCGCGGTACCACAGGCCATCTTCAGAGAACTTTGCGACCACGATCTGTCCTTTTTGCTGTACTTGTCTATAACTCGATGGTATATAACTCACCGTACTCCACATACTCGATGAGATACTTGTTCTTGGCAACATGGACTCGCTTCACGAGAGCGCGGTACCACAGGCCATCTTCAGAGAACTTTGCGACCACGATATGTCCTTTTTGCTATACTTGTCTATAACTCGATGGTTTATAACTTACCGTACTCCACATACTCGATGAGATACTTGTTCTTGGCAACATGGACTCGCTTCACGAGAGCGCGGTACCACAGGCCATCTTCAGAGAACTTTGCGACCACGATCTGTCCTTTTTGCGCCGGCTCCGTTAACGGCGTTGCTGCAATAAGATAAGAGACATTGTCAAGGTAGTACGTTTTATATTGCAGCGACACGGTTAAATCGCAGAGTGGGATGACAAGGATGGACGTTCCCTTCTCCTCAACAGCCTTTAATGGTCCATACAAAAAATGGTTATGTTAAATCTAAATGTAATTGCTCTTCTAAAGCTTGCATGTTTCATAAGAGCTAATCTTTACCTTATTTTTCTATAAAAACAAAATTTACTTAGTAGTTATGATTTGTAACACCAAGTGTAAAATTTCCTATGTAAGTTTTGATAACCCCAAGGTTCTAAAACGTTTTTATTTCTGATGTTGGTGCATTCTAGGATTAAATTTACACTAGTATTGTATCAGGCCAATGTTATGTAAGGTTTTAATACACTAACTAACGAAATACTTGGGACATATTGTAAATGAGACCCTAAGCGATGACGCAGACGTTGAAAGGGAGCGTAGAGCGCTGGCTGTACGGGGAAACATGATCGCGCGTAGGTTCGCACGCTGCTCGAGAGAAGTAAAAATCACTCTATTTAAGGCCTACTGCCAGTCCTTCTACTCGAGTGGCCTCTGGCTCAACTGCACCCGACGGGCAGCCAGCGCTCTACGTGTCCAGTACATCAACATTTTCAGGATGCTGATGCGGCTGCCTCGCTTTTGCAGCGCGTCTGGTATGTTCGCGGAGGCGCGCACGGACGGCTTTCATGCGATTATTAGCAAAAAAGTCGCTTCCCTACTTCAGCGTGCGCGAGCCAGTAGCAACGGCATCCTGAAAATGATTGTTTCACGTCTGGACTGTCCCATCCAATACAAATGGATGAAAATATTGATGGGGTCGATATCCATATAAATGTCCATTAGGTTAGTAAGTTTTCATTTTGTGTTTTATTAATATATTTTTTTTTTAATTTTCCCTTTTATTATATTTTTCTATTTTTATTTAATTTAATTTGATTTTATGATTGATTTATTTTGTGACATTTATTTTTAATTTTGTATGTTTTTATTTTAAAGTTTTGTATTGACATATAGGATTGAGAATCTGATAATAAATGAGTTAACACTTTGAGTGCTGAAAACGCACGGTATGAGTTTTCTACAAGTGACTAATATGCGTAAATCCACACTAGCGCAGCGGCTGAGAAAATACAGATCTGTGTGACTCAGCACAGCCGTAATATTTTTCGAACGAAACGCATGTGCGGCGCAACACAACCGCTGTGTAGAGGGGCATCACGAATTTTTTAGGTAAAAAAAAAAGATCGCAGTCGTCGAAAAAAAACCGCAGTCAAAGTGTTAATAATTAATAAAGAATTATTGAAATTGAATGGTCCATTACTGGACGCAATCATCTCCAGTAGTGTAACTACAGGGTGGCAAGTCAGCAAAATGACACGGGTCTCGGTCAGAGGAGATTCCCAATTCCTAATCAACCTAAAAAAAAAACCATTTACATCGTAGTCGGTAGGTATCGGTAGTAAATCTTGAAATCACAGGTTAAAAATTTATATTTAAAATAATGATTGTCATCGCGCATTTGAAAGTCAAAATAGTGATTTTTTACTTGTGTATGCAACTAGGTAAAGTAGTTATAAATAAATAATAAATAAATGCTGGACAATTCACACAGCATTATCTAGCCCCATGGTAAGCAGAGCTTGTGTTATGGGTACTAGATAACTGATATACATAATACAATATATTACATAGATAGTTATTTTTTATTATATATAGAAAACGACCAGAACACCCGAAACAAATATCTGCAGATCGTACACACAATTGTTCCGAGGCGGGAATCGAACCCGCAACCTCCTGCGTCGCAAGCGGACCTTCGCCCACCGCGCCACATCGGTCGTCAAAGTTAAGTTAATGATATAACCATTTTTTTACTAGAGTAATTGTGTAATACTAACAAATAATAAATGTTGGAAGGCTCTGACAGGCTGTATAATTGAAAATAATTGACCACATGAATGAAACATAATAATAACAACAATTATACTTTTGGCAAGACGACACCGATGATATTATAATTGGTGTTTTGAGCATGAATGTTCAACATAACTTGTAGAACCAAGTATTAGTGCCTCACGGACGTTTGCACCTCCCTCGATGTGATGGTGGAGCGTTCGTTGTAGTGAGCGAGGCGAGAGGCTTCCGCGGCGATGCGTTCGAAGATGTCGTTCATGATGGACATGGCCTTGCTCGAGATGCGTACCTTCGAATCCGTAGCGGACTGTGTCATGCAGCGCCTTGTCGAAAAGCTCCTGCGCGCCGACCGGCCGGACGCAAGCTCGGTTCAGTGACGTCATGCTGCAGAGGATGTACAGCGCGTTGTGTTCGACGCAAGGACGCAGCAACGTGGGGACATTTGATGTGGCAGCGGATGGGATGGGTAGTGTGGTGGCAGTGCTGATGGCTGGTGTGGCAGCGTTAGCTGAAGCTAAACAAAATTAACAATATTAAGGGCACAATACGAACGTACCAAGTATTGCCAAATATACATCATCATCATCATTAGCCTATATTAGTCCACTGCTGATCGTCGAGTCTTCTCGTCATCCATACCGCAATGTTTGAAAACGAAAGTTTTCAAGCATTGCGTCCTACCCGTTATGACCTACGGAGCTGAGACGTGGACACTCACGATAGGGCTGGTCCACCAGTTCGAAGTCGCTCAGCGAGCTATGGAATGAGCTATGCTCGGAGTTTCTCTGAAGGATAGGATTCGCAACGAATACATCCGACAGAGAACTAAAGTTATCGACATAGCTCTGAGAATTAGCAAGCTGAAGTGGCAGTGGGCCGGCCATATCTCGCGAAGAACCGACGGCCGCTGGGGCAAACGTGTTCTTGAGTGGAGACCACGACTCGGTAAACGTAGTGTAGGACGCCCTCCGACCAGGTGGGATGACGACCTGCGAAAGACTGCAGGTAGATGCTGGATGCGTCAAGCCGAAGACAGGGCGCTATTTCGCTCATTGGGGGAGGCCTATGTCCAGCAGTGGACTAATATAGGCTGATGATGATGACGAGTCCACTGCTATACTTAAGCCACCCCCAATGAGCGCCATAGCGACATTTGTATTTTGTATACTGAAAAGGGAGGCCTTTGTCCAGAAGTGGGACAATAATAAAAAAAAACAAAAAAGTGAAGGATACACTGCAATGTATGTCATACGATGAAACAGAAAATTTATTGACTGTTTTTAAGTAGACCTAAAAATCTTTGTGTACACCTTTATTATTTAAATTTAGTTTAGTGTGAGTAGCATAAATTATCGTAAAGTATACATGTTCGTCGCTTTGTATAATAATCAAGTTCAAATTGATTATTTATTTGTTGTAAGCACTCTTTCAGCCTGAAAAACAGGTTTTCACCTAGTTCAGGCACCCACATTGTTGTTTCCATCAGAATTTAAGTAAGGTAATTTTTGTTGCTCTTTAGTCCTAAGATATTTTTGAATAAATTTTATTAAAAAAAAAAATGGCTTCAAATAAATAAATACTGAAAAGGCATATTTACGCCCTAACTAGTGCATTACTGACGGCTCCGCGATAAATACCTCTGACAGATCATTTCTTTTTATCTGTCTTTTTTCTAAAATTCCAATAATATATCAAGACACTAGCTGCTCCCCGCGGCTTCGCCCCCGTGGAAATCTATGTGTCAAATTGTTTAAATGATAAAAAGTATCCTATGTTAGACTCCTGGTTCTAAGCTACCTCTCCACCAATTTTCAGCTAAATCGGTCCAGCCGTTCTCGAGTTATAAGTGTTGTAACAAACACGACTTTCTTTTATATATATAGATTTAAGAAAAAAGATCATTATGATACCTGAATAATCGACTCTTTATTATATTTATTTTGGGTTATCAAATTGCATTCGTAATAATAACTTTTGTTAATGAGTACTAGTTCATTTATATATACAAGTTACGTGTGGAAACTGTAGTTAGCATTTTTAAGGCTGGTTTGATTGTTACGCTGCTGGACGCGCCGCTGGGCAGCGCGCTATTAACACTTTGAGTGCTGAAAACGCACGGTATGAGTTTTCTACAAGTGACTAATATGCGTAAATCCACACTAGCGCAGCGGCTGAGAAAATACAGATCTTTGTGACTCAGCAGAGCTGTAATATTTTTCGAACGAAACGCATGTGCGGCGCAACACAACCGCTGTGTAGAGCGGCAGCACGAATTTTTTAGGTAAAAGAAAAGGTCGCGATCGTCGAAAAAAAACCGCAGTCAAAGTGTTAACGTTTACTGAACGGCGCTGCACAAGCGCGCGACTTTGAAACGCATCTACTGCCCCCATACATCTCCGAACGCGCGCTCCAACTACGCTGCCGAAACGCGTTACAATAAAACCAGCCTAAGTCTATGTTCTATTATTATATACTAGTTTCTGCCCGCAGCTTCGCACGCATGGAAATCACATCTATGGAAACGTTTAACACTTTGACTGCGGTTTTTTTTTCGACGACTGCGGTCTTACCTAAAAAATTCGCTATACACGTGGACACTACCGACGACTACGCTCGCATCTGTTACGAGTTCCCGCTGAAGTGTACGGAAGATAGCGAGCAATATGCGTGAGTATCCTAAGAATTCTTGAATATGCGAATTTTATAGAAAATATAAATAAAAAATCTTTATTTGCCGCATAAACAAATTAACTGAACTAATTCCTTAACACTTTGACTGCGATTTTTTTTCGACGACTGCGATCTTTTTTTTAACCTAAAAAATTCGTGCTGCCACTCTACACAGCGGTTGTGTTGCGCCGCACATGCGTTTCGTTTGAAAAATATTACAGCTCTGCTGAGTCACAAAGATCTGTATTTTCTCAGCCGCTGCGCTAGTGTGATTTACGCATATTAGTCACTTGTAGAAAACTCATACCGTGCGTTTTCAGCACTCAAAGTGTTAAGATTATTTCTATCCTATGGGAACTGATTTATGGGATAATAAGGAGCCTATGTTTTATTCTGGGCCCAGAACTACCTGTGTGCAAAATTTCAGCTCGGTCCGTTCAGTAGTTTTTACGTGAAAGAGTAACAAACATCCATCCATACATAAAAACTTTCACGTTTATAATATTAGAAGGATTTTTATAGCTAAATATAAGATTTTTTCCCAAATAAATAAAATATAATGGAGTAGATACTAACGTTCAGATGGATATTCCATGGGAGGATTCCACCTCTTAACAAGGTGTTCGCCGTCTATACCATCGATTCGCACTTTCGTCTCGGTAGGCGATCTGGTGACCACTTCGGCATCTAGGTTAGCACCCGCCTGTTAAGAAAAACTCTATTTTATTTAATTGTCACTCTACCGGGTTCTGACAAACCTGCGTTCTTTCACAAATGACTTATTATTATGTATCTCATTTCCATGATCTCGGGCCATAAAGTGACCCGGTCCTTTGGAAGGCTTGCATGGGGCTGAAGCCAACAGCACAGAGGCCCTTTGAGAAGTTAATCTAAAGGCGATGGCTACACATAGCGGGTATCATCCTCGGGTGCACAATATGATACACCCAAAGATGATATCCGCCAGGTGTAGACTATTGCAAAAAAAAATGAAAGATATTATTATACACTCATTTATTGAAATTCTCGTATAAAATATTATTTTTACTATAAGAAAATACAATAAAATATAATAAAACAATTTACAGTAAAAAATATCAAAACGGTAGATCACCGACCGCGAAGCTAGGCTCATGCGGCCGGTGACTAGGGCTGCAGAGAAATATTAAATATTATTATGTCTCTCATTTACCATGATCTCGGGCCATAAAGTGACCCGGTCCTTTGGAAGGCTTGCGTGGGGCCGAAGCCAACAGCACAGAGGCCCTTTGAGAGGGTTAATCTAAAGGCGATGGCTACACATAGCGGGTTTCATCCTCGGGTGCACAACATGATACACCCAAAGATGGTATCCGCGAGGTGTAGAGACTATTGCAAAGAAAAATGAAAGAAATAACACCAGGCTATTGTGATGGATGGATGGACTGGGTAATCGGGCTATAGGGGAGATTGCGGACGTCTGCCATAAACAAGTCAATCATAATGTTAAGAAGAGTGGCAGACGGTGGCAAAATATTATTATTATGTCTCTCATTTACCATGATCTCGGGCCATAAAGTAACCCGGTCCTTTGGAAGGCTTGCGTGGGGCCGAAGCCAACAGCACAGAGGCCCTTTGAGAAGTTAATCTAAAGGCGATGGCTACACATAGCGGGTATCATCCTCGGGTGCACAATATGATACACCCAAAGATGGTATTCACCAGGTGTAGAGACTATTGCAAAAAAAATGAAAGAAATAAAACCAGGCTATTGTGATGGATGGATGGACTGGGTAATCGGGTTATAGGGGAGATTGCGGACGTCTGCCATAAACAAGTCAATCATAATGTTAAGAAGAGTGGCAGACGGTGGCAAAATATTATTATTATTATGACTTATTGTGTTAGAGCAACAAGCTAAGTCAGGACCTGTTAGACATACACACGCGCGCTCATCTGCTTGCTGTGAGGGCTACTTAGTACCATACCAACCCAATGCTACTGGTGTGTTAGTACCTACTTTGTATTCACTTTTTTATTTTGTCTGTATTACGTGTTTTCTAGTACTAATGCTTAGTACATGTAGCATTATGCAGTAGTGTTCTATTCGTGTAGCTAAATTTGTGTGTTGTAATCCCACCAAAAACATAAATGTAAAATAGGAGAGCCAAGTTCAATGCAAAAATTATGATTGGCTGTGGGCTTCGCGGCAAAAAGAATTGATATCTGAATGAGTGCCAAGTCAAATCTATATAGGTTAGATTTGACTTGGCCAGTTTTCATTACATCAGTCATTTTATAAAGTTATTCAACGTTTTAATTCTGATAAAAACTGGCCAAGTCAAATCTAACCTACATAGATTTGACTTGGCACTCATTCAGATATCAATTCTTTTTGCCGCGAAGCCCACAGCCAATCATAATTTTTGCATTGAACTTGGCTCTCCTATTTTACATTTATGTTTTTGGTGGGATATCATTGCTTTTTGTAAAGAAAACTAGGCAGGTATTGACTCGGCGTTTCCAAATATAATTCTACTTGACAATAGATGGCGACACTTTGTATCATGGGAAATAAACCTACGTAGGGCTCAGTAATAATATATTTTAATAATCAAATGTACTGAAATTTGTTCAACTACACAACTGACCAATATAATTCTTTTTGGATTTTTCTGAATACCGCATCATATTTTAAAAGTTCTCGAACATTTCCATTGCGACTCGGCGTTTCCAAATATAATTCTACTTGACAATAGATGGCGACACTTTGTATCATGGGAAATAAACATTTATAGGTACGTAGGGCTCAGTGTTAATATATTTTAATAATCATATGTACTGAAATTACTGCAACTTAAGTTCCTAAAGACTTTTTAGTCCCCAAAATTTTAATTTTTTAGTTTTTATAGTCATTTTTAAACAAGCCGCCATCTATCGTCAACCATTAACTTATAAAGAAAAACAGGGCCAGGGCCGTATTTAGAATCCAATTATTTTACTGAATGTCCCACGGCTATGTTGAAACATAGCATGTATGGAATGCACCTATGGAATGTTTTATAATAAATATTCTATATTGAAAGTACTTTCCCTCCGTGAGACAACTACTATAATAGTAGTTGTTTAGTAAATTTAATGAAATTGAAGCCCACCTATTATTGCAATTTTAAATTGTGTATGTTCTAGATTTCTATCTCAAGATAATGTAAGACAGCAATGGATCACAAAAATTAATAGACAAGACTGGACTCCGACGAAATATACGAATATTTGTTCTTGCTGATAATACTGATAATCATATTATTCTTCTGATTAAATGAATAGCTGAAAAATATATAGGTATTCGTTTTAAGCATTTTGCAACCATAGAAAATGATAGGGCAACCAACCGACAACAATTAACCAAAACAGTTATTTTTGCTGGAAAATTAATTTTGTGAATAAAATAATTCTTAGTACGTCCCCTACACTAGTGACATCTAGTGTGAGGTAGTAAAAATATGTAGTTACTTCGAAAACAGAATCTAATATTTGCCGGTCCCTAACAACTACACTGTATTCTATTGCGCAATCGGAGACGTTAGTACTATTGCTTATTCTATGCAATGCGGATTCTATTCGAATTTAAACCTTATTTCATTGACATAAGGTCGTCGTTGCTAACATCACTTATTTTTTGACTTTTTTTTATTTTTTGATTTTTTCCTACGCTTACACACAATTACCGAGCTGGATTCCAAATTTCATCCTTCTAGGTCATCTGGAAGTAGGTTAGAATTAGGTACTATATGTATGTCAGTCAGTCAATGTGAATTTTTACGACTTTTCGACCTTCATATCTTTGTAACCGTTTGAGCTAGCTTCATGAAATTTGGGCTTCTACATGTCCTTATGGATATAATTCAACACACGTAGTTTTATGTGTTTACGTTAAAGAGGTTTTGAGTTATAGAAGGGTCAAAAGTGGCACCAAGTGGTTCGTGTAATGATACACTCGGCGCGTTCCTTTGCTTGAACTTGGCTTGGTCACGCTGCCGCGTGCCCTGATAAATATTTGTCTTTATTTCTTTCCAACTGTGAAGGTGAATATACATATAATAACATAGACAAATAGATAGAAAACACTTTATTACAGCACACAAAACAGAAATAAATACTGAAAATAGAGGAAAAATAATGGAGCGCAGTATCGTGGGAATCAGAGCAGAGCATTACAGAGCGCGTTTGAAACACGTTACTGCGCTCCAAAAGGCAAATATCCGACGCTGCCCAAAAAGCCGCCAAACTCAAGTGGGACTGGGCTGGACATGTGTGGCGTATGTCAGACCAGCAGTGGGCGAAGATCGCCACTGACTGGGTCCCTGGGTCACTGGTGGGTGGACGGACGACGACGGCCACGTGAAAGGCATAGGCGGAGATGGTGGGATGAGCTCGACCTATACAATAAAGAGTGGGCTCTCCTTGCTGAGGACGGAGATGAGTGGAAGGGTAGGGAGGCCTTGGCTCTGCACTGAGACACTCCAGGCTAATATAATAAAAATAATAATGGAGCTCTTTGGGAACTTACCTCAAGCTTCTCCGTTTTGATAACAATGACAAACTCCGGTATATCAGCATACCCACACGGCAGTACCCGACAAATGCTCGGCTCGAACGAACTGACCATCGGTATGTCCAGCAAGCACGCGCGCGCGGGAGCGAGACAACGCGCTCGGTACCAGCCTTCGTCTTCTTTGTTGAACAAGGCGAATGTCTCGCCGATAGCGGGCCTGGGGGGAAAGAGACAGGTTATAATTAAGACCTTACAAGATAGGGAACACTATAATTAAGGTAGATCGTTTCTTTATTGGACACTAGCTGCGTCCTGCGGCTTCGCCCGCATGTGTCAAAATCTTCATAAACATTCCTCTTAAATCACATTATCTATAAAAAAAACCGCATCAAAATATGTTGCGTAGTTTTAAAAATATAAGCATACATAGGGACAGACAGACAGCGGGAAGCGACTTTGTATTATAATATGTAGTGATAACGACCAATGCAGAAACGTGCAATTAGAGTGCTGGTTTGTGCCTAATTCAAAGACACCTGTAGAGAACATTTTAAAACTCTCAAAATACTTACCTCTTCCGCATTATACATCTATGAGGTATTAAAGTTTGTAATACAGAATATATCTCAATTTAATGTAAGAGGAAGTCAAAGCAGATACAGCAATAGGCATCAAATGTATCTAGAGTCAACTGCTCATGACTCAGATACATGTCTAAAAAGCAACCAGAAGTAATTGGTCCTAAACTTTTTAATAAACTTCCATTGTGTATTAGACTCATAACATGTGAAAAAACATTTTTATGTAATGTGAAACTTCTTCTATTAGATAAAACCATATACTCTGTAAGCGAATTTCTTGACAATGATTATACAAAATTTGCAATTCCTCAAAGACGAACCTTTCCTGATCTCTACATGCCTAATTCAAACGAACTTATGTAATTATAATTAATTTAATTGACGAGAAACTGATAACACCTGACTTTAGCTTAACATAGAGTTAACCATTGTTATTGTGTATTTCTTTTTTAATAAATATTTTCATTTCCAAAATGGTCCGGGAGCCAGGTACAAATTTGGTCAATTATTTCTTCCCGAACCAAAATTCGTAATATGCATTAGGGATTAATATTGTGAATACTCGTGACCGTCAGCTGCGACTCCGTGGGTGGGTTGGGCAGTGGCAGCGATGACGACATTATTCCCATGGAATAAGGTTCAAATCAGGAATTAAAATTTTATTTTCTTCTTTATTTTACGCTTTAGTATTAATATTGAATGTATTGTATTAGTCTAAGTAACGTGACGCGTGGGTTTGGTTCCGGCGGAAGATCAGCGTTGCGACAGCTATGCACATTGGCTATCACAACATATTGCTGAGTCGGACGCCATTTTCTAGCATTTAAGTTTTTTTTATATTAGTCAGTAGTCTTTATGGTGTTGGGTAGTTAACACTTTGACTGCTGAAATCACACGGTATGTGTTTTCTTCAAGTGACTAATATGCGTAAATCCACACTAGCGCAGCGGCTGAGAAAATACAGATCTTTGTGACTCAGCACAGCCGTAATATTTTTCGAACGAAACGCATGTGCGGCGCAACACAACCGCTGTGTAGAGCGGCAGCACGAATTTTTTAGGTTAAAAAAAAGATCGCAGTCGTCGAAAGAAAATCGCAGTCAAAGTGTTAAGGAATTAGTTCAGTTAATTTGTTTATGCGGCAAATAAAGATTTTTTATTTCTATTTTCTATAAAATTCGCATATTCCAGAATTCTTAGGATACTCACGCATATTGCTCGCTATCTTCCGTACACTTCAGCGGGAACTCGTAACAGATGCGAGCGTAGTCGTCGGTGGTGTCCACGTGTATAGCGAGGCACACGAAGCCCCCTTCCGCCTCGTCGAAAAAGCCAATTTCGAATGGCACCTTGTCACCAACTTTAAGATATTCGCCCACGTAGCTGAAAATATAAGTATATCTTTTAAATGGCAATGTATACGCTTCTACAACAAAACTTTATGAATTTATTTATTGATATTTTTTGCAATTCACTTGGAGTTGCAAAATATATCAATAAATAAATTCAAAAAAATTGACAAATATATAAAAAAAATCTTTAAAATAATGCTAGACAATCCACACATCATTATCTAGCCCCATGGTAAGGCGAAGCTTGTGTTATTGGTACTAGATAACTGATATACATAATACAATACATTACATAGATAGATATTTTTTATTATACATAGAAAACGACCAGAACAACCGGAACAAATATCTGCAGATCGTACACACAATTGTTCCGAGACGGGAATCGAATCCGCAACCTTCTGCGTCGCAGGCGCACCTTCGCCCACCGCGCCACATCGGTCGTCATCGTTGTATATCCTTTGTAAAAAGGCTTATTGCAAAATATCAGATTATCGAGACGATAAAAAAACGCGGGACGAGTTTTGCTCCAACTCAAAATCTAACAAGGTAAAGTATCAAAGTAATTACTTTATTTTCTAGTTGCAATAGATAAGCAAATCAAATGTATTAGACACATTAGTTATATGAACATACTAGTGGTTTCTTTTTCACTTCTTCCACTGGTGGACAAAAAGTTTTCTTTTAGCATTAAAATAATATAGACAAGTCATATTTTATACATTATTATCAAGTAGATAATAATGTATAAAATATGACTTGTCTAAGAGCTTATCTTAAGCCCAAAGAAAAAAAATACATTTGAATATTGAAAGATAGATAGATAACGACCGACGATTTGACGACCGATGTGGCGCGGTGGGCGAAGGTCCTCCTGCGACGCAGGAGGTTGCGGGTTCGATTCCCGCCTCGGAACAATTGTGTGTACGATCTACAGATATTTGTTCCGGGTGTACTGGTCCTTTTCTATGTATAATAAAAAATATCTATCTATGTAATGTATTGTATTATGTATATCAGTTATCTAGTACCCATAACACAAGCTCTGCTTACCATCGGGCTAGATAATGCTGTGTGGATTGTCCAGCATTATTTATTTATTTATTTGTATAATTTACGAATAGGGAGCTCAGTTGCTTCAGATGGAAGCTTATTATAGAAGCGCACGCTATTGCCCATAAATGATTTCCCTACCTTGTGTAATCTATATGATGGGATGTCTAATTTATTGGCGCCTCTGTAAATAACTATACAATTATAAAAAAACTTACCTGCCAGGCACCAGTGGCTTCCTGATAACCGGCTTAGGAGCTACAGCTTGAGGCTCAATGGTCTTCACAACAGGTTTCACTTCTTCATGAGCATTCTTGACAGGTTCTCGAAGCATCCTTGGTGGTTTGACTGGCTCTGGTTCAGACGGAATGGTTTCTGGTTCTACGGCTATAGAAAACAGAAAATAATTCTTCTTGTAGAAGTCACAGGTGTAAACAATATTTAAGTGAAAATTATTATTTTACTAGCTGCGCCCTGCGGTTACACCCGCGTATTGATAAGATATTTTGGATAATTCACACATCTTTATAAATTTGAGCCTATGTGTTATTCTGATGTATAAAGCTTATTGTAAAGTTTCATTAAAATCCATGCAGTAGTTTTTACGTGAAAGAGTTACAAACATCCATTATTATTTACTAGCTGCGCCCTGCGGTTTCACCCGCGTATTGATAGATATTTTGGATAATTTACACATCCTTATAAATTTGAGCCTATGTGTTATTCTGATGTATAAAGATATATTATTGTAAAGTTTCATTAAAAAACATGCAGTAGTTTTTACGTGAAAGAGTAACAAACATCCATCCATACTTACAAACTTTAGCTTTTATAATATTAGTAGGATTATAGACGAGCAGCTGGGAGCTGATATGTGTATATCACAGTGCTTATGTTTTTTCAATACACTAGTTTTTCTCTCATAGTGATCAGATAGTAAGTTCGTAACTAGTGGTTGAGTCTGTTTGTAAAGCTGTTCACAGAGGGAGCTGTTACAACTTCTTCAGAAAGCCCATTCCAATTGAATATTTAAATAAATAAATAATGCTGGACAATTCACACAGCATTATCTAGCCCCATGGTAAGCAGAGCTTGTGTTACGGGTACTAGATAACTACATAATACATAGATAGATATTTTTTATTATACATACCTTTTATACCTTACATTGTTATGTTTTTTTTTTACATGGCTTATTAAGCCTAATAATATTGTAGCTAACTAATTTGTAACAATTTTGCAAGCTCCGATCAAGGCAGAATGTATAGGAACGTTATTATGAAGATCTATTGTACCGACATTCTTGCAGAAATAAATGATTTGAAGAAATATACTTACACGCCTGAGGGTATTCGACAATCGTTGCCCATTTAGCAGCGTCTGCTTCGCCGAGCACGTCTTTAGACTCGTCGTCTATCAGTTTCATTCTGACAGAAACCGCTGATGTGCTGACGACTGTGGCGGTAAGGACGGCGCCGATCTGTTGAGGTAAAACGTTTTAGTATTATAATATCCCATCGATTTTAAGGGGCCTCCGGAGGGACGAATTCTTCATACAAACGTAATACCAAAATTATTTCTAATTCAAGCAAATTTCCACTATAATATTGCATTATTTGTATTAAAATAGTATTTATCTAGGTTCCCAAATAGTTTTTTTTTTCAAAATACTTCCCTAAAATTAAATGAAAACCAATCGCATTTTGCACATTTTTATGCGAAAATGGACAAGTTTCTTGCTATTTGTTTCGTATTAAAAACATCAATATCTTACGTGTTATTTATTAAGGAACATAGCTTATATTGTCTAGTTACAGAATAACAATACTTTGTGAAGAATACAAAAAGTTTTCAGTCATAATTTTTGGTATTACGGAAAAAACCAAATTTTGAACGGCTAATATTGCTATCGCGCACGCATGTGGCGCGGCGCAAGGTACACTCAATGATGCGTTAAAAATTAGTTAGAAAGGGAATTTGCAATAAAAATATAAACCCAGGTGGGTGTTTCTAATAAGATGACCAACACTGGATATATTACCACGCTTGGAAGGCATGAAGCCCAAAATCATATCAATATGAAATATGTATATAACACCTTAACGCCTGAATACTGACACACGTCTCAAATTTAAGCTCGTTTCAATTCGCGACCTTTTGGCAGTTTTAAATGAAAATGTGTTAAAAATTCGTCACTTGAGATGTCAATCTGGCTTTCTTCAAACGCTTCGTGTTCTGCTTGCGAAGCGTTCAGATAGGGTTCCGAGTTTTTCCTCTCTACCCCGATTTCTACTCGCAGTGGCGGCCTCTGGGTCAATTGGTGGATGAAGCGGTGGAATATAGATTTTTCCTTCTTGAGATGTGCTTAAATCTGAGATGCTATTGAGTATTCGGGGTTTAGCAGCATACCTGTAACCCTTCCATCTTGACAACAGCTACAAACTCGGGCACGGTAGCGAACGAGCTCGGCAGTTTACGGGAGACGCTCGGGTCGAAAGAGACGAGACGACCTACGTCCAGTAGCGCGCCGCGAGTGGGAGCGAGACAGCGCGCTCTGTACCAGGTCGATTCGTCTTTGCAGAAGTATGAGAAGGTTTCGCCGATGCGCGGTCTGAGGAAGAAGTTTTTTTTTTAACTATTACTAGGTGTTTCACCCGCGTTAAATTAGAATTTCACATAGCTAAAATATAATATAGCCTATGTTCACCGGGGATAGTGTAGCTTCCCAACAGTGAAAGAATTTTTCAAATCGGTCAAGTAGTTTCGGAGCCTATTCATTACAAACAAAAACAAAAAATCAAACCTTTCCTCTTTATAATATTAGTATAGATCTAATAACGACCGATGTGGCGCGGTGGGCGAAGGTCCGCCTGCGACGCAGGAGGTTGCGGGTTCGATTCCCGCCTCGGAACAATTGTGTGTACGATCTGCAGATAATTGTTCCGGGTGTTCTGGTCGTTTTCTATATAATATAATAAAAATATCTATCTATGTAATGTATTGTATTATGTATATCAGTTATCTAGCACCCATAACACAAGCTCTGCTTACCATGGGGCTAGATAATGCTGTGTGAATTGTCCAGCAATATTTATTTTTTATTTATTTAATAAGGACACGTCCACATTTAACATAAATTCACATAGGTATCAGTGCTATCTATTAAATTAAGCCCATCGAGTTATTTTTGTACGTCCAATCAACTATAAATCAGTAATCATTAATTTAATAAATTTGTAACATGTATTTAAAAATTATTTTTAATTTACTTTATTCGTTAAATCCATGTATTTGTAAGGAAGAGCAAGACATCCTAGCACAACTGTACTTACATACACAAGAATGTAAAAGGAAGTAACATAATTTTATACAAATAAACAATTTTCATTACTCTATTGTTAACAGGTTACAAAGACTTGCAATTTCACACCACTGACATATTTCATGCCAGTAAAGTAGGATTTAAAAGAGATGTTTTAAAAGTTCTGCAGGAGGACTCTGTATAAATAATAGTTTTAGTATATTTTTTTTGTCTTTATGTGTTTTAATTGTATCTAATTTTTCTCATAAAGATAATCTTTTTTCTAATTAACTGTACCTGTTTTATAATCTCTGTAAGTTGTATTTTGTTTGATTTGTTAATGTTAGACTGTTGGTATTTTGTTAGTTTATTTTATATAATGTAAATCTCTTATTGGCCGTAAGTTATATTATTAAGGTTTAAATTATGTAGATTAAAGGCTGTTGATTTTGTTGAAACATTAAAATAAAATAAAAAATTCATAGGTTTTGTAAGAATATATTAAAACTTACTTGTATCCCTCATTCTCCTTCTCGCACTGAAGCGAGAACTCGTCAAACAGCAGCTCGTATACATCCACGACGTCCTGGCTGATCGTCATGCATAGGAAGCCGCTCTGCTCCGAGGCGAGTTCCGTCGTCGGCCCGACAACGTTCACCGCGCATATGGTGCCGACTTCCAGCGTTTGGAGGATGAAGCTAGAATGAAGGTTTTTGATTGTAGTGTAGTTCTTTATAACACAGAAAACTTATCTATACTAATATTTTATACCATCATAGCCTGTTGCAGCGTTGGATCGCGAGGAGCGGGAGGCGTTTGCCCAGTAGTGGGACAATAATGGCTCAAAATAATAATAATAATAAGCCCGCAGGCCAGCTTGTGGCGAGTTGTTGGTGAGTAGCGACACCACGGGTACCGAGTGCTCTTGGAGAAGTTCCTGGTTTTCGTCTCCGCTTGCGGAGTGGCATCCCAAGAGAACCAGATCCCCACCTCTTGCTTGCCTTCATTGGCCGGTCTGAGTGGAGTCGCGAGAGATGCATCTTAGGATGTAGACTCGGGGGTGGAAGTGTCTAATGGCGTAATAGCGAGGAAACCCGCTCACGAGCAGTCTTCGTGATAGTGAAATCGGGGCCGCACCTCTCGACACCCCGCAGTAGTTTGCGTCGATGTTGTTCCTCTGCGGTAATTTACTCCGGCTTTTTAAGGAACCCATCCAGCATTCGGCGAGCCACCGTCTGCCACTCTTCTTAACATTATGATTGACTTATTTATGGGAGACGTCCGCAATCTCCCCTATAGCCCGATTACCCAGTCCATCCATCCATCACGATAGCCTGGTTTTATTTCTTTCATTTTTGTTTGCAATAGTCTCTACACCTGGCGGATACCATCTTTGGGTGTATCATATTGTGCACCCGAGGATGATACCCGCTATGTGTAGCCATCGCCTTTAGATTAACTTCTCAAAGGGCCTCTATGCTGTTGGCTTCGGCCCCACGCAAGCCTTCCAAAGGACCAGGTCACTTTATGGCCCGAGATCATGGTAAATGAGGGACATAATACTAATATTATAGAGGAAAGGTTTTATATTTTGTAGGTAATTTTTTTACACCTTGGGTATACATTATTGGAGTTTTAGTAAGGATCCCTATATTTTTTTATAATATAACCTATGTTCACCGGGGATGGTGTAGCTTCCCAACGGGGTGAAAGAATTTATCAAATCGGTCCAGTAGTTTCGGAGCCTATATTACAAACAAAAAATCAAACCTTTCCTCTTTACTTGGTTCTAAATAGTACCAGGAACTCTTGGTCTCACCTAGACGGTACAAGTGGTTTACGCGGCGTCACGCTTGCTAAGGACACCACCTTCAGAGGTTCCGATTTCGGTACTTCAGGTTTGGCTTTCAAAATGATTTTGGTTGCATCGACCTTGGTGGCCTCAAACGGCTTAGTTGCTTCAATCGGCTTGGTGGCCTCAACCGGTTTGGTTGCCTTAACCGTCTTGGCTGCCTCAACCGGCTTGGTTGCTTCAACCGGCCTTGCTGCCTCAATCGGCTTGATTGCCTCAGCCGGTTTGGTTGCCACAGGAATGTCATTCGTCGCATCTGCAGGTTTTCCTCGAGCTGGTTGTCTGAGCGGCGGGCGTGGAGCTGTGAAAGGAGGAAAAAGATATATGTAGATATCATACGAATGTATATCCTACAGGTAGTTTTTTTACTGCCTCTAGCTAGGCTGAAATCGAACCAGAAACCTTTTGCGCGAGCGGACTTTATCTACAGCGCCACTGAGGGTGTCGAACTTACTATGATATATCCATAGTAAGTTCGACACCCTCAGTGGCGCTGTAGATAGTGTTATTAGACTAGCTGCACCCCGCGGTTTCACCCGCGTGGTGAGATATTTTGGATAATATACAATATATCTTTATAAATTGTAGCCTATGTGTTATTCTGATGTATAAGCTATATTATTGTAAAGTTTCATTAAAATCCATTCAGTACTTTTTACGTGAAATAGTAACAAACAGCCATCCATCCATACTTACAAACTTTCGCGTTTATAATATTAGTAGGATTCAGATTAAAATCTTACCTTAAGAACTTAAATAATATACCAAAAAATTTCGATTTCGGCGGGACATGAACCCGCGAACCCGCACCTTACTCAGTACGTGGTCGTTCTAATCAATCAAGCCACGAAATCAAGTAACGTATTTAATTAATTTTTTTAATTAATTTTTTAAGGGGTTTTATTAATTTCTCCGGGCTTACGCACTATAATAACAAAAACTTTAAATTCTAACCTTGTTGGAGGTTGCGAACACCCGTGCTATTACCGTTGGACGAAGACAGCTGATTATCTGAAAAAATTATGACTTTTAGCTTTAAATAATGAGAATCACACTTTACCATTTGATATTTCTTTGTATAACGAACTAAACAAATCAAACGAACTAAACTCAACTAAACGACATTGTGGGGGCTGTAGGGAAGCAGTGGATCCGACTGGCACAGGCCGCCAGGGGTACAGAGATAAGGAAGAGGCCTGTACTCAGCAGTGGGTGCTACCGGCTGATTAGATAGATAGAAACTCCGAAAATGTTCTCATACAAGTGAAGAAATTAACTGTCACCTCAAGGTACCTCCGACCTACTTAGAATTCTCCTCAAAAGAGCTTGTATTTATAATGGATTTTGAAGACTTTCGATTACATTTATAATATTAACGACGATGAAGCCAATTACCCGTCGCGAAGCCGCCCTAGACTATGTAGAGACCCGAATGAAGAC
This sequence comes from Eupithecia abbreviata, assembly GCA_943735965.1. Lineage (NCBI taxonomy): Eukaryota > Metazoa > Arthropoda > Insecta > Lepidoptera > Geometridae > Eupithecia > Eupithecia abbreviata. The sequence continues at coordinate 2,839,817 of OX031004.1, read as the reverse complement.
TTATTCTAAAAGATACCCCGATGTTACAGTAAAAATAAGAAAACTGAAATGGAGTTGAACTGGACATACAGAGGAAGAGACAAATGGAGCAAAACGCTGATGGATTGGTTTCCAATATACAAGAAGCGAAATAGAGGGAGACAATTCAAAAGATGGGAGGACGAGCTAAGTGACGTAGCAGGGAAAACGTGGATAAGGTTGGCGAGAGATAGAGTAAAGTGGAAGGGGTTGGAGGAGGCCTTTGCCAAAAGAGGGCAAACAGATAATATAGATGTACCTAGTCTAAGCAATAGTAGTGAAGTAAAACCATATACTGTAAATATTTTCCGGGGTTTTAAAGTCTCTTTCTTTTTAAAGATCTTTCTTCTCTTTTTTTTGTCCTGTTAGGTTTTAAAAATAAAATCAAATTGCTTAGATGGCTGAATGACATGAATTTTTATGACATCAATGAGTTTTTAAATGATAGATAATAAATAATAATACCTAATTTAATTAGTCATCATAATTATGCATGCTAGAATATAGTATATAGTACTTAACGACCTTTATACCATGTTTGACGCAATATATATATTTGATATGAAGGTATCCAAGAGATTCGGTTCAACCTTATTGAATGGATATAGATTTAACCAAATTATCGACTAAGCATGCCGAACTCGAGTACGTTTTGAAGGAATGCTCGAAGCACTTCAGACAAGTCTGAGTGAATGGCCAGTGACATATTTTCATGACCAAGTCCCTCCCAAGCAAAACTTCGTAGTACCTACGCATTAGGGTTTAATATTATGTATACTCGTGACCGTCAGATGCGACTCCGTGCGCGTGGGTGGGTTAGTTGCAGCGATGACGACATTATTCCCATGGAATAAGGTTCAACCTTATTCCACGGTCACGAGTATTCATAATATTAGTCGCTAATGCATATAACGAATTTTCACTCGGGAGGAAATTACTGACCGTACTTGGCCCCCGGACCAGAAGGATTAGTTGAAAAATAGGGTAGTGTCCTGGCTAAAAAATATATGTTTCTATTTAGTCCGTCAGTAAGATTATCATAAGATATTGGACACGTATTTTTTCTTTTGTCAATCAAACAAATACTTACAAAAATAAAGCGCGTCAAAGTTTAGGAGTGGGGGCTCGTGACGTCACAACTTGCTAAAAAGTGTAGCGAGACGTGACGTCACGCGGAACTTTAACTGGCTATATCTTCATATTTTTTTGTTTAATTGACAAAAGAAAAAACACGGGTCCAATAACTTCTAATAATCTAACTGACGGACTTAGTAGATTTTTTAGGACACTAACCTATTGTCTTGAGATATAAAGGAGTAAGTTGGAGTAAGTCTTGGTTGCCTCACCTGTTCTCTCGCGACTGGGGTTCTCATCTTGCGACCTACTTTGGTTGGGATGAGGTTGCGACTTGGTTATTCGTTCTTGAATGCGCTGATTCGCTCGGTAGTTGTTAAACGCGGAATTCTAAAATGCGAAAATATAGTGTGTGTAATAGTGTAGGAAATAAAGAAATACAATTTATTCGTAAAACTACTTGTAAAATTTTTATTTACATTTTGTTAAAATTAAAAGCTAAAATAATGGTCCGGGAGCCAGTGACAGATTTTCATGACAAAGTCCCTCCCAAGCAAAATTTCGTAATATGCATTAGGGATTAATATTGTGAATACTCGGGACAGACAGCTGTCGTCCTAGCTGCCACTGCCCAACCCACCCACGGAGTCGCAGATGTCGGTCACGAGTATTCATAATATGAATCCCTAATGCATATTACGAATTTTCGCTCGGAAGGAAATCATTGAACAAATTTGTACCTGGCTCCCGGACCATAAATCATATTAGATCAAATAAATTAAACATAAAGTCAAGTTTACAAATGTTCACAGAATAGAAATTCTACTCGACAAGCCAACGTTTAAGTCTTATTTGTACGATATACTGCCATCAGATGTAACAGAGTCTGGTAGTAAAAAAAAAATATCAATACCAGTCGGCGCGCGTCCCCGCGACGCTGGCTGCATTGCCCAACGTCGCGCCAGCGTCTGGTGCAGCGCATCAGCATTGCCATACAGCGGTATGGCAATGCTGATGCGCTGCGTATTATATATTATAATATTCGCCAGCTCTCGGGTCACGAGTCGCTTCGACCAGAGGCACAGACATTTTTTTTAAACCCGGAGTGCCTCGTTACCGAGGGCGGTTTAGCCGTTCAGGTTTCGATAATATAATTTGTAATTTTTTATTTACTGCTGTGAACGCCACCTTTCCAGCAATCCTTAGTTGTTAAGGTATTTTGTTATTTCTAATTATGAGCTTTACTGCTTTTTTTATATCTTGTTTTGTCACAAAGTGACTATGTCACTCCCATTTGAGATCAATTCTTTATAATATTAACATGACAAAATACAATAAACCTAACAAAAAAGAAACAACAATAACGTTTGCCACATGAGATTGCATGGTCACCTCCATAAGGAATGTGGATAAAACTTTACTGTTTGAAATAAATACTTTAATTTATTTATTTATCTCTTAACTCGTCACTTACCAGTTGTAACATCGAATAATTTGCGTAATTAAATGGATAGACGCTCTGAGCAGCATAAGAATAAAAATAAAAATTAGTCAAAATCATCGCCTCTTCCGTAAACTGAAAAATAATTATAATAATTTGGCTTGCACCAGCTTTGAAATAAAAAAAAGGATCATCAAAATCGGTTCACACAATCGAAAGTGTTTTTTTTTAATTAAAAATAAAAGAAGGTTTTTTTTATGTTTGTTACCCCTGAGGTAACAAACATAAAAAAAACCTTGAAACCTTTGAGAAGTCTTTTTTTAAGTCGGATGATAATTAAAATAAATAAGTTAAAAAAAATACCACGCTTTTATAAATAAACCGAAAATATTTTTTTAAATAATTAAAATTATGGATAAGAGTGATAAATAAAAGAAATTATTTTAATGTAATAAAGCGTGGGGTGCATGGATACATGGATTTGCGTTCTCTTGCCAACAGCGCACACTTGCCTCACATAACTAGATACTGACTCATAGGAGTAGCGACATTGAAGCAATATTTTCAGAAAGCCCCCCACGCTTTTTTACATTACAATAATTTCTTTTATTTATCATTCTTATCCATAATTTGAGAGTTCAAATTATTGTAATGTCATCGGTTATTAATAAGTTTACTAAGTTTAAATGAAAACTGACCGTTCAAAGTGGGTCAAAATCGAGTCCAAAGGAGACGGTTACAAACAAACATACATACAGCTAATAAAAGCGTGGTAAAAAAGAACATTTTGAAAATTGTACGTGCACGTATTTATTGCCACATTTGAGTTTACAATTCGAAATAATTCGAGTTATTTTAAAGATTCTAAAACGATTTTTTTACCTCGTAGGTTTAGTATAAACCTTTGGTAAGCAGAGCTTGTGTTATGGGTACTAGATGACTGATATACATAATACAATACATTACATAGATTGATATTTTTTATTATAAGTACATAGAAAACGACCAGAACACCCGTAACAAATATAGATGTATTGTATTTATTTATTTATTTTTAATTACAGCCTTTAAAACTAATATTAACATATTTAATAACTAAACTTAAGGCCAATAAAAGATTTACTTTGTATAAAATAAAAAAAAATGACTATCACTATAAATCAAATTAATTAAAGCTAAAACAATTTGAATGACATAAGAAAAAAAGAGTATAAACTAAATTTAAAACAAAAAGAAACATGAAAATTAAAACTAAAATACTAAATACAAATCTCATTATTCAAGTGTCTCAGTTATGTACCTAAACTTTTACAGCCTTACTGTATTATACTAGTATTGTACTAGTATTATATCAATCATCTAGTACCCATAACACAAGCTCTGCTTAGCTTAGGGCTAGATGATGATGTGTGGATGGTTCAATATTAATCTATTGAAATCAAAATACAAAATGCCAATGGAATTCATCACTTTTCAAAATCTGTTTAGCAAGAGTTCATAGCAAATGGCTGGCAATGGACGAAACAACCTTACTGCTGCTAGCTAAATTGCATCGAAGCTAGGAAACAAAACAAAATAAGCCATATAATTACGCGCTGACGTCACAACTTAATACGTTAAGGCGAAGCGAGTTCGCTTTTTCGAGAGAAGGACGAACGAACGCCACGCGGGGAAAGCGAGAAAGGGAGACAAGAGCGGCGAAATGACCGGCCCGCGCGCAATTTCACTGGTTTTTATTTTTAAATTTGTAATTACTCTAAAATAATACTGTTACGCAAAAAACTAAAACCATAATTGTGTAAACTATTTATTAGGGAACACGTAGAAGAAATTTCATTACAATAATATTAAATAACTAGCAAATCGAACTGGTTTTTTCGTAGAGATATCTCTGTAAAAATGAAAATTTAGAGGAAACTTTGCCATTTTTTTCAATGGAGCTTACCTGTTCAAAAGGCATCAAATTTAAGTAGATACTTCCAGGGTGGTCTCTCTGAGCAGCATCAAGACAAATAAAAAATAGTGTTCAGATCACATCAGCCGTTTTGCTACTGGGATATTATGATATTTGGGCGTTATACAAACAAAACGTTATAGAAATAAGTCCAATCTCAAACCCAGGCATTCTACTATTAAGACGTTTTGCTTTTATAATCATTATGCAATCTAGCTAACCAAAGTTATCGACATAGCTCTAAGAATTAGCAAGCTTAAGTGGCAGTGGGCCGGCCATATCTCGCGAAGAACCGACGGCCGCTAGGGCAAACGTGTTCTCGAGTGGAGACCACGACTCGGTAAACGTTTAAAAACACGTTAGCCCCATCGGTTGTCCGTTTATCCCACTACCATTACCATTTCAGCTGCTAATTCTTAGAGCTATGTCGATAACTTTGGTCTGTCGGTTATATTCGTTACGAATCCTATCCTTCAGAGAAACTCGGAGCATAGATCACTCCATGTCCGACTTTGGTGCTAATCTAATTTATACTAGTATAATATCTTTATAATAATAGTATTAACCGTATTGGGAACAAACTTACCGTAGCTGACCCATTTTCTTTAACACCAGATCCTGCGGCGCGTGCGTTGACAGGCGATTGGGTAGGCCGCGATGCTGGCCTCGGAGACCTAAGGGAAGATAAATCATCAGATAATCGTCTATAATAGGGATGACTGTAATGATCAGTCGCCAAAATTATGTATCTACCGAATTATACCTGTGTGTTAAACTATAATTTACGACACGCTTTTTTACATTAAAATAATTTCTTTTATTTATCACTCTAAACCATAATTTGAATTATTAAAAAAAAAAATTCTACTTTTTAGTTCGGTTTATTTATAAAAGCGTGTTTTTTTTTTTTTTTAAACTATTAATTATTTCTTTTCAATTTTTTTGTTTAACCTCTTGTCTCCTTACAATGCCAGACTAGAGTCAAGCTCAACAGGGTCTTCTTTCCCCGCTGATTCTCCCTAGCCCGTTCCCTTGGCTGTGGTTTCGCTAGATAGTAGATAGGGACAGTGGGAATCTCATTAATCCTTTCATTTTCGTCACTTATTAGATGACTATTATTTATTTTCTATTCTTTAGTTTAATCTTATCAAAAATATTGTATTGTCATCGGTTATTAATAAGTTTACTAAGTTTAAATGAAATATGACCCTATACATCATACCTCTATTATATATTTATATGTGTTTTTTATATTTATATTATATATTTATGTTTGTATTTATACTTATAGCTATCAATATGTATTTGTTAGTATGTCCCAATTAAATATTATTCTATATAACACGCCACCGTCTATACTTGTTCTAACTCTTCATGTCTATCCAAAGGTTGCCTGGCAGAGATCGCTTTAAGCGATAAGGCCGCCCATTGTACAACACATTCTTTATTTGTCTTTTTCCTGTCCTGTGTATCTGTTTTTATGGTGTGCAATAAATAATTATTGTATTGTATTGTATGACCGTTCAAAGTGGGTCAAGATCGAGTCCAACGGAGTCGGTTACAAACATACATACATACAGGTGAAGCTAATAAAAGCATTTTAAAAAGAGAATCATCATAGTTCACGTTTGTTCACTGTAAAAATCTAGGGTTTTTTCGCCGTGTGTTTGCACGGGGTGGTCGGTGTTATATGGATCACTTGTTTCTGCCCGCGGCTTTGCGCGCGTTGTTTCTATGGAAAGGTTATTTATATCCCATGGGAATAGGTTTATAGGACAAAAAGTGAGATCACTCATGAGTAATATATAAAATACTAGCTGCGCCCCGCGTTGTCACCCGCGTGGCGTATGTGTTATTCTGATGTATAAGCTATATTATTGTAGTTTCATTAAAACCCATTCAGTAGTTTTTACGTGAAAGAGTAACAAACATCCATCCATACTTACAAACTTTCGCGTTTATCCTCCTAATGTTTATCCTCGCTAGTTAGCAGAGCTTGTATTCTGACAGTTGGGTGTACTTACTCAGATTTTGCATTCGGCACGTTGATACCGGTAGACCTGATAACGATAACAAGACAATAGGGTTGAATATTGTTACAACGGGTATTTATCGCGTTTAATTACCTATTTACCAGACGTTTCAACAGGTTTACTTATAATTATGTGTTCAGATCGCGTAAGTTTAAAAATATTAATAGGGTTTGAGTATGTGCTCGAAGAAAGGGACTTATTTTATCAAGATTCTAATATAACCAAGTTGAAGAAATGCTTCTGCACAGGCACAGGGCGCCGTAGGCACCGCTCCCCGCACTACGGCGTCACGTGACACCCCGCGCAGTACTGCTCTGTAGCCCCGACATGTTACATACATCAGTGGACTAGCATTGTCTGAGTATTTACCTGGACAGGTTGTGGCACAGGGCGCCGTGCCTCGCCTCCCAGTCGCGCCGCTGGCACCGCTCCCCGCAGGACGGCGTCACGTGACACCCCGCGCAGTACTGCTCTGTAGCCCCGACATGTTACATACATCAGTGGACTAGCATTGTCTGAGTATTTACCTGGACAGGTTGTGGCACAGGGCGCCGTGCCTCGCCTCCCAGTCGCGCCGCTGGCACCGCTCCCCGCAGTGCGGCGTCACGTGACACCCCGCGCAGTACTGCTTTGTAGCCCCGACATGTTACATACATCAGTGGACTAGCATTGTCTGAGTATTTACCTGGACAGGTTGTGGCACAGGGCGCCGTGCCTCGCCTCCCAGTCGCGCCGCTGGCACCGCTCCCCGCAGTGCGGCGTCACGTGACACCCCGCGCAATACTGCTCTGTAGCCCCGACATGTTACATACATCAGTGGACTAGCATTGTCTGAGTATTTACCTGGACAGGTTGTGGCACAGGGCGCCGTGCCTCGCCTCCCAGTCGCGCCGCTGGCACCGCTCCCCGCAGTGCGGCGTCACGTGACACCCCGCGCAGTACTGCTCTGTAGCCCCGACATGTTACATACATCAGTGGACTAGCATTGTCTGAGTATTTACCTGGACAGGTTGTGGCACAGGGCGCCGTGCCTCGCCTCCCAGTCGCGCCGCTGGCACCGCTCCCCGCAGTGCGGCGTCACGTGACACCCCGCGCAGTACTGCTCTGTAGCCCCGACATGTTACATACATCAGTGGACTAGCATTGTCTGAGTATTTACCTGGACAGGTTGTGGCACAGGGCGCCGTGCCTCGCCTCCCAGTCGCGCCGCTGGCACCGCTCCCCGCAGTGCGGCGTCACGTGTCACCCCGCGCAGTACTGCTCTGTAGCCCCGACATGTTACATACATCAGTGGACTAGCATTGTCTGAGTATTTACCTGGACAGGTTGTGGCACAGGGCGCCGTGCCTCGCCTCCCAGTCGCGCCGCTGGCACCGCTCCCCGCAGTACGGCGTCACGTGACACCCCGCGCAGTACTGCTCTGTAGCCCCGACATGTTACATACATCAGTGGACTAGCATTGTCTGAGTATTTACCTGGACAGGTTGTGGCACAGGGCGCCGTGCCTCGCCTCCCAGTCGCGCCGCTGGCACCGCTCCCCGCAGTACGGCGTCACGTGACACCCCGCGCAGTACTGCTCTGCCGATGCGCCGCAGCCGACGCAGCGCTTCGATGCCTCGCACTGAAGCCCCGGAATGTTATTCTGTGTCGAATTGCTAGTGTTCAGTGTTGCTGGGTTTTATAACTTAAAATGAATAACGTGCTTTTCTTATTACAAGAAAATTGCTCTGCGTAATAAAAATTCTCTAAAATTGATATCGCGTTTGTTCATTAAGCCTTAAAAAAACTTACAAAATAATATATTTCAAAACTATTACATAGAAATAAAGTTATAAAACCAAGCGATTGTGTGTGATATGAAGTGGTTTATTTACACCTACTAGGTACTAAGCTAGTGAATGCTTTCTAAATATATATTGCATGATGATGGATGTGACTCTAGGTACAAGGTAAGCTAAGCTATTAGCAATGAAAAAAAATCTCACCACTATTTCGATCCTCTCTTGATATTAAATACCAAAATACAATGCACAGTGTTCCACGGATATTTAATCTATTCGGAAACGTAGCCTTCAGCCTTCCCGTAAGGTAAAAACACTATTGAGTCGTCGTGACGCGTCAAAAGCATATCAGTTTCATACTGATTTTAATGTGTGTGTGTTTAATAATAAATTAATACTACATGAGGCATGTTCGCTAGAAAATAAAAAATAACTCAATTACTGTAACAGACGAAATAAAAATAATACTCAGCGATAAAACCCTAACAAATGTTCGTAAAAACCCTCGTAGAATTCGAATTGTATGGAACTAAAGGGTGTCTCATCAAGAACTTGAATTTTAAATTGCGCGCCATTGTCGACTGTTAACACTTTGACTGCGGTTTTTTTTCGATGACTGCGATCTTTTTTTTTAACCTAAAAAATTCGTGCTGCCTCTCTACACAGCGGTTCTGTTGCGCCGCACATGCGTTTCGTTCGAAAAATATTACGGCTGTGCTGAGTCACACAGATCTGTATTTTCTCAGCCGCTGCGCTAGTTTGGATTTACGCATATTAGTCACTTGTAGAAAACACATACCGTGTGATTTCAGCAGTCAAAGTGTTAATTGTTGAGTCAGCCATATTTGGTGTTTTTTTAATTAAAACATAGACATTTACGAAAATCAAAGACATTACGTTATAGCTTGGAAGAACGTTTGTTAATAGTGAAAACCCATAATAAAAATGGGGAAAATTTTACAGTAACGATTCGCAAGTTACACAAGCTCAGTTCCAACTGAACGGCTTAGTTCCACCTCAACGGCTTCGAGTGCTGAAATCACACGGTATGTGTTTTCTACAAGTGACTAATATGCGTAAATCCACACTGAGAAAATACAGATCTGTGTGACTCAGTACAGCCGTAATGTTTGTCGAACGAAACGCATGTGCGGCGCAACACAACCGCTGTGTAGAGCGGCAGCACGAATGGCTTAGGTTAAAAAAAAGATCGCAGTCGTCGAAAAAAGATCGCAGTCAATGTGTTAACAAACAGAATTCACGGATCTGGGGAGACGAAAATCCACATGTCATTCGAGAACTTCCGTTACATCCTAAAAAGGTGACAGTTTGGTGTGCCATGTGGGCAGGAGGGATAATTGGACCGTACTTTTTTGAAAATGGTGAAGGTGACGCCGCCGTGACAATCGTTACCAGGGCATGTTGACAGACTTTTTTTGTGGCAATAATTAGACGGAATTGGCTTTAATGAGATGTGGTTTCAACAGGATGCAACCAAGTTTTCAAGTCGTGTAATTTCTCGTTTTGGAGACCAAAACTGACCGCCAGGAAGTTGCGATTTAAGTTCTTTGGACTATTTCCTCTGGGGTTTTTTGAGAAGTAAGGTCTCAGCGAACCACCCAGAGACAACTGAGGGACTCAAAGAAGAAATTGCACGTCAAATTCGTCAAATCCCGTCGCCCTTACTGCAAAATTTCGTCAAAAGAGTGCATCAGACAGACCAATGGTGGCCATTTAACCGATATTTTGTTTCATGTGTAAATGTCATCACTACTTAGTAGTATATATAAATACATATGTAGAAAAATGTTAATAAAATATTAAATAAGTAAATATTTTTTAATTTTTAAAATTCATGTTCTTAATGAGACACCCTTTATTTCAAAAGGTAAGTTATTTGAAATTAATTCCTTGAACTTCACTCCTAGAACTTCATCGTCCAACATTGCGTACATTACGCAATGTTGGACGATGCTTAGTCATTATTGTTTTTTCTACCCTAGGGTAGAGTTCAGGCCCGGGGATTGTTGTCTAGACAACAATCCCCGTGCTATTGTTGTCTAGACAACAATCCCCGTGCTAGGGGGGTGATAAGAGTTGGGGCGGCGGTGATCATTAGTTTCAGAGTGGATAATGAATGAGAGCGGCCTAGTCTACAACTCAAACTCATTCAAAATGAAGTACCTAAATTACTTACTTTTGTTAACATGTTTTTTTTGCAATTATTTCAAATGAACTACTTGAACTTCACTAATGTACGCAATGTTGGCCGATGCTTAGTCATTTTTATTTTTTCTACGCTAGGGTAGAGATCAGCCCCCTAGCACGGGGATTGTCGTCTAGACAACAATCCCCGTGCTAGGGGGGTGATAAGAGTTGGGGCGGCGGTGATAATTCGGCGGCAGCATCTACCTGCAGTCTTCCACAGGTCGTCATCCCACCTGGTCAGACCTGATAATATACTATATATCTGTATAAGCTATATTATTGTAAAGTTTCATTAAAACGCATTCAGAAGTTTTTACGTGAAAGAGTAACAAACATCCATCTATACAGTGTTTATTATATTATGTTTATTCTACCCTAGACAACAATCCCCGTACTATGGGGGCTGATAAGTTGGTGCGGGGATGATTCGTGGAATAATGAAAGCCTACTCTACTTATCAAACTCATTCAAAATGATGTACCTAGCTAGAGCATGCTTCGTGATGGTCCATACTCCGCGTGATGGAACGTCACGTCCCAGCGACGATCAAGAATCCTTTCCTGTGATTGTTCGGGTAAACCGACCACGCAGCAGATATGCCTTTAGCTGCGCTTGCATTTGAACGCGTATTTGCTCGCGATTATCTTTTACTCAGTTCGCGATAGGCCGCCTTCGCCGCGGGTTCAGTACTCATACCAATTTTAACATTAGTTGGCGGCAGTAGCATATTAACCAAACGTGTTTCTTGTGAATATAGTCCGTAACATACCAAAACTTTCCTTGACTATTAACCAAATACCAATCTCAAATGGCTGTTTGGGGATCAACCAGCACCACGACCCCCAACCATAACCCTTTTCTGTGATGTAGGGTGCACTTTTAATGTAGATATCGATTTAACATCGATGAATTGAACGATCGATTGGATTGTACCGTAGGCCCTATTTCATTCATTTTCTAATTGTATCGTTCAACGGAAGTTCAGCAAGGTTAGGGTCAATTCACACGTACCATGACCACACCACGTGGTCGGGCGTATATTTTGTATTGAAAATGAATAGGACTATTCACACTACCACATTTTGCAGTCGTTATCGACAGCTTGTGTGATACCGACGACATCGCAACCACCAGCGACGCTAGTAGGCGACCACATCGCAGACACAACGTTGCGTCGACGCAATGACAGTGCGCGCACGCCGCCCGCGCTCTTCCCCTACCCTCCTTCTGTCTCCTTAATAAAAGCCATAGCAAGGATAGCAATAACAATGTTTCCTCTTCGAATGTCATGAGTTTGTTCAGTCAACGCGTGTTTCCTCGCCGGTGTCGCACTTTGAACTGTGTCTGCACAAGACGTAACCACATCGCAATTACTGGCGACAACGCAACCATATCGACATTGTCGGACAACAAAAGGCAACTACAAAAAGCTGCAGCGACACTATTCACACGTGCCACTGCTTGACTACATTTTGACGCTGCGATGTGGTGTGGTTGTGGTACGTGTGAATTGACCCTTACCTGGCTATTTAGCAAATAACGTAACGCATCAGCGTTATTATGCTAATTTGAACGTGAAAAGGAGTTTTTTACTTTAAGTAATGTGTGTTTACGCACACACTACTGCACTATATTAATTGTCTTGCGTACATCTGTGCACATCCAACAACCACCGTTGAGATTTGCCGCAGCCGCCGTGGTCTGAATGAACCTTTATTACAACACCCTCTAATATCAATTCACGTTATATTACTGATATTATTTAATTTCTATGAATTGAAATTTAATAAAAAATTCAATAATAATTGTAGATGTGCCCTATTTTGATTACGTGAACGTAAATAGGTCAACAACCAGTAATTGCCAAGCTATATAGCACCTAGTATAGCTATACTACCTATTACCAAGTTATCACTTTCTTAGAATCTAGTATCGACTAGATACTCTTCTGATTTTATTTACTGCTCCCATATTATCTCAACTACAAAATAAAAACAAGAAAACAAAAAATTAAAATCAAAATTTAATTATAAATTACATTAACATGCAAAGCGCGAGTTTACAATCACAATAACAATATTAAAATGGAATTAAAACGTATAAAACTACATGCTAATTCTAAAAACACTACTAACAAATAGCGAGCTAAATACTTAACCTGAAACTTATGTAAAGTATTGTAAAAACTACCAGTTTCATTATATTTTCAATCGTCCTTTTCCAAAACCCTAGACAGACATATTGCTAGACAGATTCATATTATAAGTAATAAATTCAGGCGTGACTTTCCGGATATCAGTTGGAAACTATAAAAATGTCGAATATTTTAGTAACTGTTTTTTTTTATTATACTGCTTTTGCTCGTAATTGTTACCAAATATTATACCATTATAAAGTTACTGTTACTTATGCCTCAGATAATTTGCTGGAGGAGTATTTTACACTAAAGTCATTTAAAACGGGATATTTACCATGATTTGATTTTTGAGTTATCCAATATTTCGGCACAGTTTCATGCGCCATGATCACGGTTAATAACCATGATAGTTTCAAGAGTATTTTACAGTTAAGTGCAATCTTCGATAACCGATCGATTGCAAATTTTATGTCACATGTTTAGGCCCGTATCTAAAGAGCACTTTGACTTTAGGATTGGCATCGTGACGAAGTGTTTAGATTGAGTTAAGCAAACGTTTTAGGCTTAAACATAAATGGCTGGCTAAGGAGAAATTATAAAAAAAAAATATTTTATTGTGATATCTAAAGAAAATATAAGCTTTTGTTGCTTACCAAAAGTACACCGAAAAAGCGCGTACCCGAGTCGAAGTGTCTAGTGAACTTTAATTTTGCTAAGCCCGAGAAAAATGTATAAATAAATACTCGAATGTGCCCGACCAACATGCATCTTAAACTGAAGTGGTCCCGGATAGAGTTTCGGCCTAACTGAAGGTTATATTAAAGGTCTTAAATCCGGTATAAAAAGTAGGAGCTTTCGTTAGACTAATATAAATGGTAATAGTAAACAAATACCAATGTCCAGTGCGGTAACACAAGTCGCTTGCTAGTTGACATAATTGAAAAATCCTAACCTAACAGTTAAAACTACAAGGCGGGGTAGTCGAATGGAGTTCAGGAATGTACTTTGGAATAAATCTATGAAAATCAGAGCAAATTCGCAAAAACGAAATAGCGTCTTTATAGATGGTTTTTAAAATTGTCGTGGTTTTACAATATAGAGGTACGTGTACAATCAATAAAATATGTAAATCTATAGGAATGAAATAATCGTCAATGATTTGATTTTAACAGATTTTCATGAGAGATGTTGGAAGAAATTCGATAATTCAGTCTGTAAAATAATAAAACATTTAAAACCTTATTCGATCTTTCGGTGAGATTTGATTAGAAAAAGAATTTCAGCCTTTCACCGCTAACTACAGGGACGAAGTCCTTACTCTGAATTATCGAAAGTGACTGGTTATCGACATAGAGGAAGAATTTTCCATTGCAAGGATAGTCAGTTTCGCTGTAAATTTGCCAGATTTCTGTATTTAACCCCGGGTTTTTGTCTTCAAGAATATCGAAAATTATGTTCAAATCGTCTTCAGTATCCGGCAGGATGTTTGATGGTACTTTAAGGACAATTTTAGTCTGGTAACAGTTCTCTGGCACAACAAAGTCCTTGCTGTGTTTGGGTGACTCTGATTCTAGTATAATAGTCTCTGGGTCATACTCTTCGAGTATCTTAGGAGAGTTTTCAAAGTCACTGATGTATGCCTTTTCCTCGATTTCATGTTCCGGCTTTATGATTTCTCTGGATTTTTTCTTCGAGATTTTCTTAGATTTGTTTCCTTTCTTTTTGACTTTCAAAGATTTTGCTTTAGTGAGCTCTTCTAGGCTCTCTTTGGGTTTTATAAGAGACTGGAGGTGACCAAGTTTAAACTCAGCAGGTTCCTGGTCGATGCATCTGTTGAACTCAGGGTCCATGATTACTTGTGCTGAAAGCTTGTCTATCTGCAGTACAGCGTCTATCTTCGTGCTTGTTTTTACAGTACTGATTTTCCTCCAGAATTTGGTACGCAGTCTGGGATTCTGTTTCTGCAAGATCGCGATCACTTCATCAGTTTCTTTGGAAGTCTTGGCCACTAAGCTGACAATACCGACTGCCCCGCGGAACTCGGTAGACTTGAGACTTGTCTTACATTTTTCGTTTACAATAGAAATATTGTTTTCTATCCAAACTCTAGACTCCATGTTCTGGCAGATAATGAATATAACTCCATCGAACAAGTACAAGTCGTGGAATTTCGGCATTTCTTCCTCTGTAATAGATCCCTTTTCTAATGCCTCAGCCACAATAACCTCAAGAGTTTTCCTGACTGTATAAAAGTGACCCTCGTCGATGCGACAATCAGGATAGTTCGACGGCCCTACGTATAGTTTTAGGTCGTCGGCAATCAAATCCGCGTAATGATTGGTACGAATTCGAGTGAGTGTAGCGGGCATTATTTCTGGATCTATCGGTCTGTACATGTTCTTAGCGACATATTCCTTGTGCCTTTTGTTTTCAACAGTCTGATTGTCGTCGGATTTGGATATTTTGTCGCAGCTGATATCGCGCTTTTGTCTGTCAATGATTCTGAACGTAAGCTTCTCGCCGTCGTATGTCGGGTCGAAAGTAGGGTTTTTAATTACTTCCAGAGATTCGGGGTCGACTCCAAATTCCCTTTTCTGTTTGCCCGCTACATCGGAATAGTATTTCCAGCAAGCTGGGTTCAGCTTTGGGTACCTAGATTGCAGCTCCGTCAATATAACGATGGATTCCACATGTGCCTGTTCTTTCGGCAGTCGCATAACGGTTCTGGTATACCGCACTAGGTTCTTCACATCCCTGAACATCAGCTTCAGACCGCTAGAACTTATAAACTTGGGTAGAATCTCTGTCAGGTAATCTTTAGTCTCCAGGCTATCGCAGATGTAAATCACAGCGCCGTTCGAGAGATAAATATCCTGGAATTTTGGAATTATCATGTTTGTGAACCGTTGAGACTTCAAGTCCTTGTGTAAGTACTCTTTAAAGAGATGCTTGAGTCGCCTAATGTGTGTACCTTCCAGTTTGTTCACTGGATATCCTTCCAGCGTGATAGCGACTTTCAGTTCGGGCTCAACATGCAAGTAATTTGTGCGTCTGTGGTAAGCAATGCCTCTGTTGCTATCAATGTTTATCGTGCTAGTTTTAGTTAGGAGATTTTCATTGCTCTCTATAATAGATACAGATTTTTCAGACAAAGCCATAAATGAAGTAGTAGTCGTTTCCGTTTCGAGGTAACTGCATATTCTTTCGTCAGTTTTCTCTGTATCTCGTATCTCCTCGCGCTCAGTATGGTCCGACCAGGCTAGAATTTCGTCATGTTCGCCAATGTATTGGACATCTTTCATTTTATTCAGTAAATCATCTTGGATAGAGTTTTCTAGTTCCTTCTTGAACTCGATCTCTTCGATTTCAACTTCAAAAGGTTGTCCGTTCGCAGAATCATCGAGTTCTTCGTCATTGACATCGTCATTGATATCGTCATCTTCATCCTCCTGTGGCTTTGCTTCTTCGTTTTTGTCAGACGTCTCAATTCCAATATCAATCTCCTCAGGTTTCTCTTGGATCTCGACGAGTTTATTCATCGGTACCAAGCTAACGGTTGATCCCAACCGTGGTGTGGATTTAGCAGATTTTATTTCCTCTAGTAGTTTAACCCTAGACGCGACACTGCTTAAGTCTTCGTCCATGCAAGCCAGAAGGCATTCGTAGTAGATTTCCGTGTACCCAGTCAGCTCAAACTCCATTTGATCGTAGTCAATAACATTTTTGAAGGTAGGACCGCGAATGATCTCTCCAGAAACACGATCTATAAGGAACGAAGTGCATTCAGCTTCGTCAATAGTCTTCTGCGAGTATATCTTCCACATGCTAGTTCTCAAGGACGGATTGAAATATTGCAATAATTTAAAAACGTCTTTGGCCGTCGCTGGCCAGCATGATCTTGGTATTTTCAGCACAGCCAAACACAATCTCTTTACATCGGAGTTTAAAAGTATCAAGTTGTAGCACATACGCTCTTGAAGACCGGGACAGATTCTCACCAGCCAATCCCTAGTCTCCAGATCTCTGCAGATGCATACTACAGCGCCCCTGTTTAAGTAATAGTCGTGGAAAGATGGATCTTTATTTAGAAGACCAGCTTTGGACTGCATTTGAATGACCTCCCTTAGACAACGCTGAAAGAGCTCCATATGTCGAAGACGCATCTTAGACTTTGGGTACCCTGCCAAGGCTATAACTAACTTAAGCTCGCGATCAACAATGTCTAAATAGTCAGAGTTCCTCATTTGAATCAGTCTGTTCGTCTCGTCTTCATCGTCATTGTCCGTTTCCGCGTAAAAGTCGCGGAATTTCAGATCACAAGTCATATTGCTACTGATCCTACACGTACATTTCCTAGCCTCGCACTTCTTGCTTGTGGCATCAGACCGCCTGCTAACTTTGCTGTATTCGGAGTGTTTAGATTTACTAACAGTAATGGTGGTTTTGCTTTCTTTCACGTCAGGTAGGTCAGTTTTACTAGTCTCGGTCTCTAGCTTTGACAAGGGACAAGGATCTTCGGAACAGAGTACGCAAGTGGAAGGAGTGGAGCTTCCACTATGTTCTCTCGTCCAAGACGTCTTCTGACAGGAACAGGTAGTGTCGTTCTGTTGACAAATTATCTTGTATGGATTTGTGTTCGATGCCCTTGGTGATAAGAGGGAATTTTGTGAAGCCCCACTCCTAAGCGTGCATGCATGAGGCCGAGACAGCCGAAATTTCGAAGTCGACTACACATTATCTTAAAATCAAACTTATAGCCGTGATTTTAAGGTTAATGATAGGCCGACTGAGATATTCAAAGATATATACCTGAAATTTAGAAGCCATAAATACAGATCATACACAGAATACACAATAATAGTGATAAATTTTGAATGAGTTTGAGTTTTGCATGCACAACATTAAGGAGTATGAAGTTACCTACCTTTTCCCCAAAATAGTTCGCGTCATGCTAAACAGAACCTTAACAAGGAATTATTTAGTCACATTTTAGACTACACCTAGGAATTCAGTGTGTCATCGGTGTCAAAACAACTAAACAACAAATTTGAGTGCACTAAAAATCCTTTACGCGGTGTATACCTATTACGCAGTACAACTAACTCGCGTTATGTTAGTCATATCACAATTAAGGCATAACGAGAGTTAGGTATAATGAGGCTTAAGCATAGCCAGAGTGTGACATACCCCGACATAGGTCTGAACCAAGGAAGGCATAAAGCTATTTGACTGTTATGTTGTTAATTGGAATAAATAGGAATGCTCTTTAATGGCATCAACAACATTGTCCTTACTAAGCTTCAAAGATGCACTTCATTTCTTCCTATTCGAGCAACGCCATAAGGTCGAACCGTCGGTCGTTATTGCATTTGTTTTTAGTGTACGCATAACCATCTCTTAATAAGTTTGGTCTGCCTTTTTTATTTTCTACATATTGAATGCTACAATTCATATTGAGATAATAATTAACAACAACCACATCACAACAAAAGTATTATGAAAATTAATTTTTGTTGACATTTTGAAGTATTATTGACATTGGAAGTAAACCACTCGCATCATAAGTGGCTACATAGTACGAAAAAGTTTGTATACCTACGTAAACATATTTTAGGCATAACGCGATGTAGGCTATGTAAGACCTAGGCTTATAGCGAAGTTGTCCTTAAGCTAAGCAGTCCTATAGCAACTCAGGCAAACAGATAGTGAGGCCGAAAGAGAACTAAATGACGTTTAGGCATAACGCGAGTTAGTTGTACTGCGTAATAGGTATACACCGCGTAAAGGATTATGCCATCCCTTTTATTTTGATCGATAAGTACAATTCAAAATAATAAATTAGTGCCATCAAATTTGTAGTTTTTTTTATTGTTTTGACATCTTATTGACAGAGTTAAAGTTCGCTCAACGTCCAACACCACAGCCGCACAACACAAAAATGAGCTTAGACTCATAATATTAAGATACATTTTACAGCTGAGTCATAAATTAATAGACGGCGCGGGTGGGCATTCGCTTACGGTAAACAAGTATGCGACTCTAAAATCTTTAAAGTTTACTGACTCGTTCGGGGCCATCCATAAATTACGTCACACGAATTTCATGATTTTTGACCCCCCACCCCGTCCTTGTCACAGCTGGTCACATTTGTGAGACCCCCCTCCTCCTAATTATGACGTCACATATTTTACAATGTTACATCTAGAAATAATTATTGAATTAAAACAGTAGTACTGAAATTTGTTTTATATCAATTTAAATGATTTTTTTATATCAATATTCATTTCAAGAAATTAACTTTCCAAAAAACGATTATAACACGCGTAACACTGGAAAAGCGAGTGGCTGACAATGTTTTTGAATTTTTGGTCAATAGTTCAAAGTGTTTTACTTAACACTTAGATTAAAATTGATTTTGAAATGTGACGTCACGAAATTAAGGCCCCTCCCATCCCCTTGTCACACAATGTCACACTTCGACGACCCCCTCCCTCCCCCTTAACGTGTGACGTAATTTATGGATGGGCCCCTTCGTATTGTATTGTGCGGCAACGGGCTTGTATATGTGTATAACTTTTAAGCCTCTCTCAGACGGCAATTCGAGAGGCTTAAGAGAGCGGAAAACAATATATAAAGTATTTCTCGATACCGCTGTATGTAGAACTATCAAAGAAGTCTGAACTTACAGAATTAAAGCACAACCTTACTTTAATATATACTCATAATAAAAATATAGGCAAGATTTAACACTTTCACTGTAATTTCTTCCACTTCTATCCACTAGTGGACAAAAAATAGAAGTGAACATTAAAATTAAAATAATGTTATTTGATAATAATGAATAGTATAAAATTTGACTTGTCTAAGTGCTTATTTTGTAAGCCTAAAGAAATAAATGCTATTGAATTTGTATTCAATACCGCATTGCAGTAAAGGTGTTAAAATCTTAAGTAATGAATTAATGATGTTAGAATTGAATTACTTACCGAATCTCCGGCGCCCGCAGTGAAGCTTGTCTCATCTTGAGTCCTAGAATTTAAGGTTCTCATGAATAAAATAATTTGTTCTCGAGTGGAGACCACGGCTCGGTAAACGTAGTGTAGGACGCCCTCCGACCAGGTGGGATGACGACCTGCGAAAGACTGCATGTAGATGCTGGATGCGGCAAGCTGAAGACAGGGCGCTATGGCGCTCATTTGGGAAGGCCTATGTAGGCTGATGATGATGATAATGAAACATCTCAGGTCTCCTAGGGTGCGTTGCCACAGTGTCGTGACGACAGAAAGTCGTGCAGTTTAAAGAATCATGGTATGTGATTGTTCACATTAACACGACACTATTAACTAAGGTTACCTGGAAGAGAAAGCTTCTAAGCGATAAGGCCGCCCATTGTACTTGTATCATATGATGTCTTTTATAATTATACGAGTATGTATTTTTGTATTGTATTGTACATAGGGACAGACAGACAGCGGGAAGCGACTTTTATACTATGTAGTGATTTGATACAACTTACACTCGAACAGAATGCCCATCAGGCAGCAGTCTGCGTTTGGTAACAGCAGAAGCAGAGTTACTGGTTATCTTCATCTGAAACCAAAAATATAAAGCCATGAAAAAATTGTTTAATGTCCTCCTGAGGCCCACTTGTGCCAAAACGTTGAGTTAAATAAATAACTCGAGGTTGCATAACTCAGTGTTAGTTTTTTAAATTTACGACACGCAGTTTTAATTGCACCAATAGAAATTAGCCCAGAGTCAAATAACTCGAGGTTAATGTCTTGTTCATTCATTCTTTTTACATCTGGCCAAATATAGTAGGACGAATGCTGAATGATTTGAGTACACTGCTCTCTCTCGCTCTACCGTACTTTGAATAAGACTATTCCTTTCTGACAGATTTGAAATGACACATGTTCTTGGCCGCCTTTTAGGTACCTGCTTAGGTAGGTAGATGTTATTTTTTGTGCAGCCCGTAGTTCAGATGCGAGTACAGTTAGGTAAATCAAAATAAATAAAAGGAATTCTCTGAAGAGAAATCACCAATTTTTTTTAAAACTTAGGTAGGTACTTATTTTTTGTTAGTATTTGTATATTGCAATCTATTATCAATTTTATCTAATATAAACAAAAAAGTTTCCTTTTTTAGACGAAATCTTATATGAAAATCGCTGTCTCTTTGAGTAAAAATGATCGGACCGTTCGCCAATTATTCTATTATAAAAGTCCGAACTAATATATTCGATGATCTCTTGGTCATCATCAGGCATAAATCATTCATTTATCATTGTTCAAAATCGATATCACTGAATGCAAGAAAAACAGCCAATAATAACAAACATAACCTTAAATATCTCAATTATCACAGTTTTGACATTACTAACCCAGAGTTAGTTGACATAACCCTCCCATGTCCAAGGGTTAAAAATTTCAAAATTTAACTCAGGGTTAACTCCTAACTCTTGGTGGCACAAGACATTATTAGAATTTAACTCCAAAGTAGTATCTAACTCTGAGTTAACTGTGTAAACCAAGCCTGGCGCAAGTGCACCTTAGCAAATTACTCTTTAACATTCCTCGTAACATTCTTGCTGATGCACACACTAAGGACTTCTACGCTGTAATTCGTCACAAAATAACATCCGTCAGACTCGGGATGCTGGGCAGCAACAATAGCTTGCCAAGGGTTCTGGTGGACAGACATTGCAGTAGCCTGCAAAGGCACTGGATGTCAAGTCTAATGAACCCTTATGCTAAAGAAATGTATTATATAAATTTAATTGTAAGTGTTAATGTGAAAAATGTAATGTAATTTGACTGTGTTGTAATTATTAACTACCTAAACTAATCATAATATTATGGATGTAACTTATGTCTGAATCATCGACGTCTTACCCTATAGACCCTAATACAGGGCGAATGATTTCAAACATCACATAAGGAAAATAGATCTTATAAAAATCCACGCCCACTAACGTTCGATCAGTATCGACCAGACCAATGACCCGTGACAATCTCTGCGTTCGCTTACTAAAAATATAACATCCTTAGTGCAATGGCTCCTGACGGAGCTCAACTTAATTTGGTTGGCCGGTCGAGGTCACCAACTGTCATTTCTTTCTTTAAAATAATATTTCACGTTACATTGCTACATGGTACATATTTATCTAAAATAGTAGGTACCTAAATGTTAACCTATTTGCTGTGTTAAAATATTTGCTATGGCGCAGTCGGACAAAAGTGCCGTTAAATTTTTATTAGTAATAAATAAATTTGACTGAAGACAGGGCGCTATGGCGCTCATTAGGGGAGGCCTATGTCCAGCAGTGGACTGCTTTAGGCTGATGATGATGATGATGAATAAATAAATAATGCTGGACAATCCACACAGCATCATCTAACCCCGAGCTAAGCAGAGCTTGTGTTATGGGTACTAGATGACTGATCAACTTAATATAGATATTTTTAATTATACATACAAATATAGCCAAAACACCCGATACAAATATTTGCAGATCGTAGAAACATTTGTCCCAAGGCGGGAATCGAACCCGCAACCTCCTGCGTCGCAGGCGGCCCTCGCCCGCCACGCCACATCGATCGTCAAATCGTCAAAGTAAATATACCTTGTTGCAAGTATCGATTGTTTCAGTACTTACCCCATCACTAATAATGGTCATGATTTGTCGTAACCTTGAACGGACCAATTAGCACTCAGTTCCCCGCGCCCGCACACCTCAGTTGGTTGACAGACTTGTTTGCACAGCGAATAAATGGGTATTAGGCATCTATTTGGGTAAGTTGTCGATGGTCTGAATCAACATCATCAGCCTATATCAGTCCACTGCTGGACATAGGCCTCCCCCGATGAGCGCCATTGCGCCCTGTCTTCAGCTTACCGCATCCAGCATCCACCTGCAGTCTTTCGCAAGTCGTCATCCCACCTGGTCGGAGGGCGTCCTACACTACGTTTACCGACTCAAGAACACGTTTGCCCCAGCGGCCGTCGGTTCTTCGCGAAATATGGCCGGCCCACTGCCACTTCAGCTTGCTAATTCTTTGAGCTATGTCGATAACCTTGGTTCTCTGTCGGATGTATTCGTTGCGAATCCTATCCTTCAGAGAAACTCCAAGCATAGCTCTTTCCATAAGCTCTTTCATTCTTTCTTTCTGAATCAACAAACGAATTTAATTTAATAAAGCTAACCTTCTGTCGTTGTATCAGCAGCCGTTCCTGCGCAATCAGCTGCTGCTCTTTAACTTGTAGACGTTCCAGCTTTATCTGTTCCAGATCATACTCAAACTTCGGGTCAATACCCTGAAAAATATAGTTTAAAAATCAGCGAAACCTGGAGAAATCAGTTTAATAAAATAATAAATAGTGCCCGACAATCGACACAGCATCATCTAGCCCCAAGGTAAGCAGAGCTTGTGTTATGGGTACTCTAGTACTGTGACTGATACACTTAATACAATAGATTACAAAGATAGATATTTTTTATTATACATAGGTAACGACCAGAACACCCGTAACATATATCTGGAGATATATTGCGAGGCGGGAATCGAGCCCGCAACCTCCTGCGTCGCAGGCGGACCTTCGCCCACCGCGCCGCAGAGGTCGTCACAGAGTTTGTAGATGTAGAGATTTTTTTTTATTTCAGACATTTTGTGGCACATGGATTGTTGTTTTTGGATAATATTATTTCATAGCTTATTTGTTGGCAAAACCATCACAAAAGAATAAGCTGACAAAAAAATATGATTTGTAATAAAAATAAGTTGTAAAGTAGGTTTTATGGTATGTAGTGTAGGTATTTGTTTTCTTTTTTATCTATATATAAATGACCACCCGGGCGAAGCCGCGACGGGCAGCTAGTTAATTATAATTGTTAGCGACAATATAATTACCATGTTTATTGAAAAGTTTGTATGCCTAAGCAGCATAATCCTGTGATCTAAAATAATTCCTGACTGTAAATTACCCGATTCACAAACAATAAATTAATTATTTATTAGGATGGGTGGTTTTTGTGTAGTTAGAAGAAGCTACTATTATAAACATTGAGGTAGGCATTTAAATTTTTTGATTCAAAAGCACAAAGACGTCAAGCCCTCCTGACAAATCACTGGTTTGATGCATTATGATCTTAACCGTAAGTTATTAGGATTCTGCATCATTTTTCTTATGTAAATTCTGCTTTTATGTTTTTTACTTTATATTAGTTTCTGTATTGTATAATATAAAGTATAATTTAGGTAATTGTTAGTACTTTCATATACATATTTTATTGTCTATTGTTAGTTATTTTATTTCAATGTAACTTAACCTATGTGTAAGTTATAAGACTAAGCTGTATCTTCATTTTAATTTATCCTCTGCAAGCAAGCAATCCCTAAGCTACTACATGCGAGGACACAAATGGTTATAAGTTTGTCTTCTAAATAAAGCAACAAAATAAAATAAACTTACAGCATCACTGGCTTCAGTTCCGTCCATCTCTTCTCCATTGAGGTGGTCCTCAGCGTTTCTGCAAACAAAATTTAGGTAAAATTTATGTAAACATTAATGTTGCTAAAGACTACTGGGTACTGACTGGCATTACAATATGGTACTGTGATATAACATTACACAGCCAATGTTTAAAAAGTTAGTATGGGGCACTGGTAAGTTATTATACTAGTGGACCTTCCCAGCTTCGCACGGTTTTAGTACGGATCCCTAACTTTAAAAAAATATATAATATAGCCTATGTTCACCGGGGATAGTGTATCTTCCCAACGGTGAAAGAATTTTTCAAATCGGTCCAGTAGTTTCCGAGCCTATTCATAACATACAAAAAATCAAACTTTTCCTCTTTATAATATTAGTATAGATCTGCACAACTTCATACCTGATGCTTCATTGTTATTTGTTTAAATACTAAAGTGCACAAGTGTGTGTCCAAACAGAGCTTAGGTGTAGATGTACTATCTATTGATCTCATAATGTTGTGTAAAAGAGAGCGATGGCGCGGGGAACAGTTTATTTCTAGGTTATTTAGTTGTTTTCGAATATGATTTCTTTCACCCTCAAAGCAGATAAACACGCTATCTTGCCTACCTACAATATTCAAGCAATGAATACCGATAATAGAAGAAATAAACACCCACATTTAGAAAAAAGTTCAAAGACTAAAAGCTAGCTAAAACCTAGGTACCTACTTCGGGACAAAGACCACGTACAACGCATCAAGAGATGGCATATTCTAGAACTCGACGAGAGGAACTGAAGTGTCCCGACATTATGATTTTGCTAATCACTGGAATGGAAACAAAATATTTCACACAAATTGAAAGAAAACGACTTCTGATTTTGACTCGTAGATAACTTACGTATAGAAAAATCACCTACCTACACTAATCGAGTTTCGAAATAAGAACAAATATCTTGAGCTTGACCACTGTCGCTAATATAAGTAAGCCCATTATTACCGCAAGCAACGATAAATAAATTCATTCATTATTTACACAATAACAATAATCTCGCTTTCATATTCGTAAGATTGCCGGCTTCAGATTTCTGATGAGCCGACGAAAATTACCTACTTGTTCAACATTGGAGAACACCGTTCTATACACTTCGTAGGTACTTTAAATAATAACTACAATGCAACAAAAAATATACGAAACACGATTAGAAAAAATATTCACAAAACTAACGCAAAATCAATGATAGAATTTACAAAGCTTCAAAAACGAACGACGAAAAACAAACTTCGCAAATCGGAATCGCCATGCTGAAAAGGAAATAGGGTTGCCACTACAGGCTAGGCTCATGCTGAAATAATTACACATGTTGTGGCAGATTGTACGGACGTTCGATTATTTTGAACTTTCTGTGTTTTATTTTCCAACTGGATAATATTCGTAGTGTTGTTCGAAGTTAGTAAATTTTTGCATTGCATCAGATAAAAATGCGACTAATGGTTTCTCAATGAAACCTTTGAAAAATTACGTACGAACGTGATAGGAAAGTACGAAATTCATACTTTTAAGTTCTTCTGGCATCCC
Organism: Eupithecia abbreviata; assembly: GCA_943735965.1. Classification (NCBI taxonomy): domain Eukaryota; kingdom Metazoa; phylum Arthropoda; class Insecta; order Lepidoptera; family Geometridae; genus Eupithecia; species Eupithecia abbreviata. The sequence continues at coordinate 2,814,118 of OX031004.1, read as the reverse complement.
TACAAGAAAATGTATAGAAGCACAGCGGCGCGGCGCAAAGTTCGCACGGCTACTAATGGCGCTATTGGCCAGAGTTAAAAAATAGAACCAATAGCAACTTGTCTGCGAGAATCTGTTGATTCTGCATCCGGTGCTGCGTGCGTACGTATACTGAGCGCGCTAAATTCAAAATGTCATATTCTACTATTATTTTTCAAATATAAAAATATAATTATAAATATGTATTTTATTGTTTTTAGTACGGACGGACGGACAGCAAAGTCTTAGTAAAAGGGTCCGTTTTACCTTTTGGCAGGGAACAAAAATAACCTTAGATATATTTCCATACACTTTGCTCTCCCGCTAACGCGTGAGCAATTCAATGCCAGTTTTCCGTCCCAAATTTTACGCCTGCAATGACGTACTTTCTTCCCGCATTTTAGTACATCCGTACTTTCTACCTTATGGTTAGAAAAGGAATTAGCAACTTTCTAAGCAGATGTAGTTACAAAGGTGTTTTTTTGACATAGGGGTGAAGACGCCCCCCTTTAAATATTGTATACTACTACGAGTAAACGCTCCGTGCTTTTGTGATCGCCCCTGCAAGTTTGTGTCTTACTGTGACCTTGCTCGGAGCTTCTTTTCACTGATACATATGCAGTTAGCTTATACCTAAGCTATCACTCACCTCGGCTTACTCTGACTGCTCATGCTGCTATCCTCTCGAACCTTCTGGCTACTTCTGTCTATGCTTGAGTGCTTCTCCACGCTTGAGTGCTTCTCCATGCTAGATGACTGTTTACCGATGCTCGAGTGTTTATCTATGGAGTGCCTTTCATTGCTTGAGTGCCTGTTCAGGTTGGCAACTGATTGGTGTCTATCTGTGTTAGACACGGAGTGATGCATGCTTGAGTGTTGCCTGCTTGGTTGTTCAGAGTTTGATGAAGCATTGACCTGAAGTATTGAGTGGAGATATGAAGTATGTTATTGGGTATTTAATGGCAGGGGTGTAAGGGGAAGTCCAACATCTCATCTGCCAAGCCAACCTAAGCTGCATGTGGTACACCCTGCTAGATAGACTAGGCTCTGGTGAAAATATTAAACAATCTTCATAATTTGATAACTTATATCATCATCATCATCAGCCTATGATAGTCCACTACTGCACCTAGGCCTCCCCCAATGAGCGACATAGCGCCCTGTCTTCAGCTTGCCGCATCCAGCATCTACCTGCAGTCTTTTGCAGATCGTCATCCCACCTGGTCGGAGGGCGTCCTCTACGTTTACCGAGTCGTGGTCTCCACTCGATAACTCATATAATTTGCATTAGACAATGAAGCAAACGTTATACGGTTATTTCTATACCATTGGAACTTTAGGGTATAAAAATTAGCCTATATTTTATCTAAGGCCTAATTATTCTTACTTTTCTTAAATGCGCGAAACAAACGGACATGCAAAATGGTTCCGTTCGATGTAGCTTCGTTATAGCTACTCGCGCCTCTCTGTAACAAACAAAATACCAAACATATAAATAATGCTGGACAATCCACACAGCACCATCTAGCCCCAAGTTAAGCAGAGCTTGTGTTATGGGTACTAGATGACTGATATACATAATACAATACATTACATAGATATATATTTTTTATTATATATAGAAAACGACCAGAACACCCCCGGAATATTATGTGCAGATCGTGCACACAGTTGTCCCGAGGGGGGAATCGAACCCAGCAACCTCCTGCGTCGCAAGTAGTCCTTCGCCCACCGCGACACCGAGGTCGTCATTATAGCTGGTGTGTGTGAAGTGTTTAAGATGATGAAGAACAAGGATAAAGTCTCTTATACAATACAATACAATACAAAAATACTTTATTGTACACAAGATACAGAACATTATGAAATATATTACATGTGACAAGTACAATGGGCGGCCTTATCGCTTAGAAGCCATCTCTTCCAGGCAACCTTTAGATGGAAATAATTGTGTGAATTAAAGAAAGGCAGGGGGTGTACCAAGGATAGAGCTAGAATAAAAATGAACATAATATGAGTATTTAAAGATAAATAAGTATTAAATATATATATATATGTATAATATACTACTTAGTAATACTTAGTTAATAAATAAATAATAAGTACCAATATTCACGATTCTGACAGGTAGAATCCCCTCTTATCGACGACGACATAATATAGAAACATAATTCGTAACTTACTTCAGATCAGTTACATGTTATTCGAAACAATTTAAGGGTCGCTCGGTACATATCTGACGTATAATGCGTCGAGCGTATCATCGGTCAAATTAGACCTGCCACATTACGCGTCTAGTCAGTACGAACGGCCTGTACGGAAACGATCTCCGCTGATGATACGCCTAGTTTGAATGCATCAAACAAAATACACGTAACGCGACATGTTACGTCGACCGACTATGCGTTGACGGAAACTGAACAGTACGCTCGACGCACTAACGCATCATCGGTTGAGTGTGAAAGGATGAATGTTTTATTAAATTGCCTGTTCTGGCGTAACGCGACCTGATGATACGCGACGTATATGACGTCAGATATAGATAGATAGATAGATAGACAATACTTTTATTGCACACTTAAAAATAAAACAAACAAGGTAAACAATAATAATACAAGATATGTGACAATTTGGCGGTCTTATCGCTCAAGAGCGATCTCTACCAGACAACCGTGGATGGATAGGATCGTTGGATTGAAAAAGGGGATCTGTGTGCGTTATTATGTAGTTAATTACAACATGAAGTTTCATATTATTATGTTACATACAAATACCTATCTACTATAAATACATATATACTTTATAACAAATAATACATACCTACTTATATAAATATATAATATTAATTTTATAACGGAAAAAAACAAGGGTTTGGTCAGTGACAGCAGGACAAATAGTGTTCCTTTACCATGCTCTTGAATATTGCTAGTGACTTAGCACGCCTTACTGAGACTGGTAATGTGTTCCAAAGTTGTACAGCTCAAGCAGTAAATGAGTTGTCGTAGAAGGAAGTAGAGTGGACTGGGACTTGAAGCATGAGTGTTTCAGAAGAACGGAGAGAAACAGCGTGAGAATGGTGGAGAAAAGTGAAACGTTCCTTGAGATAAGGGGGTGCAGAAGAGAGAAATAAGATATTATAGAGAAGAGATAGGATGTGACTATTACGGCGAAGCCGTATTGGTAACCACTTGAGCTTCCTGCGAAATTCCGAGACATGGTCATATTTGCGCAAGCCAAATATAAACCTTATCCCGACATTCTGCAGGCGCTCAAGTTTGTCAAGTTGTTGCTCAGTAATATCAAGATAAGAAGAATCAGCGTAATCAAGAACTGGAAGAAGAAGAGATTGGGCAAGAGAAATTTTAGTGGCGATTGGGAGAAGGCGAAGGTCCGTAGTATATAAATAAATAAAAACATTTTATTTCAGATAACAACAGTGATCCATAATTTGTTAGTAAATATATCGAGAACTTATTACTAGGGTTAGTTATACCTAATACTAAAAATTTATACTAAATTATCACTCTACCCATGAACCATTTCCACAGGGGAGAGGTGATTGTACCTACTATTGTTTTTAGGATGGTGTTGGGGCTGTCGCGTACCCTGATTGTGGAGCATTTTCTTTGTAAAAAGGCTTATTACAAAATATCAGATTATCTAGAAGATAAAAAAGCTTTTTTTCGAGTTTTGCTCCAACTCAAAATCTAACAACTTACAGATAAGCAAATCATATGTACTAGACACATAAGTTATGAACATACTAGTGGTTTCTTCTCACTTCTTCCACTGGTGGACAAAAAATTGAAGTGAATATCAATATCAATATAATAATGAATATATATTTTATATAATATATAAAATATGACTTGTCTAAGTGCTTATTTGTAAGCCTAAAGAAATAAACGTTCATTTCATTTCCTGCGCATCAGGGATGCGGTCTTTTTACGGAGGATGACAGCAAAGCCATCCATCTCGTATTCCACAAACACCCGATGCACTGCAAAATCGAGGCAGATTGTACCGACCCTAATAGTTTTTTTTTTCTTTTATTTATATTTTACAATCATTTCATCTTAATCTAAAAGCTAACTTAAAGGGTATTCCCGTTTGTCCGTAAGCTCATTAGTCTCTAATAGTTAAAAATATTTAAATAAAAAATAAATATGCACTCGTATTTACCTAAATTAAAAAGCAGGCCACACCCTGCAAGTAAAAGCGGGGTACAATGATCGATTGTCCGGCGCGAGAGCAAAATTACAATAGGTACAATAGGTAGTTAAGAGTGTACCTTATGTAATTTTATAGTTAGAAATCGTTATTTATCTCAGAATCTGTGAAAGCTACCACCTTCATATTTAGGTAAATGATAATTCGAACTTTTATCTTGGATTCCGTCTTTTCGAAAACACGATTGGTGAAAATTTTCTCGATACTTTTATTTTTTGAAAAATACATGTTTTGCACACATTTTGCTATTGTATATCTCAGGAACCACCTAATTTTTTTGTTGGATTTTTGTTTTGTCGAGAAACGTAGTAGAATTTCTTCGTTTTCGTCTTTTTAATTTTTAGATTAGTTGTGTAAATAACTTGTAATTAGGCATTAGGCAGTTTTGGCGCTTACGTCGATAAAAAATACGGAGCACGTCTATCGCTCTGTGCTTCTCACTCACAAGAAAATCATATCTTGTCATTCAGCTCTGAACTGAAGCGAAATTCGAATTTTGGCTGAGGTATGGCACGCTCTTAAACTTACCCAGTGGTCTCGTAAGTAACGAAAGCATATCTCTTCACTGGGTCCCGGCTCATGTATAAATGGACCACGTTTCCATGCTTGCTGAAGAGATCTAGAAACCCCTCCTTGCCCAGAGCAACGGGGAGCTTGGTCACGTACAATTTCGTATAGTCCAGGGGTATATCTTCACTGGAAAGAGAAACAGAAAAGATAAATATCGTCTACGTTTGCCAAGACATTTATTTAATAGCTAGCGGCACTTCCCGGCTTCGCACAGGTATTTATTATTATTTATTCGCGGTGGGCGAAGCTCGAAGGTTCGCCTGCGACGCAGGAGGTTGCGGGTTCGATTCCCGCCTCGGAACAATTGTGTGTACAATATGCAGATAGTAAAATAATTTTATTTGATAATAATTTATATATAAAATATGACTTGTCTAAGTGCTTATTTTGTAAGCCTAAATAAATAAATGATTTTTTACTTTACTTACCTACTTACTTTGATATTTGTTCTGGGTGTTCTGGTTGTTTTCTTAGTATAATAAAATATATTAAAAAGAAGTAAAAAGTTTTCATTTTGTCAGAACAGAGACTAACTAAATTAAGCTTAGATTAAAAGAAGACATTAACTGACGAAATCGGTCTCCACTCAGCATGTGCTATGATATCAATCTATGTAATGTATTGTATTATGTATATCAGTTATCTAGTACCCATAACACAAGCTCTGCTTACCATGGGTGCTGTGTGAATTGTCCAGCATTATTTATTTATTATGTATGTACTGTTTACCTCTCATCCTCAGGGTACTGGCAGCTGCGGGCGGTGCCATTGAACTCGTCCCATTCACTGGTGCTGCTTACCCTGCCCCGAGATGTCATTATGCTGGAAATAACAAACTCCTGTTAGCATCAATAACCAAAACCTTTTCTAGTGGTCCTACTATAAAAATATAAAAAATAGTACCACCTATAGATGAAAAGTTAGCAGGTAGAGAATGCTATCTAGCATTATGCTCGCCTATGTACAACTTTCGTGCAATAATATATATTCTATCTATCTATCAATAAAAACATCCCCCTTTTCTAGTGGTCCTACTAGTAGGACCACGAGGGAGACCAGTTTCTGTTCATACTACTGTAAAAAAATACTACCACCTATAGATGGAAAGGTTAGCAGGTAGAGAATGCTTTCTAGCATGATGCTCGCCCATGTACAACTTTTGTGCAATAAAGTATATTCTATCTATCTATCAATCAAAACATCCCCCTTTTCTAGTGGTCCTACTAGTAGGACCACGAGGGAGACCAGTTTCTGTTCATCCTACTGTAAAAAAATAAAAATACTACCACCTATAGATGGAAAGGTTAGCAGGTAGAGAATGCTTTCTAGCATGATGCTCGCCTATGTACAACTTTTGTGCAATAAAGTATATTCTATCAATAAAAACATCCCCCTTTTCCAGTGGTCCTACTAGTAGGACCACGAGGGAGACCAGTTTCTGTTCATCCTACTGTAAAAAAATAAAAAATACTACCACCTATAGATGGAAAGGTTAGCAGGTAGAGAATGCTTTCTAGCATGATGCTCGCCTATGTACAACTTTTGTGCTATAAAGTATATTCTATCTATCAATAAAAACATCCCCCTTCTCATGTCCTACTAGTAGGACCACGAGGGAGACCAGTTTCTGTTCATCCTACTGTAAAAAAATAAAAATACTACCACCTATAGATGGAAAGGTTAGCAGGTAGAGAATGCTTTCTAGCATGATGCTCGCCTATGTACAACTTTTGTGCTATAAAGTATATTCTATCTATCTATCTATCAATAAAAACATCCCCCTTCTCATGTCCTACTAGTAGGACCACGAGGGAGACCAGTTTCTGTTCATCCTACTGTAAAAAAATAAAAATACTACCACCTATAGATGGATAGATAGAAGACACTTTATTGCAGTAAAACTTTTGAAAATGGTAACACTAAAGTCATTTAAAACAGGATATTTACGTATGATTAGATTTTTGAGTTATCCAATATTTAGGCGCAGTTTCATGCGCCATGATCACGGATATATACAGGACAATATTAGATAACTCAAAAATCAAATCATAGTAAATATCCCACTTTATTGCATACCACACAAAAAAACATTAACTTTACTCGACTCCTCAAAAAAATCTATGTGGAGTCGAGTAACTACATAATTTCCTATGAAATAGACTTTGTTTATGATAAATTGAATTGTCTAATGTCACTGACGAATTATTATTTTCAAAATTTTACATATTTTAAAACAAAGTCGCTCTCCTCTGTCTGTCTGTCCCTATGTATGCTTAGATCTTTAAAACTATGCAACAGATTTTAATTTTTGTAATAGACAGTGATTCAAGAGTAAGGTTTATAAACTATTTAAAACATAGACTTCCACAAGGGTGAAGCCGCAGGGTGCAGCTTGTTAAAGATAAATATATTTGGCCAATAATAACACAGATTGCCTGTGTGCGGCTGCCAAGCCATGCAGCGGACAGCGAAAACACTCTGCTTGTTGCGTGACCGCCTACCGCGGTAAATACCGATGATAGCATTAATTTTAACCTTAGTATTGTTAAGATAACTCTAGTGTCTAGTTGAAAATGAAATGAAAAAAGGTTTATTTGACACGACACATAACAATTTAAAAAACACAAAGGATAGCTAAGAGCTAGGCACAAACTTAATTACTAAAATAATGGAGTTTACACAGTTATATATTTAAAACTAAAATAATGGAGGTTACACAGTTATATATTTAAAAATACAAAACAAAGAAAAAACAAAACAAAATACCCCCAGATTATTTTAGAGCTCAAAAATTTATGATTAAAAGTTTTTAGTTAAACCTATGTTGGATTTAAGATGCTATCAACAAACTGTAACAAATTTGTAACAATAAATATATATATTTATCTAAGATAATAATAGTACACACTAACTACACAGTACATTTAAAAATAAATAAAATAAACCTACAGAGCAACAATAAATAGCTACAATGCTAGCCTGTTGGCCAAAAAGGGTCAAACTCAGCACTTGCTGAACCACGCGTGGCGCGGAACAACGCTGGTTTTCAGTTTGAACCTGATTAATTAGTTACCTACATAACAGACAAGGAAGAGATTCTCAAAACCAACAAAAAAAATAGCAAAATAAAAACAGTACTTTAATTGAATTATAAACTAGCTATGACCCGCGGCTTCGCCCTCGTAGAAATCCAACAAAAAGAATAGCAAAATAAAAACAGTACTTTAATTTATTTATAAACTAGCTGAGACCCGCGGCTTCGTCCTCGTGGAAATCTATGTGACGAACATTCCTCTTGAATCACTACCTATCTGTCCCTTACTGAAAACTCCATAAAAATCCGTTGAGTATGAGTAGTTTAAAAATCTACGCAAACAGACAGTGGCAGCGACTTCATTTTACACTATAATGATACCTACTATGTACACAGGTTCATATAACCTGTGGGTTCCTTTGTATGACCTGTAAGTACACTCGTAAAGAAACAAGTAAAATAATTAAGTTTCATGCCTGCAGTCGTAGTTGGGCCTCAATTCAAGTTCTAAATCCTGCCGAAGGAGCGGCAATTTTTCGAATATAAAATATTATTGCCGTTCAAGTAAAATATTATCTGTAAGATTTTTTAGGTACTCGGTGGTTTTTTATTGGCTAAAACTCGTTCACAAACTAAACAGAATTAAATAATTTTGAGAAAGTGACAAAAACATTTTTGAATTTTTTTGTTCGATTGACATGACATGTGGTGGTTTGCGGTAAGATGTCTCCTCTTATTCTTCAAAATTAAATAATCTACGGAGACATAATTTAAATGGGAAATTATTCAAATATTTGAATTAGCTTACCCGTTTTGCAAAGAAATCCTACGTAAAATAAAATAACGGCAATATAAAACAATGAAAAGAAACACAATTGAACACACGCTATGACAGACAACGACTGAGTGAAGATTTGAATGAAATGAATGAAGTGAGATTGTAATTATTTTGAACAAATGAGAATGAATGAATGAAAGTAAAGTTGAATAGACGAGTCTTAAACGAGTGTTGATTTGAATGCATACTGCCACAATAAAAAAAACGACTAAGCAACAACGACGAACGGACGAACGAAATCAGCCTTGTTACCGTGGATGTCTAACAAACTTTTTGAAGTGGGACCCATGTGGGACCATTTCTATGCCAATTCAAAAAATACAACTGGGAGAAAAAATTAAAAAAAAATCTAATCATTGTAATTAATGCTTAATTTTATTAACGATAATTATTTACAGATTAAATAAAAGGATAATCAAGATTATTTAGAAGCAAAGGTATCATCATAAACTTACCTACTTCTCGGGTACAACTCCCTACAAACCAGGAGAGCGTACGATCAGATGGCAACTATGGGCAAGATACTCCGCGGTATGATCGACGCCCCAGATCTGCACAACCTTCTCTTTCGTCTTAACCTACCCGATAATTACCTTCGCCACAGAAATATTAGGCTTTTTACAGAGCCTTTCTGCAGAACCGTGGCTCGCGCAAACTCTCCACTGCCTCGCACTCTCACCGCTCTCAACAGACTTCTTGAACAGAACCCGGACTGTGATATATTTTCGGACGAATGGAAGGATATTATGTTGGTGTGCCTGAGGTTTTGCGAGAGAGATGAATAATAGGAGTAATATTTTGAGTTTGTTTGTTTAATTTATTCTTTCTAATATATGTATAGGTATTGTAATTTACTAGTGTAATTGGTTGTAATATAAGTAATCGTGCTAGTTAATAATTAAATAAAATAAATAAATAAATAAATTTTAGTGGAACAGTTCAGAGTACGCAGCTTGATCGTATCATGATCTTGCGTGCTCGTGGTAGAGCAACTTTTGCATCTGAGCTCTGAGCGACTGTTATTATTTTTTCGAAATAACTATTATGCTGTTGACCGCCGATGGCCATGATAGCGTTACCGGACTTTTGGCGGGCGCAGAAGGCGCCCTGATAAAATTAGTTTGAGGCAACACGCTCAAGGGCCAACGCGTGCCAACCTCGGCTTGGTGGTGCATGAGTGCACCTGAGGACGGAAACGGGGAATTCTTCGACACCGCATGCGGTGGGGTCCATTTTTGGTCGGGTGGTTAGGTAGTGTGCGGAAACTGAGTTGTTGCCGTCACCTCCGGGCTAGTGTCGTCGTGTCGATGAGTGGGTCAACGGGGTCACCAAGAAGAACGTGTCTCGGTCTACGGGTAGGAGAGTCTGAGCTGTTAAGAGGGCTACACGACCTTTTTATGCCATTGCTTTTAAGTGGTATTCATGTGAAACTCAAGTGGCACTCAAAAAAAACGGAATTAGATCGTTACTAGGGTTGCTAATTGTGGTTAAAAAAAGAAGCACAATAGATCACGAATACTCTTATATCCAATCCAATAATACAATCTGGTTGAACATCTTCTTGGAAATGCATTTTTTCATGAATCCATTGTTGTTAATACGTTGTAAATAACGTAGACAAGAAACACCGTCTTCTCTATGTTTTGACTATTCTGTACAACTCATGATCGCGCTGCACAAGCGACTATTTCAAGGAGCTATGTATTGTACACAGCGATTCAAGCAAAACGACACGAACTGATGGCAAGAGGGCCCAGAAAATTGTAATTAAAGAAACTGTCTCAAAGATAGATTAAATTTTTTTGTATGTATATAGTTTGCGTACGAAAAGTGAGATAGTAAAAGAAATCACTTCCAATGTCCACTCTCATTCAGGCGCGCGAGGGGCGTCGTCGCGGCGCGCCGCGCCCGGCGGCGGCGCGGCTCGCACACATTGCAATTTTTTTTTATAGCTCGCTATTTTCTTGCTACATGGTGCACCCCTATTTGACGTTTTGAAATAGAACTGTCATATATGACAATTTGAGTCATTATTTTTTGTTGACTTACAGTCAGCAGACGGAAATTCTAACCTCATGAATGGTATTGGAATACGTAAGAATTTATTGTAAATTCTTGAGGAAAACACATAATTCAAATATGAAGAATGGACGATAGTGCGAAGAACGCATCCTCCTACCAAGTGGACCAGGAAATACTCGAGGGTACGTGTGTTTTGGTGGTTTTCCTTACATTTGAAATCTGAGATAAGCAACAGGTATGTCCATAAGTTGCAACACTTCTATGTTTATGTATGGCGCAGTACCTACGCAATGTAGTGCATTCTTCTAACAATTGCTGGTTCAGAATCACTGCATCTCCTTATAATCGAAAAAAATTGTTATTTCGAATGCTCCCGTCAATTATCAAAGGAAACTGATGATAGAAGTGAGTATGTATTATGTTGGTAGGTAAATTGTCAACAAGTTTTTTATACATAATGTAAGTATGAGTAACCTATGTACCTACTTCTAGCTACCACATACCATTAGGTAAGTCCCAGTTAACGGAAACCGTCAAACTTTTGACTCTGTAAATTGTTTATCAGTAAATCATATTTTTTTTTAAATCTAAGTATTACCTAGCAGCGGGTAAAGTTCAGTGATGGTGTTATAAAAAAATTACTTTACTTACCAGCCTTACTCCCGAATACTCGAATGCATCTCAGATGCAGTCAGCCTTTCGCAAGACAGATAGATAATACTTTATTATACTACACAAAACAGAAAACAATATAGGAATTATACAATACAATAAAGGGCGGCCTTACACCTTGGGACACCGAGGACGCCTAGGGAAGCATGCACCGGCATCAGCAAGCTGCTGGCCTTCCTGTAGGACATCGGGTGGTTAGACTAGCAACCCCCCCACCCGACACGCAAAAAAGGCCCACCGGCGGCCAAGTTGCGGAAACCAGTCCAGAAACAAGTAAGGGCGGCCTTATTGCTGATAGTGATCTCTTCCAGCAAACCTTAGGACGGACGGGACATGAACAAACAAAATAGATGGTCAAGTGTTTTGTGCGAGTTTCTGACATATTTTCATTGAAAACTGTCAAAAAATTGCTACTCAAGTTGTGTTTAAATTTGAGATGCATTTGGGTATTCGAGCATAAGCTTTTCACTTGTCTATTGTAATTAAATTTTTTTAAATAAGTCTGTTACCTTTCACACATGCATGGCTCAATAGATATTGCTGCAGTTTATGTGGCATGTTGATAGATTGTATGACAGGGAAGGAAACTGCATCCTGGGATAAATGTTTGTACGATCTGCAGATATTTATATTTGTCCCGGGTGTTCTGGTTATTTTCTATTATTTTTATTATTATTATATTAGCCCGGGGTCACTGCAGGGCAAAGGCCTCCCTCCCCTTCTTCCACTCATCTCGGTCCTCAGCAAGGAGAACCCACTCCTTATTGTATAGGTCGAGCTCATCTCGCCATCTCCGCCTAGGCCTTCCACGTAGCCGTTGTCCGTCCGGGACCCAGTCAGTGGCGATCTTCGCCCACTGCTGGTCTGACATACGCCACACATGTCCAGCCCAGTCCCACTTGAGTTTGGCGGCTTTTTGGGCAGCGTCGGATATTTGTGTTTTGGAGCGCAGTAACGTGTTTCTGACGCGGTCTGTAAGTCTGACTCCCAGGATACTGCGCTCCATATCGTTTTCTATGTATAATAAAAAATATCTATCTATGTAATGTATTGTATTATGTATATCAGTTATCTAGTACCCATAACACAAGCTCTGCTTACCACGGGGCTAGATAATGATGTGTGAATTGTCCAGCATTATTTATTTATTGTATTTGTTCTGGGAGTCCAGTGTGTTTTTTATGTATATCATAAAATATCTATCTATGTTGTTCTAAGTATATATGTAATCTATTGTTTTCAGTATATCAGTCATCTAGTACCCATAACACAAGCTCTGCTTAGCTTGGAGCTAGATGATGCTGTGTGGACTGTCCAGCATTACAATTATTTTTTAACTGAAAAACATTTGCTGCAGAAGCTATTGTAACAATTTAAACTAAATGACTAAACAAAACCATCACCTACATAAATAAATAAATGATGCTAGACCATTCCGACAGCATCATTTCATCATCATCATCATCATCAGCCTATAGCAGTCCACTGCTGGACATAGGCCTCCCCCAATGAGCGCCATAGCGCCCTGTCTTCAGCTTGCCGCATCCAGCATCTACCTGCAGTCTTTCGCAGGTCGTCATCCCACCTGGTCGGAGGGCGTCCTACACTACGTTTACCGAGTCGTGGTCTCCACTCAAGAACACGTTTGCCCCATCGGCCGTCGGTTCTTCGCGAGATATGGCCGGCCCACTGCCACTTCAGCTTGCTAATTCTTTGAGCTATGTCGATAACCTTGGTTCTCTGTCGGATGTATTCGTTACGAATCCTATTCCTCAGAGAAACTCCGAGCATAGCTCTTTCCATAGCTCGCTGAGCGACTTTGAACTGGTGGACCAGCCCTATCGTGAGTGTCCACGTCTCAGCTCCGTAGGTCATAACGGGTAGGACGCACTGATTGAAAACTTTCGTTTTCAAGCATTGCACACATCATTGACAGCATCGTTTAGCTCCAAGCTAATCAGATATTGTGTTATGGGTACCAGATAACTGATATACTTAATAGAATACATAATCTGTAGGTATTCAAACGCAAAAGATATTGTATTGGTCAGACAGCAACATTGTTTGCTATGATTCATTAGCATAAATTGGAGTATATTATTCCACTTGCTATCATTAGTTTGGTAAGTTAGTCGCCATTAGCTTCATCTACATTTGTTGTTGGAGAATCTACAAAATTAATGTCTTTGAGTAAATCATAAAATTCACAAGTTTTTGAATTTAATTAGTCTCAACCAGGGTTGGCATGATTAAAACAAGTTGTTTTAAAACACGTGTTTAAAATAGTGTTTAAAACAGTTTGAAATAAAACTATGTTTTATATTAAGAAAAAAACAGGGTTTAAAACTACCTTTAATTGCAAATGAATGTGTATAAATACCACAGACAGGCTGTGGTATTTACACACTACATAGGTAACTCCCCGCCAGTAAAGTCCCGCAGGGAAAGTCCCTATGTCGGCCGTCGAAAGAAAGTAATTCACTGGATTAGTGGGTACGGTACCTATTCCCCGCTCTCTCTCTAGTTCTCTACCTACCTACAACACTACATACAAGGTGTATGTAAAGAGTTTTGTATTGATTAATAGTAATAATAATTTTTAATAATTAGATTAGAGGTACTGAGATATGCAACAAAAGTAAATATTTATTGTTTTGTTAATTTTTACTAATGTGAATTAGGAAATAGTTTAGAAATGGCATATTTTATTATTCGCTATAATTTATTTGAAATTGATAAGTAAAAAAAAACACTTGTTTTAAACATTTTGAACTGTTTGTTTTATAAAATATAAAAAAAACTGTTTTTTTTCCAACCCTCTCAACCTGCCTGTAAACAATTTAATTTTCACCTCATTTGTTCTGTGTTGTAACTGAGCTTGATCAACAAATGTCTCTATATCTCTATATACTCGACTAGACGACCAATGTGGCGCGGTCGGCGAAGCTTCGCCTGCGACGCAAGAAGTTGCGAGAGGGTGTGGGTTCGATTCCCGCCTCGGAACAATTGTGTGCACGATCTGCAGATATTTGTTCCGGGTGTTCTGGTCTTTTTCTATGTATAATAAAAAATATCTATCTATGTAATGTATTGTATTATGTATATCAGTTATCTAGTACCCATAACACAAGCTCTGCTTACCATGGGTCCAGATAATGCTGTGTGAATTGTCCAGCATTATATTATATTAGCATCGACCCGCGTGGTGATAGATACTTTGAATAATATACAATATATCTTTATAAATTGTAGCCTATGTGTTTTTCTGATGTATAAGCTATATTAATGTATGGATGGATGTTTGTTACTCTTTCACGTAAAAACTACTGAACGGAACCTAATGAAACTTGGAACATACATAGTATGTGTACTGGAATAACATATAGGCTACTTTTTATTGTGGTACCAACCACGCGAGCGAAGCCGCAGGCGAAAGCGAGTGTTGGATAATTCAGACATCATTATCTAGCCCCAAGTTAAGCAGAGTTTGTGTTATGGGTACTAGATAACTGATATACATTCAATAGATAGACATTTTTTATTATACCTACAAAGAAAACAACCAGAACACCTGGAACAAATATCTGCAGATCATACTCACATTTGTCCCGATGCGGGAATCGAACCCGCAACCCTTTGCGTTGAAGGCGGACCTTCACCCACCGCGCCACAGAGGTCGTCATTTGTTTTATTTTAATTTAATTATTTCTTTTAAAGTGAATATATCTAAATATTCTGCGAATATTTCAAACGTCTACCTGTTGCCATTATCAATATCGAGCAAAAACGAGCAAAATAATCACGTTTGTTGTATGGGAGTCCCTCGTATATATTTATACGTGTATATATTTTGTCCTGTTTCTAGTATTTGTTGTTATAGCGGCAACAGAAATACATCTGCGAAAATTTCAACGGTCTTACTGTCACGATTAATTAGATACAGCCTGGTGACAGACGGACGGACAGCGGAGTCTTAGGGTCCCGTTTTACCCTTTGGGTACTGAACCCTAAAAATCGCGATTCGCGCTGCGTCTGGTCATTTGGTCCACAGTCGACCACTGCTGTGGGGCTACCATGCTATTTAACACTTTGAGTGCTGAAAACGCACGGTATGAGTTTTCTTCAAGTGACTAATCTGCGAAAATCCTCACTAGCGCAGCGGCTGAGAAAATACAGATCTTTGTGACTCAGCAGAGCTGTAATATTTTTCGAACGACACGCATGTGCGGCGCAACACAACCGCTGTGTAGAGTGGCAGCACGAATTTTTTAGGTAAAAAAAAAGATCGCAGTCGTCGAAAAAAAACCGCAGTCAAAGAGTTAACACACAACGTAACGTTAACGCGTTATCGGCGTTATTATTACGCTAATTTCAGCACGATTAACGCGTGTTAAGGCGAATAACGTCTTTACACGAGTTATTCGCGGTAAAATGCGTCTTCACACAAGTTAATCGTGCTGAAATTAGCGTTATAAAGCTGATAACGCGTTGTGTTAAATAGCATGGTAGCCTCACTGATGTGAAGTAATACATTTCAGGCTAATTATCCTAATAATATTATAAACGTCAAAGTTTGTAAGTATGGATGGATGTTTGTTACTCTTTCACGTAAAAACTACTGAATAGATTTTAATGAAACTTCACAATAATATAGCTTACATATCAGAATAACAAATAGGATACAATTCATAAAGATATATATATATATATATATATATATAATATTATCCAAAACATCTATCACCATGCGGGTGAAATCGCGGGGCGCAGCTAGTAATTAAATAAATAATGCTGGACAATTCACACACCATTATTTAGCCCCAAGCTAAGCAGAGCTTGTGTTATGGGTACTAGATAACTGATATACATAATACAATACATTACATAGATAGATATTTTTCATTATACATAGAAAACGACCAGAACACCCGGAACAAATATCTGCAGATCGTACACACAATTGTTCCGAGGCGGGAATCGAACCCGCAACCTCCTGTGTCGCAGGCGCACCTTCGCCCACCGCGCCACATCGGTCGTCATCGACATCAAGTATGGATGGATGTTTATTACTCTTTCACGTAAAAACTACTGAATAGATTTAAATTAAACTTCACAATAAGCTTAGGTATATACCTATGTATCAGAATAACACGTAGGCTACAATTTATAAAGATATAATAGTATATTATCCAAAATATATATCACCACGCGGGTGGAATTACGAGGCGCAGGTAATAATTTAATATTATTTTTGTTCTTTCCAGCTCGAGGCATCGACATGACTGTGGAAGAGGTGGCAGGGCTTCCAACCTGCAAGTACTCTGAGCGGGTGCAGTCCATGAAGTTGAACGACGAGGACAGAGCCTTTCTGAAGGGGCTGCGGCGGCGGATTAAGAATAGGGTCAGTATTTATTGAATCCTATCCTCTCTTTTTTCCTGTTTGGTTGCACAACTATAAAGTTCCCTACTGTTACGTACTGTAGTCTAAAGTCATTTAAAACGGGATATTTACCATGATTTGATTTTCGAGTTTTCCAATATTTCGGCACAGTTTCGTGCGCCATGATCACGGAATAACTGAAGACACTGCGAGTTCGTTTTTATGAGCAGATATACCGATCTACCCTCATTTATAATAAAAAATCAACCTCGAAAATCAAATCATGGTAAATATCCCGTTTTAAATTACTTTAGTGTTAATAACCATGATAGTTTCAGAAGTTTTACTGTAGTCTAGTCTATAGCATGATCGAACTTGGTCTTGAATATCCTACGGCAAGCATAGCAGTAGAGTTGGCCCGATGAGTTATATGTATACGTGTAGGAGGGCTTAGGTCTCTCTTCTATCATGCATGAGACATATTAGAGCTCATGATAGAAAAAAAAATCCGTGATTACCTAGGGTCGCCGTAATTGAAATCGATTAGGAGGCCTATGACGAGACTTTTTAACACTTTGACTGCGGTTTTTTTTCGACGACTGCGATCTTTTTTTTTTACCTAAAGAATTCGTGCTGCCGCTCTACACAGCGGTTGTGTTGCGCCGCACATGCGTTTCTTTCGAAAAATATTACAGCTGTGCTGAGTCACACAGATCTGTATTTTCTCAGCCGCTGCGCTAGTGTGGATTTACGCATATTAGTCACTTGTAGAAAACACATACCGTGTGATTTCAGCAGTCAATGTATTAAATTTACTGCTTTTATTTTTTATGATATTGTTCTCTTTTATTTATTATTTAATGTATTTATTGTTAGGTACAAATTGTAAGGTAATTGAATAGAAAATGCTCTGTACGTACAAGTGTTTTCTTTTCTTCATTATTTTGTGCTTTAGTATTATTATTGAATGTATTGTGTTAGTCTAAGTAACGTGACGCGTGGGTTTGGTTCCGGCGGAAGATCAGCGTTGCGACAGCTATGCACATTGGCTACCACAACATAATGCTGAGTCGGACGCCATTTTGTAGCATTTAAGTTTTTTTATATTAGTTAGTTGTGACAGGACTCATACAAAAGATATCATTGAAATTTACAATGTTGTTAATGCAACAAATAAAGATTTTTCCTAATATATTATACTAGCTGCGCCCCGCGGTTTCACCGTGGTGTTCGATATTTCGGATAATATACAATATATCTTTGTAAACTGTAGCCTGTGTTATTCTGATTTATAAGCTATATTATTGTAAAGTTTCATTAAAATCCATTCAGTAGTTTTTACGTGAAAGAGTAAAAAAATCCATCCATCCATACTTACAAACTTTCGCGTTTATAATATTAGTAGTATTATCCAAAATATCTATTACCACGCGGGTAAAACCATGGGTCGCAGCTAGTTTATAATAATAGTGTGATCTTACTACATCAAGCCGTGAGAATGCAACTCACCGTTAAGTACATATATCATTACAACATTCTATGGTCTACCACAGGCTCTTGTTACAAGCACACGATACTGGTCTCTGAAACTTTGTTGTAAGAGTCAAAATGCTACGCGTAATGTGGTGTTATGTCTTGGTCGAAGTGTCGAATGGTCGAGTTATTAAAATAACACTTTAATTGCCCAAGATTGACATGTCTAAGTTGAAAACGTGCTCGAAATTAGATGAGAATAGGACATAGGTATCGCCCGCACCCGCAGTCGCAGAAGGGAAAGACGATATCTTAACACTTTGACTGCGGTTTTTTTCGACGACAGCGATCTTTTTTTTATCCTAAAAAATTCGTGCTGCCGCTCTCAGCACAGCGGTTGCGTTGCGCCGCACATGCGTTTCGTTCGAAAAATATTACGGCTGTGCTGAGTCACAATGATCTGTATTTTCTCAGCCGCTGCGCTAGTGTGGATTTACGCATATTTAGAAAACACATACCGTGTGATTTCAGCAGTCAAAGTGTTAACACGGACAGAATCGAAGTATGTTCTCATTTGATTGAATTGATCTTCCACAAATTAGGGATTGTCATTGTCGTACGCAGACAGCTTGTGATTGCTCGATTGAAAGTCTGCCCACAGCTTGTCAAGGGCATCCAGACGCTCCTCCAGGTATCTGCGGGTCCTTCGACTCGCAGAATCCTTGCTAAAGTTACGCTCTACCTTCTTGATAGCTTCAACAATGTTCTGCTGATCTATATGACCTAGTTTATTGATTTTACCTATCGTGCGGTATTCCGTACACCTAGCTTTAGGTTTTTGTACCTGAAGATAGGGTGCTATGGCGCTCATTTGTGGCGGCATGTGTCCATTATCCAGATGTGGACTAATATAAATTAAATAAATAAGTAATGCTGGACAATTCACACCTAGATAGATAGATAGAAAATTCTTTTATTGCACACTTACAAAATAAAACAAACAAGACAGAATAAAATACAAAACATGTGACAATTTGGCGGTCTTATCGCTCAAGAGCGATCTCTACTAGACAACCGTGGATGGATAGGATCGTTGGATTGTACATGGGGATCTGTGTGCATTATATTAATTTATAAAATATTGCATGAAAATACGTAATACACCTAGCACCAAGCTAAGCAGAGCTTGTGTTATCAGTACCAAGGGGGCCGTTCAAGTATTACGTAAGCACTATGGGGGGGTGGGGGGGTCTTTGTTTTGCTTATTTTGGATGACATGGGGGGTAGGGGAGCCTAGATGATGATTACGTCATCGGTAGTTATTTACTTTTTTACGCGAATGGCAACCCTCGCATTGTCTATGCTTGAACGAAACGCATTTTCGGGGATTCCCGCAAATAATGCATACGTTTAGGCACTCGCTTTAGAACCGACTATGGGAATTACCGCGCGCTATTCACTTGTCTAAATTTCCTCTGTCAGTGTATTGTTTCGTGTGGATACTATAGCGAGTAGACGTATGTTGAATACTGTATCAGTAAAATCTAATCTCTAACCTAAATCTAATTTCTTTAAAAAAAATTATAATTATATAAAAAGACATTTATAGGTAATTGAAAAATGTTTACGTAAGCATGGGGGGAGGGGGCTATGCTTACTTTTGCTGACAAGAGGGATGGGGGGGGGGGGGGAGGGTAAATAATTGTAATAAATCTGTTTACGTAATATTTGAACGGCCCCAAATAACTGATATACATAATACAATAAATTACTAAAATAAACATTGGCTTGTCGCACAGGGTTCCTATTCTACGAACTATTACAAATATAAATCTGACTTTGTTTTAATTTATTATTCTTAGATGATTTATTTTTATAATAAAATGTATTTCTGTATATATTTTTATTATGCATAGAAAAACGATCAGAACACCCGGAATTTGTTCCGGTTTGAGAATCGAACCCTCTTGTGTCGTAGGTGGACCTTAGCCCATTTCTCTAATAAGGTCGTCCGGGCCTTTGATCAGGGTATATACAATGTGTATTGTCGAACCTTGATGAAACGAGATGTGCGGATACACGACATATATTTATCGATAAAAAAAAAAAAAAAAAAATTATATGTCACCTATCTCAAAAACAAAGCCGATGTATTACTTTTTTAATTAAAACTACTCTACTTATCTTAAATGGAGAATAACATGACAACGAAAAGAGATAAACCCATAATTTATGGAGGATTTGTAGATTAAATTATGAAATTTAATACAACATGCAAAAAAGTACACCTCAATAACCCAGTTTTAAAGTTACAGATCAAAAATAAAATAAAAATCGTTTCTTTTTGCAAATTTCTAAAAAAAAGAAAAAAAGAAAAATTTGGGTACATAAGCCTAGTAAAATCAATAGATTTTACTAGGCTTATGTACCGAACTTGTATATTTTTCTTATTTTATTTAAGTTTGATGAAGGTTCGACAATACACATTGTACATATTAAAAATCCGTTGATACTATGAAACTCAAACGATGTAATATTTCAACTTCTATATTAATTTTCAGTTGGCTTCGCAGAACAGCCGACGGCGCTCCGTAGAGCATCTCCGTCGA
Source organism: Eupithecia abbreviata (assembly GCA_943735965.1). NCBI lineage: Eukaryota > Metazoa > Arthropoda > Insecta > Lepidoptera > Geometridae > Eupithecia > Eupithecia abbreviata. The sequence continues at coordinate 2,793,272 of OX031004.1, read as the reverse complement.
CTGACGCGCGAGCTGCGTGCGGTGCGCGCTTGTAGAGACGATGCTTTAGCGGACAGACGCGCTCTACAGGCGCGCCGCGACTCTGTGAGGGACAAGTGTGCTGTGCTGCGGCGGTATTTAGTGCAGGTGAGTCACATCTTGGAAAGTAGACGCCATCTTGGGAATCTGAGTCGCCATTTTGAGAAGGGAGACGCCATCTTGGGAATCTGAGTCGACCGCAATGTTGAGAAGGGTGACAGGTTGAATGTTGATGCTCGCAATGGTGAGGGGTAAGGGAGAAGCCATTTTGGTCCTAAGATGCCATCTTGATTATGTAAAAGTCGTTGAAGTAATCTGCAAGGTTAACACGCTAACGTAACGCACGTTATCAGCGTTATTTATAACAAATATAATTAATTGATATTTTCATTAACATGTTTTTATTTTTAATTACAGATTCTTCAATCAAGATCAGATCTAACAGAAGTGCCATCAATAGAAGTCAGACTTCCACCACCGTTGAAGAAAATAAAGAAAATCACCCGCACACAATCCTCCCCTACAGAAAACATAAAAAACAATATTAAAATAAAAAAAGAGGATGTCTATGAAATAAAACAAGAAAATGTCTATGACAGAGTGAGACAAGAACTGATAGAGAAAGAGATAGAAGAAATAACTGTCAAAGAGGAACTTGATGATATAAAAAACGAATTAGACGCAAATATATTCGAATGTAAAATTGGAAAACTGGTCCAGCAAAGTGTTAATCATTTATTCAATGAAAAGAAGAAAGTGTTTGCTAAAACGGTGTTTATTGCCAATGATAAACTGAGCTCTAATGTTACGTCTCTGAGTTTAGAATCGGGTAGTGAGGTGTTGAATTTATGTGTGAAAGAGGGTAGAAGGAAATCGCATGGACGGAAGCAATCGGCTCCAAGGCGTATTGCTTATTGTGCTTTAGAAGATGGTAAGTGCATAATCCTACTAAAATTATTAACGCGAAAGTTTGTAAGTATGGATGGATGGATGAATGGATGGATGTTTGTTACTCTTTCACGTAACGTAAAAATTATTGAATGGATTTGAATGAAACTTTACAATAACATACCTTATACATCAGAATAACACATAGGCTAAAATTTATAAAGATATATTGTATATTATCCAAAATATCTATCACCACGCGGGTGAAACCGCGGGGCGCAGTTAGTTTATTATAATACAGAATGTATCAAGTAGGATCAAACTTTAAAGGAACCGCCCTTTAAAGTTTGATCCTACTCGTTACACAGAACTGAAGAAATACGAAGACGACGACATATGAACCGATTTTGATTTTGATTTTTGATTTGAAAGGTGAATTAGTCGGGTGATCTTAGCTCAGTTTGATGAAAATCGGTCCAAGATGGCCGCCGCGCCGCCACAAACTGGCGCGGCGTGTCAAGAGTTTAATTTTATTTCTTATTTTGCTTTATTTGGAAGACAAACAGTTTTACACACTTAACAGATAACTTAAATAAAAACTAATAACCATTTATGTGTCCTCGCATATAGTAAAATTTCAAATTATATCTTAATGTTATTAATGACATTAACCACACGCATCAGTCATTGCTTTCTCTCGTAATCATTTTTGTTTAATTTTTTCGGAAACTATAATAATAATAAATAAATAATGCTGAACAATTCACATATTCACTATGACGGGAATTATTGAAAATATTTGTCCTCGGTTCTATGACCGAGTCTGAACCACCCCTGAAAGTTTGTTGGGCTGTTAAACAAAAGAAAAACACAAGATGGCCGTCTTTCGAGTGATTTATTCACACACACACACATATATAAGCACCGGTGCACACTACATCTAGTACATCTCTCCCGAACATCTTTTAGAAGATAAAGATATTATAATATAATTAAGAAACTAATAACTAAATACATCTAGTACACACACTACAGTCCTTACTTTTTATCACATCCTGTATTTAATCTTTATTTTATAATCTTTATTAAAATCAAGATTTAATATGACTAAACTCCATTAATAAATAATGATATGAGATTTAATGTTGACTTAAGATGCAATGACCAAACTTTTGCAATTATAATATTAGTGTGACATGCCTTTTTTTGTAGGCCATTAAAGATAGAAGTTTTTTTTATTTGCCAAAGACATGTGTTTGTAAGGTAACAGGTAATATACACTTCGTGGTTCAACATGCTTGACTGTTTGTTAGTCGGTATGCAAAAATATTTGAGAGAATGACGTGCACTAGTTTAACACTTTGACAGCGGATCACGTACTACGCACGTGACGCTTATTTTATCCTAGTTAGCCGCATACATAATTAGCGTACCATTCTGGGCGCGCCGGCACTGTTTGACCATTTTGTTACTTTTATAGAAAAAAGACTAATAGTTGCGTGCGGCCATGATTTTATTTTCATTGTATTGAGGGTATCTCATATTATTATATAATATAAAATAAGAAAAACATGTATTATTGTTTTTTTTATTATTATAAAGTTGTCACGGACAGGGGACGTGATCGGCTGTCAGAGATTAAATAAATAAATAATGCTGGACAATTCACACAGCATTATCTAGCCCCATGGTAAGCAGAGCTTGTGTTATGGGTACTAGATAACTGATATACATAATACAATACATTACATAGATAGATATTTTTTATTATACATAGAAAACGACCAGAACACCCGAAACAAATATCTGCAGATCGTACACACATTTGTTCCGAGGCGGGAATCGAACCCGCAACCTGCGTCGCAGGCGGACCTTTGCCCACCGCGCCACATCGGTCGTCGGTAGATTGGAAATAAATAAAATGCTTGGCTGTCAAAGTGTTAACATGAATTAAAATTTATCATTAAAAAAAATCGTCTATAAGTACGTAAGTATTATAGTAACATTCTGCGATGTATATATATTTTTTCTTTTACAGATGGAGTCCTTGATCTGAAAATAAAGAAAGAAAGTCAGTGAGTGTCATCGTATAAGATATATTACAGATAAATATACAGAACCAAATATTATATTACACTTAATATAAGAATATGGGAACATTATATTAAGGTGGGTTCTGACCGGCGATACAGGGCGTAATGTAACGTGTTACAGCGAGCGTTCGTGCAGTCAGTACGGGGAAAGAAGGCGCTCGCAACGAGCAACGAGACGGATTGTAGCACACGGCGTAACGTACGCTCGCTGAGAATGTTACAGTGACGTTCGTAGAACGGTGACGATACAAGTCCCGTAAATATATAAGTATTGTTTTTATACTAAATTAGTTGCGACTCGCGGCTTCGCCCGCATGGTAATTTATGTAAATCTTGATCGATTAAACCGGTTGTTTAATCGATCAAGATTTACATAAATTCAAAATCCGTTGCATACTTTTAAAGATCTAAGCATACGTAGGGACGGACAGACAGCGAGTAGCGACTTTTATACTATTTAGTGATATAATAATTAATGGGGGGTAGCCGTACAATGAATTTTTTTTATAATTATAAGTACAATTTATAGCGTTTATTTACCAATTTTTCGCGATAAATACCCGTTAAATTGTACTTATAATTATGTGTTCAGATCGCGTAAGTTTAAAAATATCTTTACGCCCTTATAACACCTGTCAGTGCCCACCTTTACAGGGTCATTATTTGTCTTATATTGTCTTGATAGGTATGGGTGAAGTTAAGTTCTTACTCCTTGAAGGATATGCAAGAGTAAGGTAAATATTATCTTTTAACACTTTGAGTGCTGAAAACGCACGGTATGAGTTTTCTACAAGTGACTAATATGCGTAAATCCACACTAGCGCAGCGGCTGAGAAAATATAGACCTTTGTGACTCAGCAGAGCTGTAATATTTTTCGAACGAAACGCATGTGCGGCGCAACACAACCGCTGTGTAGAGCGGCAGCACGAATTTTTTAGGTAAAAAAAAAGATCGCAGTCGTCGAAAAAAAACCGCAGTCAAAGTTAACAGACATAGAATCGAAAATAGGAGGAGTTTCTATGTTTTGCTCTTTTTTTTGTATGTTCGCCGATTTCTTCATCAGTTGTGTTGACTGATTTTATGATTTATTTTGCTATTATATATACTGCGATTTAGAATCCAAGAGATTTTATGTCAAGAAAGACATGAATAAATTTTTACAATAACTGATACAGATATTATATTTCACAAGAAGGTTTTATCTTGGTTGTTAGCTCGTGCACATGCAAATTGAGTTAGTATGCGTAACCTCGGGTGCACTCTCGATCGCTCAGTATCGATCGCGACGCGGTCCGAGTCACTAGTGTTTCTGGGTCCACGCAAAATTTCAGCACAAGATAAATAAACGTAGAAATGTCGTCGGCGAAACCTTCGTGATTAAGAATATCTATTTCAAAAAGGGAAAACGGCAAAATTAAAACTAAAAAAATAAATGCAAATTTCAATTTTTTTAAAATTTGAATAAAATAACGAACGATAAATGAATTAAATGATGAAGTAATCTATTAAACTAGCTATGAAAACAATTATTTCATTAATTAGGGACTTACATTATATATATTTAATGAAATAATATAATTTAAATTTAGATTAACAAAATAAAATAATTTCGTTGAACAATATTTCTCTTGGTACAGCAGCCTTATAAGGAGTTTTGCTTAATTATATCATATTTTTACAATAGTAATATGGATGAAAAGAAGACAATTGCTCTGATATCTATCAGGACGTTACAAGACACTAATGAATTAACCCGATAGACTTAAGTTTTACTGCATTGTTTGGTCAAAAAGCAAAATATATAGGATTATATGTTATTCGCTGTCGTTGCGTGACTTGTAGGTTCTGCCCATGGCATTAAGATGTTAAAGAAGATACCAATCGGGCTTTGATACGCACTGCGATGACTTTCGCCCGTTTTTGCATTTGTTTTTTACTCGCATCAAAAAGAGCGAGACAGAACAGTCGATAAATTTTGTCGTCGCGCGCGTCTTAGGCAGTTGTCTCACCGCCCGAGAAAACGACTAACTATCGGCTATTTTCTCGCTCAAGAAACGTACAGTTATATATACATTCCGTGTAAACAAAAGAGATGCATATACAAATAGTTGATCGCTGACTATTCACACTGCCGGCGAGGAGTCGCTTCACTAGTTTGTCGCTGGGCGACAAGAGCCAGGAAAATAACACTCGCTCAGCGATCAGAAAACTCACGCCGAGAGAGCAATCAGCGGTCATTCCTCTACAATGCGAGTAATCGCTCGTCTAACTCGCACATTCGCTTATAGCCGAGCTACACAACTATCGGAACTACGTACTCGCTCCCCGCTTCACGCCGACTCGTTTCTACATTCTAGCTCTGCTCGCTACTCGTTCATCGTTCCCGGTGAGGCAACTGCCTTAAGCTAGCAGATCTTAACCAATACTTTTGTATAAACGAAATATAAACAACCCGCTAAGCAACCATCTCAGTGATTGCTGTAATGGTTGCTATGCGGGTTGTCAACCAACGCCAACCTACCATACCGGCCCGTGAGCCATCGTACATTTCGGGTGGCTTCGTTCTTCTAAACAAAGACCACTTACGACTTCCATGCTTGTTGTCCATCAATGTCTAAAAGTTCACTAGGCACTTCTTAGTTTGATTTGGCTTTACAATGGCATCGCATTTTCTTACTATTCTCGGTTCTAGAATCGTAGATATAATGTCAACAAAGGCTTAATGAATGAAGACTTCATAAAAAAACTATAGAAAAAGTATTAAACAGTAAAGTAACAGGAAGGTAAACACTAATTAAAAAATATAAATATACGGAATATAGAACCTCCTCCAAATTACAAACAAAAAATTCAGAAACATACTCGTACATAAGCGCTGCGAAAAAGGTGTCCATTCGAGTTCGAATGACACGAAACGAATGAAATGATAATTCAAAGCTTTTAAAGGCAAAATTATATTGAAATTTGCGAGTTTTTTTGTAGGTAACGAACACCAACATTTGTGCGAATTGTAAAATCTTTTTTACAAAAAAAAAACTGTTATTCTGGAACTGAGTATAGCACGCAAAAAGGCTAGATTAAAATAAGTACCTATAGTCCAATATGAAACAGTGTGTTATGTTTTATTTACTATTTTGTATCATAGTGTATTTTATATTTATAGAATCTGATCTTGTATTTACTGTTAAAATTGTCGAATAATTTTGTATTGGATGTTAAAACGAATTATCAAATAATATTTATGATATTGTTAGTATTATGTGGTTTTTGTCCATACATTACTTTGTTTAATAAGTTGTTTGTAAGCAAGGCTCACAATACGATGGCAGGTGAGAAAAAAAACTTATTTTTTACTAGCCGGTTTCACCCGCGTGGTGATAGGTATTTTGGATAATATACTATATATCTTTATGAATTGTAGACTATGTCTTATTCTGATGTATAACCTATATTATTGTAAAGTTTCATTAAAATCCATTTAGTAGTTTTTACGTAAAATTGTAACAAGCATCCTTCCATCCATCCATACTTACAAACTTTATAATATAACGTTGACGTTTATAATATTACTAGTATGGTTCAAAGTGGGCGTTTCGATGTAGCGATGCAATTATAACAATTTAGGCGTCGCTAAAACTTATTTTGACAGTAGAATGTTACCGTCCTTTTCGTAACGATCGAAATATATTTATTTATTTATTTATACTTCTTGCACGAAAAATAAAATAACACAAAACTTATTCTAGAAAATTTAAACAAAGGCGAACTTAACCCTAAAAAGGGTTCTCTTCCAGCAAACCTTATTGGGAGAGAGAGACAAAGTGAAGAGAGCAGTGGGTACATGTGCATAAACGAAAAAAAAAGGAATATAAAGGATGGGGTGTAAGGGGGACTTCTACATCTCGTCTCCCAGCCAACCTAACCTGCACGTGGCTGCTAGATGACGAACTAGGCTCTGGTGAAAATATCAAACAATCTTCATAATTTAATAACTCATCGATTTTACACTTATTTTCCATTACTTGACACTGACAGAAAAGTGTCCAGCCAGACACAGTTGCCATTCAAAAAGAATCGTCGTTGGATGACATCTATAAAGTGTTTTCTATCCATCTTAGCCCAGCATTAGAGGAGGCCTATGTCCAGTCCAGTCCGGGAAAAAAGTAAGTCCTAGTCCTGCGAAAGACTGCAGGTAGATGCTGGGTGCGGCAAGCTGAAGACAGGGCGCTATGGCGCTCATTGGGGGAGGCCTATGTCCAGCTGTATGTGGCTGATGATGTTTTATATATTCACTGCCCAGCCTTTGCAGAGCGACCCTGCAAAGCCGGGCGGCTACACGCAATGGTAATTGTGTGTGTTGTTGTTAATGGTATCGGCGTCGTGGGCACCCAAAGTGTTATTGATGCTAATCCTTCTTATTTCGATTGTTATCAAAAAGACGGCAACGTTTAAGGTGATGTTAAATTTGTATAATATATAATTTGAGGGACATCTGAATATACAATTTTGTTGGTTTTCGTATTTTAACTATTTCAATACGCATAGTATCGAAGCAGTCAGCCATCAAAGCCGACTGCCTCATACCCTTGCAGTGCGGCCATGTCACTAGTATGACCAGAGCGTAGTGTAAAGCTCTGCGCTCATCCAATACCGCTACCACCCAGCACAAAAATATGCATTCAAATATAGAGTTAAAGTAACTATAGATACATTTTTTATTGAGAAAATGGATTCCTACGAGCTTGGATCGAGTGCTCCGCGAGCTTTATATCATGTAATGCCTGCCGTCAATATAAAATTTATACAAATGTTACGAGCTAATAGTTAATAACCCGAGTCCCTATGTATATATGTAGTATATATTTTATGTATGTAGTATATTTCTATGTAAGTATTATAAGTATTTTATTTATAACTAGCTGCGCCCCGCGGTTTTACCCGCGTGGTGATAGATATTTTGGATAATATATATATCTTTATAAATTGTAGCCTATGTGTTATTCTGATGTATAAGCTATATTATTGTAAAGTTTCATTAAAATCCATTCAGTAGTTTTTACGTGAAAGAGTAACAAACATCCATCCATCCATCCATCCTTACAAACTTTCGCGTTTATAATATTAGTAGGATACCCTATAACATACCCTACAAGCATACAGATCCCCTGGTACTGTCCACGATCCTATTCATCCATGGTTGTCTGGTAGAGACCGCTCTTGAGCGATAAGACCGCCAATCGTAATTAATTTTTAAGTTTTTTCTGTACATAATTTTCTATTTAAAGTGCAATAAAGAATTTTCTATCTATCTATCTATCTAATAATTGAATGCATATTTTTATTCTGGGCGGTAGCGATGGTTTTCGGGTGTGTGACAAGCTATATGCTCTATTATTAACACTCATTCTGTTAACATAAAAAATACTATTTCAAATATTCTGGCATAAGTCGGCCCGTATTATGAAAGCTTGCTGAATAATCGATCTATGCTCGAGTAATGATTTTCTATGGCATAAAAGTTACTCAATCATATATTAAACTAGTTGTTGAGGTGTGTGCGAGCTGCATGCAGCTCGCGTCGGTTATGTGTAACAGTTATTTTTTTATTAACACTTTGAGTGCTGAAAACGCACGGTATGAGTTTTCTGGTTTCGAAAAGGGCGAAACCTACACCTTGATTATTTTGTTTGAAATCGATATCCAAGAGGGAATACTGCGATAAAAAAATGTCAGCCATCTTGGATTTGGAAATGGACATCTTTTTCATAATCTACGAGTTCGAGTTACCAAAAACGATACCCATATTATGTGGGCGCCCGTCTCAAAAATTTTTAACTGCGATATAGAGATGTCAGCCATCTTGAATTTGGAAATGGATATCTTTTTCGTAGTCGACGTATGCGAGTTGATCGAAAACGATACCTATATTAGTGTGGTATGCCATTACACAGCGCGGCTCGCTTCGCTCGCCTTGCTTCGTAGATTACATGACCAAGGAGGAAGCAAGCTTTCTTAGTATGGACATAATAGGTAACAATATTATCAGGCAATAGCAATGTCCCGGTATAATTATTTTATATTCTAGTTTAAATTTAGTTAAGAAAAACACATCACATTAATGTAGATGACTGTATATTCCTTATATGCCTATGCACAGTGTAAAACCATTAAAATATTTTGTGATAAAACTATGTATAACTTGTCTGTCCATATAAATGTTTACATATACAATTCATGAGGTAGATCATGACAAAATTTTACAAATTATACATGTATTTAGTTATAGTATACTGTAAGTAGTTGTAAGTTATTCAGTTCTAAGGTATGTGATGTTGAGTTTTATTAAATAATTTTAGTTACCAAATACATTGTTTTTTGTTGTAACTTCTGTCCCAAATCACTTAGCTACCTGAATGGCCCTAAACTTGCTCGAAATCTATACTAATAATTATAAAGCGGAAAGGTTTGTTTTTTTCTTTGTTTAGAATTGAATAGGCTCCAAAACATTAATTATTTCACCGTCGAGAAGCTACACTATCCCCGGTGAACTAAAGGCTATATTGTATTTTCAAAAATTATAAATACCCGTGCGAAGCCGGGACGACGACCGACGACGGTCCGATCATTTGCCGAAAATTAAGAAAACGGCGGTAAAACTGCCATCTATTTGCTTACCTTATGCTTATGTGGTATTCTGAGCCATAAAGTTCTGCTACTCGTAACTAGATGGCGCAATTTTATTTACAATGGCAATATCACTTGTGGATTAGGTAGTTTCGTCCGTCCATGCTCTTCGTAAAATTCTTGATTCAGGAACTTGATTTTCTTGATTTTAGAATGATTTTAGATTGCGTTTTTTATTTTCTACAACGGCAATACCGCTGCTTGCACCCAAGCGCACTCTGATGGCGCGCAAATGAAAATATTTCTTTTGTCTCATTCAATCAATCCAATATGGCGGCAAACGGTGTTGAAAAGTGCAGAATGTTTTGATTCGAACCGAACAATAAAAAAAATATTGAAAAATCTCGACTATATCCGAAAAAAACAGGCGATAGATGCGCGGTAGCTGCACCAACGTGTATCTGATACTTTATAAATCGATCTCATCTGTGTTGTGTGTAAAAACGTAACCCAAGTGTAGTATTTTTGTGTGGACTTATTACAACTAATGTGGTCGAAAGTGCTAGCATGTAACAGTAGCTCACTCGATAGATATGTCTGTCGATGTTGATAAAGGCGCGGCATGTCCGAGAGGTGACACAGTGGTGGTTTTCGCCGACGGAGCACCGTCTCTCGAAGTCCTAGACAAGAAAAGTCGCTCTGTGCGTTTTCCCAATGAGAATCAGCTAGTGACAAAGTACTTTGAGCCAGCGAACCCTTGGCATAATGGTGAGTAAAACTTGCATCAAAATATCCATACAATTAAAAGATTATTGTGTTATTGTGATCAGGTAATTTTTGGCATTGATTCAACATTTTTTACTAACTTCCGTCTAAAATCTTTGTTCCTATCTTCTATAGACGTTTTTATTTTATCTCTGTTGTGTCATAACACCAGTACTAGCTTGTAGAATAATCTACAATATTAGCAAAAGTTAAAAAAAAATTCATCGTCCTTAAACTACACATACTTTACAGTACTTAATTGGATTGACCAAATTAAGATAAAGATCGTCTTTTTATTAATTTGGATCATAACCATGATCTCAGGCCCTGGCCTCAGTCCTGAGATCATGGTAATGATCCAAATTAATAAAAAGACGCTCTTTATCTTAATTTGGTCAATAAACAAAAGAAACACATAATAATAGTGCTGACCAATTGACCCGGCATCATCTAGCCCCAAGCTAAGCAGAGCTTTTGTTATGGGTACTAGATGACTGATATACATACATTTACACACTTACATTGATAGATATCTTTTATTGTAAGTAAAAAATACCCAGAACACCCAACTGACTAGTTTCTGCTCTCCTTAAAACGAAAAATAGCTTTTGTTCATTCAAAATAATCCTACATAAACGCGAAAGTTTGTAAGTATGGATTGATTTTGTTACTCTTGCAAAAACTACTGAATGGATTTTGATGAAACTTCACAATAATATAGCTTACATATCAGAATAACACATAGGCATACAATTCATAAAGATATATTGTATAATATCCAAATCACCACACGGGTGAAACCGTGGGGCGCAGCTAGTGAGCAATTATTTAGAAACAAATCATATACAAAGCCCAGATTTAGTAGTTCTAAATGATTGTTTCGAGGTACAAAACTTTACAAGCTAAAGGCATTTACCACTGATCATCAGCCTATAGCAGTCCACTGCTGGACATAGGTCTTTTCTTCCTTTACTGGTATCTACACTTATATCTAAAATACCTATATCTAGTATAGAAAGGTTCTTGATTGTCAGCTAATATAACTTTAAAACACTTGGTATAAACAAAAAAAATGATTTGAACATTTTTCAAATCGGTCCAGTTGTTTCTGAGCCTTTTCAATACAAACAAACAAACAAAAAATCAAACCTTTCCTCTTTATCATATTAGTATAGATATAGATGACTGAGCAAGATTTTACAATACAGGTTTTTTGTATGATACAGACTTGCTTCTAAAGGGCCACAAGATTCAAATTCAGATTTCTTTATTGTAATAAATCAAACATAAAAAAGTGTATAATATTTGGACTACCTCTGAGGGCCGGTGGGCGAAGGTCCGCCTGCGACGCAAGAGGTTGCGGGTTCGATTCCCGCCTTGGAACAATTGTGTGTACGATCTGCAGATATTTGTTCCGCGTGTTCTGGTCGTTTTCTATGTATAATAGATAATATCTATGTAATGTATTGTATTATGTATATCAGTTATCTAGTACCCATAACACAAGCTCTGCTTTCCATGGGGCTTTATTATTTATTTAATTCAAATAGTCATAAATAAATCAATGTCAATGAACATATTTAAAGTCCTCTAAGTCCCTGTAATTAAATTATTGATTCATGGAGTAATAGCATTTACCTAGAAGCCATTATTTTAGTTGAATACTGAACAATTTTCCAGATAGGGTCTTTAGGTCTTCTGGTAGATTATTAAATATTTTGTCATACAGTAGGATTGTTTCTGTGTCATTGTTAACACTTTGAGTGCTGAAAACGCACGGTATGAGTTTTCTACAAGTGACTAATATGCGTAAATCCACACTAGCGCAGCGGCTGAGAAAATACAGATCTTTGTGACTCAGCAGAGCTGTAATATTTTTCGAACGAAACGCATGTACGGCGCAACACAACCGCTGTGTAGAGTGGCAGCACGAATTTTTTAGGTAAAAAAAAAGACCGCAGTCGTCGAAAAAAAACCGCAGTCAAAGTGTTAAATTATACTGTGGTGTATGCAATCTGTTGTTAGCAACTTCTCTAAGAGGTTTAGAGGTAAATAGGTCTGATTTCCTAGAAAAATTACGTGAGATATCCACACAAATCTTCAGAAGCTATCATCATGTGTCATAAGTTGACGACTTGGGTCAAAATAAACATCTTCCTAAAGATATGAGCTCATTTTATTAGTCATTTAGTTATTTTATAGCATCTTACCTCAGAGTCAGAAACTTAAAACACAACCTGATTTGCAAGTCTAGGTCTTAAGAAGTCAAGACATCGTCAGGGTTGGAAAAATCACGATTTGAAGTAAAATAATTTATGTTTTTTTTAAAATAAATCACAGAAATCACGAGTTTTTCGATTATTGTAAAAAAAATTGGTTTGACCCTTTGATTGGTGAATTTCTCGTGAAACGGAATGCACCTTGGCTTTTTCGGTGAAATGGAAATGAAAAGTTTTTATTTCTTTAAGCTTACAAATAAGCACTTAGACAGGTCATATTTTATACTATTAAATTATTTTAATTATTAATGGTTTAATCGTCGGATCAATGATTTAAACCAAAATGATTTAACCATGCCAAACCATCGTCGTTCTATTGACTACTTTGAAAACTAAAAAAGCGACTCGGACTCGAGCCACAGTACAGCGGACTTTTAACTTTTGTTCGCAAAAAGGATGCAAAGGCCTACAAACTGTGAAACTATCCAGTCGAGTATTTAGATAACACATTTATCAAAATATCTTCAGCCGTTTTGATACTTTGAGGTAATAAAGGGTGTCCCCAACCACATTGACGACCGATGTGCCGCGGTGGGCGAAGCTCTGCTTGCGACGCAGGAGGGTTTGATTCCCGCCTCGGAACAATTGTGTGTACGATCTGCAGATATTTGTTCCGGGTGTTCTGGTCGTTTTCTATTTATAAGAAAGAATATCTATCTATGTAATATATTGTATTATGTATATCAGTTATCTAGTACCCATAACACGAGCTCTGCTTACCTTGGGGCTAGATAATGCTGTGTGAATTGTCCAGCATTATTTATTATTTATAGAAACACTCGAAAACCTAACCCTAGCCTCGGTAAAAAAGGGTACTCTTTCTGTGAGTATACTTTGATTAAACCTTTCGAACTTATCTATAAAAAACTTAAAATTGGACAGAACAAAGCGATTATCAAGAAAAATATGTATAAAGTAAATAAAAAAACTAATAAAAATCAAATAAATCCGCAAATTTCATTTAAAACGAAATAATAACACGCATGGAACGGAACACGTGCACGGAAATTTGTGTGAAACAACCCGCCGCACGCTGTCGCCTCCCCGGCCCGGCCACGGCTTCTGTGTGTGGCGGCTTTTAACACTTTGAGTGCTGAAATCACACGGTATGTGTTTTCTATAAGTGACTAATATGCGTAAATCCACACTAGCGCAGCGGCTGAGAAAATACAGATCTTTGTGACTCAGCACAGCCGTAATATTTTTCGAACGAAACGCATGTGTGTTTCGTTCGAAAAATATTATACACACGAATTTTTTAGGTTAAAAAAAAGATCGCAGTCGTCGAAAAAAAATCGCAGTCAAAGTGTTAAAGGTTGTTCTTACTTCCGCGATCCGTATGAGAGAGTCACGGCTACAAAGAAAATGTTATTCGTTTCTAAGGTTTCATTGTGCGTGAATACGTATACATTTTTTTTTAACTACATTCGAGTTCTTAGCTAATGAAATCGAAGTTTGGGCTTTTGAGGGAAAAGTATTTATTTCGGCCTAAGGCAGGACTTGCCCTTGCTCGTAGGGTTGTAGTTCGAAAGGTATTCGGACAATTCGTTTCGTCGATTAACTTCGAAGAAAATGTATGAAAACTTACTAACATCTATTATGTCAATTCACCATCATCATCATCATCATCAGCATATGTTAGTCCACAGCAGGACATAGAACCTCCCCCAATGAGCTGTTTTTTTAATACTAGCAAGAGTAATTCTTTGTCGATTTGAGATTTTTATTTGCAATAAATATTTAATTACTTTCAGATTGTCTGTTGTAGTTTTTTTACAAATATTACACATCAAATTCAGTCGGAGTATAGCTATAGTGGGATAAGGGCAGGAAGAAAAATACTGTCTAAAATACTGTCTTCCTGAAACATTAATCCATTTTACAATAACTTGTTTTTGAGAGGAGACCACGCACGACTCGGTGAACGTTGTGTAGGACGCTCTCCTACCTCCGAAAGACTGCAGGGAGATGCTGGATGCGTCGAGCTGAAGACAGGGCGCTGTGGCGCTCATTATGGGAGGCCTATGTCTAGCAGCAGACTAACTAGGCGGATCATGATGATATAAAAACTACCGTACCTAGTTTGTATGTTATATATAGAATAGAAAATATTTATTTGCATTTCATATATAATAACACAAATTAAGAACTATAAAGCTAAAGATTACAAATTAGGAACGAATAAAATAATTAAAATACGAGAACACAGAAAGGCTACCAGCTCAGCATTAACACTTTGACTGCGGTTTTTTTTCGACGACTGCGATTTTTTTTTTACCTAAAAAATTCGTGCTGCCGCTCTACACAGCGGTTGTGTTGCGCCGCACATGCGTTTCGTTCGAAAAATATTACAGCTCTGCTGAGTCACAAAGATCTGTATTTTCTCAGCCGCTAGCGCAGCGGCTGAGAAAATACAGATCTTTGTGACTTTGTGTGGATTTACGCATATTAGTCACTTGTAGAAAACTCATACCGTGCGTTTTCAGCACTCAAAGTGTTGCTACATTGACACAAGTGTCGATGCAGCGCTGGTTTTCAGAAGCGCCAGAGTGCTGAGTGCAGCACTAAACACAACACAAATCACCAATAATGGCAATGGTTGGTGTTCTTCCTAGACAGATATGGCTCGAAGTTAACCCGCTTGTATTAATTTAATCCATGTTTACAAGTGAACGCCTGTTTAATCTCGTGACGAGCCAACGACTCGAGTGATGCGCTTATCGGCCGTGGAAAACAACCACAAGATAGATAACAGCTGTTTTGACGAATTTACTACATCATCATCAGCCTATAGCAGTGCACTGCTGGACATAGGTCTTCAGCTTGCCGCATCCAGCATCTACCTGTAGTCTCTCGCAGGTCGTCATCCCACCTGGTTGGAGGGCGTCCTACACTACGTTTGCTGAGTCGCGGTCTCCACTTCACAGCGTGGCAAGTTATATCAATTAAAAAAAAAAATCCGGACAATTCACACAGCATTATTTAGCCTCATGGTAAGCAGAGCTTGTGTTATGGGTACTAGATAACTGATAAACATAATACAATACATTACATAGATAGATATTTTTTATTATACATAGAAAACGACCAGAACACCCGGAACAATTATCTGCAGATCGTACACACAATTGTTCCGAGGCGGGAATCGAACCCGCGACCACCTGCGTCGCAGGCGGACCTTCGCCCACCGCGTCACAGAGGTCGTCGTAATCAGCCGGTAGCGTTATAGGCCTCTTCCTTATCTCTGTACCCCTGGTGGTCTTGTGCCAGTCGGATCCACTGCATTCCTACAGCCCCCACAATGTCGTCTGACCATCGGGCAGGTGGTCTGCCTCGACACCGCCGCATATCCCTAGGCCACCATTTGATTTGCTTATCTAAATCTAAATATAGTGCGATTTAAGATACATTACTTTCAATTATCTGAGCATGGAGACGAGACAGTCCTATATGATCGTATCGCTAGGTCACCTGCGCTCGCGCCTCGCAGTCTGAGCTTGGTGTCACGTGCGAATCACGTCACTGCCCTTCGCGTGACGGATGCCCGCCCACAGCTGGCAGTCCATTATGCTAACTAGCTAGTTACGAGACATTAACAAGCAAACTAATCACACTTATATTATAAATGCGAAACTTTGGATGTTATAAATAAATAAATAATGTTGGACAATCCACATCAGCATCATCTAGCTAAGCAGAGCTTGTGTTAGACTGATATAGGTACATAATACAATATATTACATAGATAGATATTTGTTTATATTTATTTATGTTGTCAAAAGTCGAGCGTAGTATCTTAGGAGTGAAGCTGTCAGACCGCGTGCGGAACAGCCATAGGAACAATCCCTCCAACCTTCCCATGGTCCTGCCAACCTTGCGGTTATACGGACCGAAACTGTGAGAAAGGAGTCACTCGGGTGACCCCAGACTCTACAAATCCTACGCTCTTTGTCCCGAACACTCTCCCCCTTCTGGGGCATGCCACATCACATCACAGACTTCATTGCCGGGCTGCTCCACCCCAGCTCGGTGCTGCTCTGTGCCCCCCCCATCCCTGGTCGAAAACGTGCACTCCTCAACGCGCCGTGTCTTGTGCCATATTTTTGCAAAGCTTTTGAATTTGCCAAAATTTGCCTCACTACTGACTAGATCCGAGTGGTATATCGGTCCCTCATGTCCCCCCTCCCTAACAATCCCTCGTAATAGAGTGTCCCTCTCCACCGCATACAAAGGACCAGTCCCACAGAATATGATCCCTTGTCTCTCTCGTCTCCCCACAGCTGCACGCAGCTGTGTCGCTCAGCCTCATGTCGCACAGACGCCCCCTGAAGCACCCGTGGCCCGTCAGGAGCTGCGACACCTCGTGATCAGGTTCCACCCAGTGCGCTCTCATGCGCTCTCCCACATCTGGGAAGAACCTGTACAGGTCACGGCCCTTGTCCTCAGACTCCCAACGTGCCTGCCAGGTGTCGATGGTCGCCCTGTCAATGTCCCCCCTGAGCTTCCCGTGTACCTCTCTTGGCTCGCCCTCGGTCACTTGAAGTCTACGACCAGCACGGGCCAACAGCAGATCGGCCGGCAGGACTCCCGCAAGAACCGGCAGCGCAGCAGTGCTGCAAGACCTGTAGGCCTTCGTTAGAAGTACCAACGAAGGTCTCTGGGTCCTAAGCAGCACACACAGCCATAGGAACAGCACACTACGCTCAAAAACACGCATTGTAGACGTTGGTTGGTCAGACCGCCGGAAGTCTGAAGTGGAACTGGGCCGGACACGTCTGCCGCAGGTCCAGCGACTTGTGGGCTAAGACCACCCGCTAAGAGTACATTGTGTGTACGATCTGCAGATATTTGTTCCGGGTGTTCTGGTCGTTTTCTATGTATAAGAAAAAATATCTATCTATGTAATATGTAGTATTATGTATATCAGTTATCTAGTACCCATAACACGAGCTCTGCTTACCATGGGGCTAGATCCTCTCCTACCCGCAAACTCGTACTAAGACAACACATAGCTCCTCAATATTACATTCATTAAAAATATAAAGCATTCATATTCGGTACAAATATTCATTGATAAGTGAAGTGAACGTGTTATTACATGGACTGGAAGCCGTCACGGTGGACTTTTAAATCTGTAACCGTGAGTTTTTGACGACTTTGGCTAGCAGTGTTTGAACAACTATTTTTACGACTGTGTACACTTGTTGAGTGAACTGAAATTATTTACTTGTGATTTTGACACTATTCCGTGTTCTGGAACTGATTAACTCATTAATACTTAAACTTAGTGTTGCGAGGAAACAATAATAACCTAACTTATTGTGAACAAAATCACTCAAATTCTGGCATGTCTCAGCTGAGCGGAACTTTTTGACGACAACGACAGTGACATCTGTTCTCAGCAGTAGTTACGCACTACTTGACTACCGCGTTAACTGTGCTAAGCGAATTAATCTAGGCTAGTTAGTGAGACGCACTATCGATAAACTGCACTTAGCGGATGCGCTCCTGCTTAATGTTTTTGTGACTCCACGCTAGATGTCGCACTCTGTTACATTGGAACATAATAGTTTGAATGGTCAATTTAAGTTATAAATATTAAATGCTTGATTGATTGAAAGCTCAACTAAATAAGAAGTACCATCTTACTTATTTTTTAAACCTGTCTACATAGATGGACTGCAGCGCCTGCAAGGAGCCATTATCTTCAGAAAAATATTACTTGAAATGCTGTGTATGTTCAGATAGTTATCACTGTGAATGTTTAAACATCAAGCCACAGCAATACATCATATTAACTAAAGAATATATAGATACGTGGAAGTGTCCTTCGTGCAGCAACGTGACAAGAAGAATAAAGTCTAACTTAAATACTCCAGTTCGTTGCAGCCAGGTGCCAATGGGCGAAAATTCTATGGACGTCTCCTTCAATATGATGCAGTCTTTTGAAAATACCAGCGTCTCAGCAAGCTCTGCCCAACAGAGTGGGAGTGACTTTAATGCGTTTGCACGTATGATCCATGGTCAGTTTCAAGAATTGCGTAAGGAGAATAGTGATAACGTGCAGCGCATAAGAGAGGATATCAAGGGTGCCATTAATGAAATTCGAGATGAGTTAAGATCACTGAAATCAGAACAAACTAATATAAAAACGAATTTGTCTATGTTAAACCAGGACGTTGCTAATCTAAAGGGCTCTTTGGAATACTGCTCGGTCGAGCATGAGCAACTCAATAAACGCATCGAGGAAGTCGCTGCCGTCAGCCGGAATGTAGAGACCTGCCCTGCCCTGATAAGCATGGAGACCAAGCTCGATGCTCTGGAGCAGCAGGCTAGGCAGTGTAACCTCGAGCTGTGTAACGTGCCCGAAAAGCGTAATGAAAATTTATCTGCGATAATATGTAACATTGGGGCAGCTTTGAATATTCCTATTCCCACCCAGGACATCATCTCAATGCACCGTGTACCCCGCGCTCAACCAAACAATAATATGCCCAAAAATATCATTGTGAAGTTCACAACACGAATTATGCGAGATAACGTCTTAGGTGCATATCGCAGGGCTAAAACGTTGATGTCTAATCAGCTAGATATCTCTGGCACACCCACCAAATTATATTTAAACGAGCACTTGACGTTAAAAAACAAACGATTATTTCGTATGTGCCGCGAAGAGGCAAGAAACAATAATTATAAACATGTATGGATCAAGCACTCATCTATCCTTGTCCGTGAGCGAGATGACTCTCCGGTCATCGTCATACGGACGGAATCGGACTTGGCCAAGATTAAGTCGACCCGTGCTGGCTAAAACACTGAAAATAATTGTAAATGCTATTTTAAATTGCATGCTTGTATTGTATTATTTAATTATATTGATTTTAATTAGTTCTAAGCATTGTACTGGTACTATAGTTTTTAATTTTAACCTGAACTCAATCATACACGATATTCAAATTAATAATCTGGCTTTTGAAATAAAATCTAGTATAAATTATTTACAGCTCTTACTTAACTACCTATACGCATACATTTATACAGGCCCTTATAATGGATAACAACGACAAAATTATAATTTATTACCAAAATTGTAGTGGGTTACGCACAAAATTACAAACGTTATATATGAACATACTTTCATTCTCTTATGACATCATAGTGCTAACGGAAACTTGGCTAGTCCCTGAAATTCATGATAATGAGTTTATCGACGGGCGCTATGTCGTGTTTAGATGTGACCGAGACAGGTTAGCTACTAATAAAAAAGACGGGGGAGGCGTCCTGATTGCAATCCTACGTACTCTCCATCCAGCCACTTACGACACATCTCACTCTTTCACAACTCAACCTTGTAGTATAGAACATTTGTTAGTAGAGTTTCCCAGCAGGGAAAAGAATAAAGTACATGTTATTAGCGCCGCCTATCTACCGCCTTGGACCAGGGCTGATGCCTACGAGGGACACTTCGACTTCCTTCAGGACTCATTAATTAACCCAAGAATAGACAATGTATATATCCTAGGTGATTATAACCTAGCGGAAATAAGTTGGGCAAACCAATCTCCCACCATCAGCCAATCTAATTCTTTTGGCTGTCTTTGCGCCGATACTTCACCTCGTGGCCTTCAATTAAATAACTGTATGTCAACACTCGATTCTTTGCAGTATAATCATATACTAAATGATGCTGGTAACTTGCTTGATTTATTTATTACCAACTCAACCTGTAAAATTGAGCCTCAACAATTTTCCTTACTTAATTCTACTCCGCGCCATCCGCCATTCATCGTTTCCTTGCCTTTTTGTCATCCTGCAAACTCCTTACGTAAGAAATACGTACCTAAACACAATTATTATAAAGCGAATTATAACTTAATAAATACTAAACTTTCTGAAATTAATTGGCACAAACTGCTTGGTCATCTCTCAGCAAATGAGTCAGTCGACTTATTTTATAATATTATTAATAGCCTTATTAAAGAACATATTCCCCTTGTGCGCCATAAATCTGATAAATTTCCCATATGGTTTTCCACCTCTCTAATTAAAACTTTTAAGTGTAAGCAGAAGGCATGGGTTAAATGGAAAACATTCGGTAATAACTCTGACTACGCTGACTTTTCCGAATTAAGGGCTACATTTAAACAAAACAGCAAGAAATGCTTTAAAGCATACATGGATAGTGTTGAAAAAAATATTACTATAAATATTAAATACTTTTGGACTTATATTGCTAACCGTAAAACTAAGTCAAGCATTCCCTCATCTATGAAATACCATGATGTTAAATCCTCAGACCCCGAATCCATTTGTAATATGTTCTCAAATTTCTTCAATTCTGTTTTCGAGCCTAGATCCTGCCTCTTCCCTCACACTGTACCCTCCACTGCTAATGACAATAATGTTTTGATATCAAACGTTTCCCTTCAAGAGGACAATGTCTTGAAGGAATTGAAAATTCTCGACGCATCTAAGGGCCCTGGTCCTGATGGAATCCCGCCTTGTTTCTTCAAAAATACTGCTGGTTGTATTTATGTGCCTATCACTGCTATTTTTAACAAATGTCTTGCCGAAGGTATTTTTCCTGATTTATGGAAACGTGCCTTTATCACCCCAGTACACAAAAGTGGTTCTAAGCATGACATCGAGCACTATCGTCCTATTTCTATTCTGTCTACCTTGTCGAAGCTTTTTGAGAGGCTTATTCACAATGAGATCTATCCCATCCTACACAACATTATCATTCAGGAACAGCATGGCTTTGTTAAACGGCGTTCCACCACATCTAATCTTATCATTTTTACCAATACAATTTTTGAAAACCTTGACAAGCGTGTACAAGTGGACACTATTTACACGGACTTTAAAAAAGCATTCGACAAGGTGGATCACGATATCCTTCTAAATAAAATCGCTTTTAACGGTATCCGTGGTAATCTTCTCCGCTGGTTCTCATCCTACGTCACCAATCGTACCCAGAAAGTAGTATGTAATGGCTACCAATCTACAAGCGTTCCAGTCACCTCTGGTGTTCCCCAGGGTTCTATATTGGGACCGCTTCTGTTTGTACTCTTTATAAACGATATCGATCAATGTTTTCGACATTCTCGGTTCTTATTGTACGCTGACGATCTTAAAACCTATATGCCTATACGTACCCTGAACGACTGCATTCTATTTCAAGAAGATCTGAATAGACTCGCCACATATTGCAGTAACAATAAACTACAGCTAAGCCTGCCTAAATGTAACTCCATCAGTTTTACCAAAAATATCAACATCATAAATTTCTCATACAACCTTTGC
Source organism: Eupithecia abbreviata (assembly GCA_943735965.1). Classification (NCBI taxonomy): domain Eukaryota; kingdom Metazoa; phylum Arthropoda; class Insecta; order Lepidoptera; family Geometridae; genus Eupithecia; species Eupithecia abbreviata. The sequence continues at coordinate 2,771,298 of OX031004.1, read as the reverse complement.
GATTCCCCACTGAATAGAGTTTCCGAACTAAGGGATCTCGGTGTCTTACTTGATTGTCAGCTTCACTTAAATCAACATGTCGAATTTATAACTACCAATGCTTTTAAAATGTATGGCTTTATTATGAGATCGTCGGCGGACTTTAAGCAACCATCTACCTTTTTATACCTGTACAAATCATTGGTACGCTCTCAGCTGGAATATGCGGTTCCAATATGGAACCCATTTTATAAAAAGTACGTGGTGGCGATTGAGAGAGTTCAGCGGAAGTATCTGCGGTCAATGAATTACAGATGTCGTCGTCCACGTAGCTCTTACGCTGACTCACTTGTCGATTTTAAACTCCTCACTCTCGAATCTAGACGTAAATATCTTGAAGCTGTTATTCTATATAATATTGTGCATAATAAATTTGACTGTATGGATCTTGTCAGAAAGATATACTACGCAGTCCCGAGGACCTGCACCCCGCGAGCCTCTCGTTCGCGTTCTTTGTTTGCCCTTTCCACCTGTCGCACAAACTCGGGATTTCGCGCCCCTATTCGTCGTATGGTTGAGTCTTTTAATAATAACTTCGTAGATATAGACATATTTATTTGCAATTTATATAAATTTAAAAAGTGGTTATTCAGTCTACTTTATCGAGTAGATTTCACTAACAACCCAACATAACTTATTGCTATTTGTACTTTTTTTGTTATTATATAATTTATTATTATTTATTCTATATAAATAATTTGTAAATTGACAAATGGTTTTATAGAACTTTAGTTTATTTGCTTTACTTATATTTTATTGTTTAAGAGGAGCCTAACTAGTAGGCATCCTAGTTGCATGTTTTTTATATTCTATGTATGTAACTCATATGTGGATAGCGTTGTGGGCTACATTTGGAATATCGCTCAACTTTACATTGTAAAGTACTAACACAAATGTATAATAAGTTAAATGTAGTCGTTTGTTATTCCTCAATAAATAAATAAATAAATAAATAGATAATGCTTACGCTAAGAGGCGACGTGGAAGGCCCAGGATTAGATGGCGTGACGAGCTCGAGGCACATCTTCCATCATGGCCTGTGGCAGCGTTTGATCGCGAGGAGTGGAAGGAGAAAAGGGAGGCCTTTGCCCAGCAGTAGGACAATAATGGCTGAAAATATAAATAAAATAAAATAAATATGGATAGGGCCCCACGAATTTGATTATTTGATAAACTAAAAATCGACTTGATCCCTTAGTTTAAACGATAATTCGGCGATAATTGTTGATCATCTCATTTTACAACGTTACGAAAAAAAGTTTTAAATAATCTGTTTATTTATGAATGACTACCTACCTATTTGTAATCTTGTTTTTAATTTATTATTATATACTGTATATTGTTTTTAATATATTCTGTCTTTTTTAAGTCTAGTAGTTAGTGTTTTACCAAACGACATGAGAAATCTGACAAATAATGAATTTAATCGTAAATTATATAATTGGCTCACTCAAAACAATTTTTATTGTATAAATGAATATTTGAATTTTAAATTTTGACATGTACCTAATAATTAATAATTTCAATATAATTTAAATGATCTAAAAACGTAGGTACTATATACTAACTGTCTAAATTAAAACTAAATATTTGCACGACTACCAAGTCAAATATAGTGATACTTACTCTACTTTAATACCTTTACTAACCTATATTTAAGCAAATAAATACTATTTCATTTCATTTCATTTTGGTGTTAGACTGTAAGCTAACTGCTGTATTTTTTATAAATAAATAAATAAAATGAAATGTTTGAATTCAACCCGCAACATTAATATTTGATATTATTAATGTTGCGGGTTGAATTCAAACCTTTTGTAACGTTGTAATATGACCAGCTAGATTTACAATAAAACTAGTACGTACTAAACGTAACGACTACTACATAGTTTGAGGAATTCAATTCGTCAAACTAGTCATCTTACAACGTTACGCCCCGCGGCTTCGCTCTTGTGGAAAATGTGTTAACACTTTGACTGCGGTTTTTTTTCGACGACTGCGGTCTTTTTTTTACCTAAAAAATTCGTGCTGCCACTCTACACAGCGGTTGTGTTGCGCCGCAAATGCGTTTCGTTTGAAAAATATTACAGCTCTGCTGAGTCACAAAGATCTGTATTTTCTCAGCCGCTGCGCTAGTGTGGATTTACGCATATTAGTCACTTGTAGAAAACTCATACCGTGCGTTTTCAGCACTCAAAGTGTTAACACTTTGACTGCGGTTTTTTTTCGACGACTGCGATCTTTTTTTTTACTTAAAAAATTCGTTCTGCCGCTCTACACAGCGGTTGTGTTGCGCCGCACATGCGTTTCGTTCGAAAAATATTACGACTATGCTGAGTCACACAGATCTGTATTTTCTCAGCCGCTGCGCTAGTGTGGATTTACGCATATTAGTCATTTGTAGAAAACTCATACCGTGCGTTTTCAGCACTCAAAGTGTTAATGGTTTATAAACATTCCTCTTGAATACAGGGACACACAGACAGCGGGAAGCGACTTTGTTTTATACTGAAATGAAATGAAAGTTTATTTCTTTAGGCTTACAAATAAGCACTTAGACAAGACATACTATTTATTGATTGCACAAAGGTGGTACATAGACGAGCATAATGCTAGATCACATTCTTGACAACAATTTAGAAGGTAGTGCTAGATTACAGAACTGATAAAAAAAAACAAAAATAACAATAATCTATAGTATAGATTATTGTAATTTTTTATTTTTTTTAAACGAAAAATCAAACCTTTCTTTCCTTTGGTTTGATTTTTCGTTTGTTTGTATTGAATAGGCTCAGAAACTACTGGACCGATTTCATAAATTCTTTCACTGTTGGGAAGCTACACGATCCCCGGACGACATAGGCTATATTATATTTTAGAAATGTGAACTTCGAATTTAACGGGGGCAAAACTGCGGGAAACGGCTTGTTAAGGATATAAGTAGGATTATCTAGGGAAATCCTATACGTACCAGGTTTCAAATTTTCATGGTTATATCGAATAACTATGCATTATGTTCGTGTTAAGTCGAAGGGCATAGTTTCTCTTGAGGCGTGATGATCGGATAAGTTTCCTTTTCCGTTTCCTTTTTTTAGATTAGAATAAGTTTTTATTAATAAAGAAATACAAATACAAATACAAATACCTATACCCGATTTCGAATCCAAGAGATTTTTTGTCAACAAAGACATTTATGAATGAAAAATAAACAAAAATTTATAATAAATATAATAACAGAAAACAACGAGGTAATCAGCAAGGTAATCACGAAAAATTCGCTCATACGTCGTAATTATTTTATGTTACTTTTGTTTAAAATTTGTATAATTTTAGTAATAAATGATTTAATAAGCGTTAAGTAGTTATTATAAATAGTATTTTTATCAAAAACGTTATAAGGCGTTCAGCCTGACGAGTTATTAATTAATTGGTTTTGTTCTTAGTTAGGTTCTAAACAGTGTTTATTTAATCTACGATTGTAAAAATTTGTGTTAAATAAAGAACTTTAAAAAACAAAAACAATCACGAAAAATTTAAACACAAACTTCAACAATGCATAATCTTACATGTGCAGTGAAAAATGTTTAAATTTTAATTCGAAAACGAACCAGAGATCAATTAAATTATGAATGAAAGCTTTCAAAACCGAAAGTTGTTTCGAGCTTCTGTGATTGGCTTTGATGATACCAATGCCGTTCAATATTTTACACCAATATTCAACTGAGAAAAAAAAAAACCAAGTGAGGGTAGTTTCAAATAAACTAGCCCCCGCTTCGCTGAGGCGGTAACTCCAGTACTCCAGTCATCCCGTGACCACGACAGAGTGTAAACCTGTTGAAGCGTCGGGAAAATACACTACTCAACAAAGTCTAGGGAACAAGGATATTTTAGTGTATACTTTTAATTCAACTTTTTTTTGTCCCAGATGTTATACATCAAAAGAAGCTAGAAATAAATTCTTCAAATTACAAAAACATATGACGCTTACGTGGAAATTAAATGAAAAAACATTATTTGCAGCTGTTTAATAATCCGTTGGACCTCCCAGGGCATTAGCCACGGCTCTACATCGGCGTGGCATGCTGAGTATCAAGTTATCAATTGTCGCCTGTGGAATAAGGCTCCATATTCTGGAGAGATGCGAAAAAAGTTCTTCTCCCGTGTTCAAATTTTGAGGAAAATCACTGAAAGCTCTTCTTCCGAGTAAATCCCATGCATGCTCAATTGGATTGAGATCGGCGGACTGAGCAGGCCACTCTAATACCGTGATATTGTGCTCGCTGAACACATTCATCACCTGTCTTGCGGTGTGTGGGCGTGCATTATCCTGCATGAACACGAAATCTTGGCCAAACTGCTGGTGGTGGGGGATGACCATAGGATGCACTACCTGTTCAATGTATTGCTCTGCGTTCAAATTGCCTCGTATGCGAACGAGATCAGTTCTCCCACCCAGGCCACACCATGATCGTTCCGCCTTGATAAGGATGAACTTCCTGAGGATTTCGGAGTCTACTTTGGCGACCAGGAACACGCCAAACACGCACTCTCCTTGAATCAGGATGAAATCCGAAGCGAGACTCATCGGAAAAGAGAACACGTGCCCACTGATTGTCGGTCCATCGCAAATGTGCATTAGCCCACAATAAACGACGCCCTCGATTTCCACGTCGCAAAGCTGGAACTCTTAATGGTCTGCGAGCGCGGAGATTGACTTCATGTAATCTTCTCCTGGCAGTTTGGTCACTGATAACCACTTGGTGCTGGGACTGGAGTCTTCCTACCAACTGGCGAGCTGTAATCTGGGGCTGCCTTCTTGCAGCATTTTGCAGAAATCGATCTTGTCTCTGGGTAGTGACCCTGTATCTTCCTCGGTGACGTTCGGCTACATCTCCTGTAGCCCTGTAGCGTGCCCATAATCGACAAATTACGCTTGGATGTGTGTGAACAGCGGCCGCGATATCGCGTTGACTGCGTCTAGCTTCCAACATACCCACAGCCCTAAGCATCTCTTCCCGCGTTAAATGACGACGTGACATAACGCTTAGAGTTTCAAAAATATCGAAAAAGTTAGCAGTAATGGTTTTTCACAAGAAAAAAATCGATACATGACAAAAATCACAACAACTTTATGCTAGCAGACCCCTTACTCTGCGACCAAGTTCGGTTTTTCCTTCTTATTTTGAAAAGCTTTCGCACTTTTGTTTTAATTTTTTTTGAATTTCGAACAAATGATTTATTCCTCTTCCAGCCTTAATTTAAAAATTTTAGTGACCAGTACTTTTTTACGAGTTTTCACAAAAAAGTTGAAGTATTATTGCTTGTTCCCTAGACTTTGTTGAGTAGTGTAGTTAAATAACCGCGATAAATACCCTTTGTATTAATACTTTAGCTAAGACAGTGATTGATTATGATTACACAACAATACTGCAATAGTAAATATGAAAGTATGTACATACTGTGAAAAATTTATATGAATCTTCTATTTAATTTTTAAAGAAGCCATGTCTGTTCCCTTACACATATTTGTTATTGTTTGTATTAATATGTGTTACTGATATGATATAATAAAATTGTTATAAATATAATTTTTATGCTAATAGAACTTAACGACATCAAGTGTAACATGTGTACTTACGGTGGAAATGAAAAAACCAAAGAAAAGCGTGTTCAAATATACGTTGTGCGTCCCGATTAAGAGGCCTCCGGAGGGACGAATTCTTCATACAAACGTAATGCCAAAATGTTTTCCAATTCAAGCATATTTCCACTATAATATTGTATTATTAAATAATACAATATTATAGTGGAAATAATATTGTATTATGTCTCTCATTTACCATGATCTCGGGCCATAAAGTGACCCGGTCCTTTGGAAGGCTTGCGTGGGGCCGAAGCCAACAGCACAGAGGCCTTTTGAGAAGTTAATCTAAAGGCGATGGCTACACATAGCGGGTATCATCCTCGGGTGCACAATATGATACACCCAAAGATGGTATCCGCCAGGTGTAGAGACTATTGCAAAGAATTATTATTATTATACACTCATTTATTAAAATTCTCGTATAAAATACATTTTTTACTATAGAAAATACAAAAATTGTAAAAAACTATTCTACAGTAAAAAATATATCAAAACGGTAAATCACCGACCGCGAAGCTAGGCTCAAGCGGCCGGTGACTAGGGCTGCAGAGAAAGGAACTTCCTGACGATACGTGCCGAGTCCAAGAGTACCGCCTTCTGGATCTGGCCCTTGATCCAACTTCCTAGCGAGAGTCTCTTCAGGTGTTGATCGAGGCTCTTCGCTATTACGCCGTTAACCGAAACGACTATCGGGACTATGGTCGCTGAATCTACATCCCACATGCTGACAACCTCGTTAGCCAAGTCAAGATATTTGCTAAGTTTACCTTTCTCAGCTCTGACGAGGTTAGCATCATGTGGTATGGTGACATCAGCGAGCACCGCCCTCCGTTCTAACCGATCTATCAGTACAATATCAGGCTTATTCGCAAGAATAGTCCTGTCCGTAATGATATTATTATTATTATTGCGATAATTACTATTTAAATACAAATTTTGTATTTAAATAGTAATTATCGCATACATAATAACGCATGGGGCGCGGCGCAAGGGTTAAACAGGGACAGCGATATTCGGAGCGATTTTTCCAAGCGAGGGTCGCCGGACCCTTAAGATACCTACGTTTACGGTTGAATAACTAAACGTGTCACTCTTTGATGATACCATTGTCATAGAGTAGCAATTAGTTTAACAGAATAGGACTAGCAGTAAAGAACCCAGTAATAAAGTTTGAACGCGATTTTCCTCCATAGACGAGCTAGCATCATCACATCCATTAAGATGATTATCGCGCGGTCATAATCATCAGGCATAATTAGTTTGAATTGTCGGCGTAACAACAGCATCAATAGTAATTTATGTTCATACTTGCTAATGCCTGCGGTTTCGATCAGGGAATTCCTAAATATATCGTAATATTGTAGCTGTAATGTCTCTTCAAATATCTTAATAATCACAAGCTTTTTATTTTTAGACCACTTGATTCATTCTAATACTTGGTCTATACTATTTTTTTCTATTTGTGTATGCTTCATAAAGATGAAGCATGAGATAAAGATCTCATTAATTGTTATGATTACTTAGTAAATTTATTTTTGTTCTTTATTTAACTTACCTTTGCATAAACTGAATTATTTTGTTATATCGTTGTTATTAAATATTTTTATTTTATTTTTAATGTCGGGATAAAATAGGTAAATAAACGCGATAAATACCCGTTGTATTAATACTTATAATTATCGTTGTTATTAGTGTTTTAATTTGTGATTTGCGTGTTCAATTGTTATTAGTGATTTGTGTTGTGTGCTGCACTCAGCACCCTGGCGCTGCCCTTTTTGCTCCAGTAATTATATAACTTTAGTTCATTTAATATTTAGATAATAAGATAGTAACCTGGTTGGTTTTTTTTGTATATTGTTTAGATATTTTATATAATTATTTTCTACGAGAGTGACATAGTCATGTTGACTAAACTCCTTTAACACTTTGACTGCGGTTGTTTTTCGAAGACTGCGATCTTTTTTTTTTACCTAAAAAATTCGTGCTGCCGTTCTACACAGCGGTTGTGTTGCGCCGCACATGCGTTTCGTTCGAAAAATATTATAGCTCTGCTGAGTCACAAAGATCTGTATTTTCTCAGCCGCTGCGCTAGTGTGGATTTACGCATATTAGTCACTTGTAGAAAACTCATACCGTGCGTTTTCAGCACTCAAAGTGTTAAATAAATAAAGAAAAAAATCCTATTTACAAAATTTCAGCCCGATACGTTCATTAATTTTGGTGAGAAGAAGTAACAAACATTCATCAATCCATATAAACATCCAATCTAGCATTAAGTGTTTTTCTCTCTTTTCGTGAAGGTCCTTCAGCTTTCTCAAAACCCCATGAGCTGGGTTCCCGCAATTCTGGAAAGATCTAACCCTGCCCTAGAACTCACAATATTTGGCAAGCTTCCATACCTAACTAAAGCTTTGTTGACTTTCGATGATTCAGCGCGCGGAAAATTGTTGCCAGAAATAACCTGCAAGTACAGAAATAAACGGGAACCTTTAGCGGAAAAGTACGGGTGTTGCACACTGCATACTGTTATGACAGTCCCACCATCATCATCAGCCTATAGCAATCCACTCCTGGACATAGGCAATGAGCGCCATAGCGGCCTGTCTTCAGCTTGACGCATCCAGCATCTACCTGCAGTCTTTCGCAGGTCGTCATCCCACCTGGTCGGAGGGCGAGATAATTCTTTTTTGCACACTTAAAACATAAAACAAACAAGATAAAAATACAAAATAAATGACAATTTGGCGGTCTTATCGCTCAAGAGCGATCTCTACCAGATAACCGTGGATGGATAGGATCGTTGGACTGTGTGACATGGGGATCTGTGCGCATGGTGCGCATTATATTAATTTGTGAATTTGTAAAATATAAAACATACATACAGACGAATATAAAACTTTCTTCTCTTTTGTTTTTCGTCGGTTTAAACAACAATTAAAGTCGGTTAACAATCTAAACAATAGGGTAGTGTCCTGGGTAAAAAATATATTTTTCTATTTAGTCCGTCGTCACTTAGATTATCAGAAGATATTGGACACGTATTTTTTCTTTTGTCAATCAAACAAATACTTACAAAAATAAAGCGCGTCAAAGTTTAGGAGTGGGGCTCGTGACGTCACAACTTGCTAAAAAGTATAGCAAGACGTGACGTCACACGGAACTCATATTTTCTCTTCTCTCTTCATATTTTTTTGTTTAATTGACAAAAGAAAAAACACGGGTCCAATATCTTAGACACTAGCTTATTATAAGCGTCACCGAAGGTTTTGACTAGTAGGTATTAACGGGCCAAGTGCGAGTAAGACGGTCCCGCTCGAGCAGCATATTGAGCTACTTCTGCTCAGTAAAAGGGTTCCATTAGCACCCCGAAGAACCCTACAGATGACGTAGTAGCGTGCAGGTGAGAACTGAGTCACCGTCACGCCTTTTAATTTAACACCTTGACTGCGACAGTGGTGACTGCAGGAGTATTTTTGTTGGTTCGTTATAGTGCCAGAATAGAGGTAACGACTTGACTAATGAATCATCGGAGTGGAATAAGGACATAGCCGCAATGTAAAATGGGAGATGAGATTACAAACGTATGGAAATCACCGGCCGCACTTTCAACGTACTCGTATGTGACCTCATTCCACTGTGTTAAATAGTCATACAACTAATTATGCAGGCAATTCTTTTCTTCCTAGAGTGAGTAGGTTACACAACGAACAATTTTCTGAATTTGACATATTTTTGCTTTCTAAGAATTACTTTAAAAACAAGTTTATCTCTTTTTTTTTTTTTTGGACAATTCACACACAGCATTATCTAGCCCCATGGTAAGCAGAGCTTGTGTTATGGGTACTAGATAACTGATATACATAATACAATATATTACATAGATAGATATTTTTTATTATACATAGAAAACGACCAGAACACCCGGAACAAATATCTGCAGATCGTACACACAATTGTTCCGAGGCGGGAATCGAACCCGCAACCTCCTGCGTCGCAGGCGGACCTTCGCCCACCGCGCCACATCGGTCGTCATCCGTCTGTCTTAGGTTGATTTGCTTCATTGTTTAATTCATGCATGATTTGTCTATTTTGATTTGTTGTTTTATTAGTTTTCCAAATAAGCGTCTGTAATTATTGTGTTTTTTTTATATAATGTTTCTAATATTGGCATCTTGATTGGTTTATACAAAAGTATATTACTGTTAACTTTAAGAATATTGTAAACTGTTTGTGCCTTAACACTTTGACTGCTGAAATCACACGGTATGTGTTTTCTACAAGTAACTAATATGCGTAAATCCACACTAGCGCAGCGGCTGAGAAAATACAGATCTTTCTGACAGCCGTAATATTTTTCAAACGAAACGCATGTGCGGCGCAACACAACCGCTGTGTAGAGCGGCAGCACGAATTTTTTAGGTAAAAAAAAGATCGCAGTCGTCGAAAAAAAACCGCAGTCAAAGTTTTAATAAACGAAAAATAAAATAAATAAATACCAGGTCCTAGGTGTTATAAAAACGAGTAAAGGCATATAAAAGCCTATCCCTACCTATCCTCCGTCATTTCATTACCCACGTGCTTGTGATAAACTAATCAATCGTATTTACCTATTCCCGAAATGCTAGACTAAGGCCAGTCACCGGCGCTGGACGGTGGCCAAAATATGGGATCAACAAGTGATTCTCCTCATTTATAACGTGTTTAGTTTATCAGGTATAGGTTAGAACAATATTGTAAAAACGATATTTTACCTACACTAGTATTACTACTACCTACGCGTTACGCCAGAACAGGCAAGTATATAATAAAATATTCGCCCTTACACTCTCGACTGATGATGCGTTAGTGCGTCGAGCGTTCAGCGTACTCTTACGTTTCCGTCAACGCATAGTCGGTTGCAGGGTTGGAAAAAAAACAGTTTTTTTTATATTTTATAAAACAAACAGTTCAAAATGTTTAAAACAAGTGTTTTTTTTGTTTTATTTGTTTTTTTTTACTTATCAATTTCAAATCAATTTTAGCGAATAATAAAATAATACATTTATAAACTATTTCCTAATTCACATTAGTAAAAATTAACAAAACGATAAATATTTACTTTTGTTGCATATCTCAGTACTTAACTCTAATCAAATTATTAAAAATTATTATTATTATTAATCAATACAACACTTTACATACACCTTGTATGTAGTGTTGTAGGTAGGTAGAGAACTAGAGAGAGAGCGGGGAATAGGTACCGTACCCACTAATCCAGTGAATTACTTTCTTTCGACGGCCGACATAGGGACTTTCCCTGCGGGACTTTACCGGCGGGGAGTTACCTATGCAGTGTATAAATACGACAGCCTGTCTGTGGTATTTATACACATTCATTTGCAATTAAAGGTCGTTTTAAACGCTGTTTTTTTCTTAATATAAAACGTAGTTTTATTTCAAACTGTTTTAAACACTGTTTTAAACACGTGTTTTAAAACAACTTGTTTTAATCATGCCAACCCTGCTCTTACGTTTCCGTCAACGCATAGTCGGTTGACGTAACGGGTATTTTGTATGATGCATTCAGACTAGGCGTAACATCAGCGGAGATCGTTTGTGCACAGACCGTTCGAACTGATTAGACGCGTAATGTGGCAGGTCTAATTTGACGAATAAACGCGACCGATGATACGCTCGACTCATCTTCCGTCAGATATATTTTATTTATTTTATTTTATTTTATTTTAACAATATTCAGGAAATTAACAGCTAACTTAATGAGTAGGTATCTTACTTCTGAATACTGAAGGCTAATTAAAAATTTCCACAAAAAGCTACTTAAATTAATGCTAAACAAAGTTACAGGACGACTACTGATGGTAAAATTATTATACTTAATCTAAAAGTTTGTACACATATAAATATAAATTTCAACCAATTTTGGTTTATTATACCTCTACGACTTAAGAAAATAATCAAGAAGAGGATGTACCAAAAAATCTACCACTCACTATTCTTTTTAGCTTAGTGGGAGGATCAATGAAAATATCCATATACAGACTCTAATTGCGAAAGTATGGATGTTTGTGGTATTATTTTATTAAATTTATTACTTTTTATATAATCAAATATTTGTATAGCACCAACTTCTTCGCACGGGTGCAATGCTCACACGTTCCTCTGGTAAAAAGAAACGGATCAAAATCCGTTGTATAGTTTTAAAGATCTAAGCATACATAGGGACAGACAGCGGGAAGCGACTTTGTTTTATACTATGTAGTGATGATATTTATTCCGGGTTTTCTAGTCGTTATGTATGTATAATAAAAAATATCTATCTATGTAATCTATAGTATTATGTAGGTATATCAGTTATCTATCACTTATCTAGTACCCATAACACAAGCTCGGTTTAGCTCTGGGCACAGATAATATAATACATACTGTACAGATGCCTCATCTCAAAGTAAGAAATGGGACGTGTTTCGGGCGAGATTTGAGCGGGCCAACCAGGTTATCGTTCGAGTTTACTAGATGGCGCAAGAGTTGGCCCGCAAGATCTAATGAAAAAACGCCACCTTTCACCACTAGATGTCGCCTCATGCGTTATATCCATCCACTGACCACTGACTCCATCTGGTAGCAAGTAGATTCGCTTATTTTGCTTAGAACAGTCAAAAAATAGACTAATTACGGTTTTCAACATTGAGTTGAACACAGATAATATAATACCTACTATGCTAGACTTCAAGAAAGTTTTGAATCATAATAATTATTGTTACCGTACTTTTTAGAAAGGTTAGTAGTATAGTAATTAATTTATTAGAATGGTAGTTAATTGAAAATCTTACTTAGTTTTATGAGGAAGGTAGGTATCTACCTAAGGTAGGCAATAATACCCATGATTCTATGAAAAATGGATCCCTGATGATCTATCTATGTGCTTGCTTATGGCTGAACCTACCTGAGATTACGAAGCAACATTTGTTAACATTCCCTCATCTGTACTGTACCTGAGATCTAACTTCTCTAAAGAGTGTTTAGAGGGATTGGGAAAAGGATAAAAAATAAAACCAAATATTTGTATTATTAACCGATATACTCTATTATCATTTAACTAAAATATGGATCATGACAAGATTTTAGGTAAAATAAGCAATTATCGATTTGATGAGTGAGGGCTAAATATGCAATGTTTATGCGAATATGCAATTGCATATAATTTGGTCACTTTAATAAACTACTTGATGTAAGTAGGTAGGTTCCAACTTAACACGTTCAGTGTCATAGCACGGCGCGCGGCGCGGTGGGGCGCGGCGGCAGACGTCCGTTAGCACCGTACCTAACCTACCACGCAGGTGCAGACAATCTAAACCGTATATTGTAGCTAGCCACATACCTACGTATTTGTAATAATATCTGAGCTTAATTTAATTGATAAACCTCTTGTACCTTTGGATTACAGCAGTTATAAGTTTTTTTTTTGGTAGATCGATATCTCTGCCAATAAAAACTCTCCTCAGTCTTCAGTTATTCCGTGATCATGGCGCATATTAGAATGTGCCGAAATATTAGAAAGCTCCATGATGAATATCCTGTTGCAAATGACTTCAGTTTTGTACCTATTTGCAATATTTTTGGTTAAATTGGTTAACACTTTGACAGCCAAGCATTTTATTTATTTCCAATCACTGACAGCCGATCACGTCCCCTGTCTGTGACAGTTTTTTTGTTAGAGACGCTGATCACGTACTGCGTACGTGTGTGAAATTCAATACTGTTCACTTTAAAACAACGGCCTGTAGGCGTGATCCGCGTCACGTCAATGCTTAGATGAATATTTAGGCATAAAATAAGCGTCACGTGCTTAGTACGTGATCCGTTGTCAAAGTGTTAATAATGATAATCTTAAAACCATCAATCAATTCCTATCTTAAAAACACTAGTCCATTGAAATGTTACATGGGCTTTACATTTTTTAGAGGACGCAATTTTATTTTTGGGTCATGTGTGGGGATCAATAGAAGCTTAACCCCAAGTTTGTGGGGTAGCCGCCCTTGTCCCCCGGCCGCCGTCTTGGAAAAATAGGAGCAAACACCTTTTTCGCGATATCTCTCGAAACTATGCGTCCTACAAAAAAATCGTCGAGAGACAATTTGTAGCAAATTGCCTTGCCTACATATATGTTTCTATAACTTTTTGCCCTAAATTTAAAATTAAAGAAGTTATTAGTAAAAAAGTGAGAAAATTTCTATAAAAATGTTCTTTTTTGATCTATAACTTTTTTTTATACATTTTACAAAAAAAATACCTTAGACCAATCTTGTAGATAGTCTTTTGAGGAAAAAATTTCACCTTTTTTTTTTTTAATTTCGTTCATATTAAACGCTGTTACAGCTCTCCAAAGTTGACCGGGTTCGTCAATGCTCTTGAGAATTCGGTCAAAACGAAATGTTTAACTTAGTTTTATGATCTTTTTTTATTGTAAATACATTCTTAAAAATGTTTTGTTTAATAACCCCAAGTTTGTGGGGTTGCCGTCCTTGTCCCCCGGCCGCCATCTTGGAAAAAGGGGTGCAAACACCTTTTTCACGATATCTCGGAAACTAGGCGTCCTACAAAAAATTCGTCAAGACATAATTTGTAGCAAATTGCTTTGCCTACAAATATGTTTTTATAACTTTTTGCCCTAAATTTAAAATAAAAGAAGTTATAAGCAATAAAGTGAGAAAATTTCTATAAAAAAATTGTTTTTGCTCTATAACTTTTCTAGTTACTATAGCAAGGAAAACAGTTAGGAATGAATAAATAAAGATGTACGGATTTAACAAAAAAAAATTAAGAATGTATTTACAATAAAAAAAGATCATAAAACTGAACAGAAAAACTGTTGATTCTGATAAATTAAAAGTAATTGTTGATTCTGTGATTAACAAATTATTTGAAAACGGGTTATTACCCGAAGTTACTGTATGTGTGAGGGGTAGACGTTACCTATATAAACCCTCACAGCCTACGTTTTCATTTGGTTCCTATATTTACTTTAGAGACGTTAGGATTTTGTAGAAATAAAAACACGTTCGTTTTCACAATGAATCAATCGCCGAACCCTTCCAGAGTTTCCAACGTTTTATTTACATTTTACCTACAAATTCTACCAAAGGTGTTGCCGTATTATACTACAATAAAATAAAGTTTCCTGTCGTGCACATTCCACCCCCCGTGCACAAAGTGCACTCTAACTAGTTAGCACGACGAGTTTCTTGGTGGGTCTCTTGCGTACTCCGTTCTTTGTGCGTACGTCTACCACGCGCACAATGCCATCTTTGCCGGGGTACAGCTTCTCAATGCGCCCTTTGACCCAAGCGTTGCGGGGCAGCGTCTCGTCCACGATCAGTACCACATCTCCAGTCTGTGGCCCTCGCCCCGTGCTACTAGGGTCACGTCTATCTTGAAGAAGCGGGAGGTATTCTTTGATCCACCTCTCCCAGAATACGTCCGCCAACCTTTGCGCGTGGCGCCATCTATGTTTCAACAGAAGGTCTCTATCGGTGAAGCTTCCCGGCAGGGGCACTCTGGCGGGCCCGCCGAGAAGGAAGTGGAGCGGTGTCAGTGCCTCGGGGTCGTCTGGTGAAGTCGATACATTGGTCAGTGGTCGATTGTTTACCGTGTATTCAGCTTCTAGAAGTAACGTGGAGAATACTTCTTCCGTCGGTGCTCGTTCCTTCAATGTCGCTGCTAGCGCCCTCTTTACGGATTGCACGAGTCGCTCCCAGACTCCTCCCATGAATGGTGCACCAGGCGGGGTGTAGCGCCAAGTGATCGCTCGTGAAGAAGCTTCATTCTTAGTGGCTTCGCGGGCCGCCCTCTGCAGTTCTACGTCCGCGCCGCGTAGGTTGGTGCCGTTGTCGCTGTGGATTTCTTTAGGGCATCCTCGTCTGGCCATCATGTGGCGTAGTGCCATTATAGCGCTGTCTGTGTCAAGCGATCCTGCGACCTCTAGATGTACAGCACGCGTCGTCATGCAGGTGAACAAAGCAACATACCGTTTCTCATGCTTTCTTCCTACCGTTACAGTTTGGGGCCCAAAGTAGTCCAATCCGACGTACGTAAAGGCTCGCTGGTGATGGGATAGTCTGGCGATCGGATGGTCGCCCGTCGCCGGTGTAGCTGGCTTCGCTCTTAGGATGCGACATGCGATGCAGCTCCTGACGATGGCGCGGGTAATCGGCCTAAGGCGGAGTACCCATAGGCGTGATCTTATCTCGTTTACAACCGTTTCAGTGCCAGCATGGTGATTCTGTTTGTGAACCCAGGCGATGTGGAGTCGGGTATAGGCATGCTCGCCATGCAGGATCGGTGGGTGTCGCCGCTCTTCAGAGAGGTTAATGGCAGCGTCGATTCTCGATTTCAGTCTAAGTGTTCCCTCGTCGTCGATGTAAACGCTTAGCGCTCGTAGCGGGCTGTCTCGTTGGACTGGTAGTTGCTTGCGAAGGCGGCGTAGGTCTTCCTCGAAGCTCTGTTCTTGCGTGGCGCTCCACCAAAGTCTCTCTGCTCTTTCGATGTGCCGCGCCTCTATTGCGATGTAGCGGCGTGCGGCGGCCGACGAGGTTCCAGAGTGCGGGACACGCGGGCCGGCGGCGGCTGGTGGTTTCGTCGTCGCTTTCCATGTAGGGTCGTTGTGCTCGTTTAGATGCGTCCGTTTCATGCGCCCGGCAGCGATGGTGCGTTTGTTGCGGCAGAGTTCGATGAAGTGGAGGACTCTGCCGGTCGCCCGTATGAGGCGCAACCAGGAGGAGAACCTGATCGCTTCAGGGAGGACGTCGATGAGTCGCGGGACAGTACGCATAATCGCCACACGCTCCTCGCCCGTCGATGGTGGTGCCGGTGATGCGGGCTCCCGCGGCCACAAGTCCTCGGGTTGGTAGAGAAAGTCAGGGCCGCGGAACCAGCGGTGCTCGTGGTTGAATTCGCTCGGCGTGTCGCGAGTGGCGTCGTCGGCGACATTGAGTGCGGTAGGCACCCAGCGCCACTCGCCGACCTTCGTTTCCTCTTCAATCTCCGCCAGTCTATGAGCGACGAAAGGTTTGTAGACTCGGGGCCCAGCCCTCAGCCAGGCCAGCACGGTGCGCGAGTCGGACCAGAAGACCCGGCGCACCGGCTCCACGTCATGCTCGTCCTGGACCGTGCGGGCTAAGCGGCTGCCCAGTACTGCGGCCTGGAGTTCCAGGCGTGGGATTGATGTCATTTTCAGGGGGCCCACCTTTCCCTTGGCCATGGCCAGGGACAGGTGAACGGTGGCGCACTCGGTGGCTGCGCGCCAGTACACGGCGGCGACGCAAGCGGACTCGCTCGCATCCACGAATACGTGCATCTCCAGATGCTGGGCGGTGGCGTAGTGCGGGTAGCACCGCGCGATGGAGAGGTGCTGCAGGCGCTGGACGTGGCCCAGCCACTCGCGCCACGCTGCGTGCAGCTCGCCCGGTAGCTCGTCGTCCCACGCGACGCATAGGCGCCACGCCTCCTGCATGAGGCGCTTGGCTGGCATCATGACAGGTGTAAGGAAACCTAGGGGATCAAACAAAGACATTATGGTTTGAAGTGTGACCCTCTTTGTAGGGACTCTCGTTCCGTCTAGCACCTCTGCTGGTACTTTCAACTTCATATTGTACGCTAGTCTATCTTCATGTGGCCTCCATACAAGGCCAAGCGTTTTTTCATATAGTTTCTCTGTGTTTACATTTGATTGATAAGAGGCTACTGCGTTGGTGACTTCTACTCTGTTTGAAGCCCATTTCTGAAGGTGGAACCCTGCCTGTTGATGGACGTGGTTTACGTCTGTGGCACCCTTTATAGCCTCTTCGATGGTGTTGAAGCTTTGGCAGTAATCGTCCATGTAATGGTTCCTTGATATGGCCTCCGCTGCCTCAGGATACTGGGCTCTGTAATCATCAGCATTCTTATTTTTTATAAATATTGCCGTGCACGGTGAAGACGCGGCACCAAATATGACACTAGCCATACGGTACTCTAATGGAGGCCCATCTCTGTTCTCTCTCCACAGGAATCTCTGAGCGTCTCTATCAATGTCTCTGATGCGAATCCGTAAAAACATTTCTTGAATGTCTGCGATCACAGCGACCTCCTTTTGGCGAAAGCGCATGAGCACGCCTGGCAGGGATTGTAATAGATCCGGTCCGGCAAGCAAACAGTCATTCAAAGAGATACCTTGTGAGCGTGCGGCTGCATCTAGTACTATTCTCGGCTAGCTCTTATTTGCATTGCAGACAGGAAAGTGTGGCAGGTACCAGGTCTTACCAGGTGGTGGTGGATTCACAGCGCGCTCGGCATACCCCTTCTCAATGAGGTGGTTCATCTGCTCATGGTATTGTTGCTTTAGGTGAGCATCTTTCTCCAATTTCTTTTCAATATTTTCGAGCCGCCGCAGCGCCTGCTCTCGGTTGTTAGGCAGCACTATAGTTTCATCGCGCCACAGCAGGCCCGTTTCGAAGCTGCCGTCTGGAAGGCGGCGGCTGCGCTGCTGCAGCATGGCCAGCGCGCGCGCGTTTTTGTCATTCTGTGGGTGCCTCGGCTCCACTCCGATGTTATCTAAGTCAAAGAATGATGCCATTAGTTCGTCCATACGTTTCCCGTTTTCGTTTATGTCGTTTCTTACTGTTATTTTGTTAACATGTGCTCTCAGCGTTTTACTTTTCCTGCAAGATCCGTGTAGGACCCATCCAAGTTCTGTCAACGAGGCAACCGGTTGTCCTTGGGGACCGCTCTTTATATTTCTTGTTACTATGAGGTGCCAGTTATCTTGGCCTATTATCAGAGTGGGGGTGCGACATTGGTACTGAAGGTGTTCACTTATGTCTCTCAGATGT
Organism: Eupithecia abbreviata; assembly: GCA_943735965.1. Lineage (NCBI taxonomy): Eukaryota > Metazoa > Arthropoda > Insecta > Lepidoptera > Geometridae > Eupithecia > Eupithecia abbreviata. The sequence goes on along the minus strand of OX031004.1, from coordinate 2,752,749 downwards.
TTACATTGAGTCATTATGGCATTATCTATGGTTTGCGGTGAGAGGTGAAGTTTAGTTATTGTTCGAGCCATTACCTTGTGTTGCTTTGTAGAATGCTTGCCAGTTATGTGTAGTGGTACATACATGGATGTGTCAGCGCTTACTTGTGCTCCAGCTACACCCTCTATGTTGAATGGCTGTCTAGGTCCTGTGGCCCCCACAGCATGCGCTACATGGTCTTCCACTAAGGTTACAGTGGAACCTTCATCGAGTAAAGCAAAAGTATCTATACCTCCAGTTGGGCCATGTATCCGGACAGGGATTACCTTCAGGTATGCCTTTTCAAATGCTTTGGGTCTTGTAGTTGTCACAATCTCAGGTATTGTTTTAACCCCACTCTCCTCTGCAGGCCTCTCAGGTTCTACAGGTGACTTCTCGCCATGCAGGAGTGGGTGATGGGAGCCCTTGCAGTTGGCTGTACCACATGGTCGGTAGGCACATCTGTGTCGAAAGGCTCGTTTGTGCAAACACCTAAAACATAAATTCAACTTTTTAGCTTCCTCCCAGCGTTGACTGATTTTTTCTATGGCCTCAATCTGGCTGGCTTGTGGCGGTGGCTTATGGCCCTCTTGTGCCGAGGCAGCATAGCTTCTGTGTCCATGTGACTTCTTTGATGGCAGACTATTGTTGGTCACTTCGGGCTGAGCATATTGGGCGCAGAGTTCAGCCTCTCTGGACAAAAAATTGGCAAGCGTTATTAAATCAGGTTCATCGTTTCTTTGCAGTGCATAATCATACCACCGGTATCTCATAGTTGCTGTCATTTTCTCAATGGTGGCTCGTACTGTTTCTGGGTTATGCAAGTAATGTGTTTTATTGAGTGACTTCACCACGGCTACTATTGTGTTCACTCTGCTTGCAAAAATTATGGTGTCCCTAGGGACATCTGTAAGCTTAGGTAAGTCTTTCATTTTGCTCACCTCTGCCATCACTAATGAATCTGCCCTTCCAAACCTGACTTCAAGGTGCCTCATAATCTCCTCCGGTTCTATTTGTTCCCCATAGAAAAGCGCTTCAGCTGCCTCCTTGGCCTGGTCACGCAAACTCCTTCGCAGCCTGTATAGGTTTTCTACAGCAGAGAAATATTTCTTCGTGTCTCTATAAGAGGCTTTGAAAGCTAGCCACTCACCGCTGTTACCACTAAATGTTGGCAGCTCCTGAGCGAATTGTGGTGGCCGCGGCATGGTCCGTGTGAGCGCGGCACTGAGGGCCGATAAGTCCACTAGCACAGGCGGTGGTAGCTTTTCTTCTATTGCCGTCGCTGGTTGGGCATCTAGCCAACTTCTGACTTTTTCGCTATTCGCTACAGAGTCGTGGTTCTCGTTATCTTCTGATTCACTCTCTGCCTTGAGTCGCGCTAGCTCTGCCTCCGCCAACTCAACTTTTGCACGTGCTAGACGCTCCTGCGCTTCGGCCATAGCCTTCGACTTGCTACTTGAGTTACGTGACGCCGAAACAACGGCGCGCGATTGTGGTTTGTTTTGCACGGCGGGTTCCTTTGCTGGCGCGGCCGGTGTGGGCTTATCACGTTTTTCCTCGCCGCCGTACATCGACCGCGTGGTGAACGGCATCGTTGCTTCTTTGTGTTTTTATTAGGTATCGATCCGGCTCGATTTGACCAAACACTGTGAGGGGTAGACGTTACCTATATAAACCCTCACAGCCTACGTTTTCATTTGGTTCCTATATTTACTTTAGAGACGTTAGGATTTTGTAGAAATAAAAACACGTTCGTTTTCACAATGAATCAATCGCCGAACCCTTCCAGAGTTTCCAACGTTTTATTTACATTTTACCTACAAATTCTACCAAAGGTGTTGCCGTATTATACTACAATAAAATAAAGTTTCCTGTCGTGCACAGTATGTGATCAGGCGACTACAAATGTTAAGGTGATTAAAAGTTTAGGTGCATGTGCTGATTATTTATGACGCTCCACATTTGATTAAAAATATTAGGAATAATTTAATTAATAATGATTTTGATTTAAATGGAAACCGAATTTCATTTCAAGACGTAATAAATGTTTATGAAATAGATAAAAAAAATAAAAGTAAAGCATTACACAAACTGACGCCAATGCATATCAATCCAAGTAATTTTCAAAAAATGAAAGTCAAATTAGCCACCCAGATTCTAAGTAATTCAGTAGCAGGAGCAATCAAGACATCAATAGACAGCGGAGAGTTAATCAGTAACACGGCAAAACATACAGCTGATTTTGTACAATCGTGCAATGATTTATTTGGTTCTCTTAATTCTAAAAATAAGTTTGATCGAAATCCATACAGATGTGCAATCACTTCCAATCCAAAAACTTTAGTAAATAAAATGTTGATTAAAGGCAAAGAAATCTTTACTAATTTAAAGAAGATATCATATAATAAAAATAATGAAATAAGAATGACCCGCCCTCCATGTTTTGATGGGATGATTCAAACGATTAATGCAATTAAACAACTCGCCACTGAAGAAATAGAATCAGGCTCCGTAAAATTTATAATCACTTGTCGATTAAATCAAGATGTGATTGAAAATTTATTTGGAATTTATAGAATCAAAGGAGGCTGTAATAAAAACCCAACATCAAAATCATTAAGATCTATGTTTCGATCAAATTTACTTAATAATTTAATGAAATTTGATCAAACGAATTGCGAATCTGATCAAGCAATTTTTGTATCCACCCAACAGAATACACAAATTTCCAGCCCGAAGCCAACATCTGCATCATCAATAATACAAGATGATGCAGACGATAGTGTTGGCATATCATCAGTGGCTCTGCCAAGTTCTTCGGGGACATCACCATCAGAAAGTTACTTGGGAACAATTAATGATTGTTCCCAAGGAATTACTTTGGAAATTTGTTCTGTTGTGTATTTTGCTGGGTGGTTGGGTAAATCATGTATTGATAAATTTGATTGTTCTGATTGTAAGAAAATTTTATTGAATAATGAGGTTAATTTAACCGATAAAAAACAATTATTGTTGATTAATAAAACATACTCAAATATAGTAACCCCCACGCTAAAATCTCCAACGAATTATTTAAATCAATTAGTTAATAGGGTATTAGATTGTTACAGTGAGCACATTGATGATTTGTACAAAATTAATTTAGTAGCCGGTTTAATGAATAGGATTAAGACAGAAATAAACTTCTCCGGTGATTACCATGATCTGAATCACTTTGATTATTTGATTAACAAATTATTAGAAGAAAGATTCATGATAAAAAATCATTGCAATCGGCATCAAAACTGAGAATCCTTCAGAATAAGTAAATTAACTGGAGTTAATTAATAATTTATAGGTAGGTAGGTAGGTAGGACTACCTACCTTCGTAAACCAATTTAGTGCATCTGTGGACTACACATGCACTAAATTGGTTTACGAAATGTTACAATTTGAGGACCTAATATTGCATTTTTTAGAGGACACAATTTTATTTTTGGGACATGTGGGGGGGGGGGGGGGGGGGTCAATAGAAGCTTAACCCCAAGTTTGGGGGTTGCCGCCCTTGTTCCCCGGCCGCCATCTTGGAAAAAGGGGAGCAAACATCTTTTTTGCGATATATCGGAAACTACGCATCCTACAAAAAATTTGTTAAGACATAATTTGTAGCAAATTGCCTTGCCTACATATATGTTTCTCTAATTTTTTGCCCTCAATTTAAAATTAAAGAAGTTATAAGCAATAAAGTGAGAATATTTCTATAAAAAATATCTTTTTTGCTCTATAACTTTTTTATACATTTTACAAAAAAATTACCTTAGACCAATCTTGTAGATGGTCTTTTGAGGATTTTTTTTTCTATATTTTTTTAATTTCATTCATATAAAACGCTGTTACAGCTCCCCAACAATAATTGTTTTTTATCGGTTAAATTAACCTCATTATTCAATAAAAATTTCTTACAATCAGAACAATCAAATTTATCAATACATGATTTACCCAACCACCCAGCAAAATACACAACAGAACAAATTTCCAAAGTAATTCCTTGGGAACAATCATTAATTGTTCCCAAGGAACTTTCTGATGGTGATGTCCCCGAAGAACTTGGCAGAGCCACTGATGATATGCCAACACTCTCTGCATCATCTTGTATTATTGATGATGCAGATGTTGGCTTCGGGCTGGAATTTTGTGTATTCTGTTGGGTGGATACAAAAATTGCTTGATCAGATTCGCAATTCGTTTGATCAAATTTCATTAAATTATTAAGTAAATTTGATCGAAACATAGATCTTAATGATTTTGATGTTGGGTTTTTATTACAGCCTCCTTTGATTCTATAAATTCCAAATAAATTTTCAATCACATCTTGATTTAATCGACAAGTGATTATAAATTTTACGGAGCCTGGTTCGATTTCTTCAGTGGCGAGTTGTTTAATTGCATTAATCGTTTGAATCATCCCATCAAAATATGGAGGGCGGGTCATTCTTATTTCATTATTTTTATTATATGATATCTTCTTTAAATTAGTAAAGATTTCTTTGCCTTTAATAAACATTTTATTTACTAAAGTACTCTGATTGGAACTGATTGCACATCTATATGGATTTCGATCAAACTTATTTTTAGAATTAAGAGAATCAAATAAATCATTGCACGATTGTACAAAATCAGCTGTATGTTTTGCCGTGTTACTGATTAACTCTCCGCTGTCTATTGATGTCTTGATTGCTCCTGCTACTGAATTACTTAGAATCTGGGTGGCTAATTTGACTTTCATTTTTTGAAAATTACTTGGATTGATATGCATTGGCGTCAGTTTGTGTAATGCTTTACTTTTATTTTTTTTATCTATTTCATAAACATTTATTACGTCTTTAAATGAAATTCGGTTTCCATTTAAATCAAAATCATTATTAATTAAATTATTCCTGATATTTTTAATCAAATGTGGAGCGTCATAAATGGAATAAATTCTATGCCCATTTATAAAATAAAAAGGAAAATCAGCACATGCACCTAAACTTTTAATCACCTTAACATTTGTAGTCGCCTGATCACATACAGTAACTTTGGGTAATAACCCGTTTTCAAATAATTTGTTAATCACAGAATCAACAATTACTTTTAATTTATCAGAATCAACAGTTTTTCCAGATAAAAAATAAGCAATCGGAATTTTCCAATTTGCATATATACCTCTTGCAATAAATACTAATGCGTATTTGGCTTCTTTATTACTTCGATCACTATCACCAAAATCTTCATATCCTTCTATTAAATCATATTTATTATTATATTCTAAATCAACCATTATACTCGTTACCTGCAGCCAACGTTGTATTGTTGATGGTGCTGCTAATATTATACCCGAATTGATCATAAATTTATAAGCAGCAGGTGATTTATAATATAAGGACATGCAAAATTTTCTTTCCTGAGTTGACCATTTTTTTTTAGATTTTCTTAATTGCATTTTTGTTATAATTTTACTTGATGTACTTCTAAACTTGTGTTTGGATATATCAATCACATTTTTTCCCTTAACCATATTCTTTAATTTTACATTTTTATTTTTTTCTCGTCTTAAATTTTTATTATAATCAACCAATATTTTTTTTAATTTTCGGCACTTAGGCGTGTCTTCCAATTTTTTCCGTTTCGGTGTGCAGCTATAGTGTGTATCTTCTTTATCTCCGTGTTCATCTTCTGTATATATTCCTTCAGAATATAATTTTCTTTTATTGACGTATACTTTCCTTGGCGTCAATACTTTCAACTCTGGCGAACCTAAAAGCAATTGATATTCATAAAAAAAATGTTGTCAACCGATCTTGTTTCTTTTACCTACTGTCATGGGCTACAAATAAATAATATATAATAAATAAGTCAGGAAGGAAAAAACCTGGCCGTGGGGAATTTTGGGAATAATAGGATTAATATTCCATATATATATATATAGTAAAAAAAATATATTATAGGTAATTTTTTATTTTTTACAATGTAAAAAAAACTCAATAAATTACAAAAACTAAGTACCTGTGGAAGCATTCCCTTGAGGACTGGGATCTTGTTCTTCAGGAGCCCGATAATCTTGTGGAACGGCCACTCTTCGGAGAACTTTTCTATGTCCAGTCTCTCGTATATATTTTTTCTTCAAAGTGGTCGATACATAAATATCTTGACCGTAAATTTGCTTCAGGTAAATGAGTAATTGTCATATTACCTAAAAACATGAAAAAACAGTTAGGTAACATAAAAAAACAGGTACTTATGTAAACATCAAATGAGATAAATAATGTCTGTAATGATAAACAGGTAGAAAATGCCCCGGCATTAAGCCCACCCTTTGTACCTTTAATAGTGCAATAAAGTTTAAATAATTAAATAAACTTAGTTTGAGCATACATACTCGTGGAAAGCAAAATTTCAAATAATGTGCCATTCAGTAAAGAAAAGGTTTCTTATTATACCACTTTTTTCAACATATTCCTAAATAATTTATGTGAACAGTACAATTGAAGTGAACAGTAAAATAATTTTATTTGATAATAATTTAATGTATAAAAAATGACTTGTCTAAGTGCTTATTTTGTAAGCCTAAAGAAATAAATGATTTTTGACTTTGACTTATGATCTAGTTTTACCCATTTTAAAAATTGCAGGTGTACTAAAATTACAGGTACTTATATGAATCAGGGATCACTAAACTCAAAAACCGATGTGACTTTCATTCATTACCCAAAAGTACAGATAATATAATACATACTCCCAAAAGGATCAAACATAAATAGGTAGGTACTGTAGTGTAGGTAGATAAATAGTATGTATAGGTACCTATCAGTGGAGCCTAATAAGCAGTGATCGGAATAGGTAGAGTATATTTACCTAAAGTTTGAATGTGGAAGTAAGATAATATTTCTTCTACAATCCCTAGATGATGACATTAATGTCTAAAGTCCTGGGATTAAAATATAATGAAATGGACTTTATCTGAGTTAAACTAGTAAGAAATTATTGATTTCAATAATCATATTAAATTTTGTGTATTCCAACGGAATTTCCTGGGTTTGTTAAAATCTTGACTATTTTATTAAATTTGCCAATTACTTTTTGAGCTTTGTGTATATTCGTTACCAATTATTATGTCCAGGAATCTGATTACCTTTTTAGGGTTTCTTACATTTAATTAAAAGGCTTTTTTCTTCTAATTAGGAAAATAAATTCTTGAAAAGTTGGCTGGTTATTGCGCATATTTACTAGATAATAATAGTGCAACAAAAAGGGTTACTTAAAATAACACCAGACTCAGGTAGCTGTGGGGCGGTGGCGGTGCCTATTGTTTAAAATTAAATTCTTGGAAATAATAATAATTAGTTAGAAATGTTCCCGAACGTTAATAAGTACTTGTTTATGTATAGTTATTTGTTTTTGTATAGTTTAAAAAAAATCAATTCCTGTCAGAACCCTATAAACTGGAATATGATTCTTCAAATCAATAATTTTCATGTAATAAAGTCCAATTCATGATTTTTAAATTGCAGTATTTAAACAGCAATATCATCATCTTGGGATTGTAGAAGAGGTATTATCAACTCTGTTTTACTTCCACACTCGAACTTTAGGTAAATATACTCTACCTATTCCGATCACTGCTATAAGACAAAGGATCAGGGCACGCGGCAGCGTGACCAAGCCAAGTTCAAGCAAAGGAACGCGCCGAGTGTATCATTACACGAACCACTTGGTGCCACTTTTGACCCTTCTATAACTCAAAACCTCTTTAACGTAAAAACATAAAACTACGTGTGTTGAATTATATCCATAAGGACATGTAGAAGCCCAAATTTCATGAAGCTAGCTCAAACGGTTACAAAGATATGAAGGTCGAAAAGTCGTAAAAATTCACATTGACTGACTGACATACATATAGTACCTAATTCTAACCTACTTCCAGATGACCTAGAAGGATGAAATTTGGAATCCAGCTCGGTAATTGTGTGTAAGCGTAGGAAAAAATCAAAAAATAAAAAAAAGTCAAAAAATAAGTGATGTTAGCAACGACGACCTTATGTCAATGAAATAAGGTTTAAATTCGAATAGAATCCGCATTGCATAGAATAAGCAATAGTACTAACGTCTCCGATTGCGCAATAGAATACAGTGTAGTTGTTAAGGACCGGCAAATAATAGATTCTGTTTTCGAAGTAACTACATATTTTTACTACCTCACACTAGATGTCACTAGTGTAGGGGACGTACTAAGACTTATTTTATTCACAAAATTAATTTTCCAGCAAAAATAACTGTTTTGGTTAATTGTTGTCGGTTGGTTGCCCTATCATTTTCTATGGTTGCAAAATGCTTAAAACGAATACCTATATATTTTTCAGCTATTAATTTAATCAGAAGAATAATATGATTATCAGTATTATCAGCAAGAACAAATATTCGTATATTTCGTCGGAGTCCAGTCTTGTCTATTAATTTTTGTGATCCATTGCTGTCTTACATTATCTTGAGATGGAAATCTAGAACATACACAATTTAAAATTGCAATAATAGGTGGGCTTCAATTTCATTAAATTTACTAAACAACTACTATTATAGTAGTTGTCTCACTGAGGGAAAGTACTTTCAATATAGAATATTTATTATAAAACATTCCATAGGTGCATTCCAGACATGCTATGTTTCAACATAGCCGTGGGACATTCAGTAAAATAATTGGATTCTAAATACGGCCCTGGCCCTGTTTTTCTTTATAAGTTAATGGTTGACGATAGATGGCGGCTTGTTTAAAAATGACTATAAAAACTAAAAAATTAAAATTTTGGCGACTAAAAAGTCTTTAGGAACTTAAGTTGAAGTAATTTCAGTACATATGATTATTAAAATATATTAACACTGAGCCCTACGTACCTATAAATGTTTATTTCCCATGATACAAAGTATCGCCATCTATTGTCAAGTAGAATTATATTTGGAAACGCCGAGTCGCAATGGAAATGTTCGAGAACTTTTAAAATATGATGCGGTATTCAGAAAAATCCAAAAAGAATTATATTGGTCAGTTGTGTAGTTGAACAAATTTCAGTACATTTGATTATTAAAATATATTATTACTGAGCCCTACGTAGGTTTATTTCCCATGATACAAAGTGTCGCCATCTATTGTCAAGTAGAATTATATTTGGAAACGCCGAGTCAATACCTGCCTAGTTTTCTTTACAAAAAGTAATGATATCCCACCAAAAACATAAATGTAAAATAGGAGAGCCAAGTTCAATGCAAAAATTATGATTGGCTGTGGGCTTCGCGGCAAAAAGAATTGATATCTGAATGAGTGCCAAGTCAAACCTATGTAGGTTAGATTTGACTTGGCCAGTTTTTATCAGAATTAAAACGTTGAATAACTTTATAAAATGACTGATGTAATGAAAACTGGCCAAGTCAAATCTAACCTACATAGGTTTGACTTGGCACTCATTCAGATATCAATTCTTTTTGCCGCGAAGCCCACAGCCAATCATAATTTTTGCATTGAACTTGGCTCTCCTATTTTACATTTATGTTTTTGGTGGGATTATATTCTCTCAGATCACTATTTTAGGAATGACAAAGCATGAGATTGCAATACTTTATTGCTTGATACTTTGATTTATTTATAAGACTTTCTTGTATGTAATGTGCCTATAAGAAATAAATGAATTAAACTGAAGTAGGTAGTAGGTACCTAGAGAGAGGAAAAAATATTGGATGCCAGAGTTCAAAGTAATACTTACCACAATTCTTTAGCCATATTTCCAATCGAGTTTTATCCCTACATGGAAATCGAAACATTGTTTTCTTATCGGAACTGTTTCCACACCTGAAATAAGCGCACTTGTGAGGAGGCATTCTTATGCCGCGCGCCGGTCGTAAAAAAATTCGAAGTCCGGTTGGGATAGCCACGGTCAATCGCAAAGCAAATTCAGAGTCCGTTAACGTGCCAAAAATCGATCGTTGAAAGAAGAATGAAAGTTCCGTAAGAAATCTAGCCAGGGTCATTAAAACTTCACAGAAAAATTCTCACTCAAAGAAATAGCACAGCGCGAAAAAGAGTAATCAACTCATCAGTCAATCAAATCAACAAACAAACAAAAACAAACCGTTCGGTGCTGGCGTGACAATAAGTTTGCGTTTTGTTCATTCGGTTATGGTGGAGCCAAATAATAAGAAAATACACCAGCATTGCTAGGTTGTCGAATTTATCTCTTCAAAAAGGTATAAACTTTAACTCTAATACAATTTAATTGAATTACATCTGTGTTCTACGGTATGTGAAATAGGTGTGTTACAGAATAATTCACAACCCTTGAGATTATTTTGTATCGAAAACGTATAATTAAATATTACCCAAAGAAAACGAAACGCATTTCAATGTCTGATGGTAAATAGTAATGCTAGTCATTGATAGATGGCGCACGTATCGGGTTTCCTAACTGTTAGGAAACCCGATACGTGCGCCATCTATCAATGACTAGCAAATTATAGCTGATTTAACAATAAGTTCATATAAATACCGCCAGGAGGATCTCGATAGTAATGAAATTCTAAAATTTATGAATTCTTTGATTTAAAAGCTTTATATTTAAATATATTATACTCAAGGGTTTTTCCTAAAAGAGTGCAGACATTATTATAATGAAATTCTTTATTGTTCTATTAATTTACACAAACCTCGAAAACTAATCGATACACCTAAGGCCATCTATTGTAATTTTTTTGAACTGCAATAACTTTTCTATGGATCGAGACCCCATGCTCTGGGCTAGATGATGATGTGTGAATTGTCCAGCATCATTTTTATTTATTTCAACCATACCGTAGTGATCTCGATGTGGTCCCATATGTTTCTATCGTTGATCAAAGATAGACAGGCACTGATGCACGCGTCTTTTATCGGGCGTCAAAGACATCGTCATCGACTAAAGCTGCCCAAAATAATTTAGAATGAAAATCTATAATAATCTACCGGACTCTATAGCTAGCGTCAACTGCAATATTCATGAACAAACTGAATAGAATCCAAGCTTACTACAGTTTAGAAGAGTTCTTTAATACAAATTAGATTACGCCGATGTCGCAGATCCACACTTATAATATTTAAATAATAATTTATGATTCGTAAAATTACCAAAGAAAATAATTGCTGTATTTAGATTTTAAACGATTTTGTAAACTTAAAAATATTGTTACCTACATAAAAAAGCTTAAAAATAACACGAAGGAAACCACAAAGGTTTGTATAGATGTTTTGATCACTTTGACTGCTGAAATCACACGGTATGTGTTTTCTACAAGTGACTAATATGCGTAAATCCACACTAGCGCAGCGGCTGAGAAAATACAGATCTTTCTGACTCAGCACAGCCGTAATATTTTTCGAACGAAACGCATGTGCGGCGCAACACAACCGCTGTGTAGAGCGGCAGCACGAATTTTTTAGGTAAAAAAAAGATCGCAGTCGTCGAAAAAAAACCGCACTCAAAGTGTTAATAAATGAAAAATAAAATAAATAAATACCAGGTCCTAGGTGTTATACAAACGGGCGAGTAAAGGCATATAAAAGCCTATCCCTACCTATCCTCCGTCATTTCATTAGCCACGTTTTTGATAAACTAATCAATCGTATTTACCTATTCATTCATGACATGACAAGTAAACATCAACAGATCGGGCACATTCTATTGACAATGCAATCTGTTATGGTGACAGCTGATAATAATGACCTTCACCTTGGGTCATGGCTATCGTGGGCGGAAGCACGTGGGGTCTTGAACCGTGAATAGTTCTTGTATTGATTTAGGTACACAGAACTATGGTTTCTATGTCTTTGCTGAATATATACTTATATAAATACTAGCTGCGCCCCGCGGTTTCACCCGCGGTGATAGATATTTTGGATAATATACAATATATCTTTATAAATTGTAGCCTATGCGTTATTCTGATGTATAAGCTATATTATTTTAAAGTTTCATTAAAATCTATTCAGTAGTTTTTACGTGAAAGAGTAACAAACATCCATCCATCCATTCATCCATACATACAAACTTTCGCGTTTATAATATTAGTAGGATATGCAAGCGAATTTTCCAAAATCGTATGCTTTGAGTTTTCTTTCTGTTCAAAAATAAAGGAATGCTTTCTTTGAGTTAAAGTGTTCTTCTACAGTATTAAGAATACTTTCCCTCCAGGTGGCATAGCAAAATTCCATCCTGTATATTCACTATAAGATATTATGGTAAGGCACATGAAATAATTATTTTCCACTAGCTCTGTGCCCGCTTGTAACTTATAACAAGGCGTTTCCATTAATAATTTGTTGGACAATAGTACGAACAGACTTAAAGGATGCTTTTTACTTTGATCTGTTAAATTAATGTGGCATAGGGCTATGCAGGGTAATAAGCCCGTGTTTAATTTCATAAATCTCTCGCGAAAGATCTCCCGCCATCTCTTGAGTTGTAAGGTACAAAGAGGTTTTTCATTTTTAAAAAACGCCTCATTACATTACATTACAGCTAAATTATCCCTGCGCTGCGAGCTATTTAGGTATATACCCTACATTTTATTCAGATAAGTTGCGGGTAGCTAATGAGTCGTAATCATATCATTGAAGTAGGTCGAGGGTGTGCTTAACACTTTGACTGCGGTTTTTTTTCGACGACTGCGATCTGTTTTTTAACCTAAAAAATTCGTGCTGCCGCTCTACACAGCGGTTGTGTTGCGCCGAACATGAGTTTCGTTCGAAAAATATTACGGCTGTGCTGAGTCACACAGATCTGTATTTTCTCAGCCACTGTGTGTATTTACGCATATTTGTCACTTGTAGAAAACACATACCGTGTGATTTCAGCAGTCAAAGTGTTAAAGCGCGAGCGCGACTCGCCGGCGTCTAGGGTCCCTCTCGTATAAGTTTTTTACCCGTTATGTGAACTATTCACGTCACACCTAGAGTTATACGCTGCACCCTGTGTGCAACGTTATTTAGGAACTACATGAGAAGCTGAAGCTAGTGAGTCATAGTATTGAAGTAGGTCGAGGGTGTGCTTAAAGCCCGAGCGCGACTCGCCGGCGGCGTCTAGGGTCCCGCTCGTATTAGTTTATTACCCGTTATGTGAACTATTCACGTCACACATAGAGTTATACGCCGCACCCTGTGTGCAACGTTATTTAGGAACTACATGAGAAGCTGAAAGCTGAAGCTAGTGAGTCATAATATTGAAGTAGGTCGAGGGTGTGCTTAAAGCGCGACCGCGACTTGCCGGCGTCTAGGGTATAAGTTAATTACCCGTTATGTGAACTACTTGGTTCACACATAGATTTATGCGGTGACCTTGAAAAGTTAACCTTTGAAATGTAATGAATACCGGAATACAAATATATTTATTAACACTTTGACTGCGGTTTTTTTTCGACGACTGCGATCTTTTTTTTTACCTAAAAAATTCGTGCTGCCACTCTACACAGCGGTTGTGTTGCGCCGCACATGCGTTTCGTTCGAAAAATATTACAGCTCTGCTGAGTCACAAAGATCTGTATTTTCTCAGCCGCTGCGCTAGTGTGGATATACAGATATTAGTCACTTGTAGAAAACTCATACCGTGCGTTTTCAGCACTCAAAGTGTTAAAATATTGTTATTTGATAGATAATAATGAATAGTATAGTAGGTATAAAATATGAGTTGATTAGTGCTTATTTGTAAGCCTAAGGAAATAATAACTTTTTGATTTTTATTACTCTTAACCCGCGAAGAAAAAGAGGGATTAGAAATTTAACTTGTCTCTCTTCTGGGGCCCAACTCTACTAACCAATTGCTTCACTATGTCAGTGAAACGTCATAGAAACTTCCATAGATGATATAAACTCGACGATAAACGGAACCGAGCAACATCTGGCCAAGCAATAACACCATTGATAAATGCTTGGCCATCAATCAGCTTGGTTCATCTATGGAGTAGAAACGGCATCTCCCTGTTCGTATTTTGTGCCCCTATGTTCTATGTTCTACCTTAAAATTAGGCATGCAAATATTAAGATTGTTGTAGGTACGTAAATAACAAAAACAGCTAAATAACTTGACGTTTCTCTTCCAGTGCCGACAACGTCGCGCGCGCAACTCGCGCAAGAGTACCTACTGTCGTGCCGGCAGCACAACACGCCGCCTATCGATTCTGTGCTGCAACAAATACGAGTGAGTACACTGTATTTCATACTTGCTTCCGCCCGCAGCTTCGCCTGCGTTTGTCTAAGATGAAAAGCAGCCTATGTCTATCTCCGGGTTGTCATCTATATTGATTGATGAATTGTGTTACTAAAATTCAATAAAATCTGTTAAAATCTTATAAAGGTGTCTAGTAAAAGTCTCGTCTATTTATCGGGTTGCCTACGAAGTATTGCACATATGTACACCACAGTCTAGCCTAGTGGAAGAGAGTTTAATGTTCTTTCTCTATATGTATACATTTATCAAATTTTACGCAAATCGTTCCAACAACGGTTGGATATTTCGCAATACAGGCAAATCACCCAAGCTGCCACTGAGATCTTTGTTCGGTTCGCTTAATCCGATCAGTGATTAACGTGTTAGATACACGTTAGAGAGTTAGTAGGTGATAAGTCAGACTATTTAACCATGTTCCTTCGTTCCAGGAGCTTCCAGAGAATTCCATCGGTGGTGCCGCCCGCGCCGCTCGGCTCACGCTCGCGGACTGCTCGCTGGAGGGCGCGGCGCCGGCGGACGCGCTCGAGGCGCTGCTGCGGAAAGTGCAGTTCCACCGGGTGGAGTTAGACCACGCTGAGGTGGATGATGAGGGAGCGGTAAGGAAGTTAATGTCATTCATGAAAGACATAAACAACAGCGGTCAAAGACTTAAGCCTTGAGCTACTCCCGAAGCACGATTGACTTTAGTCTTAGTCAGTCTACGAGTAAGTTATAGTTTTCAGAAACCACTAATTTTAATAATATTAATTCTATTTGTCACCGAATTGTCGTCCCTCATTTCAATTAGTATTTAAGGTTTTTGGTTGATAAACAGCGTTGAATATAATATGTTCAGCACACGCTGAGCCAACCATGGGACCATGGAGGTAGTCTTATTTTTTAATATTACCCTTTTGTGTCACTTACCCCTATGATAAACTCCTCTGTTTTCCGTTTGTTTATTGTATGCCAGTATTTTGTACCTGTTTCCAATCCAAATAAATGTTTTTTCTATTCTATTCTCTGCATAAATAATCGCGCCCTTGTTAGGTAAAGCTCTACAGTATACGATGGAATTCCTATTGCAAGCTAAATTAAAAACGGCCTACTATTCTAAACTCAGCTCTCTCTTACAGGAGGCACTCTTCGACATGATAGAGTACTACGAGAGCGCATGCGTGATCTGCATCACCGGTCCGCGACAGTTCGGCATACGGGGCTGGCAAGCCGCTTCTAGGATGATCAAAAAGGTGCCCTAACCATAGTTAACTTCTTTGAATGCATTCTTTATTGTGCAATTAATGATGAAGTCCAATGAGTATGTGTGTGTAATGAAGTACTCCGCAGCGATCAGTGTGAGACTAAAACGACCCGCGCTGATCGTCGGCGCTGACGAGCTATGCGTTGAGCTGTCAGCGCTGATTGTCAGCGTGACACTAAGACTACAGCCTTAGGTGTAGTATTTGAGTGGGTACAAAATGCATAAAAACCCTGTCAGGGCACAATAATTTTTGGGTTATTTCTTGTTAAATTGTTAACTGATATTGACATAATTTGATTGAATTTGGTTAAAAAACTAAAGACATACCTTAAATCCCTTACATTG
Organism: Eupithecia abbreviata; assembly: GCA_943735965.1. Classification (NCBI taxonomy): domain Eukaryota; kingdom Metazoa; phylum Arthropoda; class Insecta; order Lepidoptera; family Geometridae; genus Eupithecia; species Eupithecia abbreviata. Next base: position 2,736,888 of record OX031004.1, on the reverse strand, counting down.
AAATTGTATTTTATAGTTTTGCGAGATACATAGATACTAGATTTTTATGGGGTCGCAGGTGGGTGAAAGTTTAGAAAATCCTTAAATTGTTTCTATCATGTTATTTTTCTTCTATTCCAGAGTGCAGAGCTGTCAGAGGTAGAAGTGTCAGAGAGTGCGCTAGAAGGGTCGCACGCGCCTGTGCTGGCCCGCGCGCTGCGACCCCACACTTGTCGTCTGCGGGCCCTGTGTCTGCAGCGGGCGAGGCTCAGCGGAGAGGCGCTCATGTGTCTAGGTAGGTAGATAAAGTTCAATATGTAATGTCAGAAAACCGAGCAGCACTTTAGCATTTATTAATAGACTAGCGGACCTTCCCGGCTTGGCACGGTTTTAGTACCGATCCCTAACTTTTTGAAAATATAATATAGCCTATGTTCACCGGGGATAGTGTAGCTTCCCAACGGTGAAAGAATTTTTCAAATCGGTCCAGTAGTTTCGGAGCCTATTCATTACAAACAAACAAACAAAAAATCAAACGTATATATATATTATAATACATAACTTATATATTATAAAGAGGAAAGGTTAAACTAAAATGACGATATATAGAATATCTATACTATAGATATTCTATATATCGTCATTCATTTATATTAATACCATTCAGCGCGCGTCCCCAAGACGCTGGCTGCATTGCCCCGCTGTATGACAATGCTGATGCGTTGCGCCATCTATCGGTCATCCGTTTTAATAAATTTATTTTAATTTCAGTGATCGCGCTCAAATCAAACGGGTCCATACGAGAGCTGCGACTACCAGACAATAGTCTATCACCTCACGACGCGCAACAACTTGGCTCTTTACTGCGATTCAACAATAATATACAGCTGTTGGATCTATCCAACAATATTATACAGGTAATATTCAAAAACAAAACTCATTCACTCCTAAAATTGGATGAATTTCATGTTGGCCGTCGCAAGGCGCGCAACAACTTGGCTCTTTACTGCTATACAACAACAATATATAGCTGTTGGATCTATCCAACAATATTATACAGGTAATATACTAAAACAAAACTCATTCACTCTTAAAATTGGATGAATTTCATGTTGGCCGTCGCAAGGCGCGCAACAACTTGGCTCTTTACTGCTATACAACAACAATATATAGCTGTTGGATCTATCCAACAATATTATACAGGTAATATACTAAAACAAAACGAATTCACTCTTAAAATTGGATGAATTTCATGTTGGCCGTCGCAAGACGCGCAACTACTTGACTCTGTACTGCTATACAACAACAATATATAGCTGTTGGATCTATCCAACAATATTATACAGGTAATATACTAAAACAAAACTCATTCACTCCTAAAATTGGATGAATTTCATGTTGGCCGTCGCAAGACGCGCAACTACTTGACTCTTTACTGCTATACAACAACAATATATAGCTGTTGGATCTATCCAACAATATTATACAGGTAATATACTAAAACAAAACTCATTCACTCCTAAAATTGGATGAATTTCATGTTGGCCGTCGCAAGACGCGCAACTACTTGACTCTTTACTGCTATACAACAACAATATATAGCTGTTGGATCTATCCAATAATATTATACAGGTAATATATATAATACTAAAACAAAACTCATTCACTCCTAAAATTGGATGAATTTCATGTTGGCCGTCGCAAGACGCGCAACAACTTGGCTCTTTACTGCGATTCAACAACAATATACAGATATAATAAAAAAATATAACGTAATACCAAAAATTATGACTGAAAACTTTTTGTATTCTTCACAAAGTATTGTTATTCTGTAACTAGACAATATAAGCTATGTTCCTAATGTTATAAGCTATGTAAATACATATTTTGAATTGAATGAGAGATATATATTTTTTTATTTGACGACCGATGTGGCGCGGTGGGCGAAGGTCCGCCTGCGACGCAGGAGGTTGCGAGTTCGATTCCCGCCTCGGAACAATTGTGTTTACGATCTGCAGATATTTGTTCTGGGTGTTCTGGTTGTTTTCTATATATAATAAAAAAATATCTATCTATGTAATGTATTGTATTATGTATATCAGTTATCTAGTACCCATAACACAAGCTCTGCTTACCATGGAGCTAGATAATGCTGTGTGAATTGTCCAGCATTATTTATTTATATTTTATATTGGAGAATATTTTATTATAATACTGTGCGTGCACCTCGGTACGTAAATAATAAACATTTTGGTGACAAATAAATGTATTTTCTTTCTTTCTTTCTTCTTTCATCTTTTTCCCGTAGTTATTAGTACGCTTGGGTAGGACTAAAAAACTTGCTATGCGAGTGTTTTGTAGGGATGTTAGTTGTAGTGTGGGTTTAAGCCCTACATAATAGAAACGTCCATATCTGTTGAAGACCATTTATTCACTGTGGGAACAGAGCGCTATTACTATGTCTTAATCTAGGTATACTAACGTACGTGTCCTTAGTGCTAACACATCATATTACTACACCACAGTTTCGCTTGGTAATATACTAAAGTATGGTATTTTTATGTTATTTCGTATAGGACAATGGCGTCGGGTACATAGCGGATGCGATAGTGGAGCAAGCCGCACTAACCCCCCCTTCTGCCGCTACCTCGCCGATATCCCCCCACCTTTACCCATGTGAGTATAACTTCATGTTATTTACAAATATAATTGTAATCAATATTTTAAACTGAACACTTTGAGTGCTGAAATCACACGGTGTGTGTTTTCTACAAGTGACTAATATGCGTAAATCCACACTAGCGCAGCGGCTGAGAAAATATAGATCTGTGTGACTCAGCACAGCTGTAATGTTTTTCGAACGAAACGCATGTGCGGCGCAACACAACCGCTGTGTAGAGCGGCGGCACGAATGGCTTAGGTTAAAAAAAAGATCGCAGTCGTCGAAAAAAGTTCGCAGTCAAAGTGTTAAGCGATCTGAACACATATATATGTATAAGCAATGATATAACGGGTATCTATATATCGCGGTAATTTTTCTAGGGTATATATTTTAAATGCGTTAAATACCCCCTTGTATTAGTGCTTATCCTACTAATATTATAAACGCGAGGTTTGTAAGGATGTTGTTGCCCTTTCACGCAAAAACTACTGAATGGATTTTGATGAAACTTCACAATAAAATAGCTTACATATCAGAATAAGATATAGGCTACAATTTATAAAGATATACATATTGTATATTATTTTATTTTATTTTTATATATATGGGAAACAGAAAGCTTATGCTACAATTAATAGTACATTTAAAATATGAGTAAAGGAAGCTAACACAGTTTCCGCTTGTAGTGCGCAAATGATATAACTGATTACAATAATAATGTGGTAATTACAGAAGAAAAAAAAAATAAACAAATAACGTGCCAAATTAAACATCACTAAAATGCCTGTCGTCAGTACCCGGAAATATAAATAAATAACCTAACAGACATAACATAGGAAGGTATATATAATATAATAAAAAAGCCCTTATTTATAGAAGTTAGTGAAGGAATCGCGGCTAGCTCTTCCCGGGATGCTGATGTAATAATAGTCGAGTATAGGGACAATAGCTATATTGTATAAAACTACGACTAATATGGATGGTAATGAGTGCGGTTTGAATGGCTGCTGGTGATGCACTGACCTCTGTAGGCGCCCGGTCCGCGCTCGCGGCACGAGTAACCTACTTAGGTCGAACTGCTGATGCTGCTAAAATCCTCCGTGTTCGATGTATCGAACAGTTAGTATTAATTAATTTTTTAAAAGCATTCAAAATATCTATCACCACGCGGGTGAAACCGCGGGGCGCAGCTAGTAATTTAATAAAATTGTAATTTATTTGCATCTCTACTGATATTATAAAGGCGAAAGTTGGTGCCGTTGTGAAGATGTTTGGCCGGGGACAAAAATCTTCACAACAATAATAATAAAATAATAAATAAATAATGCTGGACAATTCACACAGCATTATCTAGCTCCATGGTAAGCAGAGCTTGTGTTATGGGTACTAGATAACTGATATACATAATACAATACATTACATAGATAGATATTTTTTATTATACATAGAAAACGACCAGAACACCCGAAACAAATATCTGCAGATCGTACACACAATTGTTCCGAGGCGGGAATCGAACCCGCAACCTCCTGCGTCGCAGGCGGACCTTCTCCCACCGCGCCACATCGGTCGTCAAAATATATAATATTTGATCTTGATCAAAATAAACAACATAATACGTGTTTTGTAATGTATGGCTCAGGTATAATTAGGTAAATACATCATTTTGGTAATTTTTACTAACGTTTGTCATCATCGCTATGGTTTCGGGTGATAGATAAATAAGAGATGATAAAGAGCCATAAAACTAAGGGATTTAAGTTTTATTTATTTGACGACCGATGTGGCGCGGTGGACGAAGGTCCGCCTGCGGTTTCGATTCCCGCCTCGGAACAATTGTGTGCACCATCTGCAGATATTTGTTCCGGGTGTTCTGGTCGTTTTCTATGTATAGTAAAAAATATCTATCTATGTAATGTATTGTATTATGTATATCAGTTATCTAGTACCCATAACACAAGCTCTGCTTACCATGGGGCTAGATAATGCTGTGTGAATTGTCCAGCATTATTTATTTATTTATTTATTTAATTATGTTTTCAGTTAACGGTTCCGAGTCGAAAGGCCTGGCTTTCTTAGTGCTGTGGAACAACCAGCTTACAAGGAACTGCGCGCAGCATCTCAGCAAAGCTTTGGTGAGTTTTTATATTCAGTTCACATACATTTAGGCCGGTTACAGTGCTCCACCGACTGTCAGTGAAAGAAACGCAAACCGACCGTCAGTTTGTATCATTCAGTGCACTCCTGACCAACAAACTGACCGGACTGGTACAATCGGAACACGAAATGATACGGTGATACGCACATCCGTGCGGCCGGTCCACCGGTCGGTGCAGCACTGAACTCGTTCATACATTTCCATAGCGCGTCGGCCGACCGACGGCACGCATGCGCACGCGCTCGACCGGCGGTCCTCGTACGCAGTGCGTAGCAATATACGCGTGCGTACGGTCGGTCCAGCACTGTACGATTTATGGATTTTCATATTAACACTTTCAGCATTGAACACTTTCAGCGGCAGCACGAATTTTTTAGGTAAAAAAAAAGATCGCAGTCGTCGAAAAAAAACCGCAGTCAAAGTGTTAAGGCGTTTTATATTGTCTTGGTTCTGTAGCAGGTGTCAAACAAATATTATTTATGTCAAATGATGTCCGTTACCGCGTTTAACATGATCCATGGAAAAACAGAAGGGGATAATGTCTCCTTATATAGTTGGTGCCAGCAGGGCCGCCTCGGCTCGAAGCGCTCGATCTAAGAAAGCGGAATGGGTACGTAGTGCCACATCAGTGTCATAGATGGCGCTGTGTTTAACACTTTGACTGCGGTTTTTTTTCGACGACTGCTATCTTTTTTTTTAGTAATAAACGCACAGCACGAAATAAAATGATAATAGAGCCGATCCAGCACCGACTAAACATGCTTAAACAGCTCCCTAAAATAATGGGTCAAAAACTTTATAATAAGCTTCCTCTAGAATTGAAATTAATTAAAAACGAAAATCGGTTTAATATAGAATTAAGAAATCTCTTACTTAACAAAACGCTATATAGTATCAAAGAGTTTTTAGAAAACGACTACAGTCAGTTTAATGTGAAATCCTCTAAGTTACCCGACGTCCTAGTGGAATCACCTTACCCAAATATAGTGTAGATAATAGTGATAGATTTAAGAACCTTAGATTTAAGCATATTTATTATACTTTTTCTACTGCCCCTTTACAGCAAAATTGTTCTATATTACCTATCTCTATTGTATCTATATCGTGTTTGACGAGTCATAGTCTCATATTTTAATTTAAGTTACGTGATTTTATTATGTGTATGAAGTATGACAATAAATTATCTGAATCTGAATCTGAATCTTTTACCTAAAAAATTCGTGCTGCCGCTCTACACAGCGGTTGTGTTGCGCCGCACATGCGTTTCGTTCGAAAAATATTACAGCTCTGCTGAGTCACAAAGATCTGTATTTTCTCAGCCGCTGCGCTAGTGTGGATTTACGCATATTAGTCACTTGTAGAAAACTCATACCGTGCGTTTTCAGCGCTCAAAGTGTTAATACCACGTTATCTAAGGTTCCAAGATGGACTGCAAGCGACACTACTTGTTTCTATGCATCTCTATGAAATTGATTCCAAGCGCGGCGACACTGCGGCCGCGGCGCCCAGCGACCGCAGACTGCAGCGCCAATGGTGTCGCGAGCCGTACTTAGAAATACAAGCAACCGCGACCGCAGGCAGCACTGCGGTCAATGGCAGCCGTTAGCCGCAACACCACTGTCACCTGCGGTTGCAGTCTGCAGCCGGGTCGTTCGTCAACTCACACCATGAATCTTGTCCCTGTGCGAGTTGAAGAATCGTAAAAAAAAATATTTTTGTTCTGCAACTTACACCACCCTTTGTTTCTATTGAATTTATGCGTTGAGTACATTCACCGAAAAATGCGAACAAATAAAAATAAAGAAACGATGTATCAAATAATCATTAATGCTCTAAAACTTCGTTGTTTTTTTTTCATCTCGGACTTGTACCTTAAGGCCGGTTACAGTGCTTCACTGACCGTCGGTGCGTATGTCAGTCGCGCTTGTCATTAACACTTTGAGTGCTGAAAACGCACGGTATGAGTTTTCTACAAGTGACTAATCTGCGAAAATCCACACTAGCGCAGCGGCTAAGAAAATACAGATCTTTGTGACTCAGCAGAGCTGTAATATTTTTCGAACGAAACGCATGTGCGGCGCGCTGTGCGTTTTCAGCACTCAAAGTGTTAAGAGATGGAATATTCTTGAGCTTGACCGAAGGAACTAAAGTATTCAAGTCTAGAGATGGTGCCTTTCGATGGAAATGGCACCTGAGTATCCCACCCGAGACCGCGTCTAATTATGGCTGAACAGCCGATTGTAGACAAAAATGGACGAAAAAAAAAAAAAAAACATATTTGTAAAATTATATTGAAGACCGATGTGGCGCTGTGGGCGAAGATCCGCTTGCGACGCAGGAGTTCGATTCCCGCCTCGGAACAATTGTGTGTACGATCTGCAGATATTTGTTCCGGGTGTTCTGGTCGTTTTCTATGTATAATAAAAAAAAAAACTAATGTATTACGTATATCAGTTAAAATATTTACTACTTTTTAGTTCGGTTTATTTATAAAAGCGTGGTTTTTTTAAATTATTATTTATTTTCTATTTTTTAGTTTAATCAAAGGCTGTGGTTTCCCTAGATAGTAGATAGGGACAGTGGGAATCTCGTTAATCCAAAGTTTACTTAGTTTAAATTAAATCTGACCGTTCAAAGTGGGTCAAAATCGAGTCCAAATGATGATGAATGTTTGTTTGTAACCGACTCGGTTACAAACAAACAAACATACATAAAAAAAGGTGTCCCGTATAATTAGTATGATTTATTTGCAGCGTACATCCCACTCCCTCTGCGTTCTAAACATCGGCCGCAATGCGCTCGGGACGGAGGCTGTGCGGGCGCTGAGCGAGGCGGGGTCCAGCGGAGCCCTGTTGTCGTTAGGGCTGCAGTGTGCGCGGCTCGGCCCGGACGCGGGCGCTCCGCTTGCGGACCTGCTGCGGGCGTCTACCACCAAGCTGCAGGTAAAGATAAATAAGTTTCTTTATTTAGACACTAGCGGACCTTCCTGGCTTCGCACGGTTTTAGTACGGATCCCTTACTTTTTTTGACAATATTATATAGCCTATGTTCACGGGGGATAGTGTAGCTTCCCAACGGTGAAAGAATTTTTCAAATCGGTCCAGTAGTTTCGGAGCCTATTCATTACATACAAACAAAAAATCAAATTTTTCTTTATAATATTATATACTCGTAGATCAAAATCATCGAACCTGGAGAAATCGCTGTCAGCGATGAGGCCGCCTATTGTATTGTTAATGTGTGTTATTTCGTTATTTTAAGTGCAATTAAGTGTTCATTCATTCATTCTTCATCATCATCATCAGCCTATAGCAGTCCACTGCTGGACATAGGCCTCCCCCAATGAACGCCATAGCGCCCTGTCTTCAGCTTGCCGCATCCAGCATCTACCCGCGGTCCATCGCAGGTCGTCATCCCACCTGGCCGGAGGGCGCCCTACAATACGTTTACCGAATCGTAGTCTCCACTCAAGAACTCGTTCACCCCAGCGGCCGTCCGTTCTTCGCGAGATATGGCCGGCCCACTGCCACTTCAGCTTGCTAATTCTCAGAGCTATGTCGATAACTTTGGTTCTCTGTCTGATGTATTCGTTGCGAATCCTATCCTTTAGTTAGAGAAACTACATTATATTTATCAGAGCTGCCAAGGTGCCTGTAATGATAACTCTAACGATGATAGTTCGCAACTGGTTAATTCCATTGATTTAGGTAAACATGTAGATGTAATAGGGAACATAGTGAACACGTATTGCACGTCCGGCATTGCTGAGCTGGAGCTGTCGGAAGGGAACTAGCTTTCGCACGTACCTTCGCCCTGATTACATTGTAATTTGTACATCTTGGCCACTAGAAAAAGGGAAAACAATAAATAAATGAATATTGCCGGACAATTCACACAGCATTATCTAGCCCCATGGTAAGCAGAGCTTGTGTTATAGGTACTAGATAACTGATATACATAATACAATACATTACATAGATAGATATTTTTTATTATAAATAGAAAACGACCAGAACACCCGGAACGAATATCTGTAGATCGTACACACAATTGTTCCGAGGCGGGAATCGAACCCACAACCTCCTGCGTCGCAAGCGGACGTTCGCCCACCGCGCCATATCGATCGTCGCACAATGAAAATTGTAAGAACTGTTTAACATAAGAATCCAGACACATCTAGGATTCTTCCCTGATAATATCTACATTGTACTTCGTATAATAATAATAATATAGCTAACCTCGTCAGAGCTGAGAAAGATAAACTTAGCAAATATCTTGACTTGGCTAACGAGGTTGTCAGCATGTGGGATGTAGATTCAGCGACCATAGTCCCGATAGTCGTTTCGGTTAACGGCGTAATAGCGAAGAGCCTCGATCAACACCTGAAGAGACTCTCGCTAGGAAGTTGGATCAAGGGCCAGATCCAGAAGGCGGTACTCCTGGACTCTGCACGCATCGTCAGGAAGTTCCTCTCTCTTGTCACCCGGCCGCTTGAGCCTAGCTTCGCGGTCGGTGATCTACCGTTTTGACTTCCACAACTTTTTTAACTTCCACAACGGCCTTCAAATCGAGGCTACGCAAATGGCTTCCAGAAAACTCGTTCTATAAACGAGTTTTACGAATTTGTGAAAAATAATATTACGAATGTAAATAAATATAAAGAATAAAGCAATCAATAATGTATTAATTAATGAATTTCTTGAATATATAAATGTGTAGTGCACTTAGAACGTACCTAGTGTTTATATAACCACTACTACTAATTGTACTCGACGTATAACTTGGTGTTACAAATAAATATAAATAAATAATGCTGGACAATTCACACAGCATTATCTAGCCCCATGGTAAGCAGAGCTTGTGTTATGGGTACTAGATAACTGATATACATAATATAATACATTACATAGATTGATATTTTTTAATTATACATAGAAACGACCAGAACACCCGGAACAAATATCTGCAGATCGTACACACAATTGTTCCGAGGCGGGAATCGAACCCGCAACCTCCTGCGTCGCAGGCGGACCTACGCCCACCGCGCCACATCGGTCGTCAAAATATTGTATTGTATTTGATATATTTTTTACTATAGAATAGTTTTATAATATTTTATTGTATCTTCTATAGTAAAAAATGTATTTTATATGATATTTTAAATAAATGAGTGTATAATAATAAATGATTGTAACACAAGGGTCAACATAATACCAGCGCTGAGAAGTTATTTTACGCATATCTACCCAGCAACATGCTGAGTTGATACCTTCTTGGCTCGGTTGTGCTTGGTTGTGCACCAGGTTTGGTGCAGGTTGCGGTGGTTATTGGTTGGGTACCTACTTTTTAAAATTATCATTTTAGTTCCGAAATAATTTGGGGACATTTTATTTTTCTTCTTTATTTTGTATTTATTAAGGAGATAACTGTTTCAACCCTACTATTTTATTAATAAGTTTGTACCTAGTTTTAGCTGTCCTATAATGTACCTTAACACTTTGACTGCGGACTTTTTTCGACGACTGCGTTCTTTTTTTTAACATAAGCCATTCGTGCTGCCGCTCTACACAGCGGTTGTGTTGCGCCGCACATGCGTTTCGTTCGAAAAATCTGTATTTTCTCAGCCGCTGCGCTAGTGTGGATTTACGCATACTAGTCACTTGTAGAAAACACATACCGTGTGATTTCAGCACTCGAAGTGTTAAATGTACCCAGTGTCATGTAGAATAAATTATTTTCATTTCATTTCATTCACATGGTAATGTGTGTAACTTTAATTGCAGAGGCTAGACCTACGCGACAACCGACTAGGCCCGGCGGGCCTGCAAGCGCTGCTCAACGCGATGAAGGAGAACCACACTCTCACGCAGTTGGACTTGGATGATCCAGCGGTAAGACAGATCCAAAAATAATACAACGTTATTTATTATAGTTTGACCGCAACCGCTGTACCGCTCCTTAGGAAAGTGCGGCGAGGTGGGGGCCGAGGAAAAAAGAGCAAGAGTACACATGAGATCGATATTGTTGGATAAATCTTACGATATCGTAAACGATGTGTTTATTTTATACAACGATATGTTTATTTATTTTTTCTAGCTTTCGCCCGCGGCTTCGCTTGCGTGGTACCACGATAAAAAGTAGCCTATATGTTATTCCAGTACACATACTATGTATGTTCTAAGTTTCATAAATATCCTTTCAGTAGTTTTTACGTGAAAGAGTATCAAACATCCATCCATCCATACTTACAAACTTAAAAAATGCAAATAAAAATGACGTTGTTGAAAAATCACGAGATAGCGCTCGATCCATCTTTAGATTTTTATCTCACGTGCGTCTGACATAGACCGTCCGGTAGAAAATCTGCCTACCGCCGTGAGCGTTGACGGCAGACTGATGGATCGGAGCGGCCGATACTTCCCCCCCGTCTCGCCGCTCGCATACCTCAGGCGCGGTACAGCGGTTTCGGTCAAACTGTAGCCATTTTACTTAGGAAGATATGTACACATTACTGGCGGTGGCGGCCCCCGCACGAGGCAAGCCTGTGTCGCAGAAGCCTGTTTAAAGGTAACGTTGACGGTAAAGATATATAGAAATTGATACAGGGCAAACAAACATACATATGCAAATAATGTGTTCCATAAGTGCCAAAAAGGTCCCAGCATTATGTCGCTAAATGCCGAAGTTAAAATCAAATGCGTTAATTTGTAGTAAAACATATCCTACTATAATATTATGAACGCGTAAATTTGTAAGGATGGATGGATGGATGTTTGTTACTCTTTCACGTAAAAACAGCCCCTTTTGCCTATAATAAACTGTCTGAGTCTATTAGAGAAAAACCTTGTGCGTTGTTTCGGAGACAAGTGACCAAACTATTGACACAAAAATGCTATTACTCTTTTAATGAATTTATGACCGATAAATTGTAGATATGACATTTATTTTTCTGTATTTTTTTTTAAATAGATTTTTTTTATTATTTTTTAAGATTGTATATAGTAGCTAATTATTGTAAATTTTATATCATTGCACGCCCAATAGGGAAGAATACATTGTGACCTATTCCATTATAAGCACTTTATAACATGTATTTCACGCAATAAACGAATTTTGATTTTGATTTTACTGAATCGATTTTAATGAAACTTTACAATAATATAGCTTATACATCAGAATAACACATAGGCTACAATTTATAAAGATACATTGTATATTATTCAAAATATCTATCACCACGCGGGTGAAACCAACCGGGGTGCTAGTAATATATGTATATAATATATAACCCGTAAGCACACAGATCCCCCGGTACTGTCCACGATCCTATCCATCCATGGTTGTCTGGTAGAGATCCCTCTTGAGCAATAATACCGCCAATTGTATCTAGTTTTTTAAGTTTTTATTTTACATTGATCTTTTATACGACATACAACGAAAATATAATATTATTTAACTTAGTTAGTAGCGGCGCTAACCAAAACCCTACGTGTAACCTTTCTCTAGCTATTTCCCTTAGTCAACTCTTCCGTCATCAACGGGCTGAGTTCCTGGGGTCGATTATTACGTCGCGACCGACACTGCGAAGTGTACGTAAGAGTCATAAACAAAGAAATAAATATTTTAAAACTTTTGATACTATCATGGTTATCAACACTAAAGTCATTTAAAACGGGATATTTACCATGATTTGATTTTTGAGTTATCCAATATTTCGGCACAGTTTCATGCGCCATGATCACGGAGCAACTGAAGGCACTGCACTGCTATGGCGCATGCAACTGTGCCGAAATATTGGATAACTCAAAAATCAAGTCATGGTAAATATCCCGTTTTAAATGACTTTAATAAATATCTTCTCACGTAAATCTAAATACAGGTTAATACGTATTGTGTATATGTTTTTATATACACAATACGTAAATACTCGGTAAACGTAGTGTAGGACGCCCTCTGACCGGGTGGGATGACGACCTGCGAAAGACTGCAGGTAGATGCTGGATGCGGCAAGCTGAAGACAGGGCGCTATGGCGCTCATTGGGCGAGGCCTATGTCCAGCAGTGGACTAATATAGGCTGATGATGATGATGATGATGATATGTTTTTATTTGGTGTGCAATAAAGAGTAATTGTATTGTACAGGAATCACTGACGCTTTCCGCGGACGACAGCGAGGCGGCGACAAACGCGCGACTAACGCGCGACATCCGCGCGCTCTGTCACCGCAACGAGCCGCCAGCCGGCTCCGAACGACGCGTGCACAGAAAGATCAGTCTTACGTGCTCCACTGCGCAACATCTTAAGGTAGATAGATAGTCATTTAATTGGTGCGCCCCGCGGCTTCGCCCGTGTGGAAACCTATGTGTCAAATGGTTTAAGTTAAAAATAAGTTAAAATAATGCTGGACAATTCACACAGCATTACCTAGCCCCATGGTAAGCTGAGCTTGTGTTATGGGTACTAGATAACTGATATACATAGTACAATATATTACATAGATAGATATTTTTTATTATACATAGTAAACGACCAAAACACCCGAAACAAATATCTGCAGATCGTACACACATTTGTTCCGAGGCGGGAATCGAACCCGCAACCTCCTGCGTCGCAGGCGGACCTTCGCCCACCGCACCACATCGGTCGTTTATAAACCTTCCTCTTCAATCACTCTAGCTATTAAAAAAAAACCACATCAAAATCCGTTGCGTAGTTTTGAAGATCTAAGGGTAAGAGTCGCTGACTGCTAGTCGGTACATAACGGAGACACGTTCGGAGACACGGCTACATGCTCTTCCAGGAGGAAGAGCCCCGGCCCCGCATGCTGGTTTTGGAAGAGATCAAGATCCCTGTTATGCAGTGGCCAGCACGAACTCCAGACCTAAACCCGCCGGGTGATTATGTAACTCGCGACCGGTTTGCGACAGGCGTAAATTAAGCAATCAAATCTTGAAATCTATGTAGGTTAGATTTGACTTGGCCAGTTTCAGAATTAAAACGTTGAATAACTTTATAAAATGACTGATGTAATGAAAACTGGCCAAGTCAAATCTAACCTACATAGATTTGACTTGGCACTCATTCAGATATCAATTCTTTTTGCCGCGAAGCCCACAGCCAATCATAATTTTTGCATTGAACTTGGCTCTACTATTTTACATTTATGTTTTTGGTGGGATATAATATAATCATACAAAATAACCATTTTTCTATTAATTATATCAGTCGTCTAGTATCCATAACACAAGCTCTGTTGTAGCTTGGGGCTAGATGATGCTGTGTGGATTATCCATTACATTATTTATTTATTCATATATATGTTTTAAATATTTCATATAATGTTCTCCGTACCTGCAGTTAACACTGTCCGTTGTGCAGTTCCATACAAGAATTTATTGATAAAAAAAACTCACCAGCCTAAAGCGCTAAAATTCTACTATAGTATAAAGCTAGATTACCACTGACTGATTCACTGACTGATTGACATAATTGTTCTCCTTGATGGTGGATGGGAAGGTATGTTTTTTTTTACAGAATCGTATAAAGGCGCTAAAAGTCTGCTAGGGAAAATTCCGACTTTTTGACATTTGCCCCCCCAAGACCCCCCCCAATGGGGGGGCTCCTACATGGAGCCATATTGCCAAATTTTTTTATGGGGGTTGTATAGAGGGTGACAAGTGATTTTGATTGCAAAGAAAATTTCGCCCCCCCCCCCCCCCCCCCTGCCCCCAGGACCCCCCTTTTGAGTGTGCTACCAGATGCGTCGCGATAGAGGGGTTCTGATTGCGGGGTCGTATAGAGGGTTTTTCTTCGTTTTGGAACAAAAAAAAATTGGACCCCCCCCTTTAACCCCCTTTTTTGCCCCCCCTTTCCATCTCCAAAACGGATAGACTTGGAAGAGTTTTTTTTCACAGTCTTGTAGAGGAGGACAAGTGGTTTTGAATGACAAAAAAAATTGCCCCCTTTTGCCCCCCAGACCCCCCTTTTTTTTTTTCGGGTGGAGCATCGCGGCGAGCGAAGCGAGCCGCTATGCGACCGCGGGGAACAGCACGGCTCGCTTCGCTCGCCGTGCTGTGACCCCCTCCAATGACCCCCCGAGACCCCCCACGCCCCCAGCCCCCCTGTACTCCCTCCCCCAACCAAAAAATCTGATATGGGTATCGTTTTTGACTAACTTGGGGGTGAGGATTTCGAATTCGATACGATCAAGGGGAACTGCTGCGACCCCCCAATGACCCCCTTAACTATAACCAGGGAGAGCATTGCGGCGAGCGAAGCGAGCCGTGCCGTGACCCCCCTACGCCCCCAGCCCCCCCTGTACCCCCCCCCTACCAAAAAATTGGATATGGGTTTCTTTTTTGACTAATTTCAAGATGTGACCGCGGGGAACAGCACGGCGAGCGAAGCGAGCCGTGCTGTGACTCCCCAATGACCCCCCAAGACCCCCTTAACTACAACCAGGGGGAGCATTGCGGCGTGCGAAGCGAGCCGCAATGCGACCAAGGGGAACGTCACGGCGAGCGAAGCGAGCCGTGCCGTGACCCCCCTACGCCCCCAATACGTAATGCGACACCTGTCAGACAGCAAGGCGAGCGAAGCGAGCCGCGCTGTGTGATGGCACACCCACTAATATAGATATCGTTTTCGATCAACTCTCATACGTCGACTACGAAAAAAATTTCCATTTCCAAATTCAAGATGGCTGACATTTTTTCATCGCAAAATTTTCTCATGTCTATCGATTTCAAACAAAATAATCAAAGGTACGAAAAGGGGGTCTTAATAAAAAATAATAACTGTTATACATAACCCTCGCGAGCTGCTTGCAGCTCGCGCACATCCAACAACTAGTTATCTATATATAGGTCAATACAAAAACTTAATTAAAATCCTTCGATTTCTATTTTAGCGTGCCCAGATATTAACATGTTCATTTCAACGTTCCAGAGTCCCCCAGTGTGCAGTAGCGCGCGCTCCCGCCTCCGCTCGCCGCTGCCCTCCCCCGCGCCCTCGCCCGCCGGCTCGCCGCTACCGCATCACCAGAACGTACCTCTCAACAGATTCTCGGTAAGCAGAGAATTCACATAATTATTCCATCCAAAGGTTGCCTGGAAGATATCGCTTCTAAGCGATAAGGCCGCCCATTATACTTGTCGCATGTAATGTCTTTTTTTATTAATGATCTGCCATATGCAGATTACAGTAAAGCATTTTATTATTGTAATATAATATCATCATCATCATCAGCTCATGCTAGTCCACTGCTGGACATAGGCCTCCCCCAATGAGCGCCATAGCGCTCTGTCCTCAGCTTGACTACGACCGCTCTATTGTTCTCGTTGCTAACTGGCTTTTGTAGAATAGTTGTGACTAGTACCCGCTTTCAGTTGACTTTTGCTATAAATCCTTAAGGTGAAATGATTCCAAAAACCCACGTTTTGATTTAACGGAAAATCAATTTTAACACTTTGAGTGCTGAAAACGCTCGGTATGAGTTTTCTTCAAGTGACTAATATGCGTAAATCCACACTAGCGCAGCGGCTGAGAAAATACAGATCTTCGTGACTCAGCAGAGCTGTAATATTTTTCGAACGAAACGCATGTGCGGCGCAACACAACCGCTGTGTAGAGCGGCAGCACGAATTTTTTAGGTAAAAAAAAAAGATCGCAGTCGTCGAAAAAAAACCGCAGTCAAAGTGTTAAGAGAACTAAACACCTATTTTTCGAATATGTTTTGATGAGGATCAAAAGTTTAGGATATTAGTTAGTATGTTATGGGAGACGAAACACGATTGACTAAACTTGACTCGATAGAAAAAAATGGCAAAGTTTCCTCTAAATCTTCATTTTTACAGAGATATCTCTACGGAAAAACCAGTTTTATTTGCTAGTTATTTAATATTATTGTAATGAAATTTCTTCTACGTGTTCCCTAATAAATACTTTAGACGATAATCGTTTTAGTTTTTTTGCGAAACAGTATTATTTGAGAGCAAAAGAGCCTTTACTTTGCTGTGTATAGTATTTTTGCTAACTACCCACATAATTTTAATAATATAGCTCGTACCGAACTACTAACATAATAATAAGCTTATTTTGTTTCTCACCAGTGAGTATTAATCTTTTGAGAAGTAAATAAATATCTTAAACCACAATAGCAAATTTAAAAATAAAAACCAATGAAATTGCGCGCGGGCCGTTTTCCGCCGCTCTTGCCTCCTTTCCTTGCCTTCCCCGCGCGGCGTTCGTTCGTCCTTGTCTCGAAAAAGCGAACTCACTTCGCCTTAACTAAAATTTAATTTTTTGTTACTTGTTTATAAATAAAAATATATTTAAATTGAATATACTACTGACGCATAGAACAACCGGAAGACTGTAGACGACGCGACGCCCAGCAAATTTAGAAAGACACAGTGCCAGCAGCCATTCAAACCGCACTCAAATACGAGCGATGCCGCGGGCACAAACTAGTCTATACTAATATTATACAGAGGAAAGGTTTGATTTTTTGTTTGTTTGTTTGTAATAAATAGGCTCCAAAACTACTGAACCGATTTGAAAAATTCTTTCACCGTTGGGAAGCTACACTATCCCCGGTGTACATAGGCTATATTATATTTTCAAAAAAGTTAGGGATCCGTACTAAAACGGTGCGAAGCCGGGAAGGTCCGCTAGTATTTAATATTAGTGTGATGTGACTTCCAGGTGACCCGTGTGACGCCAGAACGCGAGTCCTCGACCGAAAGCTCAAGCCCCACTACGCCAACCAGGCCGTATTGCTCAACGCCGTCTAGATTCAGAGTTGTGCAGGTATATTTGTCATCATCAGCCTATAATAGTCCACAGCTGGACATAGGCCTCCCCCAATGAGCGCCATAGCGCCCTGTCTTCAGCTTGCCGCATCCAGCATCTACCTGCAGTCTTTCGCAGGTCGTCATCCCACCTGGTGGGACGGCGTCCTACACTACGTATATTTGTACTAGTATTTATTTACTATCTTCGCTGACGACCTTTGTGGCGCGGTGGGCGAAGGTCCGCCTGTGACGCAGGAGGTTGCGGGTTTGATTCCCGCCATGAGAAAATTGAGTGTACGATCTGCAGAAATTTGTTCCGGGTGTTCTGGTCGTTTTCTATGTATAATAAAACATATCTATCTATGTAATGTATTGTATTATGTTGAGTCATCTATTACCCATAAGACAAGCTCTGCTTAGCTTCAAGCTAGATGATGCTGTATGATTGTCCAGCATTAATATATTATATTAATTTGATGTGATTTATTGATGTGCAATAAAGCGTATTTGTATTGTATTGTATTGTTAATTTGACTTGCAGGTCGCAGAACCGCCGTCCATCCAAGTACAGCCAGCACACAAAAGAGCCTCCCGTTTCTCTGTCACCCGAAACTACGACTCAATCTACAACCCATCTCCTAGAGAGAGCCCTAGCGCTTCACCGACGCCCAACTCTCCTAGCCCAAGCGTCTCGCCGTGCCCTAGCGACGCTAGCTACAGTGATAGCCCTAGGAGCGAAGATATGAGGGTCCCTAAAGTGCTTAATGTCACTGATAGCTCTAGGAATGAAGATATTAGGGTACCTAAAGTGCTTAATGCGAGTGATAGCCATAAAACTGACGATATTAGACTACCTAAAGTGCTCAGCGATAACCCTAAAAGTGAAGATATCCCTAAAGTACATAATGCCAGTGATAACCATGATATTAAGGACCTAGAGCACAGTGTCAGTATACAGCCTAGAAAAGATACAGCTAGTGATGCAAGCGGTGAGGAATTAAAATCCGACAGAGAATTAAGGACACCATGTGATACGTCTAATGATAACTTGATGGGTATATCGAGAACGGAGGGTAGTGGCAATTTGACTCCTTATAGAATAGCCGAAGATAATATAACTGAAGAACAGTCTAATTTCGACTATGCTAAGCCTCCATACATTTCTCCGTACACGAGCTCTATTGATCGAATATACGAGTACCCTAGCATAACTACGCTCAGCGGAGTGTTATATAATAGAAGTGTAGCAGAAATGTCTACTACAACTCTGTGCCCTGACAGATATGAAAATAGAATAGCTACTGATACACCAATAACGATAACAAGTTCGCGATCTGAGCCTATATTTGGTCCAGCGCTGTTCGTAGAACCTACAGTAGCATCTACAGTAGTGCCTAACTCTCGATTCTCTATATCGCCCAGTCCTGTTAGCTTTATACCTATGGATTATGTGACGCCAACGAGACAAAGTAGTTCTAATGAACCTAATAGATCTCAGCAGGCTGACTCCGTTGTATGCAAGCTCTTTACAGACTCTGAAAGTAGAGATGAGACACAGCCTAGCTTAGTTAATACTGAAAGAGATGCCAACACTGTCTGTAGTTCTTGTGAACGAACTGAAGAAATAGAAACGAGTAAATTAAAACAAGAAACTGAAACTGACAGATTAGTTTCCGTTGCTAAATCTGAAGCCAGCAACGTTGCTATGGAAACAGGTATTACTGAATCAAGCAAAAAGATTGCTCAAACTGTAGATAATGATCAAAAACATTTGCATGTAATAAATGTACAAGATATGCACGATTCGAAACCGAAATGTATCATAAAAACAAAAGATATTGTTACAGACACTAAAGATACAAATGTAACAGATATCAAACATACACCTGCGACAGATGTTAGAGACACGAGTATAACAGATATTAGAAATACCTCTATAGAGAATGCAATAAAAGAGGACGTAATAGAAGATATAGTCTCAAAAGGAGCTACTAAAGTGGTGGATTTCGCATCAAAACCAGAAAACGTAATATTTTTTATAGCCGATGAACCTATTATTTGCAGTAAAGTGAAAAGTGAAACAACAAACTCTAAGACGTACAGTGACGTACTAAAAAGCGAACCGTACAAAGACAAAACAGAACAATTATCGTACGAACAAGAAATCGACGTAGGAACAATCAAAACTGAAACTAAACTAGTTAAGAATAGTGTGCAAATTAGTGAGAGTGAGAAGACAGATGTACAAGTTGAAGTGTCAGTGAAAACTGAAAGTGTTTTAGACAATACAGCCAAAGTACACAGCGACAAAGATTTTGTTAACATAGATGATAATATATTAGTAAAAAAAGATGAGAAAGCTTTGAAAAATATCAAAGCTATTACAGAGGACTTAGGCAATCTTATCCAAGAGATGAAAGATATGTCTGTAAAAAAGAAATGTACAGTAGATATAGATAGTGTTACTAACAATGTACCTGCTAGTTTTAACCGCGATATAGTTCTTAAGAAGAATAAAAGCGAGTCGAGTCTAGATAGCCCCGACTTGGAAGTTTCTAGGTTAATGCATAAGAAGTTAAGCAGCCCGTTCCGTGACAGCAGTAGCTCTTTAGAAATATCAGGAAGCTCTATGGAGAGCCTGAATGCTATCGAGAACGCGCCTAAGAAAATGATAAGCACCGAGTTAGATAGGCGGAAAGAAACCGTAGTTTTATCAACGGAGAGCAGTGTAGAATCAACCAGTGAAGTAACTCCAGTTAATACACAAAACTTTCTCTATACATCTGTTAGTTCGAACGATAGCGTATCACCTCTGTTCCAAACCAAAAAAATACACGGCTCCCTATCCAGCTTAGAAGCTAGCGTGAGCTCGTTAGATTCTAAACAAGACAAAATTATGGTCACATCAGCTGATTCTGGTATCGAGCATTCGATACAGAATCCATCTGAAGGTAAAGAGGACGCATCGTCCAATGAGGGAACGTTAACTCTCAACTCGAGCCTAAGAGATACCGTCAAACAAACTGAAAATATACAGGAGACTTTGACGTCGCCGAAACGGGCGTCAAGCTTGCTTGACGTACCCGCTTTGAAGACGAAAGGCTTGGATCGTATGAGGAAGATATCCTGGGTGGCGCCGTCACCCAGCTTCCACATACCGAGAGTAGAGCCTGAGAAGGCTAAAGAGGAAAAACCTTCTCATTTAGAAAAGCTCTTAAGCCTTTTCCAGCATCCTACCAGCCTGTTCTCTCGTTCCCAAAGCGACGATGAGAGAAAATCAGCTTCCAACACACCCCCTAGAAAAGATTCTTCTCTGACCAGCTCGTTCTGGTCGTGGGGATCAGCCATAGAGAATAAAGAGGAGAAAGATGACTCATCGGAAGCCACAGACTCCACTCTATCCGAAAGAGTGCAGGTCTCATTCGTTGACGAGTCTTTCTCCAAGAAGTTAGATAGCAAGACCCCGTCGACTGATACTGACAATACTCTTAGTGAGTTTCAGTCAGTTGTTACAGAAACCACCGATGTATTAGTACAAAAAGTAGATTTAAGTGACAATGCAGGCAGTGATGTGTTAGATCTCAGTAGACCCAACGATAACGTAAAAGAAACGAAAACGGATTTAGATGATAATAAAGACGACGTGAAGCCGGAGGTTGTTAGGCCCAGATCCTTTGCTGCGGTTTTAAAAGATTCCGGTTCTGATAACTCTATGGAGAAACAACCCAGCCCGGATGCAGGGCAGATAGTAGATAAACTACCGGTCAAAGTTATAAGAGGGATTAAAGAAAATATAAGTCCAGAAAACACTTTGACGGCAAGTATGTCGAATGCCCAAGCGTTAGCGGTGGAAATGAAACACCAGCCCCTAGTGAATGCGCTATGGGAAGTCCCCTTTCCTGCGTTACAGGAAAACGTACCTAAAGCCGATGAAATTAGGAGCGAAATGGCTCCTATTGCTACTATAGAGGAAACAAGCGACATCGTTGCTGATAATTTCAGCTCTGATACTATTCAACTGGCTTACATAGACGATGTCAAAGCCGACATCGAGTATAGACCGCAAATTGCACCGGACGCAGATGTAACAACTGTTACTAAAGAACTTGACAAAATCGATCTAGGCAAAGATGCGCTTTCTTATCTTATGTTTGAAAATCAAGATTTTGAGCCCGATGCAGAACAAACGGTAGCTACAAAGGTAGAAGGATCTCTGGCCCAGGAACTTAAAGACGCGGAAATAAAAGAAATGAACGACCTCTCGCCAGAGTTAGTTGTAGACGAAGCAATCGAGGTATTCCACGTTAAAGAAGTAATACCAGGGTCTTCACCAGTTATACTTGATCGCGCGAAAATCAAGAAATCCAACTCCTTAGAAGATTTGAGCCAGAGGCAAGTGAACGAAAAGAGCCCTAAGACGAAAGCGATTGCGTTTAAAGTCCCTGAAACGTCTCCTTGTGATATACCGGAGCGGAGACCGAAGCTGCGATCTAGGTCTGGTTCTAGCCCTAAATCGTTACCGGAAAGCTTGAATAAGCCATGTCCTCTAACAAAAATGGAGACTATTCTATCGAAAAAGAAAAAGAAAGTATCTTCATTAGGAAAGATAGCTAGAGACTCCCTCTTAGCGCTGAATATGAGCGACGAAGAAATAGCAGAGTTCAGAAGATCTTACAAACTAACATCAGTTGAAAGTTTGAGATCTCTGGAATCTGTGTCGGAAGATGCCAATTCTCAGAGCGGGACTTCCATCGACTCGAGATGTCGTTCTTGTCTTCGAAATTCGCAGGAAAGTCTCATGTCTTTAGACTCTATGTCGGAAGATTGTAAATGTGCCGATAGAGATAAGGCGAGGACCATGAGATAATGTCGAACGGTGATTCTCGTGGATTTAATTTTGAGTCTGTCGTATGGTCGAATGATCACGGAGTAATAAACTCGCATGGCGGACATAGTTCGACCAAGATAATCAATCATAGAGATTCTTAACGATTGAGAAGCGTTGCGGTTATTTCTCCGGTCGTATTGACTCTGCTAACCGGTGGGCATGACAGCAACCAATAAGAAGGGTCGGAAGATGTTATATTGCCACTGATTTCGTGTCCTACTATACAGCTATCTCTTGACGATCGTCATGAAAGTCCCAGATTAAACGTTAAATATATAAATAATATCGTTCATAATATAAAAAGTAGATTTTTATAATTCATAACCTATTTAATTGATTAAATACGTCACTTTCAAATTTCACAGTTCAAATTGAACGCGTTCAATATAAGATAAACTCAGTTTAGCCTTAAACGAGGTCAGCGCATTTTACCGACATAAGTTGACCTGGTTCAAGCGTTAAACCGAGTTCAAGGGCTGTCATTTCACTTATTAGGAAACCGTAATTTGAACTTGATCAAGCTAAATTTGTTTTATTGATCTTAGTTTTGACAGCAAACGGTGAAAATGGACTATAGTCCAACTATTTCATACATCATTAATTCTTCGTTATATCAACCAGCTGAATAGATTTTTTATATGAATTTGCTCATAAATAATAACGCTTTCGCTCGGAAAAGCAATTCAGCAGCCGGTTAAGTAAAAAAAATATCTACGGCAGCTTTGTTTTAAATTAACTTACACCTACGATACCGCAAGGGACCGCAATGTTTTTTAACACTTTGAGTGCTGAAATCACACCGTATGTGTTTTGTACAAGTGACTAATATGCGTAAATCTACACACAATGACCTTTGGCTCGAACGTTTTGGTCAACTGGAAGTCTAATAAATATCGAACACTATAAGTTTGCTCTTGTACATTAACGACACTTATATACTATTTAGATACCAATGATACTTGTCTTAATATCAAAAATAATACTTAAAACTAAAATACCTTTTTAGGTTATATTTATTACGTAACTAACTCATTTGAATTATGCTTTCCAAATTTGAGTTATTCGTCTAGATTAGGAGAGCCTATTCAAACAGTGACTTCTTCTATAAATGGCTTTATTAGAGAAATTTGGAAAGTTACGAGATAACTAAAAATAATATTTTAAAGTACACAACATAATAATATTAGTAGACACCTTTTACAAGATTTGTAAGGTATACTTTAACAAAGAACATGCCCGGTATCGGTTCATGACATTTGGGACAGTTCTACTAACGAATCGCTGTCGTAGAATAATAATAATAAATAAATAAATACATTTATTTTCCACTCGCAAGAAGTTCTTACAAAAATGTACGTATATAATATTAATTAATGATCACATTACTGACCTGTTTTGTGAGGGGCTGGTGCTTGAGGTAGGTTAATAAAACCTGTAGGTATTACAAGTCACCAGTAATCGTCCATAGATGAAAGAAATTCTAGATAATGCTTGCGTTGCTATTTGCACGGAGCATATTATCGATAGTGGTTTCAATCTTGACATTTGACAGGCGTCCCTCCATCTGTAGTTTCTTTGATCAAAGCCCTCAAAATAATGTATAGGTGACAATTCAACTGAATACGGGTTTGAATCTATAAAATCGACGTAAACTGACTATTACGTAACCTTTTCTAGTTTCTGATTGCCGCCTATTTTATTTTTTTTGCATTCGCCTCATATCGGCGTTGCTGCAAGGCCACATGACTGGCTGCTGGCCGCGGCTTTGCACGCGTGTAATGCATAATAATGTATGCTAGACATGCGCAAAACATTACTCCGTAATGTAATGCCACAGAGATTGAGTTTAGATTTTTCCAATATTTCGACAGTTTCATGCGCCATGAACACGGAAAACACTGATCATGGAATGATCCGACTGATCGTGGTGCAAGACGGCATGAAACTGTGCCGAAATATTGGAAACCGAATTAATCAAGTATCCCGTTTTAAATGTTAATAACCATGATAGTTTGAAAAGTTTTAGCTTATCTACTAGCTAAACTATTCGTAGAAAACATACTTTTTTTTATTCGTAATGTACCAGCTTTAATAAATAGAAAATGGCGGACCGATTTTAAATTTTCTGGATGGTTGTAGGAACAATCGTGAAGAAACCTTGCAGTAAAGTGACCTTGCATTATGATAATGATTGGTTATAAAGATAATTTAGACATCTATTTATTTTACGAACAAATTCTAACGTAGAAAGTAATACGGTAACACACGAATAAACCAGTTAACACGTTGATTGCTGAAATCACACGGTATGTGTTTTCTACAAGTGACGCATGTGTGGACGCACACTCATGTCATGCGTAATATGCGTAAATCCACACTGGCACAGCGGCTGAGAAAATACAGATCTGTGTGACTCAGCACAGCCGTAATATGTTTTTTCGAACGAAACGCATGTGCGGCGCAACACAACCGCTGTGTAGAGCGGCAGCACGAAAGGCTTAGGTTAAAAAAAAGATCTCAGTCGACGTGTTAAAAGTAAACGATCTGTTGGTCAATTCAGATGAGCCTTATAGTGAGTGACATCACTCAATTTTTGCAGCTAATTGGTTCAGTTTATTTTGTTTTTTTATTCGTTATCAATGCTTCCAAAGAGCTGCGTTTAAACTTTTAGTGCCCTAGCATGTACCCTGCATGCTTGATACAGGTATTCTATTTCACGAAGAAAGCTTTTATCTTAGTTGTTAGCTGTGCACATGCACATTGAGTTAGTATGCGTAACCTCGGGTGCACTCTCGATCGCTCAGTCTCGATCGCGACGCGGTCCGAGTCACTAGTGTTTTTGGGTCCACGCAAAATGTCAGCAAAAGGCAGAAAAGTCGTCGGCGAAACCGTCTTCGTGAAATATAATATCTGTGTAATATGTACAGCATGTTCCGCAATAAAATATATTGAATCTTAAATAGCACGGAACTTGCTAATGCTAGAGCGCCTGTGTATCTAAGTTCAGTGATACACTTCTTAAACGTGCGGCCAGATTATGTAACAAAGCATGTCATACAAAAATAGTTATTCTCATGTTTTATCAGTGTCGACGATTTGTTGTATGACATTGACAGATAAGTAAATCAGTACGAAAAGCAAGCGGCGCCAAAACAAAAAAGAAGTTGAAGTTGGAATATTTGTTATAGAACATTGTTATATAGCGCTGTTTCAATAATGTGACAGTAATCTTGTTTTATGTTACTATGTTAAACAAGTTGAATAATGTGTAACATTAAAACATAAGTATATAACTTATGTTCTCTATCCAGACGCACGTTAATAATAATAAATCTGAATCCATCTGCTGCGGTGTCTGGTAGCCAGAATAATTTTCTTAATGCTAACCGCTTGCCGATTTTTCTTAAAGATTCAAATCGATGTAATTAAGTACAAGCTAATTTTATTATATTATTTATCATCGATAAGTACCAAACCAACAGTCCCTTGTTATATTATGTAACTTAAATTAATCATTATCTTAGATAAATTGTAAACTTAAGAAATATCTTCCAAATACTTACGTTTTTTTTTATATTTTCGAATGGGTATATTATTTAATGTTTTTTTTTTTTTATAAGAATTTTGTCCATACATTTTTAAGATTTTTTCGTAAATTTATTGGGAATGTGTACGTATTGTCTACGTATTCTGCAGTATAAAGTTTGTCAGCGTTATTTGTAAGTGCTAGAAAGTGCAAAATTGTTTGTGTATATGTATAAATAAAATGTATGGTATGTCAAATGACATTTGAATGTTTCTCTACACGTCCTTACCAATGTTGATAACCAATACTGGGCTACATGATGCTTTGTGGATTGCCCAGTGTAGGAATCTATAGAAATAAAACCATCTTTAGGTACCAATTTGATGATTATATCGAAAAACTATCACGCCATCGTAAAAAAACATTAATTAAATTTTTAATCGAACGTTATCAACAGAATAATTAAAAAATAAATATGAATGTTTAGTGGACATAGTGAAGAATGCGAGATTTTTATTTGCTATTATTTGTAATAATATTTTGTGGTAAGTAGGTACATACACCAGTATTTTATGTTGGTAAGTATTTAAGTACTTACTTTTATTCTCGTTGAAGGAAAGATTGAGAGTTTTCAATACTCATAGAAAAGTAAAAAAAAAAATATAGAAATACTTATTCTTTTTCTGACGACCGCTCAGTGGGTGAAGGTCCACCTGCGACGCAGCAGGTTGCGGGTTCGATTCCCGCCTAGGGACAAATGTATGTCGGATCTGTAGCTATTCGTTTTCGTTGTTCTGGTCGTTTTTTTTGTATTATAAAAAAATAATCTATCCTTGTAATAATGTATTGTATACTCAATGATTTATTGCTAACATGTGTACAAAAGTTCTTAAAAAATAATATAAGTGCAACATGCACCCTGCAAGGGTATTGCAACAAAAATTTAAAGTTAAATGCTAGGTGGCTATATACAATAGAGTTAATAATATGCTATATCAGTCATTTAGTACCCATAACACAAGCTCTGCTGAGCCTAAGCTAAGCAGAACGGTTTGGCTAGATGGTACTGTGTGGAATGTCCAGAAATATTTATTATTTTTTCAGGTAATGTGTACGCACAACAAAACAAAATCCACCCCCACGACATTGAGGACAACCAAAGAAACCATGCTGCTAATAGAATTATCAATATGACCTACGAGCTGGTTATAGAATCAAAGGTATTCGAAGGGCCGAGCCCAGAGACGATAGTGTCGAGACGATTATTGATAACTAGCTGCGCCCCGCGACTTGTTTTTATTGACGTGATGTACCTACATACATTAATTTGGCACAAAAAACAGAATACAATCAAATATTCAATTAGAAGCACACAATAAAAAAACCTATACTGTCCTAAATATGTATGTTCAAATAGCAGTTCTAACTTCTAAGCGAAGCAAATACTAAATGAATTTCATGAAAAAATAATAATAGTGCATAGTGCGTTATAGAATCAAAGGTATTCGAAGGGCCGAGCCCAGAGACGATAGTGTCGAGACGATTATTGATAACTAGCTGCGCCCCGCGACTTGTTTTTATTGACGTGATGTACCTACATACATTAATTTGGCACAAAAAACAGAATACAATCAAATATTCAATTAGAAGCACACAATAAAAAAACCTATACTGTCCTAAATATGTATGTTCAAATAGCAGTTCTAACTTCTAAGCGAAGCAAATACTAAATGAATTTCATGAAAAAATAATAATAGTGCATATGTATTATTGTTTAATTGTAGGATTAACAGACTGCCAGTCTGGTTATCGCCTTATAGGTATTATTTAAAGTTTAAAAAAACTATGTTATGGTGCTGACTATAGGTAATCGATCTAATAGGGTAGACTGCGGACGCCTGCCACACATAACTATAGTCTCTAATGTTCAATAAACTGTTTATAATAGATCTTTACCTATGAAATTGCCGTTCTGCAGTACCATTTCAAATCAAAATAATTTTTGTTTGGCTAAGAATTCTAATTTAAAATTAATTTTATTTTAAAAACATGGAATTCTTTTTCCAAAAGTAGTCATTTGTTTATTGATTAGTGTTACATTTTCATCACATTTCAATTTTTTTCGTCGTCATGGATACGTTAAAAATTCGAGTAATTATGGAATATGAGTACCGTCGTGGCAGCAACGCGGCACAAGCGGCACGCAACATCAACGATGTTTACGGAGCTAACACTACAAACCAACGCACCACCTGTTATTGGTTCGCTCGCTTCCGTTCTGGGAATTTCGACCTGAAAAATGAACCTCGCGGTCGTCTGAAGACTTTGGTCGACAATGACGAATTAAAGGCGACTGTGGAAGCTAATGATACACAATCTACGGCTGAATTAGCAGCAGCTTTCGACGTTAGCGTCAAAACTATATTGGTCCATTTGCGTCAAATTGGCAAGGTAAAAAAGCTTGACAAATGGGTGTCCCACGAACTCAATGATCGCCAGCGCGAAGTACGCGTCGAGACGTGCCTTGCACTGCTCAACAGACACACAAATGAAGGAATTTTGAACCGCATTGTTAACTGCGATGAAAAATGGATTCTATTTGATAACCGCAAGCGCTCAGCAAGTTCGTTGGATCCTGGTTCAGCACCTAAACAGCCCTTGCCCTAAACGAAAACTCATCCCTAGAAAAGTGATGGTCACTGTTTGGTGGTCTAGCGCCGCCGGTGTGATTCATTACAGCTTCTTACCAAACGGGATGAGCATTACTCCAGATGTGTACTGTGAAGAACTGAACACAATGATGGAGAAGCTGGCACATCTCCAACCAGCATTGGTCAATCGCTCATCTCCGCTGCTCCTGCACGACAACGCGCGACCTCATACTACACAACAGACGGTATCCAAGTTGCAAGAACTGGGGTAGGAAGCTCTCCGTCATCCGCCCTACTCACCAGACCTTGCGCCTGCAGACTACTACTTTTTCCAGAATTTGGATAACTTCTTGGCGGGAAAAAAATTCAATACCCGAGAGGCAGTCCAAAATGCCTTTGAAGAATTTGTTGCCTCCCGTCCTGCTGATTTCTTTAAGAATTGCGTTGGCAAAGATGCATTGATTGCATGGGTGATTACTTCGTTTAATACAAATAAAAAAAAAGATAAAAAATCGTTTAAATTTAGTCATACACAACGGCAATTTCATAATCAGTAATCAGTAATATTTATTCACATAAGACATGGTTCATAATACATTGGTGGAATAACACAGTAGAGCTGCATATCTCGCCCGAATGCAGGCACGTGGATATAAAAATCAGTAAAATTAAATCAAATGTCAGTAATTAAATAAAATAAACGCAAATAAATTGTCAATTAAAATAGAACTCTCTAGGTCAAAACTTAAAATTAAGGTAATCTTCAACCGAATAAAAACAATGCTCAATTAATAAATTAAATAACTTTCTGTTGAATAAGGGACCCTTTAGTTCTTATACATCGTTTGGCAATTTGTTGTGAATTTTGATAGCCATATTATAACAGTTTCGACTATACAATTGCGTTTTCTTTGCAGGAATTGCTAATCGGTCTTTATGCCTACAGTTAAATGTATATACTTGTTCAAAACTTTTAAACAATTCCTTGTGATTTGACAAATTTACACATTTCTAAAATATACAAGCATGGTAATGTCAGGATCTTATGTTTTTTAAATATTGGGGTACAAGGTTCCCACGGAGGCTTGTTGAATATTGCACGTAGACATTTTTTTTGCGCTATAAATAAGTCCTTGTTATTACCTGCATTACCCCATATAATAACATTATATCTAAGAAGGGATGCTACATAGCCGTGATACGCGAGTAGAGCAGTTTTGTGATCGGTTATATTTGCAATATTCCATAAAGCATAAATGAAACTAGATTTAGTATGCTCGATGTGTGGTACCCATGAGCATACATTGTCTAGCTTTAGACCAAGGAATGAAACCGTATCACTTTCTTGCATTTCTTCATTTTGATAAGTTACCTTAAATTGTGTTTCCTTTTGGTGTCCGATTATAAAATTTAATGAATTTAGTCTTTGATATATTTACTTTTAGGTTATTTTTACTTAACCAGTCAATACAAACTCCGACTGTGTTATTTAAGTCATGTATGTGTTCAGGTTCTTAGTCATTTGTAACTACTATAGAAACATCGTCAGCAAACAGCGTACAATGGTTTTCTGTGATGTCAGGTAAATCATTAATGTACAGTAAAAACAAAAGTGGCCCCAGGACACTGCCTTGAGGCACACCGAGTGCATTATGTCTAATAGCTGATCTGAATTCAGTAACCTCTTTTTTCATTCAACTCTTACTTCTACGCATTGTGTCCGTTTTTCTAGGTAGCTTTTGATCCAATCATAAGTAACTCCACGAATACCACACAGCTCACATTTTGTCAAGAGTCTTTTATGACAAACATAATCGAACGCTTTGCTCATATCAAAGAACACTGCAGAGACAGGGTGTAGTGCATAGCTCTTTCAAAAATTTTAGAGAATATCGGTATAAGTGTTATAGGACGGTAGTTATTCATGTCTGTTGGATAATTTTTTTTGAAAATAGGCATATATATATATATAATTTACAATTGATTTTTTAAGTTTTACTGGGAATTATCCTACTTGAAAAGATTAATTTACCAAATAAGTTAAAACTTCTACAATTTCTGCTGAGCAATTTTTAATGATTTTGGTGGATATACCATCATATCCTACAGATTCTGTATTTTTTAAAGATTTTATCATTTTTTGTATTTCAGGATGGTCACAGGGGTTAAGGTACATCGATGTCACTTGTGACGATATATTAATGTCATTATTATTCTGATTATTAGATGTAAAATTTGTGTAGAATTAATAGAAAATGTCAGCTATACGATTGGGCTCATCAATCGAGCTACCGTTATATTTAATTTTAATGTCAGAGTTAATAGGATTAAATTGATTTTTATTATTTTTGATTATATTCCACGATACCTTACATTTGTTTTTGGATTTCGCTATATACTTTGAATTAACTAATTTCTGTGATTGCGAAATAACTTTTTTAAGCAACTTACTGTAATTTGAATATTTAGATTTTAGTAGGTCATTTCTTTTTTTATAATATGAGAATCTCAGTAGTCTTTTTGTCACACATCATCTTTTTATTCCATTGGTTATCCATTTATATTTACTCGGCTTGTTATTCACTTTTATTTTATTACGGGGAAAGCATAATTCATATAGAAGTACAAACATATCATAAAAGCTATTGAATGCATTATTGAATTCTGCCTCTTCGTATACTTCAGCCCACGATAAATTATGTAGACATTCCCTAAATTTTCTTATATTACCCATATTATAGTCACGCTTACGTTACGTACCAACTTTGTATTAGATTTTTTT
This sequence comes from Eupithecia abbreviata, assembly GCA_943735965.1. Taxonomy (NCBI): domain Eukaryota; kingdom Metazoa; phylum Arthropoda; class Insecta; order Lepidoptera; family Geometridae; genus Eupithecia; species Eupithecia abbreviata. The sequence goes on along the minus strand of OX031004.1, from coordinate 2,705,448 downwards.
TGTCGTCAATATTCAAATAAAGCATCTGACCAGTATCGTGGTCTGAAATACCTAGCTTATGAACTGAACATAGGTAAAGACTTAATATTATTATTAAACAGCTTTTTGAGATGAGTGGGAGTGGATGGCCAAATCCAAAACTATAGATAAAAGTCGAAGACTGAGATATGAACTCAATCTATAACATAAAAATGTGTTGCTAAGCGCAAATGTCGAGAGCAGCTGAACCGTTTTCGTTAATTCTTTTATTGTATATTCCTTTTGACGACCGATGTGGCCCGGTGGGCGAAGGTCCGCCTGCGACGCAGGAGGTTGCGGGTTCGATTCCCGCCTCGGAACAAATGTGTATACGATCTGCAGATATTTGTTTCGGGTGTTCTGGTCGTTTTCTATGTATAATAAAAAATATCTATCTATGTATTGTATTATGTATATCAGTTATCTAGTACCCATAACACAAGCTCTGCTTACCATGGGGCTAGATAATGCTGTGTGAATTGTCCAGCATTATTTATTTATTTATTTATTTATTCCTTGAAGTACGAGGATGGTTCTTACGGAGAGAAGAGAAAAATTACAAAATTGCCTGAAACAAATGACCACCCGGGAGAAGCCGGGACGGGCCGCTAGTTTATTATAAAATAAAAAGTGAAACCTCTTTCAGCTTTTGCAACGCCAGATGCATCCGCTACAAGATTACTACCAAGGACAAATATCTTACGAAATTGGATATGTGATGGGTAAGCAAAAGTTCACTGAAAACAATCTTATTTAAATGTTACCTACTGTATACAAAATACAAATCATTTATTGATAACCAAGTTACATGCCAAAGAAGGGGATTCAGCAGGCTGCAGGCTGCACGGTAGCACGAAAATCACCGAGCACCTAACCCAAACTCACTCTCTCACACACACCCACACAACACACACATACACTCATAAAAACACAAACACATTAAGTAAGTAATGCTGGACAATCCACACAGCATCACCTAGCCCCAAGCTAAGCGGCTAAGAGCTTGTGTTATGGGTGCTAGATGACTGATATTATACTTAATACAATAACATTACATAGATAGATATTTTTTATTATACATAGAAAGCGACCAGAACACCCGAAAATTTGTTTCGGGTGTTCTGGTATCTGCAGATCGTACACACAATTGTTCCGACGCGGGAATCGAACCCAACAGCAACCCCCTGCGTCGCAGGCGGACCTTCGCCCACCGCGCCACATCGGTCATCATCATCGATATAATAGTCGATAATGCTTTGTGAATTGTTCAGCATTATTTGTTTAATTCTACCTAGATCAAACTGCACGGTTTCCAAACCAAATAGTGGGAATACTCGGAATTATAGATCTGGTAGGGGAATTGTATTTTTCCTTCTCATTTTAGGTAAAATACGAGATAGGTACAAGCGTATGATTGAGATTTACAAGCAAGCGCACTACATGACCAATCATTTATATCTGGACGATCAGAACAAAACCCAGTGAGTACCTAAACTATAGATACCTACCTACTTCAATTTAGAATCCAAGATATTGTATGTAGATATGATAGAAAGATATAGTGAATATTGGTACTTATTATTTATTTACCAACTAAGTATTACTAAGAAGTACATATGTATATAGTGTGAAATTCTGCTGATAACCTGTTTTGCGAGTGCGATTGTCTCAACGATCGCTCGTAGACCAGCGCGCGCACACGTCACGCGCGCCTTGACCACCGACGAGGAAAGAGGTTACATTCTTCGGGAATTTATCGATGCTGTGCAGGAAAAGATATGTGCTAAGTTCTATTGACCACCTGTGACTTTAGAGTGCTGTGATTGTGACCACATGCATCGGCCAGCCCCTAGTCATATCGTTCCGTTTGTTGATGTGTCGCCAGGAAGCAGCTGATCTGAGGTAAGTGGTAATTCGCATACAAAAAAACAGCAGAATTGTTCGACCCTCTCACCATACCTTTCCTCCATAACAAATATCTCAAATAGATTCTTAATGTCGAAGATTAGGTACCTATACATATTTTATATATATATATATATATAACGTGGAAGGCCTAGGCGGAGATAACGGGATGAGCTCGACCTATAATAATAATAATAATAAGCCCGCAGGGCAGCTTGTGGCGAGCTGTTGGTGAGTAGCGACACCACTGGTACCGAGTGCTCCCGGGGAAGTTCCTGGTTCTCGTCTCTGCTAGCGGAGTGGCATCCCAAGATAACCAGACCACCACCTCTTGCTTGCCTTCATTGGCCGGTCTGAGTGGAGTCGCGAGAGATGCATCTTAGGATGTAGACTCGGGGGTGGAAGTGTCTAATGGCGTAATAGCGAAGAAACCCGCTCACGAGCAATCTTCGTGATGGTGAAATCGGGGCCGCACCTCTCGACACCCCTCAGTCGCTTGCGCCGATGTTGCTCCTCTCCGGTAATTTACTCCGGCTTTTTAAGGAACCCATCCAGCATTCGGCAAGCCGCCGTCTGCCACTCTTCTTAACATTATGATTGACTTGTTTATGGCAGACGTACGCAATCTCCCCTATAGCCCGATTACCCAGTCCATCGATCCATCACAATAACACCTGCAACAAAACCACAACCTGGTTTTATTTCTGCCTGCGATGCAGGAGGTTGCGGGTTCGATTCCCGCCTCGGAACAATTGTGTGTACGATCTGCAGATATTTGTTCCGGGTGTTCTGGTCGTTTTTCTATTTATAATAAAAATATCTATCTATGTAATGTATTGTATTATGTATATCAGTTATCTAGTACCCATAACACAAGCTCTGCTTACCATGGGGCTAGATAATGCTGTGTGAATTGTCCAGCATTATTAAAATAAATCAAAATAAAAAAAAATATTAAACTTAAATAAAAGCAATTCTAGAAGTGAACTAGCCCCGTTATATATTTTACATTTATTTATCTTGAAATATTTATGTTGTGTTCATATTTACTCCAGCTCTACCCTTGGTACACCCCCTGCCTTTCTAAAATGCACATAATTCTTTCCATCCAAAGGTTGCGTGGAAGACATCGCTTCTGAGCGATAAGACCGCCCATTGTACTTGTATCATGTGATGTCTTTTATAATGATCTGTAACTGGTGAACAATAAAGTATTTTTATGTTGTATTTGTATTGTATATTTTATGTCAACATAGACATTTTTGAACGAAAAGTTAACAATAACAGATATGATAAAAATAACAGAAAACAACGAGGTAACAGCAAGGTTATCTTTAAAAACTAAAACACAGACTTCAACAATGTATAATCTCACATGTGGAGTAAAAAATTCGAAAACTAAAGATTATATGAATACGATGAATGCAAGCTTTCAAAAACAAAAAAAGTCAAAGTCAAAGTCAAAATACATTTATTTCTTTAGGCTTACAAAATAAGCACTAATACAAGTCATATTTTATACATTAAATTATTATCAAATAAAATTATTTTACTGTTCACTTAAATTTTTTGTCCACTAGTGGAAGAAGTGAAAAAGAAACCACTAGCATTGTTCATCTCTTATATGAATGTCTAATTGGTTGAAAACTTTCGTTTTCAAGCATTGCGGTATGGATGAAGAGAAGACTCGACGTAGTTTACCAAACGCTGCCCAGCCCAGCTGGATCCTCCTTTTGGCCTCCTTCTCGATATTGTTTTTACCTAACAGCAGAATCGGCCCAAAGTAGGTGTATTCGGAAACGATTTTGAGAAGGTGACCATCTACGACCACCGTCCTTGGATCAATGTGTCCATTGATCATGACTTTGGTTTTATCCAAATTCATGCCAAGACCGATACATCGGGAGGCTGAAGCTAGGCCGTCCAGCATCTGGTTTAGCTCCTCAAGCGACTCCGCCAATAGGACTATGTCATCAGCGAATCGTAGGTGTGAGATGTAGTTGCCGTTTATGTTTATGCCCTTACCTTTCTAGTCCAGCGTCTTAAACAAATCTTCCAACGCGCTTGTGAACAGTTTCGGGGATATGATATCCCCCTGTCTCACACCTCTGCGCAATTGGATCGACATAGACTACTGGCTGGCCCTGTACTTGGACACAGTGGCGGCTTCGTAGAGACATCTCAGCACCTCGATTTAACAGTGTTGACTGATTAATTTGATGAATTATGTAAAATATTAACAGATTAATGTGATTAATTAAGTATATAAAATATTAACAAACTAATGTGATTCATTTTGTAAAATATTATATCCGTTGTGAAAGTTTATATTTTATTGTTATAGTCTTGTCTTTTATTTTTTGTTATATATCTGTCTTGTGTTATCTTCCGTAACGTCACCAAACGGCTCAATCGGAAGACCAGCGTTGGTTTTGACGTACTTACAACTAACTCATGCCTCAGCATAAGTATAGACAGTATGGAAACTAGGAACAAACACTCGAAACGGCACACTCACACAAACATGCACATCGACACGGCTTCTGGGCGGTTTTCGCGGGATGTCAGTAGCGGTTGTCGCGTCTAGGCGTGCGGTCCTGTGTAAGTTTGATTTATTGAAAAATGACTTGCCACAGATATTGCGTTGCATTTGAACTCGGCTTCATCAAAACCGGAGCTGTTGTATTTTAAACTTCCGGCTGATTTTGAAAGGTAAGAATAATTTATTATTATGATTGTTATAGAATAATGAGTCCGTGTGATCGATCATAATGAATTCGTGAACTTATTTGTAAATCCAGAATGGCGGCGGTTTTGAGGATGTTTAAAGTGAATGAGATTTTACAAATAGAGACGTCATACTCATTGTAAAGAAATAATAACTTGGCGAAATTTTATTAAAGCTACATGGCTGTCACTCATAAACGCAACGCACGCATTACTTGTCTCGTGTAGGTGGCAAAGCGGCAACCGCGCGGCACTGATTTTTGAATAAATACAACATCATTGTTTAAAGTAGATGTAGACTTTCAAAATGTAAATATAAGATGGCGGCTGCTATAAATTATCAACTTTTCCGTCATGGCTCGCTGATGCCGGTGCATGCCTCCAAAGGCGTCCTCGGTGTCCCAAGGTGATGCAGTCTTTGAGAAGCCACGCTGACGCAATCTACAAGCACATGCGCTGCCGTCTCCTCTGCATTCATGCACCCTCTGCAAAAGGGGCTGTCCGTGATACCCAAATTAAATAGGTGTTTGTTTAGCATGCAGTGTCCCGTGACAATACCGACGAATTTCCGGAGTTTGTCACGGTTGAGATTGAGGAGTTTTCGGGAGTACCGTGGGTTTAAAATCGGGAATGCCTCCTTCGACTGCCTGTAATCTGGAATACTTGCCCAGTGCTCTTCGTGTCGTTTGGCTGTGCGTTGACGGATGCATGAGCGGACTTGACTAAAGGGGAGGGGAATTATTGGTACAGGCCCTGCCGGTTGCCATTCTGAACCTCTCCTCGCCAGTGAATCAGCTTCGTCGTTACCTCTGGATCCGCTGTGGCCTTTTATCCATTGAAGGGTGACTCTATTGGACTTACTTATTTGCTCTAGCAGGTGGTGGCATTGCAAAGTCAGTCCTGAGTTGTGTTCTCTCCTGTTCAAGGCCTGTAGTACTGCCGCGCTATCCGAGAGGATCCTGATGTTTTGGTCAGTTACCTTCCTTCGTAGCACTGCAGTATGGCGGCTGCTATAAATTATAAATTTTTCCGTCATGGGTGTCATTTTCATGGTTTTCGAGGGTGCTAAAGCCGACACTGCTGTCAAAATGTGAATCCAAGATGGCGGCTGCTATAAATTATAAACTTTTCCGTCATGGGTGTCATTTTCATGGTTTTCGATGGTGCTGAAGCCGATACTGCTGTCAAAATGTGAATCCAAGAGGCGGCTGCTATAAATTATCAACTCGCATTTTGAAACGCGGTACGGTTCGCAGCCTGCGCTACAATGTCTGCGTGAGCCCGCTCCGACGAGCTCACGAAACGTTTACGTCCAACCGCGGCTCAAACGCGACGCCATGAGATTACCTATTTAAATTGTATTTGTAAGCAAATACTTTACTAACAAAGAAAATTTAACTAGTTAGACCTAATATTTACAATTGAAATTTTTTTTAAAATGAAATGAAATGAATTTATTTGTTAAAAGACGTACACATAACATAATAAACTTAAACTTAAAGGTAAACTAAACGTGTCGGTAATCAAATCATGTAAGTCCATTATCAAAATGGCTTTGCCTCAGCATGAGTTGGATGACTAGCATGCTAGCAACCAACGCTGGTCTTCCGGCAAAGCAACTTGTTCGCGTTACGGACTGACTACTCACTACCGCTATACAAACATACAAACAAAAAACGCACTCATATAAATAAAATCAAACAAGAATACAAATAAAAATAGAATGTGAATAATAAAAAATTATATGTTAAGTACTGAATATTTTAACAAAAGTGAATTTTAGAGCAAACATAACAGAAAAAAACAAACATATATACTAAGAATAAAATATTATAAGATTTATATACATATAAGAATATAGATTATATGAAGTTTAACTATTTATTCATCCTCATAAAATACTTGTGTCTTGTCTTAGACTCTCCTGTTGCATCTGATGGTCGAACAAAAATTTCTTTTGTTTTAATCTTAAACCATGAAGACTATACAAGTTCCTTAACGGTGGCGGGATATTATTCCAGCACTTCGAGGCCGCATAGCGGAAGCAGAGCTGTGCCGCTGTATCTCGAGCTGCATCGAGGCGAGAGCCGCAAGATCTTGAGCTAGACAACCATGACAACTTCTCGTAAAGATACAATGGTGACTTAAACTTTAAAACCCCAAACATAAGACACGCAAGATGCAGTTTTTGTCGATGCTTCATTTTTAAGATGAAATGCCTATTTAAAAACGGCGTGATGTGATCTCTAAATGGTACATCGAAGCAAAAGCGGGCGCAGGCATTTTGGACTCGATGAACAAGTCTTTGTAATTGAAACAATTGACCTAACTGCAGACTTTTGTAAACAATCTACAGGTAGCTCAATTGATCCATATCAATACCAGTCGGAAGCGTCCCCAAGACGCTGGCTGCATTGCCACGCTGTATGGCAATGCTGGCTGATGCGCTGCGCAACATACTCGCCAGATCTCGGTCACGCGTCGCTTCGACCAGACGAAGATATTATTATATTATACCAGACCACATTTGTAAGCTAGTTATTCCAATTCCATTTAGGGATCACTACCGAAAAAAATATATATCAAAAACAAGAAAAGTGACAAACCTTGTGCTATAACGGAGCGTAGGTAGGTATTTATTTCATCAACTAGGCTTAGTTTCCATACTGTTCTATATGTGTAGTGTACTGTGCTCATGTTGACATAGAGGCCGTTTTGTGACTCAATTACAAAAATCTGTTTTGTCCTTTATTATTTAATCATGTTTGTTTTATGTTTTTGTGTATTGAGTTACAAATATACTTATTCTATTCTATTATATTTACAGATTAAACACTACCATAGCCTTGAAGCCCGGACTTAAAATGTATTATCCAATTAACTGGGTTATTAATATGGAGTATATAAGACTATACGAAGTCGACATAGATAAGATGATAGAAGTACTTGAGGTTAGTGTAAAAAAAAAGATAAAATTGTGGATAAGTTGGTACTATATTTTCATTATAAGACATATTATATACTATGATTCACACAATTTTACAATAAACTTATGATTATTTAAAAAAAGAAATAAATAATAAAAATGAAGGCCTATCAATAACGATAGATGGATATAAAACACTATATTATACCACACTAAGTAGACAACAATTCAGAAATCCTACTAATATTATAAATGTGAAAGTTTGTGAGGATGAAACTTCACAATAATATAGCTTACATATCAGAATAACACATATACTACAATTCATAAAGATATATTGTATATTATCCAAAATATCTATCACCACGCGGGTGAAACCGCGGGGCGCAGCTAGTAAATAATCATTCTTAAATTCACAAAATTCTTTCCATCCAAAGGTTGCCAGGAAAAGATGGCTTCTAAGCGACAAGGCCGCCCATTGTACTTGTCGCATGTAATGTCTTTTATAATGATCTGTATCTGGTGTAAATTAAAAAAAAATATTTCTTAACGAAACTTTTATTCCGAAAATATTTACAGTATATGGTTTTACTTCACTACTATTGCTTAGACTAGGTACATCTATATTATCTGTTTGCCCTCTTTTGGCAAAGGCCTCCTCCAACCCCTTCCACTTTACTCTATCTCTCGCCAACCTTATCCACGTTTTCCCTGCTACGTCACTTAGCTCGTCCTCCCATCTTTTGAATTGTCTCCCTCTATTTCGCTTCGTGTATCTTGGAAAACAATCCATCAGCGTTTTGCTCCATTTGTCTCTTCCTCTTGCTGTATGTCCAATGCATATCCATTCCATCAGTTTCCTTATTTTTACTGTAACATCTTCTATTTTAGTTCTTTTTCTGAGGGATTGGTTTCTGACTTTATCTAGTTTCCTTTTTCCTAGCATGCTTCGCTACATAGCCGATTGGCACACTTCTAACTTTTTGGTATGAGCTTTTGTTAGGACCCAGGTCTGGCACTCGTACGTCAGGACCGGGAGGATACAGGTATTGTAGAGTTTCCTTTTGAAATGCATATTTTATACTAATCATTATTATATATTTACATTATTTTACTGTTCACTTACATTTTTTGTCTACCAGTGGAAGAAGTGAGAAGGAACCACTAGTATGTTCATAACTTATGTGTCTAGTACAATTGATTTGCTTATCTGTAAGTTTTTAGAAAGAAAAGAAAGAAGAAAGAAATACATTTATTTGACACCATACATAAAACAAAACACGACACATTGCATAATAACAAAGTATACAAACAAGAAAAATTATAAGGAAATAGATAAAACATACAGATAGGTACAAATACGTGTTACATAAGGGGCCAAAAGGTCCCTGTCTCAGCATGATGCCGCTACAAGCCGGAGCTAGTAGCGGCGCTGATATCCAGACAGGTGCTGGTGTGGTGGCACAAAGCTTGAAACCGTTAGATGTTGATTGTAATAATAATTTAATGTTTTCAGAACATACCGTCTGCTGCAATGACCGACATCCCCGGCACGAACGATGCTGCCTCCGGTCCCTCAGTCCCAGCGGTCACTGGGGAGGGTCCACCAGGCGGGGCGGAAAGACCTAATTTCACTCCTCCAGCTAATATTCCTGGTGGTCGTTCAGGTTATTAACCGCGTCCAAATCCCTTGTGTAGTTTTAAAGATCTAACTCTAAGCATACCTATGTACATAGGGTAGTACATAGGCAGACAGATAATGGGAAGCGTTTTTTTTATACTATGTGTCGGCGACGGAACCCACAATCTAGTTATAATCTTGTTAATTAGATAATATAACAGGGTGTCCGGAAGGTCGATGCAAAGCCGTGAGGGGGGGGGGGGGGGTAGGTCACCTCGTTACTCATCTATTCAGGCTAGAACAGGACTAGGCAGGAATTCCGAGTTATCATAATATCCATGATTTTTGAAAAATTTACCAAAATCATATTCTTATTCGTTCATAGTGTTCAAACAGACAGTTACTAGTGCCTAACAATTTGTTTTCGTCCTAGCATAATGTGTATTCAATCGATAAACACCAACACAATCATCTTTATCCACATAACTGACTTAATGGGAGGTGTTTAATAATGAAACATTATTCAAAAATTAAAATTACTTTTTGAAATAGTTCTTTTTTTTTTTAAATAGAGAAGACTAAAACATTCAAACATTTTTAAAAACATCCAGTATTATTGCCCTTTCGATTGGTGTATCATACACGTAGATAACTGCCTAATTCTCAGAACTAGAGCACATAAACTCAAACTCCCCGAGACTCAATAACAATAGGCTCTTGTTAACAAAGGACTCAGGTAGCGTGCCCAAGAGCAACGGGCGACTTTTAATAATACGATTTGACTATTCTTCAGTCTAGCTACGACTGCTCGGGCATATTGCTCGGGCATATTGTAGTGCTACTAGTTGTGAAGCTCAGCGTAGTAGATATGGTTTATAGAATACTAGCGGACCGTCCCGGCTTCGCACGAGTATTGGAATTTTAAGGTATTTTTTTACACTTTGGGTTACAATATTGGAGTTTTAATACGGATCCCTAATTTTTTTGTATGTTATTATGGTTTATTTTTGTATGAAAGGTTACACAGAATAGGTAATAGTACTCGCGCCTCCGATTACGACATAGATTACGATATAGTTGTTATGGACCGGCTCGTATATACCTACCTAACTATGTACATTTTCTCGAACGAATGAAAAGGAAAGACAAGGAAAGCAAAAATGTTCTAGACTTTAGAAAGAGGTAGGTATAGCCGGGAAAATGCAGTGACTTTGTTTTAACCCTAGTAGGGGACCTCAAGAAGAGCTGCCACTGGAACAAGAGGACTTTTATTCACACCCCTGCAAAGTTAGCCGAGGAACCCCCTCTTTTCCCCGCAAGAGGCCAAGGAGGACCGTTTGTGTTGTTGTACCCGAACCTACGCATTCAGTGGTGCGTGGCGGCGTGCGCTAACCAGCCACAGTAAAAAGGAGTGCACGTCGAAATCTACGTGTTGGAGAACTCCGACCATAACAGTTGGTCTACGAGCCGGAGAACTACGACCTTAACAGTTGGTCCTTCGAGCCGGATCCCTGCGAGAAAAACCCGGAAAAGAAAGAAGATCAGGATGCCGGTCACAAGGTCACAGAAGGATGCTCCCTCATGCCCACTGTACCGTCCAGAGGAAGAGGACGAGGCAGTTGCAGGGCCAGAAGGGGTCACGTCTGCATCACGGTCGGACATATCAAGGGCTACGGGAACTTTACGGGATTCAATGAGTATAGCAACGGAAAAAACTTCAGCTAAGGAGGCTACTGCAACCACGGTGGCGTCCGGGAAGGGACAGCATAATGAAGCCGTACAGAAGACGACCAACAAGACCAAGGAACTGGCCCCGGAAAAAGGAGTAGGTGGTTCAGCCACGACCTTGAAGCCGGCGGTGGTCGGTCGTCGAGCCTGGTCCATGAAGACCACGAGTTCTTCAGCCAGAAGACGGGAGCTGGAAGCAAGGGAAGAATTGGCACACCTGGAGCTGAAGCAAGCTCAGGCGGTAACAAGGCTGGCCCGTATCAGATTGGAACTGAGCCAATGTGATGATGAAGACTTTGTGGGTGAAGACCAGGAAGAAAGGGAGGACAGGACAACACAGGTGCAGAACTGGATCCAGACATCCATATTGGAGGACGACGAGGCAGAACGAGAGCAGCGAAGTAAGGACCCCCCGGAAGAACCCTGGAGGGTGGAAGCTGAAGAGAATCCTTCAAAGGCAGGAGCTTCGATAGAGATTCGAGCTCTGACGACGGCCTTGAAGGAGGCTTTCTCCAGAGGGAATGACTTCGCATCGCAACCGAAGTATATCCACGAGCTACCCTACTTCGACGGGAACAGCAGCGAGTGGACAGCATTCAAATTTTTCATTCGTCTCCACCGACACGGCACCTATGTTCAACGACGTCCAGAACATGGCTCGACTGAGAAGAGCACTGAAGGGCCACGCAAGAGAAGCTATCAAGAGTCTGCTGTACTCTGATGCTCCTCCTATTGATATTCACTTCAATTTTTTGTCCACCAGTGGAAGAAGTGAGAAGAAACCACTAGTATGTTCATAACTTATGTGTCTAGTAGGTACATATGATTTGTTTATCTGTAAGTTGTTAGATTTTGAGTTGGAGCAAAACTCGTTCCAAGCTTTTTTATCTTCTAGATAATCTGATATTTTGTAATAAGCCTTTTTACAAAGAATATGCTTCACAATTTTTTTAAATTTATTTGTTGATAATTTTTGCAACTCACTTGGAGTTTTGTTGTAGAAGCGTATACATTGCCCTTTAAAAGATGCACTTATCTTATGTAGTCTAGTTGTGGGAACAGCGAGTTTATTCTTATTTCTAGTATTTACATTATGTATATCGCTTTTTTTAATGAATCGATTGATGTTTTTATGAGTGTACAACAAGTTTTCATAAATATATTGACATGGTACTGTCATTATGTTTATTTCTTTGAATTTATTACGTAGGGATTCTCTGGGACCCATATTATAGATCGCACGAACAGCCCTCTTCTGCAACACAAAAACGGTGTTTATATCTGCAGCGTTCCCCCACAATAGTATGCCATAAGACATAATACTATGGAAGTAGCTGAAATAGACTAGTCTAGAAGTATCAATTTCTGTAAGGTGACGGATTTTTTTAACTGCATATGCTGCAGAACTAAGTCTCTTCGTAACGTCTGTAACAAGTATTTGAAAACTGTAACAAGTATAATATGAAACACTTGACAATTTGTCGTCTTATACTTGCTATAAAATTATTATGTGAGTAATGAGTTAAAATAAAAAAAAAAAAATAAAAAATTGTTACAAAAACCGTGCAGGTGCATCATTGGCCCTGTCTTAATCAGATTTATATTTGAAGCATAAATAAACATGCAGTACATACATCTGTTTTTAACGTTATGTAACGTAGACACTTCTAGCTATTAGAGTGCTCTTGTTTTACTTAATCATTTTCTGAAGCACTTGCTTTGAAAAACCTATAGATAATTTAAACCTCGTCTTTGATGCGAGTAAACCAAATTATAATCTATATAATAAAATATTTTGTACAGTATATAATTTTTTTTTATAATCTTGTCATACCGTGATATTTCTCTTGCTCTGTTCGGGTAACAGCATACTTTGGTTCTTGGACTTGGTTCCAATTATGACAGAGGTTAAATGGAATAAAGTGTTATGAATTAATTATGTATATAGCTGTGTCAGAAATACTAAGCCTAAGAGCGGCAAAGCCAGCTTCATGTACCTACTGTCGTTGCAGGGTGGTTCAAAATCCTATTTTTAAATAAGCTGGTATCAGGAGCGATATCTTAGGATGAGGGATTGACAGGCCGTCAATTTTATAGCGAGAAATAATAAATGTTAAACACTAAATTTATGTCCGCTGAAATATTAATTTGTGTCTATTTACATAAGCTGTTCGGAGCTTACAAGTCATAATTATATTAAATATATTTTTATAAAGTTGAACAAAACGATTATTGTTTACATAAAGAGTGTCATACTAATAGTTCAACAAAAGTTAGAGAACATAAAGTGCTTTTTCTAAACACTTATTTGTTTGACATTCTGTTGTTTGATAATGTATTATCTTATCACATTGGCGCTATTCCCTCAAACTATACAAGTGGCGACACCAGGCGAAAACAAACAGATCTCATTATAAAAGCTTCCAGTGACGGTCTAGTAATTTAATAGAAGCGTTTTACCTGAAATAAAACGCATATTAAAATACTTACCTCACTGGAAGCTTTGCTTTTAATTCTGCCTGGTGAAACTTAGCCAATAAGAAAATATGGCACTGTCTATTTTACGTAAACTAAAAAATGGCGCGCGGCCGCTAGGTGTCGCCCTTCAGACCGGATGTACTACCAATGTTACTGGTAAAAAGTAGTCAAATTCGACGGAAACGGATGTGCCCTCTCATTATAAAAGCTTCCAGTGAGGTAGTATTTAGTATTTTAATTTGCGTTTTATTTCAGGTAAAACGCTTTTATTAATATAGTGAAAGTAACAATACGATCAACCGCGTGGTACGGCTACTGCTTATGGTCGTGAGTTAGTGACGTACCCCGAGTGTGTTATTTGTCGATAAAGATTGTCATTTTTGATACCTATTATTTATTATATTGACGACTTAACCAAATTTTGATTAAATGTGTACAAAGGTATGCTTTGTGTATAATAATAAGTACTATTACGACAAAACAGGAGTTTAATATATGTCACTGAGCTACTCAATTAATTTTTAACCCTCGATCGAAAAAGGAAGAGGGTTAATATAAGTCTGTGATCATGAACCTCAGTATCAAAACATCCATGATTACTCAATTAGTGTATAACCTGTTAATTTTTATGCGTAAAAACAATAATCAAGTACTTATCGTTTTACGTTTTATCGACAAACAATCCCTATCGTAGACGCCTATTATTGCTACTGTAGTGGTGCTGTACGGACATCACTTGCAACCTAGTGTGCGAACCAATAGTTGCTCTCTATGCGTTGTGTGCATGACAAGCACACAACGCAAAGTAATGTTTTTATTTTGTTTAGTATGTGTGCGTGACTTTTTCTTGCGACACTAGGTTTCGGTACTTCGCGCATAGGATTGGCATCTCTCTAGATCTCTATGGTACACACAATTGTTCCGAGGCGGGAATCGAACCCGCAACCTCCTGCGTCGCAGGCGGACCTTCGCCCACCGCGCCATATCTGTTGTCAAAATCGGTATGCTTATTCTAAAACGTCCCATGCGGTGACTCACCAGCTGAAACAGCTTTGGCGTGCAAAATTATATAATATTAATTGCAAATATGTATACTGATTGGAAAATTAAAAATATATAATATGTTATACAAATAATATAATATGTTTTCCACCAGGCGGCGTAGGAGTTCTTCGAAGTCAACCACCGACTTTCCCCAATGAACCGATTGTGCCCAACGAATCACTAGGTCTCACCAATGATACTCCACCGATTGTAACTAAGGGACCACCGCTGAGTGACCCAAAGGTACTACCGGTGAGTGACCCCAAGGTACTACCGGTGAGGGACCCCAAGGTACTACCGCTGAGAGTCGTCAATGAACTACCACCTAGTTTCCCCAATGAACCAGCACCGAGTGTCGCCAATGAACAACCACTGGGTCAATCCAATGAACCACCGCCGGATCCAGCAAGGCAGTATTATATACCACCGGTGGGTCCACAGAGTCAATCCTACGATTCAGCGCCGAATTTCCGCTATGAAACACCGCTGGGCCAATCATATGAACCACCACCGGATCTAGCGAAGCAGTCCTATGAAACACCAAACAGTCGGTTCATTGATTTACCACCGAGTCGGTACGAACCACCGCCGGGCCAACCAAATGAACCACCGCAGGACCAACCCAATGAAACACCGCCGGACCAACCAAATGAACCACAGCCGGGGCCACAAAGTTGGCCCACTGTACCACCAGCCGCTTCTGATGGCAAAATTATCCGCTTTGGATCCGCAGGTAAATTTTCATTTTTTACGTTTTGCAAAACATTTTATATCGATTTTTACTGGAGTATATTATCCCCTTATCCTAAAATGCGAACCAAAAGATAATATATTTACGAAACACTTGAAAACTTTACTACTACAAAAATGCTATTATTCAATCCACGAATTTTTCTCCGATGACAATTTAAAATTTAAAACAAAAAACTGAAAGTGTACTAGCTGACATACCTACAGATTAAATTAGTAAGCCTATCTACCTAATCATGACATTCCTATAATTTCTATATGACATTCCTATAATTCCTATATGACATTCCTAATTTTATAAATAATGATTGTTTAGAATTTTAGGCTAATATTTAAAAAGAACCCAAAAATTGTTGTGCCCTGACAGGGTTTTTATGCATTGTGCACCTACCCACTAAGACTACACCTAAGATACTACCTGTATGCATGAAATTACAATAAATGATATGAATATGAATATGATATGAATATATAATTACACTAGCTGTTTCCGGTGAACGCGGTTTCACCCGCGTTAAATTCAAATTTCACATTTCTACATTTTAATATAGCCTATGTTCACCGCGGATAGTGTAGCTTCCCGGTGAAATAATTTTTTTATATTTCAAATCGGTCCAGTAGTTTCAGAGCCTATTCAATACAAACAAACAAACAAAAAATCAAACCTTTCCTCTTTATAATATTAGCATAGATAAGGTACCCAAAAAAATGATCGTGTGCACATTTCTGCATCAAATAATTTTTTTTTAATTGTCCTTAAGTTATTTTTGAAATTTCAGATTCTAATTTCCGCAACGAAGAAGACTTGAAACAATATTACCGC
This sequence comes from Eupithecia abbreviata, assembly GCA_943735965.1. NCBI lineage: Eukaryota > Metazoa > Arthropoda > Insecta > Lepidoptera > Geometridae > Eupithecia > Eupithecia abbreviata. The sequence goes on along the minus strand of OX031004.1, from coordinate 2,689,428 downwards.
GAAAAGTATCGACAGACACATGATGGCATGAATGACAAGTACGACAATCTGTATAGATAACAAGCTGAAATAAAAATATAATATGTATAATAAAAAATAATTTTATTTAACCAATCCTATTGGATAGAATAAAGCTTATTTGTAACTCAATACACAAAAACATAAAACAGACATGATTAAAAAATAAAGGACAAAACATATTTTTGTACATGAGTCACAAAACGGCCTCTATCTCAGCATGAGTTAGTTGTAAGCATTGTTACAACCAACGCTGGTCTTCCGATTGAGCCGTTTGGTGACGTCACCGAAGATAACAAGACAAATAAATAACAAAAAATAAAAGACAAGACTATAACAATAAAATATAAACTATGACAACGGATAGCGGTTATTTCTACGTTGATACATAAAATATTAATTAATATTAATTGTTATACACTCATTTATTTAAATTCTCGTATAAAATACATTTTTTACTATAGAAAATACAATGAAATATTATAAAACTATTCTACAGTAAAAAATATATCAAAACGGTAGATCACCGACCGCGAAGCTAGGCTCAAGCGGCCGGTGACTAGGGCTGCAGAGAAAGGAACTTCCTGACGATACGTGCCGAGTCCAAGAGTACCGCCTTCTGGATCTGGCCCTTGATCCAACTTCCTAGCGAGAGTCTCTTCAGGTGTTGATCGAGGCTCTTCGCTATTACGCCGTTAACCGAAACGACTATCGGGACTATGGTCGCTGAATCTACATCCCACATGCTGACAACCTCGTTAGCCAAGTCAAGATATTTGCTAAGTTTATCTTTCTCAGCTCTGACGAGGTTAGCATCATGCGGTATGGTGACATCAGCGAGCACCGCCCTCCGTTCTAACCGATCTATCAGTACATTAATTGTTATTATTATTATTACTATTTTATATCATCTGTTTACTAGACATATACATATTATACTCTCCTATTATTCTACTTTTGTTTATTTGTATCAAATATTTTTCACTTTGTTGTCACCGAATAGTCGTCCGTGACTTCAACTAGTAAAACGTATTTGGCTGTAAAACAGCGCCGAATATAACAATGTTCAGTACACGCTGAGCCAACCCCTATTTCGGCACAGGGTCATGGAGGTAGTCTTGTTTTATTCTTAATATCACCTATTTGTGTCGTTTACCCCCATGATAAACTTCTTTATTTGGTTATTCTATGCCTGTATTTTGTACCTGTGTCTAAATAAATGTTTTTTCTATTCTATTCTATTAGTATTGGATATAAGATACCTATAACGTATGACATTAAATTAATCCTAGGTTTAGTCCTTATTTTTAGGTTTCCATTCCCAATGGGTAAAACGGAACACTTGTGTTTTATTAGTCTATGGTAATACCATAGACTAATAAAACACAAGTGTTTGTGTTTATTAGTCTATGCCATTACTAAGACTCCGCTGTCCGTCCGTCCATCTGTGTCAGGCTGTATCTCATAAACCGTCATAGTTAGACATATGGTTAGACAGTTGAAAATTTCACAGATGATTGTATTTCTGCCGCTATAACAACAAATACTAAAAAACAGAACAAAATTAAAATTTAAGGGGGCTCCCATATAACATACGTGAACTTTTTGCTCGTTTTGCTCGATATTGATATCGGCAACAGGTAGATCCTAAAACTAGTACGCTAGATGTCGCTAGTAGGAGTAACATCGGTTCTTTGAAATTTAATCAAAAAAAAGTTATATTCGTGTAATTCCAAGTTAGATGATAAAAAAAAAATCTTTATTGCATTAAAAGTACATGACACTTATTTAGGGCTCTCATTACCAATATAAGTTATTCTGAGAATATAATAGAAACATCAATCAGGCAAGATAGAGGGAAAAATACCAAGAGGACGATCACCAACCCGCTGGTCTGATCAAATTCAGGCTATAACGGGACTCGCTTTGCCTGCAGCCCTGAGACAGGCCGAAGACAGAGTGGTATGGAAGCGGTTCATCAGCGTCACCGTGAAAGCCTTCCAGGACGGGCACGACCTTCAGCAATGAAGACAACGACAAAGAAGAAGAAACATCAAAATAAATTAGTGATTGATCAGCACAATTGTTATATCCGAGAATTCTCAAAGATATAAGGAGCTATATACAAAACAAAGTGAAGTCATTTCAGTGCTCAAAGCGAACAAGTTACTACAAAATCAAATCATTTATTCGCTGCAATGTACTATGTAGATAAAAAATTAATAAAAAATGGTATTTCCTATATCTTCCTACCTCGTCGAGGCGTGCGAAATTAAAATGTTAGCATGCAAATGTCTCAGTAGGTTAGCAAGCTTAAGTGAGTTATAATGTATAATGTATGTCTAACCAATCTATAATTTCATCATCATCAGCCTATATCTGGACATAGGCCTCCCCCAATGAGCGCCATAGCGCCCTGTCTTCAGCTTGCCGCATCCAGCATCTACCTGCCGTCTTTCGCAGGTCATCCCACCTGGTCGGAGGACGTCCTACACATTCTTACAGTTTTCTTCATAGGTTGAGTATAAAGCTAGTTATGTATCTATCACTTGCAAGAAACTGTGATTCTTACCTCGTATGTTTTAAGGCCCTCTGGCCTCAAATTGCACACTCGATAAGAATTGGCCTCTTTCTCGCCTAGAAGTCTATACTAATATTATACAGAGGAAATGTATGTTTTCTTCTTTGTTTGTAATGAATAGGCTCCGAAACTACTGGACCGATTTGAAAAATTCTTTCACCGTTGGGAAGCTACACTATCCCCGGTGAACATAGGCTATATTAGATTTTCAATAAAGTTAGGGATCCGTAGGTACTAAAACCGTGCGAAGCTGGGAAGGTCCGCTAGTTTTATTATAAATTAGATTGAAGGCCTGACTTGCTGTGATACTGAGGAAGTACTGAGGTGTGGAGAGATAAATAAAAGATGCGTAGGTATTTCTTTCCAATATGGCGTGTAATCGTATAATGAATTTTCTTGTACAAGCGTTGAGGGGACGTGAAATCACGAGAAATCGACTCGGCACCTGCGTGGAATGTGCTTCCTGTCCCACCGCACCCCACCGCCTACGGCTCTCGCCCTCGACGCGTCAGTACGGCCAGTAAACAGTAACAATCAAGAGTTTCGAGGAGTCTTATAGGGTACTTGAATTTTTTATGCAGTTAGTAGGTACATCGCACAGTGGGGTATTTCACTAATCTAGTCGGCCAAAAGTCAAAATAATAAAGTTTAAAAAAAGCTTCTTCATTCGCTAACAACGGCAGGGAACATTCCAAGGAACACTAGGCCGCCGCCCCAGCCTTCACCCGTTGCGCGTTACCCAATAAATGAAGCCGAAACTTGATCGTTGAACCTGGTGTACGTGTCTGTTCTCGGTGACTTTGCGAAAGCATGAACTTTGCTAGTTAATTTGAAGTTTCCTATGTTTATCTGGTGCAAAATAGCTATGGATTCGGAGATTTCAGGTATGTAACAATTCAAATGTAATATATTTGGTCAAATTTGTTTCAAGTTAAATATACTTTTAGTAATCGAGAAATAACGTCTAAAATAATGATATTTTTTCCAAGAAATGTATGTTTAGAAGGATATTTGTTTTAGTATCCTGGTAGATCCGGCAAATTTTGTAATTGATATGAAAACTGTAGGTCCTTAAGTAACGAATACTAAAAAAATTGGTTCCGGAATAGTCCGGATGTGCACAAAATAGCAGTACTTTGAAATTCTAAATAAAAGAAATTTTTAATTTATTATCTGACTATGTATGTATGCAATAAATATTTAGATATTATGGCCAATTTTCGGCAGAGATACTAATGTAATGATTATGATATAAATATTATGTTTTGTGTTTATTATGTATAAACTAACGTATTTTATGTATTGTCCCGTATGTACCAATTGTCTTTCGATTTTCTTATTTTTTGTGATTTGGCTTTAAAAGAAATAATAAATATTTTTGTCGGTGTATATTTTGCTTGTATTATTTACGTCATAATAAACCTAAAAAACCGTAAAAATATTTTTGGCCGGCTAGATTAGTGAAATACCCCACTGTGATCGCTTTGACGTCATGTGAGTGAGGTGCCTAGTTAACTTCTGCGGGTTGTACAGTAGAAGCACATTATTCGCGGGAAAAATAATTGCGACTCTTTTCCTGTACTCATCATCAGCCTATATGAGTTCACTGCTGGACATAGGCCTCCCCCAATGAGCGCCATAGCGCCCTGTCTTCAGCTCACTGTATTCGCGGGTAAATATCTCGCTATTCGCGGATCCAGTCGATACAATCGGAAACGAATCGCAAGCCGAATATAAATCAGAATCGAAGGACCGTTTTAAAGTGGAAAAGCAAGACAAAATCACAATTTTTTGAAACCTTTGTCTAAGCTAATAATTAGGAGATTATATTGTAAAAAAAACGAGTTACATTAAGTGATTAAATTAGAAAAATCATACTAAGATTTTTTATTTAATTTTAGATAGATAGATAGATAGCATTTTATTACACCACACAAAACAGAAAATAATACAGAGATAAAAACATAGAATAAAGGTATAAGGGGCGGCCTTATCGCTGAGAGCGATCTCTTCCAGGCAACCTTGATAGATATATAAATAAATAATATAAATATAAATAATGCTGGACAATCCACACAGCATTATCTAGCCCCATGGTAAGCAGAGCTTGTGTTATGGGTACTAGTCAACTGATATATATAATAAAATACATTACATAGATATTTTTTTTATTATACATAGTAAACGACCAGAACACCCGGAAAAAATATCTGCAGATCGTACACACAATTGTTCCGAGGCGGGAATCGAACCCGCAACCTCCTGCGTCGCAGGCGGACCTTCGCCCACCGCGCCACATCGGTCGTCAAACACATCGTCGTTATTTTAGATAAATATGGATAGATGGATGATAATTTTAATGGTCATGGCCGGCAGTATAAGGAACGTCCCAACCATAATCATGTTCAAAGTAGTCTGGCCTGTACCAATACGACCCGTTGGTTCTCTCCTTGCGCCACTTCTCCCACCCCTGCTCCTTCATCCTTCCCTTGATAAAGTCGTTAGTGTTAACATCAGCATCTTTGTTGACTCCGAAATGCTCATTACTCTGCGAAAACTTCTTCTTTTTAGCCATAAGATCGTCCTTGTGCATTTTGTTTATAATTTTGGTCTTTTCTCTAATTAGTCTTTTATTATATTTTTCTCTCTCCTTTTTAAGTTTTGCCTGATGCGCTTTGTAAGATTCAGTATCGTAGAAGAAAGTAGTTTTAGCCCCCTTGGGAGATCCGAATGTAGGGCCTTGGTCAATGCTGCTAACACCCCATTTTCTGGTTAGTTCATGTATCATATTGCTAAGGTGGAATATTTCGAAGTAGAGTTTTTGCGCAACTTCAGCTCTTTCTATATGATCGTGTCCATATATTAGTCGTTCATGGTTTGTCGTTGGTTTTTTGTTTTTGTATATATTTAAATAAAGAAGCGAATGGTTTCGTTCGCCCCTGTTAAATTGCTCTACAAGTTTTCTATATCTGAAACAAGCAATATATCTAAACTCAAGCGATAACTGAAATAAAATATTTGTCATTGCCCAGCAGAGGGGCACAAATGACAAAAAATAAATAAACAGCTCTCAACACAAAAATAATTAGGTAATATTTCCATTTCGTGTTCAGTATGGTAGCGTACCTAAATATAATTGAATTCACGTATTTTGTAATGCCTACTATACAGGGTTATGGTATCTAATCAATAACCTCTTAAAGGCGACTTCTGTCTATGACTTTTTCTAATTCAATTTTATTTTATTTTCCATACAAATAAACTTATAAGTATATTTCCAGTTCTAATCTTCTAAGCTCTATGTAGGCGGTCACAGATTGAAGACAATACGCACGCAACACAAGGCACCCACAGACAAGTCGGTACAAAAATTCAAATTATTTATTTTAAATAAATAAATAAGTAATGCTGGACAATTCACACAGCATTATCTAGCCCCATGGTAAGCAGAGCTTGTGTTATAGGTACTAGAAAGCTGATATACATAATACAATACATTACATAGATATATATTTTTTATTATACATAGAAAACACCCGGACCAAATATCTGCAGTGTGCACAATTGTTCCGAGGCGGGAATCGAACTCGCAACGAGTATATGTTCCATTTTTATAAAATATATTTATTTCGTGCTTCATTTGACGACCGATGTGGCGCGGTGGGCGAAGGTCCGCCTGCGACGCAGGAGGTTGCGGGATCGATTCCCGCCCCGGAACAATTGTGTGTACTATCTGCAGATTCTTCCGTTCCGGGTGTTCTGGTCGTTTTCTATGTACAGGGTGGGGCATAAGTAATCACCCTATTGGAACACGCTATAACTTTTGCAAATGACGCCAAATTTCAATTCGGTTTTGACATTTGTGAAGTAAACAAACGTAAAATACAAATCGATAAGTCATGAATCGGTTTACTCCGCAAGAAAGCGGAATAATTGTATCCATTTTTTTTGAGAACGCCGCGGGCCCGTCGGCGACTGTGGACGGTGCGCGCTACAGAGCCATGATTACCGAATTTTTTCTTGCTCAATGGATGAATTGGGACTGGAGAACATGTGGTTTCAACAGGACGGTGCAACGTGGCACACTACTCGAGCCAGAACCGATATTCTGAAGGAAGCATTTCCGGGTCGCTTAATCTCTCGTTTTGGTGATTTGCACTGGCCGGCCAGATCACCCGGTTTAACCGCTCCAGACTTATTTTTATGGGGATTTTTAAAGTCGCAGGCTTACGCCTGAGACTCTCGAAGCTCTTAAGGAGAATATTTGCCAGGAATGCGAGAACCTGTAGCCCGAAGTTCTGGCAAGAGTGATGAAAAATGCCATAAAACGGGCCGTATGGTCATCAACTCTGGCGGCGGCCACTTGACCAATATCATTTTCTCAACTTAATGGAATAAATTCTAATGAATTAAGTTAACAAATTTTACAAGCAAAGTTTTTTCATTCAAAAAAAATTACAGCAAAAGAAAATCGGATGATTACTTTTGCCCCACCCTGTATAATAAAAAAAATATCTATCTATGTAATGTATTGTATTATGTATATCAGTTATATAGTACCCATAAAACAAGCTCTGCTTACCATGGGGCTAGATAACGCTGTGTGAATTGTCAAGCATTAAAAAAAATAATTACATTTTGGTAGAGATACAGTTATTTTAAAAACCTAAAAATGGAACTACCTTGCCTTAAAATACCTACTTAGTGTTTTTATCTGAAAGCCGACGAACCCTGCGACTAAATATATACCACAGATACTTAGTAGTTTGTAAGCCGCTCATTGTTATCCACATTCCTTAGGGGCGTTTCAAGTATTACTTAAGCACTATGGGGGGAGTGGGGTGGTCTTTGTTTTGCTTATTTTGCATGACATGGGGGGTAGGGGGAGTCTAGATGATGATTACGTCATCGGTAGTTATTTATTTTTTACACGCATGGCAATCCTCACATTTTCTATGCTTGAAAACGAAACGCATTTTCGGGGATTCTCGCAAATAATGCATACGTTTAGGGACTCGCTTTAGAAACCGATTAGGGGAATTACCGCGCGCTTTTCACTTGTCTAAATTTCCTCTGTCAGTGTATTGTTTTAAAATCTATTTTCTTATTTTTAAAATTATAATTAAAATGTTTACGTAAGCATGGGGGAGGGGGTAAGAGCTTTGCTTACTTTTGCTGACAAGGGGGATGGGGGGGAAAATAATTGTAATAAATCTGCTTACGTAATATTTTAACGGCCCCTTATGGAGGTGGCCATGCGATGTAATGTTGCAAACGTTATTGTTATTTATTTTTTGTTGAGTTTATATGTTTGTCATGTTTATATATATATATGTATTTATACAACATATATTTGCCATGTATATAAAGAACTTGCGGCGCCCCGCGGTTTCACCCGCGTGGTGATAGATATTTTGGATAATAAATATACTATATATCATTATGAATTGTTAGCCTATGTGTTATTCTGATAATGTAAGCTATATTATTGTGAAGTTTCATTAAAATTCATTCAGTAGTTCTTACGTGAAAGAGTAACAAACAGCCATCCATCCATCCACACTTACAAACTTTCGCGTTTATAATATTAGTAGGATTGGTCTCTTACGGGACGTTACTTAAAGTAGGTAGTAAATTAACAAAGAAAAGTACATTAAAATAATAGAAACACATTAGAATTCTTAGGTATAAGCGCACGTAGCCTTGCTGTTTGCATAATGAGGGTGGTGGTACCCTCAGAGTAATAAGACACATGATTTGTGGCCGGTTTGTGATTATTTTGATTATAATTGTGAATTATTTTATTACTTGTTATTTTATTTATTTATTTTTAGCCGTTATTATCCCACTGATGGGCAAAGGCCTCCCTTTTCTCCTTCTACTCCTCGCGATCCAACGCTGCAACAGGCCATGATGGAAGATGTGCCTCGAGCTCGTCGCGCCATCTCATCCTGGCCCTTCCACGTCGCATCTTAGCGTTGGCTGGGCTCCACTCTGTGGTGGTTTTTGCCCACAAGTCGCTGGACATACGGCAGACTTGTTATATTCCTTATTATTTTACTGTAAATGTAATTCAATTTATTTTCCATATTCATCATCATCATAGGCCTCCCCCGATGAGCGCCATAGCGCCCTGTCTTCAGCTTGCTACATCCAGTATCTACCTGCAGTCCCTCGCAGGTCGTCATCCCACCTGGCCGGAGGTTTTCCATATTGAGTTTGAGTACCTACTCTTGACAATTTGTAATCTTTTTACTATTATAATTTTATATAATTGTTAGTATGTACCTTAATTTTAATTAATCTACTTGTAAATAATATCTACTATACTAAAGTCATTTAAAACGGGATATTTACCATGATTTGATTTTTGAGTTATCCAATATTTCGGCACAGTTGCATGCGCCATGATCACGGAGTAACTGAAGGCACTGCGAGTTTTTATGGGCAGACATACCGATCTACCCTCATTTTTTGTCTTTTGCTACGAACGTTGCCACTACCACCGGTTTCACTATTATCGAACGCAGCTCGATCACGACACACAACACTGACGGTATCAGAACGCGAAGTGGTTGGTACATCACTTCTTCCGTTTTTGCACATTCTCACAACAGGGTTCCCGATAATTGGAAGCCATCTTCTCGGTTGAAGTTCCTGTGTTTCGTAATCTCAATAACCTCCCGTACCATTCTTGGTATGTAGTGTCGCTCTGTTGAGAGCGCACTTCTTCCCACTTCGCGTTCTGATACCGTCAGTGTTGTGTGTCGTGATCGAGCTGCGTTCGATAATAGTGAAACCGGTGGTAGTGGCAACGTTCGTAGCAAAAGACAAGAATGAGGGTAGATCGGTATGTCTGTCCATAAAAACTCGCAGTGCCTTCAGTTACTCCGTGATCATGGCGCATGCAACTGTGCCGAAATATTGGATAACTCAAAAATCAAATCATGGTAAATATCCCGTTTTAAATGACTTTAGTGTTAATAACCAAGATAGTTTCAAAAGTTTTAATATCTACTATACCAATAAAATGACTATCTGACTACCAATCGATGTTACAGTGCGTAATGTAACATAATATACGTTACGCCGTGTGCTACAATCCGTCTAGTTGTTCGTTGCGAGCGCCCTGTTTCCCCATACTGAATGCACGAACGCTCACTGTGTAACACTTTACATTACGCCCCGTAACGCCGGCCAGTACCCGGTTAGAATACTCACTTTGCGTACATCTCATGCATAATATATCCCACCTCGTATTGAAACGTTTCTTCAACAACAAACCGTATATTATTCAATTGCTTAGATCGTATTCTGGAGTCTTCGTAGAAGCTTCTCATTAGAACTAAGTAAACAAATAAATCACGCTGATTATTAAGGCAAACAACCAAAGACAACTAGAGCAAAGAGCTCATTCAGTGACCGATCAATCGCCGTTCACTCCAGCGTTCATGCCATATATTCACTCACTCAGGGCAGGCCGGCCCGCCATTAATTTCAGCAAGCAGCAAAAACAATTTCTTCAAAATGTATCGATGATCATCATATATAGTAATAAACGTGAAAACATACAGTCTACGAATTGTGAGGTATTCAACACTCGTCTATTTATGAATATAATCAAAAACCATGAGAATCAGTCCAGCCGTTCTCGAGTTATAAGTGGTCGATCAAACCCGACTTTGTTCAATAGATTTCTTTCCGGCCCTGGTGGGGGCACAGAGAGGAGCCTCGAGGCTTGGCCTCATTACCCCGGCGTCAACTCGAGGGGTGACGACCCCTCGTTCCTTGGGTTTTATGGGAATAGCTTTTTTTCCCCCTTCTCAATGTTTTCTTTTTTTTTTGGCTGCATTTGGGTTGTATATGACAGCGCCACGCTTTGGTTTGACTCTGAGAGCACGTGCACTGAGGCGAACAGAGGGACGCTACCTGCTACGGGCCGCAGCCCGCACCTGGGCGACCGCTTCAACACGTGGTCCGACTTGTTTATGACAGCCGCGCGTATTTAAGGCGAGCGCGCGGCAGCAACAGGCAGTCTCGCTTCAGCTTTCGTTGAGTGCACTTCCTGCCGTTCGAATTATGGTAGTTGACGCGTATCGATTATAGTGCTATAGATTATTAGAGATAACACGATTACTGTTAATCAGAGTTTATAAAATAGAATAAAATCTATTGACGGGGTAATTCCTGGTTTTATTGATGTCTAAGCTACTCCCTCTACGACATATATGTATTTTTTTTTTCGTGTTTTTTCTTTCTTTTTTTTGTTATTTTTTTCCTTTTCTTTTTTAATAAACCATATGATGGTTCCGCAGGGATCAGGTCCCGCGGAAGGGGTCGCCATGGGCGGTCGTCTTCCTGGGGCCGGGGCTGGGGCGGCGCGATGTTGTGGAGGTGCTCGTGGTGTCCGTTGTCGGCGCGATCGTACATTCGACGCGCCGTCTGCACGACGAATTCCTGGTCGCGGGCGATGACGTCGTTCCTGACGTAGCGCCCCGCGTCCGTGCAGATCCTGAGGGCCACTTTCTGCAGCGCCTGGAGCCGGTCCTTGTTGGTCTGGGAGACCAGAGCGAACCAGCTCGGCGCCGCATAGGTTAGCCGGGACCGGACGTCGAACTTGTAGACCCGCACTTTAGTCCTCAGCGGCAGCCGAGATCCCAGGACAGGTCGGAGGAGCGCTCGGGCGACGCGCGCTTGTTTTGAGCGCGCGGTCAACCTGCGGCTGCATCCTAAACGACCTGTCAATCTCAATGCCGAGGTACCTCGTGTGCGAGCTCCAAGCCACGTCCTGGCCCCGAAGCTGGAGTTGAGGTGGGTGGCGGCGGCGGTGGGAGACAAACAGCGCGGCCGTCTTACCCACATTGACGGCCATGCGTAATAAGTCTGAATCAATTTGTCCAGCCATGGCGGCAAGACGTCTAGCAGCCGCTGCATCCTGCTGTCTGCGATGGTGGGGCTGGTGGATGACGAGAAGTAGGCGCTGTCGTCCGCGAACAGCGCCAATGAGACATCCCCCTCGTGTAGGTGGCCCGACTTTGTTATGTAGGTACATAATATCATCACTATAAAACAAAGTCTGTACCCGCTGTCTGTGTGTCCCTATGTATGCTTAGATCTTTAAAACTATGCAACGGATTTTGATGTGGTTTTTTGATACCTAGAGTGATTCAAGATAAAGGTTTATAAACCATTTGACACACTTATAACTTGCTCGAACGGCTGGACCGATTTTCATGGTTTTCGATTTGTTATATTCGCTCGCGGGTGAAAAATTTGCGAATCGTTTCCTGTCTTAGTGGTTTTCAGTTTCAACCTGATTAATTAATCACGGACAAGGAAGAGAGATGCCAGAAACACTGATAATGATAGATGGTAGTAATAATAACGTAAGGCTCTATAAATTTATCAAAACAATATTTATAGTTTTAGCAACACTAATTTATTTAAAAAAAAACACAATTTTCATAAACGTGAAGGATTCTACTTAGGTATATGCAATCAAAAATTAAATCAATCTAAACAATAAGAGATAGTTTAAACAATCACGCTTTATCTATTACTTATAACGACACACAGACAGGGCACGTCCATGTAGCTCGGCGAGTTGTGGCAGAAAGAGGGCCTGTTTTTTTTCTTTTTTCGAATGGACATATGTAGATGCTCTTGACCTCAGATGGCCATGACAGCGTTACCGGACTTTTGGCGGGCGCAGAGGACGCCTCGCCGGTAAAAAATAGGTTGGGGCAACACGCACAAGGGCCACCACTTAGGTGCGAGCCTCGGCTTGGGCTGTTGCCAGAGGGTAGGGAGGTAACGCCTTAGGTGCACGAGTGCACCTGAGGGCGGAAACGGGGAATTCTTCGACCCCGCATCCGGCGGGGTCAATACTCAATACTCAATATATTTAGTGTTGTCATCACATTGGCTTAATTAGTAGGTTCTTATGTATAGATTAGTATCACAATGTGAACCCTATTGAGCATGAACAACAAGGAAGGCAGACCGAGGTTGTTTTTAGTAAAATATAAATATGTAGGTACTAAGGTAAGTAGTACCTACTTGTTTAGTAATTTTAGTAATAATAATATTTTATTTGCCTTATCATAATGTCAGTTTTATTTATTTATTCTTATCATAATGTCAATTTGCACTTCGACTTCCTTCCAGACATCAGGTGGACATGGCTGCATTGAAGATGCTTACAAGGAAGTAGATGAGGGCGACAGGGAACCGTTTGAGGACTCTGTTGCTGATACCGTCCGAGCCGGGGCACTTTTTCGGTCTGAGATCTTTAATGATCGCCGCGACTTCCGCCGCCCTGAAGTGATCAAGGGTGGCGGTGGGGGGTAGGGTAACTGAACGTTCGACTTCACTATTCACCGTATCGAGGTGAACAGGGTCGACTGGCTCAAGACTGGGGGGGCACTGGGCTTCCAGACTTTCAGCCAGAGCATCAGCTTTGTTCTTATCTTCAAACGCCGGCGTTTGATGATTCGGACGTAAGAGAGGGGGTATGATGGTGACTTCATCTGCTTTCATTAATCGAGCCAGGCTCCAGTATGCCAGGTGGCCTGGTTTGATCGTTGAAAGCAGTGTGTCCCAGGAGGAGTTTCGTTGCTCTTGAACCTTACGGCGAAGCGAGTTCATTCTAAAGCGATTTAGGTAGGAGGGATAGAGACTGAAGCGACGAGTCGCTGCGTTCTTCTCGGTGATCAGCCGTCTGATATCATCTTGCAGGTCCCAGCGGCGATCCCCACGTTCCTTCGGCTTTTATAGTCTTAAAGTCATCTGTCACATTGAATCACATCTTTCAATAGTATAGTTTGACAATGGCCTTATACAGCAGAACACTTTGACATTTTATATAATTTATTATTCCTTTTAACCAATTTATTATCTGTTTTATTGTGACAAATTTTTATAAATAAATTTATTAATTTTTTTTAAGAAGGCATGTCTGTCTGCTTTTGTTTGCACAATGCCCTATGGTGTTTCCTTTATCAAAAGTTAGTGTGTTAAAGAATAAAAATGTTATTAAACGTTTAAAATTTATAGTATTTAACGACATCAAGAGTAACATGTAACGCGTAAAAAGTAACGGTGGAAATAAATAAACTGAGTTTTATCAGTGAAAACCTATTATTAGCTCTCTGTTGTAATTTTCTTCTAGCTTGCATTCTAGCTGATGGTGTTCCAAAATAAATAAATAAATTAACCTCCGAGTCGGCTGCGTGCGGGATCAAATTTCGTTATAGACTTCAAGTTATATTTATCGATGTCTAAGCCATCATGCTCGTATTCCCAATAGAAGCTGTAACGGTAGAACGCCTGCTGCTCTCCCGACGACAACTGGAGGAATTCTGAAAGGCAACCTCAAAGTATGTAGTAAAAAAAATTTTCTTAAATTCACATAATTTTTTTTTTTTATAATAAATAATGCTGGACAATTCACACAGCATTATCTAGCCCCATGGTAAGCAGAGCTTGTGTTAAGGGTACTAGATAACTGATAAACATAATACAATACATTACATAGATAGATTTTGTTTTTTTTATTATACATAGAAAACGACCAGAACATCCGGAACAAATATCTGCAGATCGTACACACAATTGTTCCGAGGCGGGAATCGAACCCGCAGCCTCCTGCGTCGCAGGCGGACCTTCGCCCACCGCGCCACATCGGTCGTCAAATAATTCATAATTATTTCCATCCAAAATGAAATGAAAATATTCATTGAAAATGAAATACACAATAACAATGGTTAACTCTATGTTAAGCTAAAGTAAGGTGATATCAGTTTCTCGTTAATTAAAATGAGTACAAATGTTGCCTGGAAAAGATCGCTGCTAAGCGATAGGGCCCATTGTTCTTTTACATGTATATGTATATTTATATGTATGTATATTTGTGTAATGATCTGTATCTAGTGTACAATATTTTTTTATGTATTGTAAAAGAAAAGTAACAAAAATTACATACTCGTATAAATTAATAGAAGACAGAAACTGACAAAATCGATCTTAGCTCAGGATGTGACGACCGATGTGGCGCGGTGGGCGAAGATCCGCCTGCAACGCAGGAGGTTGCGGGTTCGATTCCCGCCTCGGAACCAGTGTGTGTACGATCTGCAGATATTTGTTCCGGGTGTTCTGGTCGTTTTCTATGTATAATAAAAAATATCTATCTATGTGAATTGTCGGGCATTATTTTTTTAATTTTTTATTTTTATATGCTATGGTAGAGCAGATCGTACCATAGCGCTGGTCTTCCGTGGAGACCGCGGTGCGCAAGGTGGCCTAATACACGCATAAAACAAGAATTTAAATAAGTCAATAATAATCTCTATAGCCGGGTTGGAAAAAAACTGTTTTTTTTATATTTTATAAAACAAACAGTTCAAAATTACAATTTTCAACTTTTGTATTTTAATCTTTGTATACGAACTAAAACGCAAATTTACTTTTCTGCCTTAATTTTATGTATCAACGTAGAAATAACCGCTATCCGTTGTCATAGTTTATATTTTATTGTTATAGTCTTGTCTTTTATTTTTTGTTATATATCTGTCTTGTGTTATCTTCCGTGACGTCACCAAACGGCTCTATCGGAAGACCAGCGTTGGTTGTAACATGCTTACAATTAACTCATGCTGAGATAGAGTCCGTTTTGTGACTCATGTACAAAAATTTGTTTTGTCCTTTATTATTTTATAATCATGTTTGTTTTATATTTTTGTGTATTGAGTTACAAATAAACTTATTCTATTCTATAAAATGTTTAAAACAAGTGTTTTTTTTTGTTTGTTTTTTTACATTTTGGTATCAATTTTTAATCAATTATAGCGAATAGTAAAATAATCCATTTCTAAACTATTTCCTAATTCACATTAGTAAAAATTAACACAACGATAAATATTTACTTATGTTGCATATCTCAGTACCTCTAATATTTAATATTTAATCTATCTAATTATTAAAAATTATTATTATTATTAATCAATACAAAACACTTTATATACACCTTGTCTGTATGTAGTGTTGTAGGTAGGTAGAGAACTAGAGAGAGAGCGGGGAATAGGTACCGTACCCACTAATCCAGTGAATTACGTTCTTTCGACGGCCGACATAGGGACTTTCCCTACGGGACTTTATTGTCCGGGAGTTACCTATGCAGTGTGCAGTGTATAAAACGGCCGACATAGGGACTTTCCCTGCGGGACTTTACTGGCGGGGAGTTGCCTATGCGGTGTATAAATACCACAGCCTGTCTGTGGTATTTATACACATTGATTTGCAATTAAAAGTAGTTTTAAACCCTGTTTTTTCTTCATGTTTTAAACATTGTTTAAAACTTGTTGCTGAACTTGAGTGCTGAAAACGCACGGTATGAGTTTTCTACAAGTGACTAATATGCGTAAATCCACACTAGCGCAGCGGCTGAGAAAATACAGATCTTTGTGACTCAGCAGAGCTGTAATATTTTTCGAACGAAACGCATGTGCGGCGCAACACAACCGCTGTGTAGAGCGGCAGCACGAATTTTTTAGGTAAAAAAAAAGATCACAGTCGTCGAAAAAAAACCGCAGTCAAACTGTCTTTTGAAACACTTAATAAAAAACATAGTTTTATTTCAAACTGTTTTAAACACGTGTTTTAAAACAACTTGTTTTAATCATGCCAACCCTGCTCTATAAGTCTACTAGGACCTAAATACAATCTAAATTGAGATCCAGTTATTCATCATCATCATCAGCCTATAGCAGCAGGGTTGGAATGATTAAAACAAGTTGTTTTAAAACACGTGTTTAAAACAGTTTGAAATAAAACTATGTTTTATATTAAGAAAAAAACAGGGTTTAAAACTACCTTTAATTGCAAATGAATGTGTATAAATACCACAGACAGGCTGTGGTATTTATACACTGCATAGGTAACTCCCCGCCAGTAAAGTCCCGCAGGGAAAGTCCCTATGTCGGCCGTCGAAAGAAAGTAATTCACTGGATTAGTGGGTACGGTACCTATTCCCCGCTCTCTCTCTAGTTCTCTAGCTACCTACAATACAACACTACGTACAAGGTGTATGTAAAGTGTTTTGTATTGATTAATAATAATAATAATTTTTAATAATTAGATTAGAGGTACTGAGATATGCAACAAAAGTAAATATTTATCGTTTTGTTAATTTTTACTAATGTGAATTAGGAAATAGTTTAGAAATGGATTATTTTATTATTCGCTATAATTGATTTGAAATTGATAAGTAACAAAAAAAACAAAAAAAATACTTGTTTTAAACATTTTGAACTGTTTGTTTTAATAAAATATAAAAAAAACAGTTTTTTTCCAACCCTATAGCAGTCCACTGCTGGACATAGGCCTCCCCCAATGAGCGCCATAACGCCCTGTCTTTAGTTTGCCGCATCCAGCATCTACCTGCAGTCCCTCGCAGATCGTCATCCCACCTGGTCGGAGGGCGTCCTACACTACGTTTACCGAGTTCGGACGGCGTCCTACACTACGTTTACCGAGTCATGGTCGCCAGTCAAGAACACGTTTGCCCAAGCGGCCGTCGGTTTTTCGTAAGATATGGCAGATGCAGTTATTACCTTGACATTGTTAAGTTTTTACTTTTATGTCTATTTTAATCCTAAGAATATGACTTTTTCTATTTAGACAATAGGAAATAATAATAATAATGATTGACTTGTTTATGGCAGGCGTCCGCGTCTCCCCTATAGCCCGATTACCCAGTCCATCCATCCATCACAATAGCCTGGTTTAATTTATTTCATTTTTCTTTGCAATAGTCTCTACACTTGGCGGATACCATCTTTGGGTGTATCTTATTGTGCACCCGAGGATGATACCAGCTATGTGTAGCCATCGCCTTTAGATTAACTTCTCAAAGGGCCTCTGTGCTGTTGGCTTCGGCCCAACGCAAGCCTTCCAAAGGATCGGGTCACTTTATGGCCCGAGATCATTGTAAATGAGAGACATAAATAAAGTGATGTTTTTAGATTTCTGTCGCTTCGTCATAAAGATACAAAGAAGAAACCTTTAGCCTCTTGATAATATCAGCAAGAGGCTACAGAAGTTTGAACAAGAGCCGTCCCAAGCTGTTTTATCTATCAGATTATCCGAGATATCTTAAATTATCTAGATTATTATAAATAGGTATATATGATGCATCTTACCAAAGTGAAGTAAAATAAATAGCCCAAACCTCCACATCGTGGTGGTTATTAACTATACCTACATTTTCTTTCACTAGGTAAGTTATAAAAAAATCATTAATTAAAATTTCAGTTAATAATTAGCTATCAGTTTATAATTAGTTGAAGGTAAGTAGGTACTCAATATTAATATAGGTTCTTTCATTCGTTTATTTTGTTGCATAGTAAACGAATGAAAGAACCGATATCAATATTGAGTACTAGTTTAAATTTATTTTTAATATTGTCTAGGGCCTAGACAATATCTTCTATATAAATAAAAATGAATTGTTGTTCGTTAGTCTGATTAAAACTCGAGAACGGCTGGGCCGATTGAGCTGATTTTGGTTTTAAAATGTTTGTCGTAGTCCAGGGAAGGTTTAAACGGTGAGAAAAATGGTAAAATTGCACAAAAATTTAACGCGGGCGAAGCCGCGGGGCGCAGCTAGTTTAAAATAAATTTAAACTAGTTTTGAAGCGATATACGCTTTTTCAAACTAATACAAATAAAAATAGTTGTTAAGGCGCTAGCTGCAAGCAGCTCGGTTGCGTAATTGTTTATTTTTGATCTAGTTCCCCCTTATACCCTCTAATTATTTGAAATCGATTTCTATGACAAAATTTTGCGAAGTAAAAATTTCAGTCATTATGTATTTGGAAATGGACGTCTTTTTCGTAATCTACGTATACGAGTTTATCTACGTATCATGGTTCGCTTCGCTCACAATACGACCTCACTGGTTGCCGCACAGCACGGTTCGCTTCGCTCGCCTTGCTGTCTGACAGGTGTTGACAAACCCGACTCACGCCCCGGTACCGGTCAAGAGCGGCTCGCTCCGCTCGCCGGGCTGTGTGTTTATTATTCGTCCTACTGATATTATAATCGCGAAAGTTTGTGAGGATGTATGTAAGTATATTTGTTGCTCTCTCACGCAAAAACTGCTCAATGGATTTTGATGAAACTTCACAATAATAAACTTACGTATCGGAATAACACATAGGCTACAATTCATAAAGACATATTGTATAAAATATCTATCATCACGCGGGTGAAACCGCGGGTCTGTTTATTATTCACTAGCTGCGCCCCGCGGCTTCGCCCCCGTGGAAATCGATGTGTCAAATGGTTTAATTAAATGATAAAAATCTAAGTATCCTATGTTAGACTCCTGGTTCTAAGCTACCTCCTCACCAATTTTCAGTCAAATCGGTTCAGCCGTTCTCGAGTTATAAGTGTTGTAACAAACACGACTTTCTTTTATATATATAGATTTATAATGATATATTGGAAAAATAAAACGAAAGGTACGCGATAAATAATCTTTAATATGCATACTATAAATATGTGCGGATAAAGAAAAAAAAAAACAGCAAGTAATTCCTGCATATACGTATATAAAACTGTAAATAATTAATAAATTTCTTTAATAATGTATACAATTCTGACTTGTCTAAGTGCATATTTGTAAGCCTAAAGAAATAAAACTTTTGAATTTTGTAATTTTCTTGTGATATGAGTTTTTTGCCTGAAATTAACGAATGTAATTTTATTTATTATTTAATTTCTTCTCTGTCCAGGTGCCGCGGGCGGCGGAAACATGTGTTCCCTCTCTTTCTCAGCGCGCTTGCCTGCCGCCCGCAAGTGCTCGATGAGCTGGCTTATTTCTATCCCAGCGTTGGCTATCTGCTCGTAAGCGTTGATGTGCTCTATCGGCTTCCAGATGGAGTGGAACCTAGATGATAATATTAGGTTTCATCAGTTCATTTAATTGATTCACCATCATATTATAACTAATATTGGCATGTGAATTAAATACTACAGTACAATAAATAATCTTAAAGTTTACCCTAATAATAACCCTATAATAATATATTTATACTAATATTATAATGAGGAAAGTTTTGATTGTTTGTTTGCATTGAATAAGCTCCGAAACTACTGGAGCAATTTGAAAAATTCATTCACCGTTGGGTTGGGAAGCTACACTATCCCCGGTGAACATAGGCTATATATTGTTTTAGAAATGTGAAATTTGAATCTGAGTTAATTATCCCAAAAGTTTAGTTCGAGTGAAGGGATTTTTTACGATCAAGCACACCGAAACGCGTTTGGAGTTTGAATAGAGGTTGAATCGAGGTCGACGACGACGGTACGACTAAAGATATGGAGGTAAACTGTTAAGAGTAGCAGACAGTGGCTTGCCGAATGTTGGATGGGTTCCTCAAACTGTCGGCATGTATTTACCTACTTTATTGGTTCCTATAGCGGCTACCTTGAAAAAGTAAGTATAAGAAAGAAAGAAAATACATTTATTTAACAATTCAAAAAAATAAAAATATAAGAAAATAGATAAAACATGCAGATAAGTAGGTAGAAATACGTGTTAGGTACTACGTGACAGGCCCAAAAAGGTGCCTGTCTCAGCATAATGCCGCTATAAGCCTAGGTTAGTAGCGGCGCTGATTTTCAGACAGGTGCTGGTGCGGTGGCACAAAGCTTGAATATATAAGGTAGGTACATAAAAGAAGACAAGAGTAGGCAACATGAAAAAGCCAGAGAGAAAAGGAACAATGAAGAGAGGCACCATTAAATTACAAGTAGACCTCCATGGGCACCACAAACCTATACAAATTTACAAGCAAACAAGCAATATATCATACTTTAGTACATACTTTTTCAAGGTAGCCGCGATGTCGGTCATCACCGTGTATTTATCCTGGAGCTCCCCCATGAACATGCCCACATTGAATGACGGGAACACGTCATAGTTCTTCTGGACCAGTTCCGCCCTTTTAACCTTCAAATCGCTGTCTCGGACCTGAAAAATTCAAAATACAAAATCCTTTATTTCTTACATCATCATCATTAACATCATCATCAGCCTATAGCAGTCCACTACTGGACATAGGCCTCCCCCAATGAACACCATAGCGCCCTGTCTTTAGCTTGTCGCATCCAGCATCTACCTGCAGTCTTTCGCAGGTTGTCGTCCCACCTGGTCGGAGGGCGTCCTACACTGCGTTTACCGAGTCGTGGTCTCAAGTCAAGAACACGTTTGCCCCAGCGGCATATATTAGTAGGATTATCCAAAATATCTATCACCATGCGGGTGAAACCGCGGGGCGCAGCTAGTACTGCTATACAAAACTTTATGGTTTTCTTAGTGTTATTATGAAGCTTGTTCTTAGTAAAGTTGCTAAATAAATTTAAGAATAGTAAAAATTAAATTATTAAGAAAGAAAAAAATCCATTTCTCGCGAAGAACCGACGGCCGCTGGGGCAAACGTGTTCTTGAGTGGAGACCACGACTCGGTAAGCGTAGGGTAGGACGCCCTCCGACCAGGTGGGATGACGACCTGCGAAAGACTGCAGTTAGATGCTGGATGCGGCAAGCTGAAGATAAGGCGCTATGGCACTCATTGGGGAGGCCTATGTCCAGCAGTGGACTAATATAGGCTGATGATGATGATGATGATGAAGTAAGAAAACATTCCAGTTACCGTTTCATACATAAGCCTAAAGAGCTTCAACCTCATTTTGTTCTCATCCCCGGATTCAGATTGTTTGTTGTCGTTGACAGTCGGACTAACTGTTCCACCGGCGCGTCTGCTAACTGAAAAAAAAGAAAAAAAAAAGAAATTTATTTTAAACTACAACCTATCACACAGACAAGAACTTAACACTATAATTGTAACAGTAGATTAGCCAAAAAATTGCAGTCGGCTCAGCATAAATGCTACGGGTACGCCATTAGACACTTCCACTACCGAGAGATGGATTGACTGGGTAATCGGGCTATAGCGGAGATTGCAGATGTCTGCCATAAACAAGTCAATCATAATGTTAAGAGTAGCAGACGGTGGCTTGCCGAATGCTGGATAGGTTCCTTAAAAAGCCGGCCAATTACCGGAGAAGAACAACATCGGCGCAAACGACTAAAGGGTGTTGAGAGGTGCGGCCCCGATTTCACCATCACGAAGACTGCCCGTGAGCGGGTTTCCTCGCTATTACGCCATTAGACACTTCCACCCCCGAGTCTACATCCTAAGATGCATCTCTTGCGACTTCATTCAGACCGGCCAATGAAGGCAAGCAAGAGGTGGGGATCTGGTTCTCTTGGGTTGCCACTCCGCAAGCGGAGACGAGAACCAGGGACTTCCCTAGGAGCACTCGGTACCCGTGGTGTCGCTACTCACCAACAGCTCGCCACAAGCTATTATTATTATTTATTATACATAGGGAACTCAAGTGGGACTGGGCTGGACATGTGTGGCATATGTCAGACCAGCAGTGGGCGAAGATCGCCACTGACTGGGTCCCGGACGGACGACGGCCACGTGGAAGGCACAATAAAGAGTGGGTTCTCCTTGCTGAGGACCGAGATGAGTGGAAGAAGGGGAGGGAGGCCTTTGCTCTGCAGTGGGACACCCCGGGCTAATATAATAATAGCTGCCCGCAGGGCAGCTTGTGGCGAACTGTTGGTGAGTAGCGACACCACGGGTACCGAGTGCTCCCGGTGTAGTTCCTAGTTCTTGTCTCCGCTTGCGGAGTGGCATCCCAAGAGAACCAGATCCCCACCTCTTGCTTGCCTTCATTGGCTGGTCTGAGTGGAGTCGCGAGAGATGCATCTTAGGATGTAGACTCGGGGTTGAAAGTGTCAAATGGCGTAATAGCGAGGAAACCCGCTCACGAGCAGTCTTCGTGATGGTGAAATCGGGGCCGCACCTCTCGACACCCCTCAGTCGTTTGCGCCGATGTTGTTCCTCTCCAGTAATTTACTCCGGCTTTTTAAAGAACCCATCCAGCATTCGGCAAGCCACCATCTGCCACTCTTCTTAACAGTTACATTAGTCCAATTACCCAGTCCATCCATCCATCACAATAGCCTGGTTTTATTTCTTTCATTTTTTTTTTCAATGGGGTGTATCATATTGTGCACCCGAGGATGATACCCGCTATGTGTAGCCATCGCCTTTAGATTAACTTCTCAATGGGCCTCTGTGCTGTTGGCTTCGGCCCCACGCAAGCCTTCCAAAGGACCAGGTCACTTTATGGCCCAAGATCATGGTAAATGAGAGACATAATAATAAAAATAGGGACAAACAGATAGCGGGAAGCGACATGTAGTGATTATGAGGTAAAATACCTATGCTTTGTATCGGAAGGTGCCTTGTCTTGCTTAAGGCTGGGTCCTCGCTTGGAAGGTCAAACTCAAAGTGGGGGCGAGGACTGGCATTACTATTAGAGCCTAAGTCTTCAAAAGTTTCGTTGACGTCCCATATCTTCAGACGTAGGTTCCATGACATCTGATCTAGAAGCTCCTCGGTAGACGCCGCTGATGCACCTGGAACAATATAAATTAAATAAATAATAAATAATGCTGGGCAATTCACACAGAATTATCTAGCCCCATGGTAAGCAGAGCTTGTGTTATGGGTACTAGATAACTGATATACATGTCGGAGATCAACCTGCCACGTTGATTCATTTGTGGTCCAGTCCGGTCTCCAACGCCATCTGTTAGCGCATTGAGGAGTGTGTAGTTCGTAAGAAACGTCAAGTAGACAAATGTCATTGTCACTTGAGTGATAGTAGTTAGAAACGTCAAGTAGACAACTGTCATTGTCACTTGGGCATGGTCAAGACAGAGTGTCAGGGAGGTTAGGATGGACGGTGAGGTGTGGCACTTTGTTGGCGACTTCCGAGCAGAGCACTGGTCCCGTCTGGCCTCTGTCGTAAACTTGCCGTGTTTCACTATTAGCGGTATTGTACGTAGCGAAGTGATCAACCAATAAACATCTGGACTACACATAAGTTGCATTTATTTATTGTGGACTTCGAGGCATGTCTGACGCTCCGAACGGCAGACCTCGGGACCCTTCCCCGTCATACATAATACAATACATTACATAGATAGATATTTTTTATTATACATAGAAAACGACCAGAACACCTGGAACAAATATCTGGAGGCAGGGAAAAAAACAGTTTTTTTTAAATATTTTATAAAACAAACAGTTCAAAATGTTTAAAACAAGTGTTTTTTTTTTACTTTTTACCTTAAAGGTATCAATTTCTAATCAATTATAGCGAATAATAAAATAATCCATTACTAAACTATTTCCTAATTCACATTTGTAAAAATTAACACAACGATAAATATTTACTTTTGTTGCTTATCTCAGTACCTCTAATCATTAACTTTCAACGCAGACGAAGCCACGGGCCGGGGCTAGTGTCAAAAAAATATTAAATTTCCTTTAGACGGTCGTCAAACATAACAAAAAAATGGTTGTTTTAAAAAAACTGAAAACCGATTTCGAATCTCTCGAAAGCTGAGCAGAAACTTGGGTTATGAAAGAAATGAATTTATTTGTTCTAAGACTTACACAGAACATAATGAAACTTTACCTAAGAGGAAACGTGTGTAAGTCCAGTAACAAAAGTTATGGGTACTAGATAACTGATATACATAATATTACATTACATAGATAGATATTTGTCTATACTAATATTATAAAGAGGAAAGGTTTGATTTTTTGTTTGTTTGTTTGTAATGAATAGGCTCCGAAACTACCGGACCGATTTGAAAAATTCTTTCACCGTTGGGAAGCTACACTATCCCCGGTGAACATAGGCTATATTATATTTTCAAAAAGTTAGGGATTCTTACTAAAACTCCAATAATATAACGTGGTAACCAAGGTGTAAAAATTCACCTAATAAAGTGAAATTCGAGTTTAACGCGGGTGAAACCGCGGGGAACAGCTAGTTTATAATATAGATTATGACTAGAACACCCGAAACAAATATCTGCAGATCGAATAATTAAAATAAAATAAAACGAATATTTAAGGGATGGCTGGATGGATGGATTTTTGTTACTCTTTCACGTAAAAACTACAGAATGGATTTTAATGAAACTTCACAATAATATAGCTTACATATCAGAATAACACATAGGCTACAATTTATAAAGATATATATATATATTATACAAAATATCTATCATCACGCGGGTGCAACCGCGGGGCGCAGCTATTAATCCATATTCATCATCAATCGTCCTAATTCATAATTTATAAAATAGGTCGAATGTCAGAAACTCATTTTGGTCTGCAACCATGGAGGGTTTAATATTAAGAACCTCTTTCAAACCGCGAACGAACGAAATTATTCTTTTCTATGAAGTTTGAACACTGTCTAACCTCCTTTCCTTCAATAAGTTTGGGAAATTATTTAAACATGGGACTGTCCGCCTAGAATAATCGTGTTAACAAGCCAATTTGTCAAGTACATAATGATGTCTTGTAATATTATTTTTCTGGTATACAATAAAGCTTTTTGCATTGTTTATAACAATAAACAAAATGGTTCCAATAAAAGACTTGAGATTACAGTTTTTTCGTAGAAGGTCTATGCCGTAGACCTACGCGTACATCTACACGTTCTACCTAAGGTTGATTTTAGTTTCACGCTGACCATCAGCGCTGATAGCTAAGCGCGTAGCGCGTCAGCGCCGACGATCAGCGTGGGTCGTTTTAGTCTTCTGCTGATCGCTGCGGAGTACGCATAGAAAAATGAGGATTGCATTAATTATTGTTGCCTTGTAAAAAAAATGCGAAGCAGAACACTACATGGAGTACATGTTCATCCATTAATTGAACAGAGATTAGTCGCGGGAGAATTTGACACGTTATACGGCAAGTTGAGGTTGATTGTACGCAACCGGCGCGTGCGATCAGCGCGACACTAAAACGCTCACTGAAGACAGAAGCGCGTGGGCGCTGGTCGTTATTCTAAAAGCTTTCTATAGTGTTCATACAGATTGCTACGCGCCGAGCTATCAGCGCCGATGGTCAGCGTGACACTTAAATCAGCCTGACGTTGATAATGTCGTCGTCGGATCGTAGTATCAGCTCGTTTGTAGAATGGCTAGGCCTATTGAACAATAAACTCGCATTTTAGGAAAACCTTATTGACTTCACTCGAAGAGAGCTATGTAACGTTTAGCCATATTGTTGAACATAGATCGTTCGATCATCGATTATCTTACTACAATTGGCATAGGCAATTTATTGAATTGCCCCGTTTTGCAGTCGGCCTAGTCATTCTACAAACGGGCTGATTCTTCAATTCGACGGAAACATAACCTTGAGTTCGAGTCATATGACTATATTAATCGGGAGAAATTGGTCCTTTCGGCATAATCTCGATAGATAATCACATCAGTTCCTTGGTTAATGATAGTTTAATATAGACATACGACTCGGTAAACGTAGTGGACGCCCTCCGACCAGGTGGGATGACGACCTGCGAAAGACTGCAGGTAGATGCTGGATGCGTTAAGCTGAAGACAGGGCGCTATGGCGCTCATTGGGGGAGGCCTATGTACGTACATAATTTTAGACAATGCGTTGGGCCAATGCGTTGGTTCAATGCGTGAGACCTACTTGGCGCATGTTGGTAGTTGGCGACCAACGTTGGCATGCAAACCGACTAGTGTCGGTTTTTCGTGCACACATCAAAGGATCTTGGCGCGCTCCGCAAATTGTGTTCACACGTTGGAGCATTGGCCCAACGCAACAGTAAAAAAAAATGCCGGGCAATCCACACAGGTTCGTATAGGTTTTTACCTCTACCTCTAAACTTATAGGTAGGTACTATCATCACAAGATTCATCCTTAGGTATTTTTATATTCAGTAATATCCGTAACCTGAACAATACTAAATCTTTGTATTGTCGTACTTGTATAGGCTCCCTCGATACAGGCATAGCCTAGTGAGGGTGCCATCAGAGATTACATACATTGTAGATAGGTACATCTCGGCAATAACACAATGTATTACACTAAATTTCAAGTACAGGTACTTTAGTAACCTATTATATCTAACCTCTTATAACTTCTCACCATGTATGTAAGTGCTTATTATAAGATTGAAGTGTATTTACTTATTAGTTTTTGCTGTAATAAATGATTTTTATCTTTATCTTATCTTAACAGCTCCAAGCTAAGCGGAGCTTGTGTTATTAGTCCTACATAACTGATACATGTCTCTCAAAATATTATGTGTCCTCACTATCTCGTTTCATAAGACACAGCCTGGTGGACAAACAGATAGAAGGACGGACAGCGGAGTCTTAGGGTCCCGTTTTACCCTTTGATTACGGAACCTTAAAAATCTACTTGGGATCTTGTGTTATTGGTACTACATAAGAGTTTTATGTTTTGCGGTATGTATATATAATGGGGATTGCTTCAAAAATAAAAAAAATATAGAACCACCTTGGAACCATCCTCCTTAAAACTACTAAAAGAATCATCCAAATTGATCCCTAAATGACGAAGAAATCGATGGGCATATTGCTACATATATAATTAATAAAATTGTTTTATTGTACTTTAGTTTAACACTTTGACTGCGGTTTTTTTTCGACGACTGCGGTCTTTTTTTTTACCTAAAAAATTCGTGCTGCCACTCTACACAGCGGTTGTGTTGCGCCGCAAATGCGTTTCGTTTGAAAAATATTACAGCTCTGATGAGTCACACAGATCTGTATTTTCTCAGCCGCTGCGCTAGTGTGGATTTACGCATATTAGACACTTGTAGAAAACTCATACGGTGCGTTTTCAGCACTCAAAGTGTTAATATTGTATCTCTCTCTATGTTAATTGTATGTGTACATATGTTATGTTATTAGTACCAAATAAACGTTTTATCTATCTATCTATCCTAACCTACATAGTATAAAACAAAGTCGCTTCCCGCCTTCTGTCTATCCCTATGTATGCTTAGATCTATAAAACTACGCAACGGATTTTGATGCGGTTTTTTTAATACAATAGTTTTTAATTCAAGAGGAAGGTATAGATTCATAGTACCTCCTACTTTAATACATAGATAGAGTGATCCAAGAGGACGGTATAGATTCATAGTACCTCCTACTTTAATACATAGATAGAGTGATCCAAGAGGACGGTATAGATTCATAGTACCTCCTAATTTAATACATAGATAGAGAGATCCAAGAGGACGGTATAGATTTATAGTACCTTCTACTTTAATACATAGATAGAGTGATCCAAGAGGACGGTATAGATTCATAGTACCTCCTACTTTAATACATAGATAGAGAGATCCAAGAGGACGGTATAGATTCATAGTACCTCCTACTTTAATACATAGATAGAGTGATCCAAGAGGACGGTATAGATTCATAGTACCTCCTACTTTAATACATAGATAGAGTGATCCAAGAGGACGGTATAGATTCATAGTACCTCCTACTTTATTACATAGATAGAGTGATCCAAGAGGACGGTATAGATTCATAGTACCTCCTACTTTAATACATAGATAGAGTGATCCAAGAGGACGGTATAGATTTATAGTACCTTCTACTTTAATACATAGATAGAGTGATCCAAGAGGACGGTATAGATTCATAGTACCTCCTACTTTAATACATAGATAGAGTGATCCAAGAGAAGTTCATAGTACTTCCTACTTTTTTCAAAGTCAGTTAAAAAAAGAGAATAGAATTTGGTAAGTAAAAAGATTTTATCAATTATTCATTTTATTTATATTGTAATAGAATAATTTCGTATATTAATAGATTATTTTCAATAAACATGATCAGGTTATTTTTTCAAACAATTTCAAATGATATTCTAAATACGTAGTAAAAAAATATAACGCTTATTATGCTGTGGGCTAGATAATGCTGTGTGAATTGTCCAGCATTTTTTTTTAAATTATTATTACCTATGTCTCTCATTTACCATGATCACGGACCATAAAGTGACTCCTTTGGAAGGCTTGCGTCAAGAGTGATCTTATTCGTTTTCTTAAGGCACCTAGTCATAGGTTTGGTGATACGGGCAAAATCAGGGATGAACTTCCTGTAGTACCCTAAAAGTCCTAAGAATTGCTTGATTTCCTTACTAGTTTTAGGCAAAGGATACTTTTGAATGTCAATGATTTTGTCTGGATTAGGCTTTATACCGTCTCTACCTATTATATGGCCAAGGTAAGCTGTCTCTAACTGTAAAAATTCCGATTTATCCATTTGGATCTTAAAGTTGGACTCTCGTAACCTAGTGAAGACTCTCTCTAGGTTTATCATGTGCTCTTGCAAGGATGTACTAAAGACGATTATATCGTCGAGATAGACAAGGCATATTTCATTTTGCAGTCCTCTGAGGACATTATCCATTACCCACTGAAAGGTGGACGGTGAATTTTTTAAGCCCATTGGCATTCTCATAAATTCAAAATGGCCGTGCTCGACGTTGAAAGCTGTTTTCTCAATGTCGTTAGGGTTCATCTCTACCTGATAAAACCCAGAGGCAAGATCTAATGTGGTGAAATATTGACATCTCCCTAATTTGTCTAAAACGTCCGTTATGTTAGGTATGGGATATTTATCATCTATGGTCTTCTCATTTAGTTTGCGGAAATCTACTACTAGTCTCCACTTCTGCTTACCAGAAGCGTCAGCTTTCTTTGGAACTACCCAGATAGGTGAGCTCCAGGCTGAGTCAGATGGTCGGATGATTCCTTGATCTAGCATCTTAGTAATCTGGCTCCTAACTTCCTCGCGATGTACATAGGGGTACCTATAACTCTTGGTAAAGACCGGTAATTCGTCTGTCGTCCTAATACTGTGTTTAATTTTATTAGTGAAAGTCAGCGTCTCTGCCTCTATGTAAAATACGTCGGCAAACCGTCCACACAGGGTCTCTAAATTAGCTCGCTCTTCGACGTTGAGATTATTAGTCCTTAGATTCTGTAAAACCTTCTTAACTCGAGTGGGGTCCTGTTCCATCTCAGTCTGCTCTATGTTACAAACTTCTACTCGCGTTGTCGAGTCCTTATACGAAATAACGATGTCTTCGTTTGTCATGTTCTCTACCTCAACTATTCCTGTCTTGTCAGTCACGGTAGTAATACATTCATGTATAAGGCAGTTACACATTAGGGATGCAGTTAAGCATAGTGAGTCCAAGCGCCATTTTCAGTTTTGTGGGAAATAACATAAACGCATTTTTATTGGCAGGAGATTTGCATTTGAATATTTACTCTAAAGTAATTTAAAACGGGATATTTACCATGATTTGATTTTTGAGTTCGGCACAGTGTGTGCCGAAATATTGGATAACTCAAAAATCAAGTCATGGTAAATATCCCTTTTTAAATAACTTTAGTGTTAATAACCATGATAGTTTCAAACGGTAATATTTAATTTCCAAAAATTAATCAAGGTAAAATAAAAAGAACTGTCCCAGATGTTTCAGCTTTCTAAGATAGACAAACATACAGATCAGAGATACAAAAAGATAGACGATTGATGATAATATTGATCAACAACAACCCTAACCCAAAACACGTCTAGTAAGATGGAGTATATCTAAATCTACTTCTTACTTCTTCGACATGTTCTGGATCATAATCTAAATGGCCATCAAACCCTTCAATATATCATCATCAATCGTTTCGTCTGTAATCAAATTTTTGTAAAATGCCAAAGCATAATTTGGGATATAAGGGAAGAGCGACTTTAAATCCTTTAGTTTTTTTTCTGAAATAGGCTTTCCATTAGGCCAAAGCGGTTTAATCATGTCTTTAAAACTTGTGAGTCCTTTTCTACCTCTCTTTCTCTCAACATCAATTTCTAGACATAGACATAGACATATCATTTATTTGCCACTACATATACACACAATATAAAGAACAATTATAAATTACATACATAATACTTAATATTAGTTACATTATTTACACGATAAAAATAATTATTATTAGTTGAACAAAAAAAAAAATAACAAAAATAAGTAAGTAGGTGAACAATGTGTGCAGCAGTAGCAAATGGGTCCAGGCTCACCATAATGCCAACTGTTATGAACAGAAGGCGCTGTTATTCTGCCTAGACCAGAATAAGAACAATCACAGGACCCTGCGATTACGAAATATTAAAAATAAAATAATAAGTAAATTATACTAGCTTAGTTATAATAATAGTAGTGCTTTTGATAGAAAAATAAATATATATATATCATGTGCATAAATAATAATACGAGGGACAAAAATAGGCTGTAAAACAAATAAACATATAGAGATCAACTAAAAAAATAATAATAATAATATAAAATCTAACATATAAAGAGAGCATCGGAACCAAGCAACCCAGACTTTTGTTGATCCAAAATAAATAATTTTACCCGTTTTCGAAAAGTGAATTTAGATTTTATCAACCGAAGGGGTGGTGGAATATTATTCCAACATTTGGTTGCTTGGTATCTAAAACTTCCCCTAAATATAGCTGTTTTGTGATTATCACAGACTTTTACACGAATCTCTTCCGTAAGATATTGCCTGATTTTGTATAGCAGCTTTAGTCTAAAGAAACAATTTTGTGCTAAATTCAAAATGTGGCGCTCAAACCTAAGTTCACTATCAAATACTATTCCAAGGTTCCTAGATTCGCTCACCTGCTCAATGCTGTGACCTAAAATGTTTAAATCTAGGGTAGTGTTGGAAAGCATATTTAACAGATTTTTTGTACCCAGCACTAAAAACTTAGATTTATTAGGGTTAAGTACAAGAGCATTATTTTGAGACCATACAGCTATACGATCTAGATCCTCATTGACTTTCTTAGTTTGAATGGTCACATCACTCGGTTTCATAGGTAGATAACTGTGTATCGTCAGCATATAGGTGATATTTACAATGTTCTATATATTTCTACACATTCTTCCTCTTCTAAAACAGTTGTCTTGATATTTATTTTGAATGAATGATCTTTTGTTACCTTTATCTGCCTTATTTACAACCAATTGACCTTCTCACCCATGCTATCTTTTTTTCTGTTGACAATAGCTTTTTCCCATTTCTTCAGTGCTTATGAAAATCTGTTTTATCCATTTTTATGGTTTTCAATGGATTCTTTATTCTGCAGCTTGCCATAACATTCATGTAGTCTTGTGGCGTATAAAGTCTTTGTTGTAGTTTCAACGCCTTTTGAACATCACCTAAATCGTTATCATTTTGTAAGTAACTATGGCTTGGTATCAAATAATTTAGAGTTATTTTTTCTAATATAGGGTGCTCTTCGCGGATAGCTTTCATCATGAGGACTATTTTTATATTTCTGTTTTGGCCTCCGCAACTATCGGACCAAAGAATAAGGTTTTTGACTGTGGGAAACTGGTCACTAAGTATGTGTTTCCTTAAACATGACCCTACCTCTTGGGCTCCTCTGCCAGCCTCTCCTTCCACCCAAACGTAACAAAAACTTTTGTTATTTTTTCCGAAGTATATGCCGGCGTTGTACAGCCATAGTTGTCTCAAATAAAAACAATATTTGTGGGTATTCTTGGCATAGGAAGAGTTTTTTCCAAATCAAACGTCAGAACTTCTGTTTCAGGGTCAGATTTGGAATTTTCAATATCTTTATTCATTGCTTTAGATAGATAGATAGATATATAGAAAATTCTTTTATTGCACACTTACAAAATAAAACAAACAAGACAGAATAAAATACAAAACATGTGACAATTTGGCGGTCTTATCGCTCAAGAGCGATCTCTACCAGACAACCGTGGATGGTTAGGATCGTTGGATTGTACATGGGGATCTGTGTGCATTATATTAATTTATAAAATATTGCATGAAAATATTGCTTTACGTACAGACTCAGCCTTTTCACAGTGTTCATTTTTTTCTTTAATTAAAATTTCCTTTGTCGCTCCTGATTCATTGGTAATTAATATTTCTAGCTTGTCACATGTATTACAAGTGTCTTTCTTGAGTTTCTTTCTTCTTAAATTAAAGTTTGTGTAAAAAGCTTTCTTGTAAGTCGCTTCAGATACTCGCTCATGTTCACTATAATCATCTTTATAACAGTTATACATCACTTTGAGAGTAGTGTGTGGGGGCAAGGTATTCCATTTCAGTTTGTGCTCTTCGGTAGTGTGATTTATACTTCGGAAATTTTTGGATATGGTCTATCACTGCTTAAAATTTTGCTTGACTGGTTTTGTTATAGTCTCCTCCTAAACCTCTTAAATCTTTAACTCCTTCTGGTCTCTTTTTTCCTTTTCAAGGCAGTCGTAATTTTGGCACTGGAAATTCTGAATGTTTGAACAAAGAACTTTTTACAAACTTGTTTTTCATCAATTTTATACAATCGCGTACATGTTTTTTTTAGTAGAATTTTCTTTTTCGTTTTATAGGTTCTTCAGTGACTATTGCGCATAACAGCGCTCTTTGAGCAGCATGGGAATCAACGCTGTAATATTTTTGAAAGTCTCGATGAGCTATATCTACCCCTATAGTATTTATGCAGTCGCATTTGCACATGTATTGGCGAAACTCTTTAGGTTCTTTAAAGGAACCCTTTTGAGTGTAATAACTTTTGTTTTGTATAACATTAATTTTTCGTGTCATTCTATTTTGTGAGTCATATTTTAATTTTCTTCCCTTTTTTGGGCGACTTTTGCGTGACTGATCACATCATCATCACCTGGTCTACTCGTGGCCTGCTGGGCACTCAATATATTATATACGTTACCATTGGCAACTTCTTCAGGGCAAGATGTATTTTCTTTAGATAATTCAAGCGTTGAATTATCGTCCTGTAAGCCTAAAAAAAAGGTATTTGATTTGGAAGCAGACGGAACCGTTTCCAAAGTCGTTAAAACTGACGGACTATCAAAACATGTTACATCATTTTGATCAACAAGAACCGCAACAGGACGTGGTGGTGTAATACTCGTATAAAAATACTCTTCTTGTTGTTTAGTAGTTTTGTTATCATCTTCTGTTATCTCGGTTTCATGTCTGTTCATAAAGTTTTGCTCAAATTTTTCTTCTTTTCTGTCCATGGCCTGCTGGGCATCTTGAACCAAATCATTACTGATTATAAAAACTCTTCCATGAGCAGCTTTTTCTCTTGCCCTGAAAGAGTGTGTATTTTCTTTAGATAATTGAAACGACTTAACACCATCTTTCTCCTTCATTCCTAACATAAATGTATTTGGTTTGGATGCAGATGGAACCGTTTCCAGCGTCGTTAAAATTGACGCATTTTCAAAACCTATTACATCAGCTTGATCAACAGGAACCGCGGCAGGACGTGGGGGTATAATACTTGCGTAAAAATACTCTTCTTGTTGTATAGGAGCATCGTTATCGTCTTCTTTAATCTCTTTTTGTTGTCTTTCCATAAAGCGAGAGTTATCTTCAAACTTTTTCCTTTTACTTTCCGTATTGTATTTGTCATCATTGTACTGTAAAAAAAGTAAATAAGAATCATATATATATTTATTCTTAAGAAAATTCTTCTGTGAATTAGTTTCAGTATTACATATTTTTAAGTAGAACTGATAGAAAAACGTTTTACACTATGAATGAAGGTATAAAGGGTCCGCCCTTTATACCTTCATTCATAGTGTAAAACAAGGTTTGACAAGCAGACACATGGCAATGACGTAATTATTAGGGTTTCGTTTTTGACATTTGGCACTGAAAGTCTATTTACTTACTGGTAAATCGAAGTTTATCTTCCTTTTTACTCTTAAAAATGAAGGATGTATGGTGATTGATGTCTTCTATGAAGTCCTAAAAAAATAAACAAGCTGAGTAACATGCAATCGCAGCTATCGAAGGTCAAAAAACAAATACTTTATTAGGAACACCACACAATTTTGCTGCATTTACTACCTACTTACTGATGTTTGGCATCACGTATTATTATTATTAGAAAACCTCTAGTACAGTAGTAGTAAACGAAATTACACAAATACTTACTACTTCCCGAACATTTTCTTTTGCCAATGCTATTATGCTTTTGGCTCTTGAATGTTGTGCCATCCTACAAAAACACTAAAAACAACCATCCAAATCAGGGCACGCGGCAGCGTGACCAAGCCAAGTTCAAGCAAAGGAACGCGCCGAGTGTATCATTACACGAACCACTTGGTGCCACTTTTGACCCTTCTATAACTCAAAACGTCTTGAACGTAAACACACAAAACTACGTGTGTTTAATTATATCTATAAGGACATGTAGAAGCCCAAATTTCATGAAGCTAGCTCAAACGGTTACAAAGATATGAAGGTCAAAAAGTCGTAAAAATTCACACTGACTGACTGACATATATATAGTACCTAAACCTAACCTACTTCCAGATGACCTAGAAGGATGAAATTTGGAATCCAGCTAGGTAATTGTGTGTAAGCGTAGGAAAAAATCAAAAAATAAAAAAAAGTAAAAAAATAAGTGATGTTAGCGACGTCGACATTATGTCAATGAAATAAGGTTTAAATTCGAATAGAATCCGCATTGCATAGAATAAGCAATAGTAGGTACTAACGTCTCCGATTGCGCAATAGAATACAGCGTAGTTGTTAGGGACCGGCAAATAATAGATTCTGTTTTCGAAGTAACTACATATTTTTACTACCTCACACTAGATGTCACTAGTGTAGGGGACGTACTAAGAATTTTCGTACCAGGGGGGAGTAAAACGTATGCATGCATACGAAGCATAAAAAGTCTTTTGATATGATTAAGTTATACTAATTTCAGAGTCAGTGCAAATAATAGACAAATCATAACTAACTAAAAAAATCTTTAAAATTTTATTCACAAAATTCATTTTCCAGCAAAAATAACTGTTTTGATTAGTTGTTGTCGGTTGGTTGCCCTATCATTTTCTATGGTTGCAAAATGCTTAAAACGAATACCTATATATTTTTCAGATATTGATTTAATCAGAAGAATAATATGATTATCAGTATTATCAACAAGAACAAATCTTCGTATATTTCCTCGGAGTCCAGTCTTGTCTATTAATTTTTGTGATCCATTGCTGTCTTTATTATCTTGAGATGGAAATCTAGAACATACACAATTTAAAATTGCATTAATAGGTGGGCTTCAATTTCATTAAATTTACTAAACAACTACTATTATAGTAGTTGTCTCACGGAGGAAAAGTACTTTCAATATAGAATATTTATTATAAAACATTCCATAGGTGCATTCCATACATGCTATGTTTCAACATAGCCGTGGGACATTCAGTAAAATAATTGGATCCTAAATACGGCCCTGGCCCTGTTTTTCTTTATAAGTTAATGGTTGACGATAGATGGCGGCTTGTTTAAAAATGACTATAAAAACTAAAAAATTAAAATTTTGGCGACTAAAAAGTCTTTAGGAACTTAAGTTGAAGTAATTTCAGTACATATGATTATTAAAATATATTAAAACTGAGCCCTACGTACCTATAAATGTTTATTTCCCATGATACAAAGTATCGCCATCTATTGTCAAGTAGAATTATATTTGGAAACGCCGAGTCGCAATGGAAATGTTCGAGAACTTTTAAAATATGATGCGGTATTCAGAAAAATCCAAAAAGAATTATATTGGTCAGTTGTGTAGTTGAACAAATTTCAGTACATTTGATTATTAAAATATATTATTACTGAGCCCTACGTAGGTTTATTTCCCATGATACAAAGTGTCGCCATCTATTGTCAAGTAGAATTATATTTGGAAACGCCGAGTCAATACCTGCCTAGTTTTCTTTACAAAAAGTAATGATATCCCACCAAAAACATAAATGTAAAATAGGAGAGCCAAGTTCAATGCAAAAATTATGATTGGCTGTGGGCTTCGCGGCAAAAAGAATTGATATCTGAATGAGTGCCAAGTCAAATCTATGTAGGTTAGATTTGACTTGGCCAGTTTTTTATCAGAATTAAAACGTTGAATAACTTTATAAAATGACTGATGTAATGAAAACTGGCCAAGTCAAATCTAACCTACATAGATTTGACTTGGCACTCATTCAGATATCAATTCTTTTTGCCGCGAAGCCCACAGCCAATCATAATTTTTGCATTGAACTTGGCTCTCCTATTTTACATTTATGTTTTTGGTGGGATTAATTTGACACAATCCAACAAACTGACGAAACAAACGGACGTCGCGCGTCGGACGATCATGCGTGCAATTATGGGTGACCTTGAACTCGGAGCTTTTATTACAATTCTCCAAAATTCGCAATCGATTGTTTTGGTTAGGTTTTTTTGTGCATATTGATACTCTAATTCGGTGTATTAGACTACACCATTTGGCCGCAACGAAACACGGAATTACGTGTTGAAGAATTAAAATCGGCTTAAGGTGCGGCGGGGAGGAGAGTGAGTAGTTAACTTCAATTATTATTATGCATCACAAGTCTATGCGACAAATGTTTGAAGTTCAGAATGAAACTCTTGTTTATTAGTTTTGCAAAACCAGTCCAAGTAACAAAGAACTGTCGCTTGGACTACTGATGCGTAAC
Source organism: Eupithecia abbreviata (assembly GCA_943735965.1). NCBI lineage: Eukaryota > Metazoa > Arthropoda > Insecta > Lepidoptera > Geometridae > Eupithecia > Eupithecia abbreviata. Next base: position 2,652,249 of record OX031004.1, on the reverse strand, counting down.
ACTACGTCGTTTGGGCTTGTAATGTAAATGTGCTTTCTTGTTATGAAATTTCGTTGTTAGTTTTAAACTGGATTTTGGACTTCTTTTGCGTATCAAAATATATAGTTTGCCTTAGAAGGCGCTTGGACTGGGTATTAAAAGAAACCACTTAGAGTGAAGCTACTCCATGCATGAGTGTTTTTTTTATGGCTAAATTATGCCCTAGTGATTATGAAAATGCAAAAAATCTAAAAATAGAATTTGGCGTTTGGACTACTTATGGATAACTGTATCCAGTTGTTCAGTCACAAATATGTCACCGTCAGGATGTTCGATCGGGATGTTAACCAGTCTAGCTGAGTTGGCAGGAATCATTTCCTCACGATTTGCTATCCTACACTGATAACGAGACAATGGTATTCTAGCTAGCTCGGTTATTAGTACATTATTCTTCAGATCTATCTTACAGTTCTCCAATAGATCTAGGCCTATCAGTCCATCAAAGTAGTTAGGAAACTTGTAGATGAAAAGCTTTATATTGATCGCCGAATTCTGCAAAGTGCGGTATAGTGATCGAGTAGTCATGGGTACTAGTGACACGTGAATTCGTGACCTCGAAAGGATCAAAATCCTTTGGAACATGTGAAAAGAAATTACATGTTGCTTCAGGGCTAATGAAAGATTGATTGGCACCGGTGTCAATCAGCAATTTAAGAGGGGGGTTCGATATTTGAATGAACCGTAACTCTTTTTTTGACTGCAAATTTAATTCTATTTTAGTTCTCTGTTGGAACGACCCGAAGGAAAATCCTGATCCTTCTGTTCGGAAAGCAATTGCGCGGGCTCAATAGCCATTGAGCTCGTGTTGTCGGTAGTCTGAGGGTCGTCCTGTTGGTCGCAGTAATATTCCGGAACGCTCTGGTAGCCGTAGAAGTTACCATAGTCAGTCTCTGGATAGTCACTGTCAGGGTAGTAGTACTCAGGGTAGTAATAGTCAGGGTCACCTACCTCATTGTAGTTCATTTCCCTAGACTTAAAGTAATTAGTCGGGGGAGGATTACCAAACTTACGCCAATCATGTCCCTGGATAGTAGGGGGAAGAGCTTTCGTCACGAAATGACTAACACCGCTCATAGGCTTCGGTCCTTGATGTTGAGGGGGTGCATTCCTAGGGGCAAACCTGAAGCCACTATTCTGTGCGTTTTAGTTTGGAGGGGGTGCTCGGAACATCTGCTGCGTACGCGAGGGCTGTAATGGCATGCGCTGTGGGGGATGAAACTGAAAGGCTGGACGCTAATGCTGCGGTTGCGGTTGCGGCTGCATGGGCATAGGCCTTTGAACACCAAAATTAAACCCTTTTGGTACGCTGAAATTATTAGGTACTAGGTACGGTACCTTAGATGATGTCTGCGTCGCTGGATTCCGGCTGGGCTCATTTCTATGTTGTAAGTATATTACATTCAATTCCTCTTGTACAAATTCCAAAGCCTTTTCTATAGTAGGGGGTCTCATACACCGTATACGGGACCCGAGAGGTTCTTTCAAACCTCGTACGTAAGACTGCATAGTAAGTTTACGGTACAAATCACGTTTCGCCTCCACGGTAGTAGGCACAATCTCATGCAGTGTGACATACGTCATTATTGTACTGAAAAGGGTTTGGCATTTGTCGTAAAATTCCTGTGGAGAGTCATTTCCCTGCATCAATAATGACAAGTCATTATAGAGGGCGCTCTCATCCCTCTGGTCCGCGAAGTTATTAATTAGGGCATTCCTGATGCCTAACCAATTGTCAGGAATGCCATTGGCATTGATGGTCCGGGATGCTGGGCCTGTTATCTTATTCAGAATACCATTCATTAGGCATAAGTTTACTAACTCGTGCCCCGGATCATTACAGATAAATTGCGTAACCAGTTGGTCACAGATTCTTATGAATCTGGTGAGGATGTTCGGGTTCCCGTCGAATTCCGGGATCATGCGGAGGGCCTTATAAATGTTGTCTGGTTCGTTCGCCATTTCGTCGGTTTCGTTAACTATTACACTAACTTTATTATCAGAAAAATTAACACTACTATCACTATCTTCCATATAATTATTACTACTGTCTAAATTTCTAAAATTATCTACTTCGCTTTCCCTACGATTTTGCCTAGAGGAGGCAGATTTCTCCTCCGTGCTTCATGGGTGGAAAATGGTGGGAAAGGAGGCAACACTTCAAAGAAAGTTTCAAAGTACTCACATATTTTGGTATCTTCTTACACTGATTGTCAAGTGCGCCGCCGCCCGTGTGCCCGTAGATTCAAGATACGCCGATGAAGACTTGAAAGCTCAAACAGGGGTCTGTTCGTCTGGAACCGATTTTGAGATTTTCCTGGACGAATACGCAATGCTTCGACGTATCCTACCGTCTGCGCCAATTACGAAAGCCACCGGCGACGGTTTTAAAAAAAACCAAAACTTTTACAAAGATCGTAAGATAAATATTCTAAAATAAAGTAATGAAGCTACGCTTGGTCGATGCAAGTACCAAGTGTAGAATGTCGTGACCGCGATCGAAGGCAGGCACGCTGAGGGAAAGACGTCATCGCTGAGTCGGCAAAGTAAGTACTCGGAGAATGACAATTATACTGGATGGACAACAAATGCAGTGGCATGCTGCATTCCTGGGTTGCAGATTAGGTGCATAGTTTCTATGTAACATTCATATAGAAATCGAGAAGTTGGATTATTTATTGTTTCGCGTCTGGAGTGTCCCATCCAAAACAAATGGATGCAGATATCGATGGGGTCTATATCCATTTAAATGTGCATTAGGTTAGTAAGCATTTAATTCGATTTTTATTATAGTTATTATTTTTTTAATTTCTCTAATTTATATCATTCTAGTTAAATTTCATTTTATTGTCATTTTATGTAATATTTTATTAATTTGTATGTATCTACATTATTATGGATTACGAATCTGAAATAAATGAGTTAATAAATAATAAAAAATATTCTGATCCAGATCTTCTTAACCATGATCATAATACGGTACGTCCCACCCATAAATACGTCCCCATATATTCTTAACCATGATCATAATACGGTACGTCCCACCCATAAATACGTCCCCATATATTCTTAAGCATGATCATAATACGGTATGTCCCACCCATAAATATGTCCCCATATATTCTTAAACATGATCATAATACGGTACGTCCCAGCCGTAAATACGTGCCCATATATTCTTAAACATGATCATAATACGGTACGTCCCACCCATAAATACGTCCCCATATATTCTTAAACATGATCATAATACGGTACGTTCCACCCATAAATACGTCCCCATATATTCTTAAACATGATCATAATACGGTACGTCCTAGCCATAAATACGTCCCCATATATTCTTAAACATGATCATAATACGGTACGTTCCACCCATAAATACGTCCCCATATATTCAAAAACATGATCATAATACGGTACGTCCCAGCCATAAATATGTCCCCATATATTCTTAAACATGATCATATCACACACATAACAAATACACTGATTAACTCACGAACACAATCAACCATCACACACTGCAGGCTTAGTGGCGTACGAACACGGATGAGAGGAGGACACGTGAGATAGCGTAGCGCGTTTCAGCTATAGTATGTAGTATGTAGGTTGAGTTTGCTCTGGAACTGATTATCCCCATTCATTTTTCTTTTATTTTAGGTTACCTGTACCCTGTTATTTTTAATGTCTGAATAACTTATAATATTTAAGTACCTAGTTGATTTTAATTTATGTATTAATCTATATTACCTTTTATAGACAAGTAGCTATCACTCTTAAATTTTAGCTTTTAAAGTCTCGTCATCATCACAAAGGTACATGCTGAAAATCAGCGTTGTGGGGTTACTCGCAACATTCAGCTGAGCATGAACCCGTTCTGATAGCGCAGGAACACGACATTGACCTTAAAACTCGGCTTGATCTACACAAAATTAATTTAGAAATGTCTCTTTTGTGTTAAATCAATGTATATTATTAATTATTTACTTGAAGTCTTTTTAAGTCGTGTGCTTGTTACTATAGTTAGATAATTAAGTCTTAGCTATCAGAATAAATATATATATTTCATTCATTTAAAATATATTTCATTTTATTTATTTTTTAATACGGTTTTAACGCCGCGCACAACCGACATGAATGCAGCGACAGGACAACCAACCAAAGCTGCAACTTCAGATCGATCAAGCCCTCGGAGCGCGCACCGCGGCTTGCATCAACACATTCACTTCAAACATTCCGAAGAAAATACAGCTCCCGCGCACGGCACTGTCATACAGTTCAAGTTATATCTATCATTTATTAATAATAATATTATAATTCTTTATTTCCAGACACGAGATATATGTAGGTACAATATATACTAAAATAGTAAATACTACTTAAAATAGTTATAACTAAAACACGAAACAAAACAAAATATAGACAGAAAAAGGTACATAGGGTAATTCTTTATTTCCAGACACGAGATATATGTAGGTACAATATATACTAAAATAGTAAATACTACTTAAAATAGTTATAACTAAAATACGAAACAAAACAAAATATAGACAGAAAAAGGTACATAGGGTAACATAGTCAGAATAAAAAATTAAAAAATTAATAAATATTTTAGGTGGCATTAAGCATTGATTATTGTTAAATCTAAATACAAAAGCTCCAAACGATCGCCTCGACTACTTTTTTTCAATCGGTACGTCCCACCCATAAATATATTTCCATATAGGTTGTTGCGTTTTTTCAGTAGTCGAGGAATAGTAGAAGGGAAGCAAGTTATCTCGATCCACGTCTTTTTTGAATTTCTGTTTCTTATTATCCCATGAAGCTGTCATACTTTTGACCTGGTTCATCTTTTTCTTCTTGCTAAACGGCTTCGCTGTCTTAGGAATTGGCTTGACAAAGTTGTAAGTCGTCCGTGGCGGGAATTTATCCGATACGTTTACGATTGTATAGTCTATTACAGCATCGTCAACTATTTCGTGCTTCCGTTCTATTTCATGTAACATGTTGACTAAATGCTCTACCTCCCAATAGTGATGCTCAATTTCTGATAAATAAATAAGATGCTCTCTGAAATAGAGTTCAATTTTCATATAGTCACTTGTGTTGTATTTATCCACCATCTTTCTGTACTTCTCTTGGATTATCTGGACTAGGTAACCTATTTCGAAAGCGGGTGATCTGAGGTTGTCCTGTTTGATTTTATAGAGGGCGTCTACTCTGAGGTCGCTGTCTGTGATACGGGCCCTCGTGGTATTGAGAATCATATTCGCTGTCAAACGATCAATTTCTCCAAGGATAGGGTTGATTGTAACGTGGTACGCACGTATACCTGAGAATATACACACAAATGCTAGGTGCTACAACAATAAAGACTGACTTCAGTGGAGCAAAGTGAGGACTGGTAGGTACATTCAAACTTTTGAAACTATCATGGTTTTTAACCCTAAAATCATTTCAAATATTGGATTACTCAAAAATCTAATGATGGTAAATATCCCGTTTTAAAGGACTTTAGGCAGTTGTCTCACCGCCGGCGAGAAAACGACTAACTATCGGCTATTTTCTCGCTCAAGAAACGTACAGTTAGATATACATTCCGTGTAAACAAAAGAGATGCATATACAAATAGTTGATCGCTGACTGTTCACACTGCCGGCGAGGACTCGCTTCACTAGTTTGTCGCTGGGCGACAAGAGCCAGGAAAATAACACTCGATCAGCGATACTCGCTCAGCGATCAGAAAACTCACGCCGAGAGAGCAACCAGTGGTCATTTCTCTACAATGCGGACTGTCGTTTGGCCGCCGCGAGCGAGTGATGCGAGTAATCGCTCGTCTAACTCGCACACTCGCTTATAGCCGAGCTACACAACTATCGGAACTACGCACTCGCTCCCCGCTTCACGCCGACTCGTTTCTACATTCTAGCTCTGCTCGCTACTCGTTCATCGTTCCCGGTGAGACAACTGCCTTAGGTTTGTACATGTTCATCCGAAATTTCGATAGAATAATACTCGATTTTGTTTTGAAATTTCTAGACAACACGCGACATTTAATCTAGTTCTGTTTAAATGTCTAACTGTCAAAGGCCAGAATGTCAGTTGCATTGTTGCAATATTCTACTAATATTATATTATATCCTACTAATATTATATTAGACGCGAAAGTTTGTAAGTATGGATGGATGTCTGCGACTCTTTCACGTAAAAACTACTGAATGGATTTTGATGAAACTTCACAGCTTACATATCAGAATAACACAAAGACTACAATTTAAAAATTTATATTGTATATTATCCAAAATATCTATCACCACGTGGGTGAAACCGCGGGGCGCAGCTAGTAATACATATTTCAGATTAGATATAATAGATCATCATCATCGACATAGACCTCCCCAATGAGCGCCATAGCGCTTCATCGTCTTCATCTTGATTAGATAAATAGACAGATACATATAATATTTTACTTTATTTATGAACAAAATCCAAAGCTCTTTATTATAAATTATCTTAAACAATATCACTAACAGCCAATAAACGGATTTACATTATGTCTCTCATGTACCATGATCTCGAACATAAAGTGACCCGGTCCTTTGGAAGGCTTGCGTGGGGCCGAAGCCAACAGCACAGAGGGCCTTTGAGAAGTTAATCTAAAAGCGATGGCTACACATAGCGGGTATCATCCTCGGGTGCACAATATGATACACCCAAAGATGGTATCCGCCAGGTGTAGAGACTATTGCAAAGAAAAATGAAAGAAATAAAACCAGGCTATTGTGATGGATGGATGGACTGGGTAATCGGGCTATAGGAATATTAAATTATTATGAAGACAAATAAGGACGTCATCACCAAAAGTGCCATTATAGAGGCCAAGATGAATAGAAAAAATTAATTACTTAAAGACATAACATAAGAAAACGAAAAATTTTAGCTTAAAATTTGGCACTCATGCAAAACAAAATAGGTATTAGGAAATTACCTATCAATATGTAATAGGTAATTAATAATTGTTAAAAATTTGTTACAGTTTGTTGATAGCATCTAAATCCTAACATAGGTTTTATCTAAACACTAGAATTGAAATGGGTTGAAATGTTGGCTTGTCGAGCAGAATTTCTATTCAGTGAACGAACTACTAGAAAAGTAAATTTAATGTGCATACTTTCCGTATATTTGTTTTTATATCAATTTTTTCATTTATATATTTGTTTTTAATTATGTTTTTAAATTTAAATCATGCTTAGGTACTAATTGTAAAAATACAATTTGTATTATAATTATTATAACTATTTTTATGAAAATTTTACATGTAAATTGATTTTACCAATAAATTGTATTTCTGAGTTCTTTTATCAATATTAACACGTTAGCTGCCAGAAAAAAATCGCGATTACGACCAATTTCAAAATTTTGTATATCGAATCAAAGTGTCTTATAATACAAAAAATATCAATTTAGAGTTAGAGTAAATAACACGTTTTGCTGCATTTCTTGTAACAAACAAATTTAACATTTTCCCCAGAAAATGATGATTAACTTCAGTTCTGACAAGAAAAGTAACAGGCCATAGTTAGCCCGGGGCCATGTCAGTAAATTCTAATAGAAACAAGCAGGCTAAACATGCGGGACAGCTCTCTACAAGCATTTCAATCCAATGTCTCGATTCGATCGTCAGTCACTGGCGACTGACACGGCCTGATCAAGTACCATGGCTGTCACGCACCCGTGACTGACATGGCAGCTAACGTGGTAAAATGAAATTAATGCTAGCATCAGAAATTAGTGCGGTAGGCAGTCATTACATTCTCCAATAATTTTAAAAATAGGGATGCTAATCTGTCGACTCGAACATAATGGGACCCATGGCAGTACCATGATTGGAGGAGAGGACATTCCTAGCTAAGCTACGCACGCGTGTGCCGCGTGCGTAGCGTTGACAGCGTTGGGCTGCGTTGGTGCCATATTCGAGAAAGCCACGCGTGTAGTGATGACGTCATTAAACACGTACTTATTCGTGCGTGTTCGTAGGTTGCAGTGGACGTTATTATCACATACATTTACTTGCAAAGCGAAGGTAGTACCTAGCTTTATTAGTATTAAAGATGTTAATTTCTCATATAGAATATAATAGAATAGAAAAAAACATTTATTTAGACACAGGTATAAAATACAGGCATAGAATAACAAACAAAGAAGTTTATCATGGGGGTAAACGACACAAATAGGTGATATTAGGACCCTGCGCCGAAATAGGGGTTGGCTCAGCGTGTGCTGGACATTATTTTATTCAGCGCTGTTTTTCAGCCAAAGACCTTAATTACTAGTTGAAGTCACGGGCGACAATTCGGTGACAACAAAGAGATTTTTTTTTGATACAAATAAACAAAAGTAGAATAATAGGAGAGTATAATATGTATATTATGTCTAGTAAACAGAGATATAAAATAATAATAATAATAATAGTAATAGCGAGGAAACCCGCTCACGAGCAGTCTTCGTGATGGTGAAATCGGGGCCGCACCTCTCGACACCCTCAGTCGTTTGCGCCGATGTTGTTCCTCTCCGGTAATTTACTCCGGCTTTTTAAGGAACCCATCCAGCATTCGGCAAGCCACCGTCTGCCACTCTTCTTAACATTATGATTGACTTGTTTATGGCAGACGTCCGCAATCTCCCCTATAACCCGATTACCCAGTCCATCCATCCATCACAATAGCCTGGTTTTATTTCTTTCATTTTTTTTGCAATAGTCTCTACACCTGGTGGATACCATCTTTGGGTGTATCATATTGTGCACCCGAGGATGATACCCGCTATGTGTAGCCATCGCCTTTAGATTAACTTCTCAAAGGGCCTCTGTGCTGTTGGCTTCGGCCCCACGCAAGCCTTCCAAAGGACCGGGTCACTTTATGGCCCGAGATCATGGTAAATGAGAGACAATAATAATAAACGAGATAATTAGAATGTAATATAACAATAATAGGTGCGTGTAATATAATAATAAAGAATGATGTTTCACAACAATTACAGAAGGTTTGTACGTAAGGTAAAAACAAAAATTAAAAGATAAAGTATTTATTTATTTATTGATAAACTATTTACAATGCCTTTACAGTTGGACACCAAAGCGACAAAGAAATATAACAAAAAAACTTAAACTAAAACACAAACCAAAAAACTAACATTCTACACACTACTAACTACCACTTAATATTAAACTTAAAAGTTAAAGTAATAGTAATCTATAAAATATTTACAGACTTAGAGTCCAGAGAAGGTAGGAGTATTGATATCTATATAGATAACTATATAGATATAGATATAGATATAGATATAGACGACGTAAACATCAATATCTCGACGACCGATGTGGCGCGGTGGGCGAAGGTCCGCCTGCGACGCAGGGGGTTGCGGGTTCGATTCCCGCCTCGGAACAAATGTGTGTACGATCTGCAGATATTTGTTTCGGGTGTTCTGGTCGTTTTCTATGTATAATAAAAAATGTCTATCTATGTAATATATTGTATTATGTATATCAGTTATCTAGTACCCATAACACAAGCTCTGCTTACCATGGGGCTAGATAATGCTGTGTGAATTGTCCAGCATTATTTATTTATTTATTTTATTTTATTTATTTATATCTCGATATAAACAAAAGTGGTAAGTTATTATTGTTATGTGTTTGTTTTTTTGTTCTTTTCAATCTCATCAGTCAATCTTAAAAATACAATACAATACAATACAATATACCTTTATTTCACCATCAAATATAAAGAAAATAATAAAAATAGGATCTTAATACTAACTAAATCTAGTGGCACAATCGGCGGCCTTATCGCTAAAAGCGATCTCTTCCAGGCAACCTTTGGATGGATAGGATCGGTACGTATTAAAGCTGACGGTGGCGTAATTATTTAGGATAATTATATACGAGTAATAAATAAAATATTTTTTTTTTTTTTTTTTAAATCTTAAAAATAACGCTTAATGTAACTATTATACCTTCGGGGCCAGTATGCGTTAAGTAGGTATAGTAGGTAAGTAAATCTAATTTAGTAAGTATTTATATATATGTTGTTATAAATGATGATTATGCTTTATTAAGCCGACAAAGCAGCTGGCGAAAGAGATAGGAACATCTTTGTATAGCTCTGTCTTGCTTTTTCACAGTTTAGTAAAACAAATACTCACGGTAAACAATCGAGTGGCTGTCTAACTTGGTGGCCGCCAACCAATTAGGCCTAAGAATTGCGTTGTTAGACTGTCGTGTGGCCCTACGGCCAAAGGATTATATATACACTAGCTGTTCCCCGCAGTTACACCCGCGATAAACTAAATTTCGAAGATCACTTTATTATGTGATTTTTTGACCACGACTCGATAAACGTAGTGTATGTAGGACACCCTCCGACCAGATGGGATGACGACCTGCGAAAGACTGCAGGTCGATGCTAGATGCGGCAAGCTGAAGACAGGGCGCTATGGCGCTTATTGGGGGAGGTCTTTGTCCAGCAGTGGACTGCTATAGGCTGATGATGAGGTGATTTTTTTACACCTTGGGTTACATTATTGGAGTTTTAGTAAGGATCCCTAACTTTTTTGAATATATAATATAGCCTATGTTCACCGGGGATAGTGTACCTAGGTAGCTTCCAAACAGTGAAAATTTTCTTTAAATCGGTCTTGTAGTTTCGGAGCCTATTCAATACAAAAAAACATTCAAAAATGTCCTATTTATAATATTAGTAAATGGACACGACTAACAGGGAATGTTAAAAAGCTTAAATCATGTAACTCACTTGTTATGCAACTCAGCCATATTGTAACAACGTAACGCAAAATCATTATTAACTTAGTTATAGTAATTTAAAATATATTGAATCGATGCTTGGGTTCTCACGATATACTTATTAGTAAGTAGGTATGTATAATTAAAAAACCTACAGAGTATTAGATTTAATGTGCTTAGAAAAATATTATCTACTGACGTAAAATTAAAATTAGCGTGAAATTTCATATTAGAATAACATACTATGGTACTTAAATAATAATAAGTACTAACTTAATGTCTATACTAATATTATAGGAAAAGGAAAGATTTGGTTTTATGTTTGTTCTGAAATAAACAAACATAAAACCAAATCTTTCCTCCTTATATCATCATACAATTCATGTTTTTTTTTTTCGTTTATTTGTTTCACAATAATTAAAAGCTAACTTAAACGGTTATTCCGTTTGTCCGTAAGCTCATTAGTCTCTATTATTATAACATTTCAATAAAAACAAATATGTATCTACCTAGTTAAGTAGGTAGATAAAACTGTGGAATGCCCTACCCATTTCTATACGACAAGCTAAGTCTCTCCCTATATTCAAACATATGGTCTATGAACACTTCCTTACCTCAACTGTTAATTGATATATTTATGTACATCATACCTATATTATATATTTATATGTGTATTTTATTTTATTTATATTATATATTTATGTATGTATTTATACTTATAGCTATGTATATCAGTAGGTATTATATGTATGTCCCTATTAAATATTTTTCTGTATTACACGCCACCGTCTATACTTATTCAAGCACTTCATGTCCATCCAAAGGTTGCCTGGCAGAGATCGCTCTTAGCGATAAGGCCGCCCATTGTACAGCATATTTTGTATTTGTTTTTCTTTTCCTGTCTTGTGTATCTTTATGTATTTGGTGTGCAATAAAGAGTTATTGTATTGTATTGTATTGTATTGTAGATACCTAAGTAGACTCGTACATTTACTAAGTTAAAATAATTTTATTCGCGTCACTAACCGAATGTACGAAGTAATGTAAAATGATGACATACAGAACTTACTATTTCAACATCGTTGCTAGATAATAGCTAACTAAATTCGCCTAATTTTGCCTATCTGCAAGCATACAATTATTAAGAACTTATTATAATAAATTTGGATGAATCCTGAAGTATAATAATAATAATAATAATGATTGACTTGTTTATGGCAGACGTCCGCAATCTCCCCTATAGCCCGATTACCCATCCATCCATCCATCACGATAGCCTGGTTTTATTTCTGTCATTTTTCTTTGCAATAGTCTCTACACCTGGCGGATACCATCTTTGGGTGTATCATATTGTGCACCCGAGGATGATACCCGCTATGTGTAGCCATCGCCTTTAGATTAACTTCTCAAAGGGCCTCTGTGCTGTTGGCTTCGGCCCCACGCAAGCCTTCCAAAGGACCGGGTCACTTTATGGCCCGAGATCATGGTAAATGAGAGACATAATAATAATAAAGCCTTTTATTTCCTTAATACATAGAATTTACAAAATTTCATAATGAATAGAACAATATTATACGACACTTAATTATATAAAAGATTAGATTTAAATTAAATTACAAATTAATGATGCATATTAAGGACCTCTCATCGAGTGTAGGCCTCCTCCATTTTACTCCATGCTTTTCTGTCTTGAGCTTTGATTAACCAGTCTATGCCAGCTGATTTGTTAATTTCATCTATCCATCTCTCTTTTGGTCTGCCTCTGGTTCTTTTGTTCTGTGGCCCTGTCCATGTTGTTATTTTTTTTGATCCATTTGTTATCATCCATGCGCGCAATATGGCCAGCCCATTTCCATTTTAATTTTTTACAGTGTTTCAAAGCATCGATGACATTTGTGCTTTGTCTTATAACTGTATTTCTTTTTCTGTCTCTTCTCTTTATATTTAGTATACGAATCCTGAAGTACCTGACCTAAATCGCCCTTTCTTTTTTTCTAGGTAGCGTTAATACTGGTAGCCGATTGGATTTTTTGGTCGCCATTTGACCCCTAGGTATCCTAAAGGACGATAATTCGCCTAATCCGGCAACGTTATTCAATTTAAACACGAACGATTTTAAAAATTCTTTCACTGTTGGGAAGCTACACTATCCCCGAGTGACAAAGGCTAAATATTTCCTTTGTCACTCGGGGATAGTGTAGCTCAAATATATTAATATAATAGTACTAGCTGCGCCCCGCGGTTTCATCCGCGTGGTGATAGATTTTGGATACTATACTATATATCTTTATGAATTGTAGTCTATGTGTTATTCACTTAATGTGTAATGAACTTAATGCGATTATATTTCCGTATCTAATTGTTTTTATATCAATTTTTCCATTTATTTATTTTGTTTTCATTTATGTTTTTTAAATTTAAATCATGCTTACGGTACTAATTGTAAAAAATACAATTTGTATTATAATTTACCATGATCTCGGGCCATAAAGTGACCCGGTCCTTTGGAAGGCTTGCGTGGGGCCGAAGCCAACAGCACAGAGGCCCTTTGAGAAGTTAATCTAAAGGCGATGGCTACACATAGCGGGTATCATCCTCGGGTGCACAATATGATACACCCAAAGATGGTATCCACCAGGTGTAGAGACTATTGCAAAAAAAATGAAAGAAATAAAACCAGGCTATTGTGATGGATGGATGGACTGGGTAATCGGGTTATAGGGGAGATTGCGGACGTCTGCCATAAACAAGTCAATCATAATGTTAAGAAGAGTGGCAGACGGTGGCTTGCCGAATGCTGGATGGGTTCCTTAAAAAGCCGGAGTAAATTACCGGAGAGGAACAACATCGGCGCAAACGACTGAGGGTGTCGAGAGGTGCGGCCCCGATTTCACCATCACGAAGACTGCTCGTGAGCGGGTTTCCTCGCTATTACGCCATTAGACACTTCCACCCCCGAGTCTACATCCTAAGATGCATCTCTCGCGACTCCACTCAGACCGGCCAATGAAGGCAAGCAAGAGGTGGGGATCTGGTTCTCTTGGGATGCCACTCCGCAAGCGGAGACGAGAACCAGGAACTTCCCCGGGAGCACTCGGTACCCGTGGTGTCGCTACTCACCAACAGCTCGCCACAAGCTGCCCTGCGGTATTATAATTATTATTAACAATTTTGATGATCACCTGACACGTAAAATTATTTTACCAATAAATTGTATTTCTGTATGTATTTCTGTATTCTGATACGTAAGCTATATTATTGTGTAAGTTTCATTAAAATCCATTCAGTAGTTTTTATTTGAAAGAGTAACAAACATCCATCCATCCATACTTACAAACTTTGACATTTATAATATTAGTAGGATTATATAAAAAAAAATGGTATCCTTAATAAAACTCCTATTCGAATTGCACGCGGGTGAAACCGCAGACAGCTAGTATGATATAGATAGATGCGGAAGAAATTCTGTCTGTCTGTTACCATACCGCGGCCAAAGAGATTCAATGAAAATTGATACAGAGATGGATGGACAGATTGTCTCGCTGCTTTCATTTAATTTCTAGGCGGTCTTCTAAACTAAAATCTATAATTATCCCTATAAATCAGGTCCCAAGGGAAATAAATAACGGTAAAAGGTTTCCAAAGCAATAAATCATGTAAAGGCGCGGGCTAGGCCTACTATATTTATTATTGTATGGATGGATGTTTGTTTCTCTTTCACGCAAAAACTACTGAACGGATCGGGCTGAAATCATGTATACAGTTAGTTTCAGTCCCGGATTAAAACATAGTCTACTTTTTATTATATAAAGAAGTTCCTATGAGATAGAAATTACCTTAAAACGTACGTAACGTTTCCATAGAAACAAAGCGTGTGAAGCCGCGGGTAAAAACTAGTAAACACTAAAATAAATACCGATGAATTTACAACCTATTATTCCATGTACATCTCACTAGTATGACAAACCAAATTTGTTCATTTCCTAACAATAAATAACCGGCTTCCAGAATATTTAAACGATTTTTTTAGTTTTATGGAACAAATAATGATACCTCGGGAATAACAATTTAATGGAACCAACTTAAATAATACAAAGCATACAAAGAAGAAAGAAATCAAGTTGGTAACAAAATACATAAAAATAATCTCTACACAGTATAAAGCAAAGTCGCTTCCCCACCAAAATTATTGTAAATACTCGTACGCAAAAGTATTGTGTTGCTTTTTATAGTTATTAAATAAAAAGAGCTTTATTGTTCCAAAAACACTAATGTTAACAATATTAACTAATAAGGTAAGGTATACTATTTGTTGTTATAAAAAAAAGAACTTTCTTAAATTACTTATATAATAACTTATATACTTAGGACCGCCTAGAGCGGTGAAAGCCTCCTCCAAGTTAAATAAATAAATAATGCTGGACAATCCACACAGCATTATCTAGCCCCATGTTAAGCAAAGCTTGTGTTATGGGTACTAGATAACTGATATACATAATACAATACATTACATAAATAGATATTTTTTGTGAATGTTTTGTGTGTTTAGAGCTCCTGAGGGCACCGGTCTCTTAAGAGTACAGGCAAAAGGAGCTGTTATTGTCTGAACGTGTGTGTGTGTAAATGTTTTGTGCGTGTAGAGCTCCTGAGGGCACCGGTCTCTTGAGAGTCCGGGCAACAGGAGCTGCTAGTGTATGAACGTGTTTGTGTGTTTAGAGCTCCTGAGGGCACCGGTCTCTTAAGAGTCCAGGCAAAAGGAGCAGTTAGTGTCTGAACGTGTGTGTGTGTAAATGTTTTGTGCGTGTAGAGCTCCTGAGGGCACCGGTCTCTTGAGAGTCCGGGCAACAGGAGCTGCTAGTGTTTGAACGTGTTTGTGTGTGTGTGTGAATGTTTTGTTTGTGTAGAGCTCCTGAGGGCACCGGTCTCTTAAGAGTCCGAGCAACAGGAGCTGCTAGTGTTTGAACGTGTTTGTGTGTGAATGTTTTGTGTGTGTAGAGCTCCTGAGGGCACCGGTCTCTTAAGAGTCCAGGCAAAAGGAGCTGTTATTGTCTGAACGTGTGTGTGTGTAAATGTTTTGTGCGTGTAGAGCTCCTGAGGGCACCGGTCTCTTGAGAGTCCGGGCAACAGGAGCTGCTAGTGTATGAACGTGTTTGTGTGTGTGTGTGAATGTTTTGTTTGTGTAGAGCTCCTGAGGGCACCGGTCTCTTAAGAGTCCGAGCAACAGGAGCTGCTAGTGTTTGAACGTGTTTGTGTGTGAATGTTTTGTGTGTGTAGAGCTCCTGAGGGCACCGGTCTCTTAAGAGTCCAGGCAAAAGGAGCTGTTATTGTCTGAACGTGTGTGTGTGTAAATGTTTTGTGCGTGTAGAGCTCCTGAGGGCACCGGTCTCTTGAGAGTCCGGGCAACAGGAGCTGCTAGTGTATGAACGTGTTTGTGTGTTTAGAGCTCCTGAGGGCACCGGTCTCTTAAGAGTCCAGGCAAAAGGAGCTGTTAGTGTCTGAACGTGTGTGTGTGTAAATGTTTTGTGCGTGTAGAGCTCCTGAGGGCACCGGTCTCTTGAGAGTCCGGGCAACAGGAGCTGCTAGTGTATGAACGTGTTTGTGTGTGTGTGTGAATGTTTTGTTTGTGTAGAGCTCCTGAGGGCACCGGTCTCTTAAGAGTCCGAGCAACAGGAGCTGCTAGTGTTTGAACGTGTTTGTGTGTGAATGTTTTGTGTGTGTAGAGCTCCTGAGGGCACCGGTCTCTTAAGAGTCCAGGCAAAAGGAGCTGTTATTGTCTGAACGTGTGTGTGTGTAAATGTTTTGTGCGTGTAGAGCTCCTGAGGGCACCGGTCTCTTGAGAGTCCGGGCAACAGGAGCTGCTAGTGTTTGAACGTGTTTGTGTGTGTGTGTGAATGTTTTGTTTGCGTAGAGCTCCTGAGGGCACCGGTCTCTTAAGAGTCCGGGCAACAGGAGCTGCCAGTGTTTGAACGTGTTTGTGTGTGTGTGTGAATGTTTTGTTTGTGTAGAGCTCCTGAGGGCACCGGTCTCTTAAGAGTCCGGGCAACAGGAGCTGCCAGTGTTTGAACGTGTTTGTGTGTGTGTGTGAATGTTTTGTTTGTGTAGAGCTCCTGAGGGCACCGGTCTCTTAAGAGTCCGGGCAACAGGAGCTGCCAGTGTTTGAACGTGTTTGTGTGTGTGTGTGAATGTTTTGTTTGTGTTGAGCTCCTGAGGGCACCGGTATCTTAAGAGTCCGGGCAACAGGAGATGCTAGTGTTTGAACGTGTGCATGTGTGTGTGTGGTGTGTAGTGTACATGTGTTTGAGTGCGTGTTATTTAAGCACTTCTGTTTTTTATTAAATTTTCAGTTTCTTCGTAGGTAAGGGAGAGGAGTCATTATTTAATCTTGTTTTTACACTTATTATAATTCAGTGGGTAAATGTTCAAGATCTTGTTCAAGGGATTATAGAAGACAGGTGTAAGGAAATAGTTGTGTCGCAGAGCGATTGCTGTTCGGCATGATCCTTCATTTACCCGTACAAACGGATTAGTTCCGCTATGCACGAGTCCCGCTTTACTGCAGTTAATCTACGACGACTGTCAGTAGTAGTAGTAAATAGATAGAGTGATTCAAGAAGTAGGTTTATAAGCGATTTGACACATAGATGTCCATGCGAGCCGCAGGGCGCAGCTAGTTTAGTATAATACTTGTTATGATTACATAAGCTTATTGATTATGTGTTTTATGTTTTAAATAAGTGATTTACTTACTTCATAACTTTTATTTATTTATTGTAATAAGTTTACCAAGCAGTTTACAATCACATTTATGGCTTAAATAGTAGAGTTACAGTAGTGAACCAGATTGTAGATCTAGATGTAAAAATAACAAGTTTAGAAAAGTGTTGCAAACATAGCCAAACAATTTACATAAACAAACAAATAATAAATAAATAATGTGGACAATTCACACAGCATTATGGTAAGTAGAGCTTGTGTTATGGGTACTAGATAACTGATATACATAATACAATACATTACATAGATAGATATTTTTTATTATACATAGAAAACGACCAGAACACCCGGAACAAATATCTGCAGATCGTGCACACAATTGTTCCGAGGCGGGAATCGAACCCGCAACCTCCTGCGTCGCAGGCGGACCTTCGCCCACCGCGCCACATCGGTCGTCAATTTCCATATAATAACTATAAAAAGCAACAAAATGCTTTTGCGTACGAGTATCTACAATAATTTTGGTGATATCTTCTCTAATTCTTAATAGAGTCTGATGATTGTATCGTTGTTGTATAAAGGTTGATTTTGAGGTGGTATGGTATGGTATGGTAGTTGTACTCCTGTTTCCGCACTTAGACTCCGATTGGTCCTTTGTGCGTGGTGTGTCTGCTAGTTTAACCCGCCTAACTCCGTCCAGAAGCGCAGAATACTCCTGGGATCTTCACAGGCTTCGCGGAGTGACCTCGGGTGGTTGAGGATTTCTAGTCGCTGCGCTGTTACTCCCCCGCATTCCAGGACTACGTGGACAGCTGATTCTTCGTCGCTCAGGCATCCTCTGCATAGAAGGCTGTCTGTTGCTCCGATGGTGAAGAGGTGTTTGTTTAGTGGGCAGTGTCCTGTGAGTGTTCCCATTAGGACGCGTAGATCTGATCTCGTCAGGCACAATAAGTGTTTGGTTAGTCTTGGTGAAGCAGCTGGGAGTGCCGTTCTCGTATGCGTTTCTCTGGTTCTGAGCTGTATCCATGTTCGGATTTGGGAGAATGGTAGGGGAAGGAACTGAGCTGGGCCTTGTGTCGGCGTTTCCGAGCCTTTCCGTGCCAATTCGTCTGCAGCATCATTGCCTAGTGATCCGCTGTGTCCCTTGATCCATTGGAGGGTGATCCTGTTTCTACTGGAAATCCTCTCAAGGGCCAAGTGACATTCGTAAACGAGCTTGTAGTTACAGCTGTTCCCTGCTAAAGCTCTAAGTGTAGCAGCACTGTCAGACGGGATACGCACACACTGGTTGTCTATATCCCTTCTTTCCACAGCTGTGGCTGCCTCGGTTACAGCTACACATTCGCATTGAAATATGGAGCTGTGTTTGCCTAAGTACATTGATACATTAATATTGAGGTCCATAGAGTGAATCCCTGCTCCCGTGCCCATATCGGTCTTGGAGCCGTCAGTGTATATTCTCACTTCGTGGCTGCCTAATTCATCCCTATGGTCTTCATGCAGTTGTATTCGGTAGTGTTTGTTGTGTATTGGTTTGCTGGGCATTCTGTCACAAGATGCCGCTAGGAGAGGTTCATAGGCAAGGGCTCTGTGCAGGATTTGAGCATGTGGGCAGTCGATGTTTCCCCACAGTCCCATGTTTTGTAGTCTCAGGGCCGACATGGTAGCCTCTTGTTGTATATATAGGTCTAGCGGCGCAAGGCCTAGTATCACGTCTAGGGCAGCGCCTGGTGTGGTTCTCATGCAGCCCGTTATGGCTGAGCACACCATTCTTTGGAAGCGTTGCAGCTTGATTATCACGGTGTTTAGCTCAGTTCTGGTCCACCATACGATGGCTCCATATGTGAGTATTGGTCTGATAATAGCGGTGTAAAGCCACCTTGATATCTTTGGTGATAGGCCCCATGTTTTACCAAGCATTCTGCTGCATTGGTAGAAGGCGGTAGTAACCCGTTGCAATTTGTAGTCAAGATGTTTGTTCCATAGGAGTTTATTATCCAGTATGACTCCTAGATACTTGACTTCGGTTTTCAAAGTTAGTTCGGTGTTAAATAATCTTGGCAAGTTAAGGTTTCCTAAGTTGCGTTTATTGGAGAACATTATTAGTTCTGTTTTTATGGGGTTTACTGATAGTTCGTGGTCATTACACCACGTTTCAATGGTTTTGAAGGCGAGTTTCATGAGGTCGCATAGAGTGTTTTCGAAACAACCGGTGGCCAGGATCGCGAGGTCGTCTGCATATCCTACTGTCACCAGTCCGTGACCATTGAGCTTACGGATGAGTTCGTCAACAACTATGTTCCATAGTAGGGGCGATAGGACGCCGCCTTGAGGACAGCCCCTTGCAACTACTCCTCTTGTGGTTTCGTTAATGGTAACTTGTATTGCTCTATATCTCAGCATGTTGTTTATCCACTGTGCTAGAGTTGGCGCAATACCGTATTTGGCAAGTGCTCTGTAGATGCTGGTGAATTTGATCTTGTCAAAGGCTCCTTCAATGTCAATGAAGACTGCCAGAGTTGGTTGTTTATTAGTTAGTCCGGTTCCTATTCGTGATACCACGCTGTGAAGAGCGGACTCAGTTGATTTGCCTTTGCTGTAGGCATGTTGTTGTGGATGTAGTGGATTTTGTGAGAGTATGTTTTCTCTGATCTCTCTATCACATAGTCTTTCAAGTGTTTTCAGAAGAAATGAAGTTAGGCTTATTGGCCTGAAAGATTTTGGTAGTGTATAATCACTTCTTCCTGGTTTTGGTATAAAAACCACCTTCACTTCCCTCCATTGTTGCGGTATGTACTTGTGCGCAATGCACGCCCTGAAGATGCCAACCAGGTGGTCTGCTAGTATGTTTCCACACCATCTCAGCATCCCCGGGAAAATCCCATCCAGGCCAGGCGATTTGAAGGGAAGGAAGCTGTTAATTGCCCAGAGTACCTTATCGTGGTTAATCATATTGTGGGCTGTTATCCAATCTTGGTCGGTAGGCGTTTGCACTGAATTTTTTTCCCATTTGTAGCTGTCTGTTACCTGACAGCCTGGGAAGTGTATGTTCAGAAGCACTTCGCTGGTTTCTACATCTGTCTTGGTGTAGGTTTTGTCGGGCTTGATGAGGCATCCAAGAGTGTTTTCCTGCACGTTTGTGAGGATTTTCTTGATGCGTGCAGCCTGACTGTTGTTTTCTATGTTGGTACAAAATCTTTCCCAACATTCTGTTTTTCTTGTGATACGTTTTTTGTAGATTTTCTTCGCAACATGGTATGACTCCCAGTCTTCGTCTTGTCTGGTGTTTATAGTTTATTTTGAGGTGGTTCCATTAAATCCCCGAGGAACTTATATTGTGCACCTTTACACGTACCTATCTAAAACATCATCACATGATAATATCACAATCACTTAATTAACATTTAATTTTTATTTAAAAAAATTAATTAACAAATTAATTTACATTTAAGTTCTGTTCCTTGTTGTATTAGGCCACCTTACGTACCACGGTCTCCACGAAAGACCAGCGCTATGGTATGATCTGCTCTACCATAGCACATGCTGAGTGGAGACCGATATAGTCAGTTTCTGTCTTCTTCAAAAATTGCCCTATTTTAGACCTTTTTTTCTTTTTTGAGGAACTGAACCAGATGCTGGACAACCTAGCTTCAGCATGCCGATGTATCGGTCTTGACATAATTTGGATACCAAAGTCATGATCAATGGTTACATTGATCCAAGGCCGGTGGTTGTACATGGTCACCTTCTCGAAACTGTTTCCGAGTACACTTACCTTGGGCAGATTCGGCAGTTGGGTAAAAACAGTTTCGAGAAGGAGGCCAAAAGGAGGATCCAGCTGGGCTGGGCAGCGTTTGGGAAACTACGTCGAGTCTTCTAGTCATCCATACCGTAATGCTTGAAAACGAAAGTTTTCAACCAGTGCGTCCTACCCGTTATGACCTACGGAACTGAGATGTGGACACTCACATTAGGGCTGGTCCACCAGTTCAAGGTCGCACAGCGAGCTATGCTCTGAGTTTCTCTGAAGGACAGGATTTGTAACGAATACATCCGACAGAGAACCAAGGTTATCGACATAGCTCAAAGAATTGACAAGCTGAAGTGTCAGTGGGCCGGCCATATCTCGCGAAGAACCGACGGCCGCTGGGGCAAACGTGTTCTTGAGTGGGGACCACGACTTGGTAAACGTAGTGTAGGACGCCCTTCGACTAGGTGGGATGACGACCTGCGAAAGACTGCAGGTAGATGCTGGATGCGGAAAGCTAAAGACAGAGCGCTATGGCGCTCTTTGAGGGAGGCCTATGTCCAGCAGGTATTTTCGGGTGGAGCATTGCGGCAAGCCAAGCGATCTGCGATGCGACTGCAGGGAACAGCACGGCGAGCGAACCGTGCTGTGATCCCCCAAACCCAAGTCCTCACCTATAGCCAGGGAGAACTGATATGGGTATCCTTTCGACTAACTTGGGGTGAGGATTTCAAATTAGACGACGGTGAATTGCGGTGAGCGAAGCAAACCGCAATGCGACTACCGTCACACAGCAAGGCGAGCGAAGCGATCTGCGCTGTGTGATTGTACAACCACAAATATGGATATCGTTTTCGATAAACTTGACAGTGTAGATTACCTACGATATAGTATAGATTACCTAGATGTCCATTTCCGAATTTAAAATGGCTGACATTCTATATCGCACCTTTCACTCGCTTCACGACCGGCACCTACTAATATGGGTATCGTTTTCGAATAACTCGAACTCGTAGATTACGAAAAAGAAGTCCATTTCCAAATCCAAGATGGCTGACATTTTTATATCGCAAAATTTTATCATGTAATGTCATGCAGAATTTTATCATGTATATATCAATATTGAACAAATCAAGGGTGTAGATTACGATACAAGGAGAACCAAATAAAAAAAAACATTACACATAACCACCGCGAGCTGCTTGCAGCTCGCGCACACCTCAACGACTAGTTTCTTTATAATTAAGCAAAATAAGTGGGCCATCTTAGGCACCGGGCCATATAAGGGACAGGTCCCTAATAGATTGATCTAGAGATTACAGAAACAAAAACATTTGTCCTAATTGCAAGAAGTGCCTTACATATCTAATTCTCTATTAGCGGACTTATCACTAAAAGCGATTTCGTCCAGGCTAACTTTGAATAGAGCGAGAGACATGATCAAAATTGATGCGGGTTTTCTTTAATAAAACAAACAAATCATAAAAATACATACCTACCGGCAAATGGGGAACCTCTTCCTTTTTTCAAGTAGATAAAATTTACTACTTGCACATCCTACCTACATATATATATAGGTATACACATACATACCTACATAATTATTAGTATTAGGTAGTAGTTACATTTCAATAAATTATTTGAAATTATTTATAAATAAATCCTCATTCTATCAGATAAAGGTAGGTACATAATATTTTATTTTATTTTATTGTAGCTAGTCGGGCAAGAGAAAAGAAAACCTACGCAACCACGATGCCATTTAGTTAGTAGCTAGTCGGGCGGGAGTGCGCGGGAGGGGCGGACCCCGCGCCGCGCGGCGATCGCTCGTCGAAAACCTACGCAACCACGATGCCATTTAGTTAGTAGCTAGTCGGGCGGGAGTGCGCGGGAGGGGCGGACCCCGCGCCGCGCGGCGATCGCTCGTCGAAAACCTACGCAACCACGATGCCATTTAGTTAGTAGCTAGACGGGCGGGAGTGCGCGGGAGGGGCGGACCCCGGGCCGCGCGGCGATCGCTCGTCGAAAACCTACGAAACCACGATGCCATTTAGTTAGTAGCTAATCGGGCGGGAGTGCGCGGGAGGGGCGGACCCCGCGCCGCGCGGCGATCGCTCGTCGAAACACTACGAAACCACAATACCAATTCGCATTAATTTAAGTTTAATTTATCTCTCTGTTCTGACAAAATAAAAATCTTTTTACGTTTACTCTTTAACATTTGCTTCCATGGGCGGCGTTCAACGGGCGAGTCAAGAGTCAACAAGAGTCTTTTCATATTCATCCATGTGCAATCTACCATTCATTATATTAAATTGAATTAGACTCGAGAAGTGTAAAGGGGACTCCGACATCTCGTCTCCCAAGCCAACCTAACCTGCACGTGGTAGGTACACACGGCTAGATGGCGGACTAGGCTCTGGTGTAAATACCAAACAATCTTCATAATTTGTTATCTCATTAATTTTACAATTATTTTCCATTACTAGACACTGGCAGAAAGTTCCAACTAGACACAGTTGCCATTAACAAAAAATCATCATCATCAATTCGACTTGAATTATCAACTAGTTGTTGCAACACTTTCCATTTACACTATTTATAATATAATTAACTTTTTTAACACGTTGTCTGCGGTTTTTTTTCGACGACTGCGATCTTTTTTTTTACCTAAAAAATTCGTGCTGCCGCTCTACACAGCGGTTGTGTTGCGCCGCACATGCGTTTCGTTCGAAAAATATTAAAGCTCTGCTGAGTCACAAAGATCTGTATTTTCTCAGCCGCTGCGCTAGTGTGGATTTATGCATGTTAGTCACTTGTAGAAAACTCATAACGTGCCTTTTCAGAACTCAAAGTGTTAAAACACGCGCAAATAATTTGGAGTCGGTTAAAAGAAGGCGTCTATTGTCATACTAGTAAACAATGAAATAATGTTTAGGACTCCCACCATAGATACCATGGCCACATATTATGTATGTTTGTTCTTCTGTTATATACTTTATTCCATTAACGCGCAAGTACCGACATCTGAATATTGGTATCATGCACCTTACATGATGGAACGAGGAACTCGGCCTGTCGGTACGATCCGTGAGATGCGGGATTTTTATTTCTTGCCTACGATAAAACTAATTAGGAAAATGTCACTTGATGTTGTTATAGGTAAGTACAAAAATCACTACAAGTTTATGTATAACAAAATCGCTTCCCGCTGTCTGTCTGTCCCTATGTATGCTTAGATCTTTAAAACTACGCAATGGATTTTGATGCGATTTTTTTAATAGATACAGTGATTCAAGAGGACGATTTATAAACCACTAGCTGCGCCCCGCGGTTTCACCCGCGTGGTGATAGATATTTTGGATAACATACATCACATCTTTATAAATTGTGGCCTATGTGTTATTCTGATGTATAAGTATATTATTGTAAAGTTTCATTAAAATCCAGTCAGTAGTTTTTACGTGAAAGAGTAACCATCCATCCATCCATCTACATATACTAACAAACTTTCGCGTTTACAATATTAGTAGGATAGGATTAAAAAAATATATTTCAAAGTCGATTGCTAGGTCCACTACTCTCAAAATATTGAGATATTTATTTTTATTTTTACAGATGTTGACACAAAACTTGACCATGCGACATTTATAAAACAAAAATATGAGCATTCTATTACGTATCACATCGGTGCAACGGCGGCCAATATCTTAGATTTATTTGAAAACATGCTTGTTGTAAGTAATGTTCTTCCCTCATCAAATCACTACATAGTATAAAACAACGCTTCCCACTGTCTGTCTGTCCCTATGTATACTCAGATCTTTAAAACTACGCAACGGATTTCGATGCGGTTTTTATCACGCATTTTTTTTTTTATATATGTATATAAATTAAAAATAATGACAATCCACACAGCATCATCTAGCCCCAAGCTAAGCAGAGCTTGTCATATGGATATCAGATTATTGATATCCTTAATACATATATGTTTTATTATACATAGATAACACATAGTGATCGTCCGATCGAGATAAGTTGTGTCACACGCAACCGCGCGTGCCGATTGTGCAAAGTGCTAACGCATCATAACAAATGTCACGTCCGACACGGACCGATCGAAATGACCTTGCTAGATCATCAAGTTTAAGCATGACTACTGCCGATATCACATTTTATTGTTAAGGCGAAGCAAATTACATGCCGTAACAATGTCTACACCGCAAAAAGTTTCTTTCACTATAAACACGGAAACGGAACGAATTCTGGCCACAGAACATAATAAAGTTCTACAACGCAATGAAACGATGAAGAAAGACAAGAGAGAGAGAAACTTGAGAGTCTTGTAGGAGACTTCAAAAACCAAATAAGTATCCTGCAGCAGCAGCAGCTTAAGTGTGTTGTGGATACCACCATAATAAATCCGTCAAAATCACCATGCAAGGAGACCTCTACCGCGCGTATTGAATAAAGTACTGATGAGGAGGAGCTAGCCCGAGAAACGGAATGGTTGAGAGCGAAGTCTAGACAGAAGAAAAAAAGGAAATTGAACGCGTCGCCGAAACTCTCGCCTGAAACTAAAGCACCTATAAAAGAAAAAGAAAAGAAAGTTCCCCTACCACCTCCGATGATAGTAGATGATGTGGAGAACTTCCAGAACTTTTATGATTTCCTGTCCATGGAACATGCTGCTGGAACCTTTAACCGAAAAATGTTGAATGGTAAAAGCGTGAAAGTGAATGCCTGTAATGGTGAAACCTATCGTTCTATAACTATGGCACTGAACGAAAACAAATGCCTTTGGCACTTCTACGAAAACAAACAGGAGAAGCCCCTAAGAGAAAAGTCAAGAAACTGCCCACTACCTGCAAAATAGAGAAAATCATGGAAGACCTCAAAAACCAAGGACTCAAGATTGAAGCAGTAGTGAATAAATTGAGTTGGAAAACTAAGGAGCCACTTAATATGTTCACACTGTCTTTCAATAACGAAGAAGACATAAAAAATATCTACGGAATCAAATACATAATGGGTTGTGTAGTTGAGATTCAGCCCCTACGGACCACAAAACTGATTCCACAGTGTAAAAGGTGCCAGGGTTATGGACATACGCAAAGGTCTTGCGCCAAGGAGCCAAGGTGTGTCAAATGCACCGGCAAACATCTGTCTCCGAACTGCACAAAACCATTGGCAAAAAAAAACAAAATGCGTGCATTGTGGAGGGCTACACCCTGCAAGCTACAGAGGCTGCACTATTGCCAAAGTAATGCAAAAAATGCAAAACAAAATAGTCAAGGCAACACCTGCCACACGACAACAGCAAGTCCCAAGAGACAGTACCGCTTTCACAGCCCAATATAAGTCGCATACAACATGCACCCCCACCAACAGCTATAAACAAAAATATATATTTTGCCCAAGCAACTGCTGGAAAACCTGCAACCACCCAAAGCATCCGGAAAAAAACCGGTCAAAGCGATAAACTGGATGAAATCCTAAAGTTCATGAGCAGTTTTGATGAGCGTCTGAAGAAGATTGAAAATAGCACCAAAACTGCTATAAATAAACATTCAAAGTGATTGGAAATCTAAAAATAATGGCATGGAATTGTAATGGACTTTCGAAACATCAACAAGAACTACAAGCAGTCCTAGATTTGAACAACATAGACGTGTCTTTTATCTGAAACACACTTCACAAATCAGTTTCATATTCAACTAAAAGGCTACAAAGCTTACTACGCACTACACCCATCTAATAAAGGAAGAGGAGGCAGTGCAGTCATCATAAAGAAAAATATAAAATATCACGAACTAAAAACATATGAAGAGCCAGATATCCAAGCTGTGGCAATTTGTATAGAAACCAAACGATACTCGCTTACGGTAGCAGCAATATATTTTTGTGTACAAAAATATATCGCGAAACTATCTACGAGCAACGCAGAGTTACGATTTGAACTCCGATCACTCGGCAGTAAACCTCCGTAATGAGCGAGAGGATTTTACACAATGAAAGGACTCCAACATTGGTAAACAAAAAAACAGACTGGGAAAATTTTAAAATTGACTTGGACTATAAGGTAGAACTAAACGTTCCACTGAAAACTCCCGAGCAACTCGATCAAGACTTAGAAAAGTTCGTAAAGCTTATACAGCAAACTGCATGGGAGGGAAACTACACCTACCATCAAATCAAGAAGAGTTAAGAATGTCTATCCACTTGAAATAAAACTGCTTATTGATGAAAAGCGTAAATAAAGAAACCGCTGGCACCAGACAAGATCTCCGAAAGACAAAAATAAATTGAATTTTCATACAAAAAAACTTAAAAGGCTTATTCAAAAACGCAACACTGATACAACAAATAGTTATCTACAAAGTCTAAGCAATGACCGCAGTACAGACTACTCTCTTTGGAAAGCTACTAAAAACATGAAACGACCAACAAACCAGATCCCACCAATAAAGACAGGACCAGGTGAATCAGCCGTTAGCAATGAACAAAAAGCTAAAGTATTTGCCGAACACTTAGAGAGCATCTTTAAGCCAAATGAAGGCCAAGAAAACTATAACCTTGATACACCCTGTCATGAAAACTGTGATATAAAGCTTGTTTCACCTCGAGAAGTTTTGCGTTAAACAAAAAATAAATACAAGAAAATCTCCTGGATTTAATCTAATTTCAGGAGAAGTATTACATAATCTACCTAAGAAAACAGTAGTTAAATTAACAAACCTAATAAATGCCTCATTCCGACTAAAATACGTACCAGATTTAT
Source organism: Eupithecia abbreviata (assembly GCA_943735965.1). Taxonomy (NCBI): domain Eukaryota; kingdom Metazoa; phylum Arthropoda; class Insecta; order Lepidoptera; family Geometridae; genus Eupithecia; species Eupithecia abbreviata. Next base: position 2,624,166 of record OX031004.1, on the reverse strand, counting down.
GGAAAATTGCTGAAGTCATAATACATCATAATACGTCATAATAACAGATGGCTTTGAAGCCATCTTTCGCAAAAAAACTGCATCCCTGATCCGCAGAGTGCGGGACAGCCACAACAGCATCCTGAAAACCATAGCGGATAGATACTCATCCCCACTGTGGGCATGTCTCGTTCGCAGAGTGATCCCGGCAAGTATATCTTTCTTATAGGGATCACTCTGGGAAAGAGACATGCTTATGTTATACTATAACTTAATTAATTATATTATAATTTAATTTAAGATTCTACTAACCCTCTATAATTATATTTTTGTGTGTTTACTAATACTTACAAATATGGATCCATGGATATCCGAAATAAAGAGATTTTATTTATTTATTTATTAACACTTTGACTGCGGTTTTTTTTCGACGACTGCGGTCTTTTTTTTTTACCTAAAAAATTCGTGCTGCCACTCTACACAGCTGTTGTGTTGCGCCGCAAATGCGTTTCGTTTGAAAAATATTACAGCTCTGCTGAGTCACAAAGATCTGTATTTTCTCAGCCGCTGCGCTAGTGTGGATTTACGCATATTAGTCACTTGTAGAAAACTCATACCGTGCGTTTTCAGCACTCAAAGTGTTAAAGCCAGGAAAACTACCCCAAGAGACTGCGTCCTACAGACCAATTTCTCTGCTACCAGTCATGTCAAAGCTATTTGAAAAGCTTCTCTTAAAAAGGATAAACCAATACTAGACAGAAAGACTCATCCCAGATCATCAATTTGGATTCAGAGAACAACATTCTACAGTAGAACATGTGCGCAGAATAACGAATGTAATTGAGAAAGCACTAGAAAACAAAGAAGTCCACAATCTTCCTCGATGTAGCACAAGCCTTCGATAAGGTATGGCTTGAAGGCCTAATAATAAAACTAAATATCATATATCGTAGAATATACGTAGAAATAATAAATCATATTTATATAATAGAGCCTTTAGAATAAGGCAAGAAGATTCTTATTTCGATATAAAGGAGATTAAAGCGGGGGTGCCACAAGGAAGTGTATTGGGTCCGGTCCTATACCTTTTATACTCATGACATCCCTAAACATGAAAGCAACACCATTGCAACTTTTGCTGATGACACTACTACTAGTCTACTACTATAATAGCTACAGGAAAAATGCATGTAGAGCCAGCCGAAAAGGTTCAAGTAGCGATTGATGAAATAAAAAACTGGAGCAAAACCTGGAGAATATGTATATAAATGAATCAAAGTCGAGTCACATCAACTTCACAAATAAAATATACGAATACCATTCAGTTTTCATGAACGGGGCCATCTGCTGCTAGTTTTCATGAACGGGGCCATCTGCTGCTAGTTTTCGAGTTGGAGCAAAACTCATCCTAAGCTTTTTTATAACGCTTTTATTATTTATTTTATTTTATTTATATAACAATTTTATATACAATTTTAGCTAATATAAAACAAAGACAAAGCTGTAGGCCGCACTTTATAACACCTATGATATTAACCTTGCCCTATATATTATATGTATACATAATGCAAATGACATTATTCGTTAAAAATATCGACATTTCTTTTAATCTAAATCCGAACATTTCAGTAACTACAATAGACGAAATAAAGATAAACTAATTTTATAAAGATAATCTACCCTTACACAATTTAGCAAAGGTCAGGATTAGTAAATAATTATTTTAAAATACCTAGCTCCATAAAAGATCTCCAAACGATTCGATTTTCCGTAAAAACCTGAAAGAATATCTTATCTCTAAATGCTATTACTCCGTTGACGAATTTCTATGATAAATCTAAACTATAACTGTTTAGGTGGCACACCTACCTTCCGAGTTATTAATGAAATGAATTTGATTCTTGTGTATAATATCGTATAATTCTCGGATTACTATGTTACCTACCTATAAATACTAATTTCTATTGTTATTTTTTATAAATAAATTGCTGCGCCCTTACATGTACCTCTAAGCTAATAAGACCTAATATTATGTGACAATGTATGTGTATTCAATAAATAAATAAATAATAAAAAATATCTATCTATGTAATGTTTAAGTGTTTTTGCAATTGTTTTATGTATATCAGCATAGATTAAAAATATTTAACTAGTTTCTACCCATACCACAAACTCTGCTTAGCTTGGGGCTAGATAATACTGTGTGTCAATTGTCCAGCATTTTTTTATTTATTTATTAATCAATAATTTATTAAATTTACAGACTTATAGACGATATGCCAACATGACTACTTTAAAAAAGCAGAGAGCATTAGGCGATTATGATCTAAGAGCATATAATGAAGCATTTTTGATTATACGTAAGTAGAGTCCATACTGCGACCGAATTTTGTTTTAATGTGGCAGTGACGTTGTCTCCGAATGCATTATCATCAACCTTTGTTAGTAGTAGACATAGGCCTACCCCAATGAGCGGAACAGCGCCCTGTTCCACACAACACACACAACTGTTGATTGTGTGTGTTGTGTGGAACAGCATGCCGCATCCAGCATCTACCTGCAGTCTTTCGCAGGTAGTCATCCCACCTGGTAGGAGGGCGTCCTACGCTACGTTTACCGAGTCGTGGTCTCTACTCTAGAATACGTTTGCCGCAGCGGCCGTCAGTTCTTCGCGAGATATGGTCGGCCCACTGCCACTTCAGCTTGCTAATTCTTAGAGCTATGTCGATAACTTTGGTTCTCTGTCGGATGTATTCGTTACGAATCCTACCCTTCAGAGAAACTCTAGATCTTTCCATAGCTCGCAAAATCAGAATTGTCCATAGATTAAAGAAACTTTAGATAGTGCGTGCGGTGATATTTTCACGGAGAGATAGATGGTTTCAATCTTCGCCTATATCTTTTTTAGTTACGTTATTTCTAGGTAATGTGTGTACAATAAACAATTCAAAAACTCAACATTTAAAACAACTGAACGGCATTAATTTAAAAAAAGTTGTCTGGCGTAAAAAAAACAATAGCTGATGGTTCCACCTACCTACCTCTAGTTTCAGCTTCTTTTTCTTTATACTAATATTATAAAGAGGAAAGGTTTGATTTTTTATTTGTTTGTTTGTTTGTAATGAATAGGCTCCGAAACTACTGGACCGATTTGAATTATTTCACCGTTGGGAAGCTATGTACACTACATGTACAGCTCTGTACTATCCCCAGTGAACATAGGCTATATTATATTTTCAAAAAAGTTAGGGATCCGTACTAAAAACGTGCGAAGCCAGGAAGGTCTAGTATTCCATAAATAAGGATAAGAATAACCTTAAAACATTTCCATAGAAACAATGCGTGCAAACCTCCGACCAGGTGGGATGACGACCTGCGAAATACTTCAGGTAGATGCTGGATGCGGCAAGCTGAAGACAGGGCGCTATGGCGCTTATTGGGGGAGGCCTATGTCTAGCAGTGGACTAACATAGGTTGATGATGATGAATGCGTGCAAAGCCGCGGGCTGAAACTATTATAAAATATGTAAAATAACTATTATACTACTACTGATTTTTAGCATGTTTTGTTACTTAAACTGGACGCACATTCGCTACCATTGGTGTTATCAATATATTATGTGGATTATGGAAACATATATATTATTTATTTATTCACAGAAGGTAGTTACCATCAAATAAGGATAGAAGAACATTTGTTTAATAATGCGGTTGAAAGACTTCACAATAAAAGAGAGAGGATGAGGCGTGATCGAGAAAAGGCTACAGCTACACAATTAATATCGGGCCTACGGACCAGAGATAACCAGCAGGATAAATTACGGACCAGTGATAACCAGCAGAGGACCAGAGATAACCAGCAGAATACCAATCGAGTTACTAAATCGAATAGTTTCGGATTGATAGGTCCCGAGCAAAGCCCGAAAAAAACTCGTCAAAACAACGCAGGGACAAGGTCTATCAAAAAACCATTGTGGGTGTATAAAGAAGCTAATGATGAAAAATATAATTAACTTGATTGTCTTCGTGAACTAAAAACGGACTTCTAATTTGTTGACCTTAGTGATTCCGAGGGATTATTTAATATAACAATAATAATGTAGCCATCGCCTATAGATTAACTTTCTCAAAGGGCCTCTGTGCTGTTGGCTTCGGCCCCACGCAAGCCTTCCAAAGGACCGGGTCACTTTATGGCCCGAGATCATGGTAAATGAGAGACATAAATAATGCTGGACACAATTCACACATCACTAATAAGATAAATACACCTAGTTACCTCAAGGAACGTTTTGAATACCTTCACCAAAGCCATAGCTGCTCCCTCCGCTCAACAAACACTCTTCAAATAAAAACTCCCCGCCCCTTCCATTCCTACAGCTCATCCTTTACCGTACATGCCATAAAACTGTGGAATGCCCTACCCATTTCTATACGACAAGCTAAGTCTCTCCCTATATTCAAACATTATGGTCTATGAACATTTCCTTAACTCAACTTCAAACTGTTAATTTATATATATCATACCTATACTATATGTGTATTTTTTATTTATATTATATATTTATGTATGTATTTATACTTATAGGTGGTATAGGTGTTTGTTAGTATGTCCCAATTAAATATTATTCTACATAACACACCACCGTTTATACTTGTTCTAACACTTCATGTCCATCCAAAGGTTGCCTGGCAGAGATCGCTTTAAGCGATAAAGCCGCCCATTGTACAAAACATTCTTTATTTGTCTTTTTCCTGTCCAGTGTATCTGTTTTTATGGTGTGAAATAAAGAATAATTGTATTAAAGTCATTTAAAACGGGATATTTACCATGATTTGATTTTTGAGTTATCCAATATTTCGGCACAGTTTCGTGCGCCATGATCACGGAATAACTGTTATACCGTGATCATGGCGCATGGAACGATCATGGTTTTAGTTTTTTGCGAAACAGTATTATTTTAGAGCAATAATAAATTTAAAAATAAAAACCAGTGAAATTGCGCGCGGGCCGGTCATTCCGCCGCTCTTTCCTCCCTTTCTCACCTGCCCCGCGCAATATCAAGCACAGTTGGAAGTGGAGCTAGAGAACATGAAGATAAGAATAAGATAATTTAATGTTCTCTGACTCCACTTCCAAATGGCATGTTCTGGGGTTATGAGAAGTCCATAGAGAGGTGGAGGACACCGTAACCCTAGCTAGACTCGAGACATCTTCTCTACATTCGCGAAGGTGATAAAACACTGGGATGTTTTATCACCTTCGGTGTCGTAGGCTTTTTCGTCAATAAGGCCCTCTCTTTAATTATTGTTTGATGAGGTACGCCATCAAATGCAAGTCATTACAATCTGACAAGTCGCAAAAAACGCCTAAAGTTTCTTGCGACTTCTTCCAAGCATAAGACAGATGCGATACCAACTTTACACCGGCGTCAGTAATTGACCTGCCACGAGGGCTTGAAATACCGGTATTTTCAAGTACCGGCACGTCTGACCTTGGAGTGGTATCGAGAACCGCTTTGAGTACCGGTACTTTTGGTAAAGTATCGATGCTTCAAAGTATCGATAGCTCGTCCCCCAAGCCAACCTAACCTGCACGTGGTACATCCTGCTAGATAACGAACTAGGCTCTGGAGCTGCTGAACTGCCATCGTGAGGCCGATCATCACATACGCCTCTATGGTATGGTACGACAAGGCCTTTCAGTCTACGGCTATCAACAAACTAAATAGCCTACAAAGGACTGCTTGTCTTATGGCCTCGGGAGCCATGTCCAACTCCCCCGGTCAGGCACTAAATGCACTGCTGGGCCTTCCTCCTCTCCACATGTACATACATAAAGAGGCAAAGACCAGCATGTATAGGGCCAGCTGCCTGGGCGGAGGTAACTGGCTCTCCCACAAACTGAGATCTTTAAAAGACTCAACTATGGAAAATCCCATTCTGAGCATGACAACTGATGCCATGCTTCCACGTCATGTGTTTGAAAAGCACTACACAGTGGAACTTCCTTCCAGAGAAGATTGGCTAAATAGACAACCTCTCTGCAAGGATGGATGCCTAATCTGGTACACAGACGGCTCCAAAATGGGTCTGGATGTAGGCTGTGGAGTGTACGGAGAGCGACCCAGGTTTGGCACAAGCATAAACCTGGGAAATCACGCCTCTATCTTCCAAACAGAAGTATTCGCCATCCTAGAATGCGAGGATATAAATCTGAAAAAGCGCTACTCCAACCAAACTATAATTATTAACTCTGACAGCCAGGCGGCACTCCTAGCGTTGGACTCGAAGGTCATCACGTCCAAGCTAGTTGAGGACTGTCTGTCACGACTGAACGCTCTGGGCTCGAATAACAGAGTCCTCTTAAGATGGGTTCCGGGGCACGCAGGAATCAACGGCAATGAGTGTGCCGACGAACTTGCGCGCTCCGGAGCCAAGGGGATTCAGCTGGGACCCAAGCCGTTCCGTGGCATACCTAAATGCTTGGCACACAGAACACTCCTGAAATCCTACAGTTCCTAGCAGCTGCAAGGGTTAGTGGCGAACTATGAACGCCACGGCTTCGGGACTGAAATGTAAAAGTGGCGATCACAATAGGCCTATCATGGCCGCCGTGTTACGAAAGCCACCCCAAAGCTAATAAAAAAAAATAGGCTCTGGAGAAAATATAAATATAACAAAAAATATAACAATAACACTATCGATGGCTTAAAACAAGATAAGCGTGAAATCTCATTAAATATTTATCGAAAATATTTAATGAAATTTCACGCTTATCATGTAGCCATAATATGCACATAAAATTTACACTAAGTAGGTTTTTTAATTGTATGTCTACTTACTGCTACAAGTAATTAATAGTATATTAGATAGTAGACGGATACAGTTGCTAATAAAGAGATAATATGATTTTGCGTCCCCCCTTTACAATATGGCTCATCTGCATATTAAGTAAGTTACTCAAATATCATATCTATGAGTTGTTTTTTACCTATTTCCACATCGTTGCTAGTGATGATGATGATTATTTGTTACTGGCAATTGTGTCTGCTTGGACACTTGCCTGCCAGTGTCAAGTAATGGACAATATTTAGGACACGCGGCAGCGTGTCCAAGCCAAGTTCAAGCAAAGGAACGCGCCGAGTGTATCATTACACGAACCACTTGGTGCCACTTTTGACCCTTCTATAACTCAAAACCTCTTTAACGTAAACACATAAAACTACGTGTGTTTAATTATATCCATAAGGACATGTAGAAGCCCAAATTTCATGAAGCTAGCTCAAACGGTTACAAAGATATGAAGGTCAAAAAGTCGTAAAAATTCACACTGACTGACTGACATACATATAGTACCTAAATCTAACCTACTTCCAGATGACCTAGAAGGATGAAATTTGGAATCCAGCTCGGTAATTGTGTGTAAGCGTAGGAAAAAATCAAAAAATTTAAAAAAGTCAAAAAATAATTGATGTTAGCGACGTCGACATTATGTCAATGAAATAAGGTTTAAATTCGAATAGAATCGGCATTGCATAGAATAAGCAATAGTTAGTACTAACGTCTCCGATTGTGCAATAGAATACAGTGTAGTTGTTAGGGACCGGCAAATAATAGATTCTGTTTTCGAAGTAACTACATATTTTTACTACCTCACACTAGATGTCACTAGTGTAGGGGACGTACTAAGAATTTTCGCATGATGCGAATGAAGCTTTAAACTTAAGTCTTTTGATATGATTAAGTTATACTAATTTCAGAGTCAGTGCAAATAATAGACAAATCATAACTAACTAAATATATTTGAATCTCTAAAATTTTCTTCACAAAATTCATTTTCCAGCAAAAATAACTGGTTTGGTTAGTTGTTGTCGGTTGGTTGCCCTATCATTTTCTATGGTTGCAAAATGCTTAAAACGAATACCTATATATTTTTCAGCTATTGATTTAATCAGAAAAATATTATGATTATCAGTATTATCAGCAAGAACAAATCTACGTAGGTATATTTCGTCGGAGTCCAGTCTTGTCTATTAATTTTTGTGATCCATTGCTGTCTTATATTATTTTGAGATGGAAATCTAGAACATACACAATTTAAAATTGCATTAATAGGTGGGCTTCAATTTCATTAAATTTACTAAACAACAACTATTATCGTAGTTGTCTCACGGAGGGAATGTACTTTCAATATAGAATATTTAATATAAATGAGGCTTTATTTTTATTTCCTGCATATTTAATATTTATTTATAGAACATTCCATAGGTGCATTCCATACATGCTATGTTTCAACATAGCCGTGGGACACTCAGTAAAATAATTGGATTCTAAATACGGCCCTGGCCCTGTTTTTCTTTATAAGTTAATGGTAGATTATAGATGGCGGCTTGTTTAAAAATGACTATAAAAACCAAAAAATTAAAATTTTGGCGACTAAAAAGTCTTTAGGAACGTAGTAGTTGAACAAATTTCAGTACATATGATTATTAAAATATATTAAAACAGTGCCCTACGTACCTATAAATGTTTATTTCCCATGATACAAAGTGTCGCCATCTATTGTCAAGTAGAATTATATTTGGAAACGCATAGTCGCAATGGAAATGTTCGAGAACTTTTAAAATATGATGCGGTATTCAGAAAAATCCAAAAAGAATTATATTGGTCAGTTGTGTAGTTGAACAAATTTCAGTACATTTGATTATTAAAATATATTAATACTGTAATGATATCCCACCAAAAACATAAATGTAAAAAGGAGAGCCAAGTTCAATACAAAAATTATGCATGGCTGTGGGCTTCGCCGCAAAAAGAATGGATATCTAAATGAGTCCCAAGTTATATGCACCATCGAAATAAGTATGTATTTATAGGAACAAAATAACATTATGAACAAGTAAATATTAAACTCTATTTCTTTGCTTTATTGAATACCTATAACAATTGCTGTTATTAAAAAATGTGAGATCTTAAAGTAGGTTAGATTTGACTTGGCCAGTTTTTATCAGATTTAAAATGTTGAAAACTTTATTAAATGACTGATGTAATGAAAACTGGCCAAGTCAAATTTAACCAATTTAAGATCTCACATTTTTTAATAACAGCAATTGTTATAGGTATCCAATAAAGCAAAGAAATAGAGTTCAATACTTGTTCATAATGTTATTTTGTTCCTATAAATATATACTTATTTCGATGGTGCATATAACTTGGGACTCATTTAGATATCCATTCTTTTTGCGGCGAAGCCCACAGCCATGCATAATTTTTGTATTGAACTTGGCTCTCCTTTTTACATTTATGTTTTTGGTGGGATTGTAAAATCAATGATTTAATAAATTATGAAGGAATGTAAGGGGGACTCCAACATCTCGTCTCCCAAGCCAACCTAACCTGCATGTGGTACACCCTACTAGATGACGAACTAAGCTCTAGAAAAAATATCAAACAATCTTCATAATGAAATAACCCATTATACTCAAGTGTATTTAACATTTAAAAAACACTGGCGGACCGTCCCGGCTTCGCACGGATATTTATAATTTTTATCTGTACCTACTTATACAGGGTTATTGGTAATTCTACGTATTCCCGTTAGGAGGTGATAGGGGTGACTATTTTCGAAAATTTTCACACCCATGTGTAGTTGTTATGCATTGTTGGAGAGCTAAGAAAACGGTTATGTTTTTAAAATAATCTGAAAGCCAAGTCTCATAACGTTTTTTTTTAGTTTTTAAGGCATTTTAGAGGAAAAAAATCTCAATGAATAATGAAATAATATCGTTTTTATCTCGCATTTTTAATTTTGGAGCGATAATTGTTGTTTTAATATTGATAAATAACCAGTGTTTATTCGTTTTTATAAAACAAAATAAAAAAATAGATTTAAGTAGACAGTTTTTTTTAAATCAATTTATGATGTTGCACTTTTGACTTATTTTGAAAAAAGCTAAAAATCATGTTAACTTAAAAATGGTTCACTTTTGCATGATGCACATGGGGGTGAAAATTTTCGCAAATAATCACCCCTATCACCTCCTAACGGGAATACGTCGAATTACCAATAACCCTGTATATATGTATACTAAACAATTATTACAATCAACAATAAAAAATTTAATTCTATTATTGTGAATGAATAGAGATCATGAATTAAAAACTACGAAATTGTTATTGTTACCAAATTGTGGTCCACACTAGCCAAAGTTTATCAGGTAGAGAATGCTATCTAGCATTAATCTCGCCCTATATACAACTTTTGTGCAATCAAGTATATTCTATCTAATTAAAAAAATGATCTGATATAGTAGGGTCCTACACGTACTTGGTCATCTCTTGGCGATGACCTCTGTGGCGCGGTGGGCGAAGGTCCGCCTGCGACGCAGGAGGTTGCGGGTTCAATTCCCCCCTCGGAACGATTGTGTGTGCGACCTGCAGATATTGTACCGGGTGTTCTGGTCGTTATCTATGTATAATAAAAAATATCTGTCAATATAATATATTAAGTAGGTATATCTGTCATCTAGCACCCATAACACAAGCTCTGCTTATCTTGGGGCTAGATGATGCTGTGTGGAGTATCCAGCATTATTTATTTTTTATTTTTATTTATTTTATCTTAGTTCCAGGTGTGCAATTAGCTGTGAGATATACAAAAGATGAATTAACCAATAAAGATCTCGGAGTAAGTACCTACCTACATACCATATATTGGAATTGAGAGTAAAACCCCAGCAGTAGTAATTCCCCCAAGTTATCGACATAGCTCTAACTAAGAATCAGCAAGCTGAAGTGGCAGTGGGCTGGCCATATCTAGCGAAGAACCGACAACTGTTGGGCAACGTGTTGAGTGGAGACCGCGACTCGGCAAACGTAATGTAGGACGCCCTCCGGCCAGGTGGGATGACGAGCTGCGAAGGACTGCAGGCAGATGCTGGATGCATCAAACTAAAGACAGGGCGCTATGGCGCTCATTGGGGGAGGCCTATGTGTGTGGACTATCATAGGCTGATGATGATGATGAGCTGCTATTCATACGCCCCACGATATTAAAAAGAAAACTATAACAGCTAAGTATGCTATATATTACTTACTAGTATCGAGTACTTTGTCCATCAAGTTATATAGCTGCGCCTTCGTGGAAATCTTCCTCTTTAATCATTATTACAAGATAGAAGAAGTTCGAGCTAGCGGGAATTTTCTCATAGCAAATTGAAAAGATCTGTCAAAGATTTAATCAAGTTTCACAGGTTTAACCGACCGTAATAAAATTGCCAGATTTATTGCTCTATTTACACTTAACTATAACTCAGCTTTGTTTATTTTTTTAAATATTAAACGATAAAATTGGGACTCCCACAGGACAAACAATCAGACCCTTTTCATATATATATAAATAAACGGATCACTTTCAAACGATTAGCGAAATACGAGTAAAACCATTAGAGTGTGAGGTATTAAGGGGATACCGTGAATAACTAAGACTGTCAGATTGCATATCAATTTTACCAAAAGTGGTCGACAGACGGCGCTTATTTTTTACATAGAATTGTGCAAATTTTATCTGTTATAGAATAGGCAAACTTTAGTTCTTATGGCTGATGTAAGGTACCTACTAAAGTCATGAAAACGGTATTTATTCTATTTTACAAAATTACAAGCAAATTTAAGTTACAATCATTATTAATTTCTAATGTAATACTAATATTTGCCCGATATCCTAGGTACCTAAATTAAACCGTATGTAGCTTAATATTAGGTAGGTAGCTTATAAATGATCTTTTAAATATTCTTCGAAATGAGACGCACATCATGCAAAGAAAATGCGTGCTAGCTGAAAATAAACAAATTATCAAATCTATCTAAAGTAGGCTAATAATTGTAAGCACCTTTATTTTATTATAAACACTGCTTTAGCGTAGGTACTTAGCATAAGTAAGTCTACATAAGTACGCTAAGTACGTAAGTAGTTTTTATAATAAAATTGCTTACAATTAGTAGCCTACTTTCGAAAAGTCAGATAATTTTCTGTTTTATCGTATGATATACTACGTACATTGTAGGTAGAGTGTCTCTTAGTTTTTTCTTATAGCTTTTATAATTAAGGGAATAATTGTCTAATAATTAATTTATTATTTAAAGAAGGACCAAGGATACTGTAAAAAATCTCTTATATCACCTATTAACGGGAAATTTACCATGATTAGATTTTTTAGTTTTTCAATATTTTGTACAGAATGCGCCGTGATTACGGAATAACTGAAAATTCAAGAATCAAATCATGGTAAATATCCCGTTAATAGTGATATATATACATACATATACTTCCATTTAGAAGGTTATACAATATACAATGTTCATTATGAACATTATTGAACATCCTGTCGAACTGAGAGATAAAAAATATAGATTAAAAAGGTTTATAGGATAAGAATACAGTCAAGAAGAGATGGCCAGTTCCCGGCCGCCTCGCTATTCCTGGCCATGATAGCGGCCACGGTAACGGCGGGGCAGGGGGTGCTAAGAAAACATGCTGATACACTTGGCATGTCGATAATTTTTTTTAAGCTCTTCTTCTGTTTGTGTGATTATATACGATTTTTGAGGCAATTTTCAAAATGTTTGCCGTCGTGAAAACCTTCCTCGGACTTCAATACCTAAAAAGTTCCAGCCATTATTGAGATTTGCTATTAGCAACACATAAAGCTATTCATTTTCGTTTGAAAAGATTAAATAAAGATTAACTAAGTACCTTAAAGAAAAATAGAAATTTTAAAAAACTTTTAGATAGATAGAGAATTTCTTAAGTAAATGTTGTTAACTCCACATGTCAATTTATTTTTGTTTGAATTTGTTGACATCATTTACAGTTTTACTATAGGTAGGTAACTTCTAATAATATTTAAATTCATTTATTCAGATAATAATAATCCATGGTGTTAGTTTGCTTATAACTAGATGTTAGTACTTATAATTAACTACAGATTTTGTCCTTTGGACCAATCGGTGCATTACCGGACAGTTAAATTTTCCAGCAATCGCGGTTAGGATGCTGTTGCCACTCCCGCGGGTTCTGCTGAGTAGTGAAGCTGACTTTTTCCGCCAGATGGCATCGAAGGTGTCGGTGCGAGCCCGGGCGAACATGTCCGAGGCACTGCAGAATCGCGGTAGTCGCAACAGCAACCTAAACGCGTTATTATATTGGACCCGCAATGCATTGTAAGCCTTTTGGGTATAGTTGACCCACAGACTCGCTGAGTAAAATGAAGTACAGTATGCTCTGAATAAAGTTACCTTTACTGCATCTGTACATCTTGCGAATCTGCGGGCCAGCATATTCGCCCTGACTGACAATGCTCTGCGTTCCCTCTCCATGTCATCGTCGTCCTTCAGGTCTTCCGTCAACCAGTGTCCTAGGTATTTAAAATTGGCCACTTTTCTGAGAGGTACTCCATTAAGTGTAACAGGTGGAACAAATAGCGGACACTTTTAGCACCGGCTTTGAAAACCATGAACTCTGACTTCCTGACATTGTATGCCAGTCCACGTGACGCAGCATAGGACTCACATACAGCAAGAAGCTTTCGGAGTGCACTGATTGAAGGAGCCAGCAGCACCATGTCATCAGCATAGCTGAAGTTGTTCACACATAACCCGTCTACGTGACAGCCCACAGGCATACTGCTGAGTCGCTCAATCAGCGAGTTCACATACAGGCAGAAGAGGGAGGGCGAGCTCAACCCCCCCTGCCTCACCCCGCACTCCTGCCCATATGCGTCCGAAAGCTCGCCTGTCCACCTCACTCGATTCTGCTGGTGGAGGTACCTGACCAGTGATACCAGCTCGGGAGGAACCCCAGCATCGTTCAGCTTGTGCCAGAGTACGTCATACGAGACCATTTCGAAGGCCTTCGACATGACCAGGCCTGTCTGAGAATTAAGCACACTGTCAAGTACCTTGGCCACAATCGAAGCCAACGATATGGGTCTATAGTTCGATTTTTCCGACATATCTCCAGTCTTATTCTTAACGACTGGTACCACCAGAGTTCGCATCAGCTCGGCCGGCAAGTACGAGTGACTTATGCAAACATTATAGAACAAAGCGAGTACCCGAGGGAGGTGGACACCAGCATGCTTCAGGTGCTCGATGCTGAGCCCATCGTGCCCAGGCGATTTACCTCCTGTCAATTTCTTAATCGCGGCTCTAACATCCTTGGCGAGAATTATTGTTTTAATCCGCTGGGCACTCCGGTTCTCAGTATCACACCCTCTACATGGTGGTCCTAAAGGCGACTGCACATAAAAATAATCCTTGAATACATTCGCAATACTAGCAGGAGTGGATGCACCATTGACGCTCACTGGAGTGCTAGGGCCTCACATTTAATTTCGAGGCACATTTCCAGAAGTTTTTAAAATCCGCTTTAGAATGATGATTTGCTAACAGGTCGATTCGGATTTGGTCCTGATGGTTTTGACACCCCTTTAGCCTACTCTTGAATATCTTACGCGCTTGAACCATATCATCATATATTGAGCCGCCACTTGGTTTACCATGCCACGCCCACAAACGATATGCCGACCTAGCACTCAAGTGAGATTCACTAATGAATAAACTTTTATGAGTAACTCTACGTTCACTGACATTTGCAAAACAAATACGGTTGCTAACTAACTCTATTTCAATGGTATAAAGACTATAGGAACTGAAAAACAAAAATTGTCAAACATCGTAATTTGAACGACGACACCAGCTGTCAAATGCAAAAAAGTGACATGACCTTACGTCCGTCCGAGAAGGCATCCAGCCTCCGTTATCTTCACCAGTCATTGCGGCTTATTTACGATTTATTTGCGGTTTACCTGCAACTTCAAAATAACAAGAACAATTTCTAGCGTGTCCTCGCGGAGGTTGGTGTCGATTAATGAAGAAATGTGCCTCGTCGCAAAAGATAATTCTTGGGTCAAAATTGGAGTCCTCTTCCAACGATTCGAAGCAGTGAGCCATGAACGAAAAAAAAATGTATTTAGTCTACGCAGTGAGCGAACAAATGGCGTTGTCTATGGTCATGAACTTTAAGCTCCTGGAATAGTTGTATCTTCTACTACGGGTAAAGGCCTAAGTCCTGATGCAAAATTCGTTAAGTTCAAGTCTGCGGAAGGACGAGTTCTTGTGCAAGGCGTCTATCGGTATAATTACCGATATTACGCAAGTAAAGTATCGATACCAACAAAGTTGACAAGCACGCGCGCGCGCCCGCCCCTCCCCGGTCGGTACGCTAGCACTGGAGAGCTGGCAACGTCGCGAGAACCGGTACTTTTTGCAAAGTATCGATACTTGAATGTATCGAAATGAAACTAGCATAATTACCGCTATACCGGTATTATCGGTTTAAAGAATATTTATTTTCTCAAAAGAAATTACATTTCACTTATCTGAGAAAACATCTTAAGCTAAGTATTTTAATTGACGACCGATGTGGCGCGGTGGGCGAAGGTCCGCCTGCGACGCAGGAGGTTGCGGGTTCGATTCCCGCCTCGGAACAATTGTGTGTACGATCTGCAGATATTTGTTCCGGGTGTTCTGGTTGTTTTCTATGTATAATAAAAAATATCTATATATGTAATGTATTGTATTATGTATATCAGTTATCTATAGTACCCATAACACAAGCTCTGCTTATCATGGGGCTAGATAATGCTGTGTGGATTGTCTAGCATTATTTATTTTATAAAAAAAAAAAAAAAAAAAATTATTTTATAATTAAACTTCGAACAACCAAACAATTTTTAATACCTACCTACTTTAAGTATATCTACAGAATTATAGCTAATTAACAATCATGTGTATAATGAAGAATTTAGAGAGTTTTATAATTTTCCAGTAGGTAACAATAAGACAAATAACAAAAAATATTAGTAGTAGTAATTTAAGCTTAACAATAATTGAATGTAGAAGTTGAGTTCACAATTTTGAAATAACAGTCACGTAATAATAAGACAAAACACAAAAAGTATTATTAGATTTAGTAGATAAGTTATCAAGAAAGTTTTTAACACTACCCGCGAAATTCCTGCACATTACTTACTCCCCTTGAAATGTTTAATACAGAGTAGTTCGACCTAACATGTCACAGTGAAAACAAAACCAGTTAGTTTATTTGTTATTTGAGTAAAGATATGTCATTAAGTATGTGTTTTTTAAGTTTAAGTTTGAAGTTACTATAGGACTCCGCATTTTTTACCTCTTTTGGAAGACTGTTATACATTTTTACACCTTCGAAATTTAGCGCTCGTTTCCCGAATTCGGTTCGCACGCTTGGTAGAAGTATGTGGTCTTTTTTGCGAGTATTTCTTGTATGTGTCTGATAGACTTTTATAAACGTTATATTGGTATGTATTGATTTATTTAAAATTTTTCTAATGAGTCTGCAAATACTGTATGAATAAAGCTGTTTTATGTTCATGAGTTTGGTTTGTTGATAAACATTGATTGTTGGTGTTAAGTAGTCTAAATGAAATAACATTTTAATAATTTTGTTCTGAGATACTTGTAGGGTTTTTAGGATCGTTTTAAGGGCACTGCCCCAAATTTCGATTAGATACAAAAGATGCGGTTTCACAAGAGAATTGTAAATTGTATGTCGAACGTGAAGGGGAAGACAATGGACTATATTTCGTAGCGATGCTTGTAAAGACGTGAGTTTAGATCTTATATAGTCAATTTGTTTGTGCCAATTAAGGTGGGTGTCGAGTCTTAGACCTAAGTATTTTTCGTGTTGTTTTAGCTGTAGTGTCTGTCCGTCAATTGTTGGTGGCTTATGGTCTGGAACTAATTTGTTTCTGGATTTAAAAATTACATAGCATGTTTTATCAGTATTGATTGTGAGAAGTTTGTTTTGGAACCATACAAATAGTCTGTTTAGGTCTTCTTGTGCCTGTTTGATAATCTGATAAATGCAATTTCCGAAGTAAAAGAGACACGTATCGTCGGCATAGAGTGATACGTGACCGTTGAGCGTGAGTTCACTAATTGAGTTGATGTAGATAAGGAACAATAGAGGGCCAAGTATTGAACCTTGTGGGACACCGAACGATATACTATGTGGTTTGCTTGAGTGATCTCCAATTTTGACAATTTGGAATCTATTACTCAGGTATGATTCAAACATAGAGAGCGCTACTCCAGATATTCCTAAATCTTTGAGATTTCGTAGTAAGATAGTGTGACTGACGGTATCGAATGCTTTTTTAAGGTCAATGAAGATTCCTAGAGCTATGTTTTTTTGGTCTATGTTAGTTTGAATTTTGGTAATTAAGTCTGCTGTTGCCGAGAGTGTGTTGGATTGTGATCGAAAGCCGTACTGTCTGTCAGAGAGAAATTTCAGAGAAGTAAGATATTTGTTTAGTCGTTTGTATATCATTTTTTCTAGAATTTTTGAAATAACTGGTAGGACTGAAATTGGTCTGTAATTACTTGGGTTTGAATGAGTTCCATTTTTATAAATTGGCATGACTTTAGCAATTTTTAAGGAATCGGGAAAAGTACCTTTATCTAAGTGAAAGTTAATACAGTTAGTGAGGTTTTCTAAAATAAGGCTAGTGATACATTTTAATGATTTTGTAGTTATGCCATCTACACCTACACTACAGTTTGGGTCAAGTTCTCGAATTATTTTGGAAATTTCGTTAATTGTACATGGCTTGAATTGATTAAATACGGCGTTGATAGAAGGTGTGTTTGTTAATGAAGTGTGTTGTGGTGTCGGAATTTTTTCAGCAAGCGTTGAACCAATTGTTGAGAAGAACGTGTTGAAGGTCTCGCAAATTTCATCACCGTTGGTAATAGTAACATTGTTAATAATAAGTTTTGGGGGAGTAATGTTTGATTTGATTTTATTTTTAGCTAAGTTATTTATCAGGCTCCACATTTTCTTTGGATCTCTTTTATGTTTTGTGAAAGCTTCATAGTAATAGTTGTTTTTTGTATTTCGAATTTTATCAGCAGTTTTCTTTCTTTCTTCTTTAAATAGTGCCTTTAGGTTTTCATCATCTGGTTTTTCTTTAAGTCTTTTCCAAATTTCATTTCTAGTTCTTATCTTGTTTGTAATGTCTTTATTTATCCAATCTTGTCTGGGGGGGTTCATTATTTTAAATTTCTTCATTTTACTGTATTTGACGCCATGTTTTATGTGTTTTTCTAGATATTCATAATTGTGCTGTACTGGGTTGAAAGTGTGATTTTTTATAATATTATATAGTTGGTCATAGTTGATAGCATCATATTGGATTCGACGTTTTTGTGGTGGCGTTAGTTTTTTCATATTCAAGTAGATCTGTTTATGGTCAGACATCGGTGAGTCAAGGATCGTCATATGGAAGTTCATCTGTATGTTCGTACAAACATGATCAATTATTGTCTGCGTAGATGCCGTCTCTCGGGTGCAGAAGCGCTCTTCAATTTTGTTTATATAATAGTATCCTGACTCTTTGAGCATGTCTTTGTAAAGTTTCACATTACGTTCAGTCTTGAGAAGGTCCAGGTTGAAATCTCCGAAGACAATAGCTCGCCTCTTTTGTACCAACTGTGCTGAGTATCGATCAAAAAAGTCCTTGATATTTGGACTACCTGGGTTATAAACAACTCCTATGTCTAGTGCGTACCTTTCTATGCTGATCCAAAGGTAGTTTATGCCTCCTTTATATGATTCTTCGTTAAGATTGTGCGTTATGTCGTTATGAATGTATATAGAGACGCCACCTCCTCTTGAGTCTGTTCGGATATTATAATAATGAGTGTAGTTTGTGATTTGGTAACTTTCGGCTTCATCTGTAGACTTTATCCAGGTTTCGGTGAGTAATACGACGTGGGTTTTGGCTTCAATTGATCGGATAATACATTTTAACTCATCAAATTTTCCGGGTTTGCATATACTTCGAGCGTTCAGATATAGGAAATTAAGGCTAGATTTTTCAGTCTTTAAACTTTGGTAGGGGCAACTTAGTTGGTATGTGATGGGTTCTTCTTGGTCACCTTGTAGGGTAGTTGTAAGTTTTTTGGATCTCGGATGATTTTTGGAGCACCCTTTATGTATTTGATTAGTAGATCTGTTTCACCATTTTCTTTACGTTGCGTCAATTCCTTACTGAGCTCTTTCATCAAATTCTTTTCGGTTGGTGTCTGATCATAGTATATTCGTATATTCTGGGGTAGATTGTTTTTGTTTCTGAAGACTTGCTTTACTTCATCTGAATTAATAAGGCATACCTTCAAGGGCCGGACCTTGCCTGTAAAAAAGCTTCCCAAGCGAATAACTTTTACTATTTCCGGCTTAGTTGTAAGATAGTCTTGGAAGGTTTTTTGAACCAATCGTATATCTTCATCGTAACGTACAGCATTATCCGTGTTGGTAGGTTCCGGTAAGCCAACAATAATTAGATTTTTTCTCCTATGTTCTCTTTCTCACATTTCGCTGATGATTTTTTCGCTCTCAAAAATTCCTGCCTGGTTTTGTGTTGAAGGTTGGTTAGTTTTTAGTTTACTAATTTCTGTTTCAATAGCAGATATTTTTGAGTCTGTAATGGAGCTGGCTGCCTGGAGTTGAACAACTTCTTCCTTCAAGTTATTGTGTTCCACCAAAAGCTTCTCAGTTGAGATTTTTAAGTCTGCCATCTGGTTTTTGACTGCAGATAAGTCTTCGCGTATCGGTTTGAGGTTGGTTTCCAGAGCTGAGATTATTGGTACCAGTAGCAAGCCCTGCCTGCTGTACACTTTCACGGACCGCGGCGATGTTCTCCACCGATCTTGCGTTTCTCGAACGTACGGTGTTGGCTGAATGGTTACCGGACCGATAGTTTTTAATTCTACAATGCGCGTGATAGATTTTGATGAAGAAGCATAACTTACAACATGAATACTGTTTTATTCAATAATACAATCTGGTTGGACATCAATTATACGAGAAAGTTTTACAAACAATTAAAAACATTTTAAGGTTATGTTACACAAATTGCTAGTCATAAGATATTTTAACCGAAATTGAACAATAATTAGTTTTAAGTTCTGTCTGGTTAGGCTGCCGATCGAAAAGTGGGTCGTATTTAAATAAAAGGCTAAATTACAAAATGTCTTGATTGTTACTTATTATTCATTTTGTTTATTGTTGTTACTACTTAACTATTGCTAAATTTTATTTTAAATATGTATTTTTCGTTTTATTTACATTGGGTATTGTTTTAAGTTAGTTTTTATAGAAATTTTAAAGAACGACGTTAGGTTTAGTTCGTATACGAATTTCCGCCTGCTTCCTTTGCAATGATGTTTTTTCAGTTTCTTTGACATAAGTTCATAGTTGTTATGCATTGTTGGAGAGCTAAGAAAAAGGTTATGTTTTTAAAATAATCTGCAAGCCAAGTCTCATAACGTTTTTTTAGTTTTTAAGGTATTTTAGAGGAATAAAATCTCAATGAATAATGAAATAATATCGTTTTTTATCTCGCATTTTTAAATTTAGAGCGATAATTGTTTTTTTAATATTGATAAATAACCACTGTTTATTCGTTTTTATAAATCAGAAGAAAAAAATAGATTTAAATAGACAGTTTTTTTTTAAATAAATTTTTGATGTTGCACTTTTGACATATTTTAAAAAGAGCTAAAAATCGTGATAACTTAAAGATGGTTCACTTTTGCATGATGCACATGGGGATGAAAATTATCGCAAATAGTCACCCCTATCACCTCCTAACGGGAATACGTCGAATTACCAATAATCCTTTATATAGGCTCTGACATCGTAAAAAATGCAGCCTGAGCGATGGCTCACACTGTCTTTGGCGCGAACAGTCGATACAACAATTTATTATGTTTCTTAATACTGAATAATACTTTCAGACCAAATCAATTATATCAAAAATTGTACAATTAATATTGCACTTAATTTAAAAATAATATTTTAATAAATTAAGAAATTATAGGCGCCGCGCCACTTTTGTAAGTTATATACTAATGATTTTATTACATTAAAATACCAATGAAATGGGTAATCTAAAATCTGAAAACAATTTAAGAGATACTTTTCATATTTCTTAACCACAATTGTCTATTATTAATCTTTATTGTGAAAGTTATGTGCTAATGATTTTATTACATTAAAATACCAATGAAATGGGTAATCTAAAATCTGAAAACAATTTAAGAGATACGTTTCATATTTCTTAACCACAATTGTCTATTATTAATCTTTATTGTGAAAGTTATGTGCTAATGATTTTATTACACTAAAATACCAATGAAATAGGTAATCAAAAATCTGAAAACTATTTTAGACATACTTTTCATATTTCTTTATCACAATTTTCTATATTAATCTGATAGGCGCAACGTTTTATTTTATTTTTAATTATTTGGGAAACAAAAAGCTTATATCCTACTAATATTATAAACGTCAAAGTTTGTAAGGATGGATGGATGGATGATACCATCTAATATACTTAAGTATATGTTAAGGTATGTACTATTTGACGTGTAATATTTTTGTTTACCAATAAATTGAACTCTGAACTCTGAACTAGGATGGATGGTTGTTACTCTTTCACGTAAAAACTACTGAATGGATTTTAATGAAACTTATACATATCAGAATAACACATAGGCTACAATTCATAAAGATATATAGTACCTATATTATCCAAAATATCTATCACCACGCGGGTGAAACCGCGGGGCGCAGCAGTTTCGTTATAAATAGAACGTAGTCTTAGAGTAAATAAAGCTATCCACAGTTTCCACTCGCAGCTTGCAAGTATAACTGAACTAGTACATTAAAAAAAGTTATTATTGCAATTTTTTTTCAATATCGCACACTGACTCTGATAATAAAGTTTTTCATCAATTGAACACGTTGTTCAATCGTGTGATTTCCACGCGGACGAAGCCGCGGGGCGCAGCTAGTTTATTTAAAGCTAGTTTATAAATTAGCTCTATTTAACTTATTAAATAAATAAATAAATAATTCTGGACAATTCACACAGCATTATTTAGCCCCATGGTAAGCAGAGCGTGTGTTATGGGTACTAGATAAGATAACTGATATACATCATTATCATTATATATATAATAAAACTAAGTTGATAAAATGTGCGTGCCGATAAAACTCAAAAAGGAGTCCCGGCACGATAAAGGGACTTATATAGTGTGATAGCCCTTTATCCCCCCTCGAACAAAAAGTTCTTGTTTTAACCTAAAGGGTGTGTTTTTAAAGATATAAGGGCTTTTCCAACTTTTTAACTTGGAAATTAAGTGTAGTGGCGCCATCTGTTGTCGAGTATTTGAACTTCATTCAGAACAACGATTATTTGGGTTACATTTAGAAAGGCGCTGCGACCAATTGCAGCATGTGTAGTAATGGCGCGAAATTTAAAATTTTAATTTCAATAAAGTCTTAAATTACATTTGTTACTATAATAAAGTTATTAAATTTTGTGTATTTATACAGCAGCAGCTAACTTATATTTTGGAGTTAAAGCGACATAATTTTAGTTATTCAAATTAGTTCTTAAAACATTTTAAAATTTAAGTTTTTAAATTTCGCGCCTTTCTACTTATGCTACAGCTGCAGAACCTATTGTTACGGCGGATAGAAGGTGTGAGAAAGAAAATATTCTCAAACTTTCTCGAATATCCTAGAGCCTAGCTCTCTGAATATATAAGAGCCCGGTGTCGCCCGCCAGAGTTAGTTCGATTTGAACAGCGAAACAAGCGATTTCGAAACGAAAAGGAAATAAGTTATCTGTAAGCCTTTATTTTGAAGTATCACGTGTGAGTATTTTTAATAGTGCGTTTAATTAAATCTCGATTTTGAAGCGAAGAAGAAAAAAGTTGTCTGTGAGCCTTTATTGTGAAATATCAAATGTGAGTATTTTTAATAGTGTGTTTAATTAATTCTCATGTTTTTATTTTATTTTCTTTTAATTGTAATTTCCTTAACCTTCAAGCAGTCACGCGACGTTGAATCGATGCCTTCTATATACTTTTGGCCGTAAACAAAATCTCGCGCGACCGCTTGAAGGTTAAATAATTTTTTTCTTTGTCTCAACGTACCCCACGTTTACGTAACAATATATTTGTCTATAAAATGTTTATTAAATTTATATTTTACAGAATACAATGCCTAGACGTAAAAGAGGAGGAGATCTTGCCAGTTCTGCAGCGAAACGGCGGAAACAAAAAGAATATCGAAGAAATGAAACGGAAGAAGAGCACGAAGCACGAATCAGAATGAACACCCTGAGAAGCAGAAAAAAAATCACTAGAAGCCATGGACAGAACATTACAAGAATTGCGAAAAAACTCTGAAATAATGGGAGGAGCTCTACTCATACTCTCAGGAGATTTTCGACAAACACTTCCAGTTACTCCCAAGTCAACACCAGCAGACGAGATCAATGCATGCTTAAAAAAGTCACATCTCTGGCCACAAGTACAAATACTGTAATTAACAAAAAACATGAGAGTTGAATTATCAAAAGATGAAACAACAGCACATTTTGCTAAAATACTTTTACAAATAGGCGAAGGTACATATCCTACTGACCAAACGACCGGCCTCATTGAACTTAATAGTGATTTCAATTAAAAGTATCTAGGTTTGCTGTTAGATGATAAATTAGCATGGAAGCCGCATATCGACTTCATAAGATCCAAGCTTACATCCCTTGCTGGCGCCTTACGTAATATGAGCAACTGCGTGCCCCCAAAGATAAGAAATTCTATCTATAATGCCCTTATTAAACCCCATTTGGAATACCTTGTTGAGATATGGGGATCAGCCCCAAAAACTACAATTAAACAGCTACAAATAGCACAAAATAAAGTTATTAAAAGATTATTTAATTATGATTATCTAACTCCAACAGCAACATTGTATAACAAAACCAAATTACTAAATTTAACACAAATATTTAATATAAATACATGTATACTCATAAGAAAGATATCAACAAAAAAAAAATCCAGTCCAATATTACGCTTACAATCAAAAAATACAAATATAACTTACGAAATACAAACAAACTGTATGTTCGCCCCCCCCCCCCCCCCCAGAACGGTTAACTACGGCAAAAAGAACGTATTATATGAAGGACTGATATATAATAAACTACCGGGGGAAATAAAAGACTCCATGAGTATGCAGGTCTTTAAAAATAAATTAAAGCAACATTATTTAGCTAAAGAATAGATTTACTAATTTAATGAAATAGATTTACTAATAAATAGGCAATAATTAAAATAAGAAATATCAAATTTATTAAATAAGCATAATCTAAAATATTACCTTCCAAAATGTATATAATATAGTAATATACTTGCTGCCTTGCTCCCAGACTACAAACGCACGCGCAGTCAACGTGCACAAGTCTTTTGTTGGCAAAACAATAGCGTAAGCCTAAGTACCTATGAGCAGCTATCAGCCGGTAAAATGAAGGCAGACCGCTGTGTTCCTACCTTCCTACTGTTACTTTATTTTATTGGATTAGTTAGGTTGTTTTTTTTTCTACTATAGTTCTTTATTTTGTTTTTGTTTGTATGTACATTATACCAGGATTATACTAATATAGGTGTAAGCACACACTCAGCTAATAAAATCTTAAGCACATACTTAAGTACGTACTTTATAAGTAGGTACTAAGTAGAAACATTGTAAATACTTCTCATTAAGTGAACGTTATATATACTATGTTCTTTGAGAAAAATAAAGATTCTTTAAACCGATTTTTGTAACATAGCCACTACTGAAAACGAACGAATCGACAAAATTTATCCAAATATTATTCAGAACTATACCAACGTAAAGTGGTTATTTCAAAGAGCAATTTTGGCCACTAAAAATAATATTGTTGACGATATCAATTTTAATATTCTAAAGAAAATACCTGGTGAAGAGAAAATATATAAATCGATCGACACGATGGTATCCATTGAAGAAAGTGTCAACTTCCCTACTGAATTTCTAAACTCTACAAGTACCAGGAATGCCATTACACTGCCTTCGTCTGAAAATTGGATCTCCAATCATACTACTCAGAAATCTCAACTCCCCAAAACTATGTAATGGCACGAGGATGATCGTAAAACAGCTATCGAATAATATCATTGAAGCTGAACTTATTTCTGGAAAGAATAAAGGACACACAGTATTTACACCTTGAATACCACTGATCTCTTCTGAATTGCCATTTCAATTTAAAAGATTGCAGTTTCCAATTAAATTAGCCTTTAGTTTTACAATTAACAAAGCGCAAGGGCAAACTTTAAAATATTGTGGTATCAACCTCAAAGAATCCTGCTTCTCTCACGGTCAGCTATATGTAGCTTGCTCAAGAGTAGGGATATATACCCCGGACAATAAAATGAAAAATGTTGTTTATAAACAAGTAGTGTAAATAATGAGAAAATGTTTTCAATATTTTTTTTTACTTTTTACGTCATAGTTAATTTTTTTATTTCAACTACTACGTAATCTTATATCAACTCCCGAGCGAAGCCGGGTATCATAGCTAGTAATACTATATATTACATAGATAGATATTTTTTATTATACATAGAAAACGACCAGAACACCCGGAACAAATATCTGCAGATCGTACACACAATTGTTCCGAGGCGGGAATCGAACCCTCCTGCGTCACAGGCGGACCTGCGCCCACCGCGCCACATCGGTCGTCAAATTTATTGGTTTATTTCTTTTCATGGTTTGTCAAACATTATTTATTTAATAATATTGTTCACAGCCAATTGATTCGTACTACGGGATAGGGTATGGGTGGCATCAGAAATACAATATTTACCACAGAGGTTGGTGGTCTCCTTATACGACGTACCGGATGGGGCTAATGAGCGCAGCTAGCAACGATGCTCAAGCCGTTCTGAATGACATGGACAAATGGAATGTTATTAACACTAGTGGTACGTAGCTACGTGGTAGGTCATCATCATCAGCCTATAGCAGTCCACTGCTGGACATAGGCCTCCCCCATAGCGCCATAGCGCCCTGTATTCAGCTTGCCGCATCCAGCATCTACCTGCAGTCTTTCGCAGGTCGTCATCCCACCTGGTCGGAGGGCGTCCTACACTACGTTTACAGGAGTCGTGGTCTACGTCGTGATTGGTAAGTCATCATCAACCTATAATATCCACAGCTGGACAAGGTCTCCCCTAATGAGCGCCATAGCGCCCTGTCTTCAGCTTGCCGTATCCAGCATCTGCCTACAGTCTTTCGCAAGTCGTCATCCCGCCGGAGGGCGTCCTACACTACGTTTACCGAGTCGCGGTCTCTACTCAAGAACACGTTTACCCCAGCGGTTGTCGGTACTTGCTTCCAGCTTGTTAATTCTTTGAGCTATGTCGGTAACATAGGTTTTCTGTCGGATGATTTCGTTACGAATCTTATCCTTTAGATAGAGAGCCCGAGCATTTGTATATTGTCCTACCATAGCTCACCCAAAGACTTTGAACTGGTGGACCAGCCCCCAGTCCACGTCTCAGCTTCGTAGGTCATGACAGGTAGACCGCACTGATTGAAAACTTTCATTTTCAACTGCCTAGTTTTCCGTGGTAGTTACAATCTATATTAATATTAAGAGGAAATGATTATGTCTCTCATTTACCATGACCTCGGGCCATAAAGTGACCCGGTCCTTTGGAAGGCTTGCGTGGGGCCGAAGCCAACAGCACAGAGGCCCTTTGAGAAGTTAATCTAAAGGCGATGGCTACACAAAGCGGGTATCATCCTCGGGTGCACAATATGATACACCCAAAGATGGTATCCGCCAGGTATGAGGTAGAGACTATTGCAAAGAAAAATGAAAGAAATAATACCAGGCTATTGTGATGGATGGATGGACTGGGTCGGCTATAGGGCGATTGCGGACGTCTGCCGTAAACAAGTCAATCAAAAAATTATTATTATTATTATAGCCATTTATTATCAAAGAATAAATTAACAATAATGAAATATACTTAAAATACATTTAAGAAATATTATTATATTGAACATTGAAAGTATAATATATAAATATGAAAATTTTTATTATTCTTGATCTCTATTTGAGCAAAGGCCTCCTCCAGACTATGCTTGTTCATTCTGTCCTTTGCTACATAGATCGTTTTCTAGTATTTCCTTTATTTAAGAGGAAATAATTGATTAGAAAGAATAAACTCAAAAACAACTGGACCGATTTCAAAAATTCTCTCAAACTTATAATGACAACAAAGGCTATATTAATAACTAGAAAAAACCCAAGATATACATAAAATTGCCGTAAAATGTATTTCCCCGCACGCGCTGCGCTAACTATTGAAGACTAGCGGACCGTCCCGGCTTCGCACGGATATTTTTTATTTTTATTATTCATAATTTATTTGCGGCCGTTTATTTCCGTACCCGTAGCCCAGAGACCCCTATATCGCGTAGTTATGTTTAGCAGAATGTCAGCCACGCAGATTTTTTCTAACAGGTACTTACATTTTTGAACTCGTGATATCTTTCGAATGGAATGTCCGGTTTGGATAATTCAAATAGTTATTTGAAGGTATTGAAGCAGTCTTGAATAAGAAGTAATTTATTTTGATAAGGATTAATACCACGGTACAAATAAAGAGCCTTTTCTAGCGGCGGCATTTTAATTTAATTTTTAAAATAAAAAGAACACTTATTCTGACGTAACTATAACAGTTAAATATATGCTGTTGCGACATTTTTTGTAGACAATGATGTGTTCTGCAATGTTGTTGTACATCATTTTGTTCTATCATCAATAGTTTTCGCAGCGCACGCGATGTAAGGAATTTCTAAGGTAATTTTATTACACCTTGGGGTACATTATTGGAGTTTCCGTAAGGATCCCGAATTTTTTTGAAAATATAATATAGCTTTTATTCACCGGGGATAGTGTAGCTTTAAAAAAAAAAAGTCATAAAAAGTCATTTATTTCATCTTTAAACTTATTTAAAGCACTTAGACATGTCGAAACATTACATAAAATTTGTACAATGTACCTAGATCTCACTTATTATTAAATATCAGAATTTTCTTCACAAAATAAAGATGTGTCAGCCATAGCTTCGTCAATTGTATAGTAACATTTTTTAATTAAATGGTTTTTGACATATTTTAATAATACAGTATTTGGTTTTTGTCTTATAATAATTGGTATTTTGTTGTAAATTTTTTTAGATATACATTTGAAACTTTTCAAAATTTTACTTAGTCTGGTCCGAGGAACCACTACATTTGCCTTATTTCTAGTGTTATGATGATGAACCTCTGCATTTGTTACAACATCTTCAATATTTTCTAGCATATAGACTATATTTTGATAAATCAACTCACTAGCCATGGTCATAATATTAAGTTCTTTGAATTTACCTCTACAGGAGTCTCTATATTTTAAGCCTAGTATGTATCGAATGCATCGCTTTTGCAGAACAAATATTCGATTGCAATCAGCTGCAGTGCCCCAAAACATTAGTCCATAACTCATAAGAGAATGAAAATAAGCAAAGTAAACATCCCTTGCTGCTTTCTCTCCGCCTATTTCTTTAATTTTTTTAATCGCATAGGTTGCGGAGCTCAGTTTTTTTGATAGCTCGTCTATATGAGTTTCCCACGTTAACTTTGTATCAAGCCATACTCCTAAAAATTTAATTTTGTCACTTCTTGGTACATCCATTTCATCTAGTGATGTGTCAACCATAGCGCTATTAGTACTCCCCTTTGCTCCTAAGCCAAATTTTACAACATGAGTTTTGTCAACGTTAAGCAGTAGGTTATTTACGGAAAACCATTCTTTTAAATCAGCTATGACTTCTTTCAACTTATGACTAAGATTAACATTACATTTGTCCTTAATTATTAAACTAGTGTCGTCAGCAAATAAGACTATGTCAATATCCTTACAAGCTATCGAAACATCATTCACATACAATAAAAACAATAGCGGACCTAGAATAGAACCTTGAGGTACCCCTAGTGATATACTATTTACATCAGACCTACATCCATTTACTTCTGTAACTTGGTTTCTGTCACAGAGGTAGGATTCAAATATTTGGAGTTCTTTATTTCTTACACCATAATGCTCTAGCTTATTAAGAAGAATTTTATGTGAAACACAATCAAATGCTTTAGAGAGATCACAAAATACTCCGTAAGTTTTTTGTGATTTCTCTAGGCCTGCAAACACATCTTCTAGAAGCCTTGTAATAGCATGTTTGGTCGATTTCCTTTTCTGGAAGCCAAATTGTCTACAGTTTAACAGATCATTGTTTACAACATAGGTGGCAAGTTCTTCAGCTATATACTTTTCTAAGATCTTACTTATACTAGGGAGTACTGAGACAGGGCGATAGTTATTGCACAAATCCTTATTTCCTTTCTTATGTATTGGTACAACTTTCGCAAGTTTCATTTGCTTGGGGAATATCCCGTTTAGGATACAATTGTTAATAATATGCATCATTGGCTCAGCGATTTCACATTCAACTTTCTTTAACAGATATGGAGTTATATACCAGAAATCGTTAGATTTTTTTGGTTTCAAACTTTTTATTAATTTTATAGTTCTGGTAATGTCAACTGGCTTTAATATAAATATGGATTTTACAGATGTAATAAATTTATTCATATAAGATTGAGATTTCTCTATTGAACAAATTAAATTACATGTCACATCATTAGCAATATTTACAAAATAGTCATTAAAAAAATTCGCAATGTCAATCTTATCTAAAATAAACTTATTACTAGTATCACAATGTATTTTATCACAGATATTATAATTAGTTGTACACTCTTTCCCTTTCTCCTCCTTTATAATTTTCCATACACATTTTATTTTATTACCAGAGCTTTCTATTCTTTTAGCTATATGATTCTGCTTAGCCATCATGCAGACTTTTTTAAAGATTTTACTATATTTCCTTATATATGACTTAAGCACATGATTTTCATTAATATTGTCTAAAGCATAGAGGTCAAAAAGTCGTTTTCTAGATATAGTAATACCTTTTGTAGCCCACTCGTTAAATTTGTTATTCACAGTGGGGCTAGTTTCCACTACAGGCATGCACATATTCAAATTTCTTAAAAAATACTTAAAAAAGTCATCGTAATCGGTGTATATCATATCATTTATAAAATTCATTCTTAAGTTTTCTTTTAATAGGTTTATTCTAAAATTATTTATTCGTCTATGCATCACTTTTGGTGGTTTTAAATGTTCTACATTAAGGGTTATATTTACAGTTTGAGCGTAGTGATCAGATTTTACCCCATTTATTACTCGTACATTTTTTGTTTCAGTAGCATCTGTGAAAATATTGTCTATACATGTCATTGATGTTGCTGTAACCCTAGTGTAGTCAAATACCTGCTGTTTTAACAAAAAACTATTCATAAGATCAAACAGACTAGCGCTATCTTTATTTTGGCTTAAGAAATTTACATTAAAATCTCCACATACTACAATGGTTTTGCTATTATTCGAGGTTACTCTATTCAGACATTGTTCAAGTTTACTCACATAAAGATCTAGATTAGCCGTAGGTGATCTGTATACTAACACGATTATAGCTTCTTGCAGTTCTATACACAAAAGTTCACAAACAAACTCTTCAGACAAATGGGATACATCATTTCTAACTTTAAACTTTATGTTGTTTTTTACTAGGATAAGACAGCCTCCTTTTTCATGGGCAGTTCTGCAGAAAGAAGCCGCCTTAACATAACCTTCTATACAGAATACGGGAGTATTCTTTACTTTAAGAAAAGTTTCAGTCATACACATAATGTCTATATTTTCAGCTTGTAGAAATAGACCAAGTGAACAGGCCTTATTGTACACACCTTGGACATTTTGATGACACACAATCATTTCACCACTCCTATGTTTGTGGCTTGGGGAAAATTTCCAACATTTATATTCGTGGGCGGTGGAATGATAGCACCTGTAAATATTAAAATAAGATTCTTGCTGCTTCCACCATTTAGCAAGTTGTTCATAATATTACTTGCTATGAAATTTTGTGCACCTAGTCCAGCTTTTCAACGGTAAAAGAATTTTTTAAATCATAACATAATAATTAATAATTAGTTAACAGTTATGAATGACACTATGTTTATGGGAGGCGTCCGCAATCTCCCCTATAGCCCGATTACCTAGTCCATCCATCCATCACAATAGCCTGGTTTTATTTCTTTCATTTTTCTTTGCAATAGTCTCTACACCTGGTGGATACCATCTTTGGACGTATCATATTGTGCACCCGAGGATGATAACCGCTATGTGTAGCCATCGCCTTTAGATTAACTTCTCAAAGGGCCTCTGTGCTGTTGGCTTCGGCCCCACGCAAGCCTTCCAAAGGACCGGGTCACTTTATGGCCCGAGATCATGGTAAATGAGAGACATAATAATATAATGCTGGACAATTCACACAGCATTATCTAGCCCCATGGTAAGCAGAGCTTGTGTTATGGGTACTAGATAACTGATATACATAATACAATACATTAATGCTAATGCTAATGCTACCTGCTGTCCCAAACAAATATAATACTTACCTAACTCTTTTTTTTTTTTTTTTTCTTGGACTCGCTAGTTTTAGCATTTGCCATATTTAATTTGTGATTTTTCTTAAAAATTTGGGAAACATTTAAAACTTATAATAACCTAATACGAGATAGAGAAAACGGAAAAGTATCAGGAGAGTTAGGTTAGGAAAGTTATTATTAAGGAATTATCAAATAATATATACATTATATATTTATATTATTTGTAATATAATTATATAATATTGAATTATCAATTTTTATTTGAATTATCATATAATATATACATTGTATATTTATATTATTTGTACAAATAAAGGATGATAAGCAATGATATATAGAAGGAGGAAAGGAGGGAGGCAATATTAATAGGAAGCGGAATACGGAGGGAGATGAGATCATTAAAGAAGGAACTGTGATCATATTTGTTACAAGAGAAAAAAATATGATTTTCGTCACCAAATTCATCACCGCACTCGCAAGAAGGGTCCCTTACAATTTTCATCCGGGATAGATGGGCTGGGGTACACGTATGGCCCAGCCGCATGCATCCTTATGATAACTGTTGTTGCACGTTTATTAAGTTTTATTTTGAAAAACCAAGGTTTAAGTGGGACACTGCTTTGTATAAATCTATAGTATTTTGCCTTGTTGCCCACGTTGTCCGCCCAAGACTCATCCCAAGAATTCCTGAGATAAATCCTGGGTAGAGTAAGCAGGTCTTGCGAAAAGTTTTTGTAGGGGAAAAGGTCCCCACACTCCACAGCCTCATTAGCTAAGAAATCTGCCTGTTCATTGCCGACTATACCGCCATGGCTTGGGATCCACGCAAATTGCACTGAATATCCGCAATCATTACATTGCAAGAGCTTAGTTCTAGAATCCATTATAATCTGGTAGTAAGTTTTGGATCGGTATGGGTATTTAGTAAGTGACTGTAACGAACTCACGTAAAAATTACAGTATTTTTAAGTTTCATCAGTAATATATACTCCAGTGCTTTCAAAATCCCATAGCATTCTCCAGTAAACACTGATGTTTCTGCAGGAAATTTTACTTTTTGTACGATATTATACTTTTTGTGATATATACCGACGCCAACTTTTCCTATCTGGGAATGCTTGGAGGCATCAGTATAATCTCTGATCTGATGCCAACCACGCCACCGATCATCAACAGCAGATTTAAAGTGTGCATTAGCGTTTGTATCATCACGGTCTATGTTTAGGTCAAAGTGTATAATAGGAGAAAGTGTTAAAGCTTTATAGCTACAGTTAAAGATGGGAAGAAGATTAGATTGGTGAGTTGGGGCTGACATGGATTTATACTTGTTAAAGCTATAAATCAAATAAGGAGGTCGTTTATGTTTCCAATACGAAGAAGAGGTTATAAGGTTGGAAAGATTTCGAATTTTGGGAAGAAGTTGGTGATTTAATAGCTGGGAGATACGGATAGATACCGACGTCTTAAATGCAGTGGAGATTCCCCACATTCCGCCTGTAGTGCAATAATGGGACTAGATTTCATAGCCCCCAAAATGATTCGCATTGCTCTAGCTGAATGCAGTCCAATCTTTTGAAAGCAGCTGTTTTACCAGGTTCTAATAAAAAAGTGCCATAGTCTAGCGTACTTCTTATGAGTGCATTGTATAAGAGTTTTAAAGAAAATGGATGAGCACCCCACCAAACACTAGAGAGGCATCTGAATAAATTTAAATACTTCTCACATTTCGTGACAACATATTCACAATGTGGGTGGCCAGTGAGTTTCGAATCTAATATTACACCTAAGAATTTAGCGTGACTATTTACAGGAATAAGAACATTGTCATAATATATTTTAGCAGGTATTGGATTGAACTTTCTAGTAAAAGTTACTACGTTGCTTTTAGTAACAGAAAGTTCCAAACCATGCTTATCTAACCATAGCTTAAGAAATTTAAGTGCACATGTTAAATCAGAAGAACCTGTCTCAATGGAACTGCAAGATGTGTATATTAGCAAGTCATCGGCATACTGTAAAATATTAACCATATCATTCATTGAACATTCTAAGTCATAAGTGTATATGCTGTACAGAAGAGGGCTCAACACACAACCCTGTGGTAGACCCTTCCATGCTACTCTTGAAATCTCAGTAGAATTTAATTTAATCACTCGGCCAGCTAACATATTATTTTGAATTTTGTCAAAAATGGTGGAATTTTTAAAAAGTTAAGCTTTTGTATTAATACTTCAATTAGAACATTGTCATAGGCAGATTTTATATCCAAAAAAGTTGCTACAACAGACCTATTTAATGAAAATGCTACCCTTATATCAGTTATGAATACACTAACGCTGTCCATCGAGCTTCTGCCTTTCCTAAAGCCGTATTGACTAGCTGTGTGAACCTAGCAACTGACTTTGAGATATTCATGTTTTTTTGATCCTATTCGATTGTACCGGGTTTGTACCCGATTGTACCGGCAAAATTTTCGTTTGTACCCTAAGGGTGTAAAAGTTATGGGGAGGGGGAGGTTTTCCAATAGTGGTTTTTGACCTAAGTGGGTAAAGTGAGTAATTTAATATCAAAGTTAAATATTTTATAGCACTTAGCCATAGATTTCGTAAGACCTTAAAATTTTCAATATATTCAACGTATAACAATTCGTTTTAAGACTGAAACAAACGGGTAAAAACAAAAAAAAATGACTTAAAACAACGAAATAGTTAAAAAGTAGCCGGTTTTTGGAAATTCACATAGTTTCTTCAGAAAATGTAAGCTCAGGTTCTAGAAAGGCACATATAATGATAGGTATTGAATTAATTAACATGCTTTGAGTGAAATTTGGAGGGTACAAACGGGTACAAACGAAAAAACATTGACTTGAAACAACGAAATTGTTGAAAAGTTGGCGTTCTTTAGATATTGCAAAAGTTTCTTAAGTAAATCATAAGTAAAGTACAAGAAAAGCACAGATCCTGATAGGTATTGAATCAAGTAACAAGATTTAAGCAAAATGTGGACGGTACAAACGGGTACAAACAAAACAGATTGACTTGAAATATCAAAATCGTTAAAAAATTGCCGATTTTTGAATATTCACATGGTTTCTTCAGAAAATTTAAGCTTAGGTTCTACAAAGGTACATACAATGATAGCTATTGAATTCTCTAACAGGATTTAAAACATATCTGGAGGGTACAAACGAAAAAAACTGACTTAAATCTATGATTTTTTTTCAAAAATTGCCGATTTTTGGAAATTGATATGTTTTCCTGAAAATCTTTAAGCTGAGGTTCTACAAAGGTACATATAATGATAGCTATTGAATCAACTAACATGATTTGAGTCATATCTGGAGGGTACAAACGGGTACAAACGAAAAACTTTGACATGAAACAACGAAATCATTGAAAAGTTGGCGTTCTTTAGATATTGCAAAAGTTTCTTAAGTAAATCATAAGTAAAGTACAAGAAAAGCACAGATCCTGATAGGTATTGAATCAAGTAACAAGATTTAAGCAAAATGTGGACGGTACAAACGGGTACAAACAAAACACATTGACTTGAAATATCAAAATCGTTAAAAAGTTGCCGATTTTTGAATATTCACATGGTTTCTTCAGAAAATTTAAGCTTAGGTTCTACAAAGGCACATACAATGATAGCTATTGAATTTTCTAACAGGATTTAAAACATATCTGGAGGGTACAAACGGGTACAAACGAAAAAAACTGACTTAAATCTATGATTTTTTTTCAAAAGTTGCCGATTTTTGGAAATTGATATGTTTTCCTGAAAATCTTTAAGCTGAGGTTCTACAAAGGTACATATAATGATAGCTATTGAATCAACTAACATGATTTGAGTCATATCTGGAGGGTACAAACGGGTACAAACGAAAAACTTTGACATGAAACCACGAAATCGTTGAAAAGTTGGCGTTCCTTAGATATTGCAAAAGTTTCTTAAGTAAATCATAAGTAAAGTACAAGAAAAGCAGAGATGCTGATAGGTATTAAATCAATTAACAAGATTTAAGCAAAATGTGGACGGTACAAACGGGTACAAACAAAACACAATGACTTGGAATATCAAAATCGTTAAAAAGTTGCCGATGTATGGATATTGACATGGTTTCTTCAGAAAATTTAAGCTTAGGTTCTACAAAGGCACATACTATGATAGCTATTGAATTATCTAACACGATTTAAAACAAATCTGGAGGGTACAAACGGGTACAAACGAAAAAAACTGACTTAAATCTATGATTTTTTTTCAAAAGTTGCCAATTTTTGGAAATTGATATGTTTTCCTCAAAATCTTTAAGCTGAGGTTCTACAAAGGTACATATAATGATAGCTATTGAATCAAATAACATGATTTGAGTCAAATCTGGAGGGTACAAACGGGTACAAACGAAAAACTTTTACTTGAAACAACGAAATCGTTGAAAAGTTGGCGTTCTTTAGATATTGCAAAAGTTTCTTAAGTAAATCATAAGTAAAGTACAAGAAAAGCACAGATCCTGATAGGTATTGAATCAAGTAACAAGATTTAAGCAAAATGTGGACAGTACAAACGGGTACAAACAAAACACATTGACTTGAAATATCAAAATCGTTAAAAAGTTGCCGATTTTTGGATATCGACATGGTTTCTTCAGAAAATTTAAGCTTAGGTTCTACAAAGGCACATACTATGATAGCTAATGAATTATCTAACACGATTTAAAACAAATCTGGAGGGTACAAACGGGTACAAACGAAAAAACATTGACTTGAAACAACGAAATCGTTGAAAAGTTGGCGTTCTTTAGATATTGCAAAAGTTTCTTAAGCAAATCATAAGTAAAGTACAAGAAAAGTACAGATCCTGATAGGAATTGAATCAAATAACATGATTTGAGTCAAATCTGGAGGGTACAAACGGGTACAAACGAAAAACTTTTACTTGAAACAACGAAATCGTTGAAAAGTTGGCGTTCTTTAGATATTGCAAAAGTTTCTTAAGTAAATCATAAGTAAAGTACAAGAAAAGCACAGATCCTGATAGGTATTGAATCAAGTAACAAGATTTAAGCAAAATGTGGACGGTACAAACGGGTACAAACAAAACACATTGACTTGAAATATCAAAATCGTTAAAAAGTTGCCGATTTTTGGATATCGACATGGTTTCTTCAGAAAATTTAAGCTTAGGTTCTACAAAGGCACATACTATGATAGCTATTGAATTATCTAACACGATTTAAAACAAATCTGGAGGGTACAAACGGGTACAAACGAAAAAAACTGACTTAAATCTATGATTTTTTTTCAAAAGTTGCCGATTTTTGGAAATTGATATGTTTTCCTCAAAATCTTTAAGCTGAGGTTCTACAAAGGTACATATAATGATAGCTATTGAATCAACTAACATGATTTGAGTCAAATCTGGAGGGTACAAACGGGTACAAACGAAAAACTTTGACATGAAACAACGAAATCATTGAAAAGTTGGCGTTCTTTAGATATTGCAAAAGTTTCTTAAGTAAATCATAAGTAAAGTACAAGAAAAGTACAGATCCTGATAGGTATTGAATTAAGTAATAAGATTTAAGCAGAATGTGGACGGTACAAACGGGTACAAACAAAACACAATGACTTGAAATATCAAAATCGTTAAAAAGTTGCCGATGTTTGGATATTGACATGGTTTCTCCAGAAAATTTAAGCTTAGGTTCTACAAAGGCACATACAATGATAGCTTTTGAATTATCTAACAGGATTTAAAACAAATCTCGAGGGTACAAACGGGTACAAACGAAAAAAACTGACTTAAATCTATGATTTTTTTTCAAAAGTTGCCGATTTTTGGAAATTGATATGTTTTCCTCAAAATCTTTAAGCTGAGGTTCTACAAAGGTACATATAATGATAGCTATTGAATCAACTAA
The DNA here is from genome assembly GCA_943735965.1 of Eupithecia abbreviata. Classification (NCBI taxonomy): domain Eukaryota; kingdom Metazoa; phylum Arthropoda; class Insecta; order Lepidoptera; family Geometridae; genus Eupithecia; species Eupithecia abbreviata. The sequence continues at coordinate 2,586,652 of OX031004.1, read as the reverse complement.
CATGATTTGAGTCAAATCTGGAGGGTACAAACGGGTACAAACGAAAAACTTTGACATGAAACAACGAAATCATTGAAAAGTTGGCGTTCTTTAGATATTGCAAAAGTTTCTTAAGTAAATCATAAGTAAAGTACAAGAAAAGTACAGATCCTGATAGGTATTGAATTAAGTAATAAGATTTAAGCAGAATGTGGACGGTACAAACGGGTACAAACAAAACACAATGACTTGAAATATCAAAATCGTTAAAAAGTTGCCGATGTTTGGATATTGACATGGTTTCTCCAGAAAATTTAAGCTTAGGTTCTACAAAGGCACATACAATGATAGCTTTTGAATTATCTAACAGGATTTAAAACAAATCTCGAGGGTACAAACGGGTACAAACGAAAAAAACTGACTTAAATCTATGATTTTTTTTCAAAAGTTGCCGATTTTTGGAAATTGATATGTTTTCCTCAAAATCTTTAAGCTGAGGTTCTACAAAGGTACATATAATGATAGCTATTGAATCAACTAACATGATTTGAGTCAAATCTGGAGGGTACAAACGGGTACAAACGAAAAACTTTGACATGAAACAACGAAATCATTGAAAAGTTGGCGTTTTTTAGATATTGCAAAAGTTTCTTTAATAAATGATAAGAAAAGTACAAGAAAAGTATAGATTCTGATAGGTATTGAATTAAGTAATAAGATTTAAGCAGAATGTGGACGGTACAAACGGGTACAAACAAAACACAATGACTTGAAATATCAAAATCGTTAAAAAGTTGCCGATGTTTGGATATTGACATGGTTTCTTCAGAAAATTTAAGCTTAGGTTCTACAAAGGCACATACAATGATAGCTTTTGAATTATCTAACAGGATTTAAAACAAATCTGGAGGGTACAAACGGGAACAAACTAAAAACACTGACTTAAATCTATGAGATTTGTTCAAAAGTTGCCGATTTTTGGAAATTGATGTGTTTTCCTCAAAATCTTTAAGCTGAGGTTCTGCAAAGGTACATATAATGATAGCTATTGAATCAACTAACATGATTTGAGTCAAATCTGGAGGGTACAAACGGGTACAAACGAAAAACTTTGACTTGAACAACGAAATCGTTGAAAAGTTGGCGTTCTTTAGATATTGCAAAAGTTTCTTAAGTAAATCATAAGTAAAGTACAAGAAAAGTACAGATCCTGATAGGTATTGAATCAAGTAACAAGATTTAAGTAAAATCTGGGGGATACAAACGGGTACAAACGAAAAACTTTGACTTGAATCAAAGAAATCGTTGAAAAGTTGCCGATATTGCAAAAGTTTCTTCAGTAAATATTTAGTAAAGTAAAAGAAAAGCATAGATATGTATTAAAGCAACTAACATGACTGCAAAACTCACTTTGCATTTTTTTATTTTAAAATATTATCTGGATGGCTCGTACAGATGCCTTTGTAGGGAAGTTACTTCCGAAAAACATTGTTATGATGGTAGGTAGAGATCTGATTATATTTTAAGTCTAAGTCCGTTAGCCGTCTATTACGTTTCCACCGGACACCGCGTGGAGGTGGACTTGAGTCCGGCATTTTTAGGGATTTTTTAGATTCGTTTTGTAATTTTTTTGTTTTTATTTTTTTTAATTTTAATGATATATAGGATATATTGATATATATTTATACAAAGTACAGTTGCAAAGTATAGTTGTCTTACTAAATGTCAATGAGTTTCAACAACTTTAAACTATGTAGAGATTATATGTATATACATTTTTTTTTATCAATTATGAATCAAATTATTCTGCTTTGATATATATAAGCACTGATATATGTTTCAATTCATCAATTTGTTGCGATGTTTGTGTTATAACCTTATTTGCACCAAGAAGGTCATTATGTGCTTCCCATCGACCTGTTATTCTTCGGATATTGGCGATGTAATGCCCGGAAGACGGTTCATGTGATGTAGAACCTTCTCCAACATATTCAATGACTGATAGTAGTTTATACTGGATTTTCCCAACATGTATGTCATTAGGGACCTCGCGGAGAGCGAATGTCCCTGACCAATTGTGGTAGCCTAAGTTTTCAGCTAGCCGAACCCATTGTAGACATTCTACGTCTACAATTAAAAGTTGGCCGGTTAATGCCGTAGAAGCAATCCTGTTTTGACCACATACTCTACATTTCTTGTTTTCACCTTCAGTCTGTTTCTGTAAAACATTTTCAAGGATTCCCATACCATGGGTGTAAAACGGTGTAACATCTATGTCCAGTATAACTGATTCTTCAGTCTGGGTTTGTTCGCATAAACCGCATGTTTGTGTGAGCGTCATAGATGGCTGATTTTTTAATAAGACTTTCAGTAAGTTGCTTACATTCATTGCACAATCAAGAACACCATCATCAATTTTCACTATGCCAGCCATAATCTCCGCTCTTTTTTTATATACAGCAACCGTGCATCCAGATTTATCGAGGAGTTTAATGAATTTTACAAACTCATTATTGGTCAATGAATCTACGTATTCTCCATATGACGTCCAGTCTCTAAAAGCTGTAACTAAAGTTTGAGAAATCGAATCAAATGGGCACGTATTGCGGACAATTATATTTTTGTTCTTAATTCGCACAGGTTTTAAAAGTAATCCATTTTTGAGCAAAGGCATGTTTGCATTTGCCGATTTTGGCCGACAATGCCGATGCAGAACGTCAGGGCAAGGTCTGACGTACTTGCCTCGATTGGTTTTCTTCGCGCTCTTTCTTTTCCACACCTCAACTTCGTTGAGGTACGTCCGATCTTTCCCGACGTTATTTTTAATATTCACGGCCATATCGATTTCTTTTATATCCATGCCCATATCGAAATCTTTGACGCATTCTAGTCCTAGTCCATGATCGTCAAGATCGTCATCGTCGTTTACATCACTATTGATGTCTGTAAAGTTGTTATCAACAGAAATGTATTTTTTTTCTTTGTTTTCTTTAGGCGACTTTGATATGCCAAGGTCACCTTTAACACAAGTCATGGCATGTAGAAGTTTGGTTGTTCCAGCTATTGAGCGAATGTGCTTTATTATAAATTTATCGATGCGAACTGCGGTCTTTCCATGGAGTATTAGTTGTTTTACTTCCCTAAAATACTCTTCGCTGCGGGAAGATGTGGCGACAGTATGGTCAGCGCTAATATTTCCGGGCTCCATTATGGCTGTCCATAGTGGAAAATGCTTTGCTAGCCTGATGATTTCCGTAGCAAATTCATTGCAATAATATGGGTTCGGTCTGTCACCATCAACCAATAATGATTGACAGCGAGCAACCACTTCATCAATAAATTTTGGCCCTGATGTATGAATGTCGTCATTGAACTCAACATTTTGATCTTTCTGAACGTTTTCAGCCGATTCATTGTAGATTGGTTGGATATATTTTATTGCCTCAATGAGGCGCATTTGAGCCGAATAGCATCCGATTTGGTTGATCGTCTCTGTTTCAGACCAAGCCACAGTTAAAATGTCAGTAAACAAAGACTGAAAAGAACTTACACTTCGGCATTTAGTTAAAAGTCCCACGCATCGAACAAAAAAATCTTTTACCCGGAAGTGTTTCCCTTGAAAGCACTTCCATCTGCACACAAATTTTATTACATGTGCGATGTCAATTCGAACCACGCACGATGGTGGTTCGTTCGCATTGTCAGTAGCAAGTTTAGATTTAATACAATTGTTTACATAAGTACTCAGAGCGCATTCATTAAAAGCTAAACATACTGCATTAATCAATGCCAGTGAATAATCAGTAACCACTTTTGTAGGAATCGGTACCCCTGTACGCAGCCATTCCTTCAGCCAATAAGTTATAATATTCGTGTCGTGTTTTTCTGATATCATGGAACAAACTGGTAAGATGCAGTTATTTTTGTGAAACGATATAACGGCCTGATATAAAAATATCAAGTGGCTCGAACCGTCTGGTCTTTTAATGCGACTTATTATTGAGCCTGTTGCGTCAATAGTTAGAGCATTTTCCGGACAATCTTTGCATTTTTGCACTTCTTTGTATAAAAAAGATTGCTCTGTACTCCAATAAAAAGTGTAAAACTTATTGCAGCCAACTTCTTTTATAAATCCTGCAAACTCCGGGCGGTATAACAGTTTTTCTACTGCGTGGATTGGGTCTGATTCGCTCCCCACACCCAACACCTCATCATTTTTCAGCTGCTTGGCTTTTCTTAAAACGCTTTCAGAGTACAGGTGGGCAGGTTCATTATCTCCAAATTCCATTTCATTTCTAGCTTTTTCTCTTCGCCAAGCATATACACTATCTGCTTGGAGCTCTTTTACAATGGCCGTGCGTTCCACTCCTAACAAAAAACGTTTTTTTTCATGTTTTATGGTAGAGGTATCAAGCGTTGAAATGTGTAACGCCATTCCTTCTTCGGACAATTTAGTCGATGGCAGGTATATGTTTATTACGTTACAACATTCGCGACATTTACCTTTCACGGTCAAGAAAATCTCTCCTGGTTTTTCGTTTATGTTCCCATATTTGAATGCAAACGGGCACTGCAGTTTCAGATTATTCCATAGTATGGAATAGAGCACATTGGTCCAACCAGGCTTCAAAGTAAAACTTTCCTTAACATGGAAAAAGAGAGAAGTCATCACACTAGCATGGTCTTTAGCTGAAATATAAATAGTTTTACGCAGAGGCGGTAACTTCAGTCCTTGTGTCTCCATTGACCAGTTTGAAGATAAGCTATCTTCGGTAGTGTCTGCTTTGGAAATGTCTACAATGTCTGCAAATCCTCTGTATTTAATAATTTTTTCATAAATGCCATTTCTTTTCATTGATATATATAAATATATATATTTTTTGCTCATTTTTGGAAGTTTTTTTTGTGCGTCCACCCACACTGCTTCAGATAGTGGATGTAGCTTAACTTCATTATTTTCGGCTAAGTAATGAACATGAATATCTTTGATCACTTCAAAAATTTCGTCAACCGTATACAACGGTGGTGCAGGCATTTTAACCAGTTTATGACACGCTCGCAATTAACATTATTATACCCGGTGTTACCAGTACTTAGGGTTTTTACTTAGTTAAAAACAAATTATCTTAGAAAAAACCTAGCTTAACCTAACCTCAATAACCTTAACTATGTAAAAAAGTCGCGAAGTAAGCACAACGAATTTATAAAAATATAAAGGAAAACATTCAAATATCCAAAGAAATCAGAACAAAATCACAAGAAAATTCAATTGGGTACCTAATTTCAAGCTATACCGGTAAGAGAGCGGCATAAGACAGGACGTTAAACAATTTTGATGAAAAATAAGGTTCTAATCAATAAAAAAAAAAAAACTTACCAACAAAACAATATGTAGCTATGCCATATAGCAGGGACATAACTTTGCTTCGTGACATTGACCTCAAAGGTGGAACGAGGAGGACCTCAAAATGCAAAATTTAAATCTTTAGGGCAATTTTCGACTTGAGTGACAGATTCGACTTGGATTGGGCTGTTTTTTCGTGGTCCCACTAGTAGGACCACAAGGGAGACCAGTTTCTGTTCGTCCTACTATTAAAAATACTACCACCTGTAGATGGATAGATAGAAGACATAATTTTTATTGAGAGAATAAGTGGGATAGTCCTTTATTTAAACTACATATTACTACAGAACCTTGCTTTCCTCACCATAGATAAACTCAATAAAAAAATGGTTTATTTAGCGTTTGTTTTTGACATGATTTAATAAAAAAATTGCTGAAAAATAGCTGTCAAATTGACACTTACTGTCAAAAAAGTACACAAATACACATACAAGTTAAAACTGTCATATCTCGGAAACTATTCGTTTTAGACTTTTAGTTCTTGGCTTAAATGAAAGGCAAAAACAATATCTACATTTTCGATAACAGCTGTCAAAATTAAAACTGTCATATCTCGGAAACTACTCATGCTAAACTTTCAGTTCCTGACTCAAATTAAAGGCGAAAACGAAATCTACATTTTCGATGATAGCTGTCAAAATTAAAACTGTCATATCTTGAAAACTAACTCATGCTTCTGGGCTTAAATGAAAGGCAAAAACAATATCAACATTTTCGATAACAGCTGTCAAAATTTAAAACTGTCATTGTCCCGGCTTAGAATACGGCCGCTGAGTTACTACTCGGATCGGAAAGACCACTGAGTTACTTTCCGGTTTTCGAGCAGCAACTCAGGGTTAGATTAGGGTTCTAAGTGAAACAATTAAAAATGGATTAAAAATTTATTACAATTAAAGATAACAATAGGGAGCCTGAAGGGCTATATTATATTTATGATTTAAAGTTATGTAGCTCTGCCAGAGGGGCTTAAAAGGGGGGTCCGTTAAATCACATGGCTGTACACATGGCTGATTCTACTTGATTATAAAAAGGTCTGCACTTTATTTTCCTTCTTCCTCAGTACTTCCTTTATTGCGCCGCGGGTGTAGCAGAGACCCTCGACGAAAGGTGTAAGCGCTGGCTGGAGTTACAGGTCCAAAAGGGTAACGCAGCTCGTGGAAAGTCCGGCCGGAGACGAGACTGCCCTTAGGGTGGACTTTGAACCCCAACAGGGGTTTAAACTACACACAATATTTATGTTATTTAAAATAAATGTATTCAATCGTAGATTGATTAGGATTTTACGTGCACAGTGGTATTGTCTTGATCGAACGACCAGCAACGTAAAAAATGGCGTGTCTGACGTCTCACGCGCAACCGGAACCGGCAAACGTCAGCCTTGCGAGACCATAAACAATCTCCGTCCGTAGTGATGTGATCAGGCGTGTTGGCGAGTTTACTTGCGTCTAGTTAGTGCGCTGACGAATGACTAACTAGACTAGCCACGAGTTTATTCGATCTGTAGGAATCGAGTTGAAGTTATAAATTAAAGTATGTAGGTATGTAACCTGTTACGTTACATCATATCTTGGAAACTACTCGTGCTTCTTGGCTTAAATGAAAGACAAAAAAACAAAATCTACATTTTCGATGACAGCTGTCAAAATTAAAACTGTCATATCTCGGAAACTACTACTCAAATCAAAGGCGAGAATCGGTCTACTTTTCTGTCTAAACTATACTAAAGACTATATAAGTACTAAAAACAAATAAAACAGTTTTCCGGATCATATAGCAAAACTCAGCATTAAAAAAAATTAATCTATTTATTACACGAAATATTTAAAACATTCATATTTAAAATATTAATATATTTTATTTTGTTTGGCAAACAGTTATTGGAATGACAATGGGCTTTCACAACCTCCGATTTTAATGAAGATTTAGTTTTTTCCTTTCAATTTAGCCAAGAACTGAAGTCTAATATGAGTAGTTTCCGAGATATGACAGTTTTAACTTGTATGTGTATCGGTGTGACAGTTTGTGACGGTTCTTGTCACATTTGAGAGTAACTGTCAATTTGACAGCTGTTTTTCAGCTATGTTTTTTAATAATGTCAAAAACAAACGCTAAATAAACCATTTTTTATGAGTTCATCTACGGCGAGGAAAGCAAGGTTCTGTAATAATATGTAGTTTAAATAAAAGTACTATCCCACTTTTTCTATCAATAAAAATTATGTGTTCTATCTATCCATCTACAGGTGGTAGTTTTTCTAATAGTAGGACGAACAGAAACTGGTCTCCCTCGTGGTCCTACTAGTGGGACCACGAGAAAACGGCCTTCAATCCCCACAAGTGTTGATTAGGTTTGATTTCAGTGAGTTCAGGTTTAAGTTCATGTTAGTTCATTTAATACACATACCTATAATTATCTGTGCTTTTCTTGTACTTTAGTTATGATTTATTTACTTAAGAAACTTTTGCAATATCTAAAGAACGCCAACTTTTCAACGATTTCGTTGTTCAAGTAAAATTTTTTCGTTTGTACCCGTTTGTACCCTCCAGATTTGACTCAAATCATGTTAGTTGATTCAATAGCTATCATTATATGTACCTTTGCAGAACCTCAGCTTAAAGATTTTGAGGAAAACATATCAATTTCCAAAAATCGGCAACTTTTGAACAAATCTCATAGATTTAAGTCAGTGTTTTTAGTTTGTTCCCGTTTGTACCCTCCAGATTTGACTCAAATCATATTATTTGATTTAATAGCTATCATTATATGTACCTTTGTAGAACCTCAGCTTAAAGATTTTGAGGAAAACATATCAATTTCCAAAAATCGGCAACTTTTGAAAAAAAATCATAGATTTAAGTCCGTTTTTTTCGTTTGTACCCGTTTGTACCCTCGAGATTTGTTTTAAATCCTGTTAGATAATTCAATAGCTATCATTGTATGTGCCTTTGTAGAACCTAAGCTTAAATTTTCTGAAGAAACCATGTCAATATCCATACATCGGCAACTTTTTAACGATTTTGATATTCCAAGTCATTGTGTTTTGTTTGTACCCGTTTGTACCGTCCACATTTTGCTTTAATCTTGTTAAATGATTCAATTCCTATCAGGATCTGTACTTTTCTTGTACTTTACTTATGATTTACTTAAGAAACTTTTACAATATCTAAAGAACGGCAACTTTTCAACGATTTCGTTATTTCAAGCCAAAGTTTTTCGTTTGTACCCGTGTGTACCCTCCAGATTTGACTCAAATCATGTTATTTGATTCAATAGCTATCATTATATGTACCTTTGTAGAACCTCAGCTTAAAGATTTTGAGGAAAACATATCAATTTCCAAAAATTGGCAACTTTTGAAAAAAAAATCATAGATTTAAGTCAGTTTTTTTCGTTTGTACCCGTTTGTACCCTCGAGATTTGTTTTAAATCCTGTTAGATAATTCAATAGCTATCATTGTATGTGCCTTTGTAGAACTTAAGCTTAAATTTTCTGAAGAAACCATGTCAATATCAATACATCGGCAACTTTTTAACGATTTTGATATTCCAAGTCATTGTGTTTTGTTTGTACCCGTTTGTACCGTCCACATTTTGCTTAAATCTTGTTACTTGATTCAATACCTATCAGGATCTGTGCTTTTCTTGTACTTTACTTATGATTTACTTAAGAAACTTTTGCAATATCTAAAGAACGCCAACTTTTCAACGATTTCGTTGTTTCAAGTAAAAGTTTTTCGTTTGTACCCGTTTGTACCCTCCAGATTTGACTCAAATCATGTTATTTGATTCAATTCCTATCAGGATCTGTACTTTTCTTGTACTTTACTTATGATTTGCTTAAGAAACTTTTGCAATATCTAAAGAACGCCAACTTTTCAACGATTTCGTTGTTTCAAGTCAATGTTTTTTCGTTTGTACCCGTTTGTACCCTCGAGATTTGTTTTAAATCCTGTTAGATAATTCAATAGCTATCATTGTATGTGCCTTTGTAGAACCTAAGCTTACATTTTCTGAAGAAACCATGTCAATATCCATACATCGGCAACTTTTTAACGATTTTGATATTCCAAGTCATTGTGTTTTGTTTGTACCCGTTTGTACCGTCCACATTTTGCTTAAATCTTGTTAATTAATTTAATACCTATCAGCATCTCTGCTTTTCTTGTACTTTACTTATGATTTACTTAAGAAACTTTTGCAATATCTAAGGAACGCCAACTTTTCAACGATTTCGTGGTTTCATGTCAAAGTTTTTCGTTTGTACCCGTTTGTACCCTCCAGATATGACTCAAATCATGTTAGTTGATTCAATAGCTATCATTATATGTACCTTTGTAGAACCTCAGCTTAAAGATTTTCAGGAAAACATATCAATTTCCAAAAATCGGCAACTTTTGAAAAAAAATCATAGATTTAAGTCAGTTTTTTTCGTTTGTACCCGTTTGTACCCTCCAGATATGTTTTAAATCCTGTTAGAAAATTCAATAGCTATCATTGTATGTGCCTTTGTAGAACCTAAGCTTAAATTTTCTGAAGAAACCATGTGAATATTCAAAAATCGGCAACTTTTTAACGATTTTGATATTTCAAGTCAATGTGTTTTGTTTGTACCCGTTTGTACCGTCCACATTTTGCTTAAATCTTGTTACTTGATTCAATACCTATCAGGATCTGTGCTTTTCTTGTACTTTACTTATGATTTACTTAAGAAACTTTTGCAATATCTAAAGAACGCCAACTTTTCAATGATTTCGTTGTTTCATGTCAAAGTTTTTCGTTTGTACCCGTTTGTACCCTCCAGATATGACTCAAATCATGTTAGTTGATTCAATAGCTATCATTATATGTACCTTTGTAGAACCTCAGCTTAAAGATTTTCAGGAAAACATATCAATTTCCAAAAATCGGCAATTTTTGAAAAAAAATCATAGATTTAAGTCAGTTTTTTTCGTTTGTACCCTCCAGATATGTTTTAAATCCTGTTAGAGAATTCAATAGCTATCATTGTATGTACCTTTGTAGAACCTAAGCTTAAATTTTCTGAAGAAACCATGTGAATATTCAAAAATCGGCAATTTTTTAACGATTTTGATATTTCAAGTCAATCTGTTTTGTTTGTACCCGTTTGTACCGTCCACATTTTGCTTAAATCTTGTTACTTGATTCAATACCTATCAGGATCTGTGCTTTTCTTGTACTTTACTTATGATTTACTTAAGAAACTTTTGCAATATCTAAAGAACGCCAACTTTTCAACAATTTCGTTGTTTCAAGTCAATGTTTTTTCGTTTGTACCCGTTTGTACCCTCCAAATTTCACTCAAAGCATGTTAATTAATTCAATACCTATCATTATATGTGCCTTTCTAGAACCTGAGCTTACATTTTCTGAAGAAACTATGTGAATTTCCAAAAACCGGCTACTTTTTAACTATTTCGTTGTTTTAAGTCATTTTTTTTTGTTTTTACCCGTTTGTTTCAGTCTTAAAACGAATTGTTATACGTTGAATATATTGAAAATTTTAAGGTCTTACGAAATCTATGGCTAAGTGCTATAAAATATTTAACTTTGATATTAAATTACTCACTTTACCCACTTAGGTCAAAAACCACTATTGGAAAACCTCCCCCTCCCCATAACTTTTACACCCTTAGGGTACAAACAAAAATTTTGCCGGTACAATCGGGTACAAACCCGGTACAATCGAATAGGATCAAAAAAACTTGAATATCTCAAAGTCAGTTGCTAGGTTCACACAGCTGTATTGACTTTTAGGCAAAAGGTTCTAACTTTCAATGATCCATTCAAGTCTGTTTTTTACAAGGTGTTCGACAATTTTTAAAATTACTGGAGATAGGGCAATTGGACGCTAAGATGCGGAATCTAATGGGTTTTTCGTCGGTTTTAAAAATGGCAAAACTATTTGGATTTTCCATTCTGAAGGAATGTCACCTGTCAACATGACGGAATTGATAATTGTTAGTAAATAATGCAAAGAATCTTCACCAAGATGAGCAAAGAAAGAATAGGGAATGCCATCGTTGCCAGGAGCCGTATCGCGGGTAACTGATAGAATGCCTTTCAGCTCGTGAATAGAAAAGGGTGCATCAAGACCATTCGGGCACACAGGATTTAGTGGGAGTGTTGGGGTTATAAATAATTCCTTTGGTGGTACAGTCACTGGGGCCAAAAGGTCTATGAAGCTATCACTTAGGATAAGGGGCATCGAAGCAGAAGCAGATTCAGTAACTCCTGATCTAAAACGCCTTATGTTAGCCCAGACCGCTGATGGTTTTGTTTTGGGAGACATGGTTGAGCAAAAACTTTGCCAACCTAGAAGTTTCTTGTTTTTTAATGTTTTTTTTTGTTTTAGCTATTATATCAATAAGTTCATTGAAATTTTCTACTGACATGTCTTGATTATAAATTAACTCAGCCTGTTTTCTTTGAGCAACAGCAAGACTACACTCAGAATCCCACCAAGGTGGGGATGCTAACTTGTCTGAAGCACTATTTTTAAGAGGAAATGTTGTATTAGCTGTTTCTATCAAATTACTAACAAAACTATTAGAACATGTAGAAACCCCCTGGGATATAGGAGGCAAAGTATTTATCTTATTTTCCATAAGGGCCTTGAAATCACACCATTTATCTGGTATAATTTTGTGTTTCATCCTGGGTGCACCTCTAGTAATATTATTGACTTTAAATTTGGTAAATTGTAAAATAATAGGGAAATGATCACTACCATGTGTACATGGTTGTGTTTTCCAAATGATATCTAAGGCTAGGCTAGGAGAGGTAATTGATAAGTCAACAGCACTCATATTTTCTGAGGGTTTTGTTCGCCGAGTTTGAGAGCCATCATTTAATATACACAAGTTTTGTCTATCAATTATATCAAGTAGGTCTCTACCATGAGTATTGGATAAAGAACTACCCCAAGTTCTGTGGTGAGCATTAAAATCTCCCAACACAACACATGGCTTAGGTAATGAGGAAAAAAGAGTTTCAATTTCATCATAAATTTGTGAAGAAGGATGTGGTATGTAAATTGAGACAAAAAAGATTTTATTAATAATGCAAGCTACAGCAGTAAAGTTATTAGTGTCATGGGTAGGTAAATCAAATTTAAAAAATGAACAAGAATTTTTAATAAGAAGAGCGGCTCCACCCCAGGAGAAACCGCTCAATTTAAACACAGAGCCTGGCTTAAGCCAGGTCTCTGTGATGGCAAGAATAAAAGGATTAAATTTATTAATTAAATATATAATTTCAGACTTTTTGCTAACTACACTCCTGCAGTTCTACTGAACTGCGGATCTGGTGTGATCCATTATGGGTGTTTAAAATACTAATTGTGTCAATTATTTTGGCAGCGTTGGACGGTTCTATTATATTGGACTGTAATAATGAAGTAAGAAGGGTAATAACATAACTGTTTAGTCTTGTTGTCCTCTTTCAGAGCACAACCATTGGACTGTGTTGACAAAGGCTGACTAATCAGATCACGGTGGACCTTTTGGTCATAACCCTTGTGTGATTTTGGTGGCAGGCGAGGTTTTAAAAAAACAGTCTTTCTAGAAGAGGATGGTGCATGATTTATTGTAGAAGATGGAATAGATTGATCTTTATGTGTAGTCAAAATTGCAGCATAAGAATGTGTCAATGGTGGGTGTGTTTTTGATGCTTCAGCATAAGAGATACACTTATCTGCCATTGTGTGTTTGATTTTTGTTTGTCTTGTGTACTCTGGACAAGACTTACTGGTGGCATAATGTGCACCACCACAGGAACAGCAGGAAATACAGTCTTCACGAATTTCACAAGAATCACCTTGAGAGTGTTCTTGGCCACACTTGAAGCAGCGTGGCTTGGACCGACATTACAGTGTGGTATGACCAAACCGACAGCAATTGTAACATTGTATGGTTGGGTATGTGTACAGTTGGACTTGTAAGGCAGTATAATACATGAAGATACGGTTAGGTAACACTTGCCCATCAAATGTTACAACTACTGTCTGAGTTGGCTTCCAAACTGGAGCTCCATTAACAATTTCTTTGAAATTTATTCTTCTAACTTTTAATATTTTTCCACAGCCATTAGGAACTGTAGTGCACTCTATTATCTCTTCTGGAGAGATATCAGAAGGCACTCCACGAATAATTCCCATACGGGAAACATTATAAGTTGGGATAAATGCCGTTAAATTGGTTTACAAATGCATTGGCAGCAGTGTGACTATTAAATGCAATGGATACTCTGTTCCTACCAATTCTTTTAACACTACCATTCACGACATTGTATATTGAGTTACGTTGCAGGAATTTTCCAAAGATAATAGGGTGGAGCGTGGAGCCATCATTCAGTGATTCAGTAATACGTTGCACTTGTACAATATAAGGAGCACTGTCTGTGGATTCATACTGCATTCGGGTAACCTGGACACTGCAGCTGGAGCCTGCGTCATTAAATTTGGAGGCGAAATTGGTGTGGGGGCTACAGCAACAGGGGTTGCTACCGCAACATTGGTTGCTTCAGCAACAGGGGTTGCTACAGCAGGGGTAGGGAAGAAATCTTGACTAACGACTGTGGTGTCGCTATCATCGCTAGTTTGCGGCAAGGCCTTGGGACAATGACATCCTTTCTTTTTTTTATTACAATTTTTGCAGACTTTGTGCGCATGTTTGTGCTTAAGCTTCCGTCTTTTGGAAAGCGAGGTATCTGTATCCATTTCGGATTCATTCGAGAGTACAGTTACATTACTACCGACCTGAGGGACCGTGTCCCCAGGATCCGGCGGCTCCTCAAAATCCATCAATAAAAATGGAAATAAAAACACTTACCAGATGATATGTTATTTACACTACTCTACATACAATAATTAAGAAACTAAATAGTATAAACTAACTCTACTGATCAATATTTACAAGAAAAATTAAATTTTTAATTTTGGTGGGAAAAAACGCGATGTTTGATGCTTCCCGCCTTTTCTACCTAACTCTTATTATATAGTCTTTTTCATTTAGGAAGCGTTCCCTGACGTTTCAGTATGACAATTATAGAAATGACCTAAGGTGTAATCGAAATAATTTAATTCGATGTTAGAGACTAGATTGACTTACAAAAATCGATTTTCGTAAAATATTTTTTAATTATTTGAATTGATTTTGTCAAAGTAAAATCTTAAAATAGGTCTACCTACGGGTTTTTTGCTAAAGTTAACCGCGCGGCGAGTCGATTCCACCAATCAAAATTCGTACATTACCGAATATGTTTAGACTCAACAAACAGTTCAAGCCTTTTCTTGAATGATAATAATATGATAAGATAGGTAGGTAATAGAAAATGAATAATAAATAAGAATACGTAGTAAATTGTAAGATGATGATGATGTAGCTAGTTACGATTTTTAATCGATTAATCGATTTTCCGGATCCATTTTCATTTGTGCCATCTCTAAAATTATTAATTACATTCCGTTCTACGCAAAACTCATTCACTTACCTCTGATTTTGTAAAAAAAACGTTTTACATTTTTTACTTAGTGTAGAGGCTAATTAAAAATTCGTTTTTGGTAAGTTGAGTGGCGTACTGAAATTTTATAGCATAATTTATACGTGTCTAAAGGAATTAAAAATTATTTGAATTTTTGAAATTATTATTCGTAAAAATCCTAGTCAATAGAAATTAAACGTAGTCCATCTAAATCCAAACGTCAGGGAACGCTTCCTAAATGAAAAAGACTTATAGTAGGTATAGTAACCATAACACAAGCTCTGCTTAGCTTGGAGCTAGATCATGCTGTGTGGAACGTCCAGAATTATTTATTAAATTTTCGATATCGATTTCGAACGAATCGAGGGTGTAGGTAACAAATAAGGGGGAAATAAATAAACAATATACACAACCGCCCCAAGCTGCTTACAGCTCGCGCACACCTTAAAAATTAGTTTAGTTATTATTATATTATATCTATAAAGCTAAACCAATATTTATAAGTAAGTATTAATGACTGAGTCATCCCGTGACAATAGTGTGTACCTACCTGTTGAAACGTCGGGAACAATACCTAAATAAACGCGAGCAATACCCATTATAATGACTGAGTCATCCCGTGACAATAGTGTGTACCTACGAGTACCTATTGAAACGTCGGGAACAATACCTAAATAAACGCGAGCAATACCCATTGTAATGACTGAGTCATCCCGTGACAATAGTGTGTACCTACGAGTACCTGTTGAAACGTCGGGAACAATACCTAAATAAACGCGAGCAATACCCATTGTAATGACTGAGTCATCCCGTGACAATAGTGTGTACCTACGAGTACCTGTTGAAACGTCGGGAACAATACCTAAATAAACGCGAGCAATACCCATTGTAATGACTGAGTCATCCCGTGACAATAGTGTGTACCTAAGAGTACCTGTTGAAACGTCGGGAACAATACCTAAATAAACGCGAGCAATACCCATTGTATAAATACTTATAATTATGTATTCAGATTGCGTAAGTTTAAAATATTGCTAAAACTACCTTTACAAATGGAAAAAAATAAAATTGTTTCTTTATAAATTACCTTTTAAAAATAATTATAACCTAAAATTTTATTGCAGCACCTTATTACTATGACATTCCAAGGAAAAACAAAGCTCACTTCCAAAGTTTAATAGATGCAATGGTTGATAATGCGGAGCGAGTGATGATAGACCCGGGACAGAATGAAAAACAGAAATACAGACAGTGTATTGCTATCGGTAACACTATGCTTAATTCGTAAGTTGCATTATAATAATATATAATAATAATAAAAGTTTTATTTCTCAAATAAATAGGCTTACAAAGTACATTAAACTCTAAGTTACGTAGGAGGTAATTCAGTATGAAAATGAAAATGAAAATGAAAAGTTTTTATTTCTTTAAGCTTACAAATAAGCACTTAGACAGGTCATATTTTATAGTTCACTTCAATTTTTTGTCCACCAGTGGAAGAAGTGAGAAGAAACCACTAGTATATTCATAACTTATGTGTCTAGTACATTTGATTTGCTTATCTGTAAGTTGGTAGATTTTGAGTTGGAGCAAAACTCGTTCCAAGCTTTTTTATCTTCTAAGTAATCTGATATTTTGTAATAAGCTTTTTTACAAAGAATGTGTTTAACAATTTTTTTAAATTTATTTATTGATAATTTTTGCAACTCACTTGGAGTTTTGTTGTAGAAGCGTATACATTGCCCTTTAAAAGATACATTTATCTTGTGTAGTCATCATGTACTTTACATACTTGCATAGTATGTACTTTGAAACAAAAACCTTAGGGGACGAATAGATTGACTCCTTGCTCTAACTAAGTTTTCACTTGTTTATAGACACAAAGGCTCATTCTCTCGGCTCAGTCAGGATTTCAAGTGCACATAATTATTTACGGAGATATTATAGTAGATATTATTATACAGATAAGACAACAAAAGTATACAAAATAAACAAAGTAAAATGCTCCATGCATTCCTTATGATCCAAATGTTATTTACAAGACTAATAATTACATAATAATGACTTAAAACTAGATAATAGCCCATTAATTGTATTTTGTATTTATTTATTTAAAAAGAATATCTATACTAATATTATAAAGAGGAAAGGTTTGATTTTTTGTTTGTTTGCTTGTAATGAATAGGCTCCGAAACTACTAGACCGATTTGAAAAATTCTTTCACCGTTGGGAAGCTACACTATCCCCGGTGAACATAGGCTATATTATTATTATTTAAACGTTTAGGATCCGTGCTAAAACCGTGCGAAGCCGGGAAGATCCGCTAGTAATAAGAGTATAAAGATAAAAAGTAAAAAGTTTTTTATTTTGCCAGAACAAAGACAAATAGAATGCACTCATATAAATGGACAATAAGTTAACCGAGAAACTGACAAAATCATTCTCCGCTCAGCATGTGCTTTGGTAGAGCAGATCATAACCAAGCACATTTTTTTTTTAAAACATCCTCATCAACCTATATTAGTCCATAGCTGGACATAGGCCTCCCCCAATGAGCTCCATAGCGCCCTGTCTTCAGCTTGACGCATCCAGCGTCTACCTGCAGTCCATATGACGAGAAACATTTTGAAACATACACAAAAAACATCATACTCAAAAAAAATATATATCTAATAAAATTAATTTTATATATTTGTTAAATATTTAATTTTGTTAAATTATTTTTATTTTATTTTATTTAGTTATTAATATATGTGCAGGTATATTTGTCATCATCATCATCAACCCCTGATAGTCCACTGCTGGACATAGGAACTAGAACAAATAACTACAGATATTTGTTCTAGGTGTTCTGGTCGTTTTCTACGTATAATAAAAAAATATGTGTATTCAGTAGTCATCTAGTAGGTGCCTAAACACAAGCTCCGCATCACTGGGGGCTAGATGATGAGGCGTGGATTGTCCAGCATTATTTATATTTTTTTATTTATTTGTTTCCAGGAGATTGGATGTACAGAGATACTTCAAAGTGCGCTATTTGTACTCGTGGACTTTACATTTCGAAATCGGATATCTATCACACGAGATATTACGACATTACACTGTGGTGATCGACCTGTTTCATTTAGTGGTTACGAGGTAAGACGACTCATAGTCAAAGTCAAAGTGAAAAAGAAAGAAAAATATGTTTATTACTACTTTTAAACAGAACTAAAATAACTACAGACTTGGTATGGTAAATAGAGAGAATGAATGAATGAATGAACACTTTATTGTACCCAAAATCACAAAATAACACCTTATATCTAAATCTTACATAGTAACAGTATAATAGAGAATTTATTTACAAAGTTCTAATGATACCCACACTAGGCTGGGCCCGCATCGTGGGAACCAATATGATTACCTGGTAAGAAGTGCCTCAATTTAATGACAAATCTATACAGACAAAAAAAGTTTGGAAAAAACGAAAGAAAATTGATTAAAAATAAAATAAAAAAATGTGCGCTAATTGCTCTGGGCTATGATTCTGTATGACATAGGAGATTTCGTGCCCAAATCGTGTGAAGTCAAATCGCGTTCGATACACAAACGTGATCGAAACAAGCCTTGGCGCGGAATCGACAAATAGTATTCTGTTTGCCACAAGACGAGTTGTCTATGCCCCGTGATTATATCTTATCGATCTTTATTTTTTTATTTATACATAACATAACCTCAAAAGATGCTCGATCTAAACCAAAACAAACGAGCCATAGTAACTATGCGAAACCACACCAATCTGTGCCCAAAACACGCTAGAAGCTAGCGCGTTTCTTTGACAGTTCAAACCGTGGCCAAATCGCGTCGTGTCGCGGCGGGGAATGACTTAATGACATAGGGAATACGGTATTAACAGATTCCACGCCCGCGGGCTTGTCTTAGGTGTGTAACACGCTTCGAAAGCCAATAGAGAATAAAGCCCCTGTATTGTTATATTGTCTTGTTTCTGTCAGGTATTGTGATATGCTTTTATTTTCAATGTACTTTTTGTTCCTGTTGCTTGCTTTAATACAGTCATTTTTGCTCTTACTTGGCCCATTTTCACTACCTGTAATCGTTTTCTTAGTATTGATTTCTTTTTCAGACACTTTTCTGAGTGGATTGCTTGGTCCTCGAACAATCAATTTTGTTATATTTGATGAAAGCTTTATTTCCTTTTTCATTTTCGGATTTTAGCTCATCTTGTAACAGTTTTCGCTCTTTGATTTGCTTTGTATTCGTAGGTCGTTGTTCAAAATATTAAGTATTATGTCTTCCAGTTCTGTATAGGTTTCTTCTTTCTCCGGCACACCGAAAATTACCGATAAAAAATTATAGATAGTAAAAATCAAATAGAAAGTAACTAGAACAGTAAGAAAGTAAAATAAACTAGAAACCAAACAAATTTGGTATAAGGAGACCTAAGTAGACTTTCGGTTTCATCAGTCATTTTTACGATTCCATACCCAAAGAATAAAACGGGATCCTATTACTAAGACTCCGCTGTCCATCCGTCTGTCACCAGGCTGTCTCATGATAGTTAGGCAGTTAAACCTTTCACAGATCATGTATTTCTGTTGCCGCTATAAAAACAAATACAAAATAATATAATAAAAAATATTTATGGGAAACGTTTCAAACGAGCCTGTACCTGAATATTTGATGATTATGGGTAGATATTTAAAGTAAATTATATCTATACTAATATTATAAAGAGGAAAGGTTTGATTTTTTGTTTGTTTGTAATTAATAGGCTAAAACTACTGGACTGATTTGAAAAATTCTTTCACCGTTGGGAAGCTACACTATCCTCGGTGAACATAATAATATAATATAAGCCTTTATTCAGATAACTAACAATTTTCCTTAAATCTAACTTATTTTAGCACATGTTATCTGTTTGCCCTAGCTTGGCATAGGCCTCTTCCAATTTCTTCCACTCATTCCTATCCCTGGCGGTTCTTGACCATAATTTTCCAGCGATAGCTTTTAGGTCATCTTCCCTCCTCTTAAATGGTCTCCCACATTTTCTCTTGCGGTTTCTGGGTTGCCAGTTTGTTATTGTTTTGCTCCACCTCTCAGTTCCTCTTAAGGTGTGACCTGTCCATCTCCATTTGTGTTTCCTAATTACCAGTGTGAGATTTTTTATTTTTGTTGCTTCCCTGATCTCTATTTTCCTTACTCTGTCTGATTTCTTTATGCTTAACATACTTCTCTCCACCTCTGACATACTTCCAACTTTTTGATATGCGCTTTCGTTAGAGCCCATGTTTGGCATCCGTATGTTAACACGGGAAGGATACAACTGTTATAGAGTTTCTTTTTAATTTTCAGACTAACCTGTTGTTTTTCATGATTTCTTTGAAGGTCCAATATCTCTTCCAAGCATTCCCATTTCTTGTTTCTATTTCCTTCGTCGTTAGATCGATTGGTGAAATAACTTGTCCAAGATAAGTATATTCCTTTACGTACTCTATTGGGCTGCCATTTAGTGTTAATGGTACTATTTTGCTATTTGTCATAACTTTCGTTTTCAGAGTATTCATCGATAGGCCAACTTTTCCACTTTCACTAAAGTCATTTAAAACGGGATATTTAACATGATTTGATTTTTGAGTTTTCCAATATTTCGGCACAGTTTCATGAGAAAATGAGGGTAGATCGGTATATCTGCTCATAAAAACGAACTCGCAGTGTCTTCAGTTATTCCGTGATCATGGCGCATGAAACTGTGCCGAAATATTGGAAAACTCAAAAATCAAATCATGGTAAATATCCCGTTTTAAATGACTTTAGTGTTAATAACCATGATAGTTTCAGAAGTTTTTTTCCACTTTCTTTGTCAAGGTCTTGTATCATACTAGCGACTTCATCAGGCGTGTTGGACAGGATTATCAGATCATCAGCAAACCTTAGATGTGTAAGTTTTTCTCCGTTTATGTTTAGGCCATAATTCTCCCAATCCAGATGTCTAAATATTTCCTCAAGGACTGCAGAAAATAGCTTTGGAGATAGAGGGTCTCCTTGGCGTACTCCTCTCTTTATTCTTATTTCTTTTCCCTCTCTTTCCAGTTTGACGCTTGCAGTACTGTTTTTGTAGATATTCCTCATTATCCTTGTGTATTTATCTTCAATCCCTTGATTGCTAAGAGCTTGCCATATTTTTTCATGTTCAAGAGAATCGAAAGTAGTCTACGAAGCAGCAGTATAAGGGCATATTATATTCTTTCCCTTTTTCTATTAGCTGTTTGACCACATGGATGTGGTCGAGTGTGGAGTAGCCCCTTCTGAAGCCGGCTTACTCCCTTGGTTGGTTCTCTTCAAGCAGTTCTGTGATCCGGCTAAGAATTATTTTTGAGAAGATTTTGTATATGTTTGACATCAGGCTGATTGGCCGATAATTGCCTATATCATTCTGATCCCCTTTTTTATGAATAATTATAATAGTAGACGACAGCCATTGTTTCGGGATTGTTTCGGTTTTGATTACTTCGTTGAACATCATTGTGAGAACTTTGATGATTGCTTCTTTGGTAGCTATTAAGAATTCATTTGTTATGTTGTCGGGTCCGGGTGCTTTGTCTTTTCTTTGAGTTTCGATAGCTTTTTCTACTTCTCTAGGTAGTATTAGCGATACCTCGTTGTCTCGTGTCAGTTTTGTCTCCGGTATATTATTTTTGCTCGTGTAAAGGTCGCGGTAGAATTCTGTAGCTGTGGCAAGAATGTCTGGTCGTTTGGTTATACAATTTCCTCTTTTTTTTTGATCTGTGGTATCCATTCTCTGTTGTCTGCTAAGAGTTTAAGGCTTCTTATACCTATATATTATATATTATAATCTTTATACCGCCAGTTCTCTTTATTTGTTCTTTGAATGTTTTTAGTCTGTGCGTTTATATAGATAGACAATACTTTTATTGCACACTTAAAAATAAAACAAACAAGGTAAACAATAATAATACAAGATATGTGACAATTTGGCGGTCTTATCGCTCAAGAGCGATCTCTACCAGACAACCGTGGATGGATAGGATCGTTGGATTGAAAAAGGGGATCTGTGTGCGTTATTATGTAGTTAATTATAACATGAAATTTCATTTTATGTTACTACTTTATGACTAATAATACATACCTACTTATATAAATATATAATATTAATTTTATAACGGAAAAAAACAAGGGTGTGGTCAGTGACAGCAGGACAAATAGTGTTCCTTTACCATGCTCTTGAATATTGCTAGTGACTTAGCACGCCTTACTGAGACTGGTAATGTGTTCCAAAGTTGTACAGCTCGAACAGTAAATGAGTTGTCGTAGAAGGAAGTAGAGTGGACTGGGACTTGAAGCATGAGTGTTTCAGAAGAACGGAGAGAAAGAGCGTGAGAATGCGCGTTTGTCGGTCTTTTCTCATAGTTTATTTTATCTGTTTGCTTAGGTTAGTTATCTCTTTTCTATTTTCTTTGGTCTTTTCTCTATTGTTTATTAGCTCCAATCTTTTTTCTAGTAGTTGTTTTACTTTGTCTGAAATAGAGTTTTTGTTTCTTGCTACGCCATTCTTATTTTGTTTTGCCGATTTATTGAGTATTTCGTAGAGCTTATCGTATTTATCTTGTAGATTAAGATTGTTTGTTGTTTCCAAGAAATCGATTATTTGAGCGTTTAATTCATCTATGTTTATGTTCCTGTCTATAGCACGTGTTTGTATATTGAATATCCTACGTTTATTTGATTCTTTTAGTATTAGTTTTGCTCCAACCATCCTGTGGTTGGTGTTAAAGTTAATGTTCTTGACATTTCTGCAGTCTTCAAATAGTTTGTTTTTGTTTGTGAGGATATAGTCTATCTCATTTTTATATGCTCCGTCTGGTGATTCCCATGTCCATCTACTGCGGTTTTTGTAATCGGTGTTTAGGATTTTTAGGTTATTTTCGAACGCTAGTTCCATTAGTTTCCCACCATTCCGTGTTCTTTGCCCATAGCAATAATGTCCCAAGGTCTTATCTTCCCCTTTTCGTCTCTCGCCCACTCTTGCATTATTTTGACAATTAAATAACAATTAATTTTTTATGTGTGTGTTCAATTATAGATGAGTTCAGTTTGGAGTAGAATGAATCAATTTCTTTAACGTTGGCTTGTTCTGTGGGGGAGTAATTCTGTACTATGGACCAATAATCCCCGCCGATTGTCATGTTCAGTATGGCTATGCGTCGGATACACCGATAATCTCTTGTATTTGATCTTTCATTTCTTTTTTGATTAGGAACCCCACTCCATATTTTCCGGGTGTTTCTCCTTTGTAGTAGAAGATACTTTGTACTAGCAGTGTACTCCGTGAGCAGCTACGGGGTGGAGGTATTATTACTTACATAAAAAAATGTCATAACTTTCAAGTTATTAACTCTGTAGCATTAAAAAACTGCGAGTCATTAATTATCGAAATAGCCACTGCTCACTGCTACACGGCACATATCTGCGCATTATACAGACCGCCTAACGAAAGTAAGCACTTATTTATCGCTGAACTAAAACAGCTGTTGTGTAAAGATGTCTTTAAAAATACTGATTTATACTTACTCGGGGATATAAATATAGACCTTAAGTCTCAAGATAACATACGTAATTATTACATAAGTAGCCTGGCCGAGTGTGGATTAACGAGCGCAATTTCCGACTTTACTAGAATAGAAACAAGAGATGAAATTGTCACACGCAGTTGCATTGATCATATTTTTGCTAGATCGCGTTCGTTAGACCTGCAGGCTTACCCTTGAATCCAATCCCAATCTCAATCCGATGCTAATCCGAATCAGTTCCAATCTCACCAAACGTAAAATTGGCACTCTGGAACAAAATCGAGATTGAAATTAGAATCGAGTATGAGATCGACTCCACATTGTTAATAACAGTGGTAGAATGAAATATCACGATGCGTACCGGCTTAGAAAAAAAAAACGGCGGGGAATTACAAACAAGTGTCCCACTTTTTCAAGTGCTTCTCGATGTTTACACAAGCTTTTCAGCCTAATTAATCTTCAACTAGTTTGCTCCGAGACTTGAAGAGTGCAGCAAAGTTGAAAGTAATTTAATACATTCAGTTTTTTATCAATTATCAAGGTAAGCTGTAATCTTTTTTATTGTACGAGAATCCAAGTAAAGGCTTAGGCATCAAAGGCACTAAATCGGTACTTATAACGTTAAAAAGGCTTTTGCTGACCCTGTAGCACTTTTTGAATTCGTCGTCGGTCATGGCAAAAGCATTCACTTATAAGAGCCAAATGTGCCATTTTCTCGTTTAAAATCACTCTGTAAATCACTAATATCCTCGCACAATCGCTAAAAAGTTAACTTTTGGCAACAGTGCAATTTCTATCGCAAACTCGATTCCGTTCTCAATACGAAACGTCAAAAACGCGTCAAGACTGCCAAAAAAGTTGATAGTTTCGAGAAGTGTCGATTTCATTTAGTTTCATAAAATTCCACCAATTTCGATTCCAATCGTGCGCTAGTTGCGCGGTCAAGAGTACCAAATGGCACGATTTCGATCACAATTTCAAATTACGATTGGAATCGAGTCTCAAGAGTTGGCCGGCTGGTCGGAGGGCGTCTTACACTACGTTCACCGTTTTAAATTAAGTAAAATCAACAAATACAGCAACTACATTATGTGGTCATATCAAACATTTGTAGTTTTATTACCGTTCTTGTAGCAAATTACTAAGAAATTGTATGTGAAAACCCAGAGGCCCTTTGAGAAAGTTAATCTAAAGGCGATGGCTACACATAGCGGGTATCATCCTCGGGTGCACAATATGATACACCTAAAGATGGTATCCGCCAGGTGTAGAGACTTTTGCAAAGAAACATGAAAGAAATAAAACCAGGCTATTGTGATGGATGGATGGACTAGAGGTAATCGGGCTATAGGGGAGATTGCGGACGCCTCCCATAAACATAGTGTCATTCATAATTGCTAACTAATTATTAATTATTATTTAAAAAAATAAATACGTTTATTGCGTTACCTTTTTACAAACATTAATTGATTTGGGAGCCTCCATTTAAGCAAATATTTGCTTAACTGAAATTGCCGACTGAATGTTTGTTTTAATTTTTGCTAATGTTAGCAGAGATGCGAGCAGATTGCGTGTGTCTAGCCAGGTGGTTTAAATAAAATAGACTTACGTTTCACATTGCTGTTTATATTCACAATATTTCAAGTAGATTAATCGGTATTACATCTCAAGGACTAACCCCCCCTTATCTCAAGGAATGTTTCACTTTTCTCCACCATTCTCATGCTCTTTCTCTCCGTTCTTCTGAAACACTCATGCTTCAAGTCCCAGTCCACTCTACTTCCTTCTACGACAACTCATGTACCGCTCGAGCTGTACAACTTTGGAACACATTACCAGTCTCAGTAAGGCGTGCTAAGTCACTTGCAATATTCAAGAGCATGGTAAAGGAACACTATTTGTCCTGCTGTCACTGACCACACCCTTATTCTTTCCGTTATAAAATTTATAGTATATATTTATATAAGTAGGTATGTATTATTAGTTATAAAGTATATATGTATTTATAGTAGATAGGTATTTGTATGTAACATTATATGAAATTACATGTTGTAATTAACTACATAATAACGCACACAGATCCCCTTTTTCAATCCATCCACGGTTGTCTGGTAGAGATCGCTCTTGAGCGATAAGACCGCTAAATTGTCACATATCTTGTATTATTATTGTTTACCTTGTTTGTTTTATTTTTAAGTGTGCAATAAAAGTATTGTCTATCTATCTATCTATATATTAATTGTTTACGTTTGGATTTAGTTCAATAAGATATCGGAGAACATTGCTCCGCTGCCATGATTGAATATCAACAGGAGCGAGGGAGAAATTTTATTCGCTTTGGGGTGGCTTTCATATCACGGCGGCCATGATAGGCCTATTGTGATCGCCACTTTTACATTTTCAGCACCGAAGCCGTGGCGTTCATAGTTCGCCACTAACCCTTGCAGCTGCCAGAGAAAGAGCATGCAGAGGGAGATAGTAGAGCAAAGGGAATTGTCAGAATGACATTGACAGATGATGTACACGCGACAGATGTCAGCCTTAGCAACATAACATTGTTAAAGACTTAATGGTTACAGAATACAAATATTGTAAGAGTTAAGAGCGCAGGCTATTGCCAGTGATGTGCATTAACTTAATTCGAAAAGATACAAAGATAGGGTACTCGATTACAAACTAGACTAAAAGATAATTTAAAGTAAAATAAAATTTAGGTATATAACATAAACAAATCACCATTCATTCAACCACAAGTAATTCATCGATATTATCATCCTTTGTACTAAATTTTCTATTTCGACATAATTTTTATTAATTAGCCAATCAATAATGAGCTTTTGCTCATTGCAATTGAAATATTTATATTTATAGGTTTGAAGGTCATCCTTTCGACGACTTCACCCCAGCACGATACATGTTATATATGTACTCAGTTATCCTTCAGGAGTGTAAAATGATAATCAAGCTATGCCAGATGATGCATGAGATAGAAAAAAAATATAAGAACTTTGAAGACCAGACGAAACTGTGGAGAGAGACTCCAGGTTAGTGGATCATAAAAGTAAATAAGAAATATACAAACTAAAAACTTACTAACCTAAGGGACATTTACAAGGATATCTATAGACCCCATCAATATCTTCAGCCATTTGTTTTGGATGGGACAGTCCAGACGTGAAACAATCATTTTCAGATATAAATATATACAAACGATTTAAATAAGCACGTACCTCCTTACTAAGAACGAAAAAAAAATTGAGTTACATCCGTTACTTGATCCCAGAAATGGGCAGTGTTCCCGTGTGATGATCAAATTTACCGCAGGAGCATCTAAGAGAAATAATAATTCCAGCCACAGAAATTTTTTGGCCACGTGGCCAAACTTCTCATTTAATAACTAAGCATCGAGAAATTGACATAGCCTCTAATAAACTAATTTATCTTCTTTACAACGCCAACTAAAAATGTTAAAGAAAGCGTCAAGTCAATATTTTACTAGTCCTTCTGATTTATACATGCCAACTAATTTACTAAGTCGGCCACGGAATTTGCAACTCATCACCATTTTACGTTTTACAGCTTCAATACAAGCTCCTCAAAAATTATATATTCAAGCTTCAATAGACAACATCATATAATTATAACTTAACATGTAAAATAATACTTCATATTCTTATAACGTGAAAATAGCCACTGTACGATTTGGCGCGAGTGCGCGACATGACAGCAACCGGCCATTTGCACCAATCAGAGAGCGTTATTTGATTCTTGTACCGACCCGCCCGTGTGTTCTTGGATCTCAGCATATTAATGAGTGAAGACTTTCCTACATTTGTCACGCCGACGTTCGTATTGCAATTGTTTCATCTGTAATTAATTAAAGTTTTCGAAAAGTTTTAATTGACATCTAAAAGTGAAAACGAAGTACCTTTGTACGTTCTGACGAGGAATCGGAAGGAGAAGGTAAGCCGTCGAAAAAAAAGCGGGGTGAATCTAAGAACTGGATATTTATGAGTAAATTTTCGACTGTGAGAAAATTTCACCCCATTTGCCTGACAATATCTACAAATGAACGTAAGACTGATTTTAAAACGATTTTTCAAGGATTAAAGAGCAATCTTTTGTCCATTTTTTCTAATACTTTTGAACCGAAAATCCTAATTTGCGACGCTGCGAAAAGTATACAAAACGCATTCCGTGAAGTGTTTGGAGAAGAAACGATTGTAAAAATGTGCTGGGCTCACGCTACGAAGAAAATTTGCACTTAATTGGACCAAACGACAAAAAATAATATTCGAAAACACATATTGGAAGATGTTGATGCACTGCAATCAGCTACATCTCATGAAGTGTTTTCTGCTGCTTCGGAGTTGGTTTTGAAGAAATGGAAAGACCAAAAAGAATTCGTCACATATTTTAAAAAAGAATGGCTGATAAGAAACCCATACTGGTATTTGGGTTCAGCACCAGTATCACCAGCGACCAACAACGCACTCGACTCCTTTAATAGAGTTATAAAAGACCACAACACCCTCCGCGAGCGTATACCGTTGGCCCGTTTCTTAGTGGTGGCAGAGGAAATGGTTGCTAGCTGGTCACAAGCGAAAGATGAAACCTTCGCGTCACAACCTGAATTGCAGTTATGTGATTGGACAACCGGATATCAATGGGCTAAAACTGATACCAAAATTAGAGTTGTACAATCAACACCAGACAGCAACACATATTTAATTCCAGGCAAAGACTCGCACAAAAATAATCAAGCTGAGAAAAAATTCAAGCATTTTGATGAATATAAAAAAGTGTTTTTTTTCATTTTGGAAAGTAGCACTACCAAACAATCAGACCGACTGGATTACTGGTTGCTGTGATTGTCCTGATTTTTATCGCAAATACATCTGCAAGCATCTGATAGGCCTAACAATCAGACTGAAATTCGTAATGCCACCATTAGAGGCAAAAGAACTGCCGCTTGGACTGAAAAGAAAGCGTGGAAGGCCAACTAAAGCGCGAGCGGCATTAATAATCCAGTAATGTTTTCTTTTTCTTTTAATTAGGTACGTAAATATATGTGCTTAATTACTATAAATGATTGTATTTCAATACACAAATTGATTTTTATAAATAAAGTGTTTTGTTTTGTCTGTCCTCAATAGTTCATATGTAATAATAGTGGCTTTAATATACTATTTGATGACAATTATTATATATATAGGTAGGTAAATTTATCGATCGATAAATGTAGGGTGACTTACATTTTAAATATACTAAATTATATAATTAGAAGCTAATAGATATTTTGGTGTCATATATTAATATTTTAGAAGTTTGCTATTTGAATGCATGCCACAAATTTAGATGCTAAAAATAACCACCATGCTGAGTTATATTTACAGTGGCTTACATAGAAGATAACTAGTGGCTGAGATACTATTATTCAGACGCGCGTTGGTTGTGGCCGACTTAGTAATTTAGAAGGTAACTTATATTTTCTGAGGCGAATAATGCTATTAAATAGAAGCTTGTTTAATTAGTACCCAAAACGACTGAAATTCTAAAATAAGTCAAAAACAATTTAATTAAAAAATGTTACTATACAATTGACGACTATGGCTGACACATCTTTATTTTGTGAAGAAAATTCTGATGCTTAATAATTATGTGAGATGGGTACATTATACTACATTATAACGACCGATGTGGCGCGGTGGGCGAAGGTCCGCCTGCGACGCAGGAGGTTGCGGGTTCGATTCCCGCCTCGGAACAATTGTGTGTACGATCTGCAGATATTTTTTCCGGGTGTTCTGATCGTTATCTATGTATAATAAAAAATATCAATCTATGTAATCTACGTATGTATTAAGTATATCAGTCATCTAGTACCCATAACACAAGCTCTGCTTATCTCAGGGCTAGATGATGCTGAGTTTTTGGCATTATTTATTTATTATTTTTATATTTGCAGCATCATCTGAGATATTACAGAAACAGCAAGACGAAGAGAAAGCGGCACACGCCAAAGCATTGGCAAGTTATCAAGCAGAGCTGGACCGGGCTCGCCAGGACAAGATGAGGGCTTTGAAGAAAAGAAAGAAAAAGGCTCTGTCGGCATTCAGAGGCAGCGAGGGATCAAATTCGGGTAAAATCTCTTTATTAGTAGGTAGTATTCACAGAAAAGAGTAATATCTCTTTATTAGTAGTAGTTATTTATTTATGAAAACCAGCAGCATACAGTAAATTAAAAAAAAAACAAGAAAATAGAAACAGAAGGCTATTAAGAGGTTTTCACGACTAAGAAGAATAATCGAACCAGAGGGTGATTATGTAATTCGCGACAGGTTTGCAACAGGATGGCAACAGGTGTACCTGAATCTAGCAATTATTGCTGTCAAACGTCAATTTTGTGTAATAGTTACAGACAGCAGCTACAACGTCAACAGAAATCGAGCACTATTATAGGTCTCCCTCTGCCGGACAATAGGTGAACTAAAAATTGCATACTTCCGGTCTCGACCCGTCACTCGCGTGCATTCATTCGCGCCGCGCAGCCAATCGGCTGCTGAACAGCAATTGAGAGGCCGGCAAGACTCTCATTGCTGTAACTCGAGAACGACGAAGACTCGAGTGACGACTCGCTCGACGTTGAAGCTAGAAGAAAGAACCTTGGTTCGATTCTAACCGCATTTCGCTCGAAAGATGAACTGTTGAAGACCATTGATGATGATTCGCGCCTGTCAAACGAGCTAGCCTCATGCGTTCATTGATTACTTTGTATTTCCATTCGTAACTTTATTTCTGCTTGTAATTTAGTATTTCTTCATTCATTAAATTCACTTATTCTATGATATAACTATTAACACTATTCATTTCTTCTATATACCGCTATGTTCCATCCACCATCAACATTCCGACCTCTCCGGAGTGCCAAGGATTATACAAACACTGGGTTTAGGAACACCTAGCTCAGGTGTTCCTAAACCCAAACCCATATTTTTTGTATTTTTTATGAGTCTGGGGTTGAAGTAAGCAAAAGTACGAGTATGAGAGACCCATAACTGTACAAAAGAAATAACAAAAAACTTGACTTTGTATTGATGGTAGATTAAGGGGCGAGCCATGGTAATTTTAGGAATGACGGAGATAACTGCAGCATTCTTGAGATCTTTTTAGCAATATAAAAGAGATAATCAAATTATACGACGAGCGGAGCGAGCCGCCGAATTTTTTTTTTCTTTTCTCAAACTACTAGTTAATAAAAGAGTATTTTTGCAAGTTTCTGTGTCTGGCAAAATTATTTTAATGTGAACACTTGACTACATAAATTTTGTGGTTTTCGGCAGATTTTTGCGTAATTTTTTAAAGTGGGTTTGGCTTTTTTCTATAGCCAGAAGGAGCAATTGCTATCGGCTTGTTGCGGTGCGCGAAAATGACGGAGATAGCCGCATCATTTCGAGATTTTTATGGCGATACAAAAGAAATGCTAGTATGCAAAAGATATAACGAAATTTTTGTTACTTTTCTCAAAGAATGAAAAAATTAATAAAAAGCGGAGCGGTGAATTTTTTTGTGGTCTTCGTTAGAATTTTGTGCGGGTTCGCTTTTTTGTATAGCTAGAAGGAACAATTGTTATTGGCTTGTGGAACTAATCGCGAAAAATTTGTTGTCTCCTTAGATTTTTTTGTGCCCTCTAAGCACAAAGCACAAAGCCTCAATGCACAAAAATCTGATTTTGCGCTATTAATTATTGTGATCACCTATTTTGCTACAGTCATTTTCTTTCAATTCATGAAAGAAAATGACTGTAGCAAAATAGGTGCCGTTGCTTTTGCAGAACTTATACGAAACATAACAAAACACCCAAAGCGAGCCACGATTTTTTTTAACTAAGATTTGGGGTGGGGGGAGGGGCGCCGATTCTTCCTACCGTCACCATGAGAGCACACCACACACCCGCTAAAGTCGCCCCTGGGTCAAAAACATTCGTTCCCGCGCCCCATTATGACTATGCAAGCAAATACTTAATAAATACATAAAATATTTAAGTAGTTATTGGTGAAACATTATACGCGTTGATTTAATTTTGTGTGTGTGGATCTAATAACATTTAGAACATAATATAGTTTTTTTTCTGTTAGATAAGAAATATGTTTATGGCAAATTTGCCGCCCCCTAAAATATGCCGCCCTAGGCTCCAGCCTACTCAGCCTGCTGGTAAATCCGCCACTGATGGACACCTACTTAAGTTTGCCCCTATGTCACTCGCTATATATTTACTCAATGTTCTGCCCAAAAACAGGGTAGATATATTTTACAAAAACCTGCCGAAAGCCATTAAAAAGGCACAAAATGTTATTGAAACAAAATTGTAAATTAATTAGTATTGTGTGTATGTACAAGAATATGTAATTTTTAGTACCTATATGTAGTTATAACATCGCCTTAGGGCTTAATAAAAAAACCTGTAATTAACATCATTACAGGTTTTTTATCATAATAATATCTCAATAATAAACAAATAAAGTATTATGAATGAATAAAGAAACTCTTTAATGATATTTTATTCACAGCTGGCAAACCATCGGTAGGGGGCTCAGGATTTGGCGCCTCTGGTCAGAATGGAAAAAGGGGGCATTGGAAACCAGCAGATTTCTTCTACGGTTCAGGCAATGCTACAAATCAAAAGAAAAGGTATTTTTTAGGATCCCATACTTCTATTTTTCTAATTTCTTAAAACCTTCTTAAACTTCGGTAAACGTAGTGTAGGATGCCCACCGAACAGGTGAGATGACGACCTGCGAAAGACTGCAAGTAGATGCTTGATGCGTCAAGCTGAAGACTGGGCGCTATGACGCTTATTGGGGGAGGCCTGTGTCTAGCAGTGGACTAACATAGGCTGATGATGATGATGATGGTGATGTACGTCAAAAGCAAGACGGTCATTCTGCCGCTCTTGCCTTTCTCGTCTTCCCCACGCGGCGTTCGTTAGTCCTTGTCTCGAAAAAGCGAACTCATTTCGCTTTAACCATATTCTATAACCGCATCAAAATCCGCTGCGTAGTTTTAAAGATCTAAGCATACATAAGGACAGAGAGACAGCGGGAAGCGACATTGGTTTATACTATGTAGTGATTGTAATTTCCTTTTCAGCTCATATCCTAAAATCTATGGGTGGTCCATTGAGTCTTTTCCATACTGAGTTGTAAGGTAACATCGTAAGGTACAGAATCAATTGATTCTGTATATTTTTTTTATTATTAAACTATATAATTTACATTTAATGTATATGTATATAGGTATAGACGGTGGCGTATCCGACTAATTTAGTCTATAATAGGCCACCGTCTATACCTATCTTTATTCTTCCAGCCATCCAAAGAACAAACAAACAAAGATACAGATGCACAATGGGCGGCCTTATCGCTTAAGGCGATTTCTTCACACGTAGCTGAGCTACGTGTCCATCCAAAGGTTGCCTCGATTGTGCTGTATCTTTGTTTGTTTGTTCTTTGGATGGCTGGAAGAATAAAGTATAGATATAGATTTGTTTGTTCTTCACTGTTTTTATTTATGTGTTTGATGTGCAATAAAGGTAAATACCCTTTATTGTATTATATTGTATTATTTATTGTATTCCATATTTTTTTGTATTCCATTCCCTTAATCACTAATTATTGGTACAAATACTGTATTTTTCGAATAAGTTTTCAACGACGACTTTACTGCGACCATAGATTGGCCTACATCCCCAGTTAGTGATAGAGACAAAAATAACAAATAAAAATAAATAATGCTGGACAATTCACACAGCATCTAGCCCCATGGTAAGGAGAGCTTGTTTTATGGGTACTAGATGACTGATATACATAATACAATACATTACATAGATATATATTTTTATTATATATAGAAAACGACCTGAACACCCGGAACAATTATCTGCAGATCGTACACACAATTGTTCCGAGGCGGGAATCGAACCCGCAACCTCCTGCGTCGCAGGCGGACCTTCGCCCAACGCGCCACATCGGTCGTGGTGGTGTATATGACAATATATGTGTATGCAATAAATGAATATGAATAAATAAACCCTAAAGGGGGTGACTGTGACTACATGTACCCTGTAAGGGCGCAGCATCTTGAAACGCCCCTCCATCTGCTAAGTGAGTGTGGAGCACTGATGCACAAACGCAGCATCCATCTGGGCAAGCATCTGCATAGCCCAGACGAGCTGCGAGACATCACCCCGAAAAAAATCCTACAGTTCCTCCTACAATCCTCCATAGTTCCTCCTACGATCCATCCTAAAATCCTACAGTTCCTCCTACAATCCTCCATAGTTCCTCTTACGATCCATCCTAAAATCCTACAGTTCCTCCTACAATCCTCCATAGTTCCTCCTAAAATCCATCCTAAAATCCTACAGTTCCTCCTACAATCCTCCTACGATCCATCCTAAAATCCTACAGTTCCTCCTACAATCCTCCATAGTTCCTCCTACGATCCATCCTAAAATCCTACAGTTCCTACAATTGTCTAAGTGCTTTAAATAAGTTTAAAGATGAAATAAATGACTTTTATGTTCCAGCTGCTAGGAACATAAAAGTCATATATGCAATAAATTCAATCGAAATAAACAACTTTTCAAATACATTATTAGGCTGAGCGCATATTGGAGTCACGACAGTTTTGAGACAGACTTTCCTCACATAGACAAGTCTGCCTTAAAACGAAAACAAAACTGTTTTGTCTACTCTACGACAAGTCGCGTCGCACGCCTAAAACGAAACTGTTTTGTCTATTACGACATCGCGCACCGTCTGCGTCAATTCTTTTTCAGTATCAAAATGCACTTCATCGATACTGTTGTATTAAGCGTCCTAGTTACGCGTCCGCTTGCAAAACGACGCAGACGTAAATATTGGGTGCACCCATATATAGTGAAAGGAAAATAGAAAAAAAGGAAAAAGAGAGGGGGCTACGTCACTAGACTAGTTTTGTCTTTGATGTGCGCGCCCGCATACATACAAAAGGGAAGCCGACAATCGTTAGTCAGACTTGTCGCCGTGCAGTTCTTGTAGGTATTAGACAATTTTGTCTAGACGTTTTGTTTGAAGTTTGCGCATCTTCATAAATTTTTTAAAGCAATAGTCTGTCTTAACACTTTGAGTGCTGAAAACGCACGGTATGAGTTTTCTACAAGTGACTAATATGCGTAAATCCACACTAGCGCAGCGGCTGAGAAAATACAGATCTTTGTGACTCAGCAGAGCTGTAATATTTTTCGAACGAAACGCATGTGCGGCGCAACACAACCGCTGTGTAGAGCGGCAGCACGAATTTTTTAGGAAAAAAAAAGATCGCAGTCGTCGAAAAAAAACCGCAGTCAAAGTGTTTGCGATCAGCCTTAGATTCATATTCATATTTATTTATCGCATACACATACATTGTCATATAATATTAGCTTGGGTGTCATTCAGCTTCGAGGTAGGTACATGTACCCTGTAAGGGCGCAGCAATCCATTTATAAATAATAACAATAGTAGTTAGAATGCATGATTGTAAAAACAACCCTCAGACCAAATGCAAAAGTTTCGGGAAATCAATAAAAACTATCTGGTGTAAAAAAACTGTTCTAAAGACATTTATTTTTATATGTAATTAAATAAAGTAAAACAAAAGTGACCACATGTTAATTTTTTTATACATAAATTCCTATTCGTTTTTTATTAATATTTGAAAAATTCGGATAATGTGTGTTTTTACAGCCCTCATGTACGAGGTGTGTTTTTACAATCAAAGTCTAATTTTTATGTATGTTTAATAATGTTTTATTTGCTTTCTTAACCTAAACAATGAAGCTATTACTAATAAAAATGCACTTATTAATCTAATTCGTCATTTTCGATATGATCAGTTATAGGCAATTCCAAAATTTCGTTCCAAAACTTTATTTTTTCTTCTTCTGGCACAAACTCAACGAACTTTTTTAGGTCTGCCATTTTCTTGGAGCTGATGCTCAGCTGTCTTGTTCCGTATGCAGATTCTTATGGTAGTGGTACCACAATCTGTGGCCTCATTTTCAGCAAGAATGTATTTTCTACCATTCCATCAATATATTCCATCGTTTTTACAGGAACATCGTACCTTTTTAAAGGTTAGGTAATGGAACTTCGAGATGCTGAAGTTTACCTTCTCCGTTCTCGGTACACGTCGGTCTTTTGTTTCAAGCGACAATGCAGTCTTTTTGTAACATTGAACCCACCAATTTTTGAATTCGATCACTTCTTCTCCGCTTACCAAGTGAACTGTGAAAAAATCACTCTGCCTACTCGATGCTATGATCAATTCCACCAGTTCATGTATGCTGTACAACCTTTCTTTGCGACGAAGGCTTCGTTTAATAATCCTGATTGCTCTATCACACGGCAGTCAAGCTATCAGTTTTCAGGTATTGACATACGGTTGATTGTAAAAACCCGCCTAATCCAGGATAAGGTAGGTTTTTACGCTCATCGAAATTTTGGTGCCCCTAACTTTACGTGAAAGAACTATGACCGAGATGTGTTTTTACGCTCAATCGATCCGTCTTGATATAGGGATCATTTTTCCATCATAAAAAGGAATTCGAAAAAAGTGGTCTGAGGGGTGTTTTTACAATCATGCATTCTTTATATTCAATTCAATTCATTTATTGCAAGAAACATGGTCATAATACAAGGTATTAAACATTAGAATAGGTAGTATCACATACTTCCAAAACACATGGCATGCAAACAATTGTAAAACTAGCTTCCTATACAATGTCATTTTAAAATGATTTTAATTAATAAGTTATAAAATAATCAGAATAATCAATTTATTGGTAAAAAACTAATATTACAAAACATATAATAATTATAAATTAAAGTTAATTAAATAATTAGACAATAATCAAATAACTAGATTATAATTAGATTTAGATTATAATAAATGTATTATACGAGTAACTAAGTAAATAATACTCAAGTGAAAGTAAACTATGAACATGTCAATTGTGCTACTTAATTCTCAAATTTAGGTCCATGAGTTCTTTGACACTATAGAAAGCTATAGGTAGGTAACATAGTAATTCGAGCATTCATAAAATATTATTCACAATAATCAAAATTAATTTTATTAATAAGGAAGGTAGGTTTGTCGTGTTACTAATTTATTAATTAAGGTAGCCAAACAGTTATAGTCCACATTTATCATTAAAAAATTCGATTAGATGGATAAATATATTTATTAATTGTTACAAATTTGTTACAGTTTGTTGATAGCATCTTAAATCCTAACATAGGTTTATCTAGACAATAGAGTTCTCTTAACAATAATAAGGTTAAAAATTAAAATTAAAGTAATTAGCGCGGTAGGCGGTCACGCAACAAGCACAGTGACTCCGCTTGCCGCTGCATGGCTTGGCAGCCGCACACAGGCGATCCACCAACCACGAGCGAGCAGCGACTCCACTGCGCCTGAGTTCAGCTACATCAAGACTCCGCTGTCCGTCCGTCTCTCATGATCGCGATAATTAGACAGTTGAAATTTTGACAGATGATGTATTTTTGTTGCTGCTATATATATATATGTATACAAATACTAAAAAACAGAGGCTTTGGAGTAAAACCTTGTAATCCGCCAATCACAGGCGATCCACCAATCACGAGCGAGCAGCGACTCCAATGCGCCTGAGGTCAGCTACATCAAGACTCCGCTGTCCGTCCGTCTCTCATGATCCCGATAGTTAGACAGTTGAAATTTTGACAGATGATGTATTTTTGTTGCTGCTATATATATATATATGTATACAAATACTAAAAAACAGAGGCTTTGGAGTAAAACCTTGTAATCCGCCAATCACAGGCGATCCACCAATCACGAGCGAGCAGCGACTCCACTGCGCCTGAGTTCAGCTACAGGATGCTCGCTTTGTAACTTTATTCTATACTATTTAGAACATTAGGTACTACACGTTTTTTCCTTTGCTGCGGCATTTTTAAATGAACAGCCTGTACATGTATTTTCAATGAATTTGTTTGACTGAATCCTTTGAAACAAACTTGGCATGTATAGGGTTTTAAGCCGGTATGTACCTGAAAAGAAAAAACTTTTTACTCATACAAATAAAGACATAGACATTATCATTTATTAGCGGACCTTCCCGGCTTCGCACGGTTTTAGAACGGATCCTTAACTTTTTTGAAAATATAATATAAGTATGGCTCCGAAACTACTGGACCGATTTCAAAAATTCTTTCACCGTTGGGAAGCTACACTATCCGCGGTGAACAAAGGCTATATTATGTGCGAAGCCGGGAAGGTCCGCTAGTCATTAATAACACAATAAATAATGCTATACGTAAGCCACCGTCTATACTTGTTCTAGCACTTCATGTCCATCCAAAGGTTGCCTGGCAGAGATCGCTCTTAGCGATAAGGCCGCCCATTGTACAGCATATTTTGTATTTGTTTTTTCTTTTCCTGTCTTGTGTATCTCTTATGTATTTGGTGTGCAATAAAGAGGTATTGTATTGTATTGTGGAAAATATCTAAGTTGGTAAATATCTAATGTGTGCTAAATGGACCAAGGCTCAGCATAATGCCAACTGGTATGAACAGAAGGCGCTGTTAGATAGATAGATTATTTATAAATAAAATAAAAATAAATAATGCTGGACAATTCACACAGCATTATCTAGCCCCAAGCTAAGCAGAGCTTGTGTTATGGGTACTAGATAACTGATATACATAATACAATACATTAAATAGATAGATATTTTTTTATTATATATAGAAAACGACCAGAACACCCGGAACAAATATCTGCAGATCGTGCACGCAATTGTTCCGAGGCGGGAATCGAACCCGCAACCTCCTGCGTCGCAAGCGGACCTTCGCCCACCGCGCACATTACACACATTATTACATTTATTCATACAAATAGGTTACATCATTAAGTTATTATTGCCTTAAAGCCTATGTTAGGTTTGTCTTAGCACTATTGTTCTCACTTAATTAAAAAATAAACTGATAATCTAGGTACTTTAGTTAACGAACGATCTGACTACAATACAAGTTAAACTATATTAATTATTATCCTAGATCTTACATTTACACCTCAGCATGATAAACACACTCACACTTACCTAATGCATAAAATGTTTGAAAGAATGCTGTTAATTATTTAGCGTGAACCTAGCCGCTTACCGTTTTATTCTGCCTAGACCAAAACAAGAACTATTTTGTACTGTTCATGCGTAATAATTAGATATAAAGTGTTATTTTGTTGTTTCAAGTGCAATTAAAGGATGATTCATGCTACACCGTGTCGCGACCGGCCGGGTGATTATGTAACGCGCGACCGGTTTGCGACAGGCGTAAATTAAGCAATCAGTGCTGTCAAACGTCAATTTTGTATTAGTATGACACCAGCTACAACGTCAAAATTGGTCAAAATTGGCGTTTGACAGCACTGATTGCTTAATTTACGCCTGTCGCAAACCGGTCGCGAGTTACATAATCACCATACGGGCTGTGCCCCGTCAAACATTATGGTATACTTTTTGTATGAAGTGATTCATGCCTGACCGGGGCTCGGCTGGAAATGTGGGTGGATATTGATTGGCAGTTCCCCGGCCGGGGCCCGGCCCGGTCGCGACACGGTGTAGCGTGAATCATTCTTAAGTGTTCTTAAGTGTACATTCATTCATTCAAGAACAAACACAGGACCTTGCGATTACAAAACATTAAAAAGAAAAAGTAAATTATACTAGCTCAGTTATAATAAATAGAGTTATAGATGATAATGTCCTGAAAAACAGGATTTCACCTAGGTCAGGCACACGCATTGTTATTTCCACCAGAATTTAAGTAAAGTACTTTTTGTAACTGGGCTGGACATGTCTGCCGTATGTCCAGCGACTTGTGGGCAAAGACCACCACAGAGTGGAGCCCACACAACGCTAAGAGGCGACGTGGAAGGGCCAGGATGAGATGGCGTGACGAGCTCGAGGCACATCTTCCATCATGGCCTGTTGCAGCGTTGGATCGCGAGGAGTGGAAGGAGAAAACGGATGCCTTTGCCCAGCAGTGGGACAATAATGACTTAAATTTATTTTAATAAATAAACTTTTTGTTACTCTTTAGTCCTAAGATATCTTAGAATAAATAATTTATTTATAATGTACTTACTCTATGGTGCCTGTTGAGCGCTGCCTTCTGGGTGAACCGGCGCGGACAAGTCCCACAGGCGTAAGGCCGCTCGCCGCTGTGCGTGCGCCCATGGAGGCGGAGTTGACTCGGGTTAGAGAAGCGCTTGCTGCATTGAAGGCAGGGGAACGGGCGGGCGCCTGTGTGCTTCCTTTGGTGGTAGTGTAAGGCGCCGAATGACTGGAAATTGCAAATATAATTAGAAATATAAAGAAGAAATAATAGTAAATATTTTTGAAGTAAAAACATCTTTAGGCCCGTTGAGCACTTTTTAACTGAAAACTGGCTGCGCCCCGCGGCTTCGCCTGCGTGGAAATATCTGCGCAATTTTACTATATTTTCTCACCGCTTAAATCTTCCCTGGACTACGACAAACATTTCAAAACCATAATCAGCTAAATCGGCCCAGCCGTTCTCGAGTTTTAGCGAGACTAACGAACAGCAATAGATTTTAATATTATATATAAGATAAATGAAATACACAATAACAATGGTTAACTTTATGTTAGGCCAAAATAAGGTGTTATCAGTTTCTCGTCAATTAAAATAACTACAAACTACATAAGTTCGTTTGAATTAAAGAATAGAATAGCATTTATTTCGACGTATACTTTATACTCACGTTAAATTGCGCACCGCATTGCTCACAGACGACTTGTCGCGAGTACTTGATTCCGAGATGCTTCCTGTTGGTGTGCGCCGCCAGACGCGACCTGTTCCCGAATACAGCGCCGCACTGTAAAAAACAAGATGAAAGAAGCAAGAAAGAGAATTAGCAAGCTGAAGTGGCCGTATTGTTACAGCAATAACAACAAATACTAAAAAGTAAAAATTAAAAACACTTCGTTGGTATGGGAGCCCCTTTAAATATTTTATTTTATTAATATATAATATAAAGTCTCTCTACTTGTCAGAATCGTGAATATTGGTACTTATTATTTATTTATTAACTAAGTATTACTAAGTAGTATATTATACATATTTTATATATATACAGTCGTGGTCAACTAATTAGGGAGTTTCAAGATAGTGAAGAGCAATAACCGGTTATGTACATATAAATATAAAACCCTATTGATTTCTCAGCACCTATTATTTGCATAATTTGGTCCGATTATTATGCTATAAATGGCTGTAAATAAAAGAATAAATTAATAGAAAAAAGTATTTAATATCAAAGGTTGAACATGTATTCAATTTTAAGGTATAATTCTGTAGCTGGACATTTAATTAAGGACAGTAAACTATAATGAAAAATAGAGTTAAACAAAACGAATAATCTGCAGTATTATAATATCTTTAACAGCTCCATTTTATTACGTGTAAAATCAGTACCCAGTAGCAAAACCTTTGTTAGTAATTACCGCTTGACACCGATGTGGCATAGACAATATCAGTTTCTGGCATGTTTCGACAGGAATGTTTGAAATGAAATGAAAGTTTATTTCTTTAGGCTTACAAATAAGCACTTAGACAAGTCATATTTTATACTATTCATTATTATATTGATGTTCACTTCAATTTTTTGTCCACCAGTGGAAGAAGTGAGAAGAAACCACTAGTATGTTCATAACTTATGTGTCTAGTACATATGATTTGCTTATCTGTAATTTGTTAGATTTTGAGTTGGAGCAAAACTCGTTCCAAGCTTTTTTATCTTCTAGATAATCTGATATTTTGTAATAAGCCTTTTTACAAAGAATATGCTTCACAATTTTTTTAAATTTATTTATTGATAATTTTTGCAACTCACTTGGAGTTTTGTTGTAGAAGCGTATACATTGCCCTTTAAAAGATGCACTTATCTTATGTAGTCTAGTTGTGGGAACAGCGAGTTTATTCTTATTTCTAGTATTTACATTATATATATCGCTTTTTTTAATGAATCGATTGATGTTTTTATGAGTGTACAACAAGATTTCATAAATATATTGACATGGTACTGTCATTATGTTTATTTCTTTGAATTTATTAAAAAAAATCACAATTTGGCTTAACTAGAGATTGTCCCTAAATAGTTGACCACGACTGTATATACAGTGGTGGTCATATAATTAGAAACACATAATATGAATTATGAAAGTTTGAAGTCCATGTCATCCATTCTTGAAAAATTTATTTTATTTTATTTTTCTTTCTTAGGGATAACAAACAGTATCACTTATAAATTAACTATAAACTATTAAACTTAAATAAACTTAATTCTAGAAGTGAACCAGCCCCGTTATCCACTTATTACTTGTACAAGGGGTGGTGTTAGTGAGCATTTGCAACAATGTAATTCACATGCAGAGTTAAGTACAATCGAGGATAGTATCAGTTGACAATATCAGGTTGATGGCTGTCTTATACAAAGCTGGTGAAGCAGCAAATGGATCTGTTTCAGAGAAGTACTTATTATATGCCGTTGTCATTCTATGCAGTGGAGCACGCACACCTGCGTTCGTTTTGCAAGGAGTGGTAGCAAATAACGCACGCTTACGAGTCTCTCTAATTGGGCGAGAACAGTATGGTACATGTATATAAATTTGTTTAACTAAACTATTACAGTCAAACTTGTTATGACAGATGTTATATAGCATTAGTTGATCAAGGAGCAGTCTTCTCTGTTTTAGTGTAGAAAGAGAGTATTTATCAAGTAGGTGATCGTAGGAGGACTTCGAGCGGGAGCATCGGTAGTTAGTTGAGCGTAAGAATTTACGCTGAACTCTTTCAATTTGATTGTTATATTTATCATAAA
Source organism: Eupithecia abbreviata (assembly GCA_943735965.1). Taxonomy (NCBI): domain Eukaryota; kingdom Metazoa; phylum Arthropoda; class Insecta; order Lepidoptera; family Geometridae; genus Eupithecia; species Eupithecia abbreviata. Next base: position 2,544,207 of record OX031004.1, on the reverse strand, counting down.
GAGGGTTCCAGACCGACGTGGCGTATTCTAACTGTGATCTTACTAAGGATGTATAAAGAAGAAGATATGATTCAGGTCTTTTGAAAGGGACGCATGTTCGCATAACAAAGCCATAAAGTTTAAGAGCCTTATTAACTATGCACTCGATGTGAGCATCAAAGTGTAGTTTAGAATCAATAAGTATGCCTAGATCCTTAATATAAGGTACCTTTTCGAGCGGAGTCCCACATAGAGAGTAGTTAAAGTCTATAATGTTTATTTTTTTTGTAAAAGTGATGGACTTACATTTAGCTAAGCTGAGATGTAGTTTATTAGTTAAGCAGTATGTAGTAAGCCGATCGAGGTCTTCCTGTAGCCAGATACAGTCCTGGACTGAAGTTATTTTACGATATATTTTTAAGTCGTCGGCGTAGAGTAAGAATTGGGTGTGCTTAAAACAGTAGCTGATGTCATTAATAAAGAGGACAAACAGCAAAGGTCCCAGGATAGAGCCTTGAGCGACTCCAGATGTAACTTTAATGATCCTCGAAGTGTATCCATTTATGGCGATACGTTGAGTTCTGTTCCTAACATAGGAGCAAAACCATCTCAGTAAGTTTCCTCGAATTCCATTAAATGCAAGCTTTTTTAGTAGCAATTCATGATCCACTTTGTCGAAGGCTTTACAGAAGTCTGTGTATATTGAGTCAACTTGAATACGATTATCCATGCAGTGAAAAATATAATTAGTATATAAAAGTAAGTTACTGATTGTTGACCGCTTTTTGACAAAACCATGTTGTTCGGGTATAATTATTTTATGTAAGCTAGGGTATATTTTATTAAACACACTGCCAACAGTGTAAAATATTTTCTTAGGGAACAGCGTATTTCCATCTTAGACTGGCCTGGAAATAGCCCTGATTTAAATCCCATAGAAAATCTGTGGCATGTCGTAAAAAAGAAAGTCTCAAACAAACGTAACTCCAGTCACAACGAACTCTAAGAAGCTTTTGTAGAAGCATGGAATTAAATCCCCCTAGAAAAATGTATGAAATTGCTTGAATCAATGCCACGTCGTTGTAGAGCTGTGATTGATAATAAAGGATACGCAACAAAATATAAATTATAAGTTTTAGTAGCCTATACACAGTATCTATTACCTAAATTATATAATTCTAAATAATTAAACCTATTAAATATGATTTATCTTTTATTTTTTTGTATTGTTTCTAATTAGTTGTCCATTACTGTTGGTACTTTAAAACTCATTTAGTTGTTTGTATGAAATGTAATATTGAATCTGTACTTGTTTAGTTGATATTTTGTTGTTTTTTTAAATAAATGATTAGTTATTGAACATATTTTATGCTATTTGTGGTTTCATTTCCAAATAAAAAGTATTAAGGTCAAATATCTTGTATAATGTTAAGTTCCGTGGGTACTGTTTCTAATTATATGTCCACCACTGTATGTATATATTTAACATTTATTTATCTTTAAACTAGGTGTTCCCCGCGGCTTCGCCCCCGTGGAAATCTATGTGTCAAATTGTTTAAATGATAAAATCCTATGTTAGACTCCTGGTTCTAAGCTACCTCTCCACCAATTTTCAGCTAAATCGGTCCAGCCGTTCTCGAGTTATAAGTGTTGTAACAAACACGACTTTCTTTTATATATATAGATATTCATGTTATGTTCATATTTATTCTAGCTCTATCCTTGGTACACCCCTTAATTCACAAAAAAAATTCCATCCAAAGGTTGCCTGGAAGAGATCGCTTCTAAGCGATAAGGCCGTCCATTGTACTTGTCACATGTAATATCTTTCATAATGTTCTGTATCTGGTGTACAATAAAGTGTAGGCTACATAAGTACTTTGCAATGGAACTTACGCGCCTGCGCACGAGTGCGAGGGAGACCTACGAGCTGTAGGCTCCGCGCCGCGTGCGTGAGCGAGACCGCGAACTGCAATGGCAGGCCGCGACACAAACGACAGGGTTATACATAATAATTATGCATGGTCCGCGTGCTGCCTGAGCTCTCTAATTGTTTTTCGTTATTATTCGTGTTAATACAGTGTTGAACCAAACAAACTGACTATTTGTGATCGGCCCTACCCCTTCTATACATAGGACTACTATCCCTATAAAAGTATGTTTGTATTGTATAAAGTAAATATTTAAAGGGGCAATATTTATTTAATTAATATATAATATAAAATAAATATTCAAAGGGGCTCCCATACCAACAAAGCGATTTTTTTGCAACAGAAATACATCATCTGTGAAAATTTCAACTGTCCAACTATCAAGGTTCATGGGACACAGCCTGGTGACAGAAGGACGGATAGTCTTAGTAATAGGGCCCTGCCGGGTGATTATGTAACTCGCGACCGGTTTGCGACAGGCGTAAATTAAGCAATCAGTGCTGTCAAACGTCAATTTTGTATTAGTTTGACACCAGCTACAACGTCAAAATTGGTCAAAATTGACGTTTGACAGCACTGATTGTTTAATTTACGCCTGTCGCAAACCGGTCGCGAGTTATATAATCACCCGGCCGTTTTACCCTTTGGGTATGGAACCTAAAAGATAAACAAATTTAGAGACCGCGCTCTGTGCTGCTTCTACTCTTAGAATACATAGAATAAACAAAATCTTACCAATTCGCATGGCAGATGCACTTGCATTGTTTCAATACTGACGGCTGGAGCAGGGGGCAGCAGTAGTTTTCTCTTGTGTATCTGTAAATTGTAGAACATTAAATAATTTAACGTTTTTAAAAAACTAGGGGGGGGGGGGAAGTATCGGCCGCTCCGATCCATCAGTCTGCCGTCTACGCTCACGGCGGTAGGTAGCTTTTCTACCGGACGGTCTATGTCAGACGCACGTGAGATAAATATCCAAAGATGGGTCGAGCGTTATTTTGAATATTTTTTTGTATTGATGGTGCAATAAAGTTATATTGTATTGTATAATATAGCTTACATATCAGAATAACACATATGCTACAATTCATAAAGTTACAATACCACCAAGAACAAACCAAAACCAAGGTGGTTTGGTGAACCAAGGTTTATCGACATAGCTCAAAGAATTAGCAAGCTGAAGTGGCAGTGGGCCGGCCATATCTCTCATCTTCATCTCTCGAAGAACCGACGGCCGCTGGGACAAACGTGTTCTTGAGTGGAGACCGCGACTCGGTAAACGTAGTGTAGGTCGCCCTCCGACCAGGTGGGTTGACGATCTGCGAAAGACTGCAGGTAGATGCTGGATGCGGCAAGCTGAAGACAAAGCGCTATGGCGCTCATTGGGGGAGGCCTATGTCTAGCAGTGGACTGCTATAGGCTGATGATGATGATGATATTACTTACTTTCAAGTGCTCGTTCAAAGATGCATAATCGGGATGACTCTGGTAACATATAATGCATTCCGTGCTGAAACAAAGATACAATTATAAAATACTAGCGGTTTCCCGCGGTTTCACCCGCGTTAAATACAAATTTCTAAATTTTAATATAGCCTATGTTCACCGCGGATAGTGTAGCTTCCCAACGGCGAAAGAATTTTTGAAATCGGTCCAAGAAGTTTTTTTATAATTTTAGTATACACTATTGTCCATTACTTGACACTGACAGACAAGTGTCCAACCAGACACAATTGCCAGTAACCAAGAATCATCATCATAGGTTATATTATAGGTCATAATCAATCATAAGCATATAGTCGAGATTTTCAACTCGACTATATCAAACCTTTCCTCTTTATAATATTAGTAATATTATAAAGAGGAAAGGTTTGATTTTTTGTTTGTTTGTTTGTATTGAATAGGCTCTGAAACTAATGAACCGATTTGAAAAATTCTTTCACCGTTCGGAAGCTACACTATCCCGGGTGAACATAGGCTATATTATATTTTCAAAAAAGTTAGGGGTCCGTACTAAAACCGTGCGAAGCCGGGAAGGTCCGCTAGTTATAAGTATAAGTGAAATACAGAAATACAATTTATTGGTAAAATTAATTTCCATGTCATTTATTCATAAGAATAGTTATAAATTATAATACAAATTGTATTTTATCATCACAAGCATAATATAATATAGCCTATGTTCACCGCGGATAGAGTAGCTTACACATCCCCGGTGAACATAGGCTATATTATATTTTCAAAAAAGTTAGGGGTCCGTACTAAAACCGTGCGAAGCCGGGAAGGTCCGCTAGTTATAAGTATAAGTGAAATACAGAAATACAATTTATTGGTAAAATTAATTTCCATGTCATTTATTCATAAGAATAGTTATAAATTATAATACAAATTGTATTTTATCATCACAAGCATAATATAATATAGCCTATGTTCACCGCGGATAGTGCAGCTTACACATCCCCGGTGAACATAGGCTATATTATATTTCAAAAAAGTGCGAAGCCGGGAAGAGCCGCAAGTAGAAAAATAAATGAGTGATCAAATTATGAAGCTGGTTTGATATTTTCACCAGAGCCTAGTTCGTTATCAAGCTGTACCACGTGCAGGTTAGGTTGGTGTTTTTTATTCGACCGGGGAGCGGACTGCGGGACATGCGTAAGGAAGGACGGCTTACTGCACACTGGTTTATTGCCTTGAAGCGAGGCGCGGTGCAACCGTGCCCACGCGTTAAGGGGCCTCCAGAGGGACGAATTCTTCATACAAACGTAATACCAAAATTATTTCTAATGCAAGCATATTTCCGCTATAATATTGCATTATTTGTATTAAAATAGTATTTATCCAGGTTCCCAAATATTTTTTTTTTCAAAATACTTACCTAAATTGAAATGAAAGCCAATCTCATTTTGCACATTTTTATGCGTTAAAGTGGACATGTTTTCTTGCTATTTGTTTCGTACTAAAAACATCAATATCTTACGTTTTATTTATTAAGGAACATAACTTATATTGTCTAGTTACAGAATAACAATACTTTGTGAAGAATACAAAAAGTTTTCAGTCATAATTTTTGGTATTACCGCTATCGCACACGCCTGTGGCGCGGCGCAAGGGTTAAACAGGGACAGCGATATTCGGAGCGATTTTTGCAAGCAAGGGTCGCCGGACCCTTAACTATAGATATAGACTTGAGAAAAACTATAGATAAAGCGTTTGAGGAAAATCGCATCGAGGCAATGGACGCAAGACGCCAGATACGTAAACAGAGACCTAAGCCCTCCTACACGTATACATATAACTCATCGGGCCAACTCTACTGCCATGCGTGCCGTAGGGTATTCACGACAAAGTTCGGTCTAGCGAGCCATATTAGAGCTCATGATAGAAAAAATCCGTGATTACTTAGTGTCGCCGTCATCGAAATCGTTGAGGAGGCCTATATATATATAGATATAGACTTACATATTTAACAGTTGGCTTGGGGAGGCGAGATGTTGGAGTCCATCTTACAGCCCGACTATTACCTGTTTTGAGTGTGGTGTCGGATAGAAGTCAACAGATGTCGCTGGTACGCCTCTAGCAGCACGAACTGGATGTTACAGGTCGCACAGAACCGGTTTTCTGCCATTGTAGTGTCTTCCAGCTGGAAGTGTACGGCCGGGTGATTATGTAACTCGCGACCGGTTTGCGACAGGCGTAAATTAGGCGATCAGTGCTGTCAAACGTCAATTTTGACCAATTTTGACGTTGTAGCTGGTGTCAAACCAATACAAAATTGACGTTTGACAGCACTGATTGCCTGATTTACGCCTGTCGCAAACCGGTCGCGAGTTACATAATCACCCGGCCGATTTAGAAATTTAGTTTTTTTTTATTTATTTATTAACTTAAAGATATTGTTACATAAAAAAGCTTAAAAATAACACAGATAGATAGATAGAATATACTTTATTGCACAAAAAGTTGTACATAGGCGAGCATAATGCTAGATAGGATTCTCTACCTGCTAACCTTTGGGTAGTGTGGACAACAGGTAGGTAGTGCTATATAATAGAGATAATAAAACATACTACTCATAATGATACTAAGCTACTTATATTATACTTGAACAGTAATATATATACCTATATAAATAATTAATATATGATTATAATTACGTACCGAATTATTCTTGCGAAAGAAAATAGTTATAGACTCTAGATCTGAAGACATTTAGTTTTCTCAAAAGAATAAAGTAAATAAATAATGCTGGACAATTCACAGCATTATCTAGCCCCATGGTAAGCAGAGCTTGTGTTATGGGTACTAGATAACTGATATACATAATACAATACATTACATAGATATGTATATATTTTTTATTATACATAGAAAACAATCAGAACACCCGGAACAAATATCTGCAGATCGTACACACAATTGTTCCGAGGCGGGAATCGAACCCGCAACCTCCTGCGTCGCAGGCGGACGTGGCGCGGTGGGCGAAGGTCCTAAATTTGCATTAAGTACATGCGCGACCAATGAACGAATAACTAGATATCACGAATATAACAGTACAAACTAGGAATCGAACCCGCCACCTCGCAGGCGGACCTTCACCCACCGCGCCACAGAGGTCATCAACAAAAAAACGTATTTATATACCTTCGTATCACGTTTATGTGATTTGCTCTTATGCAGTATAAGGCCGTTTTCGCCTACGAAGCTGTATCCACATATGTTGCAGACGTCCTCAGTAGGATGCTTGAGACGAGTGTGAGTCAAGTAGGAGGTCCGCTTCCTGATACAATTAACAACATTACGTCAGGTCACACTCAAACTACGTCAAGTCTTCTCGTCATCCATACCGCAATGCTTGAAAACGAAAGTTTTCAACCAGTGCGTCGTACCCGTTATGACCTACGGAGCTGAGACATGGACACTCACGATAGGGCTGGTCCACCAGTTCAAAGTCGCTCAGCGAGCTATGGAAAGAGATATGCTCGGAGTTTCTGTGAACGATAGGATTCGTAACGAATACATCCGACAGAGAACCAAAGTTATCGACATAGCTCTGAGAATTAGCAAGCTGAAGTGGCAGTGGAGACCATGACTCGGTAAACGTAGTGTAGGACGCCCCCCGACCAGGTGGGATGACGACCTGCGAAAGACTGCACGTAGGTGCTGGATGCGGCAAGCTGAAGACAGGGCGCTATGGCGCTCCTTGGGGGAGGCCTATGTCCAGCAGTGGACTGCTATAGGCTGATGATGATGATTATGATGAAAGTTTTATTATTATTTATTTTAAGCCATTTCTGTCCCACTGCGTGGCAAAGGCTTTCTTCTTTTCTCCTTCCACTCCTCGCGATCCAACGCAGCAACAGGCCATGATGGAAGATGTGCCTCGAGCTCGTTGCGCCATCTCATCCTGGGCCTTCCCCGTCGCCTCTTAGCGTTAATAAAGTTATAAATAAATAAATACTCACTGGAACTTGTCACCGCATAGCTGACAGTCAAACATGAAACCCTGGTGCCACCGCTCATGGTCCCTCGCTTGATTTCTGTAACAAATTCCGATTATTTATTAATTGAAACAAAAAGACCCTATATAAATGTTACGTATGTACACCCTATATAAATGTTTACATGCGGGGTAAGAGCCCTTTTGTTACGAAAGTGCTTTCTATTGTCCTTTGAGGTTTGTGTGAAATTAAAAGCATTTTATTAGGAATACGAACAAGGCGCAAGTGGTTGCTAGGCTCTTTGTAACTTAGAAGTTGGTAACATGATATTGTTTCAAGAAAACTTTTGAAACTATCATGGTTATTATTTTATATAAAGTAAATAAAAACCATTAGAATTTAGAAAAAAACCTGACATTGAACTATTTGTATTTATTAACACTTTGACTGCGATTTTTTTTTCGACGACTGCGATCTTTTTTTTGTGTTATTTTGCTTTGTGTTATTCCACCAATGTATTATATACCATGTCTTATGTCAATAAATATTACTGATTTACTGATTTTTTTAACCTAAAAAATTCGTGCTCCCGCTCTACACAGCGGTTGTGTTGCGCCGCACATGCGTTTCGTTCGAAAAATATTACGGCTGTGCTGATGCATTTACGCATGTGTGTGTGCCTGCACAAGCCGGCGCCATCTCGGTACAATAAACAGTGTGTAACTAACCAGCGGTCGTTTCACTCACGTCTATGAGCTCCCATATCCGAATATTGTACAGTAAATTGATTTAAGGTCAGTGCAGCGGACGGAAGTCTTCTTGACTTCAAATCAATTTACATTGGGTTTTTCCGAGTCAGCGCTGACATTTTGAATAAAAATAACTTGATTACATAACCTATAAGACGACCGATGTGGCGCGGTGGGCGAAGGTCCGCCTGCGACGAAGAAGGTTGCGGGTTCGATTCCCGCCTCGGAACAATTGTGTGTACGATCTGCAGATATTTGTTCCGGGTGTTCTGGTCGTTTTCTATGTATAATAAAAAATATCTATATATGTAATGTATTGTATTATGTATATCAGTTATCTAGTACCCATAACACAAGCTCTGCTTACCATGGGGCTAGATAATGCTGTGTGAATTGTCCAGCATTATTTATTTATTTATTTATTTAATTGAAACAAAAAAACCCTAATGTAAATTGATTTAAGGTCAGTGCAGCGGACGGAAGTCAGTGCTGGATTTGACTTCAAATCAATTTACATTGGGTTTTTCCGAGTCAGCGCTGACATCTATATATATAAAAGAAAGTCGTGTTTGTTACAACACTTATAACTCGAGAACGGCTGGACCGATTTAGCTGAAAATTGGGGGAGAGGTAGCTTAGAACCAGGAGTCTAACATAGGATACTTTTTATCATTTAAACAATTTGACACATAGATTTCCACGGGGGCGAAGCCGCGGGGAGCAGCTAGTTTTGAATAAAAATAACTTGATTACATAACCTATAAGGAAAAAACAATTGCACTCAAATCACACAATGTAATCCTCATTCATTTATGATAATGTGTGAATTAAATAAATAATGCTGGACAATTCACACAGCATAATCTAGCCTCATGGTAAGCAGAGCTTGTGTTATGGGTACTAGATAACTGATATACATAATACAATACATTACATAGATTGATATTTTTTTTTATACATAGAGATCCGGATCAAATATCTGCAGATCGTACACACAATTGTTCCAAGGCGGGAATCGAACCCGCAACCTTCCGCGTCGCAGGCGGACCTTCGCCCACCGCGCCACATCGGTCGTCGATTGTCCAGCATTATTTATTTATTTATACTATGTTTGAGTAGAGCAGTACTCACAGAGTCTGAGAGACGTGCGCGCACTTGTTGCAGCTGTAGTACCGCGCATGCGAAGACCTGGCGTGCATGCGCAAGAGCCGCGCGCTGGGGTAGCGCAGCGCGCACACTTCGCACTTGTATACACCGCTTACCTGTAACGAAGAGATTATTTTTAAAAGTCATTTATTTATTTATTTTTCTTAAGGGTCCGGCGACCCTCGCTTGCAAAAATCGCTCCGAATATCGCTGTCCCTGTTTAACCCTTGCGCCCCATGCGTGCGCGATAGCAATATTAGCCGTTAAAAATTTGGTTTGTTCCATAATACCAATAATTATGACTGAAAACTTTTTGTATTCTTCACAAAGTATTGTTATTCTGTAACTAGACAAAAAGCTATGTTCCTTAATAAATAAATCGTAAGATATTGATATTTTTAATACGAAACAAATAGCAAGAAACCTTGTCCATTTTCGCATAAAAATATGCAAAATGCAATTGGCTTTCAATTTGTTTTAGGTAAGTATTTTGAAAAAAAAAAAACGATTTAGCAACCTAGATAAATACTATTTAAATACAAATAATACAATATTATAGTGGAAATATGGCTTGAATTGGAAATCATTTTGGTATTACGTTTGTATGAAGAATTCGTCCCTCCGGAGGCCTCTTAACGGCTGTATTGATACCCCTTTCAAAACAGCCAAAAAGTTAAGAAAATATCATAATTAAATATCAGTAATGCCCATAATCGCCACGCTGGGCATGTCGGGGATCGTTTGCTTTTTTGGGTTTTTCTTCAGGGGCCGCTGCTGTCAAATGTTAATTGTCTGATTATTTGTTTTGTATTTTTTTTTTCAATTTTATTTAAGTTTATAATGTAACAAAATGGATTTTAATCTGAACAAACCAATTTTCAATTTCAATAAGCGTCGCTAAGCCATATTGTCTACTGAAATTAATAAGGTGTTCCCAACAATTCGTAACGTAAGTTTTACAATCGGCCTAGCTACAAACAGGCTGATTCTTCGATACGGCGGCGACATACACATACCTCGTCATGCTTCACCGTATGATTACTAAACGTGACTTCGTTGACAAATCCCTTGTAGCACAGACTGCATTTAAACGGCGAGTTTAAGTAGTTGAGGGATTTGGCCCTCGCGAGTACCGCCTCTATCTGCTGCTGTTTCGTCGGTTTCACTTCTATTGCGTCTATTTTCATTGATTCTGAAAGTGGCAGAAGTTATAACGTACGTCAATTGACGACCTATATGGGCGCAGGTCCGCCTGCGACACAGGAGGTTGCGGGCTCGATTCCCACCTCGGGACAAATATTTTTACGATCTGCAGATATTTGCATCGGTTGTTCTGGTCGTTTTCTGTGTAAAATAAAAAAAAATCTATGTAATGTACTTTATTATGTATGTATATCGGTTATCTAGTATAGTTTGACCGAAACCGCTGCACCGCGCCCCGCTCCGATCCATCAGTCTGCCGTCAACGCGTACTCTTGCTGTTTTTTCCTCGCCCCCCACCTCGCCGCACTTTCCTAAGGAGCGGTACAGCGGTTTCGGTCAAACTATACCCATAACGCTATGCATAGCTTGGGGCTAGATAATGCTGTGTAAATTGTCAAGCACTATTTATTTATATTTCTATATTAGTCCTCACATTAGTCACTTATAACAGGATATTTACCATGATTTGATATTTGAGTTTTCTAATATAAGTCGGTTATAATTATTAATCTATACTAATATTAGGAAGTGGAAAGGTTTGATTTTTTGTTTGTTTGTAATGAAAATGCTCCGAAACTACTGGACCGATTAGAAAAATTCTTTCACCGTTGGGAAGCTACACTATCCCCCGTGAACATAGGATATATTATAAGTTCAAAAAAGTTAGGGATCCTTACTAAAAACGCACGAAGCCGGGAAGGTCCGCTAGTTGTTGGTAAACGAGAAGCATGTGGGTGACGAGTCTATATCACAGTGTTGAATTTAATTCATTGCGTAACTTGTTTCAGTTTATTATTTTTGTCTCGTAACCAGCTGTCGTTTATTCTTGAAGGCGTTTATTTGATGTGGCTGATAAACTCATCATCATCAGCCTATGATAGTCCACTGCTGGACATAGGCCTCCCCCAATGAGCGCCATAGCGCCTTGTCTTCAGCTTGCCGCATCCAGCATCTACCTGCAGTCTTTCGCAGATCGTCAACCCACCTGGTCAGATGGCGTCCTACACTACGTTTACTAAGTCGTGGTCTCCACTCAAGAACACGTTTGCCCCAGCGGCCGTCGGTTCTTCGCGAGATATGGCCGGTCCACTGCCACTTCAGCTTGCTAATTCTCAGAGCTATATACAGTGGTGGACATACATATAATTAGAAACACTACCCACGGAACTTAACATTATACAAGATATTTGACCTTAATACTTTTTATTTGGAAATGAAACCACAAATAGCATAAAATATGTTCAATAACTAATCATTTATTTAAAAAAACAACAAAATATCAACTAAACAACAAAGAAGTTTTATTTTTTCAATTTGAAAAATGGAATGTGCCGTGGATGTTTTTCTAAAGTGTTTCTAATTAGGCGTCCAAGAGGCCTGTAACAGAAAATAAGCTATAACGCTATATATATATATATATATATATATATATGCTTTAAACTCTTTTTATGATGAAATTTAGATAGTTTTGTTTTTTTAATGTATTCTATGAGTATTCTAAATTGAGTGGCTATATTGTTGCATGATTATTAAAAATTACTACTAAACTTTCATAATTCATATTAAGTGTTTCTAATTATATGACCACCACTGTATATATACTGTCATCTGGCAATAGGTTAACACTTTGAGTGCTGAAAACGCACGGTATGAGTTTTCTACAAGTGACTAATATGCGTAAATCCACACTAGCGCAGCGGCTGAGAAAATACAGATCTTTGTGACTCAGCAGAGCTGTAATATTTTTCGAACGAAACGCATGTGCGGCGCAACACAACCGCTGTGTAGAGCGGCAGCACGAATTTTTTTGGTAAAAAAAAAGATCGCAGTCGTCGAAAAAAAACCGCAGTCAAAGTGTTAAAAGTGACTTTTGTGTTAATAACCATGATAGTTTCAAGAGTTTTAATCCTCACCTTTTCTATATTTACGTTTCTGCCTTATCAGTTTCTTCGTTTCTCTTCCAGCATCAAAAACTTCTTGTTTTGTTACAAATCTATTCAATGGTACGTTGTCTTCGGAGTCTGAAGACGAAATATTCAAGGAATCCGGTTCAAACTTAACAGCTACTGCATTATCTGAAATTGACGGGAAACTAATATTTATTTATTTATTACAAGGAAAACCAGCAGCATCTACAGTAAATTAAAAAACAAGAAAATAGAAACAGAAGGCTATTAACACTTTGAGTGCTGAAATTACACGGTATGGGTTTTCTACAAGTGACTAATATGCGTAAATCCACACCAGCGCAGCGGCTGAGAAAATACAGATCTGTGTGACTCAGCACAGCCGTAATATTTTTCGAACGCAACGCATGTGCGGCGCAACACAACCGCTGTGTAGAGCGGCAGCGAATTTTTTAGGTTAAAAAAAAAGATCGCAGTCGTCGAAAAAAAAATCGCAGTCAAAGTGTTAAGAGGTTTTCACGGCTAAGAAGAATATTAGATACATAAAAAGTGTGAACAAGCAAAGAAAACAGATAACCTACAAGATTACGAACTAGCTGCGCCCCGCGGCTTCGCCCGCGTGGAAATCTATGTGTCAAATGGTTTATAAACCTTCCTCTTGAATCACTATCTATTTAAAACTTTGACTGCTGAAATCACACGGTATGTGTATTCTACAAGTGACTAATATGCGTAAATCCACACTGGCGCAGCGGCTGAGAAAATACAGATCTGTGTGACTCAGCACAGCCGTAATATTTTTCGAACGCAACGCATGTGCGGCGCAACACAACCGCTGTGTAGAGCGGCAGCACGAATTTTTTTAGGTTAAAAAAAAGATCGCAGTCGTCGACAAAAAATCGCAGTCAAAGTGTTAAGAGGTTTTCACGACTAAGAAGAATATTAGATACATAAAAAGTGTGAACAAGCAAAGAAAACAGATAACCTACAAGATTACGAACTAGCTGCGCCCCGCAGCTTCACCCGCGTGGAAATCTATGTGTCAAAAAATCACTATCTATTTAAAGAAAACCGCATCAAAATCCGTTGTGTAGTTTAAAAGATCTAACTACGCATACGTAGGGACAGACAGACAGCGGGAAGCGACTTTGTTTTATACTATGTAGTGATTTTTCACGTCAACTGCGAAGATTTTTTTTAAAACAACCAAATAAATATTGTTGATAAATATTTTACGATACTGAGATATTCGCAATTATTTTTTATTTCGACAGAATTCATTCATTCATAATGTCATGCTACTGCCGTCCGATTTCGAAGACGTTTTATTTATTTTGGAACACCATCACCTAGAATAATTTCTATAATGAAAAATAATGCTCGACAATTCACACAGCATTATCTAGCCCCATAGTAAGCAGAGCTTGTGTTATGGGCACTAGATAACTGATATACATAATACAACACATTACATAGATAGATATTTTTTATTATACATAGAAAACGACCAGAACTCCCGGAACAAATATCTGCAGATCGCGTACACACAATTGTTTTGAGGCGGCAATCGAAGCCGCAACCTTCTGCGTCGCAGGCTGACCTTCGCGCACCGCGCCACATCGGTCGTCAATATATGTAAAGCTGGCTTCCCACGGTCCGCGATTCTGCGCATCATCACGCACAGCCGACGATCACGGACGGCAACGCACGCAGACAGGGCTCTTCCAACGGTGCGTGCGGTCTGTGTAGATCTTTTGATAACTTCATTTCAAAATGCAAAGTGAAAGAGAACGTGTCGTCGCTGCAGCCGCTGTGGTATTAATTAACAATTACCAAATTATGCGACGTAGTAAAAGTAAAAAGAAACCACGTCGCTGGTGGATATCAGCATACAACAAAAGTCGTTTAACGTAAGTGTACATAGACATTTATCTAATTTGATTTATTTTCTGTTTTGTCACCAATATCAGTGGGATCACGGTAGAAAGAAAGAAAGAAAGAAAGAAAGAAAGAAAATATTTTTATTTACCTTAAAAACTAGCATACACAACAAATTAGAAAAATTAGAAAAAAAAATTAGAAAATTGTGTCTGTTGTGCCTGTTGTGCTCTTCACTTTGTAAAATGTGTATAATTATGTTTCTTGTGTGCAATAAACAATAAATAAATAAATAAAATTAACAAATAACACGCGCCGCACCGCACCTTTGAAGTTACCGCCTCGCGACGGATACCGGCGCACGCCTCTGCGACCACGGACGAGACCCTTCCCACGGTGCGTGGTGCGGGCTGGTGCGCGTGCGTCCGCAATATCACGCACCGTGGGAAGCCGGTGTAATATAATGTTTAATATATATTGTATTTTTGTACCTTCAACTTACCTAATTCATTATCAACATTATTAACTAGTTCCTCCTTCACTTTACTTTCCGTGTAGATCTTGTGTTGTTCATTATCTTGATTAAAACCATTCTTTTCATTCACATCGTTAAACTCGCTAAAAGTTATTGTCTCAATCGGAGTCACAAAATAGTTGTGGGTTAGTGTTCCTCGATCAAATAGCAGCATTATTTCTTCTGTTATCTGAAAAATATATAATGAATAGAATTGAATACAATTTTATTAAGCTCGCATATAATTTATTTATTTATGACGGCCGATGTGGCGCGGTGGGCGAAGGTCCGCCTGCGACGCAGGAGGTTGCGGGTCCGATTCCCGCCTCGGAACAATTGTATGTACGATCTGCAGATATTTGCATTATAAAAAATTTGGTGTTCTGGTTGTTTTCTATGTATAATAAAAAATATCTATCTATGTAATGTATTGTATTATGTATATCAGTTATTTAGTACCCATAACACAAGCTCTGCTTACCATGGGGCTAGATAATGCTATGTGGATAGTCCAGCATTATTTATTTATTTATTATATTTAAGGAAAACCAGCAGCACATACAGTAAATAAATAAACAAGAAAATAGAAACAGAAGGCTATTAACACTTTGACTGCGGTTTTTTTTCGACGACTGCGATCTTTTTTTTTACCTAAAAAATTCGTGCTGCCACTCTACACAGCTGTTGTGTTGCGCCGCAAATGCGTTTCGTTTGAAAAATATTACAGCTCTGCTGAGTCACAAAGATCTGTATTTTCTCAGCCGCTGCGCTAGTGTGGATTTACGCATATTAGTCACTTGTAGAAAACTCATACGGTGCGTTTTCAGCACTCAAAGTGTTAAGAGGTTTTCTCGACTAAGAAGAATATTAGATACATAAAAAGTGTGAACAAGCAAAGAAAACAGATAACCTACAAGATTACAATCAACTTAGTACACAGAAGTAGAATAATAATATGTAGGAAAGTGTAGCCAAATTAAACATACAAAACACATTAAACTGCATTAAATAAACTGATATTATAAAACATACAAAACACTTTAAACTGCATTAAATAAACTGATATTATAAAACATACAAAACACATTAAACTGCATTAAATAAACTGATATTATAAAACATACAAAACACATTAAACTGCATTAAATAAACTGATATTATAAAACATACAAAACACTTTAAACTGCATTAAATAAACTGATATTATAAAACATACAAAACACATTAAACTGCATTAAATAAACTGATATTATAAAACATACAAAACACATTAAACTGCATTAAATAAACTGATATAAAACAAGTTCTATACAACTAAATGAAAACTTTAAGTCAATAAAATTTTTCGGAAATCACACCTCAGGCAGTTTACTCACCGCCGCCGGCGAGAAAACGACTTACTATCGGCTATTTTCTCGCTCAAGAAACGTACAGTTAGATATACATTCCGTGTAAACAAAAGAGATGTATATACAAATAGTTGATCGCTGACTATTCACACTGCCGGCGAGGACTCGCTTCACTAGTTTGTCGCTGGGCGACAAGAGCCAGGAAAATAACACTCGCTCAGCGATACTCGCTCAGCGATCAGAAAACTCACGCCGAGAGAGCAACCAGTGGTCATTTCTCTACAATGCGGACTGTCGTTTGGCCGCCGCGAGCGAGTGATGCGAGTAATCGCTCGTCTAACTCGCACACTCGCTAGCCTAGCTACACAACTATCGGAACTACGTACTCGCTCCCCGCTTCACGCCGACTCGTTTCTACATTCTAGGTCTGCTCGCTACTCGTTCATCGTTCCCGGTGAGACAACTGCATTAAGTCATTATATCTTAATATAAAAACAATTATGTTGGTCCCAATCCCAAACAGACAGTTAATAACTTTAAAGGTAATTAACTAAAAAGTTGAAGCATGATAATGAAAATAAGTTATATTAAATATGCTAGTTGTGGTGATGTGCCTTTTCTATTGTGACCTTTGTAACATGTGCTGCAGTTGTCAAATAAATGAATTATCTATCTATCTATCTATCTAGTTTTATCCAGAGGTACTGCATGAGCAAAGTCACGAGCAGCAGCTATCTATTGATATTTTTTACTACAAACTCTGTAAAACTATATACCTCTAAGAGTCAAATGCTCACTAACACCACCCCTTTGTATAGTAAGCATAACTGGGTTGGTTCACTTTCAGAAATAAGTTTATATAGTTAATTTTTAAGTGTTACTGTTTATCCCTAAGAGAGAAAAATAAATATTACCTCAAGGCCATTTTGTCGACACTCAAGAAGAAACTTTTCAGTATTTCGAGCCATGTCAACCATTTTACAGCATTTTTTCAACAGTGAGTGGCATACATAGCACACTGTATTACTCTCTTCTGAGCTGAACTGAAAATATATATCATAAATAAATACATAGATATCATTGTCTGGAGATCTTAGTTCTTAAGCGATAACACTGCCAAATTGTTACATAAGTAATTATATTTAATACTTTTGATATAAATAATTTAATTTCAATTTTAATTAACTCCTCAATATTAATTACAATAGGATCTGCTCCCTTTCATTTTTTTTTCCTAATATTGTTGAAGGTTTATCTTGTTCTAGACGTTTTCTATATTTTAAAAAATATCTATCCTTGTCATGTATTTATTTATTGATATAATAACACCATAACAGGTTTTTTTATTAAGCCCTAAGGCAATGTTATAACTACTTATACTAAAATTTACATATTTTTGTACATACACACAATACTAAATAATTTATAATTTTTTTTTCAATAACATTTTGTGCCTTTTTCATGGCTTTCGGCAGGTTTTTGTAAGATGTCTACGCTATTTTTAGACAGAACATTGAGTAAATATATAGAGAGTGACATAGGGGCAAACTTAAGTAGGTTGGTCCTACAAGTGGGCACCTCCAGCATGGCGGGCAGCGGCATTGTATTATGTATATCAGTTATCTAGTACCCATAACACAAACTCTGCTTAGCTTGGGGCTAAATAATGCTGTGTGAATCGTCCAGCTTGTTTGTTACTAGCTGGGATTGAGAGTCAGAGCTAAAAAAAGCTAAAGGATTACAAGATGCTGTGTGGATTTCCGTGAAACATAAATTACCTTTATTCTTGTTAGATTTTCGTATAATTCCTGCAATCGTGTATTGGAAATCGAATGCATACTGACATTATCAGATAAACAAACTCTACACACAGTAAATCGAGACATTTTTATGTTATAATTCTGTTATATGAGGATTTCGTGCTGTCGAGAAAATAATTCACCCTGATAAGAATTACGGTTAGGAAAATAGAAACTAAACGGCGGCGGCAGCAGCGGCGAGACCGGTTGTGACAGCGTAGTTAAGTTACTGTGCTTCAATTCAAAATAGGTAACTACGTGAAAGAGTGAATAAATTCCTTTTTGTTCTGCGTGGTAACAATTTCAAAGTAAAACAACAAACAACTAAACAAAACAAACCAAGAAAATCAACAAAACAAAGCCCATAGACAAGTGTAGACAGAGAGAGAAGAGGAGACGAATCGAGTTTTGATTCATTTCATTAGGCAACAATCAATCAAAGTATCCTTGACTTAAAGCACCAATCAAAACAATGTTGAGATTTTAAGCTTAGTGTTAATTGGACGAGGGGTGCGGTTATAATTGTTTGGATGTTTTGGGACTGTCTGTCTATGTCAATGTCACACAAGCTTTGGCCCATAGACGACAGAACCTCCCTCTTCGCTTTGCTTATTTGCTTAGTCTGTGGTTTGGACTGGACGGCTCCATTTATATATATAAAGCTAAATTACCACTGACTGATTCACTGATTGACTGATTGACATAATTGTTCGCCTTGATGGTGGATGGAAAGGTATGTTTTTTTTTACGGAATCGTATAGGGGAGGTAAAAGTCTCCTAGGGAAAATTCCGACTTTTTGAGATTTGCCCCCCCAAGACCCCCCCCTCAGGGGGGGCTCCTACGTGGAGCCATATTTCTTAATTTTTTAATGGGGATTATATAGAGGGGGACAAGTGATTTTGATTGCATAGAAAATTTCGCCCCCCCCCCTGCCCCCAGGACCCCCCTTTTGAGTGTGCTACCGGATGCGTCGCGATAGAGGGGTTCTGATTGCGGGGTCGTATAGAGGGTTTCTCTTCGTTTTGGAACAAAAAAAAATTGGACCCCCCCCTTTAACCCCCTTTTTTGCCCCCCCTTTCCATCTCCAAAACGGATAGACTTGGAAGAGTTTTTTTTTCACAGTCTTGTAGAGGAGGACAAGTGGTTTTGAATGAGAAAAAAAAATTGCCCCTTTTTGCCCCCTAGACCCCCTTTTTTTAGGAAAAACCGAAAATTGGCCTATTTTTGGCCTTTTTTTTCGGGTGGAGCATCGCGGCGAGCGAAGCGAGCCGCGATGCGACCGCGGGGAACCGGGGGGGCTGTGACCCCCCCAATGACCCCCCGAGGACCCCCCAAGACACCTCACCCTTAACCCAGGGGAGCATTGCGGCGAGCGAAGCGAGCCGCAATGCGACCAAGGGGAACGGCACGGTGAGCGAAGCGAGCCGTGCCGTGACCCCCCACGCCCCCAGCCCCCCTGTACCCCCTCCCCCAACCAAAAAATCTGATATGGGTATCGTTTTTGATTAACCTGCGGGTGAGGATTTTGAATTCGATACGACCAAGGGGAACAGCACGGCGAGCGAAGCGAGCCGTGCTGTGACCCCCCAATGACCCCCAAGACCCCCTCAACTATAACCCGGGGGAGCATTGCGGCGAGCGAAGCGAGCCGCAATGCGACCAAGGGGAACGGCACGGTGAGCGAAGCGAGCCGTGCCGTGACCCCCCACGCCTCCAGCCACCCTGTACCCCCTCCCCCAACCAAAAAATCTGATATGGGTATCGTTTTTGATTAACCTGGGGGTGAGGATTTCGAATTCGATACAACCAAGGGGAACAGCACGGCGAGCGAAGCGAGCCGTGCTGTGACCCCCCAATGACCCCCAAGACCACCTCAACTATAACCCGGGGGAGCATTGCGGCGAGCGAAGCGAGCCGCAATGCGACCAAGTGGAACGGCACGGGAGCGAAGCGAGCCGTGCCGTGACCCCCCACAACTCCAGCCACCCTGTACCCCCTCCCCCAACCAAAAAATCTGATATGGGTATCGTTTTTGACTAACTTGGGGGTGAGGATTTCGAATCCGATGCGACCAAGGGGAACAGCACGGCGAGCGAAGCGAGCCGTGCTGTGACCCCCCTGATGACCCCCAAGACCCCATCACCCTTAACCCAGGGGAGCATTGTGGCGAGCGAAGCGAATCGCAATGCGACCATGGCGATAGGCACGGCGAGCGTAGCGAGCCGTGCCGTGACCCCCCCACGCCCCCAGCTCCCCTGTACCCCCTCCCCCAACCAAAAAATCTGATATGGGTATCGTTTTTGACTAACCTGGGGGTGAGGATTTCGAATTCGACACGACCAAGGGGAACAGCACGGCGAGCGAAGCGAGCTGTGCTGTGACCCCCCAATGACCCCCAAGACCCCCTCAACTATAACCCGGGGGAGCATTGCGGCGAGCGAAGCGAGCCACGATATAACCGCGGGAAACCCCCCCAAGACCCCCTCACCCTTAACCCAGGGTAGGGAAACGAAATGCGACCATCGTCACACAGCAAGGCGAGCGAAGCGAGCCGCGCTTCCTGACCTGATGCGACAGCTGTCGCACAGCAAGGCGAGCGAAGCGAGACTTGCTGTGTGGCAGCAGGAGCAGAGTCAGGAGCAAGACCCCCCAAGACCCCCCACGTCCCCAGCCCCCCTGTACCCCCTCCCCCAACCAAAAAATCTGATATGGGTATCGTTTAGCGCAATGCGATCGAATTGCGATCATCGTCACACAGCAAGGCGAGCGAAGCGAGCCGCGCTTCCTGACCTGATGCTACAGCTGTCGCACAGCAAGGCGAGCGAAGCGAGCCTTGCTGTGTGGCAGCAGGAGCAGAGTCGTGCGTCAATGCGACCACCGCCATACAGCAAGGCGAGCGAAGCGAGCCGCGCTGTGTGATGGCACACCCACTAATATAGATATCGTTTTCGATCAACTCGCATACGTCGACTACGAAAAAAATTTCCATTTCCAAATTCAAGATGGCTGACATCTCTATATCGCAGTTTATACTCGCCTTGAGACGAGCACCCACATAATAGATTACGAAAAAGATGTCCATTTCCAAATCAAAGATGGCTGACATTTTTTCATCGCAAAATTTTCTCATGTCTATCGATTTCAAACAAAATAATCAAAGGTACGAAAAGAAAGTCTTAATAAAAAATTACTGTTGCACATAACCGCCGCGAGCTGCTTGCAGCTCGCGCACACCTAACAACTAGTCTCTGTTATAAGAATAAGAATAAGAATATATTTATTGTTAAATTGTGTAAAACATCCATAGGAAAGGTCTTAAATAATAATTTAGTAACAACAATTTATCCATACAATATTTAGACAATTAGTATTAGTACTAATTAGTTGTAGTACTAACTACTACTAATATTGTACAGGTAGGTTTATTTACATCTTAACTTTAACTTACTAACTAGTATCAAAAAACTCTTTTATGTTATAGTGCGCACTACTAACAAGCCAGTTTCTTAATCTAGTTTTAAACATATTTCCATTTAGTTGTTTTATTTCTAAAGGAATGTTGTTAAACTCTTTGATAGCTGATATATAGGTACTTTTGTAAAACATAGTATTATTAATTTGAGGAATACACAGGTTAAATTTATATTTATTTCTTAAGTTTTCTTGTCGATTCGATTTTATTTTTAAAAAAGTTGAATTATTTTTAACAAATAAACAGATCTCTAGTATATACCTGTCAGAGTAAGGATATCATTTTCTTTGAAAACATTGCGCAAAGACTCAGTTTTTACTAAATTAAAAATTGCTCTTATGCATTTTTTTGCATGATAAATGTTGACTGCACATCAACTGAGTTTCCCCAAAATATCGCCCCATAGCACAATTGAGGAAAAACATGTCCATAGTAAGCATTCTACAAATTTAGAGGAAACGTTACGAAGGATATAAAGAGCATAGCAGTACTTAGATATTTTATTATTAACTTGATTTATATGAGATTTACAATTAAAATGACTGTCAATTTTTATTCCAAGAAAATTTATTTCGCTGAAATCTTCTACGCTGTTACCCATGTTTATGTATTTAGTTTTTTCAATATTTAGTTTTAGATTTAGGGCGCTTAGGTAATTTATTATATCTTTTAGGGTTTTATTAATTTCATTTTCAAAATCCTGAATGTTATCATTTATTTGGGGTACAAAAATAGTGGCATCGTCTGCGAACATGACACAAGTATTGTTTGTTATATTAGGCAAATTATTTATATAAATTAAAAATAAAAGTGGACCTAGCACGCTGCCCTGAGGAACACCCAATGAAATAAATTCAAAACCAGAACCAATATGCTCGATGGTTTTAGTTTTCTTATTATATTTTTCAACTACAGTTGATTGTTTTCTATCGTCTAGGTAGGATTTGGATAGAGAAAGAGCTACTCCCCTTATTCCTGTTTCTTCTAGCTTATTTAAAAGTATATTATGGTCAACACAGTCGAATGCTTTGGATAAATCTAAGAACAATGCTACGCCATGTCTTTTATTATTGATTTCTTCCCATGCATGATTTAGAGTTTAAAAAATTGCAAGCGTAGTATTTTTCCCTTTTCGAAAACCGTATTGATTCGGGTTCAGTATTTTATGTGCATCTAAAAATGTTATGACTCTAGTATAAATTGCTTTTTCATATATTTTTGAGATACAGTGAAGAATGGCTATGGGTCTATAATTTCCCATGTCAGATTTGGAACCTTTTTTATGGAGTGGCTTAATAAGAGCTTTCTTTAGATTTACGGGAAAGCAACCATGCTGAATGGAAATATTAATAATAAACACAATAGGCTTAATAGGCTAGTATATCAATGTTGTTTTATATTACCTGAATAGGGATTTGGTCATGTCCTGAACTATTTGTGTTTTTTAATTTTTTAACTATATTCATGATTTCACAATCAAGTCAACTGGCGCGAGAAATATACTTTTACAATTGCGATTATTTATACTATTTAATTTAGGATTACTTATAGTTGTATGTGCTGCTTGGTTCATATTAAGTTTAATAAAGTAATGATTAAAAAGTTTTGCGATTTCTTTGGGATCATGCTCTTCTTGATCTACAGTTTTAATTTTTTCTATGGGTTGTTCGGATTGCGTTTGTGTTACTTGTGTATTGTTTGATAATTCCCCATGTTGCTTTAGTTTTATTTGTGCTTCTATTTATATATCTTATGTTTGATATTTTTTTCGAAACTCGAATGACTCTTTTTAATAGTTTGTTATATTTTATGTAGTTTTCACTGTTTCTTTCGTTTTTACTGCTTTTACTTTGCAAATATATTTAACGTTTCTTTTTGCTTGATACGAAAATACCCTTTGATTTCCAGTTTTGTTTTCTGTTACTTTACATCTTTCTATTGGTATACAGAGATTGAATATCATTTGTAATAGCTCTGTGAATTTATTGTATGCTGCATCCGGATCATTTTCACAATACACTTCATTGAAGCTGAGCTGTGATAAATATTTTGTAAAAATATCCAGATGACTATCAACATTTCGCCTTTTTATATACCAAAACTTTTCAGAGAAACTGATATTTTTTGGTATGCTTATAATTTGTGCAGTATGATCAGAAATACCTAGGTCTATGACTTTGACATCATAACGCTTTATATTTGTAATGATATTATCAATACACGTGTTAGAGTATGCCGTATTTCTTGTAGGTTTGTTAATAGTGAGATGTAGATTAAATATTTTTAGAGTGTTTTTAAATTGTTGACTTCCTTTGTTATTTTCAAGCGTATTTATGTTGAAATCTCCTGATATTATGATTTTCTTTTTACTATTTCTTAACTTTATTAAAACTTTGTGACAGATAGATTCTAATGTACTTATAAAAAGGTCGAAATTGCTATTTGGTGTTCTATATATGCAAATTACTATAATATCTAAGTCTGTTAATAATAATCCACAACACTCAAAATTTCGTTCAATGGATAATTCAGAAAACCAATCTAATTTTGTAAAATTTAATGAATGTTTAAGGTAAATAGCGACACCACCGAGAGCTTTATTTTTTCTTGAGAAATAAGTGGCTGTATGATAAGTGATAACCATCTATTTGTGTAGATAAAGTTTCGTTGTTTTTTATAAATGTTTCACTTAAACAGAGTATATCAGTTTTTTGTTCTTTTTTTATAATTTCTAGTTGATCTATTTTGGATCTCAACCCTTGTACATTTAGATGCATTATTTGAAGAAAGCAATTATTGACGAAAAAATTGCTTGGTAGTTGGTTCTGCTACTTCTAGAGATTTTTTGTGTGTTCGCGGTGCTCTACCATAGTAAAATGGAACATTTACCACAGGTGATTTAATTGAATCATTTATTCCAACTTGTTTTTCAGATCTATTTAGAACCATATACATACAAAAATTGCCGCGGACACCCCTCCGATTTCTTATGTGCATGTGAGGTAAGTAAACAAACACGTACATATTAGTGTACGAATGTGTACGAAATTGTCCGCTGTACGGCAATATCCTTCGCTCCCCTTTACAATTCAAATCAGTTTATCTTATGAGTTCAGCAATTATAATGGGACAAAAAACGTGACCCTTTTACAATGCTTTTACACGCATTAATCGTCACGTATTGGGTTAAAAGTATTTTTTTATAGTTTGACCGGTCAACTGTTTGTTTCTGGTTTCTGCAATGATTTTTATTAGAATTTCTAGTTATTTTGCTAAAATCGATCTGGCAGTGGCAACACTAGCTCTTCATTTTGGTTTCGTTCGAAGTGGAGAAGAGAGGAGGAGAGACGACAACCGAATTTTACGTTTTTGGAAGTTTTCCAAATCGTTTTATTTTGTTATTCCGGCTATAAATGGTTTAAAACGCATATGTTTCTTTGTTCCCCGAGTTGATACAGTGTTTGTTTAGGCAGTGATGTAGAAATCGACAGTCATTGTGAGTGGAACCGAGGTGGTGACATTTTTCTAAAATGGGTTCCCTCGACCCTGATGTTGATATGAAACAGGACTTTGACGACAGTGGATGCGTTCAAGATGGTTTGTACATCCTTTACAATAATTTTATACCTACGTAGACCGCTCTAAATCTATCGTCACTATCATGAATATCATGCTAAATGAATAAAGAACAATTTTCCGATGCGCCGCCGCCCGCTACTGCGCCGGTCCTCTAAATACAAAGGAATATTGATTGATTGACTGCAGGTAATGCTCCATCTTGATAATTGCGCCGAACTGCACTTTATTAATGTCCGAATTAGATAAACTCTCCCAATTCAACATTCCAGCCCTCAAGGAAAAATAAAATAACTACCCTGTTGGTTTTGTATTTCATTTCCAAGCCCTATTCTTGTCTTTAAAATAGTCTAGGTGAGTCCAGAATATGTTGATTATGATTATGAATATGTAGATGGTAGTTTTGGCAAGGAGTAAGTAACAGTTCGATTGAAATTCAATTCAAACATACAAACCGACGGTCCATAAAATACCATATTACTGTGAGTAATATATATAGTACCTGCATGCATGTTTCATGCTTAACTTTAAACTACCTACCCTCTTTTTAGTCACTTATCTACCTACCCGCGGTCTGTGTGAAGCAAAAATAAAATCTATGGTAGTGGGAGATAATTTGAAATAAAACATATATTTTTATTAAGTTTTTTAAATATAATAAAAAAAAAAAAAAAAACAACTTTGTTTCTTCAGTAAACAAAAATCTACAGAAGCCCCGAATAATAATATATAATTATTTATTTGCCATTTCACTTATACATACACATTACTAGCAGCCCCCGGACGAGGCAAGCCTGTGTCGTGGGAAGCCTGTTTACATAGGTAACTTTGATGGTAGAGACTTAAAGAAACTGATACTGATATAGGGCAAACAAAGACTTAGACTTATTTTCTTATTATTTTTAAATAATAAGAAAATAAGTCTAATCAATTATAGATGTATGTATAATGTCCTAAACATGCACTCTGCCAGGGCACAGCAATGTTTAGCTAGGTGGCTAATACATATAATATCTTATTCTAATTATTCTATTCACAAAAACCATAATAAATTAACACAACACATATTCTTGTGCTGTAAAGTATATATAAATTATAAGAATTCTTATTTATCACAAAACTTTTACAATCATAGAATTACTAAACACTAAAACTTCTGAAACTATCATGGTTATTAACACTAAACTCATTTAAAATGGGATATTTACCATGATTTGATTTTTGAGTCAAAAATAAAATCATGGTAAATATCCCATTCTAAATGACTTTACTAAACCTAATTAAGTGCAAGACCAATTAATGAAAACAGGCTAAATACACATTTAAAAGTTTTTCGAAAAACAAAATACAATCTATACCAACAAGAATCTGAAACCGAACAGCTACCATTTACAACTTGTTTGTTGGTATTGAATACAGATGCTGGATCAAAGCCTGCAATGGAGGAGTACAGAGGATCAGCAAATATGCTGGATCTCTCCGATGATGTGCTTCTCTACATCCTGAAGAACTTGTCTGCACAAGACCTGAAGTCGCTTGGATTGTAAGTTATTCATTAATCCCGGGTGAACACACATACTTGGCCATCTGCTAACTCATAACTTGCATACAGTTATGAGTTAGCAGATGGCCGGTCAGGTTGCCACTGTACATTTTTGTTGGTAGAATAGCTGCAACCCCTTTATTACTAACGTCGACCGATGTGGCGCGGTGGGCGAAGGTCCGCCTGCGACGCAGGGGGCTGCGGGTTCGATTCCCGCCTCGGAACAATTGTGTGTACGATCTGCAGATATTTGTTCCGGGTGTTCTGGTCGTTTTCTATGTATAATAAAAAAATATCTATCTATGTAATGTATTGCATTATGTATATCAGTTATCTAGTACCCATAACACAAGCTTTGCTTACCATGGGGCTAGATAATGCTGTCTGAATTTGTCCAGCATTATTTATTTATTTATTAGCTGAACACGTGATTGTGGCCAATAAGATCATCAAAGAAAGTCGATACTGCAGATGACTGCTGTCTATATCCTACTACAATAATTGTTATATTTTTTAGGGTTTTCTTTTTTCTATGTATAATAAAAAACATCATTGTACGGTATTATGCATATCGGTCATCTAGTACCCATACCACAAGCTCTGTTAAGCTTGGGGTTAGATGATGCTGTGTGGATTGTTCAATATTATTTATTTATTTTATTTTTATTCATTAATTCCAGCACCTGCTCCCGCCTAGGAGCTCTAATCCTCGACCACACGCTATGGGTAGACGTGGACGCAAGCGACGTCCCGCACGGACGCAAGCGAATGCGCTGGATGCTGATGCGAGTGCTCGGTCCGCACACTCGCAGCCTGCGCCTCACGGGATACGCGGAACACGCCACGGGGTATGTTTCATAACCAGAGATAGGAATAGGTAGTGCAATTTGGGGTAAATGACCTCAAACATTATCAATAGTATGGATACGCCCCGGGATTCCGGGAAAAAGATCGGGAAAAATAT
This sequence comes from Eupithecia abbreviata, assembly GCA_943735965.1. Taxonomy (NCBI): domain Eukaryota; kingdom Metazoa; phylum Arthropoda; class Insecta; order Lepidoptera; family Geometridae; genus Eupithecia; species Eupithecia abbreviata. The sequence goes on along the minus strand of OX031004.1, from coordinate 2,516,755 downwards.
GACGGAACAAATTTCCGATAAAAAACCTTATTTGAATTATGCTTTTATTATTTCTTTATAAAATATGACAATAATCAATAACAATTAAAATAAATATTCGCAACAGACATAAATAAAATTATTTTAACCATAACTTAATACATATTAAAATTAGGTACAGTGATACCAATCTTCAAGGCGATATTAAATGGGATGATTGAAACTCATCGTGAATAAAACAATGGATATTGAACGTCAAGAGTTAACAAAAAGTTAAATTTGGTTCAATCTTCGCCTTCACCGTCACTTTCAAAATCTGAAATAGTTGGTTGAGTTTCCATGAAATTGAAATAAGTTACAATTAGTTTTTCGATATTTTCTTCTTTTAATCTATTTCTTTTGACGTTCAATATCCATTTATAAGTTGAAAAACTCCTTTCAACTTCTACTGATGTTAACAGAGCATATTTAAATATTAAAATATCGTCACTAGCCGAGCCGTTTGCTATATGGTCTGAATATAGTCTCATAATTTAATTTAAGTTACATTATTGTGATTTTATTATGTGTATGAAGTATGACAATAAATTATCTGAATCTGAATACGTTCTAACAATATCTAATTCCGGATAACGATCCATGACCGCTTCTAATTTCTGTTCGATGGATAAACATTTACTCCAATTTATAACCATCCTGACTTCGTCGAATATTTCAAAAGAACCTACTATAGAAATATGTGTATTTTGTAATTTTTTTAAGGCTTTTTGTATGGTTTTAAAATTATCGTTGATGAAGTCCAAATCAGTTTTTTTGTTTTCTTTATTCAGTATATTTTTCGCATAATTGATACTGCTTCGGTTCTTCGTAGGTATGATAAAACAGTTTTTATTTCATCAAAATATTTGACATAATAAGATGTCGCTGCGAGCCAAGTGTCCCATTTTGTTATAACTAGTTGTGGCGCCAATGGCAATGGCATGTATTTTCAAATATTATTTTACACAGTATAGAATAACATTTTCTTATTAAATTCCTGAACGTGTGTGGCATGTCCATATTAAGATATCTTCATGAAGTCTCGGCAAATTGCACTACCTATTCCTATCACTGTTCATAACAGTTGTAATGTACATCTCGACCACACGCTATGGGTAGACGCGGACGCAAGCGACGTCCCCCACGGACGCAAGCGAGTCCGCTGGATGCTGATGCGAGTGAGTGCTTTGTCCGCACACCCGCAGCCTGCGCCTCACGGGATACACGGAACACGCCACGGGGTATGTTTCACGGAATAACTGAAGGCACTGCGGGTTTTTATGGGCAGACATACCAAGAGACATGCAAAAATCCAATCATGGTAAATATCCCGTTTTAAATGACTTTAGTGTTAGTAACCATGATAGTTCCAAAAGTTTTATTTTAACTAAATCTTTCCTTCGACAGATGTCTCGGCTTCCTGACGCGCTACGACAAGGACGACAGCGAAGAGGACGCGCCCACCGACGAAGAGAGGTACCTTTGCGAAGGATCCAGCGTGTACAAGGTCACGCGGCCTGCTCCCAGGTTGGCCACGACGCTGATTGTCTGACTGCTAGGGTTTTAGGGCTGCTAAGTAACGGGCATTATCCCCATTACTGCTAGGGTTTTAGGGCTGCTAAGTAACGGGTATTATCCCCATTACTGCTAGGGTTTTAGAGCTGCTAAGTAACGGGCATTATCCCCATTACTGCTAGGGTTTTAGGGCTGCTAAGTAACGGGCATTAACCCCGTTACTGCTAGGGTTTTAGGGCTGCTAAGTAACGGGCATTGTCCCCGTTACTGCTAGGGTTTTAGGGCTGCTAAGTAACGGGCATTATCCCCGTTACTTAGCAGCCCTAAAACCCTAGCAGTCGGGCAATCAGCGTCGTGGCTGGGTTATGGAGATAATAATTTTGGGAAGCCAGATTGGTAGTGGGGCATAGGGTTTTAGGGCTGCTAAGTAACGGGCATTATCCCCATTACTGCTAGGGTTTTAGGGCTGTTAAGTAACGGGCATTATCCCCATTACTGCTAGGGTTTTAGGGCTGCTAAGTAACGGGCATTGTCCCCGTTACTGCTAGGGTTTTAGGGCTGCTAAGTAACGGGCATTATCCCCGTTACTTAGCAGCCCTAAAACCCTAGCATAATGTAGCGGTAGTAGAGTCCCAAGAGTAAGAAAAACTGGCCTTCCCTATGTGCGCGGCTAATAAGATCCAATCTCAGCTTGTTGTCATTATCGACCGAGGACGATAGTGACACTGGTTTTCAGGCTGGACCTTAAATTGAGTGACGTCGTGTCTCAAGTAACGGTCCACAGATTAAACATAACAAAGTATTACATATGTAGGAATAAAATAAGTAAGAATAAAAACCAAGAGTTGGAGAAAAGTCAAAGGTACAATAAGAGACACATTATCATCTAGCCCCAAGCTAAGCAGAATTTGTGATATGGGTACTAGATGACTGATATACTTCATACAATACATTACATAGATAGATATTTTTATTATACCTATGCATTGAACATATTCATACTGCTTTTTGCTGAAGCTACCTCAATAATAATATTTTTAGTATTTGTCTCAGAAAGAGTATACCCTTTTCATGTTGCTATTTAAAGATAAATTTAAAAAATCTAGTCTTAAAACGAAACTGTCTCCACCAACTCCTTGATATTTGTAAAACCACCTAATAATCAACAAACACTTCACCCCACGTACGTTTGTGGTCAACATATGGGTGTGTGATGATCGGGCGGTGATACAGAACTAACTCCTGTAGGACAGCCCCGTGTTCGATACTTTACCCTACGTGTGGGGGTTGAATGTCGGTACACACGGGTCATACACCCGTGTGTACCTACATTCAACCCTAAGTGCGCGTGTTCGGAGATGTATGGGCGTAGTAGTTGCGATTCCAAGTCGCGCGCTGGCGTCCAGCGGCGTGACTATAAAACAAGCCTATTACAAGCACAGAACATTCCTACTCGCTATTACCTAATCTATATCTATTAATTTCAAGATGAATTTCTTCACGCAGATGCGACAACAGATTCCCGTTCTGGGTGAACGCTGTCGCCGCCGCGCGGCCGCCGACGCTGCCTGTACCGGCTTCTCAACCGCCACAGTATGCGGTTAGACCTGAGGACCCCGTAGCTGGACCGTCGCAGGCGTCCACTTCATCTGCTGGACCGTCGACTCAACTTTCTGCGTCTACGTTACAACTTTCTGCGTCTGAACCATCGACTCAACCTTCTGCGTCTACGTTACAACCTTCTGCGGCTGGACCGTCGACTCAGCCTTCTGCGTCTGAATCGTCGGCTCAGCCTTCTGTGTCTACGGTACAACCTCCCACGTCTGAACCGTCGCCACAGCCTTCCGCGTCTACGGTACAACCTTCTACGTCTGAACCGTCGCCACAGCCTTCCGCGTCTTCGGTACAACCTTCTACGTCTGAACCGGCCCCACAGCCTTCCGCGTCTACGTTAGAACCATCTACGTCTAAACCGTCGACTGAGCTTTCTGCGTCTACGGTAGAACCTTCTACGTCTGGACCGTCGACTAAGCTTTCTACCTCTGAACAGTCGACTCAGCTTTCTGCGTCTACGTTAGAACCTTCTGCGTCTATGTTAGAACCTTCTACGTCTGGACCGACGACTAAGCCTTCTACGTCTGAACCGTCGCCTCAGCCTTCTGCGCCTACGTTACAACCTTCTGCGTCTGAACCGTCGAATCAGCCTTCTGCGTCACCGATAGAGACTGCTGACCCTAAACCGTCAAAACAGACTGGAAAACAGCCTCGGCCAGCATCAGATAGGCCCCTACCTTCGCGGGCTGGCTCATCGCAAGTATTAGCAGCCGGGTCTCAGTGCTGGCAAGTCACGTCTGTGTCACCGTCTACATCAGGCCGAGAATCGTCTGCATCTAGAACGCGTGCGTTTACACCGAAGTCAGAAAAGGCCTCGACATCGAAGTCAGAAAAGGCCTCGACATCGAAGTCAGAAAAGGCCTCGACATCGAAGTCAGAAAAGGCCTCGACATCGAAGTCAGAAAAGGCCTCCATATCGAAGTTAGAAAATGCCTCGACATCGAAGTCAGAAAAGGCAACACAATCCTCACTGGCTGAGCCGTCAACGTCCGAATCGCCATCACCTGCATCTACGCTACCATCAGCATCCGGACCCCGTGCGTCAGCTTCCGGGCCAAGATTACCTGAAGGTTCCGCAGCTGGACCACCACCAGCACAAGCTGCTGGA